>OY997262.1:416568759-418968759 GCA_963921465.1 Triticum timopheevii
CACAAAGTATGATGGAAAAAAGGTTAGATTATTCAGTATAGTCATCATATTATAGTAGCACACAAAGCCCCGTAAGCCCGGAAGAACAAACAATGCCAAACGTCAACAATACAAGCAACAAAAAAACATCCACCTGAGAACAACGATGCGGCAAGGCACGCGTCAGCCACTAGTAGAAGTATGATGCCAAAAGGAATACAGGTAGCACTCGAGTGGAAGTCCTCTTATGAGCGCGAGCTCATAAGTGATCGTTATCCTCGTCGATCTCTAGCCTTGAGATTTGCATTCTCCTAGGTATTGCACTATGTATTCTCAGCGGTAGATGCATCTTAATTCCGGACTATGGCCCATTAACCGTACCCATTAATGCGACGTCCCCGTTGTCAAATGCTAACGGCGTCTTAAGCGACGGTTTCTTCCTTGCTTGCAAAAGGCGCACCCCCATCCCCCACCCCATATCTTCTCGATCTAAATGGGTGGGCCCATTTTGAAGCACCAAGCAAATCTCTTCTCCCTAGTTTTGGGAAGTTCCTAGAAGCTTCCTAGGCCAGTTTTGGGAATTTGGGAAGCTTCCAGCCGATTTTTTCTTTTTTGCGTTTTGGTTTTCTAGGCAGATTTTTCTTCTATTTTTTTTGTTATTTTTTTTCTCTTTTTCCAAATTCGGTGAACTTTTTTTCAAAAATTGGTGCAAATTTTTCGAAATTGAATGAACTTTAAAGGAAATAGATGAACTTTTGTTCACAAATGGTGAACCTTTTTTGAAAATCGATGAACTTTTCACATTTGATGGTTTTTTTTCAAAATAGTTGGTGAACATTTTAGAAATCGATGAACTTTTTTTCAAGTTCATGATTTTTTTTTGGAAATCGATGAAGTTTTTTCTTCAAAACAGGTGAACTTTTTCCAATTTGATGATCTTTTTTTAAATCGATGAACTATTTTTGAAATCAATGAACTTTTTCACATTAGTGAACTTTTTTCCATTTTTCACAGTATAAGAATGAACCTTTTCACATTAGTGATCTTTTTTTCAAATTTGTGAATTTTTTCAAAAATATTTGAACTTTTTTCAGATTCCAAGAATCGTCTTTTAATTCATATTTTTTTTAAATCATTGAAGGGAACGAACCAGGGCTCGCACGCTTTTATGTTTTGGGACGCCACATGACGGGAGGTACCGTGAGCGCCCGTTCTCCTATTTAGGACATCCTATGACGGGAGGTACGGTTAGGAGGGAATATCCTATTTCACACATTTTGCCCTCAAAATGTCAAGCTTTCGAACAAGTTGTCGATTGAAGCAGTGACGTGGGCCGGCCCGTTAACCTGTTGCCACGTTTTTGGTTTTAGGAACCTTCCAGAGATTTCCAACCGGTGTTTATCGGTTTTGGGAACTTTCTAGAAGGTTCTTGAACCAGATTTCCTATTTTTCGTTTTTTTAATTTTTTGTTTTTCTGTTTATGTTTCTTTTTCGATTAATTTTTTTTCTATTTCTTCTTTTCTTTCCTTTTTTATTTTGTTCGGAAATACCAAATGTAGTTCAAAAAATTTGAAAAATGTTTTTGTTCAAAAAAATAAAAAATATTCATATTTGATAAATTTTCCGGAATCCCAAAAACAAATGTCATTTTGAAAATGTGTTCAAAATTTCAAAAAAAAATATCTTTTTTTAAAATTTTGATCACAATTTCATAAAATTGTTCCTGTATCAAAACAAATCTCGTTTTCAAATTTGCTAACAATTTTAGAAAAAATTTCGTGGTCAGAATGTTCACGAATTTCAAAAAATATCCACGTCTTCAAAATTTCTTCACCACTTTAGAAAAATGTTTGCGGTTTCAAAATTTTGTTCACAATTTCAAAAAATATTCCCATGTTCCAAATTTTGTTCGCATTTCCATAAAAAGCATACAATACAAATTTTGTTCGCATTTAAAAAAAATATGTTTGAATTTTTATTGTTCTGAATTAGAAAAAAAGCTCCTGTTTTCCATTTTTGTTAAAAAAATGTACGTATTTTCTGTAAGATGTTCGTTTTTTCAGAAAGTATTAGTTTCTTGAAAAATTGTTTGCATTTTTGAAACTGTTCAGGATTTGCAAAATTTGTTTGAGTTTCATTTTTAAATCGGAATTACAGAACATCTGCACTTTTCCAAACTACTTGGAATTTTCAAAAAATGGTTTCTAAATGTCAACACTGTTGTGCGTTCTTATAGTGTTTTGCACCTTGATGTGCAGTTAGCGTTGACTGTGTAGTGGCTAACGGCCCGCGGTTGGTGCACATGTCATTTCATTGCTCGTTGGCTCACTATTTGATCCAGCAATATTCATTTTCCACATTTCAACTACAAACTCAAGCTCTTCAGGGTTCATATATTTACACGATGGCAGCCACGCTGGGATTGCAAACGCTTCCACACCTAGCATATGGGATGGAAGCTTAATTATGATGTCTTCACGCCAGCATCATTGCAAACTTATAGTGTGTCTCTGTCAGCACAGATCTACTCGGCTAACCAGTCAGGTTGCAAGTACTCCCACACCATCTAAAGGGGTGGAAGCTAAAACAAGCTAACTGTTCTTTAATTCTTTTTCTTTTTAAAGGGGATCCCCCGATTTCATTTAAAGAAACCAAATCATTCTTTACAACCACCCGCCACACAAAAGCGACTCCACACCCTAAGATCGAACCGACCCAGGGGAGAAGATAGACCCTAGCTGAACAACAGCCTAAGAAATTAACTCCAGCAACATGCAGATAACCTGAAAGTCTAACAAGGACGGAGACACAACATGAACACTAACAAAAAAAATGAACGCAGCCCAAACACAATCCTAAGGCATCGGGAATCCAAGTCGCCCAACTTCTTTTGGCGCCATAAACTTCAGCGGTGACTTGCTCCAGAAGCTTTGCGCCCCGCCGTAGTGACAGTTTTGCTCCTCCGACACCTGCAAGACACTCCAGTCAGTAATCCAATAGGCAACTCCAAACATAACAACAGACGGATCAACAGGCCATTTATGATTAAAGCACGCCAAGTTCCTCGCTTTCCAAATCCCCCAGAAATAGCTGCTACACCCACTGTATATACTTCTCTTCTCTGGGAGTGCATCCCTTTAAGCCATACATTTAAAACAGGTTTTTGCATCTGTGAATCTACATTCAACCCCCAGACTACACTGGATCACATTCCAAATGTACTTAGCAAAACATATGATTTATCGAGTCTTTATGGCCACAGAAAAGACAATCCGATTCACATTTTCCACCCCTATTCAGCAGAAGTCTCTAGTTAAAATGCTTTCCCTCAGCACCAACCAAAGGAATGTTCTGATTTTAGGAGGTATTTTGATCTTCCACAGAAATCTGTAGTCTTCATAGACCAAGCCAAAATGCCAAACCACAGACTGCAGCACATCCATCATCTTCAGAAGATCGCATCCTGGATCATGAAACTTCATAGTTCACCCTTGTTTCCCCTCATCGAGATCACCTTGTAAGCAATGGACTTGCGCAGCTAAGCCAATCGATGCTGCAATTTTGGTTTCAACAAACAATCAGCACAGATCTGCAAATTTTGCGTCCTACAAAAATAGATGAAGTTGCCCAAAAACACCAACTTATCTCAGTGATCTGCCTCTCAAGGTTCAGCCCGTTGTACTCCCGGATGTAGTGCACGACGTAAATTCAACTCGCTGCCACGGACACGACAGATGATCAGACCTCAGAGTCCAAAATTGTTATAATTAAGTCACATTGCTACTGCCCAAAGACTTGCATCTCGCAGCTGTCGTGCATGGGGTAGTTGTAGCCTTGTAGGTTATCTTCCAGCCTGTGGAAGGCATATACCACCCTGCAATATTTGCATGGATGCACTTGCAGAGGCCATCGAACACCAGCTCTGAATTTGTCCTCATGCTTGACACACATCTCGTGTTCTTCTACAGTAGATAGTTGACAGTGACGCATAATCTAGAAGGGAGAAAATAAGGAAAGAGCAGGGAATTAGTGAACTGAACATCGAAAGCGAGCAGAGGTAGCCAAGACTTATAACTCAAACAACAATTCTTTCGCCCCAATAAATTAAAAGAATTTTCTGTTTGACAGCATATATCCAAAGGAACAAACATGTTGTCTGTTTTATTTCCTTGACACATCTACCCAGCGATCAAATGGTTCACAAATTTTTTTCTTCTTTTGATACATATCTCCCGAATAATCAAATGGTCGATTTCAAAGTACAGCAGTCATATTAGTGTGCCCGTTGTATCCGTTTTATGATTGGAATACAGTTTTTCCTGCATAAAAACAGATCCAAACAGCCAAGCCAGCCGTCCAAAAGGACTATGTATATGTAACTAAATCAATAATCTAAAACAAGCAAGCAACAAGCTTGCTGGGAAACACATGCTACTCTCCCAAGCACGATTTAGTTCACAAGAATTAGATGCAACTTATTTAAATAAACAAATGGGAAACACATGATACTCTCCCAAGCAAAACCAGAAACCTGACTAAATGACCGGAGGCCAAGTTCACATATGCTCTAGCCATGATTTCCCCCAACTTTCTGCAACCAAAATGAAAGTGCATGATTAATTTAGCAGCCGGTACAAGCACACACTTAACAAGGGACAATCCTAACTTGGGTTTCAGAGGCAAGAAACAGTCGAAGATTGAAAACATGTGTGCATGACTAATTTAGTAGCAGGTAAAACCACACACTTAACAGGGGACAATCCTAACCTAGGTTTCAGAGGGAAATGGTTGAAGAACAAACACGTTGTCCTTCCTCCTTGTTCAATTCATCCCTTCCCACTTCAAAAAAGAAACAAATTGACATAGTTCAGTAATAATAATAGTAGCACATTGTTTCATAAGATTTTATATGACAGAAATTTAGACAGGTTTAAACTAAGAAAAGATAGAGCTGTATAGGCATTGAAGAAGAAGAAACCGAGTGGAGTAGGATATCACCAGCAGCTTAGGCCTGTCATTCTGGCCTTACCGACGCCAAACTGAAAGAGCGTCATTGCCTGCTCTCCTTACCGAAGCCAAATTTGAAGAGGGTCATTGCCTGCTCTCCTTTTTGCTCCCACCCAATTATCACCTGGTTGTGATCCACCGCGTCCTGCCCACCGTCATGCTCCCTCCTCTGCCTGCCGCCACCTCTTCGTTCTGAAAGTAGGCAAGCCACCAGAGGGGCGGCATGATGCAGCAGCACAGAAGAGGAGGTATCACTTCTCTTTCGCAATTTCGATTTTGGCCTCGACATTGACTGCACCTGGGAGGTGGCCATCATCCAAGGCAGTAAAGGAGAGGCGGTGATGGCTTGGATCCACCCTGATCTTTTGCGCTGGTGGCCGGATTCGTCCCTCTCTGTTCACCAGCAGGGGAGTGCATGAGAGAAAAGAGAGATCTGGAAGAAAGGATTGACAAGTGGTGATGAGAGAAGGGTGGGGAGAAGGAGAGCGGAGAAGGTAGGGCATCAGTTAAAACAAGATTCAGTAAGCTGCTTCAGAAATAAGAACAAAGTACACTGCTTTAGGATACTTTATATGGGTGAATCAGGCCCAGATATATCTTCCAAAAAGAATTCATGTATACAACAACGATAGCCCTAGGGAGTGAATCAGTGAAATGGCATTATAATACCACGAGGGCAATGGATCCAACTCACCTTCATGTAGTCAGCAACATGACCTTCATAGATGTATTTGCGGTGAATCTCAGTGCCCAGCTGCTTCTTATCCTTCTTGAAGCCAGCAAGTCTCTTGTCGCTGTGCGGAATATCAGCCAACAGACTGAAGCGGATCAAGGGATAAACTGTATGCTTCCTAATTCAACAGCTTACAACCCCCTAAATATAGAATAAAAGAAACACACCAACAATAGGCAATAAATTCAGTCCAAGATTAGGCATACTTCAAGTCTATCAGTGAGCCTGCCGCAGAGCGATGGATCAAACAACACTGCAAGTAAGCTACATATCTTTCTTGGCTTTCCATGTTTAACAATACATCTAACCTATCCAGCAAAATTATCAATCGCACATTCAAGATCTGTAGGTAAATAAAATAAAGGAGACTTTTCACCACAAGTCTCATCTAGCCGTCACAAATCATAGCATCAGAATAAGAGAACAAAGTTTAAAAAAGTGACAAAACAAAAGAAAATTAAAGCATTACAGCAGCAGCTCACCATGGCAATCCTGGAAAGCAAAGACTTGTCAATGTAGAAGAGGTATGTGAAACCCTCTCCGCCTGATCTTCCTACTCTTCCTCGCGACTGCAGATGAAAAGAAAAGCTATGAACTTGAGATCCAGATCTCAGATTCATATACATCAAAAAAAATTGTCAAAAAAGGCAAAGTAAAAATCTGAGAACTAAAACCAACTGATACAGGCTGCGAGAGCCCAAATAGTTCTGCATACAAGAATCTTTATTTCCCCATAAGAAAACTTCTCCATACCAAGTTGTGTATTCTTTGACACTTCCAGTGAGAAAAATATTTAGCAATAAAATTGGTCATTGAAGCTAAAGCATCATTCACCTACGCAACAAGAACATAAATTAGTATCAGAGTTCTAACATCAAATAAAGGTGTAGTCCATAATAAGCTAACTACTTGGAATACCTAGCAATTTCAAATAGGGAAAACTTTGTTTTTGCCACTCTAGCTTTTGCCAACTTCACATATGCCACTCTAGAATTTGACATCTCACTTTTGCCACTCTTAGCTTTTGAAAATATAGCACAAATGCCATTCTGTTAGGTCAATGGACGTTTTGACCAAACGGAGTAAGGAAAAGACCATATTGCCCTTAGTTATTTGTTTTGCTTTTGCCACTCCTGTTTTTGCCAGATATTGCTTTTGCCATCCCTGTTAGCGTTTAAATTCACTATATTATTAGCTGATGGGTTGCAAATTTTGGCATGACCTATTTGCAAATCTAATATGCCACATAATTACACAATATTTATGGGCCTGTTCTGCAACGCTCCAGCTCCTGGCTTCGTAAAATCCACACGTGAAGCTGACCAGAACGCTCTAGCTCCAAGAAGTTGGAAATCGAGAAGCCGGCAACCTGTCTAGTGTAAAAAAGGAGAAGTTGGGGAAGCTGGACTGGACTAGATCCGTGAAAACCAAGAAGTTGAAGTTGAGACGAATTACAGCAGGTTGCCACCGCCAAGTGACTTCCTGCGTACCGGTTCGATTTTCTTTCCCGAAACTCTCGCTGTCTCACGTTAGCAATTAGTATTGGGCCCCAACCTGGCCTGCCAATCCCTCCGAGTTGGGCCTATTGTGCTCAAATGGGCTGGCAGCCCCATGCCAAACGACAGAAAACGGAAGCTACGATGCAGAACGCTTTTTAGTTCGCCACCTGAAGTGAGAAGCTATGCGAGAAGCTGAATCTAGGAAGTTTTTAAGAAGCTGGGCAGTTTCAGAACACGCCCTTAGACCTGAAGTAAGCATAATAATAAGATCATGACCAGCAGAATAGTAAAGAGTTAAGGAAATTCAAAATATCAACAAATTACTTCATAAGAGTACAAATCCACCATCTAATCCAAACAGCAAGGCTCACATGCATATGGACCACCCAAAAGGCAAGCTCCACACAAGCTGAACGTAGTACAATAAGGTCTAGCTACAGAGGAAGGTTCACATATGCATGGTGCCACACAAAATAACATGTAGTAAATCAGCTACACAACAGGGTTCACATATGCATATTGCTCCACAAAAAAGCATGTAGTTGCATCAACTACACAGCCAGGTTCACGTATGCATAGTACTCCACAAAATAACATGTACTTGCATCAGTTAAGTGACACGGTTCGCGGCTTCTTTTTGCTTCTTCTACTCTTCGACGGAGGACATTTTTTGCTTCTTGTGTTCTTTGCCGGGCTATCATGTGTAGCAGAAGTCTTCTTAGATGCTTCAGAAGGTGGGCTAGACTTTGCCCTTTTATCACCTCCTTTTCTCTAGTTTGTAGCACCATTTTTAGAACTGAGAATGAATAAAAATAAGTGTTGAAATGCAGATCAACAATAGGCAGAATTATACCATTATGGATTCTTTGAAGCAAAACAAGAATATTTACCTAGTAGTGCCCATAGTGTTGAAGCAAAACAATAAGTGTTGAAGCAAAACAAGGCATCCTCCTGGCACGTTTCGCGCCCTCTATCCCGGCTGTCCTGTGTATCGTATCGTGAATCCCCAAGGGCCAAGACCCAATCCCATGTACATCGTGAAACCCTCTTCTATGGCTACTGGTACGGATACCCACATTTAAAAAACAAAAAAAATGTGGAATTAGACAATCTATGCAATCAACGTGTATAACATGGAAAAACTATGCTTACAAAAACTGATCAAAACAATCTTTTTTTCTGCACTGTTCCATTATCTTTTTTTCTACATTACTACTGTTCTAGTGCTACATTATGCAATCAGCGTTCATGGCATATCTGTACCAATGCCATGACCTTTTACAATAAAATATGTAATGACTAGACTAGCATCTGCTTGTAATATCCCCTACCAGCAACTTCCATCAAAAATCAAAAGAACCATCTGTCTGCATCTAATGGGAATTAGTAAACCAGTTGTTTAACTATCAGGATTTGAGACACCCATGAACAGATCAAACTCCAACCAACCAACAGGAGCATAAAAAGAAATTTATTTCTAGCAGATCAAATGCTACACATCAATGCTTCACCACGTATTTGAGGATTTCAGAACTTGTGCATCAAGGAGAGTTACCAACAGATTGGAGGTCTTCTGGGTCGCCCCTGCCGCCATGGCCGATGGCGCGACTCCCTCCATCTCGTGTGGTTGATTCACATCATGGGAGCTGCTGAAGGAGGAGGGAGGGAGGTCACTGGTGTGGATCGCGTCGGGAACGGAGGCTGAAGAAGGGCGCCGTGGAGGGGCGGCTGGAGATGCGCGGAGCGCCGGCGAGGCCAGAGCAGGGCGCCGCAGTGGGGAGACCGTAGATGCGGGATGCATCGGTGAGGCCAGAGCAGGGCGCCGCGGAGGGGAGGCCAGACGGCACGTGGATGCGGCGGCGGACACCGGGATCCGCACGCGGCGGCGGCGGATCAGGGGTTCCGGACGCGGCGCCATGGATGTGGTCAGGTCATTCTCGTGGGAGGATGGGGACGGGTGTGTGGTCTGGTTGGAGTAGTTCGTGTGTGTGTGTAGAGTTTTTTAATTGGTGTGTGTACAGTTTTGGGTATGGGTCACTTGCAAAGTGGCCCCACAAGTCAGTAGGGGCAAGTTAAGTCATTTTTACAAATAGTGACAGGTCTTTCTCTGGTCAACTCGCTAGAATAAACGGTCAACTCACAAATGTGTAACAGAATGGCATTTGTGATACATAGTTGAAAGCTAAGAATGGCAAAAGTGAGATATCAAATTCTAGGGTGGTATATGTGAAGTGGGCAAAAACTAGAGTGGCAAAAACAAAGTTCTCCCTTTCAAATATATGCTTGAATGAAGCTGCAGAATGAGACAAAAAAGGGAGACGAGTGAGAGCAGGGAAGAGAAAGGAGGTGGAGGCAAAACCTGAACCGCCTCGGCATCCTTGTTCCTGCTCCTGCTGTGCCGGGAAGGAGAGGGTTCCGGGGCGCAGGAGATACGTGGAGTCGCCATTGTGCACAAGCTGCAGGTGTCGGCGCCCCACCTTCTGACCCCACCGCACGCCACACGAGCAGCCACACCACCCACTGCGCATGCTCCTCGACGAAGAGGGGGAGCGCAGCCGAATTAAATCTCACAATCCACCATAAAGTTTGGTTCAAGATCATAGTCGCCTAACTAAATCCAAATTGTTTTAAATTTATTAAAGATTCATTTATCCACCAAGATAATAATCACCATGCTCATCTATTAGACCTAAAATCTCATAATCATCCACCAAACATCTTTGACTATCTTCTAGGCACAACCACCTAAATAAATCCAACTAGAATCACATAAATCACAAAGAAATTTGGTCCAATATCACAATCACCTAACTAAATCCAAATTGTTCAAGATTAATTAATGCAACAAACATCTTTGACTATGTCCTCAAGATCACAATCAACTAACTAATCCATCATAATCTCATAATCCACCATAAAATTTGGTTCAAGATCACAATCGCCTAACTATATTCAAAATTTTCCAAGTTTATTAAAAATTTATTTATCCATCAATAAAATAACCAACATGCTCATCAAACATCTTTAAGTATCTCGTCAAGATCATAGTCACCTAACTACATCCAACAAAACCTCAAAATGCACCATGAATTTGGTTGAAAAATAACAATCACCTAACTAAATCAAAACTGTTCCAAACTGAATTAAAGATTTGTTTATATAATAATCACATAACAGCTCATAGTCGAGCAAACATCATTGTATATATTTTCAAGACACAATCACCTAACTAAATCCACCTAAAATCTCATAATCCAGCATGAAATTCGGTTCAATATCACAACCACCTAACTAAATCCAAATTGTTCAAGATTAACTAATCCACCAAACATCTTAGACTCTATCCTCAAGATCACAATCAACTAATTAATCCATCAAAAATCTCATAATCCACCATAAAATTTGGTTCAAGATCACAATTGCCTACCTAAATCCAAATTGTCCCAAATTTAGAGTCATTTATCCACTAATATAATGATCAACATGCTCACCTACTAGACCTAAATTCACATAATCCATCGAACATCTTTTACTAGCTCGTCAAAATCACAATAAACTAACTAAATCCAACCAAAACCTTATAATCCAACATAAAATTAGGTTAAAAGATCACAATCACCTAACTAAATCCAAATTGTTCCAAACTAGATTAAATATTTATTTATCCACCAATATAATAATCACCATGCTCATCTACTAGACCTAAAATCTCATAATCCATGAAACGTCTTTGATTATCATCTCAAGACACAAGCACCTAAATAAATCCAACTAAAATCTCATAAATTACGGAGTTAAATATTAATTAATCCATGGAACATCTTTGACTATATCCTCAAGATCACAATCAACAAAATCCATTGAAAATCTCGTAATCCACCATGAAAGTTGTTCAAGATCACAATCGCCTAACTAATTCCAAATTGCTCCATGTTTAAAGTCGCTACTTCCTTGAGATTGAGGTTTCTTGTACCTCTAATGGCTCCTTTATTTCCTAAGAGAAGTATATCCAAGATCTTGCTTGTGCTGCTCTTACTGATGAGTACATTGTTGAGACTACTATGAAGCTCAACATCCACCTTTGTGTCCACCTCCACTCCTTGTAAGTCCGGATGGGCATCCGTTGCCTGGTGGCGGGTTGCTACATGTGATGTCTTGATCCCACATCATGTGTTCCCTTGCTGCGTGACACCATAACCGCACGCTCAAAGACACAATCACCTAACTAAATCCAACTAAAATCTCATAAATCACAGAGTTAAAGATTAATTAATCCACCGAACATCTTTGACTATGTCCTCAAGATCACAATCAACAAAATCCATTGAAAAATCTCACAATCCACCATGAAATTTGTTCAAGATCACAATCGCCTAGCCAATTCCAAATTGCTCCATGTTTAAAGTTGCTACTTCCTTGAGATTGAGATTTCTTTCACCTCTAATGGCTTCTTTGTTTCCTAAGAGAAGTATATCCAGGATCTTCTTGCTCGTGCTGCTCTTACTGATGAGCACACTTTTGAAACTGCTATGGAGCTCAACATCCACCTTTGTGTTCACCTCCGCTCCCTATAAGTCTGGATGGGCATCCATTGCCTGGTGGCTGGTTGCTACGTGTGCTGTCTTGATCCCACATTCCGTGTTCCCTTGCTGCGTGACACCATAACCGCACGCTCAAGCACCACCAATGGCGAGCAAGAGCTCAGACAATCGGCGCATACCTGGATTTTACCCACGGGACGGGCCCGAGAACACGGCGCTACCTATCGTCAAGGCTAAGGGCGCACAGTAGGAGAACGTGGATGCTTAATCAAGTGCGTGACACAAAATCCGCAAACAGGACAAGGACACCAAGCAGGATCAGCGGGGAACGAAGGGTGCACAGGGACGTGGGATGCTGGATCAAGTCCATCTGCTGGCACTACCCCCAGTCTATCCACCTATGTTGCCTTGTTTACCAATTATTTTTAGTAGTGGCATCATCGCCTTGAGTCACTTGCATGTCCCTCATCTCTATCCACCAATATAATAATCAACATGCTCACCTACTAGACCTAAATTCACATAATCCACCAAACATCTTTTACTAGCTCGTCAAAATCACAATCACATAACTAAATCCAACCAAAACTTTATAATCCATCGTAAAATTAGGTTAAAAGATCACAATCACCAAACTAAAATAAATATGTTTATCCACCAATATAATAATCACCATGCTCGTTTATTAGTCCTAAAATCTCATAATCCACCAAAAATCTTTGATTATCTTCTCAAGACACAATCACCTAACTAAATCCAACTAAAATCTCATAAATCATAGAGAAATTTGGTTCAATATCACAATCTCCTAACTAAATCCAAATTGTACAAGATTAATTAATCCACCAAACATCTTTGACTACCTCCTCAAGATCACAATCAACAAAATCAATTGAAAATCTCGTAATCCACCATGAAATTTGTTCAAGATCACAATCGCCTAACTAATTCCAAATTGCTCCATGTTTAAAGTCGCTACTTCCTTGAGATTGAGGTTTCTTTCACCTCTAATGGCTTCTTTATTTCCTAAGAGAAGTATGTCCAGGATCTTCTTGCTCGTGCTGCTCTTACTGATGAGCACACTTTTGAGATTGCTATGGAGCTCAACATCCACCTTTGTGTCCATCTCCGCTCCCTGTAAGTCCGGATGGGCATCCGTTGCCTGGTGGCGGGTTGCTATGTGTGCTGTCTTGATCCCACATCCCATGTTCCCTTGCTGCGTGACACCATAACCGCACGCTCAAGCACCACCAATGGCGAGCAAGAGCTCAGACAATCGACGCATACCTGGATTTTACCCACGGGACGGGCCCGAGAACACGGCGCTACCTATCGTCAAGGCTAAGGGCGTACAGTAGGAGAACATGGGATGCTTAATCAAGTGCGTGACACAAAATCCGCAAACAGGACAAGGACACCAAGACAGATCAACGGGGAACGAACGGTGCACAGGCACGTGGGATGCTGGATCAAGTCCATCTGCTGCCACTACCCCCAGTCTCTCCACCTATGTTGCTTGTTTACCAATTATTTTCAGTAGTGGCATCATCGCCTTGAGTCACTTGCATGTCCCTCATCTCTATCCACGAATATAATAATCAACATGCTCACCTACTAGACCTAAATTCACATAATCCACCAAACATCTTTTACTAGCTCGTCAAAATCACAATCACATAACTAAATCCAACCAAAACTTTATAATCCATCGTAAAATTAGGTTAAAAGATCACAATCACCGAACTAAATTAGATATGTTTATCCACCAATATAATAATCACCATGCTCGTCTATTAGACCTAAAATCTCATAATCCACCAAAAATCTTTGATTTTCTTCTCAAGACACAATCACCTAACTAAATCCAACTAAAATCTCATAAATCACAGAGAAATTTGGTTCAATATCACAATCACCTAACTAAATCCAAATTGTACAAGATTAATTAATCCACCGAACATCTTTGACTACCTCCTCAAGATCACAATCAACAAAATCTATTGAAAATCTCTCCACCATGAAATTTGTTCAAGATCACAATCGCCTAACTAATTCCAAATTGCTCCGAGTTTACTAAAGATCCACTTCTCCACCAATATGTCATTCCTGAGGCATTGGCAATGGTGGCTTCGCGAACGCGAAGACGTAAAGGGAACACGACGAAGGCGTAAAGCAGACAAGGGAAAACTCAAATGAAGTGTGGGCCTGCAGTGGTTGTGAGCGAGTGAGCTGTTGGGCCAACGGGTCGTGTAATCGCGTCATGTAAGCCTACGTGTTATAAGCAAGGTCCTGAGGAGGGAAACGTTATAGAAAATTTGATATTAAACTCTAGCCTCTCATTTTTGTCTATTCTATCTTGTTGCTTTCTTCTACCTTTGTTCCTCTCTTCTCCCGATTTTAATTCCTCTCGCCATAGCTGATGTAGCACGACGCCGGCGAAATCCTACCGGAGTCAGGTCGTGACACAATATAACAGTCAACATGCTCACCTACTAGACCAGAATTCACATAAGCCACCGAACATCCTTTACTAGCTCGATAAAATCACAATCACCTAACTAAATCCAAATTGTTCCAGATAGAATTACATATTTGTTTATCCACCAATATAATAATCACCATGCTCATCTATTAGACCTAAAATCTCATAATCCACCAAATATCTTAGACTCTTCTCATAATCCACCAAACATCTTAGACTATCTTCTCATAATCCACCAAACATCTTTGACTATCTTCTCAAGACACAATTTGGTTTAATATCACAATCACCCAACTAAATCTAAATTGTTCAAGATTAATTAATACATCGAACATTTTTAACTATCTTCTCAAGATCACAATCAACAAACTAATCAATAAAAAATCTCATAATCCACCATAAAATTTGGTTTCAAATCGCAATCGCCTAACTAAATCCAAATTTTTCCAAGTTTCTAAAAGTTTATTTATCCGTCAATATAATAACCAACATGCTCACCTACTAGACCTAAATTCACATAGTCTACTTAACATCTTTTACTAGCTCGTCAAGATCCCGATCACCTTAACTAAGTCCAACCAAAACCTCAAAATCTACCATAAATTTTGATCAAAAGATCACAATCAACTAACTAAATCTAAATTGTTCCAAACTAAATTAATATCTGTTTATCCACCAATATAATAATCACCATCCTCATCTATTGGACCTAAAATATCATAATCCACCAAACATCTTTGACTATCTTTTAAAGACACAATCACCTAACTAAGTCCAACCAAAATCTCATAAATCACCGAGAAATTTGGTTCAATATCACAATCTCATTAACCAAATGTTTCAAGATCAAATAATCCACCGAACATCTTTGACATCTCCCCAAGATCACAATCTACTAACTAAATCCAAATCTCGTAATTGACCGTGAAATTTGTTCAAGATCACAATTGCCTAACTAAATCCAAATTGCCCCATGTTTACTAAAGACCATTTACCCACCAATATAACAATCACCATTCTCACTTACTAGACCTAAATTAACATAATTCACAAAACATCATTGACTATCTCATCAAGATCACCGTCACCTAGCTAACTAAATCCAACAAAACCGCAAATTCCACCATGAATTTGGTTGAAAAATCATAATCACCTATCTAAATCCAAATTGTTCCAAACTAAATTAAAGATCTGTTTATGCACCAATATAATAATCACCATGCTCATTTATCATACCTAAAATCTCATAATCCACCGCACATTTTGACTTTCTTCTAAAGACACAATCACCTAACTAAATCCACCTACAATCAAATAAATCACTAATATAATAACCACCATGCTCCAAGTTTACTAAAAATCCATTTATCCACCAATATAATAACCACCATGCACACTACTAGACATAAATTCTCACATAATCCATCAAACATCTTTGACTATCTCGTCAAGATCACAATCACCTAACTAAATCCAACCCAAACATCAAAATCCACCGTGAATTTGGTTAAAAGATCACAATCACCAAACTAAATTCAAATTGTTTCAAACTAAATTGAAGGTCTATTTATCCACCAATATTATAGTCACCATGCTCACATATTAGACCTAAAATCTTAAAATCCATCGAACATCTTTGGCCATCTTCCCAAGATCATAATTACTTAACTAAATCCACCTAAAATCACATAAATCATTGCGAAATTCGGTTAAATATCACAATAGTCTAACTAAATCCAAATTGTTCAGATTAGTTAATCCATCGAATATCTTTGAGTATCTCCTCAAGATCACAATCAATTGACTAAAGCCATCTAAAATCTTGTATTCCACCATGAAATTTGGTTCGAGATCACAATCGTCTAACTAAATCCAAATTTTCTCAACTTTATTGAAAATTTACTTATTCACCAATATAATAACCGCCATGCTCACCTACCAGACCTAAATTCACATAATCCACCAAACATCTTTTACTAGCTTGTCAAGATCACAATCACCTAACTGAATCCAACCAAAACCTCATAATCCATCGTAAAATTTGGTTTAAGATCACAATCACTTAACTAAATCCAAAATGTTCCACACAACATTAAAGATATATTTATCCACCAATATAATAATCACCATGCACATCTATCATACCTAAAATCTCATAATCCACCGAAGATTTTTTACTGTCTTCTCAAGATTAAATCACATAACTAAATCCACCTAAAATATCATAATCCATCATGAAGTACGGTTCAATATCACAACCTCCTAACAGATTAATTAATCCACTGAACATCTTTGACTATCTCCTCAAGATCACAATGAACTAAATGAATGCATCAAAATCTCGTAATCCACCATGAAATTTGCTTCAAGATCATAATCGCCTAACTAAATCCAAATTGCTTCAAGTTTATTAAAGATCTATTTATCCACCAATATAATAACCACCATGCTCATTTACTAGACATAAATTTTCATAATCCATCGAACATCTTTAACTATCTCGTCAAGAAAGCAGCCAGTTTACCTTGTTAGCAATTTGCATCTGGAATTGCTCAACACTAGGTTGAGGTGCATTGTACTTCCAATTAGAGATAGTGCCAAATGGGCCAACATCAGCCTACAAAAGGTCACATGACAAGCATGGTTGAATAAATGGATGCACAACTAATGTGAAGTCGAGACGATAAAAAAGATATCACAGCTCTGCTTATCTGGTTGGGAGTGCACGAAAGATCAACCAATCTTGTCTCTAACCCGGGTTGAACATCCATCTCCCTCGTTACTTGGATCTTTGCCCCTGATTGAAGTTGGATAAGCTTTATAGTTTCTCCAACATTTGCAATGATAACACCAACCTAAAAGAAGTTACGAACATTAACAGTTAGCAGAGCAAACAAAACTGCACTTCATGCAACCTTGTATCAACTGCAAGAATGCAAAAACCAAACAAGTAAACTCCCAAGTAACATACCTCCCATTTGGGATATCAATGTCTTTTGTCGTACTACCACTCTGGTATCCACCACCGTATGAAGAATACTGATGTGTGTTTCCTTGAGAAGATAATGGTAGGATGGAAGAACCATGGCCTAGAAACAAAACAACAACTCATTATATTACTAATAGCTGCAGATTTGTTGAGTGAGAAGAACAACCTTCACGTGGACAACATAAAACAATACATAAGTAACAAACTAATAACGCTTGGAAATCACATCATCTATGTACTACATGAGATAATCAAATATCTGGCTCTTTGCCGATAGACAATCATCAATGCAGTATGTTACCCTTTTTTGCATGTCATTTGTTGCATCTAGCAGACAGGGGCCAGTTCCACGAGACATTGATTAAAATATTACGTGATATAGCAGAATCAAACTATGGATACAATTGATCATCTACACAAAATATATTAGGCAAAATTATCAACAAACTCTACTAGCCATCCTTCTAAGCATGTAATAATATTGGAGCTCATTATATGGAGATCTAAACTTCCTAGCGACGATAAAGGAATTGCTAGGCGTTTTCTTGTTGCCTAGATCCTAGTACGGTTAAGCTTCGCCTAGGCGGGCTATTTTCTTCCACTGCTTCCTAAACATATCGCTAAATCACATGGATCGCATAGTAGTACTCGGCAGCTAAGGCCCACTTGGCGGCGAGAGAGAGAAAAGGGAGAGGATGACGGGTGAGAGCCAGCTGTGTAGTATGTATATGTATAAGTTCCATGTAGATTTGATGAGAAACTAGAGACGCTAGCTTTTGACTTGGGTTGAGTTTGATTTGTGGGGTACGGACGACGGCAGCAACCATGTCGATGGTTTAGTTCGCCGGAATCTACATGATGGTTTGAATTAGTTGGTTTCGGTTCATAATGGAAAGTTGCCAAAGGTTTTTTTCAATGTATGCATGATGGATTTATCAAGTTCAATGTGTGTGCGGTGGATTTAGCTCAATGTGTGTGTGCAGCGTGCTTGCGGGCAAAGTGTTCAATGAATTCCATGAACAAAATGTCAATTATAGGGATTAAAGTTTAGGGAATCTGCTAGAGATGCTCTAAGATGTTCATATTATTCCAATCCTATGCCCATTGCATCCAAACAACTAAAAGTATAACAAGATTGTGATGCAAACATCGTCCTTACGCTATACAGTACCATATCAAAGATTATTCTCCTCTTTTGTAAGAAAAATATCCCCCCCCCCCCCCCCCCCCAAAGTGTATAAGACTCTTGTCGATTCAGTTCAGATAAGACCGGCATATATCTGAGGTGATGAGCTTACTGACACTCATAAATTCTTTCTAGTTTAGTATGTGAGAACTGAGCTAGTGAGTTATCATACCAAAGTCGTATATGCTACCTATATTATTGCACACAACATGCAAGCACGGTGCACTGGTTAGTTCTTGCGAGGTATACTATCTCACCCTAATGAATACTAGTTAGCCATGAGCCTCCCTCCTATACTGGGGACAAGTGCAGTTTCCTCGCTAGAAAAACAATGCATATGGTTCAAACTTTTTCAGACAACTAAATTGCAACATCACATTCTAATTTCTAAACTCCGAGTGCAAAGCATCCAGTCTGTTCAGGAGAGTAGGACTTGGATTACCCACAGCCATGATTTAATTTTGTCGAGTTTTTCACTCAATGCACTAAGTTGAACATAGACGGAAGTTTTTCTAGATAAGCATTATACAGATTTTAGACTTCCTCAAACAAAATAGCTTGCCTGAATAAAAACACACCATGTCTGTTCGATAGGATTATTCACATCTAGAATCAAGATTGTGCACAAGTGTCAAACGCAAGTGTCCACAACATCAGAAGATTATCCTTTAAATCACTAAGCTCCCTAGAGGTGGAAAGGCTCACAATCGATTGAGGTCACTGATTTCGGTTTGGTGATCAATTTTGACCAGGTCGCTCGACTCGCTGGGCGGGCCCTTGTCCGATGAGAGAGCTTGTGTCTGTCTCGGGTGTGCACGTGTCTTTGGTCGTGTCACCCGTTTGCAGCGTCGTGCGCTATTTCTAGACACGCATCCGCGCATCGCTTTGACCCTCCATGAAAGAAGGGGAAACTTGGGTTAGTGGCTCTGCTTTCTTCTGCCGTAAGGGTCGATGTTCAGCGGCGGCGAAGCTGGTGTTCTTCCGAGGTCTGCCAACGCCCTTCTAAACGCCGGTGACGTGCCTTTGTTCTGGACCGTGCTTCGTTTTTGTCCATTGCGCGATCTTCCCATCCTCCAACGATAGTTCGGTCTTCTCTTTCTCTATCCCTCATTATTTTCCCATGTTCCTTTTCTCTTCTCCGTTCATGCCGCTCTCGCCCGCTACCATCCGACATCTCACAGAATCCACTTGATCCCCAATCCCCAACAGGTCCCCTCCGAACCCATCACAATCTTCTGCTTGATCCCAATCCACGGCTGATCCCCTCCCCTTTTACAAGATCTATAATTACACCTGCAACACTCAGTTGTTCAGAAGGATGCGTGGGCATGTGGCTAGCGACTAACGGGGGCAAGACGAGGCACGGACACACAGTGGCTGACAATTGCGGATTGTAGCAACTGGTGACCACCCAGCGGGCTGCAATGCATAGTCTGCACTAGAAAAACATTCGTGTGAGGTCCTCGTGCACAAGCCTGTCCCATGTAGCCAAGGAGGTGATGGCTTAACTGACTTGTTCTTGACTTCTTGTGGTTCTCATTTGTTTGGATTTTTTACTACGTGTGTCACAGTTGCTTAGATCTGAACCATTTTCCAGGGGTTTGGATTTGTGGTTCTCCTACCCAATACCAATGCCCATCTCCCACGTTCATGTGGATGACATGCATCTCTCAACTGCAAAATGGTATGCCTTCTGATTTTAGTGATTACGGATCTATTACTGCATAAATGTTATTGAGACACTTATTTTGGGACGGAGGGAGTACTATGCAACCCATGATCATGTTTTTTTTTACAGCATGGGTTCACACTCAAGAGTCTGATTCCATCATCAGCATGGCTACCATCCATGTGTTTATGACTTGCTGCCAGGCCTGTGTTGAACAGCATGTGTAAGTCATGGTGATGCAAGATGGCATAGTTATATTCCATTCTTTTTATATTTTTGTCAACATTGGCGGAGCCACACCTTAAATTTCCATAGTGATGTTAGATGGCGGTTGGTCAGTTTGGATCGAGAAGACATTGTGTATATCTGACAAGTTGATAATCATGGTAAACTAAGAAGCTTAGAAGCAGAGTTGAAAAAATGTTAAGAAACAATGGCGTCTCATGCTTTTACTGTCACATTTAGAGCTCCAATTCTGAGCAGCGTTTCTTTAAAAAGATTATTTATATTTGCGTATATACATCCTGTGTTTATAATAGCATTCATGTCTCATTCTTTGGTTGTCATATTTCTTTTCTCTACAAAATTGCAAAGCTACAGTTCATATTACCAATTTTTGCATGCCTTTTGTTCACAATTTTGCAGACAGGCTGATAAAGAGTAATCTTAGATTATAGAAATAAGGCTGGGAAGGTCAAGAGAAGATGTGCAGGCATATGACTTAATATCAAATCATAAATGTGAATATGAGAGTAGCTTCTACTTGCACACTGATATGAATTACACAATTGTTGGTCACTCCTGCTACTACATCTTCTGTTGTTTCCCAAAATAAATTATATGCTCAGCATGGTCTATATAATTCGAGGTTACTATTTTCTAGCCCACTGAACAAAATTGTTGGTGAACAAAATTGCTGGTTAACAGCTTATGAATTCTAAAGCAGTATCCATTTATATTATCTAGATGTTTCCATGAACAAACTGAATAACTCTGCAGCACTAAATGAAGCTGTGAAAAACACAAACTAGATGCATGCATGTGTTGTTTCATGGTGCATCACTGGACTTTTCACGACTTACATGCTGCTTTTAAAATTTTGATTCGGGTAGTTCAGTGACCTATCTAGACGGATGGTGCTTATGAAGGAAAGTCATGGTTACATGAGTGTTGATTGCAATGTCAATGAAAAGATCACATACATGCTGGACTATCCTTCATGTCTGCTACTTGGGCCTCAATATACGGTAATTTTTTCTCTTGCTTTGTGCAATTTTATTTTGTGAACGAGTAAGAGGTACCTTTACTTTATATGTATGTTCTTCGAAGTTCAAAGGGAATGTGGTCATGTGTATGCCTTACGCAGACGTGACCATGGATGAAACTATTAATATGAATAAATCTTCAGTTTACTCTTTATAGGTTATGTGGCTTTTTTAATTCAGCTTCTCCTTGTTACCTTCCTTAAAACAATAAAGTTAATTTTATCAGCTTCCTAAACATTTGCACTGATGGGACAATAGCCACAAGCAAATCCTGTATTTCTAGGATTTAGGCAGGCATGTAGCCGTACAAAAAACCTGCGAGCTAATTTTCGCACACACACGGATAAAGTGTTGTTACATCTTTGACTTGTCCTAGTAAGATGGTTAGGGCCTGCAAAAATAGTGGTCGTGATTGGTTTGTAATCACTGCTAATGTGCAATGAAATATGGATACGTTAATTGTTGCATATTACCTTGAATCTATACAGATAGAAATTCCATTGATCTCCATATGGATGGTAAGATTTCATGCCTTGAATTTCTATGGTTCCAAAGGAAATCAACTTTGTTTGGATGCTCCCTAGCAACACTTTTTTATGGTATTCACTATTCACAGCATTCTACTATGCCCATGTTTCAAATTATGTTTTTATGCTTATGCTTGTGCAGACACTGATGTGTTCCATTGCTCATGCTAGGCATTGTGCAGGTGTGTTGATGAGTTGATTGTTGAATTGGAGGAAGCGGAGAAATGCTACCGTGAGAACAAAGAAACCGAGGCTATACAGCTCTAGGAACAATCCGTCATGCTTGATGCTTAGACAGAACTCAAGATATTGGATGATGTGATAGATACTTCAAGTCAAAGAGAAGCAGAAGCTCATGAAACTGCAATTGGGTTTCCCAAAGGTAATGAGGAATTGAGAACAGAGCTCAGTATCGACCATAACAAGAGATAAATTGCTCTATGAACAAGCTATTGTCAATACCGAGGAGAAACAAGATGTAAATTACCCTTCCATACCTCAAATTGAAGATGTAATCGACCGGCAAAACATCCATCCTTCTTATGGAAGGAATATTGTTAATGATATCATGCTGGTTGACCAACCAGAGGTTTTCGTATGGTTCATCCTGCGAAGAGCCCAAGACACTGGACAAAACATGCAGCCACAAGGATGGCATTTAGAGATCAAAATGTTCCGAACGCAACTTCAATTGAAAGAGATGCATGAAGAAAAATAGTAAATTTATGAGTTCCTTTGATAAAGCTATGAATTTAAAAGGCAATTTTCTGAGTAAGTCAATCCTGAAACTACAGAAGACATTTAGTTTAGAGATGCAGGAATGGATGAAGCGGTAGATTCATAGCTTTATAAGGCCCCGCAACTAAGCGGCGCGAGGAATGGGACGCTAGCGGGGCGGGAGAGGTGGGCGACGTACAAGTCCTGCGTGATGAGGGCGAGGAGGCGCTTGAGCGTCGACCCCCTAATCGCCGTCGAAGCGGGAGCCGAGGAGCGCCGGGATGGCGGCGGCGTCCGGGTCGTCGTAGAGATGCGCGTCCGCCCCACCACCCACGAGGCCACGACGTTGCCGCGCCGCTGGCCCGCACCCGCCGAACCAGTCTCTCTCGCCTTGCGTGCCCCGGCTCCCTCTTCGAACCCGGCGGCGAAAGGCTACACGGCGGCGGTCTTTTTTTTAGGGCTAGGCGGCGGCAATCTGGGCGCGTTACCCGGTCCGTGTCCGTCTCCGTGCGGGAGCGCGATGGGTACACGGAGCGGGCCGAACTTGACGTGTCCGGGCGAGGGACTGGCCCGTACTTTTGTGTGCCTAGTCCACATAGGGGAGACGCGATGGGCTTGGAAGCTGGGACACAGCAGATCTGGGTCCAGTTACTCTTTTTTTTTTTGCGAATAAGGGTCCAGTTACTCAAAAAAAAAAAAAAGCAGATCTGGTTCCTCCTCGTCGGGGTGGCGATTTACGAAGCCGCTGCTTCGCTAGCCACTTCTGCCACCTCATAATACTTACAATTGGCACTGCGTGTTAGTTAAGTACAATTACAGCTGCGCTGGTCCAAAATTTAGAAGTTTCCAGATTAAAAAAAAGTTCACGAAATTGTTTCAAAAAGCAATGGTTCAGATCTTAAAAAAAAGCTCACGGAAATTGAAAAAAGTTCACTAGTTCAAGAAAAAGTTCATAAATTTGAAAAGGTCCACTAATTTAAGAAAAGTTCATGAATTTAAAAAAGTTCATGAGTTTGAAAAAAGTTCATGGGTCGAAAAAGTTCACGAAATTCAATATGGTTCAAGAAAATTGAAAAAAGTTCGTCAATTTTCATAAAAGTTCACGAGTTTGAAAAAAGTTCACGGATCGAAAAAGTTCACGAAATTCAATATAGTTCAAGAAAATTGAAAAGGTTCATCGATTTTCATAAAGTTCATGAATTTTGAAAAAGTTCATTGATGTAGATAAAAAGTTCATCGCATTTTGAAAAGAGTTCATTGATTTCGATAAAAGTTCATCGAATTAGAAAAGAGTTCATCAAATTTGAAAATAATTTCAATGATTTTGAAAAAAGTTCATCGAATTGAAGAAAAAAACGTAAAAGAAAGTTAACACAGAAAAACAGAAAAGGGTAAAAGAAAGTAAAAATTCGTTCTACACAAGTAAGGTGGGTTGGTGTGCTGGTTGCACCCGTGGTACTACGTGCTGGAGGTTCACGG
Source organism: Triticum timopheevii (assembly GCA_963921465.1). NCBI lineage: Eukaryota > Viridiplantae > Streptophyta > Magnoliopsida > Poales > Poaceae > Triticum > Triticum timopheevii. The sequence continues at coordinate 416,592,833 of OY997262.1, forward strand.
TTCGAATTATAGCTAAAATAGGTTTTTTTGCTGATTAAAACTGAGAAGAAAAAAAGCTATTGGGCCGGCCCATCGCGCGAGCGCTGCAGGCGCCGGTTTGCAAGCGGGCGCATATGCGCCAAATAGGAAATCCCGGATCACATCACGTGCCTACATTTAGTTTGGCTGTTGCAAGTTGCAACAACCTCCTGGCCTTGCATTGACTACTGTAATGTGTAGTTGACTATATATGAAGCTCCTACTTTGCGCTGATTGATAGACCAAGGCAAGGAGACCGATGCACGAAGACGGTCAGTTGAATAGTGAGGCATAGAGTGGTGTACAGTGTAGATGGTAGAGATGGGCGTGGGAGGTGTCAGTAAAATGTTAGTCTCGCTCACCGTATCCATCCACTCCGCATGTATGTTGGGGTTTACGATCTATCCTGTCAGTCCATTTGTTGGAGATTCGTGTAGCAGTCCAAATGCCAATTGATGCAGATCCTCCCATCTTCCTCGGGCATGCGTCGGCACTCTTTCTCCAAATGTCAACCAATGTACATTTGGTCTTTGATGCTCGGATGCTAGCTATACATTGTTGCCGGACTGCATGAAAATTAGAGCCCACAACTTCTGTACCTTTCAATCGATGAAGAGCTCGAGGGTCACCGTTGATACAACCTCGACAGCTCCCCCTTCTATCTATCGTCGACGTGGACCGCTGGCAATCACCAAATGAAATGAGATGCCACCGTGGGTCTCCGTGATAGAACGTCATCCCAAACACATTAGTCAATCAATGTGCATTAGATGTCTGACGGTCGAATCCCAGCTACATTGTTGACGATCCGTGTGAAAATTAGAGCCAATGACCTCGTTTGCTCCCTTGCTGTTCAGGGCAATGAAGTTTATTTGTTTGTTCGCCGTTGATGATTGCTGTAATTTGTAGAAGCGTCGGCGAATGGGACAAGATATAAGCCTTGCAGTAAGAATGGTAGCTCGACGGTAGCGGATCTGTAATCTTTCTGACGTCATCAAATCGGTTTGATGGATCCAGGTCCAAATCATCATAGGGATGATCTCTTCCCGACATGTCATAGCAACCCGTGCTTCACAAGTTTGTTGGTCAATTCTAACCTCTAAGGGCAGCCACTACGTACGCAAGCCAAATTGGCAATATAGTACTTCCTCCGTTTTAAAATAGATGACTCAACTTTGTACTAACTTTAATACAAAGTTAGTATAAAGTTGAGTCATCTATTTTGGAACGGAGGGAGTACAATCAAGAAGCACCCATGTCAAACTTGGCAAAGTTTTGCAGTGTTGCCATTGCCAAATTCTGTAGCAAGTGGACCCTGCACTGACACAAATGAACTTTCTTTTTCACCTAGCTGCTATTCTCCTTCACAGCGGACTGCTTCACACCCCATTCTTTATTCAGCTAAAGGAATTTGGCATCGGAGCAACGAGCAACTAGCTGCTCTGGTTCCCACTTTTTGAAATTTGGCACTACCTCCACAGCGTAGGGAACTAGTGCAAAAGCTATACATTTCTTTTAGCATCGCTATTTGGCCTACATAGTGGTGTCCCTAAGACCCTCTATATGCCAGCATCATCCTTTCCTATTTTATTCTTTCTTGGCACCAATATCTTTATATAGTTCTCTCCCGTCCGGTACTTCATACAGTTTGGACATTCCTGCCAAGATTCACTAATTATATATCCACAACAAAATTAGTTTAGTTGCTTATCATTTACACCGGCCCTCTTGAGACCGTTACAAGTTACCTCCATGTGACCATCGATGTCAAGGATCATCAGTATTAGATGGCATATAGGGAAACCCAATCCCAAGAGGGGACATATGGAAAGAAAATCATACTAGCACATTAAATTGACCCCAATTTCTTTAACAAGAATGATCTAACCATTCTAACTAAGTACCACCTAACCATAGGGATTCTACATGTGGTTTCTTCTGCAGTAGAAAACTTTCGTAACACGATGCATTGTACCTTTACTGAAGCGCACTAAGTATAACACAACCACCACCATTGTGCACGACATTCTGTTCATCTTATACAATATTGAGCAGTATCACCACATGTGGGGGTTGGTGAGTATATTAGATCGAATGATCTTTTACTTCCAACCCAGATGAAATTGGGAGCAAAGTAAAATAGAACGTGTTTGGTAGGAAAAAATTGTTACATGCATTGAATGTGACGAGCTTGGGGTGGATATCAAGATCACATCAGATCATATGTGTTTATGGCTGCTTCATGTGCTTAGTTCAGGTATAGTAGGCACTGCCACATAGGGAAAACAAATAACAACACCATTGCACCCTACTTGGGTTGACTAGTTGCGTGTATGTCTTAGTGTGGATCACCAAATCATGTGCTTATATTTAGTTCGACTAGGGCAAAAATATTTGGGCCTTGCCTTAACTAATGCAATGTAGGTGATATATATGGGGTTCCTACCTTGTGTTGGATCAATAGATCAAGAGAAGAAAATCAAGCAAACATAAGTCAACAACTGAGTTGGTGACCTGACCTAGAGTTGTGCAAAAGTGTAGATTATAGAGATGGGTGTGAGAGACGTCAGTAAAACATTGGCCACACCGGCCCAATCCAGATTTTCCACATGTAAGTTGCGGTTCCTGGTCTACCTTGACAATCCATTTGTTGGACATTCATGTAGCAGTCGGACCATCCATTGCTGCAAATTCTTTGATACAAAGCTGCCTGGCTATAAAAATGTCTTTCCGACTATGGACATGACACATACATACTGGTTCTTAGCTCGGTGTGTGCATGCCCCCCTTAGCCCGCAAATTCATTGTGTAACTTTTAGTTTTCCTCGGTTTTTTGGGAGGTGTTCAAGTTCCTACATGTGCATGACCGTGCTTGCATGTACCTTAAGCGCGGGCGTCAATGTTTGAACTTTGGACGGATTGGTAACCAGATTTTGTTTGTGCCGCGCAATATGTAACATAGTGAACAAAACCATGTTTTAAGACAGTTATGTGATTAATAGCATGCAAGATAATCGAAGTTACTATAAGGCCTCTCTCAATGCACCGTCTCTTGGCATGTTATCATAGAAGATATAAAACTTAAGAGACAACTAGCCCAAGGCATTGTTTTTAATTAGGGGTTGTATCTAAATTTAATGATTTCGAGGCTCATGCATACAAGTGATTGAGCTAGCCTTTTTTTTGCCCGTGACCATGTGCAAGGGTTGTATTTTAGCTAAGTTACGGCCTCTCTCTCTATCTTCATTAACTAATATGCCACATAAGCAAAATACCTATAAAATCGTGTTAAGAAACTTGCATTGGGAGAGCTGTAAGAGCATGGTTAATAGTATAGCTACCTACTAGCTATATGTTGTTGACATGTCATCTATAGTCAATCTTATAGTAATCACTTATAATAGTAGCTATAAATATCTACTACTATGCCTCACCTTACACTCTCACAAAGTTTCTAGGAGCACGTATTGCAGCTGGCTGATTGTTAATCTACAACCCGCTTATCTTCTTTCCCTTTTTTCTCTCCTCCAAGTCAGCAAGAATAAAGTATTTAACTTAGTCTAGCCCACTTACATCACCTTATTATGCTTGCTTTAACAGAGAAGAATGTTGAGATCGTGGTCTCTTCAGAGGACACGAAGATGTTGAGCTTCAAGATTGAGGAGTTGGATGGCGATGCAATGATGATCGTGGAAGCGTCCGTGTTAGGATGTTGAAGCGCATGGCGGTCGACCTAGAGGCGGCCGAGAAGGAGGCGGGTGGTGAGAAGGAGCTGGCGAGAGAGTGAGCGTGGAGGCTCGGATAACCAGTCCAACGGGACAAAAATTTCAATTATTTGCACGGATTGCCAGACTGATATTCTTTTATGATCGAACATGTAAAAGCTCTGCATACTTGCCTCTTTTTGGATGTGATCGAGCACTATGTGATCGGACCCTATGTATTTGAATTTCAAATTGGCCGGACCTGAGCGTACATTTAGGGGATGCGGTTGGATGATCGGCTGCTGCATCACTGTCCACGAACTAGCCCCCACCGGTCCACGGAAGGATATGTGTCCAATTTGAGGGTCAGCATTGAAGATGCCCTTAGTATTTGTAAGGATTTTTCTTTGCCTTCGTCTATCCTAACGAACAAGTGACTAGGGTTTCTACCTCCTGTCGGCAGTGCCACTGACCTGCCTCATTTCTTATGTCCTTAGAGCGATGGGGGCGGTGGATCCCGGCCCTTGCAAGTGGGAGGGCTCCATTTTTTTATGTTTCTTTGAGTTCCGTGAGAGTTTGTATTCTGCTCAAGAAGACGAGACGGCGGCGACTCCCTGAAGATGGAACACGGTTCTCCCCGGCTAGCCCTGTCCTGGTGGTGCGCCTAGCAACGTCGGATGACGTGTGGAGGTCTGTCTCCAGTGGATCTGTCTTTGTTAGATCTTTTCGGATCTAATCTTCGTTTCTCTATGCCGTGCGTCTTCAAGTTCGATCCTTCCGATCTACATTTCTCTTCATCAACGAAGATTTCTATTCTGGTGCGCTGGTCCTATGGGGCCTTAAATTGATGACTTTTTTATTGTATACAACAACAAGTTTTGTCCGACGCCGACGAGGGGGGCGATGACCGTGGCACACCATCGGCTCTCTTCACTGCTTGTAGTCATCGCTAGTTGGTCTATGTACAGATCAGGATATATTTTTTGCTATTTCTGATGGTCATTGTATTGCCATGACTGAAGACGAATAGATCAGAAGTTTTTCTAAAACGAAGATTTTTCTTTGCCCTCATCTTGGTGTGGATTGTGCTCTTTTCTTCCGAGGATATGGATATTGCTCTTTGGTGGGACTTTGCTTGGTGCACATAATATATACGCACAGTCTTGTTGCAAAAAAGACAAGTTTGGGTCTTGTATCATTGCATCATTTGGTCAGGTTTTATTTGGTCGGCCACTGTAGAAGGCAGACGAATGTAGCAAAAACGGAGCACTGTAGCGACGTGACAATTGTAGCGACCGTTTCTCCTCCAGCTTTTTATTCTGTTCCGGGAGCAAAACAAGGGCGCACTGTAGCAACCTGAGTACCGTGGCAGCCTGGTTACTGTATATTTTTTTTTTTGCATTCGGTTTTCTCAGGAAAAAACATGTTTTTTTTTAAAAGGTGAAGTCTTTCAGAAAAGTTGTGGACATTTTTCTTAAGTTAAGATTTTTCAAACTTTGAACTTTTTCTCAATTTGTGAACATTTTTTGAAACTTTAAAAATAATTTGAAAAAAATACAATTTTCCAAATTTTAGAACATTTTTTTAAAACGGGAACATGTTCTTGAAACTCGATTTTTTATAAAATAGAACATTTTTTGCAAAAGCGGACAATTCTTTAAATTTCAAACTTTTTTAAAATTGTGAACATATTTTGAAATTCCAAAAAATTGTCGGAAAATACGAGCATTTTTGTAGTTCAAAGAAACTTTTGAAAAATGTAAAAAAAATAAAAGTTTAAATAGTTTTTGAAATTGTGAACAAACTTTGAAATATAAAAAATCAAGAAAGGTAAACAATTTTTTTAAAGGTTTTTAACATATTTTACAATTTGTGAAAGATTCTTTAGAAAAAGAACAAAAAGAAATAGAAACAAAAAACCAAAGAGAAATCTGAAAAGAAAAAACAGGGGAAAAACAAGTTAAATAGGTCTTACGAGATGGTTCCGAATACTGGAAAAACCGGACAAGAACCTTCTAGAAGGTTCCCAAAACTGGAGCTAACAACAACCATCTTAAATGGGTTGGCCCAGCCCTCTCTACCCATCGAGGCCCCTGTGCGTTTCAGCGTTGGTCGATTATTCGATCAAACAAGCGTCAAATAGGATTTCACGTCACTAGTGGCATGGGTGCGACTCGCGGGAGAAGCTAGCAGCCTGGTTTTCGGTTGTTCTTCACGCTGACCAATCAACCAGGATAAAACCGAACTGGACAAATTATGTTCGTTTAGCAAAAGTGAGAATTAAATTTACCTGTACCAGCATAAAAAGGAGATAGTTCCATTTCTTATCCCAAAGTTTCACCTTTGTGACAGATATTACCTCATTTAGTGAAAACTAACTCTTAATTTACACCCATTTAAGCAAACTTGTGCCACATTTTACCCTGTTTAATTTTCCCTTCATTTTGATACTGACTTTGCATGCCAGTTCGATGGTTTATTTTACTTTCTGATTTTTTTGTCTGGTTTATTTGCACTGAACCAAACCCGGTCTAACTGGCTGCTCTGGTCAAGCCCACCTAGTCGAGCTAGACAAAATTTGTCTTAGGGGCAAGACAGAAAATGACTATTTAAAGATGAAAGGCTAAAAATTCCTCATCTAGGCCCTCCAATAAAAAATATATCCAGAAATTCCTTTATAGCTAGGGCAATGCCCCCTCAGCTTAACACATAGCTCTGATGAAGCGGAGAAACAACTTCACAATTTTTTTAATGGAAGTGTCGCCATTTGTTTAGACATGGAATATAGTATTTATGGGGAGTAGAGATGGGTTGCATTAGGCTTTAAGCTGAAGACTGAATTATATGTTGTTCGGATGAAACCTAATCTTCTATTTCCATGGGCTTCTATGCTGAAGTATTTAGGTTGCACCAAATTAATTTAATACTCCCTTTGTCCCATATAATATAGTGCACAATGATGTTAGTGGAAGTCAAATTTTGCAAAGTTTGACCAAGTTTATAGAGAAATTTATATATTTCTATAATACTCCCTCTAGGGATGAAAATGGAGCAGAAATGGACGGAACTGAGTGCTCCCACATTTGTTTTCATATATTTTGGCAGAAGCGGAAATGAATAAAGAAACCCCAGAAATGAATACGGAAACAGATACTACCGGAAACGTACACAGAGTGAATACAAAGCAGACATGGAAACAGAAGTGGGTGTTGACCAGAACTGAAAAGCCCCTTGAATCATAGAGAAATACACAGAAAAACAAACAAATTTAAAGAATTTTTAACATGGCTACAAAATAATATCATTATGCTAGCAACTTAGCATAGTATTGTAGTAGTGCCGGACAATTGTGTATAGGGTCCAGATGAGTACATGTGTGGTAGTAGAAGTTTGGCCTCAAATAATCTTTTTTCTTTCTTTCGTGTTTTCATCATCCTTTTTTTGCAGCAGCATGTGTCTACATTTTTGCATGCACAATGTATATTTTTTGTATGCATTAGGGACCATTTTTATACATGCTTAATTTTTGTGAAATACATGATTAACATTTTTTAATGTCTACTTTCTTTCATACATGTTGTACAGTTTCCTAGTACATCAGCAACATTGTTTATGCATCTTTAACATTTTTAAATACATAATTTTTTTTTCAAATATTTGTTTTGATGTTTATATTTTTCATGTATGTTTTATATTTTTCGTATACATCAGAAACCTTTTTATATACATGTTTAACATTTCTTAAATACATGATTAGCATTTTTTTAATATATGTTTTAACGTCTACTTCTTTCATACTTGTTTTACATTTATCATATACATCAGGAATACATTATTAACATTTTTATAATGCCACGTACATTTTCTTGAAACACATGAACATTTTCATGTTTCAATTTTTTTTCTTAACGACACAAACATATTTTTTGAACAACAACAACAACTTTTGTACACTGCCCTAGCATTTTTCACAATCATAAGTTTATTATTTTAATCAAATTATTTTTAAAATATATGTATTTTAAATTTAAACGGGAACGTTTAATTAAATATGAAAAAATATTTTAAAAACATGCGAAAAGTACTATGCCATCCTAGTAGCCGGCTCCCTGAGGTGAGGCTAGCAACTGTCTTGCGGCGAGTGGGACATAGCTGTGCCCAGCTAGCAGTGCACACGATTTTTTTAGAGAAATGGCACATGCCTGACTGTATAGATAAAGCCTCCGGACAGAGTTCACAAGCATGACAACAACGTAACAAAGTACCGCCCACCTAGGCCAACAATAACATAAGCAAACAAGAAGGCACACCGGCCCGGTGAAGTTCACAACATACATGCCAGCAACAACAATAAGAAGAAAAAGGCGCACAGGCGAACGACCTATGGCAACTGCGTCAGATACGCAACGATGATTAAGCCCGGGTGGCATATGATCTTGCCGAGTCAACAAGAAAGCAGAACCTAGACCTTGGAAATAAGCACCTCCGTTGCGTCCTGATCAATCTCCTTAGTCAACAATTTCCACTGCGGCAAAAAGATACACATTTTAAACAAACAGTTAGCCGGTCTATTACGAAAGATCTGCTCGATAGTAAATTTGTTCCTAGTGGTCCACAAGGACTAGCACATCATTGAGAACCCAAACCAGAACAACCTCTTGGTCTGGCCCTGCAACTCAGACGACATAGAACAGAGTTCGGCAAAGGAGTTGGGGGGCCAAGAAACACTCAACCATGAACGAATTCAACACCAGGCCAACTTGGCAAGAACGCACCCAAAGAAAATATTATCATAATTCTCAAGAGATGCACAAAGGGCGCACCAATCAGAACCAGGCCCATTCCGCTTACAAATTTGATCGGTCGCAGGCAACCGACCCTTAATAGCTTGCCACATGAAGATATTTATCTCGGGGGATCTTAGACTGCCCAATGACTACTAATGTACTACTAGATGGGTTGCACCACCCTCGCTACCTCCTCGCTCGCTCAAATCGTCGCCATTCTATTGAAATCACTCATTAAGGACTATCCCTTGCAAAGGTCACTCCCATCTTTTTGAGGTGCAGACAAATAAATCACATTGTCTCAATACTCGAGGACAGCTAACCACTAACTGAAATCACTAATCATACTACCACATTGAAATTGAACGCGTGGTTAGGGGTCCAAGACCGCCTCTGGACAGCCGACCGGCGGCAACGACATGCATGGCCTCGCTAACCATGCAACCTACACACTCCGCTCATCGGCATTGAAGACCTCTCCAAACATCACCACTGAGTGCCAATACTCGAGGACTATCTGGACTACGAACCTTGGGTGCTACTATCTCCGTCGTGGTTTATTGGCCCCCTTTGTAATTTGTGCCAAATTTTGACCAAATATTTAACTAACAAAATGTTAATGCATGTCAATCAAAATCATATCGTTGGATTCGTATTTGAACATAGTTTTCAATGATGTAATTTTTAATGACATGCATGAATATTTTGTTAGTTAAACTCATGATTAAAATTTGGCATAAAATACAACAAGGACCCATAAACCAGGACGGAGGTAGTACGTCTTGACACATCTCCCCCCGAATGTGGTGCTCACCGATTGGTGGACCACCACACACGTTTCACTGCCCCACGTAGACACGCCAAGGCAACGACAGCTTGGTGCTTCTTGTGCTTTGGAGCGGAGATGTGCACCGAGCAGTAACTCGATGTCAAATTGCAAACGAGGGCCAGCTATGGAGGATGGAAGGAGTTGGGCGTAATCTGGAGATGGCTAGCTCGAAATCTTAGGCCGTGCTGGGCTGGAGTTTTTGGTCGCCCGAGCATCACCTCCCCAGCGGTTGTATTCTTGGTCGTGATACACTGCCACAATCTGTACCTATGTACATTCCCTTCTGTCTATATATCGACACGCAATGCTTTTGCGTGTGCGCAAATTTTTTTGACCCCCTACTATTTTCTAACTAAGTAGCACCTAACCATAAAGATTCTACATGTGGTTCCTATGCAATAGATAATTTTATATCATGATGCATTGGAGAGAGGCGTTTTGGAGGCTGAGCTCGATGGAGGCCTTTATTTTTGAAAATTTCAATTCAAACTTGTATGGTTCAAAAATTTTTGAAAAAAATATGCGTGTATGTAATGATGTAATCCACATGTGTGTAAAAATTTATGATGAAATACCTTGAGTTGCGACCTGTACAAAAAAGACAAATTCATGGCCTGGGAGGATGAATAGTATCATGTGTTAAACAGCCCCAGGTTTGTCTTTTTTGCACAGCCCTCGTTTCAATGTATTTTGAACTGAACATTTATACACATGTGTGTTATGCCTTCATGTATATCATTTCAGAATTTTTTGAAATCTAAACATATGAATTTTGATGAAATTTCAAATTTGAATTTGGAGGCCTCACTGAAGGCCGAGCCCTAAAAGGATTTCTGGATGCACTGTACCTTTACTAAAGTGCACCAACTACACAATAACCACCACCATTGTGCATGACATTTGGTTCATCTTATACAAATATTTAGAAGTTTCACCTAGCACGCGTGTGTGTGTGGGTGGTGAGTATATTGAGATCAGATGATCTTTCAGTTCCAATCTGAATGTAATTGGAAGCAAAATTAAATATTATTGCATGTATTGAATGTTACGAGCTTGGGGTGGATATCCGAATCACACCATATCATATGTGTATGGCTACTTGCTAGTGTGCAATTCAGGTATGGCTGGCACTGTCACATAGGAAAAACAAATAGCGACACAATTGCATCCTTCATGTGTTGAGTAGTTGCGCGCATGTGTTAGTGTGGACCACCAAAAACCATGTGCTTATATTCAACTCAACTAGCGCAACAATCTTAGGGCCTTGCATTAACTAACACAACGTAAGTGATATATATGAAACTCCTACCTTGCGCTGGATCGATAGGCCCTAAGAAGAAAACCAATGCAACATAGGTCGTCGACTGAGTTGGCAAGCTCATCTAAAGCAACGCCAAAAATGTAGACTACAGAGATGGGAGTGGGAGGTGTCAGAAAAACGTTGGCAACGCCAGCCCAATCCAAATTTTCCACATACATGTTGGGGTTTCCGATCTACCATGATGATACATTTGCTTGAAATTCATGTAGCAACCCATCTCCCGACTAATGCTAACTCTCCGATACAAAGTTGTCTGCTTTGAGGACTGTCTCTCCGACTATGTATATGACACATACATAGCAGCTGTTAGCTCGGTGTGTGCATGCCCGCCTTAGCACCAGGCCCGTTGAGTAACTTCCAGTTTTCCTCGGTTATTTCGGTGGTCGTCAGAACGCGGTGTGTGCATGATCATGCTCGCGTCCACCGCAACAGCGGGCGTCAATATTTGACCGTGGATGGGTAACTAGATTTTCTCTGTGATGCGCAATGTAATATAATGAACCAACAATGTATTTAAGACAACTCTACGATCATCAATAGGGTGCAAGATAATCGAAGTTTTACTAGTAATAACTAGGGCTGGACCAAAAGCTCGTAGCTCGCGAGTTTAATGAGCGCTCGATAGTTCGGCTCGTTAAGCTCGTAGCTCGCTTCTTAATGAACAGAGCCAATCATTGATTTTAGCTCGTTAAGCTTAACGAGCTTAACGAGCGAGTTAACGAGTTTCACGAGTAGCTCGTTAAGCTCGTTAGTAACAACACAACATATATTTTCATATTACGTGACAAACTTTTTATAGCATCTCAGCCCATCTATTTAATCTACTCGACATACGAGGCATCATACTACTTCATTTCTTTTTCTAGTCACAATATTTCATCTTGAAAACCATACCTACACATTCATCATGTATATCGTAACACATTATAATCTGTTAACGAGCGCTCGCGAGCACTCACGAGCTTAACGAGCTTCAAACGAGCCGAGCCGAGCAACGTTTTCTGCTTGTTAATCTTAACGAGCTTAACGAGCCGAGCCTTAACGAGCACGATCTTAACGAGTACGAGCTTAACGAGCCGAGCTGCTCGTTAGTCCAGCCCTAGTAATAACGGATGGGTGAAACAAACAAGAAATGGGCTAGATGTAACGTCATTCGTTGTATAAGATGTTTTTGATTTTTTTACTGAAACATAAATTTGTCAAATTTTAAATTTAGAATAAGTTATATCATCTTTTAAAATTTACGTTGAGCCAAAAATCCGTAAACACTTCTGCACATTGTAGTACTTGTGTGATGTTGATGTATAAACTTTCAAGATCAAATATTCTTTTATTTGGAAGAAACATGAAAGATAAGTTTGCTTGCATTAACTTCTATGCAAAGATGAATCGCAAGGATAGAAGGTACAATGGTGTGGTAGTAGAATCAGAACTTTCCCCTACCAATAAGCACGCAACTGCAAATATTGCCCTCGACTACAACTGCATGCGTTCAACGCGGCTGCAGCTATGTCGTGTTTTGTCAGGGAGGGGGCAGTTGCATGTGGGTCACTAGGCACGCACCTCAAGTGTCACCCATGACTACAACTAGATGTCTTTAATGCGACTGCAACTTAGTGGTGTCTTGTCGAGGTGATTTGCATGTCTGCCACTAGGCACACAACTGCAAGTGTCACCCCCCCGTCTGCAACAACATGCCTTTAACATGTCTGCAACTTAGTGGTGTTTTATCGGGTAGGGGTAGCTGCATGTCCGCCATTAGGCATGCAACTGCAAGTGTCGCCCTCGACTACAACTGCATGTATTAAACATGACTGCAACTTAATGGTGTTTTGTTGGAAGAATGGCCAATTGCATGTCTGTCACTAGGCACGCAACTACATGATTGCATGTCTTCAACATGGCTGCAACGTAGTAGTGTTTTGTCTCGTGTGTGTGTGGGGGGGGGGGGACTTGCTTGTCCGCCATTAGGTACGTAACTGTAAGTGTCGCCCTAACTGCAACTTTGTGGTGTTTTTTCGAGGAGTAGGCAGTTGCATGTCCGCCACAAGGCATGCAACACACAACTGTAAGTGTCGCCCTAACTGCAACTTAGTGGTGTTTTTTTTTCGAGGAGTAGGCAGTTGCATGTCCGCACAAGGCATGCGATTGCAATTGCATGTCTTCGGCGCGACTGCAACAGTGTCGCCCTCGACTACAATGTAGTGGGGGTTTGTTAGGGTGGGGTACTTGCATGTTCACCACAAGGCCTGCAACTACAAGTGTCACCCTGAATTGCAACTTCATATCGTCAATGTGACTACAACTTAGTGGTGTTTTTTGTGTGGGAAGGGGGCAGTTGCATGTCCGCCACTAGACACACAACTGCAAGTGTCACCCTCGACTACAACTCAGTGGTGTTTTGTCGGGGGAAGGGCGGTTGCATGTATGCCACCAGGCACGCAACTGCAAAGTGTCATCCTCAATTGCAACTACATGTTTCAATGTGTCTGCAACTTAATAGTGTTTTGTGGGGGTGGGGAGGAGAATTGCATGTCTTCCACTAGGCACACAACTACAGGTGCCGCCTCGACTATAACGACGACTCTTCAATGTGATTGGAATTCAGTGATGTTTGTTGGGGGAGTGGGCCGGTTACATGTGAGGGAGTCCTGGATAAGGGGGTCCTCAGGCGTCCGGGCTATGTGACATGGGCCGGACTAATGGGCTGTGAAGATACAAGATAGAAGGCCTTCCCCCGTGTCCAGATGGGACTCTCCGTTACGTGGATAGCAAGCTTGGCAGCTAGACGTGTAGTTTCCTTTCTTTGTAAACCAACTTTGTACAACCCTAGCCCCCTCCGGTTTACGTGGATAGCAAGCTTGGCGGCCAGACATGTAGTTTCCTTTCTCTGTAAACCGACTTTGTACAACCCTAGCCGCCTCCGGTGTCTATATAAACCGGAGGGGTTAGTCCGTAGAGGCCATCACAAAACATACAAGCTAGACATCTATGGTTTATCCATTACGATCTTGAGGTAGATCAACTCTTGTAACCCCTATACTCATCAAAGTCAATCAAGCAAGAAGTAGGGTATTACCTCCATTAAGAGGGCCCGAACTTGGGTAAACATTGTGTCCCCTGTCTCCTGTTACCTTCGATCCTCAGACGCATTGTCCGGGACCCCCTACTCGAGATCTGCCGGTTTTGACACCGACATTGGTGCTTTCATTGAGAGTTCCTCTGTGTCGTCAATAGAAGGATCGATGGCTCGCCTTGTCATCAACGACAAAATCATCTCTGGAAGGGCCCTAGCTCCTGGGCAGATCCTCCAGCTCGACAGTTTTACCATGGGCACCCGCTCAGCCGTTAAGCCAAAGGCGGTCCCCCAAATTGCCAAAAATCATCTCCGCGTCGGCCTCGAACACTCCGATAAGATGGATCCGATAGACATCTTGTCTTTGAACGAACTGCTAGATTGCATCGCCGCCCTGGGGGTCACGACAGACTATGAGCGGATTGGGCTTAAACCCGATCAGAGGGAAACCATGTCCCCGCCGATCACCCATCTGGTATCGGTTGTGGAAGAACAAGCCAAGGATGCCTCTCCCCTTATGCTGAGGACAAGCTATGTTTGGATTTCCGAACCCTGCGAGCCGGATACCCCTCTTCGGGAAGAGACTCCCTGTCCTCCGAACATAGAACCAGACGTTTAGCCCGAAAACTCCCAAGACGCTCTGGATCCTGGGCTAGTGACCTCAGAAATTCTTCAAACTCCGGATCCCATAGTGGGTCAGGGTTCGAATTTAAGCCCGCCCACCCACCACAAGCAATATTACCCAAGCAATTCCGGTCCTTCGGACATATGCGACCTAATGTATGTGCGGCAGCAACCTCAGGAAACAGTCCATCACTTTTGGGCTAGATTCCTCCTTGTTAAAAACAAGATCACAGATTGCTGCGACGACGACGCAATTTCAGTATTTTGCCGCAACTTTACGGACGAGGGGATTCTCAATGCCCTCAACCGACGCCGCATACTGCACTTCACAGATTTGGCACACATAGTACAGAAATAAAGCGCCTCGAAAGCCCAGAAAGCTCGGTGGGAACCGCCGCCTTTAAGTCACCCACCGGACGGGCAAAAAGGATACACCCTCACGGGGCACCTGATCATCACCTTACAGACAAGAAAATTAAGCCCTCAACGGGACACCGAACTGTCCTTGATGAATGGCTCGACAAGCCCTGTCGGATACACACGACGCCGAATTCCGAACCAACACACAGCCGTCGGGCATGTTGGGTACTCCGGCAGGTGGCCAAGAGCGGTGAGGCTATCCTCACCAATACGACCTCCAAGAAATACCCTCCGGAGGGCGACGATCTCAATGTATTTACAGTTTTCGAGACCTTTTCTTCAAATAATCGGTGTAAAAGGGCACTCCGCGACCTTGCTGAAATCAACCAAGTAGCCACAGTAAACCCTTGGAATGATACGGCGATAACTTTCACCGCCAACGACGAACCAAGGGCTCGGTCAATCCGCGTGCCAACCGCTTTGGTCTTAAATCCAATCATCGACAGCTTTTGGCTCGCTAAAGTACGCATGGACGGCGGCAGTGGACTGAACCTCATCTACAAGGATACGCTCGATAAAATGCAAATAGACAAGAGCCGCATCAAGCAGAGCAGCACAACCTTTCGAGGCATTATCCCCAGTCGAGAAGCGCGATGCTCGGGGAAAATTAAACTTGATGTGGTATTCGGCACACCAGAGAGCTACAGGTCCGAAGAGTTAATCTTCCATGTGGCACCTTTCAACAGCGGATATCACGCCCTGTTGGGGCGAGATGCGTTCACACACTTTCAAGCCATACCCCATTATGGGTACATGAAGCTCAAAATGCCCGGGCCCAACGGAGTTATCACTATCACCAGTGATCCGGACATAGCACTCTGCGTCAAAAACAAAACCGCATTCTTGGCCCTCGAGGCATTATCCGAGGCCCTTTCGGCCGAGGAACTAACCGCTATGCGTTCCACAGTGGACAGAGACGGCGTAATCCTCGATAAAAGGCATAAAGCCACTTCTTTCAAGCCAGCAGACGAAATAGTCAAATTCCAAGTTCACCTGACAGATCCTAATAAAACAGTAGCCATTGGAGCACAGCTGGATCCAATGGTCGACGCCGCTCTCGGAGCATTCATGCGCGAGAATTGGGATATCTTTGCCTGGCATCCTTCGGATATGCCAGGAATCCCACGTAGACTGGACGAACACAACCTAAACAAAATAAAGGGGTTCAAGCCAGTTAAGCAAACGATGCGGCGATTTCCTGAACCCAAGCGACAAGCTATGTGGGAGGAGCTAGCCAAACTCCTTCAAGCCGGGTTCATTAGAGAGATAAAACACCCGGATTGGCTAGCCAACCTGGTCATGGTGCCAAAGAAGGACAAGTCATGGCGCCTTTGTGTCAATTTCAAAGACCTCAACAAGGCATGCCCTAAGGACCCCTTCCCACTGCCCCGCATTGACCAAATTATTGATGCAACTGCAGGACACAATTCACTGTGTTTCCTCGATGCATACTCCGAATAGCATCAAATCAAGATGAAGGAGTCCGACCAGCCTGTAACGGCGTTCATTACCTCGTATGGGCCCTTCCACCATGCCATTCGGACTCAAAACCGCCGGCGCCACTTACCAACGCATGATTCAAACATGTCTGGAGAAAACAAATTGGCAAGACAGTGGAGGCATACGTAGATGATGTGGTCATCAAGACTAAACATGTCGAATCATTGGTGGACGATCTACGCCTCACATTCGACAACCTCCGAACATACGACATATGGCTCAATCCGGAAAAATGTGTCTTCGGCGTTCCAGCCGGGAAACTACTCGGGTTCATTGTTTCCATAGAGAGCAAACCCAGCCAAAATTCGAGCCCTGTCACAATTGGCAACTCCAACAGACCTAAAATAGGTCCAAAAACTAGCTGGATGTGTGGCAGCTTTGAGCCGCTTTATCTCTAGATTGGGAGAAAAGGCATTGCCACTTTATCGCTTACTCCTATGAACCGACCACTTCGAGTGGACGGATGCGGCAACGGCCGGACTGGAAGAAATAAAAACTTTGTTAGCAAACAACCCGATCCTTGCCGCACCTAACGTCGGCGAACCTATGCTACTGTACATATCTGCAACTCACCAGGTGGTAAGCGATGTGCTCGTCATTGAATGAGAGGAAGAGGGACACAAATTCCCCTCCAAAAACCAGTATACTATGTATCGAAGGTCCTCACACCATGCAAATCTCGATATCCACACTATCAAAAGTAGCCTATGCGGTGTCCATGGCATCTCGCAAGCTGTGGCACTACTTTCAAGAGTGATCTATCACGGTGGCTTCCAATGTACCACCCAATGACATCATAAACAATCGAGACGCCACTGGCCGCATTGCCAAATGGGCTATCGAGTTCTTGCCATTTGAAATAACATACAAGCCACGCCGAGCTATTTAAATCTCAGGTGTTGGCCGACTTTGTCGCCGAATGGACAAAAGCCGAACTCCCTAAAGAGTACAACACATACTCCAACTGGGTGATGTACTTCGATGGCTCCAAAATGTTGGCCGGATTGGGGGCTGGTGTCATCCTAACATCTCCTGCAGGGACACAGTCTGGTACATATTACAAATAATGTATACGGACTCCAACAACGCAACCGAATATGAGGCACTACTGCACGGTCTCCAGATAGTCGTTTCTATGGGCATTCAACGCCTAGAGTTGCGTGGGGATTTGAACCTCGCAATATCCCAAATAAACGGAGATTTCAATGCAAAAGATCCAAAGATGACGGCTGATGTCTACTACACAACCTTCTTCTTTTAGACGTTGTTGGGCCTGCAAGTGCACAGGTTTGTAGGACAGTAGCAAATTTCCCTCAAGTGGATGACCTAAGGTTTATCAATCCGTAGGAGGCGTAGGATGAAGATGGTCTCTCTCAAACAACCCTGCAACCAAATAACAAAGAGTCTCTTGTGTCCCCAACACACCCAATACAATGGTAAATTGTATAGGTGCACTAGTTCGGCGAAGAGATGGTGATACAAGTGCAATATGGATGGTAGATATAGGTATTTGTAATCTGAAATTATAAAAACAGCAAGGTAACAAGTGATAAAAGTGAGCGTAAACGATATTGCAATGATAGGAAACAAGGCCTAGGGTTCATACTTTCGCTAGTGCAAGTTCTCTCAACAATAATAACATAAATAGATCATATAACAAGCCCTCAACATGCAACAAAGAGTCACTCCAAAGCCACTAATAGCGGAGAACAAACGTAGAGATTATGGTAGGGTACGAAACCACCTAAAAGTTATTCTTTCGGATCGATCTATAAAAGAGTTCGTACTAGAATAACACCTTAAGACACAAATCAACCAAAACCCTAATGTCACCTAGATACTCCATTGTCACCTCAAGTATCCGTGGGCATGATTATATGATATGCATCACACAATCTCAAATTCATCCAACCAACACAAAGTACTTCAAAGAGTGCCCCAAAGTTTCTACCGGAGAGTCAAGAACGTGTGCCAACCCCTATGCATAGGTTCATGGGCGGAACCCGCAAGTTGGTCACCAAAACATACATCAAGTGGCACATGATATCCCATTGTCACCATAGATAAACACGGCAAGACATACATCAAGTGTTCTCATAAAAGACTCAATCCGATAAGATAACTTCAAAGGGGAAACTCAATTCATCACAAGAGAGTAGAGGGGGAGAAACATCATAAGATCCAACTACGATAGCAAAGCTCGGGATACATCAAGATCGTGCCATAGAGGGAACACGAGAGAGAACACGAGAGAGAGAGAGAGAGAGAGAGAGAGAGAGAGAGAGAGAGAGAGATCAAACACATAGCTACTGGTACATACCCTCAGCCCCGAGGGTAAACTACTCCCTCCTTGTCATGGAGAGCGCTGGAATGATGAAGATGGCCACCGGTGATGGGTTCCCCCTCCGGCAGGGTGCCGGAACGGACTCCTGAGAGGTTTTTGGTGGCTACAGAGGCTTGCGGCGGCGAAACTCCCGATCTATCTTGATATTTGATGGTTTTAGGGTACGTAGGGTCATATAGGCGAAAGAAGTCAGTCGGGGGGGGGGGATGCTCGAGGGGTCCACAAGACAGGGGGCCGTGCCCTGTGGGGGGGGGGGGGGCGCCCCCTATCTCCTGGGCTCCTCGAGTGTCTTCTGAGTTGATCTCCAAGCCTCCAGGATGATATTCTTCCAAAAAATCACGATGCCAAAGGTTTCATTCCGTTTGGACTCCGTTTGATATTCCTTTTCTTCGAAATACTGAAATAGGCAATAAAACAGCAATATGGGCTGGGCCTCCGGTTAGTAGGTTAGTCCGAAAAGTAATATAAAAGTGTATAATAAAGCCCATAATCATTCAAAACACATAGTAATATAGCATGAATGCTTCATAAATTATAGATACGTTGGAGACGTATCAGCATCCCCAAGCTTAATTCGTACTCGTCCTCGAGTAGGTAAATGATAAAGAAAGAATTTATGAAGTGTGAATGCTAGAAGGTGCACAAGTTTGATCAATGATAATTTCAATCACCTTTTATAGCATGATAATATGTCATAACAGTAGTTCATCTCATAAAACTTCTCACGATAAAGTAACAAGCAATTCACATGTCAAAGCATAGACCATAAACTTTCTTGAAAACTAGCAAACTTCATTCTCAGTCATTCAAACAATTGCAATCCATCTTATTTTCAGGAATATCAAACCCCACATACTCAACTATCATATAGTCTTCTACAATTGCTAGCACTCATGTAATACTAATGGTTATGAAGTTTTAATCAGACACAGAGAAAGATTGGGGCTTATAATGTTGCCTCCAAACGTATTCACCTTTGGGTGATGTCAACAATAATAGTTCATGCTAACTTACATCCAATTGGATATATATATCAGGATCACCCCAACACAAAGTGCTTGCCAAAGGATAAAATGAAAAAGGGAAAGGTGAAGATCACCTTGACTCTTGCATAAAAGTAAAAGACATAAAGTAAAAGATAGGCCCTTCGCAGAGGGAAGCAAAGGTTGTCATGCGCTTTTAGGGTTGGATACACAAAATCTTAATGCAAAAGAATGTCACTTTATATTGCCCCTTGTATATGGACCTTTATTATGCAGTCCGTCGCTTTTATTGCTTCCATAACAAGTTCGTACAAAGCTTATTTTCTCCGCACTAATAAGTCATGCATATTTACAGAGCAATTTTTATTGCTTGCACCGATGACAACTTACTTGAAGGATCTTACTGAATCCATAGGTAGGTAAGGTGGACTCTCATGGCAAAACTGGGTTTAAGGATATTTGGCAGCACAAGTAGTATCTCTACTTGGTGCAAGGAATTTTGGCTAGCATGAGGGGGAAAGGCAAGCACACCATGTTTGAATGATCCATGACAATATACTTTAACTGAGATGTTGGAAAACATAAACCATTGCGTTGTCTTCCTTGTCCAACATCAACTCTTTAGCATGTCATACTTAATGAGTGCTCCCAACTATAAAAGATGTCTACAATAGTATATTTATATATGGAATCTCTCTTCCTTCAATATTCTTTCATGAAATTGTTCAAATGACCAATACAATGCTTGCTAACCTCCAATAAATTTACAACCTCTACTTCTTAGACATGAAGTCATTACTCCCCATGGGATAAGCAAATGAGGCATATATAATTTCAGATTTATGACTTTCAACTCATTCAACAATTTACTCATAGGATATAAGCGAAGCACACGAGTAAATGACAAACTACTCCAAAAAGATATAAGTGAAGATCAATGAGTAGCTAAATAATTATGTAACTATATGAAGACTCTCTCTCATTTAATAATTTCAGATCTTGGCACTCTAATCAAACAGCAAGCAAAGCAAAATAAAATGACATTGCAAGGATAGCATAACTCATGTGAAGAAGCAAAAACTTAGGCTCAACCGATACTAACCGATAGTTGTTGAAGAAGAAAGGTGAGATGCCTACGGGGCATCCCCAAGCTTAGATGCTTGAGCCTTCTCTTTTATGTCTC
This sequence comes from Triticum timopheevii, assembly GCA_963921465.1. Taxonomy (NCBI): domain Eukaryota; kingdom Viridiplantae; phylum Streptophyta; class Magnoliopsida; order Poales; family Poaceae; genus Triticum; species Triticum timopheevii. The sequence continues at coordinate 416,613,622 of OY997262.1, forward strand.
CTCAATTCCTCTCATATCATGGTTTCTCTTCTTTTTATCAAAAGCTTCATTCACAACAAACTCAACAAGAACTCGTGAGATAGGTTAGTATAAACCAATGCAAAACCTTATCATTTTCTACTGTAGAAAATTACTAAAATTATTATTCAACATTGAATACTAAATGCCTCTGCATATTTAATACTCCTATCCTCAAATAGAATCATTAAACAAGCAAACATATGCAAACAATGCAAACATGACAGCAATCTGCCAAAACAGTATAGTCTGTAAAGAATACAAGATTCATCATACTTCCCTAACTCCAAAAATTATGAAATAAAATTCCCACTGTAATAAATTTATCAGATCTCATTATGCAAAAGGTTTCAACATTATATCATTCTCTGACTTTTCTAGGGAATATTTTCAACAGCGGTAAACTTTCTGTTTTCAAACAGCAACATGTATAGTAGCAAAATAAGCATGGTAAAGTCTATCCTTGACATTTTTATTGAAACTAAAGATGCAAAACATTAATCTAAATAACAGAAAGCAAATACTAAAAAAAGAAATGACGCTCCAAGCAAAACACATATCATGTGGTGAATAAAAATATAGCTCCAAGTAAAGTTGCCGATGAACGAAGACGAAAGAGGGGATGCCTTCCGGGGCATCCCCAAGCTTAGGCTCTTGGTTGTCCTTGAATATTACCTTGGGGTGCCTTGGGCATCCCCAAGGTTAGGCTCTTGCCTCTCCTTATTCCATAGTCCATCGAATCTTTACCCAAAACTTGAAAACTCCACAACACAAAACTAAACAGAAAACTCATAAGCTCCGTTAGTATAAGAAAATAAAACCACCACTTAGGTACTGTAATGAACTCATTCTAAATTCATATTGGTGTAATATCTACTGTATTTCAAACTTATCTATGGTTCATACCACTTAATACTAGCCAATAGTATAGCCATTATCATCATCACAATGAGTAGTAGGAGCAACATCATTCGGGAGAGATACCTTTTTACCTTTGTTGCTCCGTCTTTTCTTTTTCTTCTTCACATTATGTGTGGGTTCAACCTTCCTCTTTGAGCTCCTTATTGACGAGATTGGTTGAATAGAAAGCTCCTCCTCGTTACCTGATTCATCATAAGAAATAATAGGAGGAGATTGGGAAGTCTCTTCCCTTTCATTAGTATTCTCTTCATCTTCTATTTGCTTTCTTCTATTTAGGTAATTGGCAATATAAGGATTTTCAATGCAATTCTCTGCACAAAACATATAAATATTTTCTAGATCAATATCAAGAAAATGCTTAAGATTAAATTCTGGAATAGGCTTAGTTAAACGTTTCAACTCTTCACAACCCAAAAGCAATCTAAGTTCATTGTAATGAGAAAGGGAGATCAAATCATCACAATTTTTGGACACGATCCGATCATGAAACAATTTGCATTGGAGATGTAAATGATCTTGTTTATTGCAAAATTCACAACGGGAAAGATATCTTAAATTCTCCGCACTCTTATCTAGCCTTTCTTGCAACTTCTTAGTTTCTAAATACTTATGCCTCTTGCAATATATATCTTCTCTATTTGGTGTGTTCATGCAAACATGCACTCCACAAAAGTTGACATGCTCATAAGATATAATTTCATCATGACTAGAGCAATCATCATTAGTACTAAGGATATTCAAGGAATTTATACTAACAACATTGCAATCATGCTCACCATTCAAAGATTTAGTACCAAGCATTTTAATGCACTCTTCTTCTAGCACTTGAGCACAATTTTCCTTTCCATCAAACTCACGAAAGATATTAAAAAGACGAAGCATATGAGACAAACTCAATTCCATTTTTTTGTAGTTTTATTTTATAAACTAAACTAGTGATAAAACAAGAAACAAAAAGATTTGATTGCAAGATCTAAAGATATACCTTCAAGCACTCACCTCCCCGGCAACGGCGCCAGAAAAGAGCTTGATGTCTACTACACAACCTTCTTCTTGTAGACGTTGTTGGGCCTGCAAGTGCACAGGTTTGTAGGACAGTAGCAAATTTCCCTCAAGTGGATGACCTAAGGTTTATCAATCCGTAGGAGGCGTAGGATGAAGATGGTCTCTCTCAAACAACCCTGCAACCAAATAACAAAAATTCTCTTGTGTCCCCAACACAGCCAATACAATGGTAAATTGTATAGGTGCACTAGTTCGGCAAAGAGATGGTGATACAAGTGCAATATGGATAGTAGATATAGGTATTTGTAATCTGAAATAATAAAAACAGCAAGGTAACTAATGATAAAAGTGAGCGTAAACGGTATTGCAATGATAGGAAACAAGGCCTAGGGTTCATACTTTCACTAGTGCAAGTTCTCTCAACAATACTAACATAGATAGATCATATAACAAGCCCTCAACATGCAACAAAGAGTCACTCCAAAGCCACTAATAGCGGAGAACAAACGTAGAGATTATGGCAGGGTACGAAACCACCTCAAAGTTATTCTTTCGGATCAATCTATAAAAGAGTTCATACTAGAATAACACCTTAAGACACAAATCAACCAAAACCCTAATGTCACCTAGATACTCCATTGTCACCTCAAGTATCCGTGGGCATGATTATATGATATGCCTCACACAATCTCAGATTCATCCAACCAACACAAAGTACTTCAAAGAGTGCCCCAAAGTTTCTACCGGAGAGTCAAGAATGTGTGCCAACCCCTATGCATAGGTTCATGGGCGGAACCCGCAAGTTGGTCACCAAAACATACATCAAGTGGCACATGATATCCCATTGTCACCACAGATAAACACGGCAAGACATACATCAAGTGTTCTCATAAAAGACTCATCCGATAAGATAACTTCAAAGGGGAAACTCAATTCACCATAAGAGAGTAGAGGGGGAGAAACATCATAAGATCCAACTACAATAGCAAAGCTCGGGATACATCAAGATCGTGCCATAGAGGGAACACGAGAGAGAGAGAGAGAGATCAGACACATAGCTACTGGTACATACCCTCAGCCCCGAGGGTGAACTACTCCCTCCTTATCATGGAGAGCGCCGGAATGATGAAGATGGCCACCGGTGATGGGTTCCCCCTCCGGCGGAACGGACTCCCGAGAGGTTTTTGGTGGCTACAGAGGCTTGCGGCGGCGGAACTCCCGATCTATCTTGATATTCGATGGTTTTAGGGTACGTAGGGTTATATAGGCGAAAGAAGTCAGTCAAGGGGGGGTTCTCGAGGGGTCCACGAGATAGGGGGCCGCGCCCTGGGGGGGGGCGCCCCCTATCTCCTGGGCTCCTTGAGTGTCTTCTGAGTTGATCTCCAAGCCTCCAGGATGATATTCTTCCAAAAAATCACAATGCCGAAGGTTTCATTCCGTTTGGACTCCGTTTGATATTCCTTTTCTTCGAAATACTGAAACAGGCAATAAAACAGCAATATGGGCTGGGCCTCCGGTTAGTAGGTTAGTCCCAAAAGTAATATAAAAGTGTATAATAAAGTGTTGGGGAACGTAGTAATTTCAAAAAATTTCCTACGCACACGCAAGATCATGGTGATGCATAGCAACGAGAGGGGAGAGTATTGTCAACGTACCCTCATAGACTGTAAGCGGAAGCGTTATGACAATGCGATTGATGTAGTCGTACGTCTTCACGATCCGACCGATCCAAGTACTGAACGTACGGCACCTCCGAGTTCAGCACACGTTCAGCTCGATGACGATCCCCGGACTCCGATCCAGCAAACTGTCGGGGATGAGTTCCGCCAGCGCGACGGCATGGTGATGATGATGATGTACTACCGGCGCAGGGCTTCGCCTAAACTCCGCGACGATATGACAGAGGTGGAATATGGTGGAGGGGGGCACCGCACACGGCTAAGGAACGATCACGTAGATCAACTTGTGTGTTCTAGGGTGCCCCCCCGCCCCCGTATATAAAGGAGGCAGGGGGGAGGAGGCGGCCGGCCAAGGAGGGCGCGCCAAGGGGGAGTCCTACTCCCACCGGGAGTAGGACTCCCTTCTTTCCTAGTTGGAGTAGGAGAAGGGGGAAGGAGGAGGAAGAGGGGAAGGAAGGGGGGCGTCGCCCCCCTCTCCTTGTCCTATTCGGACTAGGGAGGGGAGGGGGCGCGGCCCACCTCTTGCCTCCTCTCCTCTTATCCCTTATGGCCCATGAAGGCCCAATAACCCCCAGGAGGGTTCCAGTAACCCCCCAGTACTCCGGTAAAATGCCGATTTCACCCGGAACACTTCCGATGTCCAAACATAGGCTTCCAATATATCAATCTTTATGTCTCGACCATTTCGAGACTCCTCGTCATGTCCGTGATCACATCCGGGACTCCGAACAAACTTCGGTACATCAAAACTTATAACTCATAATAAAACTGTCATCGTAACATTAAGCGTGCGGACCCTACGGGTTCAAGAACTATGTAGACATGACCTAGAACTATTCTCGGTCAATAACCAATAGCGGAACCTGGATGCCCATATTGGTTCCTACATATTCTACGAAGATCTTTATCGGTCAAACCGCATAAGAACATACGTTGTTCCCTTTGTCATCGGTATGTTACATGCCCGAGATTCGATCGTCGGTATCCAATACCTAGTTCAATCTCATTACCGGCAAGTCTCTTTACTCGTTACGTAATGCATCATTCCGTAACTAACTCATTAGCTACATTGCTTGCAAGGCTTATAGTGATGTGCATTACCGAGAGGGCCCAGAGATACCTCTCCGACAATCGGAGTGACAAAACCTAATCTCGAAATACGCCAACTCAACATGTACCTTTGGAGACACCTGTAGTACTCCTTTATAATCACCCAGTTACATTGTGACGTTTGGTAGCACCCAGAGTGTTCCTCCGGTAAACAGGCGTTGCATAATCTCATAGTTACAGGAACATGTATAAGTCATGAAGAAAGCAATAGCAATATACTAAACGATCAAGTGCTAGGCTAACGGAATGGGTCATGTCAATCACATCATTCTTGTAATGATGTGATCCCATTAATCAAATGACAACACATGTCTATGGTTAGGAAACATAACCATCTTTGATTAATGAGCTAGTCAAGTAGAGGCATACTAGTGACTATATGTTTGTCTATGTATTCATACATGTATCATGTTTCCGGTTAATACAATTCTAGCATGAATAATAAACATTTATCATGATATGAGGAAATAAATAATAACTTTATTATTGCCTCTAGGGCATATTTCCTTCAGTCTCCCACTTGCACTAGAGTCAATAATCTAGATTACATAGTAATGATTCTAACACCCATGGAGTCTTGGTGCTGATCATGTTTTGCTCGTGAGAGAGGCTTAGTCAACAGGCCTGCAACATTCAGATCCATATGTATCTTGCAAATCTCCATGTCTCCCACTTGGACTTGGTCCCGAATGGAATTGAAGCGTCTCTTGATGTGCTTGGTCCTCTTGTGAAATCTGGATTCCTTTGCCAAGGCAATTGCACCAGTGTTGTCATAGAAGATCTTCATTGGTCCCGATGCACTAGGTATGACACCTAGATCTAAAATGAACTCCTTCATCCAGACTCCTTCATTTGCTGCTTCCGAAGCAGCTATGTACTCCGCTTCACATGTAGATCCCGCCACGACGCTTTGTTTAGAACTGCACCAACTTACAGCTCCACCGTTTAATAAAAACACGTATCCGGTTTGCGATTTAGAATCGTCAGGATCAGTGTCAAAGCTTGCATCGACGTAACCATTTACGACTAGCTCTTTTCACCTCCATATACGAGAAACATATCCTTAGTCCTTTTCAGGTATTTCAGGATGTTCTTGACCGCTGTCCAGTGATCCACTCCTGGATTACTTTGGTACCTTCATGCCAAGCTTATTGCTAAGCATATGTCAGGTCTGGTACACAGCATTGCATACATGATAGAGCCTATGGCTGAAGCATAGGGAACATCTTTCATTTTCTCTCTATCTTCTGCTGTGGTCGGGCATTGAGTCTGACTCAACTTCACACCTTGAAGCATGGGCAAGAACCCTTTCTTTGCCTGATCCATTTTGAACTTTTTCAAAATTTTATCAAGGTATGTGCTTTGTGAAAGTCCTATTAAGCGTCTTGATCTATCTCTATAAATCTTGATGCCCAATATGTAAGCAGCTTCACCGAGGTCTTTCATTGAAAAACTTTTATTCAAGTATCCCTTTATGCTATCCAGAAATTCTATATCATTTCCAATTAATAATATGTCATCTACATATAATATCAGAAATGCTACAGAGCTCCCACTCACTTTCTTGTAAATACAGGCTTCTCCAAAAGTCTGTATAAAACCATATGCTTTGATCACACTATAAAAGCGTTTATTCCAACTCCGAGATGCTTGCACCAGTCCATAAATGGATCGCTAGAGCTTGCACACTTTGTTAGCACCTTTTGGATCAACAAAACCTTCTGGCTGCATCATATACAACTCTTCTTCCAGAAATCCATTCAAGAATGCAGTTTTGACATCCATTTGCCAAATTTAATAATCATGAAATGCAGCAATAGCTAACATGATTCGGACAGACTTAAGCATCGCTACGGGTGAGAAAGTCTCATCGTAGTCAACCCCTTGAACTTGTCGAAAACCTTTCGCAACAACTCAAGCTTTATAGACAGTTACATTACCATCAGCGTCAGTCTTCTTCTTAAAGATCCATTTATTCTCAATGGCTTGCCGATCATCGGGCAAGTCAACCAAAGTCCATACTTTGTTCTCATACATGGATCCCATCTCAGATTTCATGGCCTCTAGCCATTTTGCGGAATCTGGGCTCATCATCACTTCCTCATAGTTCGTAGGTTCATCATGGTCAAATAACATGACTTCCAGAATAGGATTACCGTACCACTCTTGTGCGGATCTTACTCTGGTAAACCTACGAGGTTTAGTAGAAACTTGATATGAAGTTTCATGATCAATATCATTAGCTTCCTCACTAATTGGTGTAGTTGTCACAGGAACCGGTTCTTGTGATGAACTACTTTCCAATAAGGGAGCAGGTACAGTTACCTCATCAAGTTCTACTTTCCTCCCACTCACTTCTTTCGAGAGAAACTCCTTCTCTAGAAAGGATCCGATTTTAGCAACGAAAATCTTGCCCTCAGATCTGTGATAGAAGGTGTACCCAATAGTTTCTTTTGGGTATCCTATGAAGACACATTTCTCCGATTTGGGTTCGAGCTTATCTGGTTGAAGTTTCTTCACATAAGCATCGCAGCCCCAAACTTTAAGGAACGACAACTTTAGTTTCTTGTCAAACCACAGTTCATAAGGTGTCGTCTCAATGGATTTTGATGGTGCCCTATTTAACGTGAATGCGGCCGTCTCTAAAGCATAACCCCAAAATGATAGTGGTAAATCAGTAAGAGACATCATAGATCGCACCATATCTAGTAAAGTACGATTACGACGTTCGGACACACCATTTCGTTGTGGTGTTCCGGGTGGCGTGAGTTGCGAAACTATTCCGCATTGTTTCAAGTGTAGACCAAACTCGTAACTCAAATATTCTCCTCCATGATCAGATCGTAGAAACTTTATTTTCTTGTTACGACGATTTTCCACTTCACTCTGAAATTCTTTGAACTTTTCAAATGTTTCAGACTTGTGTTTCATTAAGTAGATATACCCATATCTACTCAAATCATCTATGAAGGTGAGAAAATAACAATACCCTCCACGAGCCTCAACATTCATTGGACCACAAACATCAGTATGTATGATTTCCAACAAATCAGTTGCTCGCTCCATAGTTCCGGAGAACGTCGTTTTAGTCATCTTGCCCATGAGACACGGTTCGCAAGTACCAAGTGATTCATAATCAAGTGATTCCAAAAGCCCATCAGAATGGAGTTTCTTCATGCGCTTTACACCGATATGACCTAAACGGAAGTGCCACAAATAAGTTGCACTATCGTTATCAACTCTGCATCTTTTGGTTTCAACACTATGAATATGTGTATCACTACTATCGAGATTCAATAAAAATAGACCACTCTTCAAGGGTGCATGACCATAAAAGATATTACTCATATAAATAGAACAACCATTATTCTCTGATTTAAATGAATAACCGTCTCGCATCAAACAAGATCCAGATATAATGTTCATGCTCAACGCTGGCACCAAATAACAATTATTTAGGTCTAAAACTAATCCCGATGGTAGATGTAGAGGTAGCGTGCCGACCGCGATCACATCGACTTTGGAACCATTTCCCACGCGCATCGTCACCTCGTCCTTAGCCAATCTTCGCTTAATCCGTAGTCTCTGTTTCGAGTTGCAAATATTAGCAACAGAACCAGTATCAAATACCCAGGTGCTACTGCGAGCATTAGTAAGGTACACATCAATAACATGTATATCACATATACCTTTGTTCACTTTGCCATCCTTCTTATCCGCCAAATACTTGGGGCAGTTCCGCTTCTAGTGTCCAGTCTGCTTGCAGTAGAAGCACTCAGTTTCAGGCTTAGGTCCAGACTTGGGTTTCTTCTCTTGAGCAGCAACTTGTTTGCTATTCTTCTTGAAGTTCCCCTTCTTCTTCCCCTTGCCCTTTTTCTTGAAACTGGTGGTCTTGTTAACCATCAACACTTGATGCTCCTTCTTGATTTCTACCTCCGCGGCTTTTAGCATTGCAAAGAGCTCGGGAATAGTCTTGTCCATCCCTTGCATATTATAGTTCATCACGAAGCTCTTGTAGCTTGGTGGCAATGATTGAAGAATTCTGTCAATGACACTATCATCAGGAAGATTAACTCCCAATTGAATCAAGTGATTGCAATACCCAGACATTTTGAGTATATGTTCACTGACAGAACTATTCTCCTCCATCTTGCAGCTATAGAACTTATTGGAGACTTCATATCTCTCAATCCAGGCATTTGCTTGAAATATTAACTTAACCTCCTGGAACATCTCATATGCTCCATGACGTTCAAAACGTCGTTGAAGTCCCGGTTCTAAGCCGTAAAGCATGGCACACTGAACTATAGAGTAGTCATGAACACGCGACTGCCAGGCATTCACAATGTCTGCAATTGCTGGTGCAGGTGGTACACCTAGCGGTGCTTCCAGGACATAACTCTTCTGTGCAGCAATGAGGATAATCCTCAAGTTAGGGACCCAGTCCGTGTAGTTGCTACCATCATCTTTCAACTTAGCTTTCTCAAGGAACGCATTAAAATTCAACAGAACAACAACATGAGCCATCTATCTACAACAAACAAAGACAAGCAAAATACTATCAGGTACAAAGTTCATGATAAATTTAAGTTCAATTAATCATATTACTTAAGAACTCCCACTTAGATAGACATCCCTCTAATCTTCTAAGTGATCACGTGATCCAAATCAACTAAACCATGTCCGATCATCACGTGAGATAGAGTAGTTTTCAATGGTGAACATCATTATGTTGATCATATGTACTATATGATTCACGTTCGACCTTTTGATCTCAGTGTTCCAAGGCCATATTTGTATATGCTAGGCTCGTCAAGTTTAACCTGAGTATTCCGCGTGTGTAACTGTTTTGTACCCATTGTATTTGAACGTAGAGCCTATCACACCCGATCATCATGTGGTGTCTCAGCACGAAGAACTTTCGCAATGGTGCATACTCAGGGAGAACACTTATACCTTGAAATTTAGTGAGAGATCATCTTATAATGCTACCGTCAATCAACGCAAAATAAGATGCATAAAGGATAAACATCACATGCAATCAATATAAGTGATATGATATGGCCATCATCATCTTGTGCTTGTGATCTCCATCTCCGAAGCACAGTCATGATCACCATCGTCACCGGCGCGACACCTTGATCTCCATCGTAGCATCGTTGTCGTTTCGCCACCTATTGCTTCTACGACTATCGCTACCGCTTAGTGATAAAGTAAAGGAATTACAGGGCGATTGCATTGCATACAATAAAGCGACAACCATATGGCTCCTGCTAGTTGCCGATAACTTGGTTACAAAACATGATCATCTCATACAATAAAATATAGCATCATGATAACCCACAAGTGTAGGGGATCGCAACAGCTTTCGAGGGTAAAGTATTCAACCCAAATTTATTGATTCGACACAAGGGGAGCCAAAGAATATTCTTGAGTATTAGTAGTTGAGTTGTCAATTCAACCACACCTGGATAACTTAGTATCTGCAGCAAAGTATTTAGTAGCAAAGTAATATGATAATAAAGGTAACGGTAGCAAAAGTAATATTTTTGGGTTTTGTAGTGATTGTAACAATAGCAACGGAAAAGTAAATAAGCGAAGAACAATATGTGAAAAGCTCGTAGGCAATGGATCGGTGATGGATAATTATGCCGGATGCGATTTGTCATGTAATAGCTATAACATAGGGTGACACAGAACTAGCTCCAGTTCATCAATGTAATGTAGGCATGTATTCTGTAAATAGTCATACGTGCTAATGGAAAAGAACTTGCATGACATCTTTTGTCCTACCCTCCCGTGGCAGCGGGGTCCTAGTGGAAACTAAGAGATATTAAGGTCTCCTTTTAATAGAGAACCGGAACAAAGCATTAGCACATAGTGAATACACGAACTCCTCAAACTATGGTCATCACTGAGAAGTACCCCGATTATTGTCACTTCGGGGTTGTCGGATCATAACACATAATAAGTGACTATAGACTTGCAAGATAGGATCAAGAACACACATATATTCATGAAAACATAATAGGTTCAGATCTGAAATCATGGCACTCGGGCCCTAGTGACAAGCATTAAGCATAGCAAAGTCATAGCAACATCGACTTTGGAACCATTTCCCACGCGCATCGTCACCTCGTCCTTAGCCAATCTTCGCTTAATCTGTAGTCCCTGTTTCGAGTTGCAAATATTAGCAACAGAACCAAAATCAAATACCCAGGTGCTACTGCGAGCATTAGTAAGGTACACATCAATTATATGTATATCACATATACCTTTGTTCACCTTGCCATCCTTCTTATCCGCCAAATACTTGGGGCAGTTCCGCTTCCAGTGTCCAGTCTGCTTGTAGTAGAAGCACTCAGTTTCAGGCTTAGGTCCAGACTTGGGTTTCTTGTCTTGAGCAGCAACTTGCTTGCTGTTCTTCTTGAAGTTCCCCTTCTTCTTCCCTTTGCCCTTTTTCTTGAAACTAGTGGTCTTGTTGACCATCAACACTTGATGCTCCTTCTTGATTTCTACCTCCGTAGCTTTTAGCATTGCGAAGAGCTCGGGAATTGTCTTGTCCATCCCTTGCATATTATAGTTCATCACGAAGCTCTTGTAGCTTGGTGGCAGTGATTGAAGAATTCTGTCAATGACACTATCATCAGGAAGATTAACTCCGAGTTGAATCAAGTGATTATTATACCCAGACATTTTGAGTATGTGTTCACTGACAGAACTATTCTCCTCCATCTTGCAGCTATAGAACTTATTGGAGACTTCATATCTCTCAATCCGGGCATTTGCTTGAAATATTAACTTCAACTCTTGGAACATCTCATATGCTCCATGACGTTCAAAACGTCGTTGAAGACTCGGTTCTAAGCCGTAAAGCATGGCACACTGAACTATCGAGTAGTCATCAGCTTTGCTCTGCCAGACGTTCTTAACATTGTCAGTTGCGTCAGCAGCAGGCCTGGCACCCAGCGGTGCTTCCAGGACGTAATTCTTCTGTGCAGCAATGAGGATAATCCTCAGGTTACGAACCCAGTCTTTGTAATTGCTACCATCATCTTTCAACTTTGCTTTCTCAAGGAACGCATTAAAATTTAACGGAACAACAGCACGAGCCATCTATCTACAACAAACATAGACAAGCAAAAAACTATTAGTTACTAAGTTCATGATAAATTTAAGTTCAATTAATCATATTACTTAAGAACTCCCACTTAGACAGACATCTCTCTAGTCATCTAAGTGATCACGTGATCCAAATCAACTAAACCATGTCCGATCATCACGTGAGATGGAGTAGTTTCAATGGTGAACATCACTATGTTGATCATATCTACTATATGATTCACGTTCGACCTTTCGGTCTCCGTGTTCCGAGGCCATATCTGTATATGCTAGGCTCGTCAAGTTTAACCCGAGTATTCCGCGTGTGCAACTGTTTTGCACCCGTTGTATTTGAACGTAGAGCCTATCACGACCAATCATCACGTGGTGTCTCAGCACGAAGAACTTTCGCAATGGTGCATACTCAGGGAGAACACTTCTTGATAATTAGTGAGAGATCATCTTAAAATGCTACCATCAATCAAAGCAAGATAAGATGCATAAAGGATAAACATCACATGCAATCAATATAAGTGATATGATATGGCCATCATCATCTTGTGCTTTTGATCTCCATCTTCGAAGCACCGTTGTGATCACCATCGTCATCGGCACGACACCTTGATCTCCATCGTAGCATCATTGTCGTTACGCCATCTATTGCTTCTACGACTATTGCTACCGTTTAGTGATAAAGTAAAGCAATTACAGGGCGTTTGCATTTCATACAATAAAGCGACAACCATATGGCTCCTGCCAGTTGCGGATAACTTTGGTTACAAAACATGATCATCTCATACAATAAAATATAACATCACGTCTTGACCATATCACATCACAACATGCCCTGCAAAAACAAGTTAGACGTCCTCTACTTTGTTGTTGCAAATTTTACGTGGCTGCTACGGGCTTAGCAAGAACCGTTCTTACCTACGCATAAAAACCACAACGATAGTTCGTCAAGTTAGTGCTGTTTTAACCTTCGCAAGGACCGGGCGTAGCCACACTCGATTCAGCTAAAGTGAGAGAGACAGACACCGGCCAGTCACCTTTAAGCACGAGTGCTCATAACGGTGAAACCAGTCTCGCGTAAGCGTACGCGTAATGTCGGTCCGGGCCGCTTCATCTCACAATACCGCTGAACCAAAGTATGACATGCTAGTAAGCAGTATGACTTGTATCGCCCACAACTCACTTGTGTTCTACTCGTGCATATGACATCTACGCATAAAACTAGGCTCGGATGCCACTGTTGGGGAACGTAGTAATTTCAAAAAAATTCCTACGCACATGCAAGATCATGGTGATGCATAGCAACGAGAGGGGAGAATATTGTCTACGTACCCTCGTAGACTGTAAGCGGAAGCGTTATGACAATGCGGTTGATGTAGTCGTACGTCTTCACGATCCGACCGATCCAAGTACCGAACGTACGTCACCTCCGAGTTCAGCACACGTTCAGCTCGATGATGATCCCCGGACTCCGATCCAGCAAAGTGTCAGGGATGAGTTCCGTCAGCACGACGGCGTGGTGACGATGATGATGTACTACCGGCGCAGGGCTTCACCTAAACTCCGCGACGATATGACCGAGGTGGAATATGGTGGAGGGGGGCACCGCACACGGCTAAGGAACGATCATGTAGATCAACTTGTGTGTTCTAGGGTGCCCCCCGCCCCCGTATATAAAGGAGACAGGGGGGAGGAGGCGGCCGGCCAAGGAGGGCGCGCCAAGGGGGAGTCCTACTCCCATCTTTCCTAGTTGGAGTAGGAGAAGGGGGAAGGAGGAGGAAGAGGGGAAGGAAGGGGGGGCGCCGCCCCCCTCTCCTTGTCCTATTCGGACTAGGGAGGGGAGGGGGCGCGGCCCACCTCTTGCCTCCTCTCCTCTTCTCCCTTATGGCCCATGAAGGCCCAATAACCCCCGGGAGGGTTCCGGTAACCCCCCGGTACTCCGGTAAAATGCCGATTTCACCCGGAACACTTCCGATGTCCAAACATAGGCTTCCAATATATCAATCTTTATGTCTCGACCATTTCAAGACTCCTAGTCATGTCCGTGATCACATCCGGGACTCCGAACAAACTTCGGTACATCAAAACTTATAACTCATAATAAAACTGTCATTGTAGCGTTAAGCGTGCGGACCCTACGGGTTCGAGAACTATGTAGACATGACCTAGAACTATTCTCGGTCAATAACCAATAGAGGAACCTGGATGCCCATATTGGTTCCTACATATTCTACGAAGATCTTTATCGGTCAAACCGCATAACAACATACGTTGTTCCCTTTGTCATCGGTATGTTACTTGCCCGAGATTCGATCGTCGGTATCCAATACCTAGTTCAATCTCGTTATCGGCAAGTCTCTTTACTCGTTACGTAATGCATCATTCCGTAACTAACTCATTAGCTACATTGCTTGCAAGGCTTATAGTGATGTGCATTACCGAGAGGGCCCAGAGATACCTCTCCGACAATCGGAGTGACAAAACCTAATCTGGAAATACGCCAACTCAACATGTACCTTTGGAGACACCTGTAGTACTCCTTTATTATCACCCAGTTATAGTGTTCCTCCGGTAAACGGGAGTTGCATAATCTCATAGTTACAGGAACATGTATAAGTCATGAAGAAAGCAATAGCAATATACTAAACGATCAAGTGCTAGGCGAACGGAATGGGTCATGTCAATCACATCATTCTTCTAATGATGTGATCCCATTAATCAAATGACAACACATGTCTATGGTTAGGAAACATAACCATCTTTGATTAATGAGCTAGTCAAGTAGAGGCATACTAGTGACTATATGTTTGTCTATGTATTCACACATGTATCATGTTTCCGGTTAATACAATTCTAGCATGAATAATAAACATTTATCATGATATGAGGAAATAAATAATAACTTTATTATTGCCTCTAGGGCATATTTCCTTCATAAAGCCCATAATCATTCAAAACACATAGTAATATAGCATGAATGCTTCATAAATTATAGATACGTTGGAGGCGTATCATTACGCCATCTATTGCTTCTACGACTATCGCTGCCGCTTAGTGATAAAGTAAAGCAATTACAGGGCGTTTGCATTTCATACAATAAAGCGACAACCATATGGCTCCTGCCAGTTGCCGATAACTTCGGTTACAAAACATGATCATCTCATACAATAAAATATAGCATCACGTCTTGACCATATCACATCACAACATGCCCTGCAAAAACTAGTTAGACGTCCTCTAATTTGTTGTTGCAAATTTTACGTGGCTGCTACGGGCTGAGCAAGAACCGTTCTTACCTACGCATCAAAACCACAACGATAGTTCGTCAAGTTAGTGTTGTTTTAACCTTCGCAAGGATCGGGCGTAGCCACACTCGGTTCAACTAAAGTTGGAGAAACAGACACCCGCCAGCCACCTGTGTGCAAAGCACGTCGTTAGAACCAGTCTCGCGTAAGCATACGCGTAATATAGGTCCGGGCCGCTTCATCCAACAATACCGCCGAACCAAAGTGTGACATGCTGGTAAGCAGTATGACTTGTATCGCCCACAACTCACTTATGTTCTACTCGTGCATATAACATCTATGCATAAAACCTGGCTCTGATACCACTATTGGGGAACGTAGTAATTTCAAAAAAAATTCCTACGCACACGCAAGATCATGGTGATGCATAGCAATGAGAGGGGAGAGTGTTGTCCATGTACCCTCGTAGACCAAAAGAGGAAGTGTTAGAACAACGCAGTTGATGTAGTCGTACGTCTTCACGCCCCGACCGATCAAGCATCGAAACTACGACACCTCCGAGTTCTAGCACATGTTCAGCTCGATGACGATCCCCGGACTCCGATCCAGCAGAATGTTGGGGAAGAGTTCCGTTAGCACGACGGTATGGTGACGGTCTTGATGTTCTACCATCGCAGGGCTTCGCCTAAGCACCACTACAATATTATCGAGGACTATGGTGGAGGGGGCACCGCACACGGCTAAGAGATCAAGAGATCAATTGTTGTGTCTAGAGGTGCCCCCCTGCCCTCGTATATAAAGGAGCCAAGGGGGAGGGGGCGGCCGACCAAGGTGGGGCACGCCAAGGGGAGTCCTACTCCCACCGGGAGTAGGACTCCCTTCTTTCCTAGTTGGAATAAGAGAAGGGGGGAAGGAGGAGGGAGAGAGGAAGGAAAGAGGGGGGCGCCGCCCCCCTCTCCTTGTCCTATTCAGACTAGGGGGGAGGGGCGCGCAGCCCAGCCCTTGCCTCCTCTCCTCCTCTCCACTAGGGCCCATGTAGGCCCATTAAGCCCCCAGGGGGTTCTGGTAACCTCCCAGTACTCCGGTAAAATCCCGATTTCACCCGGAACACTTCCGGTATCCAAATATAGGCTTCCAATATATCAATCTTCATGTCTCGACCATTTCGAGACTCCTCCTCATGTCCGTAATCACATCCGGGACTCCGAACAAACTTCGGTATATCAAAACTCATAAACTCATAATATAACTTTCATCGAAACCTTAAGCGTGCGGACCCTACGGGTTCGAGAACTATGTAGACATGACCTAGAACTGTTTCCGGCAATAACCAATAGCGGAACCTGGATGCTCATATTGGATCCTACATATTCTACGAAGAACTTTATCGGTCAAACCACATAACAACATACATTGTTCCCTTTGTCATCGGTATGTTACTTGCCCGAGATTCGATCGTCGGTATCTCAATACCTAGTTCAATCTCGTTACCGGAAAGTCTCTTTACTCATTACGTAATGCATCATTTCATAACTAACTCATTAGCTACATTGATTGCAAGGCTTATAGTGATGTGCATTACCGAGAGGGCCCAGAGATACCTCTCCGACAGTCGGAGTGACAAAACCTAATCTCGAAATACGCCAACTCAACATGTACCTTTGGAGACACCTGTAGAGCTCCTATATAATCACCCAGTTATGTTGTGACGTTTGGTAGCACATAAAGTGTTCCTCCGGTAAACGGGAGTTGCATAATCTCATAGTTATAGGAACTTGTATAAGTCATGAAGAAAGCAATACCAACATACTAAACAATCAAGTGCTAAGCTAACGGAATGGGTCAAGTCAATCACAGCATTCTCCTAATGATGTGATCCCGTTAATCAAATGACAACACATGTCTATGGTTAGGAAACATAACCATCTTTGATTAATGAGCTAGCTAAGTAGAGGCATACTAGTGACATTAAGTTTGTCTATGTATTCACACATGTATCATGTTTCCGGTTAATACAATTCTCGCATGAATAATAAACATTTATCATGATATGAGGAAATAAATAATAACTTTATTATTGCCTCTAGGGCCTATTTCCTTCAACCCGGGGGCCATAGGTTTCACTAGTGGCTTCTCTCAAGATAACATAAGTATTACGGTGGGTGAAAAAATTACTGCCGAGCAATTGATAGAAAAGCGAATAATTATGAGATTATCTAGGCATGATCATGTATATAGGCATCACGTCCGTGACAAGTAGACCGACTCCTGCCTGCATCTACTACAATTACTCCACACATCAACCGCTATCCAGCATGCATCTAGAGTATTAAGTTCATAAAGAACATAGTAACGCATTAAGAAATATGACATGATGTAGAGGGATAAACTCATGCAATATGATATAAACCCCATCTTTTTATCCTCGATTGCAATAATAAAATACGTGCCTTGCTGCCCCTGCTGTCACTGGGAAAGGACACCGCAAGATTGAACCCAAAGCTAAGCACTTCTCCCATTGCAAGAAAGATCAATCTAGTAGGCCAAACCAAACTGATAATTCAAAGAGAATTGCAAAGATGACTTAATCACACATAAAAGAATTCAGAGGGGATTCAAATATTTCTCATAGATAAACTTGATCATAAACCCACAATTCATCGGATCTAGACAAACACACCGCAAAAAGATTTACGTTGAATAGATCTCCAAGAAGATCGAGGAGAACTTTGTATTGAGATTCAAAGAGAGAGAAGAATCCATCTAGCTAATAAATATGGACCTGAAGGTCTGTGGTAAACTACTCACAACTCATCGGAAGGGCCTTGGAGATGATGTAGAGGCCATCCATGGTCGATTCCCCCTTCGGCGGAGCGCCGACGAAGGCTCCAAGATGGGATCTCACGGATACAGAAGGTTACGGCGGTGGAAATAGTTTTTTGTGGTGCTCCCCGATGTTTTCAGGGTACATGGGTATATATAGGAGGAAGAAGTAGGTCGGTGGACGCTCGAGGGGCCCACGAGGGTGGGGGCGCGCCCACCTGTAGGGGACGTGCCAGGCACCCTTGCGGCCGCCTCCTCTGTTGCTTGACGTCCACTCCAAGTCCCCTAGATCACGTTTGTTCCAAAAAGATCACTCCTGAAGGTTTCACTCCGTTTGGACTCCGTCTGATATTCCTTTTCTTTGAAACACTAAAATAGGCAAAAAAACAGCAATTTGGGCTGGGCCTCCAGTTAGTAGGTTAGTCCCAAAAATGACATAAAATTGTAAAGTAAAGCCCATAAACATCCAAAACGGGTAATATAATAGCATGGAACAATCAAACTTATAGATACGTTGGAGACGTATCATCCAACATAATAACTCCAGAGTTCCTCAATTTTCTGACAGATTTTAGTCTCCTCTTCACATGCCTTGAGGACTTCATATTGTCCTTAGAACTTTTTATCTTGACGATCATAGTTTGATTATCACAGTTCATCATGATAGGGGTTATTGGTTTTTCAACCATAGGTTAGTCCATCAAGAGCTCACGAAGCCACTCTGCTTCAACAGTGGCAGTGTCTAATGCTGTGAGTTCTGCTTCCATAGTTGACCTCGTTAAGATGGTCTGCTTGCAAGACTTCCAGGAAACAGCGCCACCACCAAGTGTAAAAACATAACCACTTGTGGCCTTAATCTCATCAGCATCAGATATCTAGTTCGAGTCACTATAACCCTCCAATACCCTTGGATATCCGGTGCAGTGAATCCCATAGCTCGCAGTGCCTTTCAAGTAGCGCATAACTCTCTCAAGCGCACGCTAATGATCATCTCCCAGTTTTGACACAAACCGACTCAGCTTGCTCACAACAAAAGAGATGTCAGGCCTCGTGGCACTCGCCAAATACATAAGCGAGCCAATAATCTGAGAATACCTCAGTTGATCTCTAGCAATCCGTCGATTCTTTCGAAGCAACACACTGGCATCATATGGAGTTGGAGAAGGCATGCAGTCGCTATACCCAAAACGACTCAAGATCTTTTCCACATAGTGAGACTGAAGCAGTGTAATCCCGCCATTCTCATCTCTCAACAGCTTGATGTTTAAGATAACATCAGCTACTCCTAGATCCTTCATCTCAAAGCAATGATATAAGAAATCCTTAACCTCCTTGATTAAATCAAGTTTGGTTCCAAAGATCAGTATGTCGTCAACATACAGACAAAGAATAACTCCTTCGCCCCCACCATGGCAGTAGTATCACCATCGTTTACTACAAAGCCGACAGCAATTAATGTTCTTTCAAACTTCTCATGCCACTCCTTAGGAGCTTATTTAAGGCCATATAAAGACTTTAATAACTTGCACACCTTTCCTTCCTGACCAGGTACTACAAAACCATCTGGCTGATCCATGTAAATTTCTCCTTCAACTCTCCGTTGAGGAAAGCCGTCTTAACATCCATTTGATGAACGAGAAGAGGTAGCCAGTGATAGTAGCACCTGAATGGTGGTCAGTCCAGCCACAGGTGAGTAAGTATCAAAGAAGTCTTCACCTTCTTTCTGGGTATAACCCTTAGCTACAAGCCGTGACTTGTACTTTTCAATCGTACCATCAGGTCTAAGCTTCTTCCTGAACACCCACTTACATCCTATAGGTTTGCACCCATAAGGGCGGCCAGTGATCTCCCAGGTTCCGTTAGCTAAATGGAATCCATCTCACTACGAATAGCCTCCTTCCAATAGTCAGCATCAGGAGATGCATATGCTTCTGAAATAGTCCTGGGTGTGTCATACACAAGGTACACAATGAAATCATCACCAAAGGACTTTGTAGTCCTCTGTCTCTTACTCCTCACAGGAGTTCCATTGTCACCCTCAACATGATTCTCAACGTGTTCCATCGCAATGGTGGGTTGAGGAATTACAGCGAATTTATCACTAGATGGAGTAGGTATCTCCTGATTTAATGAACACGACATATCCTTCATAGGATATATGTCCTCAAAGAAAGTTGCATCATTCGACTCCATAATCGTACCAACATGCATGTCAGATACCTCAGATTTTATTATCAAAAATCTATAGCCAATTCTATGAAAATCATAGTTCAGAAGAATACAATCCATGGTTTTTGGTTCAAGCTTGCGCTTCTTGGGAATTGGTATATTGACTTTCGCCAAACAACCCCAAGTACGTAGGTAAGAGAGTTTCAACATTTTCCTTTCCCATTCCTCAAATGGAGTCATGGTCTTATGCTTTGTGGGAACTTGGTTTAGGACATGACACACAGTCAGTAGCGCCTCCCCCCACCATTCCTTGGAGAGACCCGATTTGTCTAACATGGTGTTAACCATATCAGTTAGAGTTCGGTTCTTTCTTTCGGCTACCCCATTTGACTGAGGTGAGTAGGGAGGCATCCTCTCATGGATTATACCATGTTCCGCATGAAACAAATAAAATTCTTTGGAAAAGTACTCTCCACCACGATTAGACCTAAGTCTTTTAATTTTTTGATCAAGTTGGTTCTCTACTTCTGCTTTATAGTTTTTGAAGAAAGTTAAAGCCTCATCTTTTGATTTCAGAAGATACATATAACAATATCTAGTGGAGTCATCAATCAACGTAATCAAGTATCTCTTTCCATCTTTTGTCAACACGCCATTCATCTCACAAAGATTGGAATGTATAAGCTCTAGTGGCGCCAAGTCTCTTTCCTCTGCAGTCTTATGGGACTTGCGAGGTTGCTTAGCTTGCACACATACTTGGCACTTGGAGCCTTTGACAATAGAGAATTTTGGAATTAAATTCATATTGGCTAGCCGCGTCATGCAACCAAAGTTAATATGCCAAAGTCGTGAATGCCAAATATCAGATTCATTATTGTGGCAAATATTATTAATAAATTTAGTGCAAATATCTGACAAAGACAGGCGGAACAAGCCTCCGCTCTCATAGCCTTTTCCAAAAAATTGTCCATACTTAGAAATTACAACTTTATTGGAATCGAAAACCAACTTAAAACCATCTCGACATAAATGGGAACCGCTAACAAGATTTTTATTGATGGACGGCACATGATGAACGTTCTTCAGAAGCACGGTCTTTCCCGAAGTAAACTTCATATCGACCATACCGACACCTTGAACGATGGCATGTGACCCGTTCCCCATCAGCACGGGAGAAGTCCCTGTGACCTGGTAAGAAGAAAACATAGAGGCATCAGCACAAACATGTACATTGGCACCAGTGTCAATTAACCAATCAGGAGATTGAACTACTGAAAGGATGGTAGCAAGAAAACCGTACCCAGATTCCTTCATATCAGTATCACCAATTACAACATTAGCGGACTTGCCGCTCTTCTCATGTTCGCGCTCCTCAAAGTGGCTAGGACACTTCGGAGCCCAGTGATTAGGATCACCGCAGACATGGCAAAGTCCCTTCCCCCTCTTATGAGAATTCTTCTTGAAGTTGGTAGAATGTGACTGTCGGTGTCAAAACCGGCGAATCTCGGGTAGGGGCTCCCGATCTGTGCGTCTAAGGCTAATGGTAACAAGAGGCAAGGGACACGATGTTTTACCCAGGTTTGGGCCCTCTCGATGGAGGCAAAACCCTACTTCCTGCTTGATTGATCTTGATGATATGAGTATTACAAGAGTTGATCTACCATGAGATCGTAGAGGCTAATTAACCCTAGAAGCTAGCCTATGATGATTATGATTGTCCCTCTATGGACTAAACCCTCCGGTTTATATAGACACTGGAGGGGGCTAGGGTTTACACAGAGTCGGTTACAAAGAAGGAAATCTAATATTCGGATCGCCAAGCTTGTCTTCCACGCAAAGGAGAGTCCCATCCGGACACGGGACGAAGTCTTGAGTCTTGTATCTTCACGGTCCTACAGTCCGGCCAAAGTATATAGTCCGGCTGTCCGGATACCCCCTAATCCAGGACTCCCTCAGTAGCCCCTAAACCAGGCTTCAATGATGATGAGTCCGGCGTGTAGATTATCTTCGGCATTGCAAGGCGGGTTCCATCTCCAAATATTCCAAAGTAACCCCGAACACTTAAATCGTGTCCGGCTCTGCAAGACGACTTTCACATACCACCGTAGAGAGAACGATATTCCACAAATATAATCTGCTGACAACTTTAAATAAAGTGACACGACAAAATGATCGAGTCATTACTGAATCGTCTTCCCACAGCTAGCTACCGCACATATCGAGGCGGTTTCCTCGGCATGTCTTGTCGAAGCAGAGATCATGTCCCCTTATCGCGGGATTCTCATCAATACGGGTACGGGTAACCCAACTGTGCCATCAATCACGGCACCTGGGAAATAAGCGATTTTCAACGGGCAAGTGGGGAGACGCACCGTTTTTGTCGCCTCTATAAAGGGATAAGGATTCCCCATTTTTGCCCACGCCTTCTTCCTCCTTTGCTTATCCATTCTTGCCCCTTCGAGCTCCAGCGCCCTAGTTCACACCTTCTCCGCACAGCCAAACATGTCCGGAGCAGGAGGCAAGTGGGTGGCCTCCACCGTCAAGGAGGAGCATATTACGAAGCTCCGGGCGGCCGGATACTTGGCCGCAGATATCGCGCACCGGCTGCCGGACACAGGGCAGATCATTCTGACTCCGGGACCCCATGAGAGGGTCGTGTTCCTCGCCCACTTCGTCCGCGGACTAGGATTCCCCCTCCACCCATTCGTCCGCGGGC
Source organism: Triticum timopheevii (assembly GCA_963921465.1). NCBI lineage: Eukaryota > Viridiplantae > Streptophyta > Magnoliopsida > Poales > Poaceae > Triticum > Triticum timopheevii. The sequence continues at coordinate 416,636,421 of OY997262.1, forward strand.
TCATGTTCTATTACAGGCTGGATTTTCACGATCTAGCCCCTAACTTCATCCTCAACATCTCGGCGTTTATCGTCATGTGCGAGGCCTTTCTCCGCATCAGGCCCCATTTTGGCCTGTGGCTGAAGATCTTCAACGTAAAGCCGAAGATAGTGGTCGGCCAGCAAGCGGAGTGTGGTGGCGCCATGGTGGGCAAGATGCCCAATGTCACCTGGCTTGAAGGCTCCTTCGTGGAGACCGTGAAGGGGTGGCAATCGGGGTGGTTCTATATCACCGAGCCACGCGACGCCAACTGGGTGGCGGCCCCCGAATTCCGATCCGGCATCCCGGTGCGGCTCACTTCCTAGAAGAGGAAGGGCCTGGCCTGGGGCGCATTTGCGGAGCTGACCGGACTCCAGAACTGTGTCCAAAACATGATAACCAAGAGTATCAAACTGGTCAATGTGATCCAGGTTATGCTATTCCGCCGGATTCTCCCGTGTCAGAGACGGGCATTCAACCTGTGGGAATTTGACGCGGCCCAACACCAGACACTGCAAGAGCTCTTTGACACGACGCACAAAGATGCCTGGAAGGTGTTGTTCAAGGCCAGCGAGGTTCCTCCCCCCACCTCTGAGGACCGCGGACTTAGCACCAGGCGCTAGGCCAACGCAGTAAGCATTCTACATTTCAAGATGTGACTTTCCCCAGTATATTCGTAGGAGAAACTTAGGCCACTGTGCTAATTTTGACAGGAATATGTGGCTACAGCGGAGCGGATCGACTGTCCGCTCCATTGCCTGAGGACCCAGCAGACGAACTCCTGACGGAGATGCTGGCTCCGGCACCCTATGAGGTGCCGGAGAAGAAGGCCAAGAAAAAGGCCACGGGGACCAGAAGAAGTTCCCGATGCAACGTGGTGCTGGACTCATCGTCCGAAGACACCAGGGCGCACTCCTCCAACGACAACGAGGAGGAGGAGGAGGAGGAGAACCCTCTCCCCGAAAACGAAGGGGGAAGAAGAGGAAGGGTACCCTTTCCGGGGAGGCCGAAGGGTCCAAGAAGGGACGGACCCTCCCTCCGGACCACTCCACAACCGCCGCCTACAGCGAGGAGGAGTGGCTACCCAGGGGCAAGCCCCTGGTGAGATCGTAAGTATCCGTACTCTGCAATACTTTTAGAGAGACTTAGCTTCATAGCTTTTTATAACGCCGAACACGTATACGCAGTCCGGCCAGGGCCCATCCCGAGGTATCCTCTTTGGATGGGTCTTTGAGCGATTCGGCAATGAATTCACTCCCGACGGCCACTTCCCCTCGGCCTGCGTATGACACGGAGCTGTTGTCCCAAAGGGTCCCAGAGTAGGGGGAGGCGACTCTGGAGACGCCGCAAGGCGAAGTTCCAGACGCCTGGCATACGGGGTGTAAGATCCCCTTGGATCATGCCGACGAGAGTGCTACGTCTTGAGCTTGCGTTGGTTTTCCTTGAAGAGGAAAGGGTGATGCAGCAATAGTAGCATAAGTATTTCCCTCAGTTTTTGAGAACCAAGGTATCAATCCAGTAGGAGCCTCCTCAAAAGTCCCACGCACCTACCCAAACAAGCAAAGAACTCGCAACCAACGCAATAAAGGGGTTCTCAATCCCTTCACGGCCACTTGCGAAAGTGAGATCTAATAAAGATAGTAAGATAAGATAAATATATTTTTGGTATTTTATAATATAGATGCAAAAGTAAAGATGCAAATAAAAGTAGATTGGAAGCAAATATGATAAGAGATAGACCCGGGGGCCATAAGTTTCACTAGTGGCTTCTCTCAAGATAGCATAAGTCTTACGGTGGGTGAACAAATTACTGTCGAGCAATTGATAGAAAAGCGAATAATTATGAGATTATCTAGGCATGATCATGTATATAGGCATCACGTCCGTAACAAGTAGACCGACTCCTGCCTACATCTACTACTATTACTCCACACATCGACCGACTCCTGCCTGCATCTAGAGTATTAAGTTCATAAGAACAGAGTAACTCTTTAAGCAAGATGACATGATGTAGAGGGATAAACTCAAGCAATATGATATAAACCCCATCTTGTTATCCTCGATGGCAACAATACAATACGTGCCTTGCAACCCTTTCTGTCACTGGGTAACAACACCGCAAGATTGAACCCAAAGCTAAGCACTTCTCCCATGGCAAGAAAGATCAATCTAGTAGGCCAAACCAAACTGATAATTCGAAGAGACTTGCAAAGATAACTCAATCATACATAAAAGAATTCAGAGAAGATTCAAATATTATTCATAGATAAGCTTGATCATAAACCCACAATTCAACGAATCTCGACAAACACACTGCAAAAAGAGTTTACATCAAATAGATCTCCACAAGAGAGGGGGAGAACATTGTATTGAGATCCAAAAAGAGAGAAGAAGCCATCTAGCTAATAACTATGGACCCGAAGGTCTGTGGTAAACTACTCACAACTCATCGGAGGGGCAAGGATGTTGATGTAGAAGCCCTCAGTGGTCGATTCCCCCTCCAGCGGAGCGCCGACGAAGGCTCCAAGATGGGATCTCGCGGATACAGAAGGTTACGGTGGTGGAAATTGTGTTTCGTCCACTCCCTGGATGTTTTCGGGGTACGTAGGCTTATATAGGAGGAAGAAGTACGTCGGTGGATGCCCGAGGGGCCCACGAGACAGGGGGGCGCGCCCTATAGGGGGTGGGGCGCCCTCCTATCTTGTGGAGTCCTCGGCTGCTTCTTGACTTGCACTCCAAGTCCTCTGGATCACGTTCGTTCCAAAAATCACGCTCCCGAAGGTTTCATTCCGTTTGGACTCCGTTTGATATTCCTTTTCTTCGAAATACTGAAATAGGCAAAAAAGCAGCAATACGGGCTGGGCCTCCGGTTAGTAGGTTAGTTCCAAAAATGATATAAATGTGTAAAATAAAGTCCATAAACATCCAAAAGGGGTAATATAACAGCATGGAACAATAAAAAATTATAGATACGTTGGATACGTATCAAGAATCCCCAAGCTTAATTCCTGCTCGTCCTTGAGTAGGTAAATGATAAAGAGAACTTTTGATGTGGAATGCTACCTAGGATAATTCTCAATGTAATTTCCTTTATTGTGGCATGAATGTTCAGATCCAAATGATACAAAGTAAAAGTTCATATTAACATGAAAATGGTGATACTTCAAGCATACTAATCAAAGTAATCATGTCTTCTCAAAATAACATGGCCAAAGAAAGTTATACCTACAAAATCATATAGTCTGGTTGTTGCTCTATCTTCATCACACAAAGTATTTAATCATGCACAACCCCGATGACAAGCCAAGCAATTGTTTCATACTTTAATAATCTCAAACTCTTTCAACTTTCACGCAATACATGAGCGTTAGTCATGGACATAGCACTATATGTGGAATAGAATGGTGGTTGTGGAGAACACAAAAAAGGAGAAGATAATCTCACATCAACTAGGCGTATCAACGGGCTATGGAGATGCCCATTAATAGATATCAATGTGAGTGAGTAGGGATTGCCATGCAACGGATGCACTAGAGCTATAAATATATGAAAGCTCAATAAAAGAAACTAAGTGGGTGCGCATCCAACTCGCTTGCTCACGAAGACCTAGGGCATTTTGAGGAAGCCCATCATTGGAATATACAGGCCAAGTTCTATAATGAAAAATTCCCACTAGTATATGAAAGTGACAACATATGAGACTCTCTATCATGAAGATCATGGTGCTATTTTGAAGCACAAGTGTGGAAAAAGAGATAGTAGCATTGTCCCTTCTCTCTTTTTCTCTCATTTTATTTTTTTCTCTTTTTTTCTTTCTCTTTTTGTTTTCTTTGGCCTTTCTCTTTTTATCTTTTTTCTTTTTTTTCTTTTTTGCGAAGTCCAAAGTCTCATCCGGACTTGTGGGGGAATCATAGTCTTCAACTCTTCATCATCCTTTCCTCACTAGGACAATGCTCTAATAATGAAGATCATCACACTTTTATGGATTTACAACTCAAGAATTACAGCTCAAAGCTAGAACAAGATATGACTCTATATGAGTGCCTCCGGCGGTGTACCGGGATATGCAATGAATCAAGAGCGACATGTATGAAAATTATGAAGGTGGCCTTGCCACAAATACGATGTCAACTACATGATCATGCAAAGAGCAATATGAGAAAAGTAATGCGTGTCATATGAACGGAACGGTGGAAAGTTGCATGGCAATATATCTTGAAATGGCTATGGAAATGCCATAATAGGTAGGTATGATGGCTTTTTTGAGGAAGGTATATGGTAGGTGTATGGTACCGGCGAAAGTTGCGCGGCACAAGAGAGGCTAGCAATGGTGGAAGGGTGAGGTGCGTATAATCCATGGACTCACATTAGTCAAAAGAACTCATGTACTTGTTGCAAAAATCTAGAAGTCATCAAAAACCAAAGCACTACACTCCTAGGGGGATAGATTGGTAGGAAAAGACCATCGCTCGTCCCCGACCGCCACACATAAGGAAGACAATCAATAAATAAAATCGTGCTCCAACTTCATCACAAAGTGGTTCACCATACGTGCATGCTACGGGAATCACAACCCTTAACACAAGTACTTCTCATAATGACCTCAACTATCATGACTCTAATATCACTACCTCCATATCTCAAAATAATTATGAAGCATCATATTGATCATAGCATCCAATTCTTTTTCTATGATAGTTTTTATTATATCCAACTTGGATGCTCATCATTCTAGGACCAACTTTGTAACCATAGCAAATACCACGCTGTTCTAAAAGCCTCTCAAAAATATATAAGTGAAGCATGAGAGACTAGCAATTTCTTCAAAATTAAGCCACCATCGTGCTCTAAAAAATATAAGTGAAGCACTAGAGCAAAAACTATCAAGCTCAAAAGATATAAGTGAAGCACATAGAGTATTCTAGCAAATTCTAATCAAATAGGCTTCTCCCAAAAGGTGTGTACAGCAAGGATGATTGTGGTAAACTAAAAAGCAAAGACTAATATAATACACGACGCTCCAAGCAAAACACATATCATGTGGCGAATAAAAATATAGCTCCAAGTAAAGTTACCAATGGACGAAGACGAAAGAGGGGATGCCTTCCCGGGGCATCCCCAAGCTTAGGCTTTTGGCTATCCTTGAATATCTTGGGGTGCCTTGGGCATCCCCAAGCTTAGGCTCTTGCCACCCTTTATTCCATAGTCCATAAAAGCTTTACCCAAAACTTGAAAACTTCACAACACAAAACTCAACAGGAAAACTTATAAGCTCCGTTAGTGAAAGAAAAGAAAACCACCACATAAGGTACTGTAATGAACTCATTCTTTATTTATTTTGGTGTTAAACCTACTGTATTCCAACTTCCCTATGGTTTATAAACTATATTACTAGCCATAGATGCATCGAAATAAGCAAACAACACACGAAAAACAGAATCTGTCAAAAACAGAACAGTCTGTAGCAATCTGTAACTAACGCAAACTTCTGGAACTTTAAAAATCCTACTAAAATAGGAAGTCCTGGAAAATTTGTCTATTGATCAGCAGCAAAAAAAATCAACGCAAAATCACGTTTCTGTGAATTAACAAAATTATTTTCTTGCGCGAAAAGTTTCTGTTTTTCAGCAGAATCAAATCAACTATCATCGTAGGTTATCCTATAGGTTGTACTTTGCACAAACACTAATTAAAAGATAAAAACACATCTAAACAGAAGGTAGATGCAAGAATTATTACTAAACAGGAGCAAAAACAAAAAAATAAAGAAAATTGGGTTGCCTCCCAACTAGCGCTATCGTTTAACGCCCCTAGCTAGGCATAAAAGCAAAGATAGATCTAACGGGTGCCATCTTTGGCACTAAATTCATAAGTAGCCCACATGATAGATTCATAAGGTAATTTGACTTTCTTTATTGAAAGTGCTCCATGCCTTTCTTTAATGGAAATTGGAATCTAATATTCCCTTCGTTCATATCAATAATTGCGCCAATCATTCTAAGGAAAGGTCTACCAAGAATAATAGGGCAAGAAAGATTGCAATCTATATAAAGAACGACAAAATCCACGGGCACCAAATTTCTATTTGCAACAATGAAAACATCATTGATTCTTCCCATTGGCTTTTCAATGGTGGAATCTGCAAGGTGCAAATTTAAAGAGCAATCATCAAGATCATGGAAACCTAGAATATCACATAAAGTTTTTGGAATCGTGGAAACACTAGCACCCAAATAACACAAAGCAAAACACTCATGATCTTTAATTCTAATCTTTATAGTAGGTTCCCACTCATCATTAAGTTTTCTAGGTATAGAAACTTCCAAATTAAGTTTTTCATCATAAGATTGCATCAAGGCATCAACAATATGTTTGGTAAAAGCTTTGTTTTGACTATAAGCATGAGGAGAATTAACAACGGATTGTAACAAGGAAATACAAACTTCTAAAGAACAATTATCATAATCAAATTCCTTGAAATCCGAGATAGTGGGTTCAATGCTATTTAAAGTTGTGACCTCTCCAATCTCACTTTTACCAAATTTAGCATCAAGGTCTAAAGACTCCGAATCCTTGGGACGCCTTCTAGGCAAAGTTGACTCATCATCAGTCCCATAATTATCAAAATTCATATTGCAAAACATAGATCTAATAGGAGACGCATCAATAACTTTAAGATCCTCATCATTATTTTCATGGAAACTAGAAGAACACGCTTTTATAAAGCTATCTTTCTTAGCATGCAATCTAGCGGTTCTTTTTTTGCACTCATCAATGGAAATTCTCATTGCTTTGAGAGACTCATTGATATCATGCTTAGGAGAAGAAGATCTAAGTTTAAGAGAATCAACATCAAGCGAAAGTCTATCAACGTTCCTAGCCAAATCATCAACTTTGAGCAATTTTTCTTCAAGCAAAGAATTAAAATTCTTTTGAGAAATCATAAATTCTTTCACACTATTCTCAAAATCAGAGGGCATATTATTAAAATTGCCATAAGAATTATTGTAGGAATTTCCATTATTATTAGAGGAATTACTAGGGAACGGTCTAGCATTAAAGTTTCCTCTATAAGCATTGTTTCCAAAACTATTCCTACCAAAAAAATTCACATCCATAGATTCATTATTATTCTCAATCAAAGAAGACAAAGGCATATCATTGGGATCAAGAGGAGTATTTTTAGTAGCAAACAATTTCATAAGTTCATCCATCTTTCCACTCAAAACATTGATTTCTTCTGTAGCATGCACTTTTTTACTAGAAGATCTTTCGGTGTGCCATTGAGAATAATTAGCCATAATATTATCAAGAAGTTTTGTAGCATCTCCTAATGTGATTTCCATAAACGTACCTCGCGCGGCCGAATCTAAGAGATTTCTAGAAGCAAAGTTCAAACCGGCATAAATTTTTTGCTTAATGCGTATTAAGTTCATGTCATCTAGAGTATTAATTTCATAAGAACAGAGTAACGCATTAAGCAAGATGACATGATGTAGAGGGATAAACTCATGCAATATGCTATAAACCACGGAGGGCTTCATGTCATCTTGCTTAATGCGTTACTCTATTCTTATGAACTTAATACTCTAGATGCAGGCAGGAGTTGGTCGATGTGTGGAGTAATAGTAGTAGATGCAGGCAGGAGTCGGTCTACTTGTTGCGGACGTGATGCCTATAGACATGATCATGCCTAGATAATCTCATAATTATTCGCTTTTCTATCAATTGCTCGACAGTAATTTGTTCACCCACTGTAATACTTATGCTATCTTGAGAGAAGCCTCTAGTGAAACCTATGGCCCCCGGGTATATCTCTTATCATATTTGTTTCCAATCTACTTTTATTTGCATCTTTACTTTTTGCATCTATCTTATAAAATACCAAAAATATATTTATCTTATCATACTATCTCTATTACATCTCACTTTCGCAAGTGACTGTGAAGGGATTGACAACCCCTTTATTGCATTGGTTGCGAGTTCTTTGTTTGTTTGTGTACGTGCACGGGACTTTTGAGGAACCTCCTACTGGATTGATACCTTGGTTCTTAAAAACTGAGGGAAATACTTACGCTACTGTTGCTGCATCACCCTTTCCTCTTCAAGGAAAACCAACGCAAGCTCAAGACGTAGCATGCGACAGTTTATAAAATTCTGAAAGTAGGCCAGTCGTCGGCTTCCGCCCCCATGTAACTAGTACTGGGGTGTTCGTGGAAAACCCAAACACTCTTTATCCAACTTTTTGGTCCCTGAAGGAGGTGTTTGGCACAGCGAAAAAGGCAATCGGACTATGCGGCTTTATAACTCTCACTTAGCCATAGAAGTCTACCATTTTAAATTTCGGCGAAGCCCCTACAATTTGGAAAGCCGAATTGGGGCGCTATATACGCCTAAATCGGACGAGGCCGATTCCTCACCTAAAGCGGAGAAAATATTTAAGGATTTTAAGACCTCTCGAACAGCGACCAGCTCTCGCCGCATCATCACAGTCAGTTTTCGGCTTTCTCTACTGAGGTGCTCGTCCGGAAGAACCGGGACACAATCACAGTAGTTCTCCCTGCGCTACCTTAGCCGATATAACGGAACGTAAGGTACCAAAACAAGGGAGCTGGGCTAACCCAACTATCGACCCAAGACATGATTCGGAGCTGATGCATATAATGCTATATATTCGGGGTGCCGCACTGTCAAAAGTGTTCGGATTTATCTTGCCGTATTATGGGGCGCCATAAGAAGCCCCTGGCAAACTGAACGTACCAAGGTGTACGGATTCAATATTAAATAAACATTTATAGAAAAAATGTGCCGATAGGAATGATAAACTGACGCTATGTATTGTTTCCCATTGTAAGGTAATACGTCCAGGCGTATGTGTACAATTGATGCGTTAAGCAGAATAAAAATAGGACTATTTGACATGTCCTATCCAAGGGCGGACTGCATGTAGGTACATAGAATAGGTATTACGATCATTAACAGATACCACCTAGGTATTCCCTTTGTACGCGAAGCCTTTTGCCTCCTTGGTTTTCCCTCCTGTGAGGAGTCCGGTGATCCGGCTCTCTGAAGAGGCTGCCCGAAAGTAGGGTCCTGAAAGATAAAAGGGGGTTATTAGAGTATGTTGTGGCTGAACCACACTGTTGACCGCATCACTATTGCGCATCCGCCTATGCCCAAGGTATTTTGAGTGCGTAATTGTGTACGCGCGGCACGAATGCTGCCTGAATGGGGCTGGAGCGGAGGCCGGACTGCTAGTCGCGCTCTTGGCGTGCCTGGCGATCCTGTTGCAGGGTACTCCAGACTCACTTGACGATGTTCGGGGTTGTTGCCACCGGATTGGTGGTTTGCCGGATAAGGCTACTTTGTACTTCTGCCGCGAGGGCTGCAGTATGCTCTTCTGTACGGAGAGAGCGGTCCGTGTTTCCGTTGACTGTTATGACCCCGCGAGGTCCTGGCATCTTGAGCTTGAGGTATGCATAGTGTGGTACCGCATTGAATCGAGCGAATGCGGTTCGTCCAAGCAGTGCATGATAACCACTATGGAAAGGAACGATATCGAAGATTAACTCCTCGCTTCGGAAGTTATCCGGAGATCCGAAGACCACTTCCAGTGTTATGGAGCCCGTGCAACGGGCCTCTACTCCTGGAATTACACCTTTGAAGGTGGTTTTGGTGGGCTTGATCCTTGAAGGGTCGATGCCCATTTTGCGCACTGTGTCCTGATAAAGCAGGTCCAGGCTGTTGCCGCCATCCATAAAGACTCGCGTGGTGGAATCCGTCGATGATTGGGTTTAGGACCAAGGCGGCTGAACCACCGTGACGGATGCTGGTAGGGTGATCCCTACGATCAAAGGTGATCGGACAGGCTGACCATGGGTTGAATTTTGGGGCGAATGGCTCCATCGCATAGACGTCCCGTAGTGCTCGCTTCCATTCCCGTTTGGGAATGTGGGTGGATTAGATCATATTGAACGTTTTCACCTGGGGAGGAAATTTCTTCTGTCCCCCCGTGTTCGGACGCTGGGGCTCCTCGTCATCATCGCTGTGCAGCCCCTTGTCCTTGTTCTCGGCATTTATTTTATCGGCTTGTTTGAACACCCAGCAGTCTCTGTTAGTGTGGTTTGCTGGCTTATCCGGGGTGCCGTGAATTTGGCACGAGCGATCAAGTATGCAGTCCAGACTGGACGGTCCCTGATAGTTTCTTCTGAACGGCGTTTTTCGCTAACCGGATTTTGAGCCACTGAATTCGGCGTTGACTGCAGTGTCTTTAGTGTTGTCGCCATTGTTCTGTCGCTTATGTCTGTTGCGCCGTGGCTTGCCGTTATTGTCGCGGATATCTGAAGTGCCGGAATTTATTGGCGTGGTGCTACTGCGAGCCAACCAGCTGTCCTCGCCCGCGCAAAAGCGGGTCATGAGTGTCGTGAGGGCCGCCATGGACTTTGGTTTTTCCTGGCCGAGGTGTCGGGCGAACCACTCATCACGGATATTATGCTTAAAGGCCGCTAGGGCTTCGGCATCCGGACAGTCGACAATTTGGTTCTTTTTGGTTAGGAACCGAGTCCAGAATTTCCTGGCTGACTCTCCTGGCTGTTGGGTAATGTGACTCAAGTCATCAGCATTCGGGGGTTGCACGTACATGCCCTGGAAGTTGTCAAGAACGCGTCCTCTAGGTTTTCCCAACTGCCGATGGAATTAGCCGGTAGGCTATTTAGCCAGTGTCGGGCCGGTCCTTTGAGTTTAAGGGGAAGATACTTGATGGCATGTAGATCCTCACCGCGGGCCATGTGAATGTGGAGAAGGAAATCTTCGATCCATACTGCGGGGTCCGTTGTGACATCGTATGATTCGATGTTTACGGGCTTAAACCCTTCTGAGAATTCGTGATCCATCACTTCGTCAGTGAAGCAGAGGGGGTGTGCGGCACCTCTATGCCGGGCTATGTGGCTACGCAGTTCGAATGAGTCTGGTTGGCTATGTTCGGCCCGGCCAGACTTGTCAATAGTATGTCTGGCATGACGATCATCGTCACGTGTTGGGGCGCGCCCCCGCGATCCGTAGATCGATTTTGGCTGTCCTGCCTTGTTTTCCAGTATATCTTGCAGGTCCTGCCTATTGCCCCGGGTCGTAGTGTATTTGCGTAGGGATGCTGGCTGGTATTCGGGCTGATACGCCGTTTTATCCCGGCCACGAGGTGGCCGGTCAGCCGTGTGGCGCTCGAGCCCATATTCCTCGGCTGCCAGGACTTTAGTCCATCTGTCTGTGAGCAGGTCTTGATCAGCTTGGAGCTACTGCTGCTTCTTTTTCAGGCTCCTCGCTGTGGCCATAAGCCGGCGCTTGAGGCGCTCCTGCTCTACGGGGTCCTCAGGAACGCAGAACTCGTCGTTGCTGAGGCTAATCTCGTCTTTGGAGGGGGGCATGTAGTTGTCCTCCTCCGGGTATCCGTCCGTCGCCTGTTCATCTGGGCTGACCTGCCCGTCTTCCTGTTCGGCCTGCTCGAAGGCAGGCTGATCGGGGTTGTATTCATCTTCGGCACCATTAGGATTGTTTTCGTCTCCTGTGCCGGTATTGTTGTGGCGGGGCTTGGGGCGGCGCCGACGACGCCCATGCTTTGCTTTCTTCCTTGAGGGGTTATCCTCCATTGCCTCATTGCCATTGGTTTCTTTCGGAGTGTCCACCATATATATATCATATGAGGAGGTGGCTGTCCACCGCCCCGTGGGCGGTAGTTCCTGTTTTTCTCCTACATCGTCGTCCACACCGTCGATGTCTTCAGAGTCGAAATCAAGCACGTCGGTCAAATCATCGACCGTGGCAATGAAGTGGGTGGTGGGTGGGCAAAGAATTCCCTCGTCGTCTGCTTCCCACTCGAGCCAGACATAGTTCGGCCAAGAGTCTTCTGACAAAGAGAGATTTTAACGAGTTCAGCATGTCGCCAAAGGGCGAGTGCTGGAAGATATCCGCAGCGGTGAACTCCATAACTGGAGCCCAACCAAATTCGGCGGGCTCGGCGTGCGCGGACTGGAACCTACAGTCGGACACGAGTCCGGGGGTCCGATGTCACAGGTTTCCTTGGGGGTGAAGCCGGTGCTCGGCTCTTCTGCTGATGAGTGTGCGGCCTCCGGGGCGGGGTCCATCCACCTGCCCTCGGATGACGCGATCTGCCCCGGATTTAGGTCCGGAGCTCCTGCAGGTGCGATATCCCGAATATTGTCCGATAGCATGTCTAAGCCATGCTCGTCGTGACTATTCGGCGCTCCTGGCATAGGCTCGAATCCGTCGAAGATCAAGTCTCTGCGGATATCGGCCATGTTGTTCAAGTTTCCGAACCTGACCTGATGGCCAGGGGCGTAGCTGTCGATCTGCTCCAGATGGCCAAGCGAATTGGCCCGCAGTGCGAAGCCGCCGAACACGAAGATCTGTCCAGGGAGAAAAGTCTCACCCTGGACCGCGTTGTTGTTGATGATTGAAGGAGCCATCGAGCCTTGCAGCAACGACACAGAGGAACTCTCAATGAAAGCACCAATGTCGGTGTCAAAACCAGCGGATCTCGGGTAGGGGGTCCCGACTGCGCGTCTAAGGCTAATGCTAACAGGAGGCAAGGGACACGATGTTTTACCCAGGTTCGGGCCCTCTCGATGGAGGTAAAACCCTACTTCTTGCTTGATTGATCTTGATGATATGAGTATTACAAGAGTTGATCTACCACGAGATCGTAGAGGCTAAACCCTAGAAGCTAGCCTATGATGATTATGATTGTCCCTCTATGGACTAAACCCTCCGGTTTATATAGACACCGGAGGGGGCTAGGGTTTACACAGAGTCGGTTACAAAGAAGGAAATCTAATATCCGGATTGCCAAGCTTGTCTTCCACACAAAGGAGAGTCCCATCCGGACACGGGACAAAGTCTTGAGTCTTGTATCTTCACGGTCCTACAGTCCGGCCAAAGTATATAGTCCGGTTGTCCGGCAACCCCCTAATCCAGGACTCCTTCAGTGACGGCTTGTTATTTGTATCAAACTTGCCTTTGCCCTGAGTTTTATTCTTATTGTTTTTGAACTTGTTGGGCTGGAAGTTCTTCTTTTGTACCATGTGGGCACTAGAAGCTCCCTCGGCAACTCGAGCATGTGTGTCCTTTGCTCTCGCCTTCTCTTCAACATCAAGAGTATCAATGAGTTCCGCAACGGAAAACTCCTGTCTCTTGTGTTTCAGGGAAGTAGCAAAATTGTTCCACAAAGGTGGAAGCTTGGCGATGATGCCTCCGGCAACAAATTTATCCGGCAACACACACTTGAAGTACTCAAGTTCCTTTGCAAGCGACTATATCTCATGAGCCTGTTGTACAACAGAGCGCTCATCAGTCATCTTGTAGTCATAGAATTGCTTCATGACGTACAACTCGCTGCTGGCGTCCAAGGCCCTAAACTTGGCCTCGAGTGCAGCCCACATGTCCTTGCTGTTGTCAAATGACATATACGAATCCAGAATGGAATCATCAAGAACACTCAGAAGGGCGCCTTTAAAGAGGGTATTGATCTACTCAAAAGCTTCTTGTTGTGCAGGATTAAGATCGCCCTCAGGCTTGCCCTTAGTGGTGTCATAGTAGCACATGGTCTGTAACCAGTAGACTGCTCTCGTGCGCCACCTCTTATATTGCACCCCCTTAAAGGTGGGCAGCTTCAGATGCGTAGCAAAACCAGTCGAAGAAAATTGCCTATAATCAGGTTTTTGGATTGTTGAAAATATGAGCAAATTACTATGAGATTTAACCCGAATAAACAGAAGATAAATCATGACAACACTAGCAGAGATTAAACTAATCATGCGAACTAGCATAATAGATGAACAGATCACATCTAGGGCACATACTAGAAACATGAATTCTACCACAATCTCGAACAAGAAGGATAGAATCACATATGATGCAGTGGGAGCAGCACCGCCGGTGTTGACGTTGTCGCCCATGTCGTCGAGGATGAGGTTGCCGAGGTCGGGGAAGAAGTCGTCGTTGTTGTAGTCGTCGCTGCCAGCAGTCGTGCGAGTGCGCTCCTCAAAAACCTGATCGCCCCTCTCCCATACAGGATCACGAGAGGCGGGGTTCCGTAGGCCTGCTGTCCCTTCTTGCGGTGCACGCCGAAAGGAGGGATGGAGAAGACTTGCGTGGTGGAGCAATGATCTGGAACATTGGTGCGAAACCATACGATACGGTGGCGGCTAGGGTAGACGTCTGTCTGACTATATAGTGCGGGCTGGGTAGGTCGTGGGAGTAAACCCCATGTCCGAGTCGCGATCCAAAAGAATCAGAAACCGTTCAGTAATTAATGCGTCCGTAATTTATTAATTTATGACTCATTAATTTTCCCGAGCAGCAAAAATATAGACAGCGTGCATAACTCTATCCTCGGTTCGGCTCAATCTTGCAACACGCGGCGCGTAGTGCGAGGCGAGGCGAGGCGTGGCGTGGCGTGGTGAGCAAGGAGGAGGAGCACGCGTGTAGGTTTCCTCTTCTCATGCTCATACGAGTGGTAGAAGAGCTTACCTTATAAAGAGGTGCAACTCTCACTCAACTTTCATGGTGGGACTAAACTTTAGTCTCACTCACTCATGAATGTGCCAAGAGAATTTCAGAATTTTAGTTGGGCTTTGGGCCAAAGTCCTACTAGAAAAATTCCAACATGTTTTTTTCTGGAAGCGTTGACTGGATAAAGAAACACATGTCAGGATTGAGATGCCAGATCGGACGGACCTGACTAACTGCATCGGGCGGCTGGGACGCGACCGGTCGAAAGTTTCGGCCGCGTGCTGGTGCCTATCGTCGCCCAAAAATAAAACAGAAATCATGTGTCAGTAGAGCTTCATACGAGTAGAGATGCGAGTAGAGAAATCCATCTCGTAGCCGCAGACGAAGTCGCCACGCCCACGCCCACGATCGTCAGCTAAGCACTGGACAGGCCACGCACCCTCGACGTGGACAGGCAGCGCCTGGCGGCCCGTTGCCGCCAGCAGCCACCCGCTCCTTGGGCAAAACCTCCATAGCGACACGAAGAGCACGTTGCCCGGCACATGCTTTCCTAGATCAATCATCCGCCGCTCCGTCCAGACACCGATGCCACTGCCGCCGTCGCCGCCATCGAGCTCCCAAATGTGGATCTTGTCTCTGCCAAATCGACATGGCCGTGGACATGGCCACGGACAGCCGCAGCCTGTCGCCAGAGGTAGCCAGTGCGAGGACCCCGAAACTCAGGCAGTCTGGCGTCCAGCATTCCTCCGCTAAATCCGTCGTCCTGGTGCGTCCAGTGCGCACGTCCACAGAGACGATCTGCTTCATCTCCCAGTTGGCGTAGGCAAGCCAGTGGACGACACCGCCGCAGACAGCTTCGTGGCCGCTGAGCATACTCACCCTGATCTCCGGGGAGCTCATGGCCGGGCCCCACTCGCCGGCCTTTGAGGAGAAGACCTGACGCGTCAGCACGCCCTCGTCGTAGCTTGTTGCGAGTATCGTGAACTCTTTTGCTGTGCTCGGCTGGGGAAAATTGTGGCCAGTGAGCAGAACATAGACGCGAGGCTTGAACTGGATGGCGGCGGCGGCGCCTTCGAGGACGGTATGGTTCCCATTCATCGGGTTGTAGAGGCAGAGGTCTCGGCTTCCTCCGAGAAGGATGAGGCCGTCGCGCGAGGAGAGCGTCTTGGCGTAATAGGATAGGTCAACGTCGGCGGCATGATCGGCCAGGGTGATGTCAACAAGCAGGTAGGGGCAGAAGCGATCCGGCCGAGGACGGAGGCATGGCGCGTCGGCGACGATGGCACACCGCCACCGCTTGCAGGCGACGGTGCATCAAAAGAGGGTGGAGGTGTCCAGCCGGCAGAAGATCTCTAGAAGGATGTCGCACGACAGCGCCTCCATAATTCTTTCCACGTCTCGTCGCAGAGGACGTTAGGGTTGCAAACCAGTTAATTGATCGATCTAGTAAGAAAACCAACAGTCTAGACGCGCACGATTTATATTCTCTCACATATATTTGTGGGTTTGACAGGCAAGCGGCTAGAACCGTTAAATTTAGATCCAACGCCCGGGAGATCCAATCATCGGATTCTTTGTTGGAAACCCCGTAGACAATGGAAATGCACCTCCCCTGCGATTTCGTGCCAGACTTTTGCACGGCGCTGCCGGAGCCCTGGCCCGGCCACATTCGTCGGCGAGAGCAGCGGGTGGAGCTCCTCGACGACGAGGGGGTGGTGGTGGATGCGTATAGATGGGTTGACAGCGCGGAGTGGCGGGTGGGCCAGAGGGTGGCGTTCCCGTGCCACGTCGTGAGACTTGCGGCGGCTGACCGGTGGGGCGACATTGGGGTGGTTTTCGAGGTCAGTAATGGCGAGTTGGGGGAGGGGAGAGAGGTTATTAGGCCGTCGCCTCGGCTCTCCACCACTCCCCCCCCCCCCCCCCCGCACAAATCTCATCCACGAAAACCACCGCGCCCTGCCGCTGCGAGAGCTAGGGTTCCATGACGACGCGCGAGCAGCAGATGTGGGCGCTGTCCGCCGGCGACAGGTGCTGATGGGGAGATTGAAGGAGATAGATCAGTGGTTTCCAATGGCGAAGGCCCTCAACGATGCGTCGGAGATGGTGAGGGACAAGTTGCACGGCGAGGAGATCCTCAGGTGCTTCCCCAACTACGACCGCCAGCCGGCGATGGGGGTGATCCTCTGGGCGATGCTCGAGGCGGAATCGCTGATTCCGGAGCAGACGGAGAAGTGGAAGGTGTTCCACTACCGCCTGATCCAGCCAAGGGCACCGCCACCGGCGCCTCAGGCGGTGGTGATGGGGATCCTTGCTCCCGGATCCAGATGGCTCCCAATCAAGATCGAGGAGGATGCGGAAGTGGTCGAAGAGCTGGAGGTGGAGGTGGTTGTTCCGCCACGGAGGAGGGCCAGGGTGCCTCCGACCCCGACCTCACTGCCCCGTTGCTCCCTGCGTTTCCAGAGGCATTCGCCTCGCCTCCTTGCTCTCTCTCGCCGCCAGTAGGGCGCTCGCCAGCTGGCAATTCGCTTCTGGTTGCTGACTGGAGAGGGATCTGAGGAGGAGGGGGAGGGGGAGGTCCTCATCTTCGATGCAGGTATGACAAAATCCGCTAAATATTTAGTATCTACTACTTCGATTGAGGTAGATGATACTAGAATTAGAGGCAAATTGGGGCAAAAAAGGGCTCTGTAATGAAAACAGAGTGCAAAAAGGGCCTAGATCTCGGAAGTATGATGGGTATTACAGGATTCCCTCTGGTTTTGATGGTTTAGATAATGAAAAGGAGGTTTGGGATGAGAGAAAGGATAGGTTGGGAGATAACTTTAAGCTTTCTGGTATAGATGCTCATATTGTGCAAAAACATATGGGGAAAAATAATGTGCATCCTATCACACCTTGGTTTGGGGGTGAGGATTTGGATTTTGGTGAAATAGAATTAAAAAGACCCCAATTGCAGCCTATTTGGCTCCAAAAGAGGGAGAGTTTAAACAAATCAATTCTGAGAAAAAGTTGAGACCCCTGATCATTTTGGGGGGCTCAGTTGGGGAAGATTTAAGTATTGATATGGATGTGGGTCCGCCTTGGTGGAGGCCTTGTGGGCTGAAGTCCAGCCCAACCAAAAAGTAGATGGGGTCCTGGCAGGTATAAAAGAGGGAGCAGAGGTGGGAGGGAAGCAATCCCACCACATAGGGTTTCCCCCTCCCCTCCCCTCGCCACCGCAAGAAGAAGAGATGTCAGGAGGGGAGAGGGTTTGGAGCTCACAGATTCAATCGAGGAGGTGGGAGTGGACACACAGGAGGAAGATTCAGCTATGCTGACATGGGGGAGGATGGAATGGGGGCAGACATGCCTTCCCAGGGAGATCTGGTGGTTTTGGAAGAGGGGATGGTCGATTTGGTATAGGAAATGGAGTTGGCCGAGATGAAGAAGAAGAGGACTCTCTGGCTAAGAGAAATGAAAAGAATTTGGTCTGGCAAGCCAAGATATGGAAGAAAGATGTAGGAGAAGAGATTGCAAGAAAAGCTAATGGAGATGCAGGAGGTGCTGGGCTTGAAAAGGACAGAAATAAGGAGCAACTGATCCAGCCAGATTAGAATCAACAACAGGTACTGATGACCTCTCTGCTCTCTCAGATAGTGCAGGGGATGAAGAACAGTGAGAAAAGTCAAATTGAGGAGATGTTTGGGAAGCATTCTGGAAATTTGCCTGGGAAAGACAGTCAAAGGAAAGAAGAAAGAGGTGGAGAAGGACAGCAAAGAGCTGACAAAGGGTTTGAACAGATTTCTGGCATGGAACTGAAGAAACAGGGAGGAAGAAACAGTTGGCAACAAAACTTTGAAGATAACAAAAAAGGTTTTGATAGGTTCAGTAAGCAGGCTTGTGGCAAGTGCAAGGACCCTACACATACCACCAAGGAATGCAAGGTGGGACACTGTTTGATCTGTGGCAGGGAAAATCACATAACTGGAGAGTGCAATCTACTGAAACAAGTAAAGTCAGTTCCTAAATATGTGGGATATGCTGCTAAAGGCTTAGGAATCCTTTTGGTGCAGAGCTATAAAGATGTCTTGGTACCTGAACACACCAATCCCCTGGTGTGGTGGTCATAAGAGAAGGGCAGATTAATGAGGCTGAGCTTGTTAAAGCTTTGGGAGAAATGTTTGATTGGGGGTGGCAATGGAGAGTGAAAGAGTTTGGGAAAATGGCTACATGATGAGATTTCCCAACAAGGCAAAACTAGTGGAGCTAGCAAAGTTCAATGATTCCAACTTGCTGGGGACAGGGGTGGTGATCAAAGTCTAAACCTGGTCTTTGGATCATCAGGCTATTGGAAAAATGCACACAATTTGGATAAAGTTGACCAAGGTCCCTCACTGTTTTAGACACTTCTTGAGCATTTGTGAGGTTGCTGCTGCAGTAGTGCCAGTGCTTGAAATTGACATGGACACTATTAATGAAGAGAAAATCAGGGTCAAGTGTGGAATTAGGGATGTGGAAAAAATCCCCTCCCAAGTGGAAATCACTTCCCCTGATCTTTTTATGTTCAGAATTGGGGCAGAAGCTGAGAAGGTGGTGGAAATTGGTTGGTACAAGAAAGAGAAAAGAAAGAATGACAATAACAATATCCTAAAAGTTGGAGAGGAAGAGATGGAAAATAGGAAGAGAACTAAGCTAGAAGATACATAATATAAAGGGGTTTCTTTGGGGTGCTTATCTCTGAAACAAAGTGAGGAGACAGATGGGAGAATTGAGAAAATTAGATCACAAATGGAAGCGAGCATGATGAAGTGGCAAAATAAGATGGTTACAAAAAGAAGGAAATGGCAGAAAGAGAGTGAAATCATGTTCAGCAAAATAAAAAATTTGGAGGAAGACAAAGTCAGAAACAGTGCACTGTGGGCTAAAAGTGAGAAAAGGGTCAAGGAGCTGGAAAATAATCAGTTGGACTTGCAAGAGTTGAGCAGAAAGCAGCAAGAAGAAATTCAGAGGCTAATACAAGAGGCTGCCAACAGAGAGCAATATGAAATGGAGTTAGCTAATATGGATCTTGATGATTATGAGAAAGAAAATCGGCAGAAAAAGGAGGAAACTGATTCTGGGAAATATAATGAGCCTACTAATTATAAAGCTAGCCAAGAGTCAATAGGGACCTTGGGGGGGATGGCTGAGTTACATGGGAATGAGGTCTTGGAGAAAGATGGGGAGGAAAGAGAAGTGGAGATAAAAAGAAGTCTCAAGAACAAAGGAAAGGAAAGGAAGACCAAAAAATTGAAGAGATGGCAAAGATTAGAGCTGAGGAAAGAGATAACTATGGTAAGAATCCTGATTTAGTGTTTGCTGATGCTTCTTTACTATGTATTAGTTCTTTGGTGGGGATTGACCTGGGATGTTCTATTGAGATGATTGACAAAAACCTAGAGATAACCAATAAGATGGAGATAGCCAGAAGAGAATTATACTTCCAAAATATAAAAAAAAGAAAACAATGACAGGGGACGAGAGGATTTTGAGGGAAAAGAAGAGAAAGAAAAGGATATCCTAGTATATATAAATACTGGAGATATAGATGTGGAGGGATTATGTTCTAATTTTGAACACTCTGATGCTGATATTGAGGAACAACAAATTAAGAAACTGAGAGGAATGCTCTCAGGAAAGAAAAGTGGTAAAAAAGGCTCACCAGCATTAGACTGTGTGAATCAAATGTGGGGATTGGAGTCTTACAAAGAAGAAAAAAAGGAAGAAAGAGTAAGTAGTTTCTTATTAGTATATAAAAATTAAATATAATAAAATGAGAGGGGTTTTTTGGAATGTCAGAGGTATTGGACAAGACCACAAAAAGAGATATATTAGAGAAATGATAATAGATCAGAAGCTGGACTTTATTGGGATCTCTGAGACCATAAAGCAAGACTTCGCTAAAAATGAGCTGCACAATTTGTGTGGAGGGAAAAACTACCAATGGTTTTGGAACCCTCCAAGAGGGATGTCTGGAGGGATCTTAGTTGGGATTAATAAAGAGATGTTTGATGTTGAGTCTACTGAAAAAGGACAATATTTTTTGAGAGTGTTAGTCTTTGATAAAAATATTAAAATGCACTGGAATTTGGTGACTGTGCATGGAGATGCGCAGAAGGAAGGAAAAGCTAGCTTTCTTGCTGAGCTTGCAAGACTATATCATGACAACCCTCTGCCTTGCTTGGTGGGGGGGATTTTAACATCATCAGAAATGGGAAAGAAAAAAAACAAACCTATGCTAAATGATCAGTGGCCCTTTATGTTTAATGCTATCATTGAACAAGCAGGGTTGAGAGAGTTGCCTTTGAATGGGAGGAAATACACCTGGGCCAATAACCAGGAAGATCCTACTTTTGAGAAGCTAGACAGAGTTTTAATGTGCCCAGCCTGGGAGGAGAAATATCCACTAACCATACTACAAGAATTTGCTCGAGAAATTTCTGATCACACCCCTTTGTTCTTAGATACAGGGGAGTCATACAAACATAAATATACATTCAGATATGAAAATGCTTGGATCTTGAGAGAGGGGTTCAAAGAGCTGATATATAAAACTTGGAATGAGAGATATATAGGCGATATCTTAGAAAGATGGCAACTTAGATTGAGAAAACTGAGAAAGAAAGCCAAGGGCTGGAATAAGAACATGGATGCTTGGTATAAGAAAATCAAGCTAGAAATTATTAGGGAGCTAGATGAACTAGATAAGAGAGTTGAGACAATGGCATTAACTGATGTGGACAGAACTGGACAGAAAGAGCTTAGAGCTCAACTGAAAAGAGTGATGTTACAAGAGGAGATGAAATGGTTGCAAAGATATAAAGATACAGAAATTAAAGATGGGGATAAGAACACTAGATACTATCATGCTAAGGTGAATGGGAGAAGAAGGAAAAATAGAATTGTCTCTCTGGAATAGGATGAAGGGATTATAGAAGGAGATGACATGCTAATGGAGTATATAACCAAATTTTACAAAGAATTATTTGGACACCCTGAAGAATCTAATATCTCTCTGAGGGAGATGGAAATGACCAAAATTATTACACAAGATAAAGAGGAGCTATTAGCCCCTTTCTCTCTAACTGAAATTCATCAGGTAGTTTTTGGGATGAAAAGAAATAAAAGTCCAGGACCTGATGGGTTCCCTGCTGACTTTTATCAAGATTTCTGGGAGTTGGTTAAGTGGGATTTGAAAGCTCTGGTTGATAGCTTTGCAAAGGGGGAAATTAATATTGCCAGACTCAATTATGGTATAATTACTTTGGTTCCTAAAACCAGTGATGCTAAACAAATTCAAAAATTTAGACCCATATGTCTATTAAATGTTAGCTTTAAGATCATCACTAAAGTGCTGATGAATAGATTGGCTAGGTGTGTGGCTCCTGTGATTTCCAGAACCCAGACTGCCTTTATTAAGGGTAGATATATTATGGAAGGGGTGGTTATACTACATGAAGCTTTGAACTCTTTCCACAAAAATAAAGAAAATGCTTTGATTTTCAAAGTAGATTTTGAGAAGGCATATGATAAAATCAAATGGCCCTTTGTGATTCAAATGTTGAATTTGAAGGGATTTCCAGATAAATGGTGTGACTGGGTAATGGAAACTATGAGAGGGGGACATGTTGGAGTCGGAGTGAATGATGAAATTGGTCCATATTTTAAAACTTTTAAAGGTCTGAGACAAGGAGATGCTATGTCACCTCTGCTTTTTGATTTGGCTGCAGATGCCTTGGCCATTCTAATGAATAATGCTCTGAAACATGATATTGTCAAAGGAGTATTGAATAAAGGAGAGGATAAAGGGATAAATATGCTACAATATGCTGATCATACCATCTTCCTAATCAAAGATGAGGTGAATAGTGTGAAAAACCTCAAATTCATTTTAGGAGCTTTTGAACAAATGTCTGGGCTCAAAATTAATTTTCACAAAAGTGAATTGCTGCTGTTTGGCAAGGCCAAAGAGAAACAAATGATATATCAAGAAATTTTGACATGTAAAATGGGGGGACTACCTATTAGATACCTAGTAATGCATGTGTCAGAAACTAGAATTAGAAGCACACATTGGGATTGTGTGACTGATAAAATTGAAAAGAGGTGTGGTTGCTGGCAGGGGAAGCTGCTGGGTTCCATTGCTGGCAGAATTACTCTGGTGCAAGCATGCCTAACTAATATCCCCTTATTCATGATGTCCTTCTATGCTGTTCCCAAAGGGATTATCAAAAAAAGCAGATTTCTTCGGGGCTAGGTTGGTTTGGCAGGAAGATGAAAATATTAAAAAATATCACCTAGTAAAATGGGAAGAATGTTGTCTGCCTAAAGAGGTAGGTGGTTTAGGGATACCCAATTTGTAAATGATGAATATTGCACTGCTTGCTAAGTGTTCTGGAAAATGGAGACAGAAGAAGGTCTCTGGCAGGATGTACTGGATGAAAAGTACAAAAAAGGTGGTTGTCTGGCATCAGTTAGTAAGAAACCTGGAGATTCCCAATTCTGGGGTAACTTGTTAAAGATTAAAGAGATCTTCTACAAATTTGTTAAAAAAGAGGTGGGGAATGGGAAAAACACTAGGTTCTGGGAAGACACCTGGGTAGATGATAAACCTTTGAGAGATGCCTATCTAGATTGTATGACATATGTTTTGACCACAATATAACTGTGGAAGAGGCCATTCAAAAAGGGTGGCATGGGTTCAAATTCAGAAGAACTCTATATGGGGAGACGCTTGGGTTATGGAATTGCCTTAAAAAAAGATGTGCAGAAATACCTTTGCAAGAAGGGGCAGATTGTAACGCCCCGAGACCAACGCTCCAGAAGACTTCCAGCTACTCTGAGTTTCGTCGTGTGATTTGTTTTGTTTGTTGCATCATTTGCATTGCATCATGCCATCATGTCATTTAATTTTATAACTCTTAAATAAATTGTATGGATTTTTCGATCCATTTAAATCGAGGGAAGGGTGACTTCTCTTTATAACATACCCCCCCCCCCCAATATTAGGGAGCTATTATAAATATTCCATTAACTTTGGAATCACCATAACACACCTGCAGTTTAAGTTCCATGCATTTTCTATCTCAATTCCTTGCCTCAAACTTTGCCAACAATTCTTTCTCCATTTATTGTGGCTCCTCCTAAATTCTCAACATTTTTGGACACTTCTAAATCCTTGTCCTTGTTCAAAGTCATTTCAATTGATAAAGTTTTCTGGACCCTCACTACTGACCGTAAGTTTTTTGTGGGTTCCCTATATAGGAAAATGATTACCGTAGGGGTGAAATTCCGACAGAAGTACTTATGAAAAATTAAGGTACCTACAAAGCTAAAAGTTTTCTTATGGTTAGTTAACAAAAAAGTATCCTGACTAGGGATGTATTAATAAAAAAAGGTTGGAAAGGAGGGAAGGAGTGTGTTCTTTGTGGGAAAGATGAATCAATTGATCACCTTTCATTTTCTTGCCCTGCAGCTTCGCTGCTGTGGAGTTTGGTTAGATGTGTGTGGTTTAAAAACCGTTCCACTAAATGTGAAAGAGTGTTTTGGAGATTGGATTAGGAAATTCAATAAAGAGGATAAGAAAATGGTTATGGTTGGGGTTTCAGCCCTATTTTGGGTAATTTGGAAAAGTAGAAATGCGATTATATTTGAAAAGAAAAGGATAAATGATCCTTTCTATATTATCAAAATGATGTGCAGATGGTTAACTAACTGGTCTATTCTGCAGATAAAGGAGCCGTAAAAAATGCTGGAGCTGGGAGCAAGAGTGCTAGAACGGGCAGCAAGTGTGGTGTTCACAGCCAGGCAGGGGTGGAAGATCAACATCGCTAGACTGGAATGAAGAAACTCTTGCTGTGGTGACCCTGGCGTTGTTGTTAGTCCTTGTTGATGTTGAGCTTCATTTAGTTCCTGGTTTTCTTTTGATGTAATGGTCGGTTTAGACTGGGGATTATGCCTTCGGATGCGATGTTTGGGTTCTAGCGTGGATGTTTGGCCTGTGTTGGCCTTTTGTGGTGTCGCGGTTAAATTTGGTAGCTTCCAGTTATTCGTGTTAGGTTGGAGTTGTTTTGAACCTTCTATGAATTGTGGTGGTTTTCAGTAATGAAAATCGGAAGGGGCAAGCCCTTCTTTGATCAAAAAATGATCCAACGCCCCCCCTTTTTCAATACGGCTTCTTACGAACACCGCTTATCTTTTTCCTCCAGCCCACCGCTTCGCCATTCCGAAGCTCTGACCATTCAGCAAGATTTCCACCTTGTGAGGTTTAACAAACTGAATCGAAAAATGCCACCTACAAAATACTAGGAAAGGCCTACATTTATATATTTGTCCTGCACCACATTCGTTGAAATTGCAAAGGCCACCTCCTCTTGGCCTAATTTCTCCATCAGATTAGAATCCTGGGCACTTTTTAGAACGGATGCTCGAGATGATGCTGGTTTTGATTAATAAAGCCATCATGGCTAGGAATAGGCCCTGGCTGCAGTCACGTTGTCGGAGCCCATGCAGACTGGAGATTCCGCTTCTGAGCAAGGTACGGAGAAGTCCGAGGTTGAAAAGGTGTCCAAGTGTGCGGCTAAAAAGAACAAGCTAACCTGTTTCCGTTGTGGTGAACCGGGACACTTTTTGGTTGAATGCACTGTGGAGTTATGTGACTTGTGCCAGAAACCTAAACATACAGTTGCTAAGTGTCCTCTTATGTTGGGGCCTAAACCTTCTGTTCAAATATACGGGGTTTGCTGCTCAGAGTTGATGTTTTTCGAGTCTCCTAGTGTGGAACCCTTGGCACCCGCGGTGGAGACCTCCTTCCCCGGTGTGGTGAAGGTGGTTCATGGACCGTTGACCGAGGCACAGATCATTCAACAGTTGCGGGAGCTCGCTCCGGGTAATTTTCAGTGGTCGTTGCTCAAGCTCACAGATACAACCTACAAAGTAGATTTCCCATCTAAGGAGGATCAGCTGAGAATCCTCAAGTTCGGTATGAGCAGGGTCACGGGTACTAGTTTTGTGTTGCACTTTGATGAGTGGAAAAAGAAGGAGCCGCAGGGCACGCCGTTAACTCAGATTTGGGTTCGTTTCTCTGGGGTGCCATCTGCTCCCCTGGACAGCTTTTTAGTTACGTGGAGCCTGGATTCTTTGATTGGCAAGACTGAGCAGGTGGATATGCAGTTCACACGTGTTCACGGGGTGGCGCGTTTACTTGTCAGTGTTGCTAACATTGAGTTCCTGCCGGACGTGGTGCCCTGGATGCATGAAGGCGTTTTGTATCAGTTGGATGTTGAGTATGAGGATCCTAACCTTTTAAGTGAGTTTGAGGATGATAATCCCATGGACACCTCCGAGGGAGGAGGTGCTTCGGGGAACCAGGATGATAGTGCTAAGAGGATGATGATAAGGCCTAGGGGACTTCAGGTCCGTCTGATTCTGGTGACACCGCTCCTGATAGGTCAACTGGTATGGTCCCGACGAGAGCTTTGCAGCTTGGTTCCTTGGGGGCATTCTCGGCTCCGCCTAGGCTTTGGTGTGACCGAGTTGATCCAGTGAGCCCTGTGGTGAGTTCGTGTGTGTCGAAGCCTGTTGAGGTGGGAGGTGCCGAGGGGCAGGAGACCCCTCCTTCTTCTCTTACCCTTTCTCCGGCTATGGAGGAGGTGGCTGCGACGGTGGCCTCTGCTGGAGGTGGCGGGCAGGAGGCCCGGCACTCCGCATTGCCATCATCGTCGGCGCAGAGGGCGAGCTCGGCGCTCCCTCCCTTGAGGATAGCTGTATGCGGAGGGGTGGGCGTGCAGGAGGTCGCCGCATCCCTTCCTTCCAGGCCGCTTCCTGCCACGGAGGGCGGGTCGGGTGGCGTGGCCGTTTTGTCACCCCACTCCCTGGATCGCCCCCCTAGGCTGGCCTCGCCGGTCTCGGGTCCTTTGGCCGCTCCGGCTTTCGGCGGGACTTCCATGGACAGAACGCGGGAGTTGTCGTCGTCTTTTGGTGCTGCGCCGGCGGTCCCGGCATGGGTCACCGCTGTTGGGGGACGGGCAGGAGGCCCTTCCCCTAGCAGAGCTTCATGCGAGGAGGTCATCGCCTTTGGTGGGATTTCGGATCCTGTCTCTGAGGGGAGGCGGATCAGCGGGAGGCTGCAGGAGCAGCCGGACGTTGATGACATGCAGCTGAGGTGTGCTATGAGGGCGGCCAAGTTGCGTGACGTCGAGATCTCCACTGGTATGTCCGTTAATAAATCAAATTCAATTTTGCATTTTACCAATGATGAGATTGTTCACAATGCAAATCAACTAGGAGTATCGCTTGGTAGTAATGATATGGAGATCTCTAGGTCAGTTAATGACATTCTTGATTTGGAAGCAGAACGAGCGTTGGAAATGATTCGTAACATAGCTGTCGTTAAACCTATGAATGAGTCGGAAATTGATGCGCTTGGGGTTAGGGTTCTTGATGGTTTGTGTGCCGATCTTGACCCTGCGTTACCGGAGACAGAGGAGGAGGAGGGTTTTGCCTATCCTGAGACCTCTAACCATGTAGATGAGTCATTGGTGATTGCGGCAGAGCCCGAGTGTGGTGACCGATCTGAAGATCGCATTAAGCCTAAACAGACTTGGAAACGGAAGGTTTATCCAGTGTTGGCTGTGCGTAGAAGTGCTAGGATCCGTACCTCTAAAAAATTTCATGATGAAATATGAGAGGCATTTTCTGGAATAGCAGAGGTCTTAAGGACTTGGCTAAAAGAAGGTTTCTAGTGGATGCTTCTCTTGAACATCATTTGGATTTTATTGCTTTATCAGAGACTAGAAGAGACAACTTCACTTCCCAATTTCTTAGCACTTTATCCGGGGAGTAGACTTCGACTGGCATTGCCTCCCCCCGCGAGGAAGATCCGGTGGGGTTTTACTTGGGGTTAAGTGTGAGACTTTGGAAGTTCGGAGTGTAGTTCTGGGAGAGTTTGCGGTAAAGTTTCGGGTCAAAACTAAGGCCGATGGATTTGATTGGGCTTTGGTGGCAGTTTACGGCACCGCGCAACCAGAACTCAAACCAGATTTCTTGGCCGATCTGGTCCGTGTCTGCGGTAACGAGCAGCTCCCTATCTTAGTGGGGGGTGATTTCAACATTATTCGAAGAAGGGAGGAAAAGAATAATGAGAATTTTGACGGCAGATGGTCGTTTATGTTCAATACCATCATTGAGAGCTTGGATCTCAGAGAGATAGAGCTCTCGGGTAGGAAATTCACTTAGGCTAACTCGTTACCAATCCCGACTTTTGAGAAGCTCGACCGTGTTTTAGCTAGTGTCAAATGGGAACAGAAGTTTCCCCTGGTAACAGTGCAGGCGCTGACACGAGTATCTTGGATCACACGCCGTTACTAGTTGACTCGAGGGCTCAAACCCATGCGGGTAACAAGAATATATTCTCGTTTGAACTTGCATGGTTTGAAAGAGAAGGGTTCCTCGAGTTGTTAGCTAGAGAGTGGGCTAAAGACTCAGGAGGAAGGTCACCCATTGAAAGATGGCAATGCAAGATTCGTCATCTACGAAGGTTCCTTCATGGATGGGCTAAGCATACGTATGGGATTTATAAGGCGGAGAAGGAACGACTCCTACTTATTCAGACCCTAGAAGTAAAAGCTGAAACTTCTATTTTAGATACCAGCGAGCTGGTAAGATGGAGGCTGAGTTGCGGCTGAAAGAGCTCCTCCGCGAGGAGGAATTGAAGTGGGTGCTGCGAGCTAAGGTTCGCAAAATCGTCCAAGGAGAGGATAACACTGAATTCTTTCATATGATTGCCAATGGGAAGCATCATAAGAAGAGAATTTTCCAATTAGAACAAGACGAAGGGACGATAGTTGGTCAAGAAAACCTGAAAGTTTACATTACCAACTATTATAAGCAGTTGTTTAGACCTCCGGAAGAGAATTTTGTATCTTTAGATGAGTCAAGGGTTGAGGATGTTCCTCAACTTGAGACTGACGAGAATGAGATTTTGACTGCTCCCTTTACGGAGAAAGAGGTGTTTGAGGCCATCGCACAAATGAAAAATAATAAGGCTCCGGGACCGGATGGGTTTCCGGTGGAGTTTTATAAAAAATGTTGTCACTTCATTAAGGGAGACCTGATTCCGATGTTCCATGAGCTTTTTGCTGGACAGCTTCAATTGTTTAAGCTGAATTTTGGAACGATAACTCTTCTTCCTAAGAAGACAGAGGCCATTCGCATTGAGCAGTTCAGGCCTATATGTCTGCTTAATGTTAGTTTCAAAATCTTCACCAAGGTTGGGACGAACAGACTTATGCAGATTGCGCATTTTGTAGTGCAAATGTCCCAGACTGCTTTCATGCCAGATAGAAATATCCTTGAAGGGGTTGTCATCTTGCATGAACGCTCCATGAGATTCACTCAAAAAACTAGATGACGTTGTTTTTAAAGTGGATTTTGAAAAAGCATACGATAAAGTTAAATGGCCTTTCCTTCAACAGGCTTTGCGTATGAAAGGATTTGACCCGGCCTGGAGAAACCAGATTGAATCCTTTACGCAAAAAGGGAGTGTACGGATTAAAGTGAATGACGACATAGGTCACTATTTCCAGACACACAATGCGTTAAGGCAAGGAGATCCCATGTCACCGATCCTATTCAATATAGTGGTTGATATGCTGACCATTTTAATAGGACGGGCTAAGGATGCGGGGCAGGTAGGTGGCCTTGTTCCGCATTTAGTTGATGGAGGTATCTCCATCCTTTAGTATGCTGATGATACTATCATCTTCATGGAGCACGACTTGGCGAAAGCGAGAAACATGAAGCTCGTGTTATGCTTATTTGAACAATTGACCGGGTTAAAAATTAACTTCCACAAGAGCGAATTGTTCTGTTTTGGAAGAGCTAATGATGACCAGGAGGCTTATAAACAATTGTTCGGATGTTAATTGGGAACGTTACTGTTCACGTATCTAGGTATACCCATTCATCATCGTAAGCTGACTAACAAAGAGTGGAAAAGCATTGAGGATCGTTTTGAGAAGAAACTGAGATGTTGGAAAGGGAAGCTCATGTCATATGGAGGGCGATTAATTTTGATTAATTCGGTCCTCACAAGTATGCCTATGTTTCTCCTATCCTTTTTCGAGGTCCCGGTGGGAGTCAGGAAGAGGCTAGACTTCTATCGATCATGATTCTTTTGGTAGAGTGATGAGCTTAAACGAAAGTATAGGCTTGCTAAATGGGATATAATCTGTAGGCCGAAGGACCAAGGGGGTCTAGGTATTGAAAATTTGGAAGTCAAAAACAGATGTCTCCTTAGCAAGTGGTTGTTCAAACTTTCGTTTGAGATGGAGGCTACTTGGGCTCAGATTTTGCGAAATAAGTATCTTTATTCTAAAACCTTGGCCTAGGTGACAGTGAGGCCGACTGACTCACCATTTTGGAAAGGCTTGATGAGAGTCAAACCACTCTTTTTCAATAGGACAAGGTTCTTAGTCGGAAATGGAGCTAATATGAGGTTCTGGGAGGATACGTGGCTTGGGGAGACTCCCCTTGCACCTCAATATCCTACTCTGTATAACGTTGTTCAACGTAGAGAAGCCTACGTTGCAACCGTTCTACAATCCACTCCCCTTAATATTAGTTTTTGGAGGACGCTAGTGGGAAATCGTTGGGAGGCCTGGCTTGATCTTGTAAGACGTTTGATGGATGTCCAGCTGTCTCAGCAACCAGATCAGTTGTATTGGAAACTAACTAAGAACGGCGTGTTCTCGGTCAAATCCATGTATCTGGATGTCATAAACTCTAGCGTCATTCCTTCCTCGAAGCACGTTTGGAAAGTGAAGGTACCTTTGCGAATCAAAGTGTTTATGTGGTTTGTGCATAAACAAGTTATTTTGACTAAGGATAATCTGGCAAAACGCAACTGGGTGGGTTCTGCAAGATGTAGTTTTTGCGACCATAATGAAACTATCAAACACCTCTTTCTTGATTGTCCGCTGGCCAAGATTCTGTGGTGGTCGATTCATATTGCTTTTAATATTAATCCGCCTACTTCTATCAACACGTTATTTGGAACGTGGCTTGATGGGATTGACTCAGATACAGCGAGGCACATTCGTGTTGGCGATTGTGCTTTATTATGGGCAGTCTGGAACTGCAGAAATGATTTGGTTTTTAATAGAACAACGAACATTCACTTTTTGCAGGTTATCTTCAGGGCCACGACGTTGATCCGTATGTGGTTGCTACTCACTCCGACGGAGGCCATGGAGCGTTTGGTTACTGCGTCTACCCGATGGGAGATGGTGGCTCGAGATATTTTCAACCGGTTTGGATGGCGGTCATGTAATAGGATAGGCATGTAGTGCTCCTATTTTTATTTGCCAGTCGGTTGTGGCTTTGTCCTTTTTGTTTAGCTCTTATGAGCATTTGTTTATATCTTACTTCGAGACTTGAAGACTTGTTGCTGGATATTTTTATTAATAAGATGAGCCGTATGCCTCTTTCTGATGCAGAGGCTGGGGTAAAACCCCTTTTCGAAAAAAAATCATGGCTAGGAATACAAAATAAACTTATAGAGAAACAGACAAAAATGGGTAGAAAATACGAAGTGTTGTGCAAACAACTAACAAGCCTCAAACATAATACAAGAACAAATCATGAGCCTAAAACAGAAGTCTAGCTTGAGGCCTACGAGATCCTCACTACATACAAATCACCAGTGCAGATGCAAAACTCGGATCTTTAGGAGAAAGAGAACAACCAGTAGGTGCAGAACAAGCCCCTGGAAACTCAATCCAAGAAAATCATACTAGCTCTATCGACTTGACCCCCCACCCCCGTGTGTGTGTGTGTGTGTGTGACTAATGAGAACTTAGCCATAGGGATTCTACATGTGGTTTACATGAATTGTCATCGTTAAGAAGTCATACTAGTTGG
Organism: Triticum timopheevii; assembly: GCA_963921465.1. Lineage (NCBI taxonomy): Eukaryota > Viridiplantae > Streptophyta > Magnoliopsida > Poales > Poaceae > Triticum > Triticum timopheevii. The sequence continues at coordinate 416,667,900 of OY997262.1, forward strand.
TGGTGGAAGGTTTCTTGTGCAATATAAAGTTTTCTATCACGATGGAAGGTTTCTTGTACTTTGCTTAGCGGTTTCACAGGACATGTGTGGTCGGCGAGTACGTTGAGATCACATGCTCTTGTACTTCAAATTTGGATGTAATTGTTGTGGGGGGGGAGGGGGGGGGGGGGGGGGGGGTGGTTAAAGGTGCTTAAATATGGCGAGCTTGGGGTGGATATCCAGATCTACGAATTTATAGCTGGTTGGTCCATGTTCAGTTCAATTTATTTGGCTAGTCTGAGTGCATTTGTTATCGTGGACCACCGAATCATGTGCTTATGTTTAGTCTGGCCAATGAAACAGCCTCATAGCCTTGCATAACTAATGCAACATAGGTGTTTATATATGAAGCTCCTACCTCGCACTGAATCGATAGAGCAAGAGAAGAAGATCAATGCAACCAAGGTGCTTAGCTGAGTTGCTGAGCTCACCTAAAGTAGTGCAAAACATAGGCATGGATGTGAGAGGTGTCAGTAAAATATTGGGCACGCCGGCCCAATCTAGATTTTCCACATGTATGTTGGGGTTCTCAATCTAGCTTGGTAATTCAGTTGTTGGAGACTCGTGTACCATTCGAAGTATCCTATTCGGCCAATTCTCAAATACAAAGTTGTTACAATGCACAACTGTTACTCTGACTATGAATAGGACAGGAACATACCAAGTGATGGCCGAGTGTGTGCACCAACCTCATAGCCCTAGGGACCCTCGTGTAACTTTCAGTTTTCTCGGGTTTTTCCCGAAGGTGTGCAAGCTCATGTGTGTGCAACTGTACATGACACGTCTCTTCTTCTTGTCTATTAAACAGTTTCAACTTGTGTTTAGCTATCCTGGACGATAATTATCTAGTCCCTCCATTCATAAATATAAGATGTTTTAGCTTTTTTTCCGAACTGGATGTATATAGACATTAGAACGTGTCTATATCACTGAAAACAAATAGCACGCTATAGCATATTAAAAATTGTCTCGTTAAATATATCAGTGTACAACGTCTCGCTAATAGCACGCTATAGCATAATATAGCACGCTAATAGCATATTTTGAGGTCGGCAGTAGTTTGTTGTAGCACGCTATTTATTTCACTCTATATACACCCGATTCAGTAAAAATTTCATTTCAGGTCTGCACACACATGGCTGAATACAGTGCACTAAGGGCATCTGCAGTGTCAATCCGCAAATTTCCTCGCGTATCTGTCCGCGGAGAGGGGGTCGGAGAAAATCAAACGCAATGAAGACACGATGATTTTTTGCGTGGTTCTGATAGGTGGTGCTATCGTACATCCACGTTGGAGACTTCAACCCACAAAGGGTAACAACTGCGCGAGTCTATGGAGGGCTCCACCTACGAAGGGTCCATGAAGAAGCAAACTTGTCTATGCCATCATGGCTTTCATCCACGAAGGGCTAGCCTCACTCGGGATAGATCTTCATGAAGTAGGCGATCTCCTTGCCCTTACAAACTCCTTGGTTCAACTCCACAAGATTTGGAGGCTTCCAAGTGACACCTAACCAATCTAGAAGACATCACTCTCCAAAAGGTAATAGATGTTGTTGTTGATGATGAACTCCTTGCTCTTGTGTTTCAAAAGATAGTTTCCTCAACACTTAATTACTCTCTCACAGGTTTGGCATGGTGGTAGAAGAAGGATTGGAGTGGAAAGCAACTTGAGGGGGCTAGAAATCAAGGATCAAAGGTTGGAGTGGAATACCCTTGATTTCAACACAGGATGGGTGGTTCTCTCTTAGAAAAATGATGTGAAAAGTGGTAGTTTCGTCCTGGTTGCTCTCTCCAAGATTTGGTGGAATGGGTGGGGTATATATAACCAGCACCAAAAATCTAACCATTACACACCTTTAATCTCAACTCGACGGGACCCGGTGAAACCACTCAGTGAGACCGATTAGTGCAAAAGGTCTGAACTTTAGGCTTTTCGGTGAGACTGAGTGAAACACCTCGGAGGGACTGATGGGCGATGACCTAAGCACTTTCCACACTTCGGTGCCACCGATCGGAACCACTCGAAAATTCCGAGATGAAATCGATAGGTTACAGAAGGTTGACATGTGCACTTTAGTGGGACCGAATGTCATCTCGGTGATACCGAGTTGCTAGGGTTTAGGCAATGGCTCTGTCAAGTGTATCTCGGTGAGTCTAGATAGAAGTGGTTCAACGGGACCGAGTTAATTTTAGGGTTTTGGACAGATAGGAATGTGAGGATGCAACTGAGGGTATTGGAGCAATATCTCTAAGCACTTTGAGAAAATAGTTGCACTTTCAAGAAGCGCCGCCGTGCAAACTGTCAACGGGCATGACTACAACATGGGGTACTACCGTACTACCTTGCCGAAGGTATCTACCCTCAATGGTGATGTTTGGGAACACCATATCTTATCCCCATGGCAACAAACAAAGCCACTTTGTAATAAAAGCGGCTAGGAAGGATGTGAAGAGGGCATTCAGAGTGCTCCAAGGTCGTTATAGAATTGTTAGTGGAGTTGCAATGATGCGGAAATCAGAGACTTTGTGGTAGCCGATGAAATGTTGTGTCATTTCGCACAATATGATTGTTGAGGACAAGGGTGAAGGGGCAGTCTAAACCCATGATTTTGAGAAGGCTGGAGAAAAAGTCCACATTCCAGAACAAGATGTAGATCAAATTATGATTTTTCTATAGATGCATCAGAATCTACAAAATGCATATGTGCACGTGCAACTACTCAATGATCTTGTGGAGCATATGTGGACTCATGATAGAAATCAGGAAGAAAACCAAGGAGTTTATTGTTTGAATTGTGCACTTCAAATAAATTTTATGCTTGAACCATGTATTTTTACTACGAATAAATATTATTTACCTATGATATTCATTTGCATGGATTTGAGCGTTTTCATATGAGTATGGTTGTCCGATATGATATATGAGGGTGACCGGTCAATGCGTCCGGACGCGTCCGCGGATGTACTTGAGACTAGATTATCTACATCCAACTGTAGATACTCTTAATGCACGCAGCATCTCGTCTAAGTATTAATGCATTGGAAGAAGACTTAGGACGATAAAATGTCATTTCAGGAACAAGTACACCCAAGATGCACAAAAAAGCAACCGAATAAGTTTTGTTGGTTCACTTGCTTTTGCCGTTGGCTCCCACACCCAAAATGATTTCGCTTTTGCATTAAGTGTCCACACATGCCCACGTGCTCCATGAGTTCCAAGTACTCTAAGGCTGGTCATAGTGGGGAGTAACTTAGACTAGTAACATGCATATGTTATTAGTCTATGTTACTACCTTCATAGTGGGTAGTAACATATGGATGGTAACATGCAAGCCTTCATTAATTGAGATATAGACTTATTTTGCCTCGGGGTGTGTTATGTTACAGTAACATATTATGTTACCACAAGCATCTTTTTCTTCATTAACTCCATGCCACATAAGCAATTATTTTTTGGGATGTGTTATGTTACTACCTAAGTTACTCCCACTATGGCTAGCCTAACTCTCCTAGCCATATCCCATGTGGCCACGTCACTTCGCCAAATGTCACCCCACCTTTAGCTAGACCTCGCCAAATTTTTCTTCGTGCTCAGCTCAACTGGTATAGTTACCACAACCATAAAAAAGAGACAAACTGCAGCATAATTGCACTCTAATTGACTTGAATAGTTGAGTGCATGTGTTAACATGGATAAGAAAACATGTGCTTATTTTCAATTCGACCGGTGCAACAACCTCCTAGCCTTGCATTAGTTAGCAAGGTAGGTGTTATATATGAAGCTCCTACCTTTAGCTGTACCGGTAAACCAAGAGAACAAGACCAATGCAACAAATTCGATCAACTGGGTTTCTGAGGTCACCTAGAGCAGTGTGGAAGTGTAGATAGTAAAGATGGGGGTGGGAGGTATCAGCAAAATGTTGACCACACTGTCCAATTTAGATTCCCCACACGTATGTTGGGCTTCTCGGTTTATATTGACAATCTGCTTGTTGGACATTTGTCCAATGGTTGTAGCATCTTAATTGGCAAATTCTCCAATACATGGATGTCTACGAGCACAATTGTTTCTTCATGAATGGGACGCATGCATACAATCTGTTTTTCTCAGTCATTGACATCTTAGCATTAGGGACCCTTGCGTGTAACTTCCAGCTCTTTTCGTGATATTATATTTCATCGTGTCTCTGTGCATGACATGTGTCTTCTTTGGGCCCATCTAGCAATTTCATTGTGTGTTTGTACCTATCCGTATCCTTGATGATGCTCAATGATGATGCATCATTATACTCTTTAAAAATGCATGAAACCGTTTGGATGAGATATAAAGGAGAACATCAGGTGCTCCCACGACTTGGATGCTACGGTGATACGAGCTTCTGGGAGCCGCTGGATCTGAGATCTAACACCTCTCAAAAGGTCTAAAGCTCTTTGCAAAAAAAAAAAGCCATCAAAGAGTCTAATAATTGCGCTCAAGTACAGAAGCTGCTCAGATGTCATTGAATCTCAGACCTAACGGCACAGAAGCTTGTATCACAGTACCATCTAAGTCGAGGGAGCACCTGGTATCCTCCATGTGATACAACGGAACGCTTTGCGCCGAACCATTATCATGTGTACCGTAACTACGAGCGCTAATATTCGAACCTGGGTGGACGGCTCACTGCATTCCTTTGTGCCGCGCAGTGTGGTGAACAGAATTCGGTAGTACTTCATCCGTTTTAAAATAGATGACCCAATTTTATACTAAAGTTAGTATACAAAGTTGAACCATCTATTTTGAAACGGAGAAAGTAGGATGTAACCTCCAAGTGGATGCGATGGCCGATAAAACGTCATTTCATTTCGGGTGCACCGTACGCCCGGCCACAATACATAAAAGAAGCAACCAAAAAGGGTTCGTTCGTTAGTTGGCTCGCTTGCTTTTGCCGTTCGCTCCCACGCCCAAAACGAACGCTTTCGCTTTTGCGTTAAGCGTCCACACGTGCTCCCAGTGACTGTGAGTGCCAAGTACTCCTCCTCCCAGGCCATGCCCCATGTGGCCACCTCCCCTCGCCAAATGGCAATTGCCACCGCCACGCTAAGCCCATCATCACCAAATAATTTTCTCAACCGGCGGCAGGTGAGGTGACACCGTGCCAGATCCGGCCCTCCTCGTCGGTGGAGTTTTACCCAAGCCGCCCGCTTCACCTTCAATTCAACCGTCCGCCTCACGTCGGCAAGGCCAAGGCCAAGGCAGTAGGGGACGACGACGAGGGAGACCACACCTGCACACCACTGTGGGTGTGGGTGGGGCAGTGGGATTGGGAAGGAAGGAGGGAGGAACCGTCGTCTCGTCTGGTCTGCCCATCCCCAAGCCACTCCACGCGCTTCCATTCCAAGGGAAGGGAGGATCACATGCTCGCTCGCGGGCGACGCACACCTACCAATTCCGGAGCGAATCATCGCCCCGTCGCCGCCACCGCCACCGCCACGGCGCCGCGCTCCTAATCCCCACCCACCCGGATCGCTCGCGCGTTAAGTGGCCTCCCTCTGACCAAGCTGCTCTGCGGGCGGCCGAGGCATCGGTCCTCCGCGGATCTGATTGAGCCGCGCCTCTGCGGATTGGGCGCCCGCGCGATCTGGTCGTCGTGGGGATGCGGGGGGCGGAGGGGCGGGGGAGGAGGCGATGAGCGGCGCCGCCTCGCTGGGGCTGCGCACGGGGAGCTGCGGCACCCTGCCCGCGCCGGGCGCCGGCGCCGCCGTCCCCGTCGGGAGGAAAGCCCGGGGCTGGGGCCTGCGCGCCGGCGGCGGGGACAAGGAGCGCCTGCAGCTGCTGCACCGCGCGCTGCGCCTCGTCGGCCGCCGCGGGGCCGGACTGCTCCTGCTGCTCGCCGTCGCCTCCGCCGCGCTCTTCTGCTCCCTCTTCGCCGTCGTCAAAGGTAATCCCTTTGACTTTGGTCTGGATTTTCCGCTCTCTGCTCCTGGCCGCAGCGAAATGTTCTGTAGCTTGCTCGGGTCACGCGGCTGGCGTTTGCGAAATTCGGATTGGTTTTGGGAATTTCATATGGTTTAAAGTTAAGCAATAGTAGAATGTTGTCCGTGCAGATTGTGTGACCCTCCGCATGTCCTTAGTGCTCTTCCTCTCCATCGTTTCACGCTGTAGGTAGCTGCTGTCCAATTCCCTTGCTACTGTTCTATCCATTTCGGTTCATGGTCTTGATAGTGGTCTCATGTCTGAAACATTTCAAACGGGCAGGGTTTAGCTCCGCTGAGCTTTGTAGCTCCAGTCTTAGATGACACTCACCACCTAGCAAGGGTCTCTTTGGATTGCAGGGAATGGAAAACGTAGGAATAGAAAAAACATAGATGCCACCCATTGAGAATTCCTAGAGGATTGCAAATTGCAAAACATAGGGAATCTCGTAAAAGGTGCCCACAAGAGAAAACGCAGGAATTTTGGAGGGTTGATGAGAGAGGGTAGAGAGAGACAGTGCAAATGAACCGGTCTTTAAATATGAAAACTCTTTTGCTGATCAAAACCAGTTCTAGGCACCTGCAGCCAATGTCTCACACCTTTCTTAGAGAATATTCCAACATGTATTGTGCCAAGAGTTAATAATTCAAAACAAATGTTGCTTTATAATAGAATAAATGCTGTCACAAGGTATGGTCACTGACCTTCATTGTTTTGTTTTGCATTTCAGATGACAATACTTCTTCAATTATCATCGCTAGCAACTACGAAGTCACGAATGCCATCCAGAATTCTGTATACCCCAGCACAACAAGGCCTCTGATGATGTCCAATGACCACAACAAATTCGAGCATCCAAATCGGCTTCATCTTTCACCTGGAAACTTCACAAATCATCCTTGTGAAGGTTTTGCAGTCCCTCCTATCCTGTTTGATAAGAAACGCACTGGGCCTCGACGTAAGCTTAGTTCTTTGCATTTTTTTTCTACTTAGCATTATAAAATCTTTTGTCCCAATCATGTACCTTGTCGTCTGATCTCTTCTCACCCTCCCTGTAGCATGCCCTGTTTGCTATGTCTCGGTAGATCAGGCATTTGCTCTGATGCCTTTACAAGCTTCGCCATCTCCTGTCCTTGAAAACTTGGATTATGCCTTGGAAGACAGCGTCACTGCAAATTTCTCGAATCCAGGCTCTGCATTTGGAGGGCATCTATCTCTGGAGCAGAGAAATAAATCTTTTGACATTACCAATTCGATGACTGTTCACTGTGGGTATGTTACATGCATATGCTGTTCCAGAATTCCAGATTAAGTCCCTCACTTGTCCAAAAGTCTTTGGACTCAGAAATGTGAATACTGATTGACATTTTTTGCGCTGTTTTATCAGATTTGTTAGAGGAAAGAAACCTGGCCAAGGTACCGGATTTGACATCAGTGATGATGATCTGCTAGAAATGGAGCAATGCCGTGAGCTTGTTGTAGCTTCAGCCATTTTTGGTAACTAGCACTTTTGACCAATAGTTGTAACCTTTATTGCACTCAATTATCTGCTCACAATTTGATACCGCTGTCCAGGGAATTATGATATGATACAACATCCACGGAATGTCAGTGGACTGTCAAAGGCAAATGCGTGTTTTTATATGTTTGTAGACGAAGAAACAATGGCTTATGTCAAGAATTCCAGCTCACTGTACAAAGATAATAAAGTTGGCTTATGGAGGCTAGTAGTTGTCCGGAACCTCCCTTATGAAGATCCAAGGCGCACGGGGAAGGTGCCTTTCTTGTGAACAGTAACCTTTGCCGGCTACTTTCTACTTGAACATGCAGCCATGATATGAGCACATCATGTGCAATTCATGATAAATTAAGTACTTAAATCAAATATTAACTACATGAACAAAGCAAGTGAAGTCTGTAAGGTGATAGTATGCATGGCAAACTTGTTGAGGGGCTACTGTGCAAAACATGCCTTTGTCTTCAGTTGTTTCATATTTTAACCAGTTTACCAGAGATTCAGAATTTGATGAATTGCTGATTTGCCTTTGCCTGGTTCCTTAAACCTTACTCCGTTTCAGTTTTGGGACCATTTTATAGCCTATAAGCTTGGTCGTTGAGACCATTTGTCATCATGCAAGAGATTGTAAGTTTATGTCCAGATGTCTAAATGAGTATTCTTCTAGGAGGTTTTAGTTCCAACATTTTAAGTAGTTCAATTGAAGAAATCTAGCAATTAATGCCCTATGACAAGTTTATCTGTATGTATATGTTGTTATGAGCATGTTGAATGACCAAATACTTTATTGGTGCAGATTCCCAAGCTTCTGCTCCATAGGCTATTTCCAAATGTAAGATTTTCAGTTTGGATAGATGCAAAGCTTCAGCTTGTTGTGGATCCTTATTTACTGCTTGAGAGGTATGCTTGACGTAAAGAGCTTGGTTTATTATGTGTTATTTTTGGTGAGTCTGTTCTTAAGGAGAAAGCTTGTTGTAGATCCTTATTGTGCTGCTTGAGAGGTATGCTTGATGTAAAGAGCTTGATTTATTATGTGTTATTTCTTGGTGAGTCTGTTCTAAAGGCCTCCAGAAGCTCCAGTGCATAGCGGACGGCTAAAGTGTGCGGAGAATGTCAAGAGAGGGCGGGGTAGACCGAATTTGACATGGGAGGAGTCCGTTAAGAGAGACCTGAAGGATTGGAGTATCACCAAAGAGCTAGCTATGGACAGGGGTGCGTGGAAGCTTGCTATCCATGTGCCAGAGCCATGAGTTGGTTGCGAGATCTTATGGGCTTCACCTCTAGCCTACCCCAACTTGTTTGGGACTAAAGGCTTTGTTGTTGTCGTTGTAGTCTGTTCTAAAGGAGAAAAATCTGCCAAATATTTCTTTTTAACTAAAAATCTGCCAAATATTTAGTCTTCTGTCAAATGTGGGCCTGCTATATTTAAATCAGTGGGGTTAGAGAATGGTCCGATTTATCCTCATTGTAGTATCGAAAGTGCATACATCCAACTGTTATCTTGCGCATTTTTTTGTCCCTGATGCTCCTGTCACCTGTACTGTTGAGCCTGACTGTTTATTCTACCAATCAGGTTTCTGTGGAGAAAGAATTCTAGTTTTGCGATATCTCGGCACTACAGACGTTTTGATGTGTATGAAGAAGCAGAAGCTAATAAAGCTGCTGGAAAGTATGACAATGCATCAATCGATGAACAAATAGATTTTTACAGAAACGAGGGCCTAACACATTATTCTCCCGCCAAGCTTCCTATCACAAGTGGTCAGTGGACTCACCGGAGTGTAAATCATGCATGATTCATGCACTGTTCGGTTTCATTCTCAGGCATCAATCTTTTCCCTTTTGCATTGTGTGCAGACGTCCCGGAAGGCTGTGTGATCATCAGAGAACACGTCCCCATCTCGAACCTCTTCACATGTCTTTGGTTCAATGAAGTTGACCGTTTCACCGCCAGAGATCAAATCAGCTTCAGCACCGTCCGGGACAAAATAAGGGCTAAAGTCGGCTGGATGCCCCAGATGTTCCTGGACTGCGAAAGGCGCAACTTTGTTGTCCAGGTACTACATCTTCCCCGATTCCAACTTTGGCCATGGAGCACTTGTTGCATGAACAACTGCCTTACGACTACTGCACATCACATGTTAATCTCATGATTTACCTCTTTTGTCGTCGACATTTCACCAGGCATACCACAGGGAGCTACTAGAGCAGATGATCGCGTCCGGCAGGAACACGCCTCCCATCGCCGTCGAACCATCGCGGAAAATCAGACCAGGTAGCAGCAGGAGAGCTCCCCCGTCGAAGAAGCCTGTCGTGAGGCGGAAAAAGGAGAAGAAATCGAGCTCGCGGAGGCGGGTCCCGAAGCCGGTTACATGGGCGATGGATGCTGTGTGACGGAGGTTCGTCGGGATGGATGGACGGAATCCTGTCACTGGATAGTTGGGTGTGGCGGTATGTATGGCAACTGGTGCCACTAGGGGGGAGAGAGAGAAGGGGAATGGAGGATTGTAATTTTTTGCCGGCCACGAAATGAAATTTGTTGATAGCCAATTCTTCATTGTTGTTGTAAATAACAGCGGAAAGCAGTATCATTCAATCGAGCCCGGCCTGTTTTGTGTCGGGTTTAGTAAACTCATCAAAAGTAAAAAGTGGCACCAGGTAATCTGTTCTGTGAGGTGTATAAAAATAATGGCAAGCGCCCACCGTGGGGCTCGAACCCACGACCACAAGGTTAAGAGCCTTGCGCTCTACCAACTGAGCTAGACGGGCTTGCTGCTGCTTAGCTGAGCTAGGTCTATTTGGAATGGAACCAGTTACTACATTCTTCTTTCCCAGGCTAGTGAAAAGAAGTGAAGCTGATCACCTGCAATGCTACAAGTACCTGAGAGCAGGTTGACACATCGTCCCTGTACCACTCCAATTGGTTTAAGACACCCCAGTTGCCATGCCAACATAACTAAGATTGCCATGCAATTTTGGGGGACTTGTCATGTATGGAAGGAAAAAAAATGGTAGCGACGCAGTGTAGTTTTTTTGCGTTGCTAGCATTTTTTTCTTCTTAAATGTCATACGTTTCATCACGATCCAACGGCTTTTAGATCGTTTGCCGGGAGCTCCCTCCCGGCGAACGTTCTACGGTTAGATGTACCGTTAGTTTAACAAGTTAGGACTTGGTACTGAAGCGTCTACATCAGCCACAGATTCAAAGTTATACGGGCATTTAGTAAGTTTAACTGTAAAATATACGAGTATTAACCATGCTTACAGTGTTGTGGCACACCTTGGAACGACATAAAGTGCGTAAATAAATCACACAGAAAAGCACATCAAGCCTTTGTAGCAGTATGTTCTATATTTATTAGCCACCGATTTCATTGTAGCATAGAACAAACACCCTGTGACTGGGATGAATCGACAGTTCAACACTGCCCATGTCTACACAACAACAGTTTTGGCATCGCAAAATGCACAAGATAATCAGTACAAAATGCATATTTTTTTGTGACGCGGCCAATCTTATTGAACACAAGGCGGCGCGAGCCCGCGAGACTCGGAACCCGTTGCTGATCAATTGATCACTGCAGTTTTGGCTCTGGGCACTCATACATGATTGATGGAGACCGTTATAGACAATAGGGATGGGTTTCAGTCTGCAATCCCACAGCTACAGCGCCAGAAAGAAACAAGTGCCCTCCTGCTCCTACCCTGAATCATTCAGCCTCCTCGAGCATGTCGATGAATCTCCTCCCATCTGTCTTCTGGAAGACTGACCTGTCTAGGTGCAGCTCGTTGGTCGAGACCGCCTCGAATCTTGCCCAGAGCTCCTTCTTGAGAGTGGTTTCGCCGGCGTGCCTTCCCTTCAGGTTGGTGCTTTCAAGGCCTTTCCAGGGAGTGCCAACCAAGGCTCTGCTGTGCACTGCTGGGGTCTGCATGAGTTTGTCATCTGGAAGCTCCTGCTTTCCCTTCAGGTTATTGCTTTCCAGGCCTCTCCAGGGAGTACCAACCAAGGCCTTGCTATGCACCGACAGAGTTTGGATAGGGTTGCAATCTGAAAGTTTCCTTCTTCCCTCCAGCTTATTATTGCTTTCCCAGCCTTCCCAAGGACTTTCTGTCAAGGATTTGTTATCCTTTGCTGGAAGCCGAACGGGCTTATCATCTGTTGGACTTGGATCCATTAGCACGCAGGTCTTGAGGGGCGACAGGAACCAATCAAGAGCCACATCGGCTTCTTTCCTTCGGGGCCTGTCTCCGGCAGGTTGATTAAACCCATACAGGTCTGGATATCTTGATGCCAGATCCTTCTCATCAGACAGCATCTCATCAGAGCCTCCAGATGGTGGTTTGTCACTCTCAACCGGTCCAGCACTGAGAATGTCATCCTTACTTGAGCCCTCCGATATCGGTGAGAACACATGTTGCTTACCTCGCAATGCTGTCTTCGGGCATGGAGTAGGCAGTGGTGCTCTCCTGCTCTTCTGAATTGAGAAGCTAAAAGGCGAAAATAGATTGTCTTCTGATGAGCTTTTCTTTGCTTTGCTAGGATGAGGTGTCGCGACACCAGCCCTTGCTTCCTTTCCTTTCACACTTTGCTCCAGATCAGGGCTGTTGTCATCAGAAATGGTTAGTTTCCAAACAGGTAAATTGGGAAGATTCAGCTCATCCATGCTGGCAGTTGTCCTCAACTGTGCTTTTGATGATTTTGGGCACATGGATGAGCGTGCTTTTGATTTTGGCAATGGTGTCAAGAGAAATAACTGCTTCCCACTGTCGACCATGCATGCCCCGGTACGCCATGAAACAAGAGGTGAAGGCGAGACAATCAGGCCAGTCTCTGGTAAGTTGTTGCTGCTGCTGCAGACCAAGTCTTGTGAAGGTGATACCGCCGGGCCTGCTGGAGGTAAGATGCTGTTGCTAGGAAACAACTTGTCAGTCCCTTTTGCAGCCGATTTTGAACAGGTCTCCATGGTGTGCTTTGAGGCATTTTCACTTTTGGCTGGAGAAGCTTCAAGCGCTTGCTTAAGTCTGGAAGCCCATTGCTGCATAAGAACAAAATCAGTGATGCTGAGAGCTGAAGGCATAAAGGGCTCATGCTCATGTCTTATTAGCTTCAGAAAGAATGAAAGACTCGATGACAGTGCCCACCTTCAAAGAAGAATGAGTGTCTGACAAGAAGCAACTGAAGGATTCTATCTCTTGTTCCCCTCTTCTGGATATAGTCTGGCATTGGAGGGCGCTGGAGACCAATTCGTCAATCTGATTGAGGGGCAAAAACAGGAGAACATTATAAGAACCAGCAAATTGGCAAGCTCAGGTGTAACAGTAATGATCTATCTACAGCTTGACCGACAGAGGAATCAGCATTACTAATCCATTCCAAGGACAAACAAGAGACTAAGATTCAATCCACATACAGTAAGGTACTCTAATCAATTCCACATAAAACAAGTAACTAAAGTTTCAGTCGGCAGAGGACAAACAGGAGACTAAGATTCAATCCACATACAGTAAGGTACTCTAATCAATTCCACATAAAACAAGTAACTAAAGTTTCAGTCGGCAGAGGACAAACAAGAGACTAAGGTTCAGTCCACATACAGTAAGGTACTCTAATCAATTCCACATAAAACAAGTAACTAAAGTTTCAGTCGGCAGACATAAATATATACAATCTCTCTGTTTATTTTCTTTGCAGAAACTGTCCTTCCATCCAATATCAGTCCAGACCAGTGATGACAATAATTCAGAATCATAGGAAGGACACTCTACGAGGCACACACACCATGACAGGGTTCCAGATGGGATGCAGACATCGCCAGGAATGAATTCGCTGCCCCAAATCGCCACGGAGGTCGGCCAATACAGTATTATCCAGGAATACGAGATCCCCGAGCAGCGTAGGCCACCCAACCCCATCCAGACGAGCATCGGGTCGGATCGGATCGATCCATGGCACCACCGCCCAAGCTCGAACGAATCACACGGCGCTTCGCATCGCTAACCCACCCTACCTACCCAACGAGACGGGGAAAAAAAAGGGCTACGAGGGTTTCGAGCGAAGGGAGGGGGAGGGGTCGACCTGGGTGACGAGGCCGCCGAGGGCGGAGCTGGTGAGGAGGAGGCGGTCGAGCGCCGGCTCGGCCGCGGCGGCGGCGGCGGCGGAGGGGGGAGCGGCCGCGGCGGCGGGGGGCTTGCGGCGGAGGGATCCGGGCGGCGCCGGGTGGGGCGTCCGGTTGCCGGAGAGGACGCGCAGGGGGCGCCGCCGCGCCGTCGACTTGGGTCCCTGGCTCTTCTGCATCGGATTGGATTGATTGCCCGGAGAGAGGGGAGAGGGCGAGGGAGGAGGGTGGTGGGCTGGTGGCCAACGGTCGGGAAGGGGGTGGATTTGAAACCCTTTGCGGCTGTGCGCGTCGGCGTCGCGGTTCCCAGAAGGAATGGAGACGGGACGTGACGGCACGGGGGTCATCGCTTTGAGATTCGTGCGGGTATTTGTCAATATTTCAGTATTAAGAAGGCTAAAAATTGCTTGCCGTCCATTTTGCGTGCACGGATCTCGATGAGGACTTCGTGTCCACGCCAGCGTATTGCACCGAATCACGAATGGGAGCACCTGGAACTCAGCTAGCTGAGATTTGTCTATGGTCTCATTCACATGACATCATCATACATGTTGGCTAGACTTTTTTCTTCTCCCCAGGATTTGCACATGTCCTGTTGGTTTTTTGGGCTTGGCCTTCTGTTTTCCTGGCGCAAGCATACGAGTCCATAAGAGAAGCACTTACGTCTTTAGCGGGCTGGCCTATACAACGTATTTTTACTTGCCGGAACACAATTTTTGAGTGTTTTCTTCGCTGTCCTAAAAATAGAGTGTTTTCTTCGTTGTTTTTTCAGTTTTTACTCAGTTTTGTAGTAATCACCAGCATGATAGCTCTGGCACACAGGATCTATCCCGGTTTTGTTCCATGCATTATTTATTTATTAAAAATCTATCAAATTGTTTTAAATATGATGGATTTTGCAGTTTGTCTGTGGGGAATTGGTTGCTATTTCTTTGCCCGGGCGGACCATCTCCTATTGTTGCTGGGTTGGGATTGATTTTGATTAGCTATGTACACAAACAAACAAAAAACACTATCTAGATTGGCTTGTCATCACACGAAGAAAAAGACCCTATAGGAGAAGGCAAAATCGACCCTACAGAAGAGTGAGTAGTAACAATATTTTAGAGAAAAATAACCAAGATTTTTTTTCAAAAAGGTATGGCCCGACTTGAAACATGCAATTGCGACCTCATTTTAAACTTGCAGTCGCGACCCTAACTTGAAAACTTGCAGTTGCGACCCCACTTGAAAACTTACAATTGCAACCCAAAACTTTGCAATCCACTTCAAAACTTTGTGTTGCGACCCCACTTGAAAACTTGCAGTTACAACCTCATTAAAAACTTGCAGTTGCAACCCAAAACTCTTGCGACTCACTTGAAAACTTCAGTTACGGCTCCACTTGAAAACTTGCATCTGCAACCCAATTTGAAAATTTGCAGTTGCGTCCCCACTTGAAAACTTGTAGTTGCGACCCAACTGTGAAAACTTGCAGTTGCCACCTGACTTTAAAACTTGCACTTGCACCCCTCTTTTAATACTTGCAGTTGCGACTCCACTTGAATACTTGCACTTGCCATCCAACTTTGGAAACATACAGTTGCGGCCTGACTTTGAAAACTTGCAGTTACGACCCGACTTTGAAAAATTGCAGTTGCGACCCAGCTTTGAAAACTTGCAGTTGCGACCCGGCTTTGAATACTTGCAGTTGCCACCCGACTTTGAAAACATGCAGTTGCGACCTGGCTTTGAAAACTTGCAGTTGCGACCTGGCTTTGAAAACTTGCAGTTGCGACCTGGCTATGCAAACTTGCAATTGCGACCCGGCTTTGAAAACTTGCAGTTGCCACCCGGCTTTAAATACTTGCAGTTGCCGCCCGACTTTGAAGACATGCAGTTGCGACCTGGCTTTGAAAACTTGCAGTTGCGACCCGGCTTTGCAAACTTGCAGTCGCGACCCGACTTTTAGAATTTGTAGTTGCGACCCGACTTTGAATACTTGCAGTTGTGACCCGACTTTGAAAACTTGCAGTTGCGACCCGACTTTGAATACTTGCAGTTGCGAGCCGATTTTGAATACTTGTAGTTGTGACCCAATTTTGGAAACTTTTAGTTGTGATCCGGTTTTGAAAAATTTGCAGTTGCGACTCGACTTTGAATAGTTGCAGTTACAACCCCACATGAAAAATTTTAGTTGCAACCCGACTTGAAAATTTGCAGTTGTGACAAGATTTGAAAACTTGCAGTTACAACACTAACTTGAAAGCTTGCAGTCGATGCCACATTTGAAAAATGATTGTTCGCGATCAACTTTTGAAACTACACGCTTGCGACTCCATCTAAAAACTAACACTTGCAACCCTGACTTCATAGATTGCAATTACGACCCAATTTGAAAAACTTGTAGTTGTGACTGGACTTAAAAACTTTGGTCACACAAAAAGTTTGACTGAAAAACGCTTGGAAAAGACATTTCTACTGAGAAGGAGGCATGAGCTTTGATATCATTAGAATAAAAACAAAAATGACAAAAAAAAGATTAAGTAAAAATGAGGAATAAAAAATAAATTAAAAGATAAGAATAGGAAACAAAAATGGAAGAGAAAAACTAAAAAATAGTGAAATTGTTGAACAATCAATTTTTCAATCTATGGTAACAAATGAATATTAAGCTAAAAACAAAATGAATACACTAAATTAGGAAAAGGGAGAAGAGTGGAATAATGTTCTACAACATATAGTGAAATAAAAAAAAACAATTAATCATGAGAGAAAAGAAGAAGAAAGAAAGTCATTACAAAGAGTTGGCCCCTGGAAGCTACGGTCAACAAATGACAATAACATGATTAAGAAAAGAAAAGAAGTGACAATAACTTGCACGGAAGAATGCAAACAGCTAGCAACGATTCACATCCTTGGATCATATCCTTTTTCTGTTTTTTGAATTGGTAAAGAAGAAGAAGAACAGCCCATACAGCCCACCTCTATAAAAAAAACAAAAAAAAACTACTAGTACTCATGCACATGGGCTACCGTAGACTAGAGCCGCGTCGCTCGGACATACCGCACAATACTACAATCTGATGCGTGGGATCGAACGGTTAAAAAGGTGATTGAGGCCATAATTAAAACTCAGCTAGCTGAGTTTCAGCAAAACCGATCACGAATTGCGTGAACGGCCGACTATGCCATTTTTTTTGTAGTAGGCTAGTAGCCCTCTCCCCTTCCCACTCATCTATCTGTAGGGAGCAGACTTGAGTAGATCTTCGTAGTAGGGGTGGGACGGCCGGTGCCGGAAGGAAATGCTCGCGTGCTTCTGATTTCGGGCTCGCTGTGCGGCGGAGGTGTAGGGAGGGCAGGGAAGCCGTTGCCGGCGATGCGATGCTTCTTCTAACGGAAAGATGTGGCTACTCCTGGGTGTCCACACCCCTTATACTGTTCATCCACTTTTTCAAGATTCGTGCAATGGGCTGTCTTAGCGTCGCGTCTAGACAGCATTAGCGCGAGTGTGCAGGGCCATTAGCATGTTTTACTCATTAGACCCCCTAGGCGTACTTGGGAGTAGTAAGGGCATCTCCAACGCCGACCCTCAAATCGCTCGCATACGTTTGGATCACGTGGCTGGGACGTGTTGTGCCATGCAAGGCAGTCCTGCATCGGTCTGCAGGGCGGTGGAGACAAATGTGGGGGCTTTGTGGGTGTTCGGACAGCAGCCACACCCACTTCTGACCACCATGGTCCACCCCAAACCATCCTTCTCGCCCGCGCGCATTCCAGCCTGGCGCCAGCTGCTCGCATTCATGCTGTTGTGGAGCGGCCGCTCCACATTGAAGTCGGCCCAGAGCATACGCGACCTCTCACTGCCTCCGCCATTAAGGCGGCGCGCCGGCCAAGGTCACTGCCCGCTGCACGCCTGGCTGAACACGCTTCCTGGCCGCATTCAAACGTCTCCATTAAATCCGCGCATGTGCCGAGGAACCTACTCTGGCCACACGTCCGTTCACGAGCAGGTCGGTATTAACCACAACGCTAGGCAAACTCCTCACGTCAGCCGACTATTTAAAGGAGGCTAGACGCCGGGCAAGAATCGCATCACTCCGCCGCTCCCCATCTCCTCCTTCCACCATTTTCTCCATCCTTTTGATGGCATCCGACGAGCAGCAAGAGCAGTTCTCTGGCATAAAAGCCAGCTGGGTGGCCCGTCGAGCCCGCCGGGTACGAGCTAGGCAACCTGCCGCTCCACCTCCATCGCCTAGCCCGACGGAGCAAATTGCCGCTCCAAGCCGGTACGTGGTTCAGGAACTCGCCACTCCAACTCACAGAGGAGTGGCGAGTTGCTCCCGGTAGGCACACAAGAGAGCATAGCGGAACGGGCATCGTGGCTGCCATGGACGAGGCCAAACGTCGTGCCATCCCCCATCAACATATGTGGAACCGCGCCCGGTCGATGGAGAAAAACGCGGAAATCGACGAGTTGGTGGCCCCACGTCCGTGTCCGCCATCAATATCGAGAAAAAGTATAACACGGGAGACGCCGCCGCTTGGGTCCCTGGAAGGCCACCGCCGGCATGCACAATCGACGACTTGCCCGGTTCAATGCAGACCAACGCTGACCCTCGCCTCGACTTCATGGAAGCGGAGTAGGCACCCTTACCCTCCGGCTGAAGCTCCCCCCCCCCCCCTCCCACTCTGGTTGAAGCACCCTCTTTGCCACTCCGATGAGCAGGGCAGCCGGACACAAGGAAGATGCAGGGGAAGAATGTACCTCCGGGGCTCCTGGCAGTCTGATGAGCGGGCTGCCAGACATGGGAAAGATAAAGGGATCCGTCGCGGCCGATCGTAAACTAGTGTAGTGTATTCGTCTCGTGGGAGTGGAGCTCCACACGATCGTACGTGCACATGATTTTACCTTTTTAGTAAAATATGTCTAAAATATAAATGTTTTCGTCCGGTTTGTATAAAATCCATCATGTTTGCACGAATTTCATCTGATTAGTTAAATAATTATTGAAATGTATACGGGCTGTGTTGGATGGCCGCCTTCTATGTCTGTGTTCACCGACGGACGCTGCGGATGGATGTCGAAGGAAATTTGGCTGGTCTCATTGACTTTGCATGGTTCCTCGGTAAGAATACTTCAACAATCACGTCCAATTCATTCCACTTTATTTATTACGAAGTGCATCAATGCAAATTCACTAGTACTTTTATTTGCAGCTTCTTATTTTTCATAGGGCTTGAGCACCGGTTAATCAATTTTAGTTGTCGCCGCAGTCAACGAACTGGTAGTTGACGGTGAGGTGGCCCTGGGCCACACCCTGCCCGTCGGTGTCGATCTTGCTGAACACCGTGTCGAAGTCCAGGTCCAGCCCGCCGTTGCTGCACTGGTCGACGATCCTCGCCGTGATCTGCGCGCCGGTCGCCGTGTTCGTCACCTACACGCGCAAGGTCACATCACATGGGAAACGTCGTTCTAGCAGCAAGCCCACGCAAGACAAGAGGAAGAAAGACAGACGCTTGAGAAAAGAATCGTCCTTGATTACCAGGAGGCACTTGCCGCAGGACGCCTGGCCGGTCGGCCCGGCGGGGCCGCAGAAGGCCGTCCAGCCGTACTTGGAGCGCCAGGCGTACGACATGCCGGCGTCCCAGGTGGCGCAGTAGGCGCTGGCGGCGTTGAGGTCCCAGTTGATCTTCTCCGGGCTGTAGTAGTTGTAGGTGGCGCGCACGTTCGACGCCGACTGCGCCGCTGCCGCCGCCGCCGCCGCGCACAGCAGGACCACCGCAAGCGCCATGCGTCCGGCCATCTCTGGAGAAGGAGATGATGTGGTGTATGCAGTGGGAAGTGTGGCGACTTGGCGGCGATCGAGAGGCTGCCTGTGATTGAACTGAACTGCTTTTGATTGAAATGGCCTTTTGCTGCAGCGAGCATTATATAGAGTTGGGAGTGCGGCGCGCAGGGCAGCACCAGCACTCGCGCGGTGGACTTTTCTTTCTCCATGAGTCCATTTCTTTCTTTTTCCCACATTTCTTGGAAACAAGCGCATGCGTCAACAAAATTTCCATCTGTTAATAAAAGCATCTACGACTGAACCGCCGATACCCGCGCCAAACGTCCGGACGGCTGTCCGGTGCACCGGACGAATAATTGCCACCCAACGGAGCGCCCCATTTTAATCTCGAATGCCAGACCGATCGGCATTTTTTATATCCAGCTCATATCTGGGGCGGATATGAGGAAACGCACCCGGGCACGCCCGTCATGTTGGATCCGACCCACGCTCGTCCAGCTGATACCCTGCATAAGTGGGACCCTATCCACACTCCGGTCGAAACCTTAGCCGCATTCCACTCCACTCCACTCTCCTTCAGTCCAACCCCTTCGCCCACAAGCTCCAATCCGGCGACCTCCCACCTTCTCCGGCATGACGGGCTGCGGATCCGAGTCCTACACCTCCAGGTCCATTGACCTGGAGCTCGTTCAACGCGGCTCTTAGGAGGAGACGACCTTCCACCTTGCGCTCCTGGGAGGAGGCCACTCGACGGCAACGGTCATACACCTTCCGTCAGAAATTCATTGCGTCTGCCCAAATAATGGATAGATCCGGCGTGACGCGTGTAATCGCTGCCTCACCGGAGGCGGTGCGGTCCGTCTGACATCCGAACACGATGACGGATGCACAACTGCTTTGTTGATGCGGCACCACCAGAGTTGGGAGTGCGACGCGGCACCACCAGTACACACGGTGGACTTTTCTTTCTCTATGATTTTTTTCCACATTTTCTGGAAACAAGTTGCGTCAACAAAATTTCCATCTGCCAACAGGAACGTAGATATCCTCCACACTGTTTCGCTGGTTTATTTTGACCACAAGTTTTCAGGAAACAAAATCAGTTTCTCTCTCAATTTTCACCTAATTCGGATCTTTTATATATGTTGGTATTTTCCTGGGAAGAAAAACTCTTTCTCTTAGTTATAACACAGGAAGGGGAGCCTTGGAGCAGCAGTAAAGTCGTTGCTTTGTGATCATGAGGTCACGGGTTCGAGTCTTGGAAACAATCTCGTGCAGAAATGTAGGAAAAGTCTGCATACTACAGATTCAAAGTGGTCAGACTCTTCTCCAGACCCTGTGCACTGGGCTAGCACAAGATAGAACGAGACCGATCGTGCAGAAATGTAGAAGTGCATGCTCTAGCCAATGCAACCAAAAGACCGATCTGATGGAAGAGACTAGGCAGGACATTATACGTCAACACTCCCCCTCACGTGTGGCTCCCTCAGGCCTAAACGTGGACCGAAAGTGGGCTGCAATTTTAATTGCGCCAGCCGGGTCTTGAACTCAAGACCTCTTGGCTTCAATACCATGTAGAAGTGCATGCTCTAGCCAATGCAACCAAAAGACCGATCTGATGGAAGAGACTAGGCAGCACATTATACGTCAACATCGACCACCACAAGCCGTTTCATAATTGCTTCTAAACTGTAAATTATTATGGGCTAATTTAAATTAAGTACGCTGATAATTGGAAGTATAGTTGGCTGAGAATTGGAAGTATAGTTGGCTTGCTTGTATATCTCTCAATCTGGTATCCATAAGAGTATATATTTAGAAGGAAAGAAAAATAGTTCTTTAAAAGTTATTTGTATTTATATTTTTGTGGTAAAGTGACTTTCATGAATAAAATTTGTAGCTAAGTGAACTAAATAGTAGATGTCTGTGCACGATCAGTTTATTGATCTGAAAAAAGTATAAATTATACATTGTTGGAATAAATAAATTTGAGAAATAAATATATGGAGGACTGCCTCGGAATTCCAACGCTAGTCTGTTCCGAAATTATGACAGCATGGAAATATTGACTTTGCCGTCGGCCAAACTGATCTGGTAACATGTGGCTGAACATGCAAATGTCCAAATCATTTCGGTGTCACAGAAGTTCATAAATGTGTGGGACCCAACAGTCCTTTTCCGCTCGGCGAGACTTTTTTTTTAACATAGATACAGACGCAAGCATTTATACATAAGCGCATACACTCACCCCTATAAATGTACACACGCACACCCTACCTTTATAAGCATCTCCGAGAGATGAGTCGGCATGTCATCTTGAAATTTATGAAGTCATCGCAGACGCCTCGTCATCGACGGAAACATCTCCTCCCACTAAAAACACATTGTCAAAAATCCTGAAATAAATCCAGAAATAATGCGAGCATCAGGACTTGAACCTTGGTAAGTCCCTCTAACCGTTCAACTACAGGTTGGGTCGCGGCTGAGTGAGACTTGACTACTTGAGAACACCTGTTGAGCGCATGTCCATGCACGTGTTGATTTTGTGCTGTAATCTTCGTCCATCTAATCTCTAGTGTGTGTGGATGTGATAATTTTCTTGTACATCTATATATTGACACTCGATACCCGTGAATACATCTGAATTGTATTTTATCTATTCTCTGCATGGTATCAACCTAACCACAATTATCTATCTATTGACGAATTTTGATGCATGAAAGACATACTTCAATCTTCGCTTCCATGGGTACAACATCTGTAACCACGTCGACGACACCACCGACTTTTTGGCCAGGGGCGGACCTATGTTGGTCCAGACGGTGTCACTGGACACCGGGTAGAAATCTAACTTACGTTATGTATAGTACACAGTCTGGGTGTAGACACCAGTAAAAATTAAAGCTGGACACCGGTTGGAGAGAGAGAGAGAGAGAAAGATTTGTCGATTATTTGGAGCCTGACATTTTCTTATGGACGCTGATAACTGCCACACATGCGGGCTACAAGGGGGTCGTGTTGCACAACCAGTCTGGAGTTTCACCAAGCCAGCCCGCACGCCCGTTGTTCAGGCAAAGACTTCAACACCCGCACGTCCAAGCGATCACCTGACGGCCCACACGTTCAGGCGTAAACCCCTCTAGCCCGCTGAAAGATCGAGGATGTCGCCTAGAGGGGGGGGGGGGTGAATAGGCGCTTTAAAATAATTATGGTTTAGGCTTGAACAAATGCAGAATAAACCTAACGGTTAATTTGTCAAGCACAAAACCTAAAACAACTAGGGTCACCTATGTGCACCAACAACTTATGCTAAGCAGGATAAGCAACCATGTGATAGCAAGATATATGACAAAGAACAATATGACTATCACAAAGTAAAGTGCATAAGTAAAGGGCTCGGGTAAGAGATAACCGAGGCACGCGGAGACGACGACGTATCCCGAAGTTCACACCCTTGCGGATGCTAATCTCCGTTTGGAGCGGTGTGGAGGCACAATGCTCACCAAGAAGCCACTAGGGCCACCATAATCTCCTCACGCCCTCGCACAATGCAAGATGCCGTGATTCCACTAAGGGACCCTTGAGGGCGGTCACCGAACCCGTACAAATGGCAACCCTTGGGGGCGGTCACCGAACCCGTACACTTTGGCAACCCTTGGGGGCGGTCACCGGAACCCGTCAAAATGCTCGGGGCGATCTTCACAACCTAATTGGAGACCCCGACGCTTGCCCGGAGCTTTACACCATAATGATTGAGCTCCGAACACCACCAACCGTCTAGGGCGCCCAAGCACCCAAGAGGAACAAGCTCAAGGGCACCAAGCACCCAAGAGTAATGAGCTTCTCAAACTTCACTTCCACATATCACCGTGGAGAACTCAAACCGATGCACCAAATGCAATGGCAAGGGCACACGAAGTGCCCAAGTCCTTCTCTCCCAAATCCCACCAAAGCAACTAATGCTACGGAGGAAAATGAGAGGAAGAACGAAAGAAGAACACGAAGAACTCCAAGATCTAGATCCAAGGGGTTTCCCTCACTTAGAGGAGAAAGTGATTGGTGGAAACGTGGATCTAAATCCCCTCTCTCTTTTCCCTCAAAAACTATCAAGAATCCATGGAGGGATTGAGAGTTAGCAAGCTCGAAGAAGGTCAACAATGGGGGAAGAACATGAGCTTAAAAGATAAGGTTCAATGGGGAAGAAGACCCCCTTTTATAGGAGGGGGAAAATCCAACCGTTATGCTCACAACCCGCACAGAGCAGTACTACTGCTCGTCCTCATGGTACTACCACTAGGGATCGCGGTACTACTGCTTGCGGTACAAAAAAAATACTTCCGTACCTACCTCCGCAGGACTTGGAACGAGTTTTTTGGTCCAGAGTGGTACTACCGCTGTAGGAGCCGCGGTAGTACCGCTCTGGAGCGGTAGTAAAAAATTACATCCGCTCCAATTCGCGGTAGTACCGCTGCAGCCTTTTCAAAACACCAAAACTGCCACAACTTTTGCAAACGGACTCCGAATTCGATGAAACCAAGTTTGTTGGAAAGCTAGCGACAAGGGCTAACACAATCTTGAAAGAAATATCAATAAAAAGAAACTTAGAAAAGGCCCATAAGAAAATGGTGAAAACCCTTCCTCGGATAAGACCGGTAAGACCTCCAACACCGAAAACATCATAGAAGACGCATGCGAACTCCGTTTTCGATGAACTCAAGCTTGTCATCAAGATGACCATAAGCTCTAAGACTCACAAAGAGAGCCAAACAAGAACCAAGAAACAAGATGCAAGGATGCAATGGTTTGAGCTCTCTACTAACGATACGATCAAGCTACCAACTTGAGAGCCCCCCTTGATAGTACGGCAAACGATCCTATAACTCGGTCTCCTAACTACCACCATGAGACCGGTAAAATAGAAAACCTATCAAGGGAAAACCTTTGCCTTGCATATGGTCCACTTGAGCTAGATGATGACGATCTTGACTCCCTCAAGTTGGACCACCTTTCTTGATTGTGTTGGCTCAATGAAGACTAGATGATTGCTCCCCCATAGTCCACTATGGGTGAGCCACTCTTCGGCTCATCTTCACAAGTCCATTGACACCACAATGGATTGCAAGATTCAAGCACTTGATCTCTTCGTGATGCTCCACTTGAACTTGCACACGGCAATCTTGATGACGATCACCACTTGATGTCATCCTTTCCATGGGTTGTATGATATCTTCCTCTTGATGCAAGCCCATGGATACGTTCCTAACCCCACATAGAACTCTCACATAGACCATGGGTTAGTACACAAAGTGCAATGGACAATGCTTACCATACCATGGGATCACTTGATCCCTCTCAGTACATCTTCTACGCTTTGTGAGTTGATCAACTTGATTCACTCTTGACTTAGTCTTGATCAACCTTGAATATTTGCAACTCTCTTCATTTGGATGATGTCTTGAAGGTAAACATGAATGATCACACAACCTTCTTCTTCAAGACATGCTTGCAATAAGCTCAACACTCGCATATGATCAATCTTTGGATAATTCCTTAATAGCACCTTGGTCAACTCATAAACTCCTTAAAACCAACACATGGACTTCAAGAAAAGCCTATGGACAAATCTTTCAAATATAACTCAAGACAATCATTATTCCATAGAGATTGTCATCAATTACCAAAACCAAACATGGGGGCACCGCATGTTCTTTCAATCTCCCCCATTTTGGTAATTGATGACAATCACTTTCAAGAGAGTTTATATAAGGAATTAAGCATCACCATGCAATGCAACAACCATTAGTGCATGCGAATGAGATGCAAATGCTAAGGAACAAAACCAAAGCAAGAGGAGATAACTCTCTAAACTTCTCCACAAAACTCTCTGAAACTTCTCCCCCATTGGCATCGATTGCCAAAATGGGAAAAAAATCTAAGAAGGCCAATATAAATTGTGGTCCTCCATAAATTGTGTATTTCTCAACAAGAGAGTGGAATGCAATACACATACCCAAAGGTAAATACTTGGAGGAACACAAACTATATTGAGGCACAAAGATTGCTAAAGAATGATATGCCACAAAGACATAACAAAGAGAGACACAAGCAATCAGAAGATACCAATTGAAGCAAGCAATCAACGAATATCAATTGAACCAACTAGACCAATGATCCTACGTGCCACAAGAATAAAGATATTATGATAAGCACAAAGGAGTGTTCTAAAGAAACTAGAGAAGCTCCCCATGATTTGTGCACACATAAGAATTTTTGTATTTGAATACAAAGTGCACAAAATAGGATCATAGCTCCCCCAAAATCAATAGAAACTCACATCCGGTGCAAGTGCATATAGGAAACAAAACCTAGCTCTTGCAACAAGCACATGGTTGAGCACCATGTAAAAGAGGCAACTTAAGAATAGGCTCAACCAAAATGATGTGTGTGATTCATGGCGAAGCACTTGAGAAGACTAAAATTAGGATGAGCATTAAGCATCAACATAGTCTTGAAAGAATGAGGCACACGGTGCAAGGCCTATCATTCCCACACACACAACTGGCGAATGGGTTCACAATCTTACTAATAAGCAAATAGAGAACCTATGCTTGTGACAACCCATGGTGAAGATAGACGAAGAGAGGCTCATCAAGATGAGGGATACCAATTAAGATGGCAAAGCCTCGTAAAGATAAGCAAGAGGAAAATAATCTTCACCACACAAGAGTGCATCAAGATGCAACGACAGAGGACACACACTCAAGGCAAAAGCTTTCGCAGAGCCACCAAAGAAATAACATAAGAAAGACAAGGTGGACGTGAAAGAAAGGAAATCAACTAGAGATGTAATTTCTCTCAAGTGTATAAGGTTCTATGTAGACGAAATCATGATGATATATATATCTACAAAGAAGGATGTACACTCGAAATAGTTACAACACGAAGGAACAAGATATCCACAAGGAAGTCATAAATATACCAATAAGATATTTGCTTGCAAGCATAGCACTTGGCTAGATATGGTCTTATTGTATATAAATGAGTTCCAATCACACATCCATCAAAGACATCACAACTAGCAACAAGAGATCATCGTTGGGATGCTTTGAGAATGGAAACAAGTATCACAAGATATGAAATGAATATCATGCCAAGATGCAACCTACACAAGGTTGAATGCAAGAGAGGAAAGCATGAATAGATACTTGTTACCGAGATAACATTGGAAGGATGTAGTAGATACCAATTGAAGGTAGATAGTAGTTCATTGATCATCCTAGCTTGACTCCAATGTGCACATGGTGACAACACCTTCCTTGTGAGTGAGCCGAGCATCCAATGTATCTCCAAATGTTCCTAGAGGAACAACACAAACTAAACGATACCCAAACTCATTGGGACCACATAGTTAGAAACACCAATACATAGGACAAACTCCACATAAATATGTGCATATAGATATGAAAATGAATTTCATGCACATCTCATCCAAATTGAGACTAGGTGGAGTTTCCCCTATATATTGAGTCAAAGGAAGAAAGCATGCCAAATAACATACAAGAAGTAAACATGCATGCTCAAAACTTTCAAGAACCGAAACCAAAAGAAAAAAATGAAATGCCAAGTGAAAAAGGATACCAAATAGATAAATCATCACTTGGAAGATATCATTAAAGATACAACAAGGAATGAGATATCCATTGATACACACTAAATTAAAGATGTCAAACTCCCAGAGAGGGGATGGTTCCAAACAAACCAAGCTCTCAACAAAGTTTCATGATGGCACAAGCTACCAAAAGAAAACGGCTTGCCTTCCACCAACACACACACTTGATAAGGATCACAAGAAGAGTGTTCTAAAGAAAATAGGATAGCTCCCCCACGAGTTGTGCACTATAGAGAATTTGCTTTTGAATACAAAATGCACAAGGGTGGGATCACCACTTTCACTATATCTAGAAAACACTAGACAAGAACAAGAAATTAACAAGATCCACAAGTGGTATGGAAGACAATGGGAGTTGACACAAACCTTTGCAAGAGAAAAGACAAATAAAAACAAAAGCCAATGTAAAGATGGTCAATAAATTCTACCACACATAAATGACTACCAATTGTCAAAAGACAAGAAGTAGATGGAAAGAATTCCTAGTGGTAGATAGCAAGGATATCCAACATCATGTTCACACCAAACACAAGCAAATTGCAACTTTTATAGCTAACATGCCACCTAGGAACAATAAAATTTACAATATCAATTCTAGGAGACAATATCTCAAATGTACACATTTTCTAGGCTTGTAGTATGCACATAGCATAATACTCCCCCATAATGTGATACCAATAAGAACTTAACAAGAGGCAATAAGAGGATCCAACACGAGATAATCAATGGAATTTTTAGAATTTGAATTTCTCATGAGAGATATACCACCTAGCGACTAGATAATCTTGTAATATCAATACTAGATGGTATTCCTCATGTACACACATTTATAGGATTGTGAGGTGCACAAAGCACATCACTCCCCCAAAATGGGATGTTCCATTGATCTCTCACACAAGCCAACTAGGATATAAACAAGAAGCAAAAAGGCTCAACGCACGACGCACACGTACATGATGTGCAAACCAACACACACATACTTGATTGCTCAAGATAAGCAAGTTGGAAGCGCAACATATACAAACACATGCAAGGAATAAAACCAAAACATGCAAGGGGGCAAGTAACTTTCAAGGTAAATAATGTAAGTACAAGTTACCGCAAGGAGGCACATTGGATATAAGATAGAGACTTGATAATCCAATTGACTTGGCTTGAGACAAAGAGAATGATGAAGTCCCCTTAATTCTTCATAATGTAGCCAAGTCTCCAATGCCCTCCAAAAACACCTATTGATCAAGTTTGAGCTTGTTGGTCCCCAACCAAGTTGGGTCCTAAGAGGTTAGTCACAATAGGCTTGGCTACCCAAATGGTTCTTTTCTTGACACCACTTTGAGTACCAACAAACTTGGCAAACACATTGCCAACCTTATCCTTCCCAAGAGAATAGATATCATCACTAATAATTGGGTTGGATAAGTTACCACTAGTGCATGAAGAAGCGATGTGACCTTTCTCACGACATAAGTAGCAACGTCTACTCTTCACTTTCTTCTCACTTGATTTTTCCACAAGAGAAGCATTAGCTTGAGTCTTGTTGGGAAGTGGCCTTTCTTCAACTTGAGGTTGAGCATGAGATTGAACTTGTGCCCTCTTCCCTTGTTGCTTGACACTAATGGCCTTCTTCTTCAATGGGCAAGATCTAACATGATGCCCTTCTACTTTGCACTTGAAGCAAACAATCTTGGCCGAATTCTTGACTTGTTCTTGGCCCTTCTTTTTGTTCATCTTGGACTTCTTCTTCTTATTGGAGTTGAATCCAAGTCCACCTTTGTCATTGGGGGATTTTTGCACACTCAAGATATTGTTGAGTGTGGATTTCCCTTCATGACACTTTTCCAAGTCTTTCTTCAAAGAAATGACTTGGGCCTTGAGCTCTTTGATTTCCTCTACATGGTTAGTCTCAACACAAGTACTAGAGGAAGTATAAGCTTCATCGTTAGAGCAACAAGGAAAGGAAAGCAATTCATCACAAGATGTACCAACATTGTGAGTAGATGAATTACAAGGACTAGCACATGACAATATACTATTTTGACTAGAAGTAGTGCTAGTATCCACATGAGGCTCACTATATGTTACCTTAGCAATCATGGCCTCATGAGCTATCTTTAGCACACTATGGGATACTATAAGATCATCATGAGAGCTTGAGAGGTTTTCATGACTTTCTTCCAATTTCCCATAATTGCAAGATAGCACCTCAAGTTGAGCCCGTAGCTCAACATTCTCCTTCAAAATGGATGCTTCACAAGTAATAGAATTAGTAGCACAAGCATCATCATTAAAAACAAGAGGAGAAGGCAACTTGGCAAGCTCTTTTAAATAAGAAGCTTCAAGTTGAGCATGAGACTCAGTGAGTTTGATGAGCTCACCCTTGATGACCCTCGAGCCATTTTCGAGGTGCTCAAAATCCTCAAGGAGTCTAGCATGAGCAACTTCAAGCTTAGAATTTTTAGTTTCAAAAACATTGGCCACCTCAAGAGCTCTATCAATAGATTCCTTCACTCTAGACAATTCTAGAGCAAAAGTCTCCTCAAGAGATTCCTTGGTGGTTTGTTCAAGTTCAAGAGCTTGAGAGAGGTCCGCAATCTCATTAGCGTAATCACGCCCATGACCTTCCATTTTATCAATGGTGACCTCATGCTCCTCAAGACAAGATTCCAACTCATCAATATATTTCTTGCTCTCAATAGCAATGGACATAATTTCCATGAAGTTGGAACGAGCAATTTTATTTTTATGAAGAGCTTTAAAAACCATTTCCCCCTTAATTTTTAAGGAGGCAACATTATCATTCTCTTCATCATTATCCTTATCATCATTAGCATCAACATCATCATCAAGAGACATATTGGGGTACAAAGTAGGAGATACCTTTGACGCCTTAGCCATAAGGCAAAACGCAATAGATGATGATGTAGGATCCCTTGAGGCACCATTAAACACCACATCTTGTTCCATGGAGTGTTCGGTTTCCTCTACATTGTTAGCACAACAATTCGAGGAAATAGATGCATTTTTATCATGGCAACAAGACATAGCAAGCATATCATCATGATATTTAGTCAAGCAATTTCTACATGATATGCAAGGACTATCAACACAAGCACATGAAACATTTGGAGTGCTCGAAGTGTTAAAGCCCAAAGAGGGAGCATTGCAATAATATAGTGATGAAGGATCATCCACAATAAGCATACTATCATCATTGCAATAACCAACACTACTCACCATATCATTACCTTGTGGCAAACCACATGTAGGTGAAGTCGAAGAAGTTGAGAAGACTATATGACCAGAGGTGGAGGGAGAACAACCATCCCCACAAATCTTGGACACACCATATTTATCTTGAAGCTTTGTCCATAACTCATGAGCATCTCGGAACGGCATGAGTTGAAATATAACTACATTGCTCAAAGCATCGAAAAGCACATTAGAGGCTTGAGCATTGAAATAAGAGTTTTTCTCATCCTCTAAAGATAATCTTTGGGGATACTTTGGAGGAGAAAAATCCATATCTACAATTCGCTCTAAATTTGGGTCCATGACCCTAAAGAGATTAAGCATGCGAATTACCCAAACATCAAAATTTGTGCCATCAAAACTAAGAGTGTCAGAGAATCCTAATCCCCTAGTCGACATCTTTACTCTATAGGCGGTTAAGCCCAACAAAGAGAGACGAGGCTCTGATACCAATTGAAAGATCGAGGATGTCTCCTAGAGGGGGGGGGGGTGAATAGGCGCTTTAAAATAATTACGGTTTAGGCTTGAACAAATGCGGAATAAACCTAACGGTTAATTTGTCAAGCACAAAACCTAAAACAACTAGGGTCACCTATGTGCACCAACAACTTATGCTAAGCAAGATAAGCAACTATGTGATAGCAAGATAGATGACAAAGAACAATATGGCTATCACAAAGTAAAGTGCATAAGTAAAGGGCTCGGGTAAAAGATAACCGAGCCACGCGGAGACGACGATGTATCCCAAAGTTCACACCCTTGCGGATGCTAATCTCCGTTTGGAGCGGTGTGGAGGCACAATGCTCCCCAAGAAGCCACTAGGGCCACCGTAATCTCCTCACGCTCTCGCACAATGCAAGATGCTGTGATTCCACTAAGGGACCCTTGAGGGCGGTCACCGAACCCGTACAAATGGCAACCCTTGGGGGCGGTCACCGAACCCGTACACTTTGGCAACCCTTGGGGGCGGTCACCGGAACCCGTCAAAATGCTCGGGGCGATCTCCACAACCTAATTGGAGAACCCGACGCTTGCCCGGAGCTTTACACCACAATGATTGAGCTCCGAACACCACCAACCGTCTAGGGCGCCCAAGCACCCAAGAGGAACGAGCTCAAGGGCACCAAGCACCCAAGAGTAATGAGCTTCTCAAACTTCACTTCCATGTATCACCGTGGAGAACTCAAACCGATGCACCAAATGCAATGGCAAGGGCACACGGAGTTCCCAAGTCCTTCTCTCCCAAATCCCACCAAAGCAATTAATGCTAGGGAGGAAAATGAGAGGAAGAACGAAAGAAGAACACGAAGAACTCCAAGATCTAGATCCAAGGGGTTCCCCTCACTTAGAGGAGAAAGTGATTGGTGGAAACGTGGATCTAGATCCCCTCTCTCTTTTCCCTCAAAAACTAGCAAGAATCCATGGAGGGATTGAGAGTTAGCAAGCTCGAAGAAGGTCAACAATGGGGGAAGAACATGAGCTTAAAAGATAAGGTTCAATGGGGAAGAAGACCCCCTTTTATAGGAGGGGGAAAATCCAACCGTTATGCTCACAACCCGCACAGAGCAGTACTATCGCTCGTCCTCACGGTACTACCGCTAGGGATCGCGGTACTACTGCTTGCGGTACAAAAAAAATACTTCCGTACCTACCTCCGCAGGACTTGGGACGAGTTTTTTGGTCCGGAGCGGTACTACCACTGTAGGAGCCGCGGTAGTACCGCTCTGGAGCAGTAGTAAAAAATTACATCCGCTCCAATTCGCGGTAGTACCGATGCAGCCTTTTCAGAACACCAAAACTGCCACAACTTTTGCAAACGGACTCCGAATTTGATGAAACCAAGTTTGTTGGAAAGCTAGCGACAAGGGCTAACACAATCTTGAAAGAAATATCAATAAAAAGCAACTTAGAAAAGGCCCATAAGAAAATGGTGAGAACCCTTCCTCGGATAAGACTGATAAAACCTCCAACACCGAAAATATCATAGAAGACGCATGCGAACTCCGTTTTCGATGAATTCAAGCTTGTCATCAAGATGACCATAAGCTCTAAGACTCACAAAGAGAACCAAACAAGAACCAAGAAACAAGATGCAAGGATGCAATGGTTTGAGCTCTCTACTAACGATACGATCAAGCTACCAACTTGAGAGCCCCCCTTGATAGTACGGCAAACGATCCTATAACCCGGTCTCCTAACTACCACCATGAGACCGGTAAAATAGAAAACCTATAAAGGGAAAACCTTTGCCTTGGACATGGTCCATTTGAGCTAGATGATGACGATCTTGACTCCCTCAAGTTGGACCACCTTTCTTGATTGTGTTGGCTCAATGAAGACTAGATGATTG
Source organism: Triticum timopheevii (assembly GCA_963921465.1). Classification (NCBI taxonomy): domain Eukaryota; kingdom Viridiplantae; phylum Streptophyta; class Magnoliopsida; order Poales; family Poaceae; genus Triticum; species Triticum timopheevii. Next base: position 416,700,569 of record OY997262.1, read on the forward strand.
CTCCCCCATAGTCCACTATGGGTGAGACACTCTTCGGCTCATCTTCACAAGTCCATTGACACCACAATGGATTGCAAGATTCAAGCACTTGATCTCTTCGTGATGCTCCACTTGAACTTGCACACGGCAATCTTGATGACGATCATCACTTGATGTCATCCTTTCCGTGGGTTGTATGATATCTTCCTCTTGATGCAAGCCCATGGATACGTACCTAACCCCACATAGAACTCTCACATAGACCATGGGTTAGTACACAAAGTGCAATGGACAATGCTTACCATACCATGGGATCACTTGATCCCTCTCAGTACATCTTCTACGCTTTGTGAGTTGATCAACTTGATTCACTCTTGACTTAGTCTTGATCAACCTTGAATATTTGCAACTCTCTTCATTTGGACGATGTCTTGAAGGTAAACATGAATGATCACACAACCTTCTTCTTCAAGACATGCTTGCAATAAGCTCAACACTCGCATGACCAATCTTTGGATAATTCCTTAATAGCACCTTGGTCAACTCATAAACTCCTTGAAACCAACACATGGACTTCAAGAAAAGCCTATGGACAAATCCTTCAAATATAACTCAAGACAACCATTAGTCCATAGAGATTGTCATCAATTATCAAAACCAAACATGGGGGCACCGCATGTTCTTTCACCCGCATGACCAATGAACATCTGCCGCGGCCCACGAACTAGTGTGAGTCCCCCGCGAGAGAGTCGCCACCCCAAAAAAACCTCCCCAAACCCCTCTTCCAACGCCCACCTCCCGATCGGCTCCTTTCCCCTCCCTCCATCCTTTGGTTTCTCAAGTTGCCATGGAAACCACAACAACCCCTCGTGTTGGAAACATAGTAGAAAAACAAAAGTTTCATCCTACGATCACCCAGGAACAATATGAAGATGCATATAGGGTTTGGATCAACGATTGTTACCGACTCCGAGAGTGTAGCGAAAGTAGATGAGTCGGTGTTGATCGTACTTCGAGTCCCTCGAACATCGATGACGATCCAGCGAACAACCTCGAACGGAATACCAAAAGCACGACCTCTCTACTTGGTTGCAAGCGTACAGTCTTCACGATCCGGCAGCGCTTCACCGTCCAGGGCTAAACGTCGCCGTAAATTAGAGGGAAGAGATTAGAACCACACGGGGCTAGGGCTAGCTCTAATTAGTCAACTAGGACCAACGAGAAATAAAACTAGATCAACTAGAGGAGGCTCCAATACTTGTGTGTCAATAGGTAAAAATTCTCTAGTATATATAGGTTAGAGGAGAAGGAGAGAGCACCCACCAAGGAGGGAAAGTCCCTCCTTGGGGCGCTGGCCAAGGGGGAGGAGTTGGACTCCTCCCAAGTCCAATTCGCCCCCCCCCCCCCCCCCACATATGGCAAAGGGGGCGCCACTTCCTACTTGGGCCTTGTGGGCCGAGTTGCTTTCCACCTCTTAGCTTTTTAGGCCTGTTGATATTTAAATTAATATAAAATATTCTAAATGCTTTCAGATCATTTTATATATATTTTAGCATCTTACTATCTTTTTGTCTTACATTTTTCCTTTGTTCCAAAAGGGGCACCTCACTTCTTACAATAGAAGAGGTTGGCTGCTCCCCCTATTTATCTCAAAAGAAGTGTATAAAAATAAACAAATTTTGTGTATACTTGTTCCGCCCCGAATTAGTTGTTATAGATTTGTCTAGATACGGATATATCTAGACATGTTTTGTGTTAAGTATATCTATATCTAGGCAAATCTAAGACAACCAATTTGAGACACGACGGAGGTCCCCGCAAAAAAAATGAGGGAGCTAATAACTTAATATTTGTAATGCCACTTCTTCATATTACCATAACTCCCATTCAGTTGAGATGTTGCAACAATCCACTTGAGGTCACAAAATGCGTCATTTGAAATTTCTGGAGAGCCGAATTTTTTGGCTGGAGGACAGAATCGTCTTCCTGCATTTATACAGTTACAGAGCTACCAGTTACTAAGAGACACAGCTCTCCATGGATGCTCCAGCTACACACAGACAGGACCCTGGCGCGACTCATCGCTGCTCCTGAGGAACAACCCAACATATATCTATATCCAGGCTAGGCTCCTCAGACCTCGGCCTCGAGGTACTGAGAATGAGCTGCAGCGAGGAGAGCGGCCCCGATACCTGACCCGTCGTTCGCGAGCTTGATGACAACGGAGGAGGATACTTCCTCCCCTAGCATCTCGCGCAGGGTGTTCTCCAGGGTTTCGCTGAAGATTGTGTAGTGCTCGTAGAGCCCACCGTCCATGGCAATAACCGTCCTGTGCTTGTCGCTGCCGGGGATGTCCCGTCCAAGCTTTTTGAGGACCCCGTGTATCCCTGCAGCAGCAAGGCGCGCCCCACGCTTTGCAACGATGTCGCATACGGCCACAACTAGCCGTCTCGTTTTAAGTGAGGTGCCCTGGATCTGCAAAATAAATCAAGGATTTGGATGTGTTCAATTAAGTGTTACCATGAAGGGAATATTTGAGACAAGCGCTAAGATGGGGAGAAATGGTAAGGAGATTACCCCTAGGACATCTTTCAGTTTGGCTCCAACTGTTCTGAGATCAGGTGACGTGTCATGGTGCATCATTGACATATGTGGCGTCCTGGATACATCATCTCAAGCTCTCACTCTCTGGGTATATAACTAAAGATATCCCACAGGAAAATGGTGTGGGTGGCAGACAGAATTTATCTGACTTCTTTAAAGACTGGACTGCTGTAAATCTAATAATCAGGTATGGAGTTATGCTTGGCAACTTTTTTATTAGCGGACCAATGCAAGAATTCTAGCCCTAGACCATATACAGTCTTCATGGTTACAGTTTTTTTTTTGGCGGGTCTTCATGGTTACAGTTTTAGTTAATCTACCTTTCTACCTTAATTCAGCATGGCAAGACAAACACTGTAGCATTTGTGCTTATCTGTGTTCCATACTTTATTATGAAACAGGCCAGATCTGTTGAAGTATGCTGGCAAAATCGAGTTGAGACTACACTTACCTAAGAATAAATGGGATCTTCAGTTTTGGTGGTATATCATCACCAAAAAGAGAAGCTTCTTCAGTCATCTTTAACAAGACTCTTCTTACAATTTCCCCCAAATACATACCAGAGATCAGCTTTTCATAAATCTACAAAAAGACAAATAGTTATAGCCAGCAATGAAACAAAACAACAAGATGTATCTCTTTAGTATGAGACCTGTTCACCAGGATTCAGGCTTTCTGCATCTAATGCTTGATCAAATTCAGTCAAAGGAAGATGGGACGATCTGAAGTTCCCCCATTCCATATTTATTACCTGTGACAAATCACAAAACTCATGACAGTCCTGACAACTATCTCAATCTTAGGAATACACTAAGAATGTACAAGCAACATGAATTTTGATAATTACAGACGACATGTTGTTTCTTCTCCAGTTTTTCACTATCATCGATTACCTCCATCCCGAAAAGCTTGTCTTAGATTTGTCTAGATACTGATGTATCTAACACTAGACAACCTTTTTGGGACGGAGGGAGTATTTTCTTTTGGCATCACCATACATTTTTTGAACATCTGTATAGTTTTTGCCTTGTGAAGCACAATAACACTCACCATATCTCCTGACTTGGGAAGGAGGCCATGCCATTTAGGAATTGCATTGGCACGTTCCACGTATGCTGCATTGGTACCTGTACCCAGAATAACAGCAGCAACGACATCATTGTCATCATATCTGCCCCCAGCTAATGTCCCTATAGTATCATTTACCTACATAAGATCATGTGGGTACATGTCAGGTTAAAGAAAAGATAATCGTTGGAGTTTGGACACAGGATACATAACAAAAATTATCATGTCACTGAAACTAACCAATGCTGTCACTTTCATATCAAGCCCCTGACGGTCTAGAGCACTGCTTAATTCAGCCACCACATCTGCGCCTACCTGACTTCACAGCAACATGCAGTAACTATTAAGTTCCAGATAAATTGAAGTTCCAACAGCCATAGGCGATACAGGCATAATTTTTAGTAAACAGTATATGTTTCCAGCGAAAGGTCAGGTCTTGTCAGCCATTGTTAAGAGTATAATATTAATTTGTGTGATGTGTATGAGTTGGCACCATAACAAGAACTAACCGTTTCATCAATAGAAAAACCCTTAGTCCACTTGATAAGAGTTCCGGATGCAATTGAAGACTGCTTTACTGGAAAAGAGAAAGTAAAACCAAGTTCTCTTTGCCTTCCCTCGAGAAGATGAAAGTCTTCACCCTCTGAGGCAACAAATTTTGCCAAAGCAGCGGCAATAAAATCAAATAGTTCCTGAAAAAAACATGACATGTGACATAATATCCATTGATCAGAAAGCGTGCAAAACTGACTATGGAACAGTTTTACTTGCGAGGTCCCAGTCATTAAGTGTGCCGGGATTGAGAGCTCATCACATTCTTGCTTCACAACTCGCCCCTCCTTGCCTCCTAATTGAACACGTAAAACGCGAAAATTTGTCCCTCCAAGGTCAAGTGCATAAAATAGCCCCTTCTCTTGCCTGCCAATGTGGCCCTCGACATGTTAGATATATAAATGCAAAGTGCAACTGCATGAAATGGGTCGATGATTCACTGGAGGCTGCAGCTCCACATATTAAGTTTAAACACAGTGTATGGCACTAGGTGGCGATCCAGGAATTTAACATTGCGTGTTCCAAAAATTTTGTCCGCCCTAATAGATGATCCAATTGGTTCACCGCAATACAAATACAAATTGTTCACTAGCAGCTATATAACGTTTTCCTGTTTTGTAGTTTTTGTAGGGGTGGGGGGCATATGTCCCCTAGCCATGATGTAGCTGTGCCCATGTGTTAAAGAGCTATGGGGATGTTTGGTTTTTGACAAGGCTGACTTAGGTTTCACGCTGTAGGTGGGACGATATGCAGAGGACAGTGGTATCCCCGGCGTCTACGACTGTGGCGGCCGCCGCCACGGCCCTCTATGCTAGTCCCCCCTGTCTCCGTCATTAGTCGTGAGAGCGCTGCCGCCTCCATGCCTCTGTGGCTCTGTGGGAAGAAGGAAGAATCACTGGCTTTTCTTTTTCTTTGATTTTTTAGAGAAAATTGTTTGGTGAGTGGACAAGAATCGCTTGGCTGGGTGAGCCTCTCGTGCGTGCGTGCGCCCTAGTGGACATAAGTGGTCTAAAGCCTGAAGGTGCAAGGGAACGAAGCCAATGGGCTGCTGCTGCCTACCTGCTTGCTAAAATAGGCGTATTGGGGCCTGTAGAATAGTGTATCTGTTATATATGCCTATATATACAAAAAAACTGCAGAAACTTTTGGGTGTACTACATTTGTACACCCATGCCCCATGCTGGATCTGCCCCTGCCCTCTGTGTAGTGTTTAACAGAAAAATACAGAAAGACCATCAAATGTACGCGGTGCAATTCACCATAAGAACTACATGATTACATGTAACCACCGCAGCAGATGACTAAAAATTGCTTGACCTTATACACCATAAGACCAATAGAGTTTCAGAAACATTTCACTTAAAGTTGCAAGGCAGTCCAGAACGACTAACAACCTTAGTCCTGTTCGGTTTCAACTAAAGAACAGTGGTCTACATCTTGCAGTAACCACATGATCAGTGACTCAATAAGGTTGGCACATCCATCCAACCATAGCCTACACGAGAGAAGTTACAAGAATTAATTGGCAAGTGACAGTCTTCCCCCCTCCTAAAATCACATAGTATAAGTGATAATGATAAAGGTAACAAATTTCCCTCATTTTTCTAAGCCCCGCGACAAATTTGCCTCAATCTATTAATAACGCTGAAAAGAGTAGCATGTTTTCCTCAGTTACACAAGCATGCCCAGTTGTGGTTGTTGTTGTTGTTTTGAGATGCACATACATGCCCAGTTGGTACAGAAGCTGTAGACAAATCATCATCACAACAGTAGCACGGCCACTACCTTAAAACGGTCAAATCTACAGACAGAATCTTGCCCATTTCACCGAATCAGGAACCTTACCCTGCAGCCCATTTCTAGCATAGCACGTTCGAGGGGGGCCGCGACAGCAATCCCGCAACCACGGAGCAAGCCAGGCACCAGACAGAGACAAAAATCCTAGTGTGACTGCTTCTCTTGTTGGGTTTTTTTCTCGCAGTAACAGACGGAGGAAAAAACAAGGGCAGATCCATTGGACCTGACGACGCTCGTTCGAGGCACACCGGCTCCAGACGAACGAATTAGGCGGGGCAAGGGCAAGGGAATCGCCCAAGCCTCTGCCCCGGCGGACGTCCCAATCCAAGTAAAGCAGAGGGAGAGGAAGGAGCGCGCGTTACCCCGAGGGGAGGGAGTCGACGTAGCTGATGATCATCCCGAGCTTGCTGCCGCCCTCGGAGGCGAGGCCGGCGTGCATCTCGACGGCCATTGCGTCGGCCACCTGGCGCAGCCGGGCCGGCGGGGCCGCGCAGCGCTCCTCGAGGCCCCGCAGCACCGCGTCGGCGCGGCCCCACCGCTTGGCCTCCCGCATCTGGCGCCGCGCCAGCAGCGCCACCCCCACCGCCGCCGCCGCCGCGACCGCCGCCACCGCCGCCTTCCTCATCGCCCGCCGCCGCTGTTTCTGTCCTGATGAGTCGCGCTCTGCTCACGCTCACGCCCACTTCGTCCGCCACCCGTCCCCCGCGCCGTAAATATGGGCGGGGGCCGGGGGCCGTTCGGGAATGCGTCGTCGGCTCCTTTTTTAGCCGTTTGTGGGCGGGCGGGCGGGCCCGGTGGGCGCGAGGCGGTGCTGGGCCGGGGCGGTGGGCGGGTGGCTTTCGCGGGCCTGGCGAGTGGGAGGGCCGTGACGCGGAGGGGGCGTGGCGCACGTGGGTTCGGCGCCCGGTGCGCGGCACGTGGCGCGCGAGGGGGGCAGGCGGATTGACCTTTTCGCTGGTGCGTGCCCGAGTGCCCCCCGCGGGACCGTTTCCTCTTTGTACGCTCCGAAGCTTACGAGATCCAAAAGGGCGCACCGAACACGCTGGGTTTTGTTTCTTGCGATGATGAAAACTCGTCAGCACGGTTTCGAGTAATGGAGCAGTTACCACTAACCGGAACCCATTCTTCTCACGGACGAAAGGGCTAGGAAAGATTCTATGGAAATCCTGTATATTCCCATAAAATTACTGCAAATCAAAGGAGACGATAAAGTTGGTTTGGTCTGATCAACAAAGGTCAGGCCACAAACTCTCTCGAAAGTTGGAAGCAAGTCGCCACCTTCGTCATCTAGAAGGGGCGCCGCCAAATATCCGCAGGGGAGAATGAATAGCCGAACATTGTGCTTTGGATGAATCGTGCTTGGTCGAAGGCAAAATTGAAATATGGCTACTTTTGGGTGGGCGTCTAATTTTGGCTGGAAAAGATACGTATGGAATGACGACTGATATCGTGGATCGGATGAAGAGGGAGCGTGCGGGAATAGGCATGGGACAACATCGAGATAGCAGGCAAGCTATGTCCCTCCGAGATATATACACATAGACAAATAGTGGCAAAATAAATATGTCATCAAAACATATATGCTTGTGTATATGTACGATTTGTGAACATGTGCCCAAATATAATGCAACAACAAATTGTCTTCAACAGATGGAACAAGGTAGGGGGGGAGATATAACACATCATCATACTTTGTTTTTACGAAATACAAAGTCAACATGAACGTGTATCCACTATACCAAATGAAACGAATTCATCGGTCGGCCATATTGGCATGAAGATTATGGACTTTCTTGCACAAAATGGAATTCTCATTTCATGTCCTCGCCTAGCAATGACTTTTTATTTTTTTTAACAATCACTGAGGAGAGAGTATCCCCACCTAAATACATTACTCAAAGCACCAAAGTGCAAGGTTACAAGAGTGCTCTAGAGTGCGGGGAAAGGTATTTGCGCGAAGACATGACAACCACCTTTTCATGAGCGAATCTAAATGTCGGAGAGAGAAATCATTTATAACATTCAGAATTGTAGTCGTAGTAGTGTGATCTTCATTGCAGAAAACACGAGCATTCCTAGAGTCACAAATTTTCCAAAGAATGGAGAAAGCAATCGTAGGCCAAATGTCAGAGTCGAGTCCAACCAGCGAAGCCATGTCCCATTTTGAAGCAAGCGAATGTGGTGCGGCAGCCCACACCTGAACGACAGTTGGGCAACGAACGAACAAGTGAGTAGGATCCTCCACTGGGGCATCATGTCGCAGACAGATTGAATCACCAACTATCGTCTTCTTGTGGAGGATGTGAATGGTGTTGAGACGATCCTTGAAGAGGAGGCAACCAGAAATCTTGACCTTGATCAGAACCTTGGAGGGCCAAATAAGCTCGGGAAAAGGATCGGCGTCGTCCTCGTCGGTGATGATGGAATAGGCCTACCTAGAGGAGAAAGGTGTGTCATACCGGAGGAACCTGTCATCGTAACATCATTTGTGGCGAAGTTTTGCAACAAAGACAACACATTCACTAGCTTCTTTGAAGCAACATTAGTAAGGCGATTCTGCATGTTAGCTAGTAACCCATCATGCATGACCCTAGACACTAAAATGGTAGGTTTTGTAGAGCGAGAGTAAAGGTGTGGGTATACAATGGCTAGTGTTTTAAGAGTGATCCAAATATCAATCCAGAAAAAGGTAGCAAGGCCATTATTTGTAAGTACAAAGGATATATTTTGAAGTGTAGGTACTTGTGAGTTTACCACTTTCCAGATAAAAGAGGGGTTTGTAGGTTTATATGTGATGGAGTGGGAGTATTGTTTATGGTACCAGTTTACTCAAGGTAGTTTTTGGCCCTGAAGTAGTTTGAAAGCAAAGTTCATTGATAAGCAAGTATTATGAATAAGTAAAAAAAGTTATGCCTAGACCACCATATTTTTCAGTTTGCAAATATTTTTACAAGCAATAAGACATTGTGATCTAGAAGTTTTCCCCTATGACCCAAAAAAAAGGATCTACGAATTGCATCCAGTCGTTTTGCAATCTTTCTGGGGAAACGAAAAAGCGAGATGAAATATACCACTATTGAGTCGAGGACAAAATATACTAGGGTTAGATAAGCTCCACGAGAAAGAAATCGATCAACCCAACCGGTGAGGTGGTTTTAAGAGTGTTGGACGATGGGTTGAAAGACCAAGGATGGAGTTTGGAGGAAGAGAGAGGAAAACCAAGGAAAGGTTGAGGGAACGCAAGGCCATCACATATGAAGATGTTACTAATTTAATAGGCAAGGGTGAGTGGAAGATGGATAGGGAGAAAGGTCAATTTGTGGAAGATGAGAGAGAGACTCGTCGTGCTAACAAAGTTGTCAAGAATTTGTTTGAGTTGCAACGCCCCGTCGGAGAAGGCATTTGCCAGGATCAGTGTGTGTGATCACCGTACTGTAAGATGACGGGAGGGAAGTTGGAGTCTAGGCCCTGGGGAGTGGTGAAGAAGGTTGTCATTGTGGGCTCGTGAGATTAGACATTGCAGGATGCCGGGCACGAGGATAAAGAGGTGGAAATTGATCCATGTTCCGAGTGCCCCCATTGTGCATGAGTGCAGTTTTGACGGAGGATGGAAGGGAGGTGACCCATTGAATGATGGGTTTTTGTTTCTTTGGGATGATGCAATCTTATCCACGGGTATCGTATAACGCAGTTCTGAGTAATGGAACGGTAACCACGAACCAAAATCCATTCTTCTTAGGGGCGAAAGGGCCTAAAAAACAATAGGAATCATATATATTCCTATAAAAGTCCTACAGATCACAGGAGATCAAAAGGTGATGATAAAGTTAATTTGGTGTGATCAACAAAGGTCGGGCTGTGATCAACAAAGGTCGGGCCACAAACTCCCTCGAAAGTTGGAAGCAAGTGCCCACCTTCATCATCTAAAAGGTGCGCCACCAAGTATCCTCAGGGGACAATGAATGATAACCCACAAGTATAGGGGATCAATCGTGGTCCTTTAGATAAGTAAGAGTGTTGCAACGAGTAGCAGAAGGAGATTACAAGTGGTTTTCAGCAAGGTATGTCTGCAAGCACTGAAATTGTTGGCAACAAGTTGTTTGATAGAAAGATAATTTGTAACAAGCAAGTAAAGGTAACGGTAACAAAAGTGCAACAAGGTAGCCCAATCCTTTTGAGGCAAAGGACAGGCCAAAATGGTCCCTTATGATAAGCAAAGCATTCTTGAGGGTACACGGGAATTTCACCATATCACTTTCATCATGTTGGTTTGATTTGTGTTCGCTACTTTGATAATTTGATATGTGGGTGGATCGGTGCTTAGGTGTTGTTCTTACTTGAACAAACCTCCTACTTATGATTAACCCCCTCACAAGCATACACAACTACGAGAAAAGTATTAAGATAAAATCTAACCATAGCATTAAACTTTTGGATCCAAATCGGTCCCTTGCGGAGTAGCGCATAAACTAGGGTTTAAGCTTCTGTCACTCTGGCAACTGATACGTCCATTTTGCATCATGTTTACCTACTGTTATTTATATTGTTTTATTGAATATTAATGCTTTTTGAAGTATTTTTAATGCCTTTTCCCTCATAATATGCAAGGTACACACAAAGGGGGGGAATTCTGGCAGCTGGAAATCTGGACCTGAAAAAGCTACGTTAGGCTACCTATTCTGCACAACTACAAATGAGCTAAAACTTTATGAGGAATATTTATGGAATATTTGAGCAATATTGGAGCAAATAAGTACCAGAGGGGGCCCACCAGGTGGGCACAACCCACCAGGGCGCGCCAGGGAGCCCAGGCGCGCCCTGGTGAGTTGTGCTCACCCAGGCCCACCACCAGTGCCCCTCTTCTGGTATATACACTACAAAAAAGAGACACATCCGTGACATTTTGGGCCAAACGAAAAAAAATCTGTCATACTTATGACACTTCTATGACGATAATTGTGACAATACCCGGTACATCATAGATGTGGTGGGCTCCTACTTCTATGACAAAAAATTATGACAGAAAATTGGCTTTTCGTCCTGGGCTGGCTGGAGATGTAGCTGCATGACATTCTTTGGGCCGTCCATGACGAAAAAAACCGTGGTAGAAGCGAGGGCGAGGAAAATTTCGGGGAGTTCCCAGTAACGGTGGGTGGTCGGGGGCCGAGCGATGCGCATTTTCTCGTACACATACGCGCGTGTGTGCGAGGCGTTGGGCTCTAACTGAACCCGAGCGAGGTGTTGGGCTCTAACTGAACCCGAGCGATTGCACTAGCTACGTTACTGAACCCGAGTGATTCCTTCGCTGCTGCTGCTAAATGAAGCCGATCGAACCCTGTTGCCTCCCTCTCTTGATGAACAGTGAGCGTTGTTGGGGGGTGGATGAACAGTTTCTGGTGGGGGTGGATGAACAGGACCCCGTGGTGTTGCCTCTGGATGAACAGGACCCCGATCGAGCCGGTTGGGGGTGGATGAACAGGACCCCATGGAGGGCTGGATGAACAGGACGACCCCGTCGAGGGCTGGTTGAACAGTAGCTGGTGCAGGGCTGGATGAACAGTAGCCCGTGGAGGGGTGGTTGAACAATACCCCATGGAGAGAGCTGGTTAAACAGTAGCCGATGGAGGAGCGCGTGGTGGAGGCTGGATGAACAGGAGCCCGTGGATGAACAGTTGCAGGTGGAGGCTGGAGGAGGTCGACGGTGGATGAACAGTAGTCCGTGGAGGCTGGAGGAGGTCGACGGTGGAGATAAAAAGTATCATGTGGAGTCCTGTTTTCCGGTACGCCACACCCCTCCCGATTAACAGGACCCCCGTTTCGACCGTAGCGCTCCAACACAAGTCCGTTTTCTCTGTTTTGCGGTACGCCACACCCCTCCCGATCAACAGGACCCCGTTTCGACCGTAGGAGGTCCAGAAGAAGTCTGTTTCCTCCGTTTTGTGGTACGCCAGACCCCTCTCGATGAACAAGATCCAGTTTCAATCGTGGTCGGTCGAACACAAGGCTGTTTCCTCTGTTCTGCGGTACGCCGGGCCTCGTTTCCATCGGCTATTTCGTCCAAGCCCTCCCGATGAACACGACGACGCATTCCGTTTTGACCCAGCCGGTTGGCTCCCCATGAACACGATGAATGAAGGAAATATGCCCTAGAGGCAACAATAAAGTTATTATTTATTTCCTCATATCATGATAAATGTTTATTATTCATGCTAGAATTGTATCAACCGGAAACATAATACATGTGTGAATACATAGACAAACATATAGTCACTAGTATGCCTCTACTTGACTAGCTCATTAATCAAAGATGGTTATGTTTCCTAACCATAGACATGTGTTGTCATTTGATTAATGGGATCACATCATTAGGAGAATGATGTGATTGACATGACCCATTCTGTTAGCCTAGCACTTGATCGTTTAGTATATTGCTATTGCTTTCTTCATGACTTATACATGTTCCTGTAACTATGAGATTATGCAACTCCCGTTTATCGGAGGAACACTTTGGGTGCTACCAAACGTCACAACGTAACTGGGTGATTATAAAGGAGTACTACAGGTGTTTCCAAAGGTACATGTTGAGTTGGCGTAATTCGAGATTAGGTTTTGTCACTCCGATTGTCGGAGAGGTATCTCTGGGCCCTCTCGGTAATGCACATCACTATAAGCCTTGCAAGCAATGTAGCTAATGAGTTAGTTACGGAGTGATGCATTACGTAACGAGTAAAGAGACTTGCCGGTAACGAGATTGAACTAGGTATTGGATACCGACGATCGAATCTCGGGCAAGTAACATACCGATGACAAAGGGAACAACGTATGTTGTTATGCGGTTTGACCGATAAAGATCTTCGTAGAATATGTAGGAACCAATATGGGCATCCCGGTTCCGCTATTGGTTATTGACCGAGAATAGTTCTAGGTCATGTCTACATAGTTCTCGAACCCGTAGGGTCCGCACGCTTAACGTTACGACGACAGTTTTATTATGAGTTTATAAGTTTTGATGTACCGAAGTTTGTTCGGAGTCCCGGATGTGATCACGGACATGACGAGGAGTCTTGAAATGGCCGAGACATAAATATTGATATATTGGACGACTATATTCGGACACCAGAAGTGTTCCGGACGTTTTCGGAGAAAACCGGAGTGCCGGAGGGTTACCGGAACACCCCCAGGAGAGATAATGGGCCACATGGGCCTTAGTGGAAAGAGAGAGGGGCGTCCAGGGTGGGTCGCGCGCCCCCTCTCCCTCTTGTCCGAATTGGACTAGGAGGGGGGGCGGCGCCCCCCTCTTTCCTTCCCCCTCTCCCCCTTCCTTTCCCCTCCTAGTAGGAGTAGGAAAGGGGGAGTCCTACTCCTACTAGGAGGAGGATTCCTCCTCCTTGGCGCGCCCTCTAAGGGCCAGCCGGCCTCCCCCTTGCTCCTTTATATACGGGGGCAGGGGGCACCCCATAGACAGACAAGTTGATCTACGGATCATTCCTTAGCGGTGTGCGGTGCCCCCCTCCACCATATTCCACCTCGGTCGTATCGTCGCGGAGTTTAGGCGAAGCCCTGCGCCGGTAGAACATCATCATCATCACCACGCCGTCGTGCTGACGGAACTTGTCCCCGAAGCTTTGCTGGATCGGAGCCCGGGGATCGTCATCGAGCTGAACGCGTGCTGAACTCGGAGGTGCCGTACGTTCAGTACTTGGATCGGTCAGATCGTGAAGACGTACGACTACATCAACCGTGTTGTCATAACGCTTCCGCTTACGGTCTACGAGGGTACGTAGACGATACTCTCCCCTCTCGTTGCTATGCCATCACCATGATCTTGCGTGTGCGTAGGAAATTTTTTGAAATTACTACGTTCCCCAACGGTGGCATCCGAGCCTAGGTTTTATGTGTTGATGTTATATGCACGAGTAGAACACAAGTGAGTTGTGGGCGATACAAGTCATACTGCTTACCAGCATGTCATACTTTTGTTCGGCGGTATTGTGAGATGAAGCGGCCCGGACCGGCATTACGCGTACGCTTACGCGAGACTGGTTCCACCGTTACGAGCACTCATGCTTAAAGGTGGCTGGCGGGTGTCTGTCTCTCTCACTTTAGCTGAATCGAGTGTGGCTACGCCCGGTCCTTGCGAAGGTTAAAACAACACTAACTTGACGAACTATTGTTGTGGTTTTGATGCGTAGGTAAGAACGGTTCTTGCTCAGCCCGTAGCAGCCACGTAAAATTTGAAACAACAAAGTAGAGGACGTCTAACTTGTTTTTGCAGGGCATGTTGTGATGTGATATGGTCAAGACGTGATGCTATATTTTATTGTATGAGATGATCATGTTTTGTAACCGAAGTTATCGGCAACTGGCAGGAGCCATATGGTTGTTGCTTTATTGTATGAAATGCAAACGCCCTGTAATTGCTTTACTTTATCACTGAGCGGTAGCAATAGTCGTAGAAGCAATAGATGGCGTAGACGACAACGATGCTACGATGGAGATCAAGGTGTCGCACCGGTGACGATGGTGATCACGACGGTGCTTCGAAGATGGAGATCACAAGCACAAGATGATGATGGCCATATCATATCACTTATATTGATTGCATGTGATGTTTATCCTTTATGCATCTTATCTTGCTTTGATTGACGGTAGCATTTTAAGATGATCTCTCACTAATAATCAAGAAGTGTTATCCCTGAGTATGCACCGTTGCGAAAGTTCTTCGTGCTGAGACACCACGTGATGATCGGGTGTGATAGGCTCTACGTTCAAATACAACGGGTGCAAAACAGTTGCACACGCGGAATACTCAGGTCATACTTGATGAGCCTAGCATATACAGATATGGCCTCGGAACACGGAGACCGAAAGGTCGAACGTGAATCATATAGTAGATATGATCAACATAGTGATGTTCACCACTGAAACTACTCCATCTCACGTGATGATCAGACATGGTTTAGTTGATTTGGATCACGTAATCACTTAGATGACTAGAGAGATGTCTGTCTAAGTGGGAGTTCTTAAGTAATATGATTAATTGAACTTAAATTTATCATGAACTTAGTACCTGATAGTATTTTGCTTGTCTATGTTTGTTGTAGATAGATGGCTCGTGCTGTTGTTCCGTTAAATTTTAATGCGTTCCTTGAGAAAGCAAAGTTGAAAGATGATGGTAGCAATTACACAGACTGGGTCCGTAACCTGAGGATTATTCTCATTGCTGCATAGAAGAATTACATCCTGGAAGCACCGCTGGGTGCCAGGCCTGCTGCTAATGCAACTGACGACGTTAAGAACGTCTGGCAGAGCAAAGCTGATAACTACTCAATAGTTCAGTGTGCCATGCTTTACGGCTTAGAACCGTGTCTTCAACGACGTTTTGAACGTCATGGAGCATATGAGATGTTCCAAGAGTTGAAGTTAATATTTCAAGCAAATGCCCGGATTGAGAGATATGAAGTCTCCAATAAGTTCTATAGCTGCAAGATGGAGGAGAATAGTTCTGTCAGTGAACACATACTCAAAATGTCTAGGTATAATAATCACTTGATTCAACTGGGAGTTAATCTTCCTGATGATAGTGTCATTGACAGAATTCTCCAATCACTGCACCAAGCTACAAGAGCTTCGTGATGAACTATAATATGCAAGGGATGGACAAGACTATTCCCAAGCTCTTCGCAATGCTAAAAGCCGCGGAGGTAGAAATCAAGAAGGAGCATCAAGTGTTGATGGTTAACAAGACCACCAGTTTCAAGAAAATGGGCAAAGGGAAGAAGAAGGGGAACTTCAAGAAGAACAACAAACAAGTTGCTGCTCAAGAGAAGAAACCCAAGTCTGGACCTAAGCCTGAAACTGAGTGCTTCTACTGCAAGCAGACTGGACACTGGAAGCGGAACTGCCCCAAGTATTTGGCGGATAAGAAGGATGGCAAAGTAAACAAAGGTATATGTGATATACATGTTATTGATGTGTACCTTACTAATGCTCGCAGTAGCACCTGGGTATTTGATACTGGTTCTGTTGCTAATATTTGCAACTCGAAACAGGGACTACGGATTAAGTGAAGATTGGCTAAGGACGAGGTGACGATGCGCGTGGGAAATGGTTCCAAAGTCGATGTGATCGCGGTCGGCACGCTACCTCTACATCTACCATCGGGATTAGTTTTAGACCTAAATAATTGTTATTTGGTGCCAGCATTGAGCATGAACATTATATCTGGATCTTGTTTGATGCGAGACGGTTATTCATTTAAATCAGAGAATAATGGTTGTTCTATTTATATGAGTAATATCTTTTATGGTCATGCACCCTTGAAGAGTGGTCTATTTTTATTAAATCTCGATAGTAGTGATACACATATTCATATTGTTGAAACCAAAAGATGCAGAGTTGATAATGATAGTGCAACTTATTTGTGGCACTGCCGTTTAGGTCATATCGGTGTAAAGCGCATGAAGAAACTCCATACTGATGGGCTTTTGGAATCACTTGATTATGAATCACTTGGTACTTGCGAACCGTGCCTTATGGGCAAGATGACTAAAACACCGTTCTCCGAACTATGGAGCGAGCAACTGATTTGTTGGAAATCATACATACTGATGTTTGTGGTCCAATGAATGTTGAGGCTCGCGGCGGATATCGTTATTTTCTCACCTTCACAGATGATTTAAGCAGATATGGGTATATCTACTTAATGAAACACAAGTCTGAAACATTTGAAAAGTTCAAAGAATTTCAGAGTGAAGTGGAAAATCATCGTAACAAGAAAATAAAGTTTCTACGATCTGATCGTGGAGGAGAATATTTGAGTTACGAGTTTGGTCTACACTTGAAACAATGCGGAATAGTTTCGCAACTCACGCCACCCGGAACACCACAACGAAATGGTGTGTCCGAACGTCGTAATCGTACTTTACTAGATATGGTGCGATCTATGATGTCTCTTACTGATTTACCGCTATCATTTTGGGGTTATGCTTTAGAGACGACCGCATTCACGTTAAATAGGGCACCATCAAAATCCGTTGAGACAACGCCTTATGAACTGTGGTTTGGCAACAAACCAAAGTTGTCGTTTCTTAAAGTTTGGGGCTGCGATGCTTATGTGAAGAAACTTCAACCAGATAAGCTCGAACCTAAATCGGAGAAATGTGTCTTCATAGGATACCCAAAAGAGACCATTGGGTACACCTTCTATCACAGATCTGAGGGCAAGATTTTCGTTGCTAAAATCGGATCCTTTCTAGAGAAGGAGTTTCTCTCGAAAGAAGTGAGTGGGAGGAAAGTAGAACTTGATGAGATAACTGTATCTACTCCCTTGTTGGAAAGTAGTTCATCACAAGAACCGGTTCCTGTGACAACTACACCAATTAGTGAGGAAGCTAATGATATTGATCATGAAACTTCAGATCAAGTTTCTACTGAACCTCGTAGGTCTACCAGAGTAAGATCCGCACCAGAGTGGTACGGTAATCCTATTCTGGAAGTCATGTTACTTGACCATGATGAACCTACGAACTATGAGGAAGCAATGATGAGCCCAGATTCCGCAAAATGGCTAGAGGCCATGAAATCTGAGATGGGATCCATGTATGAGAACAAAGTATGGACTTTGGTTGACTTGCCCGATGATCGGCAAGCCATTGAGAATAAATGGATCTTTAAGAAGAAGACTGACGCTGATGGTAATGTAACTGTCTATAAAGCTTGACTTGTTGCGAAAGGTTTTCGACAAGTTCAAGGGGTTGACTACGATGAGACTTTCTCACCCGTAGCGATGCTTAAGTCTGCCCGAATCATGTTAGCTATTGCTGCATTTCATGATTATGAAATCTGGCAAATGGATGTCAAAACTGCATTCTTGAATGGATTTCTGGAAGAAGAGTTGTATATGATGCAGCCAGAAGGTTTTGTTGATCCAAAAGGTGCTAACAAAGTGTGCAAGCTCCAGCGATCCATTTATGGACTGGTGCAAGCATCTCGGAGTTGGAATAAACGCTTTGATAGTGTGATCAAAGTATATGGTTTTATGCAGACTTTTGGAGAAGCCTGTATTTACAAGAAAGTGAGTGGGAGCTCTGTAGCATTTCTAATATTATATGTAGATGACATATTATTAATTGGAAATGATATAGAATTTCTGGATAGCATAAAGGGATACTTGAATAAAAGTTTTTCAATGAAAGATCTAGGTGAAGCTGCTTACATATTGGGCATCAAGATTTATAGAGATAGATCAAGACTCTTAATAGGACTTTCACAAAGCACATACCTTGATAAAATTTTGAAAAAGTTCAAAATGGATCAGGCAAAGAAAGGGTTCTTGCCCGTGCTTCAAGGTGTGAAGTTGAGTCAAACTCAATGCCCGACCACAACAGAAGATAGAGGGAAAATGAAAGATGTTCCCTATGCTTCAGCCATAGGTTCTATCATGTATGCAATGTTGTGTACCTGACCTGACGTATGCTTAGCAATAAGTTTGGCAGGGAGGTACCAAAGTAATCCAGGAGTGAATCACTGGACAGCGGTCAAGAACATCCTGAAATACCTGAAAAGGACTAAGGATATGTTTCTCGTATATTGAGGTGACAAAGAGCTAGTCGTAAATGGTTACGTCGATGCAAGCTTTGACACTGATCCGGACGATTCTAAATCGCAAACCGGATACGTGTTTTTATTAAACGGTGGAGCTGTAAGTTGGTGCAGTTCTAAACAAAGCGTCGTGGCAGGATCTACATGTGAAGCGGAGTACATAGCTGCTTCAGAAGCAGCAAATGAAGGAGTCTGGATGAAGGAGTTCATTTCCGATCTAGGTGTCATACCTAGTGCATCGGGACCAATGAAGATCTTCTGTGACAATACTGGTGCAATTTCTTTGGCAAAGGAATCCAGATTTCACAAGAGGACCAAGCACATCAAGAGACGCTTCAATTCCATTCGGGACCAAATCCAAGTGGGAGACATAGAGATTTGCAAGATACATACGGATCTGAATGTTGCAGACCCATTGACTAAGCCTCTCTCACGAGCAAAACATGATCAGCACCAAGACTCCATGGGTGTTAGAATCATTACTATGTAATCTAGATTATTGACTCTAGTGCAAGTGGGAGACTGAAGGAAATATGCCCTAGAGGCAATAATAAAGTTATTATTTATTTCCTCATATCATGATAAATGTTTATTATTCATGCTAGAATTGTATTAACCGGAAACATAATACATGTGTGAATACATAGACAAACATATAGTCACTAGTATGCCTCTACTTGACTAGCTCATTAATCAAAGATGGTTATGTTTCCTAACCATAGACATGTGTTGTCATTTGATTAATGGGATCACATCATTAGGAGAATGATGTGATTGACATGACCCATTCTGTTAGCCTAGCACTTGATCATTTAGTATATTGCTATTGCTTTCTTCATGACTTATACATGTTCCTGTAACTATGAGATTATGCAACTCCCGTTTACCGGAGGAACACTTTGGGTGCTACCAAACGTCACAACACAACTGGGTGATTATAAAGGAGTACTACAGGTGTCTCCAAAGGTACATGTTGAGTTGGCATAATTCGAGATTATGTTTTGTCACTTCGATTGTCGGAGAGGTATCTCTGGGCCCTCTCGGTAATGCACATCACTATAAGCCTTGCAAGCAATGTAGCTAATGAGTTAGTTACAGAATGATGCAATACGTAACGAGTAAAGAGACTTGCCGGTAACGAGATTGAACTAGGTATTGGGTACCGACGATCGAATCTCGGGCAAGTAACATACCGATGACAAAGGGAACAACGTATGTTGTTATGCGGTTTGACCGATAAAGATCTTCGTAGAATATGTAGGAACCAATATGGGCATCCAGGTTCCGCTATTGGTTATTGACCGAGAATAGTTCTAGGTCATGTCTACATAGTTCTCGAACCCGTAGGGTCCGCACGCTTAACGTTACGACGACAGTTTTATTATGAGTTTATAAGTTTTGATGTACCGAAGTTTGTTCGGAGTCCCGGATATGATCACAGACATGACGAGGAGTCTCGAAATGGTCGAGACATAAAGATTGATATATTGGACGACTATATTCGGACACCGGAAGTGTTCCGGACGTTTTCAGAGAAAACCGGAGTGCCGGAGGGTTACCAGAACCCCCCCAGGAGAGATAATGGGCCACATGGGCCTTAGTGGAAAGAGAGAGGGGCGTCCAGGGTGGGCCGCGCGCCCCCTTTCCCTCTTGTCCGAATTGGACTAGGAGGGGGGGGGGGCGGCGCCCCCCTCTTTCCTTCCCCCTCTCCCCTTCCTTTCCCCTCCTAGTAGGAGTAGGAAAGGGGGAGTCCTACTCCTACTAGGAGGAGGATTCCTCCTCCTTGGCGCACCCTCTAAGGGCCAGCCGGCCTCCCCCTTGCTCCTTTATATACGGGGGCAGGGGGGCACCCCATAGACACACAAGTTGATCTACGGATCGTTCCTTAGCCGTGTGCGGTGCCCCCTCCACCGTATTCCACCTCGGTCATATCGTCGCGGAGTTTAGGCGAAGCCCTGCGCCGGTAGAACATCATCATCGTCACCACGCCGTCGTGCTGACGGAACTCGTCCCCGAAGCTTTGCTGGATCGGAGCCCGGGGATCATTATCGAGCTGAACGTGTGCTGAACTCGGAGGTGCCGTACGTTCGGTACTTGGATCGGTCGGATCGTGAAGACGTACGACTACATCAACCGCGTTGTCATAACGCTTCCGCTTACGGTCTACGAGGGTACGTAGATGATACTCTCCCCTCTCGTTGCTATGCCATCACCATGATCTTGCGTGTGCGTAGGAATTTTTTGAAATTACTACGTTCCCCAACAATGACGACGCAGTTTCTCCGTTCCGACCCAGCCATGTACACGAGCCCTGGCTGTACGTATGCACGAGTAGGCGTTGATATGTCTCCAATGTATCTACTATTCCAAACACTTTTGCCCTTGTTTTGGACTCCAACTTGCATGATTTGAATGAAACTAACCCGGATTGACGCTGTTTTCAGCAGAACTGCCATGATGTTGTTTTATGTGTAGAAAAGAAAAGTTCTCGGAATGTCCTGAAATCCACGGAGGCACCTTTTGGAATTAATAAGAATTTCTGGGCGAAAGAAATACACCAGGGGGCCCGGGGCTTGTCCACGAGATAGCCCCCCCCCTGTAGGGCGCACCCCTATCTCATGGGCCCTCTGGACCTCCACCGACCTCAACTCCAACTCCATATATTCACGTTCGTGGAGAAAAAAAATCAGGGAGAAAGTTTCATCGCGTTTTACGACACGGAGCCGCCGCCAAGCCCTAATCTCTCTCGGGAGGGCTGATTTGGAGTCCGTTCGGGGCTCCGGAGAGGGGGATTCGTCGCCGTCGTCATCATCAACCATCCTCCATCACCAATTTCATGATGCTCACCGGTCACCGCCGTGCGTGAGTAATTCCATCGTAAGCTTGTTGGACGGTGATGGGTTGGATGAGATTTACCATGTAATCAAGTTAGTTTTGTTAGGGTTTGATCCCTAGTATCCACTATGTTCTGAGATTGATGTTGCTATGACTTTGCTATGCTTAATGCTTGTCACTAGGGCCCGAGTGCCATGATTTCAGGTTTGAACCTATTAAGTTTTCATGAATATATGTGTGTTCTTGATCCTATCTTGCAAGTCTATAGTCACCTATTATGTGTTATGATCCGACAACCCCGAAGTGACAATAATCGGGATACTTCTCGGTGATGACCGTAGTTTGAGGAGTTCATGTATTCACTATGTGCTAATGCTTTGTTCCGGTTCTCTATTAAAAGGAGGCCTTAATATCCCTTAGTTTCCGCTAGGACCCCGGTGCCACGGGAGGGTAGGACAAAAAATGTCATGCAAGTTCTTTTCCGTAAGCATGTATGACTATTTACGGAATACATGCCTACATTACATTGATGAATTGGAGCTAGTTCTATATCACCCTATGTTATAACTATTGCATGAGGAATCGCATCCGGCATAATTATCCATCACTGATCCATTGCCTACGAGCTTTTCACATATTTTCTTCGCTTATTTACTTTTCCGTTGCTACTGTTACAACTACTACAAAAACCCAAAAACATTTATCTTTACTTTTGCTACTGTTACCTTTATTATCATACCACTTTTGCTACTAAACACTTTTCTGCAGATACTAAGTTATCCAGGTGTGGTTGAATTGACAACTCAGCTGCTAATACTCAAGAATATTCTTTGGCTCCCCTTGTGTCGAATCAATAAATTTGGGTTGAATACTTTACCCTCGAAAGCTGTTGCGATCCCCTACACTTGTGGGTTATCAAGACTAATGTCTGGCGCCGTTGTCAGGGAGCATAGCTCTGTTCTCTGAGTCACTTGGGATTTATATCTGTTGATCACTATGAAGAACTTGAAAGACGCTAAAACCAAGATTTTGCCCTCAACTACGAGCGGAGGTAAGGAACTGCCATCTATCTTTGCACTAGATTCTCCTTCCGTTATTAGTAGGCTTGCGACACCTAAACCTGCTACTGCTATGAATTCTGATATGTCGCATGTTATTGATGATGCCACTTCTTCTATGCATGATGAAACTACTTCTGTGTGTGATACTACTTTGCCATTAGGTGAATTTCTTGATGAACAACTTGCTAGAGTTAGGGGGAATGAAATTACTGAAGATCCTATTACTGATGATAGTGATGATGAAGGTTCTCCCAATGATTATGTATTACCTGTTGTTCCTAAGGGTTATGTTATGAATGAAGAAGCTGCTAGGGAAATCTTTGCTTGCAATGATAGATATGATCTTAAGAAATTATTAGCTAAATGGAAGCAACAGTCTCTTAATGCTAGAATGAAACCCGACCCTGCTTTTGCTACTTCACCTATCTGTGTTACTGATAAGGATTATGAATTCTCTGTTGATCGTAAAATTATTACTTTAGTTGAATCTGATCCTTTTTATGGCCTTGAATCTGAAATTGTTGTGGCACATCTTACCAAGTGATACTTCTCCAACGTATCTATAATTTTTGATTGCTCCATGCTATATTATCTACTGTTTTGGGCAATATTGGGCTTTATTATCCACTTTTATATTATTTTTGAGACTAACCTATTAACCGGAGGCCCAGCCTAGATTTGCTGTTTTCTGCCCATTTCAGTGTTTTGAAGAAAAGGAATATCAAACAGAGTCGAAACGGAACGAAATCAACTGGAGAAGTTATTTTTGGAAGGAAAGCCACCCGATGGACTTGGAGTGCACGTCAGGGAAGAAGGGAGGTGCCCACGAGGGTGGGGGGCGCGCCCCCTGCCTCGTGGCCCCCCCTTCGGTCCATCGACGTACTTCTTTCACCCATATATACCTACGTACCCTAAAACCTCCAGAACAGAAGATAGATCGGGAGTTCCACCGCCGCAAGCCTCTGTAGCCATCAAAAATCCCTCGGGAGCCCTTCCCGACACCCTGCTGGAGGGGGGATCCTTCACCGGTGGCCATCTTCATCATCCCGGCGCTATCCATGACGAGGAGGGAGTAGTTCACCCTCGAGGCTGAGGGTATGTACCAGTAGCTATGTGTTTGATCTCTCTCTCTCTCTCGTGTTCTCTCTCGTGTTCCCTCTATGGCACGATCTTGATGTATCCCGAGCTTTGCTATTGTAGTTGGATCTTATGATGTTTCTCCCCCTCCACTCTCTTGTGATGAATTGAGTTTCCCCTTTGAAGTTATCTTATCGGATTGATTCTTTTATGAGAACACTTGATGTATGTCTTGCCGTGCTTATCTGTGGTGACAATGGGATATCATGTGCCACTTGATGTATGTTTTGGTGACCAACTTGCGGGTTCCGCCCATGAACCTATGCATAGGGGTTGGCACACGTTCTTAACTCTCCGGTAGAAACTTTGGGGCACTCTTTGAAGTACTTTGTGTTGGTTGGATGGATCTGAGATTGTGTGATGCATATTGTATAATCATGCCCACGGATACTTGAGGTGACAATGGAGTATCTAGGTGACATTAGGGTTTTGGTTGATTTGTGTCTTAAGGTGTTATTCTAATACAAACTCTTTTATAGATTGATCCGAAAGAATAACTTTGAGGTGGTTTCGTACCCTACCATAATCTCTATGTTTGTTTTCCGCTATTAGTGGCTTTGGAGTGACTCTTTGTTGCATGTTGAGGGATCGTTATATGATCTATCTATGTTATTATTGTTGAGAGAACTTGCACTAGTGAAAGTATGAACCCTAGGCCTTGTTTCCTATCATTGCAATACCTTTACGCTCACTTTTATCTTTAGTTACCTTGCTAGTTTTATATTTTTAGATTACAAAAACCTATATCTACCATCCATATTGCACTTGTATCACCATCTCTTCGCCGAATTAGTGCACCTATACAATTTACCATTGTATTGGGTGTGTTGGGGACACAAGAGACTTTTTGTTATTTGGTTGCAGGGTTGTTTGAGAGAGACTGTCGGTGTCAAAACCGGCGGATCTCGGGTAGGGGGTCCCGAACTGTGCGTCTAGGCGGATGGTAACAGGAGACAAGGGACACGATGTTTTTACCCAGGTTCGTGCCCTCTCGATGGAGGTAAAACCCTACTCCTGCTTGATTAATATTGATGATATGGGTAGTACAAGAGTAGATCTACCACGAGATCAAAGAGGCTAAACCCTAGAAGCTAGCCTATGGTATGATTGTTGTTCGTCCTACGGACTAAAACCCTCCGGTTTATATAGACACCAGAGAGGGCTAGGGTTACACAGAGTCGGTTACAATGGTAGGAGATCTAAATATCCGTATTGCCAAGCTTGCCTTCCACGCCAAGGAAAGTCCCATCCGGACACGGGACGGAGTCTTCAATCTTGTATCTTCATAGTCTAGGAGTCCGGCCAACGGTGATAGTCCGGCCATCCGGACACCCCCTAATCCAGGACTCCCTCAGTAGCCCCTGAACTAGGCTTCAATGACAACGAGTCCGGCGCGTAGATTGTCTTCGGCATTGCGAGGCGGGTTCTTCTCCAAATTCCATATACTTGTTGAATAGTGTCCGGCTTCTTATAAATGCTGCGCTCCTTGGCTTCCACGCCCAATAATGGCCATCTTCCATGTGTCGAACGAATGCGAAAAGCCAGGGTATTTTTACACTTTCCCCCCTAGCTGCAAAAATGAGCCGCCTATAAAAAGAGACGAGGATCTAGATCCGAATCACACCATCCCCCCTCCGCAAGCTTTCATCGGAGCGCCTCTAACAAAAAATCCATTCCATCATGGACAGTCGATGCGGCTCCTCCTCTCGCGCTCCCAGCCCTTAGCCTGGGGATTGGGAGAGATGCTCAGTCCCGCATAGCAAGCTAGTGACGCTCCAAACCAAGGGATTTCTTCCCCTAGCCTTAATGGTTCCGGTTCGAGCTGGACTCGCCACCAATAAGGGCGGAAAGCAAGCGGAGAGCGTCCCCGATCCTTCCAAAGGAGAGCGGGTATGCTTTGTATCTTATCTGATAAGAGGACTCGGATTTCCAATACATCCGTTTCTCCGGGGGCTCCTGGAGTTCTACGGCCTCCAGCTGCACCACCTTACGCCTGCCTCCATTCTGCACATCGCGGGCTTTGTGGCCCTTTGCGAACTGTTCTTGGGCGTCGAGGCTCATTTTGCGCTGTGGAAGAGATTATTCTGCCTCGTACCCCGTTCTCATGAGGGGTCAATATATCAAGTGGGCGGAGCCGAGCTATGGCGCATCGCCGCGACCGGATATCTATCCGGAACCCCGAAGAAGGCGTCCGAAGACTGGCCTTCGGAATGGTTTTATATAGAAGACGCCCCGCTACCGGATCCCATTCGGACCGGCCTCCCGGAGTTCAGCAATGCTCCCTTGAAGAAACGCCTAAGTTAGCGTCCATGGAGCCCCCGGAGAGAAAACGACAGGGACGTCCTTTACCTGATGAACCGAATAAGGTTGCTAGCTCATTCCGGACTGACCATGATTAGTGTCATGGCCACCTACATTATGCGGGGGGTGCAGCTACTCCAGTATAGGGGCCATCCCTTGTGGGATTTCAATGGTGAGGACAATGCCACTCGTCACGGCCATATGGGGCCGGGATCGGTCGCCGATCTGGTGAAGATCCTGTCCATGCTATACAAGGGGGAAGAGGAGGATTTTCTCCGCATCAGGTCATTGAACGGATTTTCTATGAACAATCCTCGAAGCTGGGTAAGGGGACATTTCCTTTTTTGCACATCCGATCCGTACTCCCATGGTTAGATATCTTATTTTGTGATTTCGACGCAGGAACTGCGCCAGGCCGTAAAAGATATAAATAGCCCACCTCCACAACCCGAGGATCTGGAACGGTTCCTTGATCTGGCCTCCCAAGAGGATCCGGACATATTGGTGGAGCTGATTGATGGGGTATTTCACCAACTAAGCATCGATAATGCCTTGGTTGCCATTACGGCCGATTACCCCGGAATACTTCCAGCCTCATAGGTAACTGAGATCGAAGCCCCAGTACTTTGATAATGACCCATCCGTGCTTATTTTTGATCATCGTGTATCAATGGTGTCTCACAGGGGGTGCCTTCGAGGCGGGGGGCCGAGCTTGCGGCGGCTAGCCAACAAGGGGCAGCACGGCCGCGCAGGCTAAAAAGAAGCGCAGTCCGGATTGAAACGCCGCTGCAATGGTAAGGCGTGTCACCATATTCCCGGGATTGATTCCGGGAAGGTATATTAACGCTTGTGCTCCTTTCAGGAAAAAGAGCACTCGCCGGACTGTGTCCGGAGAGATGGCCAATTGAGCCTCCGCCAGCCAGGCTCCAACGCCGGGTCTGGAAGCGGAGGTGAACACGAGGCATGCATTGGATGCTCCTCCGACAGAGGATGCCGACAGACTGTCCGCCACCAACTCCGAGGTGGAGAGCGCCATGAATCACAGGCGCCGCCGGACAGTTCTTCGTGACGCATGTTTCTCCCAAGAGGCATTGAACGCCTTCAATTCAGGAGACGCGCACCTCCGTGCCGCTCAAGATGGTCTAGCCAGAGCCACGGAGCAGTATGTAAAGGACATACGGCTGAGGAGATTTGACAGTTATATATGCCAGTAGCCCCCGAGACTTAAAATAGTTTAGGAGAACTGATTTAAGGATCATTTGTTATGCAGGATCTTACGAAAAAGAATACCCGACTGTCTCAGGAGCTTGAAGAGTGCAAGGCCCAGCTTGAGGCCGCACTAGCCGCCACAGGGGGAGCCACAGAGACCCCCTCCGGTAATATATACTTCGAAAGATAAGTAGTTTGTGAAGTGCGGCGTGTGTGTAAGTCTGACAATAATATTGCAGACGGCGCCGGACTAGATCCGGACAGGCAACAACTACTGCGCCGGTTAAAGGCCGGCGAGAATGTGCTCACAAGGGTGAGGCAAGAGAAAAATAATCTCCAAGATGCCAACACCCAGCTGGGTGAGGAACTGAAGGATGTTCGAGCCCAGCTGCCTGACTCCGTTAAGGAGAATCGGCGGCTTCGTCGCAACATTTATAGTAAGTGCTTGAGCGAACTTATGAAAAGAAGAGTTCGGCGAGGAAGTCGATTAACAGAAATATGTCTGTAGGTATGCTCACAGGTCGTCTTGCAGAGGAAATGCCCGGTTCAACGGGTGACCTACTTCCCGAGCTGCTGCAACTGCACGAACGAGTTCGGCAGGTGATGAGAGGCGTCGCCCAGGCCTTGTGGCCATCCATCTCCCTACCCGAAGGCCTTGGAGAGCTTGCAGAGAAGCTTCAGGGAGCACGGCGGCGCTTCCGGCTATGGAAGATATCGGCCTGCCGTCAAGGCACCACGGAGGCCTGGGCCATGGTGAAGACGCGGTACACGAAGGCTAACCCAAACCACATGGCCGAGGTCGGACCTGTGGGGCCCGATGGGAAGGAGATCCCTGTGAGCTTAGTGTATGGCCAAGTAGAGTTGGCCACAAAGTATTCCCAGCGGGACTATAAACTAGACAACCTATTAGATGGTATTGAAGAGGAATACAATCAATCAATTTGACTATGTAATTTAAAATGACATGTAAAATGCCTTCTAGCCGGATTGTAGATTGTTTGTCGTAGCGGACCTTTTCGCTTCAACCTTGGGACCCGACAGTCCGGAGTGTGTCCGAATACCCTCGCAGTTATGTAAGAACCGGGGCATGCGTGGAGACCAGGCGTAGGGGTCATGAGTGCTTTATCAGACAAGTGCCCAACTAGTTATGTTATATTACATGGTTAGTAAGAAACATCTTCCAGGGAGAATAGTTCCGTTAGGGGTTCCTTTCCCTGGGAGGCATGCCCTAAAGTGCATGTCCGGACTGCGAAAAAAGCAGAAAAACATCTGGGGGCAGATAAATGAATAAGTAAGAATTCGTCTTTTAGTTCACCGACCAAATATTCCCTTAAGAACGCTAGCTTTCGGCTTCACCCAGTCTAAGGTACACGTCCGGCTGACCCGGCGGTAACAATCACAGAGGTGCTCCGTTTACCACCTAGCCGAACAATCGGGAACGTAGGGGTAAGCACAGGAGCCAGGCAACCCAGCTTGGCCAAAATTTAAGTCATATCGATGCATATAATGGTGAATAAAAGGTACATGCGGAAGTGTGACACATGTGTTGGGCGTAAAGCCCGCATAAATAAGCTTCTGTTAAAGAAGCCCCCAGGTATACTGAGCGCGGATAACGCATCAAGTGTGTGCGAACAGTGCGCAAACAAGCCTTCAATGGCTTCAAAAAAAAGGAGGGAGAAGGGGAGAAATAAAAGACAATGAAAGTATAAATATAGACAGAGGAAGGAGACGAACTCAGAGTCTGGCGCTAGGCGTAGAATCTTTGGAGACGGGCTGTGTTCCATGGGTTCGGCTCAAGTCGGTTATCCGATGCGTTCCGCAGACGGTATGCTCCGCCAGTCAGGACTTGGTCGATGATAAAGGGACCCTCCCATTTGGGCTTGAGTTTGTCCTTTTTCTTGTCCGGCAGGCGTAGAACTAACTCGTTAACATTGTAAGCTTTGGCCCGTACTTCTCTGCTTTGGTATCTTCGAGCCTGCTGTTGATAGAATGCGGAACGAGCTTTTGCCACGTCGCGCTCCTCCTCCAAGGCGTCCAAACTGTCCTGCCGATCGAGCTCGGCTTCTCTTTCTTCGTACATGCGCACGCGAGGTGCATCATGAATTATGTCGCATGGCAAAACTGCCTCTGTGCCGTACACCATAAAAAATGGTGTGAATCTGGTAGTGCGATTCGGCGTGGTCCGCAGCCCCCAAAGTACGGAGTCGAGCTCCTCTACCCAGTGTGTATTAGATTCCTTGAGGGACCGCACTAGTCTGGGTTTAATGCCGCTCATGATTAGACCATTTGCTCGCTCGACTTGACCGTTAGTTTGAGGGTGATAGACTGAAGCGTAGTCGAGCTTGATGCCCATGTTTTTGCACCAGAGTTTGACCTCGTAGGCCGTGAAGTTCATGCCATTATCAGTGATGATGCTATGGGGGACGCCATAACGGTGTACTACCCCTGATATGAAGTCTATCACCGGTCCGGATTCGTCCGTCTTAACAGGCTTTGCCTCTATCCATTTGGTGAATTTATCCACCATGACCAATAGGTATTTTTGCTTGTGGGTTCCTCCTTTAAGTTGTCCAACCATATCAAGCCCCCAGACCGCGAACGGCCAGGTGATGGGTATAGTTTTGAGGGCGGTAGGTGGCATGTGGCTTTGATTAGCAAAGAGCTGGCATTCAACGCATCATTGGACCAAGTCCTGAGCATTTCCCCGGGCCGTCGGCCAATAAAATCCTGTACGAAAGGCCTTGCCTACAAGGGCCCGGGCTGCGGCGTGGTGCCCGCCGAGTCCAGCATGAATTTCAGCCAGGAGATTCCGCCCTTCCTCTTCGGAGATACACCTTTGAAGGACTCCGGTTGTGCTTTTCTTATAAAGTGCTCCCTCATGAACCTTATAGGCTTTAGATCGCCGCACTATGCAGCGGGCCTCGTTTTGGTCCTCGGGGAGTTCCTGCCTAGTTAGGTAGGCTAGGAATGGTTCTGTCCACGGGGCAATGACTGCCATTATTGTGTGGGCTGACGGTGTTATTTCGTTGGCAGAACCACCAACTATGTCAGAATATTCGGTGTGGGGTAGTGTGGTTGGGTCCGGGATGTTATTTCCGGCTCTCCCTCCCATAATACGGATGGCTTGAAAAGCCTTTATAGGAAAATGTTGGGAGGGACGGCGTCGCGCTTTGCGCCAATGCGTGCCAACACGTCTGCTGCCTGGTTGTTCTCTTGGGCTATATGGTGAAATTCGAGCCCCTCAAACCGAGCTGACATTTTTAGGACGGCGTTGCGATAAGCTGCCATTTTCGGATCCTTGGCATCAAAGTCTCCATTTATTTGGGATATCACGAGGTTTGAATCCCCGCGGACCTCTAGGCGCTGAATGCCCATGGAGACTGCCATCCGGAGACCATGTAGAAGGGCTTCGTATTTAGCTGCATTGTTGGAGTCCGTGTACATTATCTGAAGTATGTATTGGACTATATCTCCAGTTGGGGACGTCAGAACGATGCTAGCCCCCAGGCCAGCCAACATTTTGGAGCCATCGAAGTGCATGATCCAGTTGGAATATGTGCCGTACTCTTTAGGGAGTTCGGCTTCAGTCCATTCGGCGACGAAGTCGGCCAAAACTTGCGACTTAATAGCTCGCCATGGCTTGTAGGTTATATCGAACGGGAGGAGCTCGATGGCCCATTTGGCAATCCGGCCCGTTGCGTCGTGGTTGTTTATAATGTCATTAAGAGGTACTTCGGAGGCTACTGTTATCGAACACTCTTGGAAGTAGTGTCGCAGCTTCCGGGATGCCATGAACACCGCGTATGCTATATTTTGATGGTGCGGGTACCGTGACTTGCATGGAGTTAGGACAGTGGACACGTAGTAAATTGGTTTTTGGAAAGGGAACTTGTGTCCGTCCGTTTCTCGTTCGACAACGAGCACCGCGCTTACAACTTGATGGGTTGCCGTGATGTATAATAGCATTGGTTCGCCCATGTTGGGCGCGGCCAGGACCGGATTTGTTGCCAATATGGCTTTGATTTCTTCGAGTCCGGCCATGGCGGCATCCGTCCACTCGAAGTGTTCGGTGCGCCGCAGGAGGCGATAAAGGGGTAATGCCTTTTCACCTAAGCGGGAGATAAAGCGGCTTAGAGCCGCCACACATCCAATCAATTTTTGTATTTGTTTGAGGTCTTTTGGGATATCCAATTGTGACAGAGCTCGGATCTTGGCTGGGTTTGCTTCAATTCCTCTACCGGATACAATGAAGCCCAAGAGCTTTCCGGCTGGTACGCCGAAAATGCATTTTTCCGGGTTGAGCTTAATGTCATATGCTCGGAGATTGTCAAATGTGAGCCTCAAGTCGTCTACTAGAGTTTTGACATGCTTGGATTTGACGACCACATCATCTACGTATGCCTCCACTGTTTTGCTGATCTGGTTTGCCAGACCTGTCTGAATCATGCGTTGATATGTTGCGCCGGCGTTTTTGAGCCGAAGGGCATTGTGTTAAAGCAAAATGGGCCGTATGGAGTGATGAATGCCGTTGCGTCTTGGTCTGGCTCTGCCATCTTAATTTGGTGGTAGCCGGAGTATGCGTCGAGGAAGCACAGTGAATCGTGTCCTGCGGTAGCGTCGTTAATTTGATCGATGCGGGGAAGGGGGAAGGGATCCTTTGGCCAAGCCTTGTTAAGGTCCTTGAAGTCGACACACAGGCGCCAGGATTTGTCCTTCTTTGGTACCATTACCTGGTTTGCTAGCCAGTCTGGATGTTTTATATCTCTGATGAATCCGGCCTCCAATAGTTTAGCTATCTCCTCTCCCATGGCCTGTCTCTTAGGTTCGGAGAAACGCCCGAAGAGTTTGTTTGACTGGCTTGAATCCTTTTAGGATATTTAGGCTGTGCTCGGCCAGCCGGCGTGGGATTCCTGGCATGTCTGAGGGGTGCCAGGCAAAGATGTCCCAATTTTCGCGTAGGAATTCTTGTAGTGCAGCGTCTATATCAGGGTTTAATTGTGCCCCGATGGAGGCTGTTTTTATAGGGTCCGTTGGATGGACTTGGAATTTGACTATTTCGTCCGCCGGTTTAAAAGAGGTGGACTTGGATCTCTTATCGAGTATCACATCATCCCTGTTCACCGTGGAGCGCAGCGTAGTGAGTTCCTCTGCCACTAGGGCTTCGGATAGTGCCTTAAGGGCAAGTGCGGCTGTTTTATTTTCGGCGCGGAGTGCTATGTCCGGGTCACTAGCAAGAGTGATGATTCTGTTGGGTCCGGGCATTTTGAGCTTCATGTACCCGTAATGGGGTATAGCTTGAAAAATTGTGAATGCCTCTCGCCCTAATAGAGCGTGGTATCCGCTGCTGAATGGGGCCACTTGGAATGTGACCTCCTCGGACCTATAATTATCCGCGTGCCGAACACCACATCCAATGTGATTTTTCCTGTACAGCATGCTTCCCGACTGGGGATTATTCCTCTAAAGGTTATGCTGCTTCGCTAATGCGGCTCCAGTCTATTTCCATTTTTCGAAGGGTTTCCTCGTAAATGAGGTTTATTCCGCTGCCGCCATCCATGAGTACCTTGGTAAGGCGAAAGCCGTCCACTATTGGACCGAGGACCAATGCGGCTAGTGCTCGGGCTGTTCAGAATTTATGTTCGTTACTGGCGTTAAAGGTAATAGCCGTGTCACTCCATGGATTTATTGTTGCTACCTGGTGGACTTTGGCGAGGCTGCGGAGTGTTCGTTTCCGCATATTATTTGATGTGAAAGTCTCGAAGATTGTTAATACCGTATTGGTATTGCTGGGGTGGTGCTCTGGAGCTAGAAGCTCTTCACCACTTTTGGCCACCTGCCGTAGTATCCAACATGCTCTAAGGCCATGAGTTGGCGTGGCGCCCTCTGTACTATGAATTTTGCAGGGTCCATTGAGCCATCCCTCTAGTACGGTTCCATGCCCTTTAGAGGGTTTTTGCTTTTTGGTATTTGTCCCAGGTGCCTGGTAATGATGCACCCTTTTACTTTGGACTAGGGTTGTGTTCAAGGCTGGATTATCCCAAAATTTGATTTCAGTTTTCCAGGCGCTCTCCATCGCACAATACTTTTGTACGATGGACGCCAAGTCAGCAAAGCGTGTAGTTTCGCGACGAATTACGGCATTGAGGATTCCTTCGTCCGTGCAATTAATGCCGAAGAATGAAATTGCATCCTCTTCACGGCAGTCCTTTATCCTGTTCATGACCAGGAGGAATCTGGCCCAGTAATGATGTACTGTTTCAGCGGGCTCTTGCCGGATTTGGGTTAGATCGCTTATGTTTTGGTGGGCGGGTGGAGTTAAATTCCAAACTCCGTCCGATCTAAGACTCAGGGGCCAAGAAGTTTCCGAACTTGGAAGCTTGGGCTCTTGGACATTGTCCGATGAATCTAGCCTGTTGCCTGACTTTAAGTTTAGGGCTTGAGTAGTGTTCTCCCCTCCGCGGGGATCCGGCATTGAGGGGTCAGGAATCCGGACATAGCTAGTCCTTAAGATAGAAGAAGGGTCGCCGTATTGTTCCTCTACCACAGCAACGTGGTGGGTAGCCTGGGGAGAGTTAATCTCTCTCAGATCGGTTTTAGGCCCAATCTGGTCGTAGTCTGTAGCGACTCCCAAGACGGCGATGCGATCCAAGAGCTCATTTAAGGAAGAGAGCTCCATCGGATCTAACTGCTCGGCGAGTTCCGAGTTGACGTGAATATTGCTTTTGATGACCCGAGAAGTCATCGTCGACGCGGCGGCCGAACAGGCGGTCATAAGAAAACCGCCTAGCCGGAGAGTTTGGCCGATGGCCAAAGCTCCTTTAGCAACGGTGCCGTCTTTAAAGACAGGACGAGGCATCCTTCCTGATGGCAACGGCACAGAGGAACTCTCAATGAAAGCACCAATGTCAGTGTCAAAACCGGCGGATCTCGGGTAGGGGGTCCCGAACTGTGCGTCTAGGCGGATGGTAACAGGAGACAAGGGACACGATGTTCTTACCCAGGTTCGGGCCCTCTCGATTGAAGTAAAACCCTACTCCTGCTTGATTAATATTGATGCTATGGGTAGTACAAGAGTAGATCTACCACGAGATCAAAGAGGCTAAACCCTAGAAGCTAGCCTATGGTATAATTGTTGTTCGTCCTATGGACTAAAACCCTCCGGTTTATATAGACACCGGAGAGGGCTAGGGTTACACAGAGTCGGTTACAATGGTAGGAGATCTACATATCCGTATTGCCAAGCTTGCCTTCCACGCCAAGGAAAGTCTCATCCGGACATGGGACGGGGTCTTCAATCTTGTATCTTCATAGTCTAGGAGTCCGGCCAACGGTGATAGTCCGGCCATCCGGACACCCCCTAATCCAGGACTCCCTCAGAGACCATCTTCATCCTACGCCTCCCACAGATTGATAAACCTTAGGTCATCCACTTGAGGGAAATTTGCTACTGTCCTACAAACCTGTGCACTTGCAGGCCCAACAACGTCTACAAGAAGAAGGTTGCGTAGTAGACATCAAGCAGTTTCTGGCGCCGTTGCCAGGGAGGTGAGTGCTTGAAGGTATATCTTTAGATCTTGCAATCGAATCTTTTTGTTTCTTGTTTTATCACTAGTTTAGTTTATAAAAGAAAAACTACAAAAAAATGGAGTTAAGTTTGTCTCATATGTTACGCCTTTTTAATATCTTTCGTGAGAATGATGGAAAGGAAAATTGTGCTCAAGTGCTAGAAGAAGAATTACATAGAATGCTTGGCATGAAATATATGAATGATGAGCATGATTGCAATGTTGTTAGTATGAATTCCTTGAATATCCATGATGCTAATGATATGCAAAGCCACAAGCTTGGGGAAGCTATGTTTGATGAATATGATATATTTTGTCCCCCAAGCTTTGATGAGCAAAATTACTATGATGAAAGCATGCCTCCTATCTATGATGATTATTGTGATGACACGTATGCTATAAAGAATAATGATAACCATGAAACTTGTCATCTTGATCTTAATTTTCAATCACATGATAGTTATTTTGTTGAGTTTGCTCCCACTATTATTCATGGGAAGAATTTTGCTTGTGTGGAGAGTAGTAAATTTCCTATGCAAGTAGACCATGAAAAGAATGCTTTAGGTGATGGTTATATTGTTGAATTTATTCATGATGCTACTGAAAATTATTATGAGGGAGGAACATATGCTTGTAGGAATTGCAATAATATCAAGTTTCCTCTCTATGTGCTTAAATTCTTGAAGCTATGCTTGTGTTACCTTCCTATGCTTGTTGATTATTGTTCCCATAAGTTGTTTTCTCACAAAATCCCTATGCATAGGAAGTGGGTTAGACTTAAATGTGCTAGTCATATGCTTCATGATGCTCCCGTTATGTTTCAATTCTTATCTTTTATGTGAGCATCATTGCCATCATCATGCCTAGCTAGAAAGGCATTAAAGAAAAGCGCCTGTTGGGAGACAACCCAATATTTATCCTTATTGTTTTTGTGTGTTCACATGATTATGCTACTGTAGTAATCATGTTTTATAGCTTTTGTTTCAATAAAGTGCCAAGTAAGACCTTTAGGATAGCTTACGGTTATAGTTGTGTTGATCCCGCTGAAAATCAGAAACTTTTGCACCCAGTAATTTAGTTTTGTTAATTCACAGAAACGTGATCTGATTCTTTTTGCTCTGGATTGGTACACAAATTGCTTAGGACTTCCTAATTTGGCAGGATTTTTGGAGTTCCAGAAGTATACGTTTGGTACAGATTACTACAGACTGTTCTGTTTTTGATAGATTCTGTTTTCTATGTGTTGTTTGCTTATTTTGATGAATCTATGAGTAGTATTGGAGGGTATGAACCATAGATAAGTTGTATTACAGTAGATATTACACCAATATTAATTTAGAATGAGTTCATTACAGTACCTAAGTGGTTGTTTTATTTTCTTATACTAACGGAGCTTACGAGTTCTCTGTTAAGTTTTGTGTTGTGAAGTTTTCAAGTTTTGGGTAAAGATTTGATGGACTACGGAATAAGAAGTGGAAAGAGCCTAAGCTTGGGGATGCCCAAGGCACCCCAAGGTAATATTCAAGGACAACCAAGAGCCTAAGCTTGGGGATGCCCCGGAAGGCATCCCCTCTTTCGTCTTCGTTCATCGGTAACTTTACTTGGAGCTATATTTTTATTCACCACATGATATGTGTTTTTCTTGGAGCGTCATTTTCTTTTGTTAGTATTTGCTTGCTGTTAGTTATATTAATGTTTTGAATCTTTAGTTTCAATAAAGAAGTCAAGGATAGCCTTTGCCATGCTTATTTTGCTAGTATACATATTGCTGTTTGAAAATAGAAAGTTTACCGCTGTTGCAAAAATTACCTAGAAAAGTCAGAGCATGATATAATGTTGAATTTTTTTTCATAATGAGCTCTGATAAATGTGCTACAGTGGGAATTTTATTTCATAATTTTTGGAGTTAGGAAAGTATTGATACTCTTGCATTCTTTACAGACTGTGCTGTTTTGGCAGATTGCTGTTATGTTTGCATTGTTTGCATATGTTTGCTTGTTTAATGATTCTATTTGAGGATAGGAGTATTAAATATTCAGAGGCATTTAGTATTAAATGTTGAATAATAATGTTAGTGATTTGTTACAGTAGAAAATGATAAGGTTTTGCATTGGTTTATACTAACCTATCTCATGAGTTCTTGTTGAGTTTGTTGTGAATGAAGCTTTTGATAAAAAGAGAAACCATGATATGACAGGAATTAAGGAGACATAAAAGTTCAAGCTTGGGGATTCCCAAGGCACCCCAAGATAATATTTCAAGAAGTCTCAAGCATCTAAGCTTGGGGATTCCCCGGTAGGCATCCCACCTTTCTTCTTCAACAACTATCGGTTAGTATCGGTTGAGCCTAAGTTTTTGCTTCTTCACATGAGTTGTGTTATCCTTGCAATGTAGTTTTCTTTAGCTTTGCTTGCTGTTTGAATAAAGTATCAAGATCTGAAATTATTAAATGGGAGAGTCTTCACATAGTTTCATAATTATTCGACTACTCATTGATCTTCACTTATATCTTTCGGAGTAGTTTTTTTATTGCTCCAATACTTCACTTATATCTTTTAGAGCATGGTGGTAGTTTTATTTTGAACAAATAGATGATCTCTCATGCTTCACTTAGATTATTTTGAGAGTCTTAAATAGCATGGTAATTTGCTTAAATAATCCTAATATGCTAAGCATAAAAGATTTGTAAGAATTCTTATGAGTGTGTTGAATACTAAGAAAAGTTTGACACTTGATAATTGTTTTGAGATATGGAGGTAGTGATATTAAAGTCAT
Organism: Triticum timopheevii; assembly: GCA_963921465.1. Lineage (NCBI taxonomy): Eukaryota > Viridiplantae > Streptophyta > Magnoliopsida > Poales > Poaceae > Triticum > Triticum timopheevii. The sequence continues at coordinate 416,738,055 of OY997262.1, forward strand.
GCTAGTTGGGTGATTATGAATTTAAAGAATGCTTGTGTTGAAGTTAGCAAGTCCCGTAGCATGCACGTATGGTTAAAGTGGTGTAACAAATTTGAAACATGAAGTGTACCTGGCTTGTGCATCCTTATGAGTGGCGGTCGGGGACGAGCGATGGTCTTTTCCTACCAATCTATCCCCCTAGGAGCATGCGCGTAATACTTTGCTTTGATAACTTCTAGATTTTTGCAATAATTTTATGAGTTCTTTATGACTAATGTTGAGTCCATGGATTATACACACTTTTTCCCATCCTTCCACCATTGCTAGCCTCTCTAATACCGCGCACTTTTTGCCGGTATCATACACCCACCATATATCTTCCTCAAAACAGCCACCATACCTACCTATCATGGTATTTCCATAGCCATTCCGAGATATATTGCCATGCAAATTTCCACCGTTCCGTTTATTATGACACGCTCCATCATTGTCATATTGCTAGCATGATCATGTAGTTGACATCGTATTTGTGGCAAAGCCACCGTTCATAATTCTTTCATACATGTGACTCTTGATTCATTGCATATCCCGGTACACCGCCGGAGTCATTCATATAGAGTCATACCTTGCTCTAAGAATTGAGTTGTAATTGTTGAGTTGTAAGAAAAATAAAAGTGTGATGATCATCATTTTTTAGAGCATTGTCCCAAGTGAGGAAAGGATGATGGAGACCATGATTCCCCCACAAGTCGGGATGAGACTCGGGCCGAAAAAAGGGAAAAATGAAAAAAGAGAGGCCATAAAAAAAGAAGAAGAGAAAAGGCCCAAATAAAAAAATGATTAGAGAAAAAGAGAGAAGGGACAATGTTACTATCCTTTTACCACACTTGTGCTTCAAAGTAGCACCAAGATCTTCATGATAGAGAGTCTCTCATTTTGTCACTTTCATATACTAGTGGGAATTTTTCATTATAGAACTTGGCTTGTATATTCCAATGATGGGCTTCCTCAGATGCCCTAGGTCTTCGTGAGCAAGCGAGTTGGATGCACACCCACTAGTTTTCTTTTGTTGAGCATTTATAGCTCTAGTGCATCCGTTGCATGGCAATCCCTACTCCTGATGTTGACATCAATTGATGGGCATCTCCATAGCCCGTTGATTATCCTCGTCAATGTGATACTTTCTCCTTTTTTGTCTTCTCCACACAATCCCCATCATCATATTCTATTCCACCCATAGTGCTATATCCATGGCTCACGCTCATGTATTGCATGAAGGTTGAAAAAGTTTGAGATTATTTAAGTATGAAACAATTGCTTGGCTTGTCATCGGGGGTATAGAAGTTGGGAACATCTTTGTGTGAGGAAAATGAAGCATAACCTAACTATATGATTTTGTAGGGATGAACTTTCTTTTGCCATGTTATTTTGAGAAGACATGATTACTTTGATTAGTATGCTTGAAGTGTTACTATTTCTTTTATCAATATGAACTTTTATTTTGAATCATTCGGATGTGAATATTCATATCACAAGTAAGAAGAATTACATTGAAATTATGCCAAGTAGCACTCAGCATCAAAAATTCTTTTTTATCATTTACCTACTCGAGGACGAGCAGGAATTAAGCTTGGGGATGCTTGATACGTCTCCAACGTATCTATAATTTTTGATTGCTCCATGCTATATTATCTACTGTTTTGGGCAATATTGGGCTTTGTTATCCACTTTTATATTATTTTTGGGACTAACCTATTAACCGGAGGCCCAGCCCAGATTTGCTGTTTTATGCCTATTTCAGTGTTTTGAAGAAAAGGAATATCAAACGGAGTCGAAACGGAACGAAATCAACTGGAGAAGTTATTTTTGGAAGGAAAGCCACCCGATGGACTTGGAGTGCACGTCAGGGAAGAAGGGAGGTGCCCACGAGGGTGGGGGCGCGCCCCCTGCCTCGTGCCCCCCCCCCTTCGGTCCACCGACATACTTCTTTCACCCATATATACCTACGTACCCTAAAACTTCCAGAACAGAAGATAGATCGGGAGTTCCGCCGCCGCAAGCCTCTGCAGCCATCAAAAACCTCTCGGGAGCCCTTCCCGACACCCTGCCGGAGGGGGGATCCTTCACCGGTGCCCATCTTCATCATCCCTGTGCTATCCATGACGAGGAGGGAGTAGTTCACCCTCGGGGCTGAGGGTATGTACCAGTAGCTATGTGTTTGATCTCTCTCTCTCTCGTGTTCTCTCTCGTGTTCCCTCTATGACACGATCTTGATGTATCCCGAGCTTTGCTATTGTAGTTGGATCTTATGATGTTTCTCCCCCTCTACTCTCTTGTGATGAATTGAGTTTCCCCTTTGAAGTTATCTTATTGGATTGAGTCTTTTATGAGAACACTTGATGTATGTCTTGCCGTGCTTATCTGTGGTGACAATGGGATATCATGTGCCACTTGATGTATGTTTTGGTGACCAACTTGCGGGTTCCGCCCATGAACCTATGCATAGGGGTTGGCACACGTTCTTGACTCTCCGGTAGAAACTTTGGGGCACTCTTTGAAGAATCTGAGATTGTATGATGCATATCGTATAATCATGCCCACGGATACTTGAGGTGACAATGGAGTATCTAGGTGACATTAGGGTTTTGGTTGATTTGTGTCTTAAGGTGTTATTCTAGTACGAACTCTTTTATAGATTGATCCGAAAGAATAACTTTGAGGTGGTTTCGTACCCTACCATAATCTCTATGTTTGTTCTCCACTATTAGTGGCTTTGGAGTGACTCTTTGTTGCATGTTGAGGGATTGTTATATGATCTATCTATGTTATTATTGTTGAGAGAACTTGCACTAGTGAAAGTATGAACCCTAGGCCTTGTTTCCTATCATTGCAATACCATTTACACTCACTTTTATCTTTAGTTACCTTGCTGTTTTTATATTTTCAGATTACAAAAACCTATATCTACCATCCATATTGCATTGTATCACCATCTCTTCGCCGAACTAGTGCACCTATACAATTTTCCATTGTATTGGGTGTGTTGGGGACACAAGAGACTTTTTGTTATTTGGTTGCAGGGTTGTTTGAGAGAGACCATCTTCATCCTACGCCTCCCAAGGATTGATAAACCTTAGATCATCCACTTGAAGGAAATTTGCTAGTGTCCTACAAACCTGTGCACTTGCAGGCCCAACAACATCTACAAGAAGAAGGTTGCGTAGTAGACATCACCAAGTTAAATGATATAGCCACCCTCTTTACTAATGATGAGAAGTCTTGCTATTTTTATATCCTTAAGATATTTCTGTTCTCATTAAAGGGTGATGCTAAGACTTGGTATAATTCTCTTGCTCCTGGTTGTGTGCATAGTCCCCAGGATATGATTTATTACTTCTCTGCTAAATATTTCCCTGCTCATAAGAAACAAGCTGCCTTGCTGGAAATATATAATTTTGTGCAAATCAAAGAAGAGAGTCTCCCACAAGCTTGGGGGAGGATTCTCCGGTTACTTAATGCTTTGCATGATCATCCTCTTAAGAAAAATGAAATACTTGATATCTTTTATAATGGACTAATCGATGCTTCCAAGGACTACTTGGATAGTTGTGTTGGTTGTGTTTTCAGGGAAAGAACAGTCGACGAAGCTGAAATACTATTGAATAATATGTTGACTAATGAAAATAATTGGACTCTTCCTGAGCCAATTCCTGAGGCAATTCCTGAACCAATTGAGCCAACTCCTGAGCCTATTCCTAAACCCACTCCAAAGAAGAGAGGTGTTTTATTTCTCAGTCCTGAAGATATGCAAGAGGCAAAGAAATCAATGAAAGAAAAAGGTATTAAAGCTGAAGATGTTAAGAATTTACCTCCTATGGAAGAAATACATGTACTTAATATACCGCCTGAAGAACCACATTGTCTTGATAACTCGACACAGGTAGTAAAGGTAAATTCTCTCTATAGATATGATAAAGTTGAAATACCCTCTACTAAATTTCATAGCCCATGCTTAGATAAATTTGATGACTTTATGGCTAGAAAAGAAAGTTTTAATGCTTATGTTGGTAGAGAGTTAAAGAATAATTCTTTCGAGATAGGACGTGTAAGCGATAATCTGGCTAGAGTTAAAGATGAACTTCACCTCGTTAGCAAATATGCTTCTATGGTTGCTACTCAAGCTGAGCAAGTACTTAAAGCTCAAAATGATTTGCTTGATGAATTAAATAATAGAAATGACTTTGCTGTTAGAGTGGCTACTAGAACTGGTAGAATGACTCAGGAACCTTTATATCCTGAAGGCCACCCTAAGAGAATCGAGCAAGATTCTCAGAGAAATAATTTAGAGGCACCTAGTTCTTCTAAAAATAAGAAAAAGAAAGACGATAGAACTTTGCATGCTTCTAGTGAACCTACTGTAGACACACCTGAGAACCCAATGATATTTCTATTTCTGATGCTGAAACACAATCAGGTGATGAACATGAACTTAGTGATAATCTTAATAATAATGTTCATGTTGATGCTCAACCTAGCAAAAACAATGATGTAGAGATTGAACCTGCTGTTGATCTTGATAACCCACAATCAAAGAATCAACATTATGATAAGAGAGATTTTCTTGCTAGGAAGCACGGTAAAGAAAGAGAACCATGGGTTCAGAAACCCATGCCCTTTCCTCCTAAACCATCCAAGTCCAAGGATGATGAGGATTTTGAGCGCCTTGCTAAGAAGACTAGACCTATTTTATTACGTATGCGCTTAACTGATATGCTCAAAGTAAATCCTTATGCTAAATATATGAAGGATATCATTACAAATAAAAGAAAGATACCGGAAGCTGAAATTTCCACCATGCTTGCTAATTACAGTTTTAAGGGTGGAATACCAAAGAAACTTGGAGATCCGGGTGTACCAACTATACCTTGTTCCACTAAAAGAAATTATGTTAGAACTGCTTTATGTGATCTTGGAGCCGGTGTTAGTGTTATGCCTCTCTCTTTATATCGTAGACTTGAATTGAATAAGTTGACACCTACTGAAATATCTTTGCAAATGGCTGATAAATCAACTGCTATACCAGTCGGTATTTGTGAGGATGTGCCTGTTGTGGTTGCAAATGTCACTATCTTAACTGACTTTGTTATTCTTGATATTCCCGAGGACGGTAGTATGTCTATTATCCTTGGTAGACCATTTCTTAATACTGCAGGGGCTGTTATTGATTGCAACAAAGGCAATGTCACTTTTCATGTTAATGGTAATGAGCATACGGTACACTTTCCGAGGAAACAATCTCAAGTTCATAGCATCAATTCTATTGAAAAAGTTCCAACTATCATTTTTGGAGGTTTTAAATTTCCTCTTCCTACCATCAAGAAAAAGTATGATATTCTTATTGTTGGGGATTTTCATATCCCCGTTGAGGTAACTTAGTGTTATTCAAAATTTCTCCGGTTCCGTGTTATTCGGAATGAGCTTGTTAACAATACTTGATCAACCTTGTTAGTGGATTCATTTTGATGATCACGAGATGGATGAAACTAGAAGGCATAACCTTCTGTACCCTCTTTTTTACTTTCTGTTATTTAGTACAAATAAAGCAAAAATAGTATTATCCGACTGTTTTCTGAATTATCCATGCATTACAAAATAGTCCGAAAATAAAAGTGCTCCAAATGCCCTGCAAATTTAGTATGATTTTTTCTGCAATATTTGAGAATTTTAGGCACTGAAATCACTTCAGGAGGGGCAAGCACCAGGCCACGAGAGTGTAGGGCGCCCCCCCTATAGGGCGCGCCCCCTGTCTCGTGGGCCCCTGGTGGCCCCCCTCCACTTATGCCAGCACCCACACACTTCATCTTCTACCCAAAAAATCCCCATCCAGCTCAAGCACGAGTTCTAGCTCATTTTGCTGCGATTTTTGATCTCTTAGCTCAAAGCTCCATTCACAAAACTGCTTTGGGAGATTGTTGCTTGGTATGTGACTCCTCCATTGGTCCAATTAGTTTTTGTTCTAGTGCTTTATTCATTGCAAATGTTTGCTGCATAGGTGACCTTGTTCTTGAGCTTGCATGTTAAATTTTTGAGGTCCAAGCAATTCCAATGCATGATATAGGCTCTAGGCACTTGTAGGAGTAGTTGCTATCAATCTTGTTTAGTTTTATTCACTTTTATTTTGAAGTTACTAAAATTTCAGAAATTTTCAGAAAAAGAATTATGCTTAGAAGAATGTACCAAGGTGGTTCCTCGGCAAAGAAAGGGCCAAGAATTGCTATACGTGAGCAAGATGTTGAATTGCCGAGGGACGCAAATGTACGGGCTTGTGAGTGGCCATCCGATGATTTTATGGTCGAAGCAGGCTTCAAGGAGTTATTTGACGCGTATGTGCGTAATGCCGAGCTGGAGGACTTCTTACAAGATAAGTGTCCTCAGTACTATCAATTGACTGATTCCTTTGTGCGGAGGTTCCAATATATCTGTACGCGTAATTCTCCTAGTGTCATGTTTGATATTTATGATACATCTTATACCATGGATTTAGAGGATTTCACAACTGCTTGCAAACTCCCGCAGTGGGGTAATATTAATGATCCTCGCAAATATGAATTTAGAGATTTTCTTGCTAGTATCACTATGGGAGAATCTAGGGACATAGCACAAGCTACCATAGGGAGCATTCATTTTCCAGCTATACATTATTTTGCTCTCTTTATTGGTAGATGCATTAATGGTAAGGAAGAAGCATGTCACATGTGTGTCCCTGATCTGTGTGTCCTCAAGAGTGTTGTTTCAGGTTATAACTTGGGGGCAATAGTTGCACGTAGGTTGCAGAATAATAGTAGAAAGAGAGATTTATTTGGAGGAATTTATGCAACCCGTGTGGCTAATTATCTTAATATAGCCCCACGAGAGGGGGATATGATTTTACCTCATGTTTATTTGGATAAAGAAGCTATGTTTAATCATCATTTTATTGAGAAGAATGAACAATTCCTCCACTATCGACTAATCTATGACAGACGCAACGTCGTCCCTGTTACTCTTCCTGCTCCCTACCTTTTTGATTATCAGGCAAAAGGAAGATATGTTTTCACCAGGGAGGAAGTAGCTGAATACGAGAGGGGAGTGGAGGCAGCTCGCCCACACGCTGCAGCTCAGGAGGCGGTTGCTGCTACATCTCAGTACAACCCCGGTTTCACTTATGGATATCAGCCATGCGGCCCTTGGTACTAGACCAACTTAGGCCAAAAGCCTAAGCTTGGGGGAGTACGTATTTCTCACCGACTTTACATTCATGTTCACACACTAGTCTTCGGTGCTCATACTCTTTCGTTGTATTATCCATGTTAGTTTACATTTCTTTTTCTAGTTTTCTTCTTGTGTGTTTGATAAACCTTAAGAAAAACCAAAAAAATTAGTTAGTTCAATTTCTATGCTTGTAGTAGAAATTAAAATGAAAACCCAAAAATATTTCTAGTTCTTCTTCTTACTTGTTGGGAGCTTTCCCGTGTAAATAGTTTTATTTTCTTTTCTTTCCTTTGGGGGTCGAGAATACCTTATTGAAAATGTTTAGTGGCTCTTATATGCATGATTGTTTATTTAACTTAGAGCCCATATTACCTTGTCTTCTCTCTTGAGTTGAATGCTTGCAGATTCCAGCTTAGTCCAATGCACGTGCACTCTTATTATTATACACATCGTTCGGTCGTGCAAGTGAAAGGCAATAATGACGATATATGATGGACTTATTGGGATGAGAAAAGCTGGTATGAACTCGACCTCTCTTGTTTTTTGTAAATATGATGAGTTCATCATTTCTGAGTTAGCTATTATGAAGTAAACATATTTGCAATGACATTTAGAGATTATAGTTGCTTGTGCCATGCTTGATTAGCTATGAGTTATAATGGTTTACCTTGCGTGCCAACATGCTATTAGATTATTATGATGTGGTATGACGGGATGGTATCCTCCTTTGAATGAATTGAGTGACTCGACTTGGCACATGTTCACGCATGTAGTTGAATCAACTCAACATAGCCTTCATGATATTTATGTTCATGGTGGATTATATCCTACTCATGCTTGTACTCGGTGTGAATTAATTTTAATGCATGTTTACGACTGTTGTCACTCTCTCAGTTGGTCGCTTCCCAGTCTTTTGCTAGCCTTCACCTGTACTAAGCGGGAATACTGCTTGTGCATCCAAACTCCTAAAACCCCAAAGTTGTTCCACATGAGTCCACTATACCTTCCTATATGCAGTATTTACCTACCGTTCCAAGTAAATTTGTATGTGCCAAACTCCAAACCTTCAAATGAAATTCTGTTTTGTATGCTCGAGCAACTCATGTTACAACTAGGGCTGCCTATATCTTCCATGCTAGGTGGGTTATTCTCACGAGGAGTGGACTCCGCTCCTCATTCACGAGAAAGGGCCGGTAACCGGGATGCCCAGTCCCATGATCCAAAAAGATCAAAGCAAATCAAAATAATTAAACAAAACAACCCCAGGGCTGTTGTATGTTAGAGGCACTCGTTGTTTCGAGCAAGCCATGGATTGATTCTTGTTGGTGGTTGGGAGAGTATAAACCTTTACCATTCTGTTTGGGAACTGCCTATAATGCATTTAGTATGGAAGATACAGCCATCTCATAGTTGTTGCGTTGACTGTGAAAGTATGCCGCTCAAAATGTTATTCAATCTCTATTTTAAAATCGAGCTCTGGCACCTCTACAAATCCATGTTTCCCTCTGCGAAGGGCCTATCTATTTACTTTTATGTTGAGTCATCACCCTTCTTATTAAAAAGCACCCGCTGGAGAGCACACTGTCATTTGTATTCATTATTATTGGTTTATATTGGGTATGACTTGACTGGATCTCTTTTACCATGAATTACAATGTTTAGTCAGTCCTTGATCTTTAAAGGTGCTCTGCATTTATGTTTTGCGGTCTCAGAAAGGGCTAGCGAGATACCATTTTGTTATATCATGGTATGATTATTTTGAGAAAGTGTTGTCATCCGAGTTTTATTATTATGGCTCGCTAGCTGATTATGTTATTGATATGAGTAATTGTGAGACCTAAGTGTTATTGTGAGTATGGTTAGTTCATAATATTTGCTGAAACTTGAATGCTGGCTTTTCATGTTACAACAACAAGAGCAAATAGAGTTTGTAAAAGTTTTTCTTTATCACTTTTAGTTTATCAACTGAATTGCTTGAGGGCAAGCAAAGGTTTAAGCTTGGGGGAGTTGATACGTCTCCAACGTATCTACTTTTCCAAACACTTTTGCCCTTGTTTTGGACTCTAACTTGCATGATTTGAATGAAACTAACCCGGACTGACGCTGTTTTCAGCAAAACTGCCATGATGCTGTTTTATGTGTAGAAAAGAAAAGTTCTCGGAACGTCCTGAAAATCCACGGAGGCACTTTTTGGAATTAATAAGAATTTCTGGGTGAAAGAAATACACCAGGGGGCCCAGGGCTTGTCCACAAGACAGGCCCCCCCTGTAGGGCGCGCCCCCCTATCTCGTGGGCCCCACTGGACCTCCACCGACCTCAACTCCAACTCCATATATTCATGTTCAGGGAGAAAAAAATCAGGGAGAAAGTTTCATCGCGTTTTACGACACGGAGCCGCCACCAAGCCCTAATCTCTCTCGGGAGGGCTGATCTGGAGTCCGTTCGGGGCTCTGGAGAGGGTGATTCATCGCTGTCGTCATGCTCAACCATCCTCCATCACCAATTTCATGATGCTCACCGCCGTTCGTGAGTAATTCCATCGTAGGCCAATTGGACGGTGATGGGTTGAATGAGATTTACCATGTAATCAAGTTAGTTTTGTTAGGGTTTGATCCCTAGTATCCACTATGTTCTGAGATTGATGTTGCTATGACTTTGCTATGCTTAATGCTTGTCACTAGGGCCCGAGTGCCATGATTTCAGATCTGAACCTATTATGTTTTCATGAATATATGTGTGTTCTTGATCCTATCTTGCAAGTCTATAGTCACCTATTATGTGTTATGATCCGACAACCCCGAAGTGACAATAATCGGGATAATTCTCGGTGATGACCGTAATTTGAGGAGTTCATGTATTCACTATGTGCTAATGCTTTGTTCCGGTTTTCTATTAAAAGGAGGCCTTAATATCCCTTAGTTTCCGCTAGGACCCCGGTGCCACGGGAGGGTAGGACAAAAGATGTCATGCAAGTTCTTTTCCATAAGCACGTATGACTATTTACGGAATACATGTCTACATTACATTGATGAATTGGAGCTAGTTCTATATCATCCTATGTTATAACTATTGCATGAGGAATCGCATCCGGCATAATTATCCATGACTGATCCATTGCCTACGAGCTTTTCACATATTGTTCTTCGCTTATTTACTTTTCCGTTGCTACTGTTACAACTACTACAAAAACCCAAAAACATTTATCTTTACTTTTGCTACTGTTACCTTTATTATCATACCACTTTTGCTACTAAACACTTTGCTGCAGATACTAAGTTATCCAGGTGTGGTTGAATTGACAACTCAGCTGCTAATACTCAAGAATATTCTTTGGCTCCCCTTGCGTCAAATCAATGAATTTGGGTTGAATACTTTACCCTCGAAAGCTGTTGCGATCCCCTGCACTTGTGGGTTATCAGGCGTTCGAGACCCCGCCCGTATGTACGTACGTGGCCGTATTTACTTTCTTGCACCATGGCCGCTGTACGTATGTGTACATGCTACGCGTGCGCCTCTACTACGACACGTGCACACCTCTACTACGACACGTGACCACCTCTACATCGACCAGTATGTACGTACACGTTCGCGACCAGAATGACAACGCTACGTACGCTTTGACCAGGTGGGTCCCGACTATCAGGCACTTCCTTGCGTGCAAAGATATAGCTGGTGGGTTCCAGCAGTCAGGGTGGTGAATCATTTTTTGCCCGTAATATGGACACACTTCCTTGCGTGTGAAGATGTAGCTGGTGGGTCCCAGCAGTCAGGGGGAAAAGGTTTTTTCGCGAAATACGGTGGCCCGTCCGATGGGTCCCTGCTGTCAGGTCGAGGAATAGTTATTTTGCGTGTAATAAGGAGGCACCTCCTTGCGGCCGCCATGGACCCAGTTGTCAGCCTCTCTGTCGGGGATATACCCCACGGTATGACCCGACTGGAGTTATAAACTGGCTGGGACTTGGTAAACCGGCGGATAGTAAACCGGCGGAGAGTCAAGACAGATGGCTAAGATAGACGGTAAACCGGCTGGTGGTAAAACGGCGGAGAGTCAAGACAGATGGCTAAGACAGACGGTAAACCGGCGAGTGTTAAACCGGCAGTGGATGTTAAACCGGCAGACAATGTTAAACTGGCAGAGGATGTTAAACCGGCAGAGAATGTTAAACCGGCAGACAATGTTAAACTGGCAGACAATGTTAAACCGGCAGACGTTAAGAAGCCCATGAAAGGAAGTCAAAATAGTTTAAGTCTTAGTCCGAGATGGACTCTACATGTAATCCGCCCCTTCAACTTATATAAGGAGGCGCAGGGCTCCCAAAGGAGGGACAAGCAAGAAACAATCTCTAGCGCTAGACACAACGAGAGAGCGGGTTTACGTCGACTCCCTCGTGATGATAATGAGATCTAGCCTCAAACAACATGTAGGGTTGTTACCGGATGATGTTTCCCGGGGCCCGAAGCTGTCTAAACCCTTGTCTTGTGTTGCGTCTCTCGATTCCGCTCAACCCCTCTCAAGCTACCACATAGATGCGTTGGCCTCGCGACTAAGTCCTCACACTAAGGACATCTGACGTGTTAATTCTACGACAGTTGACGCCCATCGTGGGGCCAGCACACGGTGGTGTTGAGTTCTTGGAGGGATCTCATCTAGGGTTTGAGAAGTTCGCATCCGGATGAAGAAAGGACTGGTTTTTTGAAGGATCCATATCAACTACGAGTTCAGTCAGTCAGATCAAAAATACAAGTTTTCTGCGGCTACATATGCAAGATTAAGGTCAAGAAGAGTTAGGGTTACGCCATCGTCTTGCGACTTATTTGGTGGATTTTGAGTCGCCAAGATCAAACCGCTACTACCCGCTTTGGACAGCCCGGGTCGTTTGTGTTGTCATTGCCGGCTTCCAAAATCGCCATTTTCACCGCGCTGGTTTCACCGCGCGAGCCGCCGCTCACAATCCAGCCTTCCCTGGTTAGAAATCGCCAGGCCCTGCTGTGTCAATTACTACTCCGAGCCGTCCAGCTTCGCACTGACCCGCCGGGACCCGCCTCTTGGGGTTGCTGAACCCGATAAGCCGTCATCAATGTCGTCGTTGCTCTACGGATTCGCCTTAAGCCGGCTATGACTCGGGAACGGATTATCAACCGTCAACCGGACATGTTGGACTTACATTTCCCCATCACGTCAAGGATCAAGTTTTACCAAAAAAAAACAAACAAAACGGGGGCATGACCTAGAAGGGAACAAAGACGTGGTTGAACCGACACCGACTCGTCTGTGGTGACCTTAACCCGCCTGCCGTCGAACCGGTTTGTCTCCGCCGCAAGTGAGCCGGCGCCACCGTGAATCGTCAGGATCTTCTGCAGTTTGTTGCGCCATCTCCGCATCGCCACAGGCTTCCCCGCGTCGGTTTACCGTCTGGCGGCCCGCGCGCCTGCAGCCTCGTCTCGCTGAGCCGCTTCACCGGGGCACCTCCACTGCCGCGAGCCGGCCTCGCTGCCGCTCTTGCCGTAGCCGGCCTTATCGAGCCGCTGCCTCCCGCCTCTGAACTGCTGCCAAGTCAAGCCAACACGGATTCGCCCTCACCGAGTCATCACCGTGATCCACCCGGCCGCGGGCCTCCTTAGCAGTTGTCGGGTCATCGTCGGGGCGTCGACTCCATAGCCGCAGCCGGGTTTCCATACCCACTCCCTTTTGCAAGCCGCCTCGGCCTCCTGAGATGCACGCCGTCCACTGTCGCGCCCCCACGCCGTGCACCATCGCTTCAGCCCGCCTTCGCCACCGTGGCCTTTGCTTCGAATTACTGCCTCCAAATCGCCGCAAGTCTGAGTCACCTCCGCCTGCTGCCTCAAGTCACCACACCATTGACTCCACTCACGCAGCTGCGCCAAACCGCCTCGGGGCGATCCTCTTCGCCGCTGCTGTGGTCAAAACCGGGCTGCCCAAGCTCAAACCGCCGGCCGCTTAGTCGACCGCCGACCACCGGGCTGATCCGCCTTCCCCTCCGCTGGCTCGCCAAGCGGTTTAGCTCCACGCGCGGCTTCAAGTTGCCGATGCCTCATCTTCTGCCTTAAATCACTGCCCCGAGCCTGGCTGTGTCCGGCCTCACGACCGTCTGACCAGGATGGTCGTGCGACCCGGCCTCCTGTGCGTCTGTCCTCCAACTCGGCCCAGCCGGGTCCACACCGTTCCGGTTCCACGCTGGCTTCCCTGCAGTCCGGCCAGGCCTCTTCTGGCATCCCGCGGCCCGGCTACGCCCGGCCCCGTTCACCACCTTGCCGGCCACACGCGTGATCCGGCCTTGCGCCGGCTCTGTGCGGCCTGCCCTGTCCGGCGTCCAACTCGCCTGGCCGCGCCGTGGCCTCCTGCTGCCCGCGCTAGTCCGGCTGGCTTCCGTCGTCGCCTCACCGAGCGCCCGCGACTACACCTCGCAACCACCTCCGCCGTGGCTCTGCCTCACGTCAAAACTGCCCCGAGTCACCTCCGATTGGATTTCCTCGCCGACCGGCTCCGCCGCCCGCTCCCGAGCATCCCCGCGGCCGGCTGCGTTGCCCGCGCGTGCGTTGCTCCACCACGCTTCGCGCACCGGCGGACCTCCCACTCCGCCCCTACGGCACCCCCGCGGCAGGGCCGCTTCAGCCATGCGAGTCTTTTCAGCTGCACCGGAGGTGGTGATTGCAAACAACAGCGGAGATTCTGTAGTACGAAGCTCACGCCGACGAGTGGTTGTTGAGGATAGTCAACGGAGTAGAGAAGGAAAAAGAGGAAAAAGATCAAGCGAAAACGTGTGGACAGTTTTCACATCCACACGAAAGAGATAAGGATAGGATGGGTGACAGCGACGGGCTGCCCGGCAATGCTACATGTACAAACGATTTACAGGCTTATACAGGATGGTTAACCTTGATTGGTCAATAGGTGAGCAGGGCGGCCCACCCCCTGAAAATCAGGGGCGAAAAGGTTTGTGATTGGTTGTTAGATGGAAGGAGCGTGTAAAACTGTGTAAGTCTTTGTATGTCTAGCATTTTTGCGGGCTGCCCCCACGCGGACACGCATCACCTAACGCAAGTGAAGGCGATCCAAAAAACCAGTCAGGCAAAAAAAAAGAAAGGGGATTATCTCCCCACGTGAAAGACCTCAAATCATGCTGGCTGCCAAAAGCATTACGATGCATTATCCAGCACCAGCGTCTCTGTACATATGATGAAAATATCAGGTGCTATCTGCTTTATCTACTTTCCAGTATATATATATATATATTATTCTTTGAAAACATTTACTCTCGCATTGCCTTTTATGCAGAAAAATTCTTCCATATAGAAGAGACCATTATGCTACGGATATAAAAATCCTGTGTGCATCATCCAGCGGTCTAATCTACAAGGATATATGGAGGTCGTACTGGTATACGTCATCACCGTGGTTCTTAACAGACGGGCATTCAACTATCAACATGCCGGGGGCTAACCTATATCACAGGCAACACATCCAGTGGTCCAGTCTACATCGATTCACCCGGACAACACTTATGCCGTTGCCCAATGGAGATGGACAAACCGCCGCACCGCAGTCTGAGTTATTCCAACAACACTGAAGCAAGACGTGACAATTTAGCCTCTGCCTGCGCCGGATGATTCAGTGGATAGGGCACACAAATCACTGCCACTGCGGTTTATCTTCAACAACCAGCTGGGAGGAACCATTGGCCGAGTTGCTGACACGGCTCATATGGGATCATTTATAACCCACCACAGTCACCTCAATCTTCTGTGGATTTACATCGCGTTATTAACACCGATGATATATACCTTCTGCTATGGTCAAATACGGAGAATCTCAAGACAACTCCTTGAGTCATCTTAAGACTCGGGGGCTACAATGATATGACTCAGCAAGTCTTGCCAGTTTCAGCAAATTCAAGAACCCCAGGACGATGGAGGGAAAGATAACCTGGTCCCGGAGGCTACTGTTATATTGATAAAAATTTAAAGGCGTCAGAAAAACTCTGGCTCACAATGATGCTTCCGGTTTATAGTCTGGTTCAAGGGAAATCTCGTCTCCCACACAGCGCTGAAGCCCTTAGTATCTGGTTCAAATCCGGTTCAAGAAGAATTTATCTCTTGCAAAAAGTTAAAGTTTGCCAAAGAGGACCTGCTGCCCAGACGCGCGGTTCAAACATGGGTATCCCGCCTTATTGGCTTATCATATTATTGATTACATGGGGGCTTCAGCTGACAAAGCGGAGTTCTGTCCATTAATCCAGCTATCACGCTACAACAAAGCTTGGGAGCTTCACACCCAAGGGGCCAAAGAGAGTCTTGTTGCTACGCACAGCTCAAACATAGGCACCCAATGAGCATAGCTCATCACGTTACTTGGGGGCTCCTTGTGTCAAATACCAAGGAGTTTGAAAGGACCCTTGTAGCTGGGTATCGAACCACGGCTTGGAAGCCTGGTATATTTACCTAAACCCCCGGGTTAACCTGCCTTCATCAAGTAAGACACTCCTATCCAGGTAATCCTGGCATGACCCTCCGAACGTTTGACAGTTACTCTCATTGAGACCCTGAACTTGTCAAAGTTAAAACGGTGATTGGTTAGTTGGAGGTCCATCTTAAAAGGCTTTGCAAAATGGTTTAACTCAGCGGCCTGGCAGCCCATGAAAAGCCTCGAATTTGGGCCTGGCAACCCTTGAAAAGCCTCGACTACACGGTTTATTTTCCTTTGTCAAGATTTTTCTCTTTTGATAAATTTTATGTTGAACCGGCGTATATTGACCCGGCATGACTATCAGTCATCAAATTAACCCGGTGTTCAGTAACCCGGCTTGACTTTCAACTACAAGTTGTCAGTACATAATCACTTATAATCCGGTGTTTATTGACCCGGCCTGGCTTTGGACTATAAGTCGCCAGTATATATTTGGATTGCGCCATTGGAATTATGTGCTTATAAATCATTGGGTATATTATTCAAATAGCCAACATGGCTGGATTTTATTATGGTTATCAATAACCACTATTATGATCAAGGTTTTCAGAGTCGCTTTAGCACAATGGCTATCATATTATCAATGGATATGATTTTTATTCTACAATTGAAGGAATAGTCCCGAGTCGCTGCAGGCTTACGACCCGGCACTTGGGGGCTACATTATTTCAGTTGAGATTACATCAAATACACAAGTCTCATGTCGCTGCAAGCATGCACCATGACACTTGGGGGCTAATGCAAAGTCATTTCTTGCTCATCTTATTGAAGACCCGACTCATCACATTATAATGAGCCGGCCCTTGGGGGTTACCAATTGCTCCTGTCAACAATTTAAGGTACAAAGCTGTTTATTCATTATATTGAAGGGTCCACTGCTTAGTTGGTAAAACACAAGGCTCTTAACCGTGTGGACGTGGATTGAAGCCCCATGATGGGGTTACATCATATGATGTTATTTTTCATTGAAGTATATATCAAGTCCCAGCTTAATATTATCTTACTGAGCCGGCCCTTGGGGGCTACACTGTTGCTGCTCAAGGTTTACATAATTATATTTACAAAGTCTCTGCTCATTATTGCATAATGACCCGGCCCTTGGGAGCTACACTGTTGCTGCTCAAGGTTTACATAATTATATTTACAAAGTCTCTGCTCATTATTGCATAATGACCCGGCCCTTGGGGGCTACACTGGTTGAAGTTTTTATGAGCATCAGGCAATTACAAGTCCTAGGTTGCTGCAAGCATGACAACCCGACACTTGGGGGCTACATATGTGGAATACTCAATTCTGACTAGTGATTGAGATGAACAACCTGGATTTCTTCAAGATTGTGATATTTATATTGAAGCAAGTCTTAAGCTGTTGCTATGCTACCTTCTTAAGACTTGGGGGCTACAAGTGATAGGCATATAAGAGGTATATTTTCAAGATGGATGTTAACTACAAGTATAACCCGGTGCTATCAATATTTATAAACCGGTGATCTTGGCAATGGTAAACCGGCAAGTTCTACATCCTTAAACCGGCCGAAGATCAGATGAGTATTACAAGGACCAATATTTTTGTTAAACATTGGGAGCTGAATCAAAGGAGTTATTCTTCACAATATATTTTCTATGAGAAATCAATGTCAGCAAGTTGATTATGAAGCTGGCCTATTAAACCGGATTTTCTAGAAGAAGGAAGTGATAAGGACTTAAGGATGATCAGAGTCAGTTTAACATGGATAAATCCAAATTAAACTGGGGGCTAATGTCGGGGATATACCCCATGGTATGACCCGGCTGGAGTTATAAACCGGCTGGGACTTGGTAAACCGGTGGATGGTAAACCAGCGGAGAGTCAAGACAGATGGCTAAGACAGACGGTAAACCGGCTGGTGGTAAACAGGTGGAGAGTCAAGACAGATGGCTAAGATAGACGGTAAACCGGCGAGTGTTAAACCGACAGAAAATGTTAAACCGGCAAAGGATGTTAAACCGGCAGACAATGTTAAACCGGCAGAGAATGTTAAACCGGCAGACAATGTTAAACCGAAAGACAATGTTAAACCGACAGACGTTAAGAAGCCCAGGAAAGGAAGTCAAAATAGTTTAAGTCTTAGTCCGAGATGGACTCTACATGTAACCCGCCCCTTCAACTTATATAAGGAGGGGCAGGGCTCCCAAAGGAGGGACAAGCAAGAAACAATCTCTAGGGCTAGACACAATGAGAGAGCCGGTTTACGGTGACTCCCTCGTGATGATAATGAGATCTAGCCTCAAACAACATGTAGGGTTGTTACCGGATGATGTTTCCCGGGGCCCGGAAGATGTCTAAACCCTTGTCTTGTGTTGTGTCTCTCGATTCCGCTCAACCCCTCTCAAGCTACCACATAGATGTGTGGGCCTCACGACTAAGTCCTCACACTAAGGACATCTGACGTGTTAATTCTACGACATTCTCCACGTATAGTACTCTTCCGATGGAAGTCGTCCTTGACCACGTTAACCATGCCGCGCCGAGAGCACCAGGGCAGTGGACGATGGCGAGGCCTAGGAAGGGGATGACACGGAGCTGGTAAAGACGCGACAGTGGAAGCCCGCGCGGAGAGGAGTATGAGGGTTCACTAGTTCGGCTACGGTGTGAGGCTGTCGTCACCGCAGAATAACAGGGGGTGTGGATGAGTAGAGGGATGCCCTGGCCAGCGGTGGGAGTAGTAGGGGGTGGTGAGGCCTGTGCGGGAGCACAGCCGGTCACGGGAGGCGGGAACAGGCAGTCCCGCCGGCACTGGATTTGGCGGCTGGAGCAAGATCAGAGATTGAAGAAACACAACGGCCGTTGGATTGACATCCAACGATTACGGCTGCTAGAATCATTTGCTGATGTATATAATAACTAAAAAAATCTTGCATACGCGTCAACTTAATAGGCCCAAGTCAGACCATTCCTTATTTTTTTTAATAATTTATATATAGCTCATTGAAACTTCTTATGCAATTTATTGCTTTCCGTTTTTCTGTTGGCCAGGGCCAGGGTTAAAAATTTAAACGAAATTTTGCATATTTCTGTGGGTTCCAAACTATTTTTAATACCAAAATGTCGAGCCATATTTAAAGTACTGTGAAGATATATTTAAATTAGGTTAAAGGCCAGTGAAATAGGAATCTGAAAATGTGAAAAATTTCAGAAATTATAAAGTAATTGCCAATTTGTCATCTGTTTTTATATTTACAACCCATTTCATATTACTTTCAAGATTTGCACGCGTCTTGAAAAAGTTGCAGCCCATCAGAGCGTAGAAAAATAAGTAGGCCTGGATTGGGTATTCTTCAAAAAATAAACTAGGCTCATTTTCACAAAGAAAAAATAGCTGGGCTGGTCATATGGTGAACATAAAATATAAGCCTGGGCTAGACGGGCCACAGCCGAGTTGAAACCATGCTCCGTCTCAACAATAACAAAAAAAATACTGCTCGAGCAACTACGTCCCAGGTGTCAGCTGACCTTGTGATGTTCTCTTGTCTATTGACTATATACGCTCACAATTTCATGGGTCCCAAATGTCAGGAAACCACTAGGAGGAAGCATTTTTTTCCATACGCTGACATGGTGGGCCCCTACTGTCATCCTCTCCATGTACTTCTGCCGATTCCTGTTGTTTGTTGACCATGTTGACAACGCAAGAGGGCGGCGCCGCGGCGAGCGCACCAAGGCGCGCGGAGGACAACGGCAAGGCCTCGAACGTCAGTGTTAACGA
The DNA here is from genome assembly GCA_963921465.1 of Triticum timopheevii. NCBI lineage: Eukaryota > Viridiplantae > Streptophyta > Magnoliopsida > Poales > Poaceae > Triticum > Triticum timopheevii. Next base: position 416,757,515 of record OY997262.1, read on the forward strand.
TTTAGGAGACGGTGGGGCGGCGATGCATGCGCTGAGGCGCAGCCAGCCGTGGGAGGCGGAAGCAGGCGGGCCCGCCGGTGCTGGTTTGGTTTTGGCGACTGGAGGAAGACTGGACTAAAGAAACACGATAGACTATAAAAGCAGTAGGAGTAGTTAACAACCTTAACTGAAACCAGCAAGGGCACTTAACAACCATAGCTGAAAGCAGTATGAGTACTTATACATGTTCAATCGTACAAAGCACGCCTCAAACAGTGCTACTTTGCCTACAGTTAACCAAGGGTGAGGCCGCCAAGCCCCAGGACAAGGCCCAGGCGCCACCCCGCGCATCCACAACCTTCTGAAAGCGGCTTTATCTTGCAATATGGTCAATAAACAGGATATTCGCTTTAGAGCCATGGAAAAGCAGGAACATAATCTCCGGTCCTATTCTCCAAGCTGGACGCGCCTTCATTATTTGAGACCACCCATGAATAAGTATCTTTTCACCTCCAAGGGGAATGGAGTAGGTCAACATAAACATCATGTTGTGACGAAACGCAAGTCTGACCTGACCATGGTCAGGCATCTATATGGGAACAATAGAACTGGGCAGTTTCTATTTCAAGAAGATCACAGCTGAAAAACTATGCATAATCAATAGTTTATGAACAACATATATAACAGAAAATAGCTCGTACCATAAGTTTCTCGACATAGTTGGACCTGTTCAACGAGTGCAGCAGTGGCACATCCCAAGCTGATGATCATCCCGAGCTTGCTGCCGCCCTCGGAGGCGAGGCCGGCATGCATCTCGATGGCCATGGCGTCGGCCACCTGGCGCAGTCGTGCCGGCGGCGCGGCACAGTGCTCCTTGAGGCCCCGCAGCACCACGTCGGCGCGGCCCCACTGCTTGGCCTCCCGTATCTCACATCGTGCTAGTAGCGCCACCCCCACCACCGCCACCACTGCCGCCTTCCTCATCTTCCGCCCGCCGTCTCTGTTTCTGTCCTGAGTCGCGCTCTGCTCATGCTCACTTCGTCCGCTACCCGTCCCCCATGCCGTACATATGGGCGGGGGTCGGGGGCCGTTCGGGAATGCGTCATCGTCTCCTTTCTTAGCCGTTTGTGCATGCCTGTGAGAAGGGAGTGGGCGGACCTAGTGGCGCGAGGCGGTGTTGGGCCGGGGCGGTGGGCGGGTGGCTTTCGCGGGCCTGGCGAGTGGGAGGGCCGTGACGCGGAGGGGGCGTGGCGCACGTGGGTTCGGCGCCTGGTGCACGACACGTGGCGGGCGAGGGGGGAGGCGGATTGACCTTTTCGCTGGTGCATGCCCGCATGTGGCGCGAGTGCCCCGGACGGGACCATTTCCTCTTTGAACGCTCTGAAACTTACGAAACCGAAAAGGGAGTGCCGAACTAATATTTTGCGATGGTTTTTTTCCTGCGATGAAAGCTCGTCCGGTGGTATCATACCACCTTTTTTGTTTCTTGCGACTAAAGCTAGTACAAAATTGATACACTTATTTTGGAATATTAGGAGTATTTAGTATTATTTATCAGCATGTTAATTTTGTCGATGTACAAATAATAGCCCAGCTTTGCCTATCAGCTTAATCTTTTGGATGAACTGGTTGGTGTGTGTAGTTTTATATGGCATCGAAGCCAATAAGTCTTTCTGAGGGAGCCACATATGAGGATGGGTGTTGACGTATAAATGCTTAGCCCACCTTTTTCCATCAGATTGAACTTTTGGATGAACTTGCTGACAACGAATACGCACAGGGATTCAAGTCCATCGCAATGAAGGAGCCTTCTTGTTTGGCAGTTCACTGATAGGCATCAGTTGACCATTAGAGGTGCCCCCGCTGCCTTTGAACCACCCTACTACCTGGACCTTCTTGGAATTGCTGACAGCAACTAGACCATCTGGGCTGAACTTTTTAGAGATTTAGGTGAAACTTCGGTGAGATTTGGTGCGCGTATGGATTTTAATGTTCTTCTCTACACTTTAATTAGGTTTTGTTTCCTTTTATACATAATCCCATAAGCATAAGATAAATGGTGCCTATATTGATGTTCCATTACCGCCTTAGATAACCGAGGAGAGAGTTAAATGCAGAACCACCACATTTGCATCGCCATTAGCAGAAAATCATCACTTTAGAAATCATGGCACTTTGCACCACGCCGAATTTTTCACGCTGCCAGAAAATATTGAACTGTTTTCTGAACAGAATTTGACGTGGCTAAGAACGTGTGCAGACGGCGTGGCGCCTAACGGACATTAATGGTTGTCCGACTGGTGCGGCCGGAACCGGTTTCCCTAAAGGGAAATAGAGGGCCACCTCACTCTCTCCCTCATTCTCCTCTCACTCTCATCTGATCTCTGCATCACCACTGCCACCGACGTGGCTCCACCTAGCATGCGCCTGCATTCCTAAAAAGACAAGGAGGAGTTTGTTTCACGGGGTAAGCGCATTTGTTGTACTCTCTCTCGTAAGCGAGAGATAGGGTTCTTGGTCTAGGGTTTGGGGATTTCCTATTTGGGCTGATTTGCACTCGGCCCAGTGCATTTGACCACTATCAATTCATTTCGAACTGAATCCAGTCCCCCATAACCATAGAAGTCGGACTTTGAAGGCGATGTGGAGACATAGGAGGGCCATATTCTTTGCTATCATCGGAAAGTTGCCAAGAAACTTGTAGCATTTGAAGGTAGCCTCACTGGAGGATGTTTTACGAATGTCGATAGGAAGTAAGTACAAGTGTCTTACTCTTTTCCTCTCTGTTAGTCCATGTTATGTTTACAACTTTATTAATTTGTGTAGTTTTGGAAACATTATTTAGCTAGGTGAGTACTAAATGTGAATACATGACAGATGTCTTGTTCTTTTCCTATGTGTTATTCCCTGCTATGTTTACAACTTTAATAATTTGCATACTCTGGAAATATCATTTAGTTGAGTAAGTGAGTGTGTGCACTCAGAAGAATATTAATTGATGAATGCAAGCAAAAATGTGAATCATATTAACAGATGGGAAAATCGAAGCCTTCATCTATTGGGAAACGTAGTAGAAAATAAAAAAAATCTCCCTACGATCACCCAGGAACAATATGAAAATGCATTAATGGTTTGGATTTGATCGTTACCGACTCCGAGTTGTAGCGGAAGAAGACAAGTCGATGTAGATCATACTTGGAGTCCCTCGAACCGTAGATGAACGATGTCGTGGACCACCCATGAACAGTCCCTCAAATGGAAGACCGAAAGCACGACCTATCTACAAGTTGCAAACGTACAATCTTCATGATCCAGTAGTGCTTCGCCGTTTACATCTAATCTTCACCAGAGAATTAGAGAGAGGAGATTAGAACCACACTGGGCTTCTACTTGTGAGGATTAGAGGATCTAGGTCAAGCTCTAATTGGTCAACTAGGACCAACTAGAACTAGAACTAGAGAAGTAGAGGAGGATCCAAAATGTGTGTGTCTAAAAGGTGCAAAAGCCTTTAGTATATATAGGTTGGAGGAGAGAGGAGGGGCGCCACACAAGGAGGAAAAGTCCCCCCCCCCCTTGTGCCGGCCATGGGGATGGGGAATCTCTCCTTGATTCAGCCTTCCTCCCTCCTTTCCAATAGGAGAAGGGGGCGCCACCCTTGTTGGGCCCTTGTTGCCCAAGTTTCCTTCCACCTCTTGGCCTTTTAAGGCCCCTCGATATTTAATTAATTATATAGCCTCCTGATACGTCCATTTTGAATCATGCTTTTATATCAATATTTATTGCATTATAGGTTGTTATTACACATTATATCTCAATATTTATGGCTATTCTCTCTTATTTTACAAGGTTCACCATGAAGAGGGGGAATGCCGGCAGCTGGAATTCTGGCTGGTGGAAAAGGAGCAAACATTTGGAAACCTATTCTACATAGCTCCAAAAATCTTGAAACTCCACGAAACTTATTTTTGGAATTAATAAGAATTATTGACCGGAAGAAACACCTCAGGGGGCCCACACCCTGGCCAGGAGGGTGGGGGGCGCGCCCACCCCTACTGGGCGCGCCCCCTATCTCCGAGGCCCCCTGGTGGCCCTCCGGTGTCCATCTTCTGCTATTTGAAGGATTTTACCCTGGAAAAAACCGTGGGCAAACTTACGGGACAAAACTCCGCCGCCACGAGGCGGAACCAATCTAGAGCTCAGACAGAGCTGTTTTGCCGGGGACACTTCCCTCCGGGAGGGGGAAATCATCACCATCGTCATCACCAACGATCCTCTCATTGGGTGGGGGTCAATCTCCATCAACATCTTCACCAGCACCATCTCCTCTCAAAACCCTAGTTCATCTCTTATATCCAATCTTGTATCCAAACCACAAATTGGTACCTGTGGATTGCTAGTAGTGTTGATTACTCCTTGTAGTTGATGCTAATTGGTTTACTTGTTGGAAGATCATATGTTCAGATCCTTAATGCATATTATTACTCCTCTGATTATGAACATGAATATGCTTTGTGAGTAGTTACGTTTCTTCCTGAGGACATGGGTGAAGTCTTGCTATTAGTAGTCATGTGAATTTGGCATTCGTTCGATACTTTGATGAGATGTATGTTGTCTTTCCTCTAGTGGTGTTATGTGAACGTTGACTACATGACACTTCACCATTATTTGGGCCTAGAGGAAGGCATTGGTAAGTAATAAGTAGATGATGGGTTGCTAGAGTGACAGAAGCTTAAACCCTAGTTTATGTGTTTCTTTGTTAGGGGCTGATTTGGATCCATATGTTTAATGTTGTGGTTAGGTTTACCTTAATACTTCTTTTGTAGTTGCAGATGCTTGCAATAGGGGTTAATCATAAGTGGGATGCTTGTCCAAGTAAGGGCAGTACCCAAGCACCGGTCCACCCACATATCAAATTATCAAAGTACCGAACGTGAATCATATGAGCGTGATGAAAACTAGCTTGACGATAATTCCCATGTGTCCTCGGGAGCTCCTTTCTCATTATAAGAAATTGTCCAGGCTTATCCTTTGATACATAAAGGATCGGGCCACCTTGCTGCACTTTATTTACTTTCATTGCTTGTTACTCGTTACAATTTATCTTATCACAAAACTATCTATTACCTACAATTTCAGTGCTTGCAGAGAAAACCTTACTGAAAATCGCTTATCATTTCCTTCTGCTCCTTGTTGGGTTCGACACTCTTACTTATCAAAAGGACTATGATAGATCCCCTACACTTGTGGGTCAGCAAGACTCTTTTCTGGCGCCGTTGTCGGGGAGAGTAGCGCTTTTGGTGAGTGGAACTTGGTAAGGAAACATTTATATAGTGTGCTGAAATTTTCTGTTACTTGTCACTATGGAAACTAATCCTTTGAGGGGCTTGTTCGGGGTATCTTCACCCCGACCAGAAGAGCAAAGAGTTGCTCCTCAACCTACTGAACTTTTTGAAAATATTTACTTTGAGATTCCTTCGGGTATGATAGAGAAACTGCTAGCTAATCCATTTGCAGGAGATGGAACATTGCATCCCGATTTACACATTATCTTTGTGGATGAAGTTTGTGGATTATTTAAGCTTGTAGGTATTCCTGATGATGTTGTCAAAAGGAAGGTCTTCCCTTTATCTTTGAAGGGAGATGCATTGACATGGTATAGGCTATGTGATGATACGAGATCTTGGAATTATAAACGATTGAAGTTGGAATTTCACCAGAAGTTCTATCCTATGCATCTTGTTCATCGTGATCGTAATTACGTATAATATTTCTGGCCTCGCGAAGGAGAAAGCATCGCTCAAGATTGGGGGAGGCTCAAATCAATGTTATATTCATGCCCCAATCACGAGCTCTCCAGAGAAATGATTATTCAAAAAAATTATGCTCGGCTTTCTCTCAATGATCGCAACCTACTCGATACTTCCTGTGCTGGTTCTTATATGCTGAAGACTATTGAATTCAAATGGGACTTATTGGAAAGAATTAAACGCAACTCTGAAGATTGGTGTTCCGACGATGGTAAGGAGTCAGGTATGAAACCTAAGTTTGATTGTGTTAAATCTTTTATGGATACCGATGCTTTTCGTGGATTTAGCGCTAAATATGGACTTGACTCTGAGATAGTAGCTTCTTTCTGTGAACCTTTTGCTACTCACGTTGATCTACCGAAGGAGAAGTGGTTTAAATATAATCCTCCCGTTGAAGTAAAAGTAGTTGCACCTATTACAGTTGAAGAAAAGACTGACACCTATAGTGATCCTATTGTTCCTACTACTTATGTTGAGAAACCTCCTTTTCCTGTTAGGATAAAGGATTATGCTAAAACTTCGACTGTTGTTCGTAAGAGTAATACTAGGACTTATACACCTCCTGAGTAAATCAAAGTTGAACCTAGTATTGCTATGGTTAAAGATCTCTTGGATGATGATTTAGATGGGCATGTTATTTATTTCTGTGGTGAGACTGCTAATATTGTTAGACCAGATACTAAGATACATAGACCTGTTGTAGGCATGCCTGTTATTTCTGTTGAAATAGGAGATCATTGTTATCATGGCTTATGTGATATGGGTGCTAGTGCTAGTGCAATACCCTATAACTTATATAAAGAAATTATGCATGATATTGCACCTGCTGAAATAGAGGATATTAATGTTACTATTAAGCTTGCTAATAGGGATACCATTAAACCAGTTGGGATAGTTAGAGATGTTGAAGTCTTGTGTGGGAAGGTTAAATACCCTGCTGATTTTCTTGTTCTTGGTTCCCCACAAGATGACTTTTGTCCCATTATTTTTGGTAGACCCTTCTTAAATACAGTTAATGCTAGGATTGATTGTGAAAAGGATACTGTCACAATTAGCTTAGAGGGTATGTCTCATGAGTTTAGTTTTGCTAAGTTTCGTAGACAACCTCGTGATAGATAATCACCTAGTAAGGATGAGATTATTGGTCTTGCTTCTATTGCCGTGCCTCCTACTGATCCGTTAGAACAATATTTGCTAGACCATGAAAATGATATGTTTATGAAGGAAAGAAGGGAGATAGATGAAGTGTTCCTTAAACAGGAACCTATGCTGAAACACAACCTTCCCGTTTAAATTCTTGGGGATCACCCTCCACCCAAGGGTGATCCCGCGTTTGAACTCAAACCATTACCTGATAATCTTAAGTATGCTTATCTTGATGAAAAGAAAATATATCCTGTTATTATTAGTGGTAACCTTTCAGAGCAAGAAGAAGAAAGATTATTGAAAACTCTGAAGAAGCACCGCGCTGCTATTGGATATACTCTGGATGATCTTAAGGGCATTAGTCCAACGTTATGCCAACACGAAATTAATTTGGAGGACGGTGCCAAACCAGATAGAGATCCTCAACGATGACTGAATCCCAAGATGAAAGAAGTGGTAAGAAAGGAGATACTAAAGCTACTTGAGGCAAGTATAATTTATCCCGTTGCTGATAGTGATTGGGTAAGCCCTGTCCATTGTGTTCCTAAAAAGGGAGGTATTACCGTTGTTCCTAATGATAAAGATGAATTGATCCCACAAAGAATTATTACAGGTTATAGGATGGTAATTGATTTCTGTAAATTAAATAAAGTTACTAAGAAAGATCATTACCCTTTACCTTTTATTGATCAAATGCTAGAAAGACTATCCAAATACACACATTTCTGCTTTCTAGATGGTTATTCTGGTTTCTCTCAAATACCTGTGTCAGCTAAGGATCAATCGAAAACTACTTTTACTTGCCCTTTTGGTACTTCTGCTTATAGACGTATGCCTTTTGGTTTATGTAATGCACCTGCTACCTTTCAAAGATGTATGATGGCTATATTCTCTGGCTTTGGTGAAAAAAATTGTGAGGTGTTCATGGATGATTTCTCCGTTTATGGATCCTCTTTTGATGATTGCTTGAGCAACCTTGATCGAGTTTTGCAGAGATGCAAAGACACTAGTCTCATACTAAATTGGGAAAAGTGCCACTTTATGGTTAATGAAGGCATTGTCTTGGGGCATAAGATATCTGAGAAAGGTATTGAAGTTGATAAAGCTAAAGTTGATGCTATTGAAAAGATGCCATGTCCCAAGGACATAAAAGGTATAAGAAGTTTCCTTGGTCATGCCGATTTTTATAGGAGGTTCATTAAGGACTTTTCGAAAATATCTAGGCCTCTGACTAATTTATTGCAAAAAGATATTCCTTTTGTCTTTGATGATGACTGTGTAGAAGCATTTGAAATACTTAAGAAAGCTTTGATTACTACACCTATTGTTCAGCCACCTGATTGGAATTTACCTTTCAAAATTATGTGTGATGCTAGTGATTATGCCGTAGGTGTTGTTCTAGGGCAAAGAGTTGATAAGAAATTGAATGTTATCCAGTATGCTAGTAGAACTCTTGATACTGCCCAGAGAAATTATGCTACTACTGAAAAAGAGTTCTTAGCAGTTGTGTTTGCATGTGATAAGTTTAGACCTTATATTGTTGATTCCAAAGTTACTATCCACACTAATCATGCTGCTATTAAATATCTTATGGAAAAGAAATATGCTAAGCCTAGACTCGTTAAATGGGTTCTCTTGCTCCAAGAATTTGATTTTCATATTATTGATAGAAAGGGAGCTGAGAACCCCATTGCAGACAACTTGTCTAGGTTAGAGAATGTTCTTGATGACCCACTGCCTATTGATGATAGCTTTCCCGATGAACAATTAGCGGTCGTTAATGCTTCTCGTACTGCTCCTTGGTATGCTGATTATGCTAATTACATTGTTGCTAAATTTATACCTCCTAGTTTCACATACCAGCAAAAGAAAAAGTTCTTTTATGATTTAAGACATTACTTCTGGGATGACCCACACCTTTATAAAGAAGGAGTAGATGGTGTTATTAGACGTTGTGTACCGGAGCATGAACAGGAATAGATTCTATGCAAGTGTCACTCTGAATCCTATGGAGGACACCATGCTGGAGATAGAACTGCACATAAGGTACTGCAATCTGGTTTTTATTAACCTACTCTCTTCAAAGATGCTCGTAAGTTTGTCTTATCTTGTGATGAATGTCAAAGAATTGGTAATATCAGTAGACGTTAAGAAATGCCTATGAATTATTCTCTTGTTATTGAACCATTTGATGTTTGGGTCTTTGATTATATGGGACCCTTTCCTGCCTCTAACGGTTACACACATATTTTAGTTGCTGTTGATTACGTTACTAAGTGGGTAGAAGCTATTCCAACTAGTAGTGCTGATCATAACACTTCTATTAAAATGCTTAAAGAAGTTATTTTTCCGAGGTTTGGAGTCCCTAGATATCTTATGACTGACGATGGTTCACATTTTATTCATGGTGCTTTCCGTAAGATGCTTGCTAAGTATGATGTTAATCATAGAATCACATCTCCTTATCATCCGCAGTCTAGTGGTCAAGTAGAGTTGAGCAATAGAGAGCTCAAATTACTTTTACAAAAGACTGTCAATAGATCTAGAAAGAATTGGTCCAAGAAACTTGATGATGCATTATGGGCCTACAGAACTACATACAAAAATCCTATGGGTATGTCTCCATATAAGATGGTTTATGGAAAAGCATGTCATTTACCTCTAGAACTTGAACATAAAGCATATTGGGCTATTAAAGAGCTCAACTATGACTTCAAACTTCCCGGTGAGAAGAGGTTGTTTGATATTAGCTCACTTGATGAATGGAGAACCCAAGCCTACGAGAATGCCAAGCTATTCAAAGAAAAAGTCAAACGCTGGCATGACAGAAGGATACAAAAGCGTGAGTTTAACGTAGGTGACTATGTGTTATTATTCAACTCTCGTTTAAGAGTTTTTGCAGGAAAACTTCTCTCTAAATGGGAAGGTCCTTACGTTATCGAGGAGGTCTATCGTTCTGGTGCCATCAAAATTAACAACTTCGAAGGCACAAGTCCGAGGGTGGTGAACGGTCAAAGAATTAAACATTATATCTCAGGTAATCCTATCAATGTTGAAACTAATATTATTGAAGCCGTAACCCCGGAGGAATACATAAGGGACACTTTGCAGAACGTTCCAGACTCCAAAAAGGAATAGGTATGTGGTACGGTAAGTAAACTGACTCCAAAACAATTCTAATGGCAATTTTTATCAGTTTTCGAATATTTAAGAATTTTAGGAAGAAGAAGTAGTCCGGGAAGGACACGAGGCCTCCACGAGGGTGGAGGGCGCGCCCACCCTTACTGGGCGTGCCCCCTGTCTCGTGGACACCTCGTGTGCCTCTCGGACTCCGTTTTCTTGCACGTTATGTATGTTGGTCGGTAAAAATTCATTATATAAACTGATATGTCTCCAACGTATCTATAATTTTTGATTGCTCCATGCTACTTTATCTAATGTTTTGGACTATATTGGGCTTTATTTTCCACTTTTATATTACTTTTGGGACTAACCTATTAACCGGAGGCCCAGCATAGAACTGCTGTTTTTTGCCTTTTTCAGTATTTCGAAGAAACAGAATATCAAACAGAGTCCAAACGGAATGAAACCTTCGGGATCTTGATTTTCCAACCGAACGTGACCCAGGAGAGTTGGACCCTACTCCAAGCAGTGCCTGAGGAGGTCACGAGGGTGGAGGGCGCGCCCCCCTGGGCGCGCCCCCTACCTCGTGGGCCCCTCGGAGCTCCACCGACATACTCCTTCCTCCTATGTATACCTACGTATCCCCGAACGATCAGAAAAGGAGCCAAAAACCTAATTTCACTGCCGCAACCTTCTGTATCCACGAGATCCCATCTTGGGTGTAAGTGCATCTAGTGCCCCTTAGTGATTTTGGTGTATTGAAGACTTATAGGTTAAGGGAGTACTGTCTTTATGAGTGTACACAGGTTTATAAGTCTATGAGGAGTTTGATATTTACAGAGAAAGTCGACCCCTAAAAATGAATATCTTCGACTTAAGATTTTGGTATTCCTGAAGACTTTCATGAAGACTTTGAAAGTGAAGAAATTGGTGTGTCCGTGAAGACTTGATATTCTTGCAAGGAATATGAAGCTTGAAGACTTTCGTTTTCATAGTTTTGTTTTTCTCTTTCTTGAGTTATAGGAAACACCGTACTGTTAAAGGGGGTCAAGGAAATACTAAGGAAAAATTTCCATGTGATGCTCAACTCAAAATCTTACACCTACCAATCCCTTCGAGTGAAGCCATTGGAAATCTCATACAGTTCAGTCAATTTCTTCAGTGACAGAGATGAAGTTCTTCTGATTGCTGAGGAATTTGCTCTAATTGAGGAGTTAGGAATTCGCCAGTGCGGATTGCCTACACAAGTGAGGAACATGATAGCTGTCGGTGTCAAAACCGGCGGATCTCGGGTAGGGGGTCCCGAACTGTGCGTCTAGGCGGATGGTAACAGGAGACGAGGGACACGATGTTTTACCCAGGTTCGGGCCCTCTCGATGGAGGTAAAACCCTACGTCCTGCTTGATTAATATTGATGATATGGGTAGTACAAGAGTGGATCTACCACGAGATCAAGGAGGCTAAACCCTAAAGCTATCCTATGGTATGATTGTTGTAATGTATGTTGTCCTACAGACTAAAGCCCTCCGGTTTATATAGACACCGGAGGAGGCTAGGGTTACACAGAGTCGGTTACAATGGTAGGAGATCTACATATCCGTATCGCCAAGCTTGCCTTCCACGCCAAGGAAAGTCCCATCCGGACACGGGACGGAGTCTTCAATCTTGTATCATCGTAGTCTTGGACCAGGCTTCAATGACGATAAGTCCGACGCGTATAATGTTTGGCATTGCAAGGCGGGTTCCTCCCTTGAATAATCCAGAGAAGATCATGAACACCTGGATAGTGTCCGGCTCTGCAAAATAAATTCCACATTCCACCGTAGAGAGAATAATGCACATAAATCCAATCTGCCGACGTTTCATGCGGCATGACATCACACCGCTTCCAAGCCTTTATTTGAATCATTTTTTATTATACCACCTCAGCACGTTTAGCGAAGCGGTTTCCTTGGCACGTCTTGTCGAAGCAGAGATCGTGTTCCCCTTATTCCGGGATTCTCATCAATACGGACGTGGGTAACCCAACCGCGCCATTGATGGTGGCGCTTGGGGGATAAGCGAGTTTTACCGGGCCGGTGGGGGACGCATAGTCCTCGCCCACCTATATATAAGGGATAATGATTTACCTTCTCACCTACGCCTTCTTCCTCCTTTGCTTACCCATCTCCGCGCACTCAAGCTCCAACGCCCAAGCTCGCGCATCTCGCCTCGGCCTTCTCCGAACATGTCCGGAGCAGGAGGCAAATGGTTGGCCTCCACCGTCAAGGAGGAGCATATCACCAAGCTGCGCAGCACCGGATACCTCTCCGGCGATATCGCGCATCGGCTGCCCGACGAGGGGCAGCTCATCCCTACCCCCGGGCCCCATGAGAGGGTCGTCTTTCTTCCCCACTTCCTCCGCGGACTGGGCTTTCCACTCCACCCATTCGTCTGGGGGCTCATGTTTTACTACGGCCTGGATTTCCATGATCTGGCGCCGAACTTCATCCTGAACATCTCGGCGTTTATCGTCGTGTGCGAGGCCTTCCTCTTCATCCGGCCCCACTTCGGCCTGTGGCTCAAGACCTTCAACGTCAAGCCGAAGGTTGTGAAGGGCACGCAAGTGGAATGCGGAGGCGCCATGTTGGGTAAGTTACCCAACGTCCTTTGGCTCGAAGGGGCCTTCGTGGACTCCGTCAAGGGGTGGCAATCGGGGTGGTTCTACATCACCGAGCCGCGCGAGCCCACATGGGCGGTGGCCCCCGAGTTTAGATCTGGCATCCCCACGCAGCTCACCTCCTGGAAAGAGAAGGGCTTGCTGTGGGGCAATCCGAAGGAGCTGACGGGACTCCAAACCTGCATCCAGAAGCTGGTGAGCAATAAGCTCATGCTCGTCGACGTGGTCCAAGTCATGCTCATCCGCCGGATTCTCCCATGCCAAGAACGGGCATTCAATCTGTGGGAGTTCAATCTGAAACAGCACCAGGCGCTAAGCGGGCTCTTCGATACGACGTATGAAGGCGCCTGGAGGGTGCTGTTTAAGGGTGCCGAAGCCCCCGCATCCGCGATGGAAGATCGCGGATTTTGCTCGCAGCATCCGGCTGACGAGGTAAGTGATTCAACCCCTTTACGGGACACTTGTGGTAATCAAATCGATTCTAAAAGGGTTTCAATCTCTCATTTCCTTTGACAGGAATGGATGGAGAAGGCCGAGCAGCTCATCAGCCCGGCTCCCATGCCAGAGGACCCAGTGAACAACCGTCTAGCAGGGCTGCTGGTTCCGGCACCGCACGTGGTGCCGAAGAAGAAGGCCAAGAAGGTGGCCGCGGGGACTCGAAAGAGTTCCCGCCATCAGGCGTCCGACGACGAGGCGGACTCCTCCCCCGAAGACGAGGAGGAGGAAGAAGACTCTCTCCCGGAGGAGGGAGAGAAGAAGAGGAAGGCTTCCCCAATAGGGGAGGCCGAAGGGTCCAAGAGGGGGAGAACTATTCCCCCGGACAGTTTCGCCAACACCATCGTTGGCGAGGAGGAGTGGCCTTTAAGGGCCAGGCGTCCGACAAGATCGTAAGTATCCGGATCCTTGATATGCAATTTCTTTTGTATTGCGTAGTGTCCTTCTAATGCCGCATTTTGTCCATAGTCCGGCCGATGATGATCTCCCCGCTTCATCGAGCGGGTCATTGGCCCCGTCGGATGTGGATTCACTTCCGACTGCCACAACCCCCCGCGCCAACGAGGACGCCGAGGTGGGATCCCAGAGAGGGACCCATCAGGAGGAGGCTCCGGAGGCGCCGTCAGGCAGCCTCCCGGACTTTGCGCCGGACTCTACATCGGAACCCGCAGTGGTTCCAGAGTCCAGCAAGCGGCCCCCACACAAGAAGGGCAGGACCGTGACACCGGCGGCCTCCGTCCAACTGGAGGCACCGGACAACTTGTTGGAGGCGCTTAAAGGCGCTTCCATCGAGGAAGAACACCGCACTCTCATGAGTGCGGTGATTCAGAAGGTTCAGCTCACCAGGAGCGGGCTGACCGAAGCCTGCAGCAGCCTTCTAACAGGCTTTGAGGTAAGAAGTTAAAGTTATGTAATGTAATACCGCATAGACAGTAGCCCCTGATGCTCAGTTCGGTGTTCGGCAAGAAAAGCCGGACTGAGGATCTAACAAGATATACGCAGGGTTGCTTATAATATGTCAATATGGGTTCGCAGGCTGTGCTGCTGACCTCTGCCGCACTGACTGTGGAGGTCGATGTGTTGAAGCAGGACCTCGAGCGGTCCGAGCAAGAGCTCGGCCATGCCAAGAAGCAGCTCGAGGACAAAGAAGGTGAGTAACACCGCTTTGAATAATTACCTTACAGAAAAGGATTTTTGTTGCAATAAAATTGACAAGGATAATATGGGTATTGCAGGGGCCACGAACGAGGTGGCATCCCTGAAGGAGGCTGTGTCCGTGGCCGAACGCAGTGCGGCCGCGGAGCGGGCAGAGCGAGAAAGGCAGGAGGCACGGGTGGCGGAAGTACGGCAAGAGCTCCAGGCTCTCATGGAGAAGCATGAGAGTTTGGAGCGTGACTCCAAGACTCGAGAGTCCGAGCTTGCCTCGGCTCTCGAAAGTGCCAAGTCCGCCAAGGCCGAGGCCCGTAAGGCCCTTCAGGAGGTTGAAGATGTAAAGAAGATAGCGGCGGGTAAGGCATTTTTCATGCAAAGCGAGCATGTTAATGTAAACTACCTGACACTTACCCGCATTCGGAGCTCTCCAGGGGCGTTTGCAGATCTGTCGCGTAGTGCATCTGATGCCGCCGCATTCTATCGTGGCGAGGAGGGGAGCTCGACGGAGAAGGTCTTCTGGTCTCAGTACGCTGAGGCCGGCCATCCGGTGCCCCCAAGCGACCAGCTGAAGCAGCTGGTCGAACTCCACAAGGTAGCTGAGGAGGCCATGAAGGGCCTTATAATCCGGCTATGGCCTGGACAGGCCCTGCCTGGGAGCTACTTCGGCCTCGTGCGGCAGCTGGTGGATGCGTGCCCCTGGGTGGAGGTCATCAAGCGCTCCGCCTGTATTGAAGGTGCTCGTCGGGCCCTTGCCCGCACAAAGGTGCATTGGGGCAGGTTGGATGCGGAGAAGCTTCTCACGGACCCACCGCCACCGGGCAAGGAGTATCGCACGCCCGAAATGTATTATAAAACTGTCCTGAAGGGAGCCCATGATATTGCGGATGAGTGCCCCAGAAATGTAATCTTTGAGTAAACTCGCCATGTATTATCCTGTGCGCTGAAAACTTCGTTCATATGCGCTTTGAGCAACACTTGTTTAATTTAAAATATTACCTTCTGTGCGGCCGTTTATAAAATCTGAGAGATGGCAAGTCGTTGGCTTCAGCCCCCGAGCCACGAGTGCTGGGGTGTTCGGGATAAACTTGAGCACTCTTGTTCCCATTTTTGGGTCCATCTAGGGAGGCGCTCAACACAACGAACAAGGTGACCGGACTTATAGTGCTTGAACACTCTCACTTAGCCATAGAATTCTATAATTTTAAATTTCGGCGAAGCCCCTGGTATTCGGAAGGCCGAATCCGGGGCGCTATCCACGCCTTCGTCGGACGTTGTCCGAAACTTCGCTCGAAGCGGCGTGAGTCTTTAAGGACCCGAAAAAACCTCTCGAACAGCGACCAGTCTCTCGCCTTATCATGCCGGTCAGTTTTAGCTTTCTCCACTGAGGCGCTCGCCCGGCTCAACCGGGGCGCAATCGCAGTGGTTCTCCCAGTGCCACCTTAGCCGACAGAATGGAATGTAAGGCACCAAAACGTGGGAGCCGGGCAAACCCAACTATTGACCCAAGACATGATTCGAAGCCGATTCATATAATGCTATAAGTTCGGGGTGCCACACTTGTGAAAGTGTTCGGACTTATCACACCATAATGCGGGGAACATGAGCCCCTGGTGTATTCGGCCGTACCAAAATATACGGGTGCAAGATGTCATGTAATGAACATATATATAAAAAGTAATGCAATTGCAGGCGAAAAGTGCTGCGGTATTTATTAAAGAAAGTCTGCTATGAGTGCGGACTGATACAAATAGTGCGGTAAGCAAGGGATTTGGACTAATTAAATATGTCCCCCTCCAGGGGTGGGCTGCGGACTTGGTGTATATAATCGAATTTAATGCTTGTAATTGAGACCACCTGTGTGTTCGTTGCAGCCTTCTTTATTCCCTGGCTGTTGCATCATGAGTTTGGCAGGTTCACCGCCGGACAGGGCCTCTGGTTAACGGAGTCCTGTGTACACAAAGAAGTAAAGTGAAAAAGAAAAGAAGGGGGGCACACTTGCGAGCCCCTGGTGTGGTCGAGCCGCACTCTGGGTCCATTGTGATCGTGCCCCTTCCCCTGCGCCCATGGTATCTCCAAAGCGTAATGATGTACGCGGAGGGTTGTTCTTGCAATCATGCGAGGGCGGGGGTTGGGGCCGCATTGCTACACGTGCTCTGATCGCGCCAGGTGGTCTTGGTTGGTATTGCTTCGGGCGCGTTTTGCTGTATCCGGCCGTTTAACGGCCGGACTCGAGAATTGCCTTAAAAGGCTATTCTGTACTTCTGCCGCGAGAACCGCTGTATGTTCCTCCGTTCAGAGGGAGCGTTCCGTATTTCCGTTGACCGTGATGACTCCACGAGGGCCTGGCATCTTGAGCTTGAGGTATGCATAATGCGGCACCGCGTTGAATTTTGCAAACGCGGTTCGTCCGAGCAGAGCGTGATAGCCGCTGCGAAACGGGACTATGTCGAAGATTAACTCCTCGCTCCGGAAATTGTCCGGGGATCCGAAGACCACTTCCAGTGTGACCGAGCCTGTACAGTTGGCTTCCACACCTGGTATGACACCTTTAAAGGTTGTCTTTGTAGGTTTAATCCTTGAGGGGTCTATGCCCATCTTTTGCACTGTATCCTGATAAAGCAAGTTCAGGCTGCTACCGTCGTCCATCAGGACTCTTGTGAGGTGAAATCCATCGACGATTGTGTCCAAAACCAATGCGGCGAATCCGCCATGGCGTATGCTGGTCGGATGGTCTCTTCGATCGAAAGTGATCGGACACGAGGACCATGGATTGAACTTCGGGGCAACTGGCTCCATCGCATAGACGTCCCTTAGTGCGCGCTTCCTCTCCCTCTTGGGTATATGGGTTGCGTAAATCATGTTCACCGTCCGCACTTGTGGGGGGAAACCCTTCTGTCCTCTGTTGTTCGGCGGTCGGGTCTCTTCCTCATCATCGCTGTTTAGCCCCTTGTCATTGTTTTCGGCAATTAACTTACCTGCCTGCTTGAACACCCAGCAGTCTCTGTTGGTGTGATTAGCTGGCTTTTCAGGGGTGCCATGTATCTGGCATAAGCGGTCGAGTATTCGGTCCAAATTGGATGGACCCGGAGTGGTTCTTTTGAATGGCTTCTTCCGTTGACCGGGTTTAGAGCCTCGGAATCCGGTGTTGACTACCGTATCCTCCTTATTGTCACTGTTAATGCGGCGTTTGTTTTTGTTCCGACGTGACCTGCCGTTGCTGTCCTTAGTATCCGGACTGCCAGAGTTTTTACGGAGGTTATTGCTGCGAGCTAGCCAGCTATCCTATCCCGCGCAAAAGAGGGTCATTAATGATGTGAGGGCTGCCATGGATTTCGGCTTTTCTTGTCCCAGGTGCCGGGCTAGCCACTCGTCACAGATGTTATGTTTGAAGGCTGCAAGGGCCTCTGCATCCGGACAGTCGACGATTTGGTTTTTCTTTGTCAAGAACCGTGTCTAGAATTGTCTGGCCGATTCGTCTGGCTGCTGAATTATGTGGCTTAGGTCATCGGCGTCTGGTGGTCGCACGTACGTGCCCTGGAAGTTGTCGAGGAATGCGGCTTCCAGGTCTTCCCAACACCCAATTGACTCTGCGGGCAAGCTGTTGAGCCAATGCCGAGCTGGTCCTTTAAGCTTGAGTGGGAGATACTTGATGGCATGGAGATCATCGCCGCGAGCCATGTGGATGTGGAGAAGATAATCTTCGATCCAAACCGCGGGGTCTGTTGTGCCATCGTAGGATTCAATGTTTACGGGTTTAAACCTTTCGGGGATTTGATGATCCATTACTTCGTCAATGAAGCATAGCGGGTGTGCGGCACCTCTGTATTGAGCAATATCACGACGCAGCTCGAGAGAGCGTTGTCTGCTGTGTTCGGCCCGGCCGGGGTTATTGTATCCGGCGCGACGGTATTCTTCATGGGTTGTGGGGCGCCCACGTGATCTATAGATGGATCTGGATTGCCTTTCCTTGTCCTCCAATATATCTCGCAAGTCCGGCGCGCTCCCCCTTGGCTTCATTCTTTTGGAGCAATGCCGGGGTACGGTCTTGATTGGGGGCCTGGATGCCTCTCTGTCACGACCACGGGGTGGTCGGTCGGCCGTATTGTGCACTGGTGATGGAGGTATGTATGCTTCTTCCTCTAATCGGGGAAGCAACTTGCGTCTTGGGTAGCTTTTGGAGGGGCGTTCGAGTTTATACTCTTCGGCCGCGAGGACCTCTGTCCATCAATCGGCCAGCAGGTCCTGATCAGCTTGAAGCTGCTGCTGCTTTTTCTTTAGGCTATTTGTCGTGGCGATAAGCCTGCGTTTAAAACTCTCTTGTTCGACGGGATCCTCGGGCACGACGAATTCATCGTCGTTGAGGCTTGCCTCGTCTTCGGAGGGAGGCATATAGTTATGATCCTCAACCTCTTCGTCTGCCGCCCTCTCGTGAGGGCTTGCTTCTGCATCCTCCTGCGCTGAATCTTGCTGGAGGGGGTTATCTTCGGCACTCTCTGGGGTATTATTATCTCCTGTGCCGGAATCTCCATTCTTGCTGTGGCGGGACTTAGAGCGGCGCCGCTGGCGCCTGCGCTTGGGCTGTTTCTTTAAAGAATCTGCCTCCACTGTTTCTCCGCCGTCCCCGTCTCTTGGGGTGTCCACCATGTATATGTCGTATGACGAGGTGGTCTTCCAGTGCCCTGTAGGCGTTGGTTCCTGTTCGTCTCTGGCATCATCGTCCATAGCGTCGATGTCTTCGGAGTCGTAGTCTAGCATGTCGGTTAGATCGTCGACAGTGCCTACAAAGTGGGTGGTGGGTGGGCTCTGAATTTCTTCGTTGTCCGTATCCCAACCATCCTGGCCATAGTCGGGCCAGGACTCTCCCGATAACGAGAGATGCTTTAGCGAATTTAGGATGTCGCCAAAGGGCGAGCATTAGAAGATGTCTGCGGTGGTGAATTCCATAACCGGCGCCCAATCCGATTTGATTGGTAGGGGCGTGGGAGGTCCAGAGTCCGGCAAGGAGTCCGGCACCTCGGAATCACGAGTTTCACGAGGGACAAGATTGGCGTTCGGCTCCATCACCGTGGAAGTTGAAGCCCCCGAGGTGGTGTCCATCCACCGATCCTCGACCTGGGCGATCGGCTCCGGACTAAAGGCCGAAGCGGATTCGTGTGCGGCCACCAAGGCACTGTTCGACGGCAGAGCTAGATCATGCCCATCGTAACAGCGCGACGCGCTTGGCTTTGGCTCAAGCCCGTCGAAGATCAAGTCCCCGCGGATGTCGGCCGTGAAGTTTAGGCTTCCGAATCTGACCTGATGGCCAGGGGCGTAGCTTTCGATCTGCTCCAGATGGCCAAGGGAATTAGCCCGCAGTGCGAAGCCGCCGAATACGAAGATCTGTCCGGGGAGAAAAGTCTCACCCTGGACAGCGTTGTTGACTGAAGATGCCATCGAACCTATCGGTGACGACACAGAGGAACTCTCAATGAAAGCACCAATGTCGGTGTCAAAACCGGCGGATCTCAGGTAGGGGGTCCCGAACTGTGCGTCTAGGCGGATGGTAACAGGAGACGAGGGACATGATGTTTTACCCAGGTTCAGGCCCTCTCGATGGAGGTAAAACCCTACGTCCTGCTTGATTAATATTGATGATATGGGTAGTACAAGAGTGGATCTACCACGAGATCAAGGAGGCTAAACCCTAAAGCTAGCCTATGGTATGATTGTTGTAATGTATGTTGTCCTAGGACTAAAGCCCTCCGGTTTATATAGACACCGGAGGAGGCTAGGGTTACACAGAGTCGGTTACAATGGTAGGAGATCTACATATCCGTATCGCCAAGCTTGCCTTCCACGCCAAGGAAAGTCCCATCCGGACACGGGACGGAGTCTTCAATCTTGTATCTTCGTAGTCTTGGAGTCCGGCGGACGATGATAGTCCGGCTGTCCGGACACCCCCTAGTCCAGGACTCCCTCAATAGCCTTGAGGAATTTGAGAGTCAAATTTCCGACCGTTGCTGTGCTACGCGCCAGCTGTCCCAAAATATCTTATCCATATAACTGTCATATCATTGAAGGGCATTTATGTCTTATCATGCCGGGCTGCTCCCTAGGCTATAAATAGCCGCCCCCTACAACCACTAGCTGGTTGGCTGCTCCGAGAGAAACTGACACTTGTCATTTGAGAGCAACCCATCCTCCGAGGACTTTGAGTGAAAATCATTGAGTGAGGAAAATCCAAACCCAAACACCCACAAACCCAAAGTCATTGAGCATCACTGAAGAGATTGATCCTGCGTGGATCCGATGCTTGTTACCTTTGAAGACTGTGCTTCTTCCAGATGGTTAGGCGTCATGGTCTAGAGCATCCAAGAGGAATTGTGGATCACCGAGTGACCGAAGTCTGTGAAGGTTTGGAAGTCACCTGAAGACTTACCACGAGTGATTGGACGAGGTCCGTGTGACCTTAGTTCAAGGAGAATACGGTGAGGACTTGGTGTCCTGAGCTGCGTGCTCAGCAACTGGGTGTCCAGGACTGTGTGTCCTCAAGTTTAAATACTCAGCCGCTCCAACCATACGTACAACTAAGACGGCAGTTGGAACTGGTCTACCAAATCATTGTATTCACCAACCTTACTAGTTCTATTTCCTCAACTCTTTCATTTCCTCATTACTGTGTTGAGTGATTGTTCATATCTGTGTTTGAAGACTTTGACTGAAGACTTTCTCAATTTCCTCAGTTCAATTTCTTCAGTCTGTTTGTCTTCATCTTGTGTTATCCTATGTTTACGCTTTCTGTACTCTGTGTTTGTCTTCATTTCATCATGATGACTATGTGTGTATTATGTTATGCTTACTTCTGAGTACTTATTCTGCTGCAAGTAGTTCTTCGCTAAGGAATTTCCTCACCGGCAAATTCCTCAGTGAAGAATTCATAAAAATCGCCTATTCACCCCCCCCCTCTAGTCGATATAACGCACTTTCAATTGGTATCAGAGCAAGGTACTCCCTTGTTCTGTGTGATTTTGGTTTAACCACCTGGAGTTCTAGTTTTGTCAACCGCAGGTATGATCAAGGTCTCTGCTGGGTGTCCTACCTTCGATGGCACGGACTACCCATACTGGAAGAATAAGATGCGAATGCATCTTGGAGCAATTGACAGCAATCTCTGGTACATTGTGGAAAATGGTGTTCCCTCAGTCACACCTTCCCTGAATGCTGATGATGTGAAGAGATTCAAGCAACTCGATTCTCAAGCGAAGAATATCATATGTGATCATCTGAGTAAAGGGCAGTATGGTAGAGTGAGTGCTTTGGAAACTGCTAAGCTTATCTGGGATAGGCTCTCCAAAGTAAACGAATGAGTCTCAACTCAATGTGAATCTCGTGTTGACGTTCTTCACAATCTCTTCAACCGCTTCAAAAGACTTGACAATGAAAATGTTCAGCAAACCTTCGATCGCCTCACTGATATCTCAAATGAGCTTCAAGCGCTCGGTGCCACTGACATCACCGATCATGAGGTGGTGAAGAAATTGCCGAGATCACTCGATTCATCATTTGACACTCTGGCACTGATGATTCAAGAGCGTGCTGATTACAAGTCACTGGATCCCGTTGATATCCTCGAGAGGCTAAATACTCATGAGTTCCAACTTGCTGAAAAGAGAGATCTCTATTGTTCAAGCTATGGCAGAACACGTGCCCTGAAGGCCAAGGCAGTGTCTGAATCTGAATGTGAAGATTCTGGTAGTAGCCTTGGTGATCCTGAAGAATTGAGTCAGGAGCTAGCACTGCTCGTGAAGAAGTTCTAGAAATTCTCAAGACGTGGTCGCTTTGGAAAATCTTCAAGGAGCAGTGATTCCTCATCAAGTGACTATAAGAGAAGGCTATGCCACAAATGCAAGAAGCCTGGTCACTTCATTCAAGATTGTCCTCAGTGGGACAAGGAACTAAAGAAGAAATACAAGGATTACAGTTCTGATGATGCCAAGAAGAAGAAGAAATCTTCAAAGTCTTCATCATCAAAATCCTCGAAGTCTTCATCCCACAAGAAGAGCAGCTCCAAGAAGGCTCGGGCATTCATTGGCAAGGAAATGGATTCTGAGGCTGAATCTGAGGATAATGAGGAAGAGGAGGCATCCGAGGAGTCTGAGTCAGGTGTGGCAAGTCTAGCTCTTGCTACCGCATTTGTCAGCAAGTCTATCTTCAACTTTGAAGAAAATGGAAACACCAACAACACTGATGAAGGCAATGATGACTACGCTCCCACCTATTGCTTCATGGCAAAGGCTGCTAAGGTAACTAAATACCCCTCCTCTGAATCAAGTGAGGATGAAGCTGATGAAAATCTCAAGCCTAGCTACTCTAAACTTGCTAAGATTGCTGTGAAACAACAAAAGGCTATTGAAAAACTTCAAAACATGCTAGATAAAAGTGATGATATGTTGGGTGATGAAATGGACCGCACTAAAGACTTAACTGAAAATCTTCAGAGACTTCAGTCTAAGTTTGACAACCTTCACAGTCATCATAAAACCCTCTTAACTGATCACGAGAAGCTTTCTTATGAATTTCTTCAAAGAAAGCAAGATCTTGAGAAGCTAAGAGTGAGCTATGAAGATCTTCAGAAGGAGCGTGATTCATTACTTGCTCAACAAATCAGCGCTACTCAGGAAGAATTTGATCCCCCATGCTTAAAGTGCATTGAACGTGAATCTGCTAATTCTTCACCTGAATGTTCAAATGCTTCAAATGTTACAAATTCTTCACCTGCCTCTGCTATTACTAATTCCTCATCTGAAGACATTGCTAGTATCACTGACAATACAGGGCTGAAGGAATTGTATATGACAGGCATGTACAAAAGCATCAAAGGGCATCAGACTCTCTATGATGTGCTTAAGAAGCAGATCCTCAACAGAAACCCTAGGAAAGAGGGTATTGCCTTTGAGAGGAAACTCAATGCTGATGGAACATATTGGAAGCCTGAGTAGTACCCCAAAACCTCATGGGTTGCTGCAAAGGGACCTCCAGTTGATCCATCTAACTTATCTGGATTTACATGTGAATCTCCTCATTCTTCTGACGAGTCATTTGACTCCAACTATAAATTGTTCAAAAATCAGAATGGTGAAGTATTTGCTAGATATTTTGGCACTAACTGCAGGAACGGTTCCCCTATGAAGAAAATCTGGGTTCCCAAAAGTTATGTTGAAAGTCTTCAGGTGAATGTCCTCATGACACCACCAGTGAAGAATAGGAACCCCAGATCAAACTCTTCATATGGACCAAATTCTTCATATGGATCCAAGTCCTCATACGGACCAAATTCCTCACATGGATCAAATTCCTCAAAAGGATCAAAATCCTCATATGAACATCATCGTGCTAACAACTCTGTTTCGCAGGGTAGAGCTAAGGGCTATGAATATGTGCATTATTCTTCAAATCATTATGTTCATAAGTCCTCGAAGAATTTCTCTGCTTATTCATATGCTTATCCTAACCCCTCTTAGGTGAAACAAAATGGTTTGGCATCTTTGCCACCTTTCTCATATGGTTCTCGCAGAGTGATGAATTCTTTGCCACCCCTCCAGATGTGGGTGGTGAAGAAAAAGAACTAATCTCTTATGCAAGGTCAGGTCTCCAGTCGTGCTCAAAACGACTGAAGAATTTGCTGGAGACCTGAACAGTGCCTGAAAGGACGCAGGCGAATCATGATGAAATGAACTTTCATTTCACACGTCCTCACACTGCTTATCTGTGCTATTGCTTGATGAAATTGAACTGATGATATTGATGTCATATTCTTCACTGATGAAGTATATGAGTTTGTAAGCTGCACTAATTCATCTGCAGGATGATCAACCCAAAGCAAACGAGTGGTTCCTCGATAGTGGATGTACAAATCACATGACTGGTGAAAAGAATCTTTTGATGGATGCTCCCTTAACACCGTCACATCTGAAGCATATCATCTTCGCTGACAAAGGCAAAAGTCAGGTATTGGGTCTAGGTAAGGTTGCGATCTCTAAGGACATACACATGGACAAAGTCATGCTTGTCGAGTCCTTAGGATACAACCTCATGTCTGTCTCAATGCTTTGTGATCTTGATATGGTTGTTGTCTTTGGCAAGTATCGTTGTGTTGTGATCATGGAAGCTGACAATTCCAAAGTCTTCGAAGGCTTTAGGAGAGGAGACTTGTACATTGTTGATTTATCTACAGGATCACAACCTGCCGTGTTCTTACTTGCAAAAGCTTCAGAAGGCTGGCTATGGCATCGATGACTTGGTCATGCTGGCATGAGGAATCTGCACACGCTCACGAAGAAGAAGCATGTCATTGGCATTGAGAATGTCAAATTCCTCAAGGATCACTTGTGCGGAGCCTGTGAAGCTGGGAAAATGACTAAGGCCAAGCATCCAGCGAAGACTATCATGACCACCACTCGACCATTTGAATTGCTTCACATGGATCTCTTTGGTCCTAATCATTATTCTGCTGTGACTAATGATGCATCTCTATATGGCTTTGTTATTGTTGATGATTACTCTCGTTACACATGGGTACACATTGTTACTTACAAACATGAAGTGCAGGAAGTCTTCAAACGATTCTCCTCGGGGGCTTCAACCAACTTTGGTGTGAAGATCAAGCACATCAGGATGACAATGGAACTGAGTTCAAGAATTCCGGTCTTAATGACTATCTTGATGAACTTGGTATTACTCATGAGTTATCTGCTCCTTATACTCCTCAGCAAAATGGCATCGTGGAGCGCAAGAACAGAACTCTTGTTGAGATGGCTTGCACTATGCTTAATGAATACAAAATGCCTCATCGTTTTTGGATTGATGCAATTGATACAGCATGCCACATCATCAACAGAGTATATCTTCACAAATTATTCAAGAAGACTGCCTATGAACTCCTCACTGACAAGAAACCCAATGTGAGTTATTTCAAAGTCTTCGGTGCTAAATGTTGGTTTAGGGATCCTCATCACAATGCTAAATTCGCACCAAAAGCGCATGAAGGTTTTATGCTTGGTTACGGAAAGGACTCGCACACCTACAGAGTCTTCAACATCGCTCTTCACAAGATTGTTGAAACTGTAGATGTGCGGTTCGATGAAACTAATGGCTCGCAAAGAGAGCACCTACCTTCTGTGATAGATGAACCAGCACCTGAAGATTCTATCAAGTTCAAGGCTACTGAGGATGTCATTCCTACCGAAATCTACTAGAGAATTCATTCCAGAACGCGAAGATCGTCGAGCTGATGTACCTGAGGAAAATGTTGAAGAAAATGCTGATCAAATTCCTCGACGACAACCAGCTCATCCTCGCGTTGCAAAAGAAGTGCAAGTTGAAAAGATCATCGATGACATTGAAGCACCAGGTCCTCTCACCCGCTCAAAAGCTTCACATTTATCTAACTTTTGTGGGCACTATGCTTTTGTCTCTATCAAAGAGCACACTAAGGTAGATGAAGCATTTCTGGAGCCTGAGTGGATTCAGGCCATGCAAGAAGAATTACATCAGTTCGAGCTCAACAATGTCTGGGCACTAGTCAAACATCCAGATCCTCGTAAGCATAATATCATCGGCACAAAGTGGATCTACCGCAACAAGCAAGATGAAAATGGCCTTGTGGTGAGGAATAAGGCACGACTTGTAGCTCAAGGCTACACACAGGTTGAAGGAATTGATTTCGATGGAACCTTTGCACCTGTTGCTAGACTTGAGGCTATTCGCATATTATTTGCTTATGCTAACCATCATAATATCACTTTATATCAAATGGATGTGAAAAGTGCATTCCTCAATGGTAAGCTTGAGGAAGAAGTATATGTTGCTCAACCCCCAGGTTTTGAAGATCCAAAGAATCCTGACAAAGTCTTCAGACTCAACAAGGCCCTCTATGGCCTCAAGCAGGCCCCTCGGGCGTGGTATGATACTTTGAAGGAATTCTTCGTGAAGAATGGCTTCACACCCGGTTCACTCGACCCTACTCTCTTTACTAAATCTTATGATGGTGAACTGTTTGTGTGTCAAATATACGTTGATGATATTATCTTTGGCAGTACTGACCAACGTTATAGTGATGAATTTGCCTATATGATGAGTGAAGAATATCAAATGTCTATGATGGGAGAGTTGAAATTCTTCTTAGGTCTTCAAATTAGTCAACAACACAATGGCATATTCATATCTCAGGAGAAATACCTCAGGGATGTTCTGAGGAAATTCGGCATGCAAGATTGCAAAGGAGTCAAAATTCCTATGCCCACAAATGGCCATCTATGCACTGATGAAAATGGTATTGACTTCGATCACAAGGTATACCGCTCCATGATTGGTTCTTTATTGTACTTATATGTGCATCTAGGCCAGATATAATGCTTAGTGTTTGCATGGGTGCCCGATTTCAAGCTACACCGAAGGAATCACACCATAAGGCTGTGAAGCATATTCTTCAATATCTAGCTCATACACCAACACTAGGATTGTGGTACCCCAAGGGCTCTACTTTTGATCTCATTGGATATTCTGACTCTGACTATGCTAGTGATCGTGTGGACCGCAAGTCAACATCTGGTACTTGTCATTTCCTCGGACGATCTCTGGTCTGTTGGTCCTTGAAGAAATGGAACTGCGTATCACTGTCTACTGCGGAAGCTGAGTACATTGCTGCTGGTTCTTGCTGTGCTCAATTGCTGTGGATGAAGCAAACTCTCAAGGACTACGGCATCAACATGAACAATGTGCCTCTCTACTGTGACAATGAGAGTGCCATTAAGATTGCTCACAACCCAGTTCAGCACTCGAAGACAAAGCACATTCAGATTTGTCATCATTTTCTTCGTGATCATGTGTTGAAGGGAGACATTTCTATTGAGCATGTGAAGACTGAAGAACAGCTAGCTGATATCTTCACAAAGCCCTTGGATGAGAAGAGATTTAGCAAGTTGCGTGTGAGCTAAATATCTTAGAATCTTCGAATGTTCTTTGAAAAGGACACACATCCTAACACTTATGCAGAACTAATGACTTAGATGTGCAACACATGAAGAAACGTTTTTCTTCAATCAATGAAGAATAACACTCTAAGTTTGAAGAAATTAATGAAGAATTTGATTCTCAGAACCCTACGACAATTGTACGCGGTGTCTAAAATCATCATTCTTATACGGTGGGTCACGCCACCACCAAAGTTTAAAATCTTCAATTTGAGTTTTTCCTCAGTTTTGAAATTCTTTAGTTTTTCAAATTCTTCAACTTTGCAAAATCTTCACTGTTTCCGTCGTTTTTCTTCATTGGCTATATATGGGTTTATGTCCTCTACAGAATTCACTTATGGCTATTTCTTCAAGTTGCATTTTCTGCTAAGTGAATGTGATTGGACCCTTCCCACTTCTATGCTATACTCAACCCAATCTATTCACAAATTCTTCATGTGCGTTCTATTTGAAACTCGTTCAAAATCTTCATTGTGTCCTGTCAGCTGAAGAAATTGTGAACGGAACTTTAAAACTAATCTTATCAAAATTTTCGGTTTTGCCACTCAAACCGTCCCGTATCCCACGATGGACTTATCTATTCACCCACGATCTAACATGATCTCCACTTTTTAGTGCGTGGGTGACACATGTCAAGCGAATGAGAAGGGCCAGGGGCACGTTCGTCCTAAATCTTCGGGCGAACAGTTTTTCACTGCGACTATAAATACCCCCTCACCCTTCCTCGCTTCCTTTACTCCGCTTGACCGCTCTCTCTCTCGCTCAAGCTTCTCAAACCCTAGCGCCGCCGCTACTCCATCGTCGCCGGTGAGAAAGAGCTTCACTGCCTCGACCTCGTCGCCGTCGTACTCGCGCCGACCACGGAAATCTTCACTCCGCCGCCGTAGCTGTCTTCCTCCGCCAAGTTAGGGCGTGGAAGATCTGAACTGACGAGCTTCAAATCTACGCTTCCCAGTTCATCGTGTTCTTCATACAGGGTAATTAAAAGTTACTTTTACTGCCCTCTTTGATTCAAATTTTCTCCACAAAATCTTCAAAGGTGTTTTATTCTTCAAATCCTCACACACAAAACACCTCACTAGTCATCTATTCTGGATTCGTTTCCCTAAGCATCATTTTTCTTCAAGATTCCTCAATTGTGTGGATCGTCGATCTATACAACTCTGGAACCTAAGACAAAGTACGCTTAGTGAAATTCTTCAAGACTTAACTAGTCAAATTCCTCAAACTTGTTCATTTTGAAAACCTTCTGAGAACGCATATGACCTATTCAAATTCCTCGCAACTATACTCTGTTCATAGGTACTCATGTCCGCTGCTAAATCACTAGGTTCTCATCAACTTAACTCAGTTGCAGCGTTCCTTGAAGAAAAGTTGCATACTTCTTCAGAGAATTCGATTGTTCAAATTCCTCAACTGAAGAATATGGCAGAAGGTAAGAAACCACAGAAAGGAGGAAAGAAGCCTGAGGTCATGACTGCATTTGAAATTCCTGAGGACATCTATGCTGACTATTGCACACCTGATGAGGCTAAGTTCGGAAAAGAGAGCAAAAATCAGCGCAAGGTGCGGATACAGAGGATTGAAAGGAGATGGGCAAGAGAATGGAGGGAGTACAGATATGTAACTCCAAAGTATATGAAGAAATTCGCTCTAAATCCTCCATGCCCAAGAGCTCCATTGGCACCTGGTCAAGAAGCTGATCCCACCAGCATCAAGCGCGGTGAGGATTTTCCTGAAGAATGGGCCAAACGCCAAGCCAAGTTGACAAGACAAGCCAAAGAAGCAGTGAGGAAATTTAATGAAGACTCTGCTGCTGCTGCTGCTGCTGCCACAAAGGCCTCTGTCAGGCCTAGGAAATCAACGACAAAGAAGCCCGCTCACAAGCCAAGTGCTTCACCAATTGTGCCCTCACGGCCAAGTTCCTCTGCAATGCCCTCACGGCCAGAATCTTCAAAGCCCTCATGGCCAATTCCTCACGCTGCTCCTGCTCCTCCAAAGTCCTCAGTTGCTATGGCAAAGTCCTCAACACCTGTACATCTGGCCACATGCCAAAGGACTGCAGGCATCTCCATTGCCTCTGGTGTCTCAGCAAGTTCCTCAGCTGCACCAAATTCTTCATCAGGCCCCACTCTGCTGAAGACCAAGGCCACTGCTGGACAAGGTCCTCGGCCTAGTCCGAAGAAGAAACAAGTTGCCTTCCAAGTGCCATCTGACTATGAAGCTGATGATGATGAACTTGCAGAAATCATCAGAGACAGGCAAGAAAGGGCCGCTAGAGCCAAAGGCACAAATGTGCCACTACTTTTGGATCCAAAGGTGATCCTCGACTACATTGATCTTTGGCACAAGGACCCAAACAGTCCTATGCCTGATTTTCATTTGTCTCCTGGACAAAGTCACGTGCTGACCCATTTCATCAATGAAGAGAAATGCAAATTTGAGAAGGCCAGGCAGATCAAGAAGGCTCGGTTTAGGAAAGAGAAGTTCTTGAGGAACAACATTGTCAAAATGACAACTAATGAACTCACGATCCAGTCTGAAATCAAAGCCCTCAGTGATGATTTCAATGCTTATTATATTGATTGGCAAGGAGCCAAAGTCAGGTTCGTTAAACTGACTGAGAAGTTCACCAATGTTGCAGCCCCATCGCAACAAGAAATTCCTCATGCTGAAGCCTCTACTCAGCAAACTGAAGAACATGCCAGCACCACTGATGATTTTCAGCCTGCTGAAGAAAATGCTAGTTCCAGGGCCGATGACTCCATTCCAGCCACTGAAGAAACTGCCAGGGCGTCCACTAGTGGTGCGCCTGAAGAAAATGAAGAAGTCAGGGAAACTGCATCAGTTGCGCCTGAGGAAATACAAACAGATTCCTCAGCTCCTCCTGCGCCTACCCCAACTCCTACCCTTCCATCTGCATCAGATGTGAGGAAGACCAAGGCTACAGAGAAAGCTGCAGTAAAGAAAAGGAAAACATCATCTGCTTCAGATTCTTCAACTCCGAAGAAAATGAAGACTATGACCAGCTCACTTGAGAATCCAATTGATGCTGTCCCGATTTCCACCATGCCATCAAAGGACCTTGTTCCTTATGGTGAAGAATATGTGATCCCTAGCGGATCTGATGAAGAAAATCATTCTGCTGCTTCGTCAGAGCAGATTTATGAAGAAATTGAAGTGGATGCGATCCCTTCAACACCTATTGTTTCCTCGCCCATGCCTCAGTTCACAGCTGAAGAGGCTAGCGTTGAAGAAATTGAAGATGAAGACGTGGATATTGGATGCACCACGCCTGTGATGAATGATGACTTTTGGGAAAGTCGGCATCCCAATTCTCCACACTTCACCCCACTACAGCAAATACCTCAGTCCCCTGCACCAACCGTTCAAATGGGCTCTGAAGAAATTCATCCCACCTCGTCTGTGCATGAAGAAATTCCAGCCACTAGTGCTGAAGAAACTGTTGCTGCTAATACTTTGAACATGCAGATTGCCACTAAAGAGGAACCAGAAATTCCTCAGACTGAAGAACCAGAGATTGTGATTCCTAAGGTTGTGATGCAACTCACTGACACTCCTGTGCCCAAGCCAAAGGATCCATTCTCAAAGAAGCAAAAGTTCAAGGCTGCTGATTTCTTCAACGAGCATGTGTTCTTCACTGACTACAATCCCTATGATTTTGCTCGCATAAGGAAGAGGCGTTTCTGGACTGCTAGTCAAGCAAATTTCTATTCCTCTGTGCTATTCTACAAAGACAAAGTCTTCGATCATGCACACATACCTCACGTGGACATGGAATCTCTGTCGTGCTTCGAGTCAGTCCTCAGTGTTCTTCACGATGCTGGATTGCTGAATTTCTGCACTGACATCTGTGATTGGAAGGAAGAACTCATTCTTCAATTCTATGCGATGCTGCACATCAAAGGAAATTCTGAAGATGTGAACTCATGGGTGCTGGACTGGATGTCAGAAAATACTCACTACAGGGCACCAACAACTGAATTGCTTCGTGTCATCCCACTAATTCCTCCCCTTGATGGTGCTCGTTTCATCTACAATGAACCTGAGCTTACAAATCATTACATGCAAGTGCTGATGAAGCCTTTGAAGCCAGGGCAGGCCCCACGAACCAAATTCCTCATCAAGGAATTACTGTATGTGCCTTAGACTGTCTATCGCATTTTGACGAAGACAATGAGTCCTATCAAAGGCCACGACTCAAATGATGAAGAAGTCGTTGGCATCATGAAGAATATGCTTTTCAATATCATTCATGGCGTTCCCGTCAACTTCCATGATTTCTTCATGAGGACTCTGGCAAATATTGCTATGTCAAATAGAGGTACGCTCCCCTCCCTGGCCCCCTCCCCTCCCCTCCCTGGCCGCTCCCGCGAGCGCCGTCGGGGGGGGGGGACCATAGTGCGCGGGCTCGGCCCTCCTCCTTGTTCCTCCCTTCCCTCGCCGCCGCCCCCGCGTGCTGGCGGGCAAAGCCCGGCCAGCTCGGGCGACAGCGGGGCATCTTCCTCCCCCCGCACGGCGCTGGATGGCGTGGGCCATCTGGGCTGGGCGGCGGCGCGGCGGCGCGGCGGCGGCGGCTGGCGACGGGGGCACGGCCTGTAGGCGGCAGCGTGGAGTGGCTGGTGCGGGCTGGGGCGTTCTCTGCTCCCGGCGGCGGCGGCTTTGGGCGCGGCTCAGATCTGACGAAGCTGCGGCGCGGGTTGCCTGGGCCTCTGTGGTGGCGGAGCTCCGGCTCGCTGCAGGTGGTGGACGGTTCCGGTGACCGCCCCCTGCTGCGGCGCTCCCTGGTGGTGGCGGGCCTGCCGGCTGACGAGGTCATGTACCTAGGGTAGGGTCATGGACCTGACCAAGGTACCCTCCCCAAGTACATCTTTAGAAGAAACTCCCTTCCAGTCGACCTGGAAGGATTCCACTCGACGGACTCGAAGACACTCGACCATGAAGACTCACTGGACCACCAGGAGTTCAAGAGCCGCTCTGTATCCAAACGGTCTGTAATTAAGTAGTCTTTATGGTCATGATGACACTTTATGTAAGGCGTTACCAGTAATGCCAGGCCTTAATGTACTTTAAACCCTCCGCTACGTGGGCTGGCTGCGGTCCTGGCAGACTCTATATAAGCCACCCCCCCCCACTGGCAGAAGGGTTCGCACCCCTGTAACTCATACGCATATAATCCAGTCGACCGCCTCCGGGCTCCGAGACGTAGGGCTGTTACTTCCTCCGAGAAGGGCCTGAACTCGTAAATCCCTTGCGTATACAACTACTCCATAGCTAGGATCTTGCCTCTCCATACCTACCCCCCATTCTACTGTCAGTCTTAGTACCACGACAGTTGGCGCCCACGGTGGGGCCGGTGTCTTAGCGACTTATTAGAGAAGTTGCAATTGTTCCGATCGCCTTCATCATGGTTTCTGGCGGAGTTCTAGTCGAGGGCCGCGAGATCCGTCTCGGCGCGCTCACGTTCATCGCCTACGACTCCGCTTGGCTCCGGGAGGCCCCACTCGACATTGATGCGCTTCCCGTCCGCGGGGCGACGCACTTTCGCGCATGTGTCTGCGGCGTCCTGCTGCGGCAACCGTCGGCTCCGTATCAGTCGACTCATGTGTCGTCCTTCCTCCCTATCTCCCGCCAGCGCAAGTGCTCTGGTCGGTCGAGGCTTCAGCGGTGGGTGAGACACGCAGTGGCTCGCCAATCGGCCACCACCCAAGTCGCGGCGATCGAGCCCGACGAATCTCTCTACGGCCTGTTCGATCTGTTGACTGGCTCCGTAGAGACTGCATCCGAGTGCGACAGCAGTGATCTAGCGGCGGAGGTCCTGATGGTCAATGGGCCTCGTAGTCCTCTCGGCTTCCCTCGCACCAACGGAGCAGACGGCGGAGGTGACCCCACTCAGGTCCACGAGTATCAACCCGAGCCACTCACTTCTCTGCAAAGGGAAGATCTTCGCCGCCGGAATATGGATGCTCTACATACTCCTATCGTAGGAGAAACCCCCGAGGCTCATGCCTTGGAGGATGCGCGTTTGGCCAACTTGGCTGAGCGCACTCGACTGGAGAACCTCCAGCGAGCACTCGACAAGCGCGCGAGGCAACGAATACCAGACTCCAGTCGACGTCAACTCTTTCCGCCGCCGACTCAGGTATATCGAACCCCAATTCAGAATCTAGCAGCTGCAGCCCGTATAGCAGAGTCGATTCAATCCTCTCAGTCAGAGGCTGGCAGAGGCTTGATGCAGATCAGAGATTTACTCCGGGCAGCAGGAGATCAAAATTCAGCTGTATCACAGTCATGCAATAGGATTCACAGTCGATCCGTCGCTGCGAATACAGTCCAGTCGGCCCATAGCCCAAGATCGATTCCGCGGCATGAGGGATGTGGGGGTCGACGTGATCAGTATGATGACCGATTCGATCTGATGATCAGCGTCGAGTGCCCACTCCTCCCCCAAGAGGTGGGTCCTACGCCCCTCGACAGCAAGATGACTGACGCCAGCATAGCGTTGGGCGGAGAGTTCCGATCGACCCCAGGGAACCAGGCTTTGACGCGAGATCCATTATCGTGCAAGGTTTAGTTGACCGGAACAGATCTCACCGTGAAGGCCACGACAGAGATGTGCCCACCAGCAGCCGAGTTCATGTTTCAGGACCAGAGTGTTTTAGCAGAGCCATCAGAGCCGCGGTGATCCCTCCCAACTTCAAGTTGGCGACTGGGGTGAGTAAGTTCACTGGTGAGTCCAAGCCTGACACTTGGCTTGAAGACTACCGAGTGGCTGTGCAGATTGGCGGTGGCAATGATGAGGTAGCCATGAAACACCTACCGCTTATGTTGGAGGGTTCGACCAGAGCCTGGTTGAATTAGTTGGCCCCTAGCAGCATTTACACTTGGGAAGATCTTGCCCGAGTGTTCGTCGGGACATTTGAGGTTACTTGCAAGCGACCAGCAGGACTGACAGAGTTGCAGGTCTGCGTGCAAAAGTCGAATGAGACCCTGAGAGATTACATCCAGAGGTGGATCACCTTGCATCATACTGTAGAGAACGTATCTGATCATCAAGCAGTCTGTGCCTTCAAGGAAGGCATAAAGAACAGAGAGTTAAGTTTGAAGTTTGGTCGGACCGGAGACATGACTCTGAGTCGAATGATGGATATTGCCACCAAATATGCCAATGGCGAAGAAGAGGATCGACTCCGGAGTGGCAAGTACAAGTTGAGCCAGTCGGAAAAAGGAAACTCCAGTCGGAAGCAGAAGCGGAAAGCCGAGCGGCTTCTGAGCCAGCTGCTCCTAGAGAAGCCTTGGCTGTGACTTGGGGCAAGTTTAAAGGGAAACCCAAAGGATCTTCGAACCCCAAGAAGGTGAAGGACAAGGAAGGAAACGACGTGATGGATTTGCCATGTCACATCCACACGAAGAAAGACGAAGAGGGTAACTTCATCTACCCAAAACATACCACTCGCCAGTGCCGGCTCTTAATCCAGCAGTTTCAAGGGAAACAGCCCAAGGATAAGGAAAAGGAGTCAGACAAGGCTGAGGACAAAGAGGACAGTGATGAAGGATACCCCCATGTCAATTCCACCCTGATGATTTTTGCTGATGTTGAGAGAAAAAGTCGATTGAAAGTTATCAATCGTGAGGTGAATATGGTTGCTCCGGCGACACCCAGCAATTTGAAATGGTCTCAGACCGCCATTACATTCGACCAGTCTGATCATCCGACACACATAGCCACCCCTGGGAGGCAAGCTTTGGTGGTCGACCCAGTCGTCGAAGGCACTCGACTGACTAAGGTTCTAATGGATGGTGGCAGTGGACTGAATATATTGTATGCGGAGACGCTAAAGGGAATGGGCATTCCGATATCCAAACTCAGTTCCAGCAACATGAGTTTCCATGGAGTCATTCCTCGAAAGAAGGCAGAGTCACTCGGCCAAATAGCTCTAGATGTGGTTTTCGGCAATTCGAAGCATTTCCGCAAAGAAAAGCTAACATTTGAAGTCGTGGATTTCCAAAGCGCTTATCACGCTATTTTGGGCAGGCCAGCTTATGCACGGTTCATGGCTCGACCATGTTACGTATACCTCAAATTGAAGATGCCTGGCCCCAAGGGTGTGATCACCATCACTGGCAATCGGAAAAAGGCAGAAGAGTGCTTTCAGAAGGGCTCAAAGATTGTCGATGCTCAGATAACAGTGGTGGAGCTGCAAGAGTATTAGAAAAATGCAGATCCGAGTGATTTATTGCGGGCCAAGAAGCCCGCCACAGAGTCAGCGTTCCAGTCGTCTGGTGAGACGAAACCCGTTCACATCCACCCGACCGACCCCAGTGTTGCTCCGACTCATATTTCCACAACACTCAACTCTAAATAGGAAGAAGCGCTCATCCAGTTCCTCCGTGAGAACTGGGACATCTTTGCATGGAAGCCTGCTGACATGCTGGGTGTTCCCACGGGGCTGGCTGAGCATCGTTTATGAGTCGACCCAAAAGCAAAACCTGTCAAAGAACATCTTCGATGGTCCGCCATCCAGAAGAGAAAGGCCATTGGTGAGGAGGTAGCTCGGCTCCTGGCAGCAGAGTTTATCCGAGAGATTTACCACTCCGAGTGGCTCACCAATGTTGTCATGGTCCCCAAGAAGGACAAGTCACTTCGCATGTGCATTGATTTCAAACATATCAATCGGGCCTGCCCGAAAGATCATTTTCCTCTCCCTCGCATCAACCAAATTGTCGACTCGACTGCAGGATGTGAGAGATTGTCTTTTTTAGATGCTGATTCCGGGTACCATCAGATCCGTCTGTATGGACCCGATGAGATCAAAACAGCTTTCATCACTGCATTCGGGTGCTTCTGCTATGTCACCATGCCATTCGTCCTCAAGAATGCCGGAGACACGTTCATGAGGATGATTCAGAAGTGTTTACTCACTCAAATCAGTTGGAACGTGGAAGCATACATGGATGATATTGTGGTCAAATCACCGAAGGGTTCCGACCTGTTGACTGACCTCGCTGAAACATTTGCCAATCTCAGGAGGTATGATATCAAGCTCAATCCATCAAAGTGCACATTCAAAGTTCCTGACGGAAAGTTGCTCGGTTTTCTCGTTTCCGAACGAGGAATCGACGCCAACCCAGAAAAAGTTGGTACTATACTCCGAATGAAATGCCCTGTGCTTGTGCGCGATGTCCAGAAGCTTACTGGATGCTTGGCCGCGTTAAGTCGATTCATCTCCTGCCTCAGTGAAAAGGTATTGCCTCTTTACCGACTGATGAAGAAGTCTGACAAGTTCGAGTGGACTCCAGAAGCTGATGCAGCGTTTGCCGAGCTAAAAGCTCCGCTCTCCACCCAGCCGGTGCTTGCTGCTCCAATCGGCAAAGAGCCTCTGTTGCTTTACATTGCAGCCACAGGACAAGTCGTTAGTACAGTACTTACGGTCGAGCGGGAAGAAGAAGGGAAAGCCTTCAAAGTTCAGCGCCCAGTATATTATCTTTCCGAGGTGTTGACCCCATCGAAGCAAAGATACCCTCATTATCAGAAGCTCGTATATGGGATCTACATGACCGCCAAGAAGGTTGCTCATTATTTCTCTGATCATTCCATTACAGTCGTCAGTGACGCCCCACTGTTAGAGATTCTGCACAACAGAGATGCAACCGGTCGAGTGGCGAAATGGGCAATTGGACTCCTTCCCCTTGATATAAAGTTTGAGGCAAAGAAAGCCATTAAGTCCCAAGCAGTAGCAGATTTCCTTGCCGAGTGGATTGAACAACAGCAGCCGACTCAAGTTCGCTCGGAGCATTGGACCATGTTCTTTGACGGTTCTAATATGTTAAATGGTTCCGGTGCTGGGGTAGTATTGGTTTCCCCCCAAGGAGATAAGCTCCGATATGTGCTCCAGATCCACTTTGATTCCTCCAACAATGAAGCAGAATATGAGGCGCTTCTGTATGGGTTGTGCATGGCCATTTCACTCGGCGTTCGTCGCCTTATGGTTTATGGCGACTCAGATTTGGTGGTCAATCAGGTGATGAAGGAGTGGGATGTTAGAAGCCCAGCCATGACTAGATACTAAAATGCAGTGAGAAAGCTTGAAAAGAAATTTGAAGGGTTAGAGCTCCATCATATACCCCGACTGAGGAATCAAGCGGCTGATGATTTGGCGAAGATAGGTTCCAAGAGAGAATCCATTCCCAGCGATGTGTTCTTGGAGCATATCCATACTCCATCAGTTCAAGAAGATCCTTTTACCGAAGAAGCTCCGCAGCCTAAAAGTGTCACAGATCCGACTGAAGTTGAAGTCCCAGTAGTGGTCGACCTGATCATGGAAGCATTGGTGATCACTCCCGATTGGACAGTGCCGTACATCGTGTATATCTTAAGAAAAGAGCTCCCGGAGGATGAAGAAGAGGCTCGACAGATCGTCCGCCGATCTAAGGCCTTCACCGTGATAAAGGGACAGTTGTACAGAGAAAGCGCGACTGGAGTTGGTCAGAAGTGTATAACGCCAGAAGAAGGTCGGATAATCCTTGACGATGTCCACTCGGGGACCTGTGGCCATCATGCGTCCTCTCGGACCATTGTGGCCAAAGCATACGGAGCGGGATTTTACTGGCCAAGAGCGAATGAAATGGCAAAGGAGATAGTCGACAAGTGTGAAGGATGCCAATTTTACTCCAATATGTCACACAAACCCGCCTCAGCCTTGAAGACCATTCCACTCGTCTGGCCCTTCACTGTATGGGGATTGGATATGGTTGGACCACTGAGAACAGGCAGAAGCGGTTTCACCCAAGTGCTAGTAGCAGTCGACAAGTTCACCAAGTGGATTGAGGCTAAACCCATCAAGAATCTTGATGCCAACACTGCTGTCAGCTTCATGAGGGAGTTGATATTCAGATATGGAGTTCCACACAGCATCATCACTGACAATGGGTCAAACTTCGATTCTGAGGAATTCAGAGCCTTCTGCACATCTCAGGGCACACGAATCGACTATGCTTCAGTAGCTCACCCCCAGTCAAATGGACAGGCAGAACGAACAAATGGCTTAATTCTCAAAGGGTTGAAACCCCGATTGATGCGCGATCTCAAACACGCAGCTGGTGCATGGGTCGATGAACTTCCGTCAGTACTTGGGGATTAAGGACCACGCCTAACCGGTCGACTGGGAGAACTCCGTTCTTCTCGGTCTACGGAGCTGAAGCAGTCTTGCTGAGTAACCTACTTCACAACGCACCCCGAGTCGAACTCTACATTGAAGCTGAAGCAGAGCAAGCCCGGCAGGACACAGTCTACCTTCTAGAAGAAGAAACAGAGATGGCGTTGATCCGATCGACCATTTATCAGCAGGACTTGCATCGCTTCCATGCCAAAAACGTGAAGAGTCGAGCCTTACAAGAAGGAGATTTGGTTCTCTAAGTGGATCAGCAGAAGCCACACAAGCTTGCTCCTACTTGGGAAGGTCCCTTCATCGTCACCAAGGTTCTCCATAATGGAGCATACCGCCTTTACAATGTCGAACACCAGATTGATGAGCCCCGATCTTGGAACGCGGAGCTGCTCCGCCCCTTTTATACTTAAGAATGCACTCGAATGAGATGTAATAAAAGTACTTATATAGTTCATTTTTCAAAGACAATAGGGTTATAATTTTCCCAGTGATTGGTATTACTTTTGTTCACATAAAGGTCCCCCAGTGGGTGGCTTAGCTGCGAATCCGTTTCGCCTAAGTTTGTAAAAAAATCCTTGCCGAGTGGTGAGCCAGCCTCCCACTTGGGGGCTTAGCTGCGAGTCCGTTTCGCCTAAGTTTAAACAAAATCCTACCGAGTGGTGAGCCAGCCTCCCACTCGGGGGCTTAGCTGCAGTCCAAGTACTCGCCTAAGTTTAACAAAATCCTACCAAGTGGTGAGCCAGCCTCCCACTCAGGGGCTTAGCTGTAGTCCAAGTACTCGCCTAAGGTTAAACAAAATCCTGCCGAGTGGAGAGCCAGCCTCCCACTCGGGGGCTTAGCTGCAGCATAGCGCTCGCCTAAGTACAAACACAATGTGCACTCCGCAAGGAGGACGAGGCGCAGGTCGACTGCTACCCTCTCCTTCTGAGCTACGCCACAAATACAACGTGCGCTCCGCAAGGAGGTCGAGGCGCAGGTTGACTGCTACCCTCTCCTTCCGAGCTACGCCACAAATACAACATGCGCTCCGCAAGGAGGATGAGGCACAGGTCGACTGCTACCCTCTCCTTCCGAGCTACGCCACAAATACAACGTGCAACCCACAAGGAGGACGAGGTGCAGGTCGACCATTACCTTCTCCTTCAGAAGTAAGCCACAAAAATCCTACCGAGTGGAGAGCAGACCTCCCACTCGGGGGCTTAGCTGCAGCACCAGTGCTCGCCTAAGTTTTTGAAAATCCTACCGAGTGGAGAGCAGACCTCCCACTCGGGGGCTTAGCTGCAGCCCAGTGCTCGCCTAAGTTTTTGAAAATCCTACCGAGTGGAGAACAGACGTCCCACTCGGGGGCTTAGCTGCAGCCTAGTGCTCGCCTAAGTTTTTGAAAATCCTATCGAGTGGAGAACAGACCTCCCACTTGAGGGCTTTGCTACAGCCCAGTGCTCGCCTAAGTTTTTGAAAATCCTACCGAGTGGAGAACAGACCTCCCACTCAGGGGCTTAGCTGCAGCCCAGTGCTCGCCTAAGTTTTTGAAAATCCTACCGAGTGGAGAACAGACCTCCCACTCAGGGGCTTAGCTGCAGCCCAGTGCTCGCCTAAGTTTTTAAAAATCCTACCGAGTGGAGAGCAGACCTCCCACTCAGGGACTTAGCTGTAGCCCAGTGCTCGCCTAAGTATGATGAGGTACAGGTCGATTGCAACCTGTGCTTCATTCCTACCTGCAAAGGAACATCATAAACACTAGCATATATACCGAGCGAGGAACAATGTTTGTTCGAAGACAAATGCAAACATATTCAACGGCAAATCCAAAGTTCAGATAGCGTCCTACGGAACCAGAAGTGCTCAGGCACCAAGCCTGTTCAAGTTTTATCGGTTACAAGAACCACTCGGCATACCGAGGCAAATTTAAGGCATCAAGCATAGAAGTTTTTTACCCCTCCCGCGGAGGGCTGGAAGGCGCAACGAACTTGTCCAGGTCGATTCCATCTGCGATCCGAGTGGCAGCAGCGATGAAGGTCTCCATGAAGGATTGGAAGTCATGCTTCTTGGTATTGGCCACTTTGAGAGCCGCCAGCTTGTCCTCTCGCGCGTCCTTGCAGTGAACACGGACCAGAGACAGAGCGACATCGGCACCACACCTAGCAGAAGACTTCTTCCATTCTTGCACTCGACTTGGAACTTCATTCAGTCGAGTCATAAGAGACTCAAGGTCATTCTGAAGTGTTTCTCCTGGCTAGAGTGTCGTGTCGATGTGCGAGGTTGCAACCTTCAGTCTTGCGAGATAGTCGACCACGGCAGCAACACGAGACTCGAGTCGGAGCACGTTCATGGCGGCTTCATCCTTCACAGGAGAATTGATGGGATCTAGGCTCGTCTCCAGTCGACTAGTCTGTTCCTCAAAGTTCTGGCAGAATTCTGTAGACACAACCCAAAGTTAAGGCAGCAGTTTGGCGGTAAGTTCATAATTAAAAGCCTGTCGGACACAAGAGGTTACCTTCAAGCATGAGGAATAGCTTCTTAGCGAGTCCTCCCAGATAAGCCTCCAGATCATTCTTCTTTCCCGCCAATTCGCTGGCCTTGTCACTCAAGGCAATCTTGTCATTCTTCAGTCAACTGACCTCCTTGTTGGCCGCATCAAGAGCAGCTTTCAGATTGGTATTCTCGTCTTCAAGTTTGCTGACTGAAGCTGCTTTCTGTGCCTCAGTGAGGTCAAGATCCTTCTTCTTTAGAGAATCCCTCAGTTTATCTGCAAAATCACAGTGAGATCAGACTTAGAAATGGACAAGAAACAAAGGCAGTCGTCAAGGTTCTCACCAAACATACCTTTTGCCACCTCCATCGCCTTCGTGAAGTTCTCCTGGACAAGCTTCAGATCAAGTTCAAGCTGGATATGCTTGTTCTCCAATTCAGTATAACGAGCTGCAAGCTTGCAAGATTTCTGTGAAGGATCAATCGACAAACGTCAAAAATAGGTCACTTCCAAGTGACTAAGAGAAAAATCGTAGTATCTCTAAGACTACAACTGAATCAAAAATTCAATTGTAGTCTCGGGGACTACACCCAGTGGGTGCACTCAGCATGCCCCCACTAGTTCTATCAGCTAGAGTCGATCAGTCGACCAAAAAAGACAGAAAGGCTAACCACCAGCAGATAGCCACAGTTCCTAAAAAAGAGAGGTGTTCTTCAGACCGTAGTCGACTGCCAGCAGTCGACTACGGTCTCGGGGACTACACCCAGTGGGTGCACTCAGTGTGCCCCCACTGGTTCTATGATTCCATTCGACCAGATCGAGTGAGAAAAAAGTTCAGGACATAAAGACTATAGTCGACTGCCAGCAGTCCACCATAGCCTTGGGCTGCACTCAGCGTGCCCCCACCAATCCAGATATTCAATCAACACATCCAGTGGGTGTACGACGGATACCAAGATTTTCAGAAAAGTTGTCAGGTATCATATCCTAACAAAATAGGCGGTGATCGACTAACCTGAACATTGCTCTGAAGGGCTGAACTGGCGTCATAAGCTACTTGACTGGCGTCTCGGATCGCCTTCACTTGCTCCATCATGACCCCCGCCTGGCGTATGGCTTCTTTAGCAGCGCTTGCTTGGTCTTCTGGGCCGTGGTGGGTGGAGAAAAGTGAAGGCTGATCAGCACTCGACGACGAAGGGCGAGCACTCGTCAGCGACACCGCAAAGGATACGGTAGCCCGAGTGACGTTGTCCCCCTCCGCAACCAACGTCTCAGGTGCTAATACGACCTGAGCTGTCTTGCCAGTAGACGCCCTCATGTTCCTGCTCTGCCTTAGTGGTTCCTCGTCATCATCATCAGGAAGATCAATGATGATATTAGGTGGAGCTGCAGAAAAGATTCAAAGTTAAAAATGAAGATTCTACCGACTGAAAACGAAACTACAAAGGTCATACCAGGATTGGAAGTGACAGCATCCTCCATTTCTTGATCTTCAGGTCTGGTCGAGGTATCAGAAGTAGCAGCACCGCATTTTCAAAAATCAGTCGGTCAGCGAACGAATCGACCAAGAGTAAATCCATGTGAAACAAGAAGACACAATTTACGCCATTACCCGGAAATAGTGGGAATCACCATCTTCATCTTCGGCAGAGCCTTCGTCGGCTTTGATGACGCCGCACGGGATTGCTTCGGTGCTTTCTCAGTCGGCGCTGGAGAGGTCGTCCGAGGGCGCTTGGTCGACTGCACAACAGGCACGGCTCCCTTGCCGCGCTCGACTACATGATCATGGACAAGCTTGGATCGTCTTTCAGAACAGGGAGGCTGGACTTCCTCCTCCTCTTCCTCCTCTTCTTCCTCGTCAGAACCAGCGTCTTCATCACCCTCCTCGCCATCCGATTCCCACTCCTCCTGACTTTCGCCTCCGCTTCCTTCCTCCTCTTCGG
This sequence comes from Triticum timopheevii, assembly GCA_963921465.1. NCBI lineage: Eukaryota > Viridiplantae > Streptophyta > Magnoliopsida > Poales > Poaceae > Triticum > Triticum timopheevii. The sequence continues at coordinate 416,800,488 of OY997262.1, forward strand.
TCTGAACTTGCGCACCGTTGGGCATCGAATACAACTCAGTAGTGATCTGGAAGGTAACAAAACAACACGAAGGTCAATCGACCGATTTGTAGTAAAATGGAATGAATGAAACAGGATCACAACCGGAGATAAGTGGTCGTACCTTGTCCGGTTCGTAAGTATGGTCGAGTGGTGGGATCCTCTTAGCCCCACGAGGATTATCTTTGTCCCCTGTGATGGCGGTCATCCACCTCTCCAGTGTGGCGTCGTTGACCGCCTCTGGATGGACCTGAGTGGTGTCTTCGGTACCATAGTACAACCACATCGGGTGGCCTTGGTATTGGAGTGGCTGAATGCACCGTCGAAGGAAAACCTCCAGAAGATCCATGCCAGTCACTCCATCCCAAATGAGCTGGACTACACGTTCCATCAACATTTTAACCTGAGCCTTCTCCTTTGGAAGCACCTTCAGAGAAGACGGCTTGTTCACTCGGTCCATGGAGAACGGAGGGAGACCAGTCGACTGACCTGGCATCGACTCGTCTTGGCAGTAGAACCAGGTCGACTGCCACCCTCTAACTGACTCGGGAAGGGTCATGGCTGGAAAAGCACTCTTACTCCTCATCTGGACCCCAAGACCCCCACACATCTGGATCACTTGGGTCTTCTCGTCATTCGGACTAGCCTTTTTCACCGTCTGAGAACGACAAGTGAATATGTGCTTGAAGAGGCCCCAGTGCGGCCGACAACCCAAGAAGTTTTTGCACAAAGACACGAAAGCGGAGAGATAGGCAATGGAGTTGGGTGTGAAGTGGTGAAGTTGTGCCCCAAAGAAGTTAAGAAACCCTCGAAAGAAAAGATTTGATGGCAGAGAAAACCCGCGATCGATATGGGTGGCTAAGAGCACACACTCACCCTCCTGTGGCTGCGGCTGCCACTCCGTCCCCGGAAGCCTTGCTGACCCGTGGGAGATTAGCCCCTCATTGGCCAGGTCGTCGAAATCCTTCTGGGTGATGGTCGAGCGGATCCAATCCCTCTGGATCCAACCTTGCGGCAGGCTGGACCGCGACGAGGATCCACCCCGACTGGTCGCTCTCCCCTTCACCTTCGCCGTCGCCTTCTTTGCCCGCTCCAAAGCCGCCGTCTTCTCAACACCATTGTCGCCGACGAGGCCAACACGGGGCGGTGGCACTGAGCAGGCCGCAAACTTAGCAGATGAACCTGAAGGCAGGGGAGGGGAAAATGGAGGCGCACTGTTCAAAAAAAACCTCCGCCCAGCGCCTTATATGGAGTCGCTTCCGAGTGGTTGACTGGTAGGCCCGAGCAATCCTATCAAATCCCGCAATAGTCGCGTGCGCGGTACGTGGCGAAAAAGGCGGCGCGGAGATCGAGGCATCTCTGCCTTATCCCATCCGAGTACCGCGATCTTCTCCGCTTCACGCGCTTCCCGAAATCCGGATCCTGCTAAATCCGTTAACAGCAGAGCAACTTGTTAGACGGCAGATTTCCTACGATCTGTCGCTCGGAAATCTCCAAGTTCACAAAGTTCACTCGACAGGTTAAAAGAATGGATCAAGGCGACTGAAAGAAAAGTTGACGCCATCACTAAGAAGCCATTGATCCAGAGTGAGACGCACTCGCAGCACAAAAAGCAGGTTGGAAAGATTATCAACTCCTTCCTCACTCAAACCTTGATCCATTCGGGGGCTAATGATGAGGTCATGTACCTAGGGTAGGGTCATGGACCTGACCAAGGTACCCTCCCCAAGGACATCTTTAGAAGAAACTCCCTTCCAGTCGACCTGGAAGGATTCCACTCGACGGACTCGAAGACACTCGACCATGAAGACTCACTCGACCACCAGGAGTTCAAGAGCCGCTCTGTATCCAAACGGTCTATAATTAAGTAGTCTTTATGGTCATGATGACACTTTATGTAAGGTGCTACCAGTAACGCCAGGCCTTAATGTACTTTAAACCCTCCGCTACGTGGGCTGGCTGGGGTCCTGGCAGACTCTATATAAGCCACCCCCCTCCACTGATAGAAGGGTTCGCACCCCTGTAACTCATACGCATATAATCCAGTCGACCGCCTTCGGGCTCCGAGACGTAGGGTTGTTACTTCCTCCGAGAAGGGCCTGAACTCGTAAATCCCTTGCGTATACAACTACTCCATAGATAGGATCTTGCCTCTCCATACCTACCCCCATTCTACTGTCAGTCTTAGTACCATGACAGTTGGGTATCATATCCTAACAGAACAGGCGGTGATCGACTAACCTGAACATTGCTCTGAAGGGCTGAACTGGCGTCATAAGCTGCTTGACTGGCGTCTCGGATCGCCTTCACTTGCTCCATCATGACCCCAGCCTGGTGTATGGCTTCTTTAGCAGTGCTTGCTTGGTCTTCTGGGACGTGGTGGGTGGAGAAAAGTGAAGGTTGATCAGCACTCGACGACGAAGGGCGAGCACTCGTCAGCGGCACCGCAAAGGATACGGTAGCCCGAGTGACGTTGTCCCCCTCTGCAACCAACGTCTCAGGTGCTGATACGACCTAAGCTGTCTTGCCAGCAGACGCCCTCCTGTTCCTCCTCGTCATCATCATCAGGAAGATCAATGATGATATTAGGTGGAGCTGCTGAAAAGATTCAAAGTTAAAAATGAAGATTCTACCGACTGAAAACGAAACTACAAAGGTCATACCAGGATTGGAAGTGACAACATCCTCCATTTCTTGATCTTAGGGTCTGGTTGAGGTATCAGAAGTAGCAGCACTACAGTTTCAAGAATCAGTCGGTCAGCGAACGAATCGACCAAGAGTAAATCCATGTGAAACAAGAAGACACAAGTTACGCCATTACCCAAAAATAGTGGGAATCACCATCTTCATCGTCGGCAGAGCCTTTATCGGCTTTGATGACGCCGCTCGGGATTGCTTTGGTGCTTTCTTAGTCGGCGCCGGAGAGGTCGTCCGAGGGCGCTTGGTCGACTGCACAACAGGAACGGCTCCCTTGCTGCGCTCGACTGCAGGATCATGGACAAGCTTGGATCGTCTTTCGGAACGGGGAGGCTGGACTTCCTCCTCCTCTTCCTCCTCTTCTTCCTCGTCAGAACCAGCGTCTTCATCACCCTCCTCGCCATCCGATTCCCACTCCTCCTGACTTTTGCCTCCGCTTCCTTCCTCCTCTTCGGTCTGAACTTGCGCCCCGTTGGGCATCGAATACAACTCAGTAGTGATCTGGAAGGCAACAAAACAAGACGAAGGTCAATCGACCGATTTGCAGTAAAACATAATGAATGAAACACGATCACAACCGGAGATAAGTGGTCGTACCTTGTCTGGTTCGTAAGTATGGTTGAGTGGTGTGATCCTCCTAGCCCCACGAGGATTATCTTTGTTCCCTATGATGGCGGTCATCCACCTCTCCAGTGTGGCATCGTTGACCGCCTCTGGATGGACCCGAGTGGTGTCTTCGGTACCATAGTACAACCACATCGGGTGGCCTTGGTATTGGAGTGGCTGAATGCACCGTCGAAGGAAAAAATCCAGAAGATCCATGCCTGTCACTCCATCCCGAATGAGCTGGACTACACGTTCCATCAACATTTTAACCTGAGCCTTCTCCTCCGGAAGCACCTTCAGAGAAGACGGCTTGTTCACTCGGTCCATGGAGAACGGAGGGAGACCATTCGACTGCCCTGGCGTCGACTCGTCTTGGCAGTAGAACCAGGTCGACTGCCACCCTCTAACTGACTCGGGAAGGGTCATGGCTGGAAAAGCACTCTTACTCCTCATCTGGACCCCAAGACCCCCACACATCTGGATCACTTGGGTCTTCTCGTCATTCGGACTAGCCTTTTTCACCGTCTGAGAACGACAAGTGAAAATGTGCTTGAAGAGGCCCCAGTGCGGCCGACAACCCAAGAAGTTTTCGCACAAAGACATGAAAGCGGAGAGATAGGCAATGGAGTTGGGTGTGAAGTGGTGAAGTTGTGCCCCAAAGAAGTTAAGAAACCCTCAAAAGAAAAGATTCGGCGGCAGAGAAAACCCGCGATCGATATGGGTGGCTAAGAGCACACACTCACCCTCCTGTGGCTGCGGCTGCCACTCCGTCCCCGGAAGCCTTGCTAACCCGTGGGAGATCAGCCCTTCATTGGCCAGGTCGTCGAGATACTTCTGGGTGATGGTCGAGAGGATCCAATCCCCCTGGATCCAACCTTGCGGCAGGCTGGACCGCGATGAGGATCCACCCCGACTGGTCGCTCTCCCCTTCGCCTTAGCCGTCGCCTTCTTCGCCCGCTCCAAAGCCGCCGTCTTCTCCTTCACCATTGTCGCCGACGAGGCCGACACGGGGCGGCGGCACTGAGCAGGCCGCGAATTTAGCAGATGACTCTGAAGGTAGGGGAGGGGAAAATGGAGGCGCACTGTTCAAAAAAAACCTTCGCCCAGCGCCTTATATGGAGTCGCTTCCGAGTGGCTGACAGGTAGGCCCGAGCAATCCTGTCAAATCCCGCAACAGACGCGCGCGCGGTACGTGGCGAAAAAGGCGGCGCAGAGATCGAGGCATCTCTGCCTTATCCCATCCGAGTACCGCGATCTTCTCCGCTTCACGCGCTTCCCGAAATCCGGATCCCGCTAAATCCGTTAACAGCAGAGCAACTTGTTAGACGGCAGATTTCCTACGATCTGTCACTCGGAAATCTCCAAGTTCACAAAGTTCACTCGACAGATTAAAAGAATGGATCAAGGCGACTGAAAGAAAAGTTGACGCCATCACTAAGAAGCCATTGATCCAGAGTGAGACGCACTCGCAGCACAAAAAGTAGGTCGGAAAGATTATCAACTCCTTCCTCACTCAAACCTCGATCCATTCGGGGGCTAATGATGAGATCATGTACCTAGGGTAGGGTCATGGACCTGACCAAGGTACCCTCTCCAAGGACATCTTTAGAAGAAACTCCCTTCCAGTCGACCTGGAAGGATTCCACTCGACGGACTCGAAGACACTCGACCATGAAGACTCACTCGACCACCAGGAGTTCAAGAGCCGCTCTATATCCAAAAGGTCTGTAATTAAGTAGTCTTTATGGTCATGATGACACTTTATGTAAGGCGTTACCAGTAACGCCAGGCCTTAATGTACTTTAAACCCTCCGCTACGTGGGCTGGCTAGGGTCCTGGCAGACTCTATATAAGCCACCCCCCTCCACTGGAAGAAGGGTTCGCACCCCTGTAACTCATGCGCATATAATCCAGTCGACCGCCTCCGGGCTCCGAGACGTAGGGATGTTACTTCCTCGGAGAAGGGCCTAAACTCGTAAATCCCTTGCGTATACAACTACTCCATAGCTAGGATCTTGCCTCTCCATACCTACCCCCTATTCTACTGTCAGTCTTAGTACCATGACACCGGCCCCCGGCCGATCCAGCGATGCAGGTGCCGCGGGCTGTGCTCGGCGTGGATGGGGCTGCCATGGCGTGGTGGTGGCCCTCGGCGGTGGTCGGGTTCGTCTCACGGCGGCGGCTGGACCTCTTTGGCGTCGGCCCGTCGGTGAGCGGCTTGTGTAGGCCTCGACCCCTCTTCTCGATGCCCGGGCACAATCTTCGTCGGAGAGTTGGCTCGTCCCCAGCTTTGGTCCATCGCTCGTCTCACGCCTGGGTTGCAGGACCGTTCTCTTCTCGCGCCTGGCAGCAGGACCAAGCCCGTCTCGTGCACGGCTGCAGGACCGAGCTCGTCTCGCGCACGGTGCAGCGGGAAGAGTCGATGGTGGCTAGATGCTAGGGGCCGCTCAGTCTCTTTGGTTGGGGTAGCGGCGAGTCTCGAGTGAGGTGGTGTTTAGGCCTTGGATGCCGGGGCGGCGGCCCTGGTGGTGGTTGCGTGGTGCTCATGGGCCGAGCCCGTTGCTCGGTGCTGCCCGGTGACTATGGCCGTGGGGGCGGTGTGGTTACCGGGGTGAAAACCCGCTCTTTCTTTGGACGGACCGGCGGCGGCGAAACTCGCTCCCTTCCTGAAGGCGCCGTCGCGGCTCTCATTGCCCGTCGTGTTGCTCTAGGGGGAACTCTGACCCTCTGGTCGGGCGGTGGCGGCGCTCTGGTGTCGTTTCCTTCCTGAAGGCGCCGCCTTGGAGCTCACGGTTCGTCATATGTGGCTTCATCTCATCACAGTGGCGTGTTCACGGTGGAGTCCCCGGTGGCTTTTGTAGTGCTAGGGGAGGTGTTGCTGCATTCAGCATCTTTGTATCCGGCCTTGGGTGTGTGCGTGTGTTTTGGTGGTGTGCGTTTGTACCCTGTTACTGTAGATCATGCTTTATATATAAAGCGGGGCGAAAGCCTTTTTCGGCAATATTGCTATGTCACCATTTGAGCTGAAGCCTTATGCGCCATGGATTATGAAGTTCATCAGGACAAGGTCTTCACTCAACTACAAGGCTGATACTCTGAACCCTGGCAGTTTCTTGCCTCCAATTGAAGTCCTCAAACGGACATTTTCCTCAGCTGATGACAAAGGCAAGGCAACTCTTGTGATAGATGAAGGCATTCGTCCATTGGATGGTCAATTTCGCAAGGCTGCATCCTACTCCACCAATGATGACTCTGCCACACATGATTCTGCCGCCCAACACCTCTGCCAAGCAAATTCCTCAAGCCACAGCACCCAGGGTGATGATTGATTGTGAGTTACTCCTCAGTCTTCATCAGAAAGTTGATCGCAATCATAAATGGGTCAAGCGTCAGTTTGGTTCCATTCTTTACAACATGACCTCAACCCACAATGTTGTGAAGAAAAACCAATACTACCTCCATGAAACCTTCAACCGTACGTGGGCTGTTCTATCTCATATCTACAGCGCAGAAGATCTGAAGAGCATGGGTCTCAAGGAAGAATTTGACTGGTCTGCACCTCCACCGAAGAAATTCAAGAAGGTCAAGGTTCCTTCCTTGGTGGCCAGCTCCTATTCTTCATCGCGCGATGCTGATGAAAATGAAGACTTGGACGACACTGCGGCAGGCCCTACTACGACAACCAACCCCGACAACACTGGCGCTCCTCCATCAACTTGATATTCTTCAGGGGCGTTAATCCTCAGTTTCGATCCTTTTGGTCATTCGATGACAAAGGGGAAGAAATCTAAGTTAGTCTTCAAGCGGGTCTATTATATGGGCGTTTTTTTTGATAAGTTAGAACTCTCGCTCTTCTGAAACTTTTATTGGATCGAGTTGTAACCTTAAAACGATGGTGCTCTGATACTTTTGATGCACTGTGCTCTGATTCTGCATGCTTGTTCCTCGTTAATATTATTGCACGCATGCTGAATTTCTTCAGGCACCATATTTCATCATGCATTTCAAATTCTTCATATTATATGTCCAATGCATGTATGAATTACAAGATATAGGGGGAGATCTCCATGATTCAACTCTTCAAGTGTGCATTGCTTCAAAATCAAATTCCTCATTATGCACATCTTCAGGGGGAGTTCTTCTATATCTTGCAATCAAATTCCTCAATATCAGTACTTACACTTCATATGTTTATCCCCGTTGAAAACTTAACCTATATTGTCATCAATCACCAAAAAGGGGGAGATTGTAAGTGCATCTAGTGCCCCTTAGTGATTTTGGTGTATTGAAGACTTATAGGTTAAGGGACTAATGTGTTTATGAGTGTACACAGTCTATAAGTCTATGAGGAGTTTGATATTTACAGAGAAAGTCGGCCCCTAAAAATGAATATCTTCGACTGAAGATTTTGGTATTCCTGAAGACTTTCATGAAGACTTTGAAAGTGAAGAAATTGGTGTGTCCGTGAAGACTTGATATTCATGCAAGGAATATGAAGCTTGAAGACTTTTGTTTTCATAGTTTTGTTTTTCTCTTTCTTGAGTCATAGGAAACACCGTACTGTTAAAGGGTGTCGAGGAAATACTAAAGAAAAATTTCCATGTGATGCTCAACTCAAAATCCTACACCTACCAATCCCTTCGAGTGAAGCCATTGGAAATCTCATACAGTTCAGTCAATTTCTTCAGTGACAGAGACGAAGTTCTTCTAACCACTGAGGAATTTGCTCTAACTGAGGAGTTAGGAATTCGCCAGTGCGGATTGCCTACACAAGTGAGGAACATGATAGCCCTGAGGAATTTGAGAGTCAAATTTCCTACCGTTGTTATGCTACGCGCCAGCTATCCCAAAATATCTTATCCACATAACGGTCATATCATTGAAGGGCATTTATGTCTTATCATGTCGGGCTCCTCCCTAGGCTATAAATAGCCGCCCCCTACAACCACTAGCTGGTTGGCTGCTCCGAGAGAAATTGACACTTGTCATTTGAGAGCAACCCATCCTCCGAGGACTTTGAGTGAAAATCATCGAGTGAGGAAAATCCAAACCCAAACACCCACAAACCCAAAGTGATTGAGCATCACTGAAGAGATTGATCCTGCATGGATCCGACGCTTGTTACCTTTGAAGACTGTGCTTCTTCCAGACGGTTAGGCGTCATGGTCTAGAGCATCCAAGAGGAATTGTGGTTCGCCGAGTGACCGAAGTCTGTGAAGGTTTGGAAGTCACCTGAAGACTTACCACGAGTGATTGGACGAGGTCTGTGTGACCTTAGTTCAAGGAGAATACGGTGAGGACTTGGTGTCCTGAGATGCGTGCTCAGCGACTGGGTGTCCGGGACTATGTGTCCTCGAGTTTAAATACTCAGCCGCTCCAACCAGACGTACAATTGAGACAGCAGTTGGAACTGGTCTACCAAATCATTGTCTTCACCAACCTTACTGGTTCTATTTCCTCAACTCTTTCATTTCCTCATTACTGTGTTGAGTGATTGTTCATATCTGTGTTTGAAGACTTTGACTGAAGACTTTCTCAATTTCCTCAGATCAATTTCTTCATTCTGTTTGTCTTCATCTTGTGTTATCATGTGTTTACGCTTTCTGTACTCTGTGTTTGTCTTCATTTCATCATGATGACTATGTGTGTATTCTTTTATGCCTACTTCTGAGTACTTATTCTGCAGCAAGTAGTTCTTCGCTAAGGAATTTCCTCACCGGCAAATTCCTCAGTGAAGAATTCATAAAAATCGCCTATTCACCCCCCCCTCTAGTCGATATAACGCACTTTCATTGGGGCCTGTTCTGGAGCTCTGCCGGAGGGGGCATCCACCATGGAGGGCTTCTACATCATCACCGTATCCCCTCCGATGAAGTGTGAGTAGTTTACTTCAGACCTTCGGGTCCATAGCTAGTAGCTAGATGGCTTCTTCTCTCTTTTTGGATCTCAATACAATGTTCTCCCCCTCTCTCGTGGAGATCTATTCGATGTAATCTTCTTTTTGCGGTGTGTTTGTTGAGACCGATGAATTGTGGGTTTATGATCCAATATTATCTATGGAAAATATTTGATTCTTCTCTGAATTCTTTTATGTATGATTGATTTATCTTTGCAAGTCTCTTCGAATTATCTTTTTGGTTTGGCCAACTAGATTGGTAGTTCTTGCAATGGGAGAAGTGCTTAGCTTTGGGTGCAATCTTGCGGTGTCCTTACTCAGTGACAGAAAGAGTTGCAAGGCACGTATTGTATTGTTGCCATCGAGGATAACAAGATGGGGTTTTTATCATATTGCATGAATTTATCCCTCTACATCATGTCATCTTGCTTACGGCGTTACTCTGTTTTTACTTAATACTCTAGATGCATGTTAAATACCGGTCGATGAGTGGAGTAATAGTAGTTGGTGCAGAATCATTTCAATCTACTTGTTTTGGACGTGATGCCTATATACATGATCATTGCCTAGATATACTCATAACTATGCTCAATTCTGTCAATTGCTCAACAGTAATTTGTTCACCCACCGTAAAATACTTATGCTCTTGAGAGAAGCCACTAGTGAAACCTATGGCCCCCGGGTCTAATCTCATCATATCAATCTATATCACTTTATTTACTTGCTTTGTTTTTACTTTGCCTTTATTTTTACTTTGCATCTATCTATAAAAAATACCAAAAATATTATCTCTATCAGATCTCACTCTCGTAAGGGACCGTGAAGGGATTGACAACCCCTAAGTTGCTATCGTTTTGTGTAGGTACGAGGGACTTGTGCGTGGTCTCCTACTGGATTGATACCTTGGTTCTCAAAAACTGAGGGAAATACTTACGCTACTTTACTGCATCATCCTCTCCTCTTCGGGGAAATCCAACGCAGTGCTCAAGAGGTAGCAAGAAGAATTTCTGGCGTCGTTGCCGGGGAGGCTCACGCAAGCAAGTCAACCATACCAAGTACCCATCGCAATCCCTATCTCTCGCATTACATTATTTGCCATTTTCCTCTCGTTTTCCTCTCCCGCACTTCACCCTTTCCATTTTATTTGCCCTCTCTTTCCCAATCTCCTCCTCTCTTTCCCATTGCCTTTTTCCCTTTGCCTTTCTGTTTTCTTGTGTTTTAGATTACTTGTTGCCATGGCGCAAGATAATACAAAATTGTGTGATTTCTCGAATACCAATAATAATGATTTCCTTAGTACTCCGATTGCTCCTCTTAATAATGATGAGTCTTGTGAAATCAATACCGCTTTGTTGAATCTTGTTATGAAAGATCAATTCGCCGGCCTTCCTAGTGAAGATGCCGCTACTCATCTAAACAATTTTGTTGATTTGTGTGATATGCAAAAGAAGAAAGATACGGATAACAATATTGTCAAATTGAAGTTATTTCCGTTTTCACTTAGAGATCGTGCTAAAGTTTGGTTTTTGTCTTTGCCTAAAAATAGTATTGCTTCTTGGAACAAGTGCAAAGATGCTTTTATCTCTAAGTATTTTCCTCCCGCTAAGATTATCACTCTTAGGAACGATATCATGAATTTTAAACAACTTGATCATGAGCATGTTGCCCAATCTTGGGAAAGAATGAAACTAATGCATCGCAACTGCCCTACTCATGGTTTGAATTTATGGATGATCATACAAAAAATTTATGCTGGATTGAATTTTGCTTCTAGAAATCGTTTAGATTCGGCCGCGGGAGGCACTTTTATGGAAATTACGTTAGGGGATGGTACCAAATTGCTTGATAATATTATGGCTAATTATTCTCAATGGCACACCAAAAGATCTTCTAGTAAAAAAGTGCATGCTATAGAAGAAATCAATGTTTTGAGTGAAAAGATGGATGAACTTATGAAGATGTTTGCTCCTAAAAATACTCCTCTTGATCCCAATGATATGCCTTTATCTACTTTGCTTAAGAATAATAATGAATCTATGGATGTGAATTTTGTTGGTAGGAATAGTTTTGGAAACAACGCTTATAGAGGGAATTTTAATCCTAGGCCTTATCCTAGTAATCCTTCTAATAATTATGGAAATTCCTACAATAACTCTTATGGAAATTTTAATAAGATGCCCTCTGAATTTGAGAGTAGTGTTAAAGAGTTTATGAATTCACAAAAGAATTTTAATGCTTTGCTTGAAGAGAAATTGCTTAAAGTTGATGATTTGGCTAGGAACGTTGATAGAATTTCTCTTGAAATTGATTCTTTAAAGCTTAGATCTATTCCTCCTAAGCATGATATCAATGAGTCTCTCAAAGCCATGAGAATTTCCATTGATGAGTGCAAGGAAAGAACTGCTAGGATGCGTGCTTCCAAAGATGCTTGTATTAAAGCGTGTTCTTCCAATCCCTATGAAAATCAAGATGAAGATCTAAATGTTATTGATGTGTCCCCCATTAAATCTTTGTTTTGCAATATGAATCTTGATGAATCTGAAGATTATCTTCCTTTACCTAGAAGGCATTCTAAGAATTCAGAGTTTCTAGATCTTGATGATGAAATTGATGAAAGTGGGATTGAAATAAATAAAAACCGTGGTGTTGCTAAACCCACTATTTTGGATCTCGAGGAATTTAATTATGAAAATTGCTCCTTGATTGGTTGTATTTCCTTGTTTCAATCCGTGCCAGAATCTCCTCATGCTTATAGTCAAAATAAGGCCTTTACCGAACACATTGTTGATGCCTTGATGCAATCTTATGAAGAAAAACTTGAGTTGAAAGTTTCTATCCTGAGAAAACTCTATGATGATTGGGAACCTACTACTAAGATTAAAATTAAAGATTTTGAGTTTCATGCTTTGTGTGATTTGGGTGCTAGTGTCTCTACTATCCCCAAAACTTTATGTGATTTGCTAGATTTCCGTGATTTTGATGATTGCTCTCTAAACTTGCATCTTGCAGATTCCACTATTAAAAAACCTATGGGAAGAATTAATGATGTTCTTATTGTTGCAAATAGGAATTATGTGCCCGTAGATTTTATCGTTCTTGATATAGATTGCAATCCTTCATGTCCTATTATTCTTGGTAGACCTTTCCTTAGAATGATTGGTGCAATTATTGATATGAAGGAAGGGAATATTAGATTCCAATTTCCCTTAAAGAAGGGTACGGAACACTTCCCTAGAAAGAAAATAAAATTACCATATGAATCTATCATGAGAGCCACTTATGGATTGCCTACCAAAGATGGCAATACCTAGATCTATCCTTGCTTTTATGCCTAGCTAAGGGCGTTAAACGATAGCGCTTGTTGGGAGGCAACCCAATTTTATTTTGTGTTTTCTTGTTTTTGCTTCTGTTTAGGAATAAATAATCCATCTAAATTCTGTTTGGATGTGGTTTTATGTTTTAATTAGTGTTTGTGCCAAGTAGGACCTATAGGATAACCTACGATGATAGTTGATTTGATTCTGCTGAAAAACAGAAACTTTGCGCGCACGAATTTAGTTATGATAAATCACAGGAACGTGCTTTTAAGTTGATTCTTTTTGCTGCTGATCAATAAACAAATTTTCCAGGATTTCCTATTTTGGTAGAATTTTAGAGTTCCAGAAGTTTGCGTTAGTTACAGATTGCTACAGACTGTTCTGTTTTTTACAGATTCTGTTTTTTGTGTGTTGTTTGCTTATTTCAATGCATCTATGGCTAGTAATTCAGTCTATGAACCATAAGGAAGTTGGAATACAGTAGGTTTAACACCAATATAAATAAAGAATGAGTTCATTACAGTACCTTGAAGTAGTCTTTTGTTTTCTTTCTCTAACGGAGCTCACGAGATTTCTGTTGAGTTTTGTGTTGTGAAGTTTTCAAGTTTTGGGTGAATTCTTTTGATGGATTATGGAACAAGGAGTGGCAAGAGCCTAAGCTTGGAGATTCCCATGGCACCCCCAAGATAATCCAAGGACTCCAAAAAGTCAAAGCTTGGGGATGCCCCGGAAGGCATCCCCTCTTTCGTCCACTTCCATCGGTAATTTACTTGGAGCTATATTTTTATTCACCAACATGATATGTGTTTTGCTTGGAGCGTCTTGTATTATTTGTGTCTTTGCTTGTTAGTCTACCAAAATCATCCTTGCTGTACATATCTTTTGAGAGAGCCATATATGAATTGGAATTTGTTAGAATACTCTATGTGCTTCACTTATATCTTTTGAGCTTGATAGTTTTGCTCATAGTGCTTCACTTATATCTTTTGAGCGTGATAATTTTTGCTCTAGTACTTCACTTAGATCTTTTAGAGCACGGTGGTGGATTTGTTTTAAAAAACTATTGATCTCTCATGCTTCACTTAGATTATTTTGAGATTCATTAATAGCATGGTGATTTGCATAATGTTAATATACTTGGTATTCAAGATATGTGAAACTTTATTTTGAGTGCGTTGAATACTAAGATAAGTTTGATGCTTGATAATTGCTTTGAGATATGAAGATGGTGATATTAGAGTCATGCTAGTTAAGTAGTTGTGAATTCAAAGAATACTTGTGTTGAAGTTTGTGATTCTCGTAGCATGCACGTATAATGAACCGTTATGTGATGAACTCGGAGCATGATTTATTTATTGATTGTCTTCCTTATGAGTGACGGTCGGGGACGAGCGATGGTCTTTTCCTACCAATCTATCCCCTAGGAGCATGCGCGTAATACTTTGCTTTGATAACTTCTAGATTTTTGCAATAAGTATATGAGTTCTTTATGACTAATGTTGAGTCCATGGATTATACGCACTTTTTCCCATCCTTCCACCTTTCCTAGCCTCTCTAATACCGCGCACTTTTCACCGGTATCATACACCCACCATATACCTTCCTCAAAACAGCCACCATACCTACCTATTATGGCATTTCCATAGCCATTCCGAGATATATTGCCATGCAACTTTCCACCGTTCCGTTTATTATGACACGCTCCATCATTGTCATATTGCTAGCATGATCATGTAGTTGACATTGTATTTGTGGCAAAGCCACCATTCATAATTCTTTCATACATGTCACTCATGATTCATTGCATATCCCGGTACACCTCCGGAGGCATTCATATAGAGTCATACTTTGTTCTAAGTATCGAGTTGTAATTGTTGAGTTGTAAGAAAAATAAAAGTGTGATGATCATCATTATTAGAGCATTGTCCCAAGTGAGGAAAGAATGATGGAGACTATGATTCCCCCATAAGTCGGGATGAGACTCCGGACTTTACAAAAAAAAAGAGGCCATAAAAAAAAGAGAAAGGCCCAAATAAAAAAATGAGAGAAAAAGAGAGAAGGGACAATGCAACTATCCTTTTACCACACTTGTGCTTCAAAGTAGCACCAAGATCTTCATGATAGAGAGTCTCTCATTTTGTCACTTTCATATACTAGTGGGAATTTTTCATTATAGAACTTGGCTTGTATATTCCAATGATGGGCTTCCTCAAAATGCCCTAGGTCTTCGTGAGCAAGCAAGTTGATGCACACCCACTTAGTTTCTTTAATAGAGCTTTCGTATACTTATAGCTCTAGTGCATCCGTTGCATGGCAATCCCTACTCACTCACATTGATATCTATTGATGGGCATCTCCATAGCCCGTTGATACGCCTAGTTGATGTGAGACTATCTTCCCTCTTTTTGTCTTCTCCACAACCACCTTTCTATTCCACCTATAGTGCTATATCCATGGCTCACGCTCATGTATT
Source organism: Triticum timopheevii (assembly GCA_963921465.1). NCBI lineage: Eukaryota > Viridiplantae > Streptophyta > Magnoliopsida > Poales > Poaceae > Triticum > Triticum timopheevii. Next base: position 416,815,495 of record OY997262.1, read on the forward strand.
GCGTGAAGATTGAAAAAGTTTTGAGAATGTCATAAGTATGAAACAATTGCTTGGCTTGTCATCGGGGTTGTGCATGATTTAAATATTTTGTGTGGGGAAGATGGAGCATAGCCAGACTATATGAATTTGTAGGGATAACTTTCTTTTGCCATGTTATTTTGAGAAGACATGATTGCTTTGATTAGTATGCTTGAAGTATTATTATTTTTGTGTCAATATGAACTTTTGTCTTGAATCTTTCGGATCTGAATATTCATATCACAATTAAGAAGGTTTACATTGAAATTATGCCAAAGTATCACTCCGCATCAAAAATTCTTTTTTATCATTTACCTACTCGAGGACGAGCAGGAATTAAGCTTGGGGATGCCTGATACGTCTCCAATGTATCTATAATTTTTGATTGCTCCATGCTACTTTATCTACTGTTTTGGACTATATTGGGCTTTATTTTCCACTTTTATATTACTTTTGGGACTAACCTATTAACCGGAGGCCCAACCCAGAATTGCTATTTTTTGCCTTTTTCAGTATTTCAAAGAAACAGAATATCAAACGGAGTCCAAATGGAATGAAACCTTTGGGATCGTGATTTTCCAACCGAACGTGACCCAGGAGACTTGGACCCTACTCCAAGCAGTGCCCGAGGAGGTCACGAGGGTGGAGGGCGCCCCCCCCCCCCTGGGCACGCCACCTACCTCGTGGGCCCCTCGAAGCTCCACCGATGTACTCCTTCCTCCTATATATACCTACGTATCCCCGAATGATTAGAACATGAGCCAAAAACCTAATTCCACCGCCGCAACCTTCTGTATCCACGAGATCCCATCTTGGGGCCTGTTCTGGAGCTCCGCCGGAGGGGGAATCCACCACAGAGGGCTTCTACATCATCACCATAGCCCCTCCGATGAAGTGTGAGTAGTTTACTTCAGACCTTCGGGTCCATAGCTAGTAGCCAGATGGCTTCTTCCCTCTTTTTGGATCTCAATACAATGTTCTCCCCCTCTCTCGTGGAGATCTATCCGATGTAATCTTCTTTTTGTGGTGTGTTTGTTGAGATCGATGAATTGTGGGTTTATGATCCAGTATTATCTATGGAAAATATTTGATTCTTCTCTGAATTCTTTTATGTATGATTGAGTTATCTTTGCAAGTCTCTTCGAATTATATTTTTGGTTTGGCCAACTAGATTGGTAGTTCTTGCAATGGGAGAAGTGCTTAGCTTTGGGTTCAATCTTGCGGTGTCCTTACTCAGTGATAGAAAGAGTTGCAAGGCACGTATTGTATTGTTGCCATTGAGGATAACAAGATGGTTTTTTTATCATATTGCATGAATTTATCCCTCTACATCATGTCATCTTGCTTACGGCGTTACTCTGTTTTTACTTAATACTCTAGATGCATGATGGATAGCGGTCGATGAGTGGAGTAATAGTAGTAGATGCAGAATCGTTTCGATCTACTTGTTTTGGACGTGATGCCTATATACATGATCATTGCCTAGATATACTCATAACTATGCTCAATTCTGTCAATTGCTCAACAGTAATTTGTTCACCCACCGAAAAATACTTATGCTCTTGAGAGAAGCCACTAGTGAAACCTATGGCCCCCGGGTCTAATCTCATCATATCAATATATATCACTTTATTTACTTGCTTTGTTTTTACTTTGCCTTTATTTTTACTTTGCATCTATCTATCAAAAATACCAAAAATATTATCTCTATCAGATCTCACACTTGTAAGTGACCGTGAAGGGATTGACAACCCCTAAGCGTTGGTTGCGAGTTGCTATCGTTTTGTGTAGGTACGAGGTACTTGTGCGTGGTCTCCTACTGGATTGATACCTTGGTTCTCAAAAACTGAGGGAAATACTTACGCTACTTTACTGCATCATCCTCTCCTCTTCGGGGAAATCCAACGCAGTGCTCAAAAGGTAGCATAAACTCCCGAAGGTTTTGACCACCGTATCACGCAAATATCCTCTATTTTTGTTTCGAGCTGTTTCCATTACAGATCTAGAGCACCATGATGTCTCCTTCCTCCAACAATGAAGACAAGGATGCTTGGCTATTGAAGATAGAGCTGAAAAGAGAAGAACCGGAAGAGATCAACAAGGATCAAGAAGGCCATGGAGGTTCAAGCTCCGGCGGTGAAAGAAGAAGACATCCCTCAACCTTTACCTAACCTATTTATTCCAACAGAGATTGAAGCTTTCAAGATGATTGAGTTAGCTCGCATACAGAACAAGTATCTCACGCAGGAGAATATTTTGTTGAAGGATCATATCGCCGGACTCAAGGGCATTATCCGCAAGATGGAGGAGCTTTTATGCTCGATGTGCGATTATCCACCATCATCAACACCACCTCCATCACCTCCGAGGACATAAACACATGGGTATGGGCACTCCCCTTGGCAACTACCAAGCTTGGGTGAGGTGCCCCGGTATCGTATCACCATCATACTCCTATCTTTACCATTTTCTTTAGTTCGATCCTTTTAGTATTATCTTGATCTAGTAGATTGAAGTTTTGATATCAAGTAGTTTTGAGTTTTGCTTTGTGATCTCTTTTATGTAATCGAGTCCGTGAGCTATCTATAATAAATATTAGTTTTGAGTCAAGGGCTTTGCTATCTTGCTATGATCTTGATAAAGTAGAAAGAATAAAAGAGTTCATATTGATCTTATGGATAGTAATGACTTCACACATAGAAAGTATGAAGCATAAAAGTTGTTGAGAGTTGATAAACATAGTTTTGGTCATCGTTGCAATTAATAGGAAGTAATAAGGAAAGAGAGGTTCACATACAAATATATTATCCTGGACATCTTTTATGATTGTGAAGCACTCATTAAGTATGACATGCTAAAAGAGTTGATGTTGGACAAGGAAGACAACGTAATGGTTTATGTTTTCGCACATCTCAGTTAAAGTATATTGTCATTGACCTTCCAAACATGTTGAGCTTGCCTTTCCCCCTCATGCTAGCCAAATTCCTTGCACTAAGTAGAATACTACTTGTGCTTCCAAATATCCTTAAACCCAGTTCTGCCATGAGAGTCGACCATACCTACCTATGGATTGAGTAAGATCCTTCAAGTAAGTTGTCATGCTACAGGCAATAAAAATTGCTATCTAAATATGTATGACTTATTAGTGCAGAGAAAATAAGCTTTATACGATCTTGTTATGGAAGCAATAAAAGCGATGGACTGCATAATAAAGGTCCATCAAAGTGACGTTCTTTTGCATTAAGATTTTGTGCATCCAACCCTAAATGCACATGACAACCTCTACTTCCCTCTGTCAAGGGCCTATCTTTTAATTTATGTTTTTACTTTATGCTTGAGTCAAGGTGATCCTCACTGTCGGTGTTAAAACCGGCAGATCTCGGGTAGGGGGTCCCGAACTATGCGTCTAGGCGGATGGTAACAGGAGACAAGGGACATAATGTTTTTACCCAGGTTCGGGCCCTCTCGATGGAGGTAAAACCCAACTCCTGCTTGATTGATATTGATGATATGGGTAGTACAAGAGTAGATCTGCCACGAGATCAAGGAGGCTAAACCCTAGAAGCTAGCCTATGGTATGATTGTTGTTCGTCCTATGGACTAAAACCCTCCGGTTTATATAGACACCGGAGAGGGTTACACAGAGTCGGTTACAATGGTAGGAGATCTACATATCCGTATTTCCAAGCTTGCCTTCCACGCCAAGGAAAGTCCCATCCGAACACGGGACGAAGTCTTCAATCTTGTATCTTCGTAGTCTTGGAGTCCGGCCAATGATGATAGTTCAGCTATCCGGACACCCCCTAGTCCAGGACTCCCTCAGTAGCCCCTGAACCAGGCTTCAATGACGACGAGTCCGGTGCGCATATTGTCTTCGGCATTGCAAGGCGGGTTCCTCCTCCGAATAATTCATAGAAGATTGTGAACACCAGGATAGTGTCCGGCTCTGCAAAATAAATTCCACATACCACCTTAGAGAGAATAATATTTACACAAGTCCAATCTGCTGACGTATTTCGTGGCGTGACGTCACACCAAGGCCAAGCCTTTACTTGAATCGTTTTTATTATTCCACCTCAGCGTGTTTAGCGAAGCGGTTTCCTTGGCACGTCTTGTCGAAGCAGAGATCGTGTCCCCTTATTCCGGGATTCTCATCAATACGGACGTGGGTAACCCAACCGCGCCATTGATTGCGGCGATTGGGAGATAAGCGTGTTTTACCAGGCTGGTGGCGCATAGTTTCGTCCACCCATATATAAGGGGATAAGGATCCACCTTTTTACCTACGCCTTCTTCCTCCTTTGCTTACCCATCTCCACGCACTCGAGCTCCAGCGCCCAAGTCCGCACATCTCACCTCAACCCTCTCCAACCATGTCCGGAGCGGGAGGCAAGTGGATGGCCTCCTCCGTTACGGAGGGGCACATCAAGAAGCTGTGCAACGCCGGATATTTATCCAGCGATATCGCGCACTGGCTCCCCGGCGAGGGGCGGCTCATCCCTACCCCCGGGCCCCATGAGAGGGTGGTATTCCTTCCCCATTTCCTCCACGGACTAGGCTTCCCACTCCAACCCTTTGTCCGGGGGCTCATGTTCTACTATGGCCTGGATTTCCATGATCTGGCCCCGAATTTCATCCTCAACATCTCAGCGTTTATCGTCGTGTGCGAGGCCTTCCTCTGCATCCAGCCCCACTTCGGCTTGTGGCTAAAGACCTTTAATGTCAAGCCAAAGGTTGTGAAGGGCAGCCAAGCGGAGTGCGGAGGCGCCATGGTGGGCAAGATGCCCAACATCACTTGGCTCAAGGGCGCCTTCGTGGAAACCATCAAAGGGTGGCAATCGGGGTGGTTCTACATCACCGAGCCGCGTGACCCTGAATGGGAAGCGGTCCCCGAATTCAGATCTGGCATCCCCATGCGGCTCACTTCCTGGAAAGAGAAGGGCCTGTTGTGGGGTGATTCGGAAGAGCTGACCGGACTCCAATCCTATCTCCAAACCCTGGTGAACAAGAAGCTCAAGCTTGTCAATGTAATCCAGGTCATGCTCATCCGCCGGATTCTCCCCTGCCAACAGCGGGACTTCAAGTTGTGGGAGTTCGATCTGGCATAGCACCAGACCTTGAGTGGGCTCTTCGACACTACGTACGAAGAGGCCTGGAAGGTGCTATTCAAGGGCGCCGAGGCTCCCGCATCTGCTACCGAATATCGCGGATTCAGCTTGCAGCGTCCGGCTGGCGAGGTAAGCTATATTATCCTTTATGGGGCACTTGCTTCTCATAGTTTGACTCTATGTGGGATCTAAGCTCCCAATACCTTTAACAGGTCTGGCAGAAGACGTCCGAGCAGGTTAACTGTCCGGCTCCCCTGCCAAAAGACCCAGCGGATGCCTGTTTGACAGGGATGCTGGTCCCGGCGCCTTACGTACGTGGTGCCGGAGAAGAAGGCCAAGAAGAAGGCCACGGGAACCCAGAGGAGTTCCCGGCGCCAGGTGTTATCGGATTCATCGTCCGATGACTCCGAGGCGGACTCCTCCCACGAAGGCGAGGAGGAGAAGAAAGAGGCCTCTCCCCTAGGGGGGAGAGAAGAAGAGGAAGGCCTCCCCAACAGGGGAGGCCGAAGGGTCCAAGAAGGGAAGGACCCTTCCCCCGGACTGTTCCACCAACGCCTGCGACGGCGACGAGGAGTGGCCCTCAAGGGCCAAGCCCCTGGCGAGATCAAAAGTATCCGAACTCCTGAATAACTCATAATTTTTCTTTTTGTCGCATAGCATCTTTTAACGCCGCATACAACCCTGTAGTCCGCCCAAGGACGATCTTCCCGCTTTGTCGAGCGGGTCCTTGGGTACGTTGGATGTGGATAGCACTTCACTTCCGACCGCCTCCTCCCCCCGTGACGCTGACGACGCCGAGGTGGGAACCCAAAAAGGGACCCACCAGGAGGAGGAGGCCTCGGAGGTACCGCAGGGCAACTTCCCGAACTTTGGACCGGACTCCGCACCGGAACCTTCAGTGGTTCCATAGTCCAGCGGGTGGCCCCTTCTTAAGAAGGGCAAGACTGTTATGCCGGCGGCCTCCGTCCAACCGAAGGTGCCGGATAACTTACTGGAGGCGCTCAACGGCGCTTCCATCAACAAGGAACACCGCACTGTCATGAGTGCGGCGATTCAGAAGGTTCAGCTCGCCAAAAGTGCGCTGGCCGAAGCCTGCAGCAGCCTTCTAACAAGCTTTGAGGTAAGAATTTTAAGATATGTAAAATACTACTGCATAGACAGTAGCCCCTGATGCTCGGTTCGGTGTTCGGAAAGAAAAGCCGGACTGAGGATCTAAAAAGATATACGCAGGAGTCTTAACAAAAATATGTCAATATGGGAATGCAGGCTGCGCTGCTGACCTCTGCCGCACTGACTGCGGAGGTCAATGCCTTGAAGCAGAGCCTCGAGCGGTCCGAGAGAGAGCTCGGCCGTGCCAAGAAGCAGCTCGAGGACAAGGAAGGTGAATAACACCTTACTAAAGTTGTACCTTACAGAAAAGGATTTGGTTGCAAGAGAAATGACAAGGATAACGTGGGTACTCCAGGGGCTACGAACGAGGTGGCGACCCTGAAGGAGGCGGTGTCCGCGGGCGAACGCGATGCGGCCGCGGAACGCGCCGAGCGAGAGAAGCAGGAGGCGCGGGTGGCGAAGGTACGGCAAGACACTACAAGAAATATGTCAACTTATGACCTTCTGTCAGTGACCCTAGAAGAATTGGTCATAGATTTATGACCATTTGAGACCAATTGGTCAAAAGCTGTTCGAGGGGCTCCAAACCCTAAACCATTGCGACTATTTTGGTCAGAAAGGTCATAATTTCCTTACATGAAATGGTCATAAAGCTAACAGCGCTAGTCCGCTGCCTTATTTCTAGTTGTTAACAACCAATATAGATGGTCATACCCTTGTAAATTGTGGTGGGTTGCTATGACTAGGCGCCACCTCATCAGTTTTGCCCATGTGTCATGTCCATGTGGCAGTTTTTGCCCTAGGTTGTGAAGCAACCTATATTTCTGTCATTCCCAAACTTCCCAAAAAAATCTCATAAATTCTTTGGGTCATATCTTCGTCAAATATGTAAAAACCTTCCTTGCCTAGTTCAAAAATAATTCAAAAATATTCATTTTCCTATTCTGTTCAGAGTAACAGTTTGTGAAGGAAGTAACACTTTGGCATGTCCAAATAGTATCAATTTTCTACAGTGCTTTCCTATGCCCAAATAACCATCCTCCACCAAATTCCAGCTCAATCCATTCATTATTTTGAGCCGAGCTTCAACATTCGTATTTATGTCCACTGTGGTGGTTTGCAAAGAAAGTACCACCTAGGCTCCTCCTTTTGAGCTGAAAATCTGTGAAAACGGTCTTCTTAGTAACTTATCATCCTCAGCCAAAACTCATGCCCATTAGCCATGTACATTTCCCGTGCCGCTAATCAAACACTTGGCTGCTAATTCATGTTTGAGCATCGATTGGTCTCCTCGTGAGAATCTTATGATGTAATTTTCTTCCTAGCACCAACCTGGGGAGTGCCCAACCCACTAGACATGCCTAGGCCGCCCAGAACACATGGCAACGCCACGGTCACGCGGTGACCACGCGACGGGCATGCGAGTTTACGCGCTCTAGAGTTGGGGCCCTCGGCCACCACCCAAACCTCGACGTATCGCCACCAAACCATGTATTTATGATTAAATAGGTCCTTATGTAACTAGAAATGATTTTTGGAAAAAATAAATTGCAAACTATGAGGCAGCTGCAGTTCAAATTTGACCCGCTTCCAGCTGAATCGGCAGAAATTTGTCTTTTTCACGAGAGGTGGATCAAAAAATTTTACACCAGACCATTTTGTCAATTGTGCATTAAATATGGCCTAGTATTTTATAAAAATGATTTGGTCCAATTTTGCAACAATTATTTGGTAGTTCCTTCACAAAAAAACCTCCTTTCGGGCACTCGAAAAATGGAAAATGGTTTTTTCGTCCAACGAAAATGAAAACTTCCTTAGGCAACATTGTTTGCCATTCTAATATGCACCCTTGTGCACAATATGAGATCATTTGAACAAACTATGCCATGAATGTGGCCATAAGATTGATCATTTGGCTTGAAAGCCATTGATCTCCACACTTGATAGCTCGTTTCTGAGAACACTTTTTTAAAATAATTGCCGTATTAAAAGTTTGTTATTTTTCCTGGAAACATGTCCACATATAATGACACAATGCGAAGTTTTCCCAATTATTTGATTTTTTTGGAATTTTTTATGCCCGTTTCAAAATGCGGTCAAAACGGCGGGAATGACCATTCCTAGCTAGTGGTTTAATCTTGGAATTTTTTTGATGTTTCTATGATTAAATAGATACTTATGTACCTAGAAATGATTTTTGGAAAAAAATAAATAGCAAACTACGAGGCAACTACAGTTCAAATTTGACCCGCTTCCAACTGAATAGACGGAAATTTGTCTTTTTCACGAGAGGTGGATCAAAACTTTTTTCACCCAACCATTTGGTCAATTGTGCATTAAATATGGCCTAGTATTTTAGAAAAATGATTTGGTCCAATTTTGCAACAATTATTTGGTAGTTCCTTCACAAAAAAACCTCCTTTCGGGCACTCGAAAATGGAAAATGGTTTTTTCGTCCAACGAAAATGAAAACTTCCTTAGGAAACATTGTTTGCCATTCCAATATGCACCCTTGTGCACAATATGAGATCATTTGAACAAACTATGCCATGAATGTGGCCATAAGATTGATCATTTGGCTTGAAAGCCATGAATCTTCACACTTCATAGCTCATTTCTGAGAACACTTTTTTAAAATAATTACCGTATTACAATTTTATTATTTTTCCTGGGAACTTGGCCACATATAATGACACAATGCGAAGGTTTCCCAATTATTTGATTTTTTGGAATTTTTTATGCCCGTTTCAAAATGCGGTCAAAACGGCGGGAATGACCGTTCCTAGCTAGTGGTTTAATCTTGGAATTTTTTTGATGTTTCTATGATTAAATAGATACTTATGTACCTAGAAATGATTTTTGGAAAAAATAAATAGCAAACTACGAGGCAACTACAGTTCAAATTTGACCCGCTTCCAACTGAATAGACGGAAATTTGTCTTTTTCACGAGAGGTGGATCAAAACTTTTTACACCCAACCATTTGGTCAATTGTGCATTAAATATGGCCTAGTATTTTATAAAAATGATTTGGTTCAATTTTGCAACAATTATTTGGTAGTTCCTTCACAAAAAACCCTCCTTTCGGGCACTCGAAAAATGGAAAATGGTTTTTTCGTCCAACGAAAATGAAAACTTCCTTAGGCAACATTGTTTGCCATTCCAATATGCACCCTTGTGCACAATATGAGAACATTTTTTGAATTTTTCATGTGAAAAAATAGAAAAAAAGAATGCTCAGGGATTCTTTTTTTAAACATAAATTGTCTTTTTGATGAGAGGTGAATCAAAAGCATTTTACATTTTAAGATTTGGTCAATTGTACATAAAATGTTGTCTTATAGTTTTGGAAAATGGTGTGGTGCCATTTTGAAAGAAATATTTGGTAGATTCTTCACAAAAAAAGAATTTTGTCAATCCGAAAATAGAAAATGATTTTTCCCCTAAAAACTCATTTCTCATAACACTTTTTAAAGATATTTGTCTTATTCCAATTCCAAGTTTGTTAGTTTTCCTAAAAAACTAGGTCACATTTGCTGACACAATGAGAATGTTTTTATTTTTTTGAATTCTCATATCATAAAACTGTTTATATGATTCAACATCTTATTTTTAATTGATTAAGACCAATTTAGATGGTCATAACGTGTACTGGGCTCTGATTGGTCCATGAGCATGTCACGCGGATCGTGCCTTCAGCGCCGTCGGATGCTCCTCTCCAGATCCAGATCCGACGGCAGCCCTTTCTCCCTCACCCCCTCTTTGTCTGAAAAAAAAGGAAAATCCCTCCCGCACGCGAACCCTAGCATCGTCTCCCAACCCCTCTCCAGATCCAGATCCGCCACCCCTCTCCCTCTCCCCTCTCCGCCTCGCCTCCCCTCTCCCTCTTCCCTCGTCGCCTCGCCTCCCCTCGCCGCCGCACCGCCCATCGCCTCCCGCACCCCCCCGCCCGACCTTCTCCCCCCTGCCCTCCCCTCCCCTCCCGTGTCCCCATCCCGTCGAAACCCTAAGCGGCGGCAGTAGCCATGGTGAAGGGACGCACGGGGCAGCGCGTCAGGCTCTACGTCCGGGGCACCATCCTCGGCTTCAAGAGGTGAGCAACCCCGTTCTTGGCCATGCTCTCGCCGGATCCGGCGATTCATTTCATGGTGAGATTGGGCGGCGCGCTGATGGCGATGTGGGGGTTGATCTGCAGGTCGAAGTCGAACCAGTACGAGAGCACGTCGCTGGCGCAGGTCGAGGGGGTGAACACCAAGGAGGACGTGGCGTGGTCAGGTGTCGCTGCGACGGAAGAATCCTCCTCCGCTCTACTCTGCTCGCCGGTACGGACTCCCCCCCAACCCCTTCCTCCCGCCCTGGCCGGCCGGCCGAGGTTCCGATCAGACCCCCTCTCGTGCTTCAGGGACACGGCGCGAGAAGCTCTTCGGTCAAGCTTAGCTGTCAAGGATTGATTTATGGATGATTCCTTTGGGAACCTTGTTTAAGTTACAGTCTTGACATAGTAGCTCTTACTCTACCTGTGTGGCAATCATATTGTGTTTGAATGTAGCATAGTATCTGATTATGGTGTTTTTTTAGGTATTTATCTTCAGAAAAGGGATGTGTACAGTATTAGTATTTCCAGGAATCTGATTATGACACCCTGCTATCATGCCCCCCTAAAACACATGAATTTGTTTTACCTTTCCCACTTCGTGGTTACTGGTTTTGGACTTAAGGACACACATGCATTAGTCGTTAGTATTCACGTTTTATTTCTTTTTGCAGGATAGTTAGTATTCACTTTGTTGTTCTGCTTTATACCTGTGGTTAGTCTACTTACTGTTTCTGGACTTGAGGGCACACTTGTGTTGTGTGGTGGTATTTTTACTTTTCTGTTTGGTTTTATACTTGTCCATGGTGTATATATGAATGTCCTGAAATCAAATAACCTTCATAGGATAGGAAATTGGTAGTTTAGCTCATATAGATGATCTTATAGTGAACAGCTTTAGTTGTTTGATGCATGTTGCTGCCATTTATCGCTGCATCTATGTTCATTCAGTATTAGTAGCTCCTTGGATCTGTGCCCGTGCATTGTATGCTCTTCTTTCCATATATGTGCTGCATTTCTATATGGAAATGAGCTTACCCTCTGCTGTCCTGTTTCCATGGCGCGCGCAAACTGTGCAGTGCTGCTGTGGCTCCTGGTGGTGGTGAGCGTGAAGCTGGGGCGGCGCCACATCGCCCACAACACGGTGGAGCTGATGGAGAGGTGTCTGGCCAAGGACGACTTCCCTGAGTACTACGACGGCAAGACGGGGCGGTACATCGGGAAGCAGTCACGCAAGTTCCAGACGTGGTTGGTGGTGGGCTACCTGGTGGCCAAGATGCTCCTGGACGACCCCTCCAACCTCCGCGCCGTCTCCCTGGAGGACGACGGCCACATCCGAGAGGGACGACACCCACTACCACTGCCTCTGGGGCAAGATCACCCGCCCGCACGGCAACTCCGGCATCGTCCGCGCCCAGTTTAAGTCCAACCTCCCTGCCGAGTCCATGGTCAGTGCCTGCCCGCCCTTAGTTTCCTTGATGGTGCTTTTTGCTGAGGTTGTTTGTTGCTTTGCGTTGTGTGCAGGGGTGCAAGGTTAGAGTATTCATGTACCCGAGCAGCATCTAAAGTTAGCATCTGCTGCACTATTGCTGATGATGTTTGTTTAAGGCTGTTGCTTTGCTCTATGTGATTTTACTCTAGCATGTGTGTTGCGTTTTGTCCTGCACCTTGAGAATGACTAGGATTTATGTTATAGAATTCCAAGTGTAGTCGCAATATATAACATGCCTAAAGTATATGGACTTGTGCAGTGTGTCCATCGAGAGTAGATAGACTATTTCTTTCATGATTCATCTATATATGCTGCTCTTATATGCAAGTTTGTATCTGGATGTCTTATGCATGACAGAAGTTTGTGAAATGCAATGTTTTTTTGTTGTGGTCTGTTTGATGGGGATTGATGCACATGTAGGTCATATCTCTGTGTGTTTGGACCGAGGGAACAACACTAGCTTATTAGCTTACTTTTCATCAAGTACTAGTATTAGTTGAGATGTAGATGGACTGTTTCTTTCATGATTTTATCGATATACAGTTGTTTACATGTTTTTTATCTGGATGTCTTATACATGACAGAAGCTTGTGAATTGAAATGTTTCTTTTGTGGTCTGTCCGATGAGGATCGATGCATGTGTGGATCATATCCTTGTGTGTTTTGGATCTAAGAACTAGCTTATCAGCATACCTTTTTATCAAGTACTACTAATTTAGGTGTAGATGGACTATTTCTTGCATGATTCATCAATATGCAGATATTCTGCTGTTACATGCATGCTTGTATATGGATGTCTATTGGTGTATATGGACTATTTCTTTCAAGATCCATCAATATGCAGTTATATACATGTTTGTATCTGGATGTTTATATTATATCATGAGATTTTCTACAAATTAGTAAGGTAGTGGTTTCAGCTGCTGCATTGTTGCTGATATTTGATACTACACAATGTGACTGGAGTTTATTGTGATTTGCAGAAGATAGAATCTGGATGCAATTGCTTTGATATTCCTGTTTGGCCCCCAGGCTCCAAAAAAAAGCTCCAATTAAGTATGGTATTTTGTTTTTATTTCATGCTCTTTGTAGCTGACGGGTTGGGCTGTGCTTGGATGGGCCATGTTGTAGCTTACAGACATTCTGCATACTAACTCAGCCTCCGTATTACAAGTTTAAAAGAATTGCTGCGTAGTTCACAAACCTGGGACTAAACATTTCATTATTTTTGCTCTTGACGACTTTTACTTGGACTTTCAGTTTCAATAAGCCACATCCTTGTATAAAACTTAACACTGTCATGCACCTGTTTGCGCGTATGCCTATGATAGGGTTAGGACCTGCCGCACCTTTAGAGTTGAAACTGTGATGATTTAGCTCACTTTCTTAACGTGATGTTGATGCTGTACTCCATAAATTACTGAACATTTGTTAAAACTCCAAAAATACAGTATTTGCTACTGGCCTGTTAGTGTTAGCAGTATTTGCAGCTGGAGTATTTAGAGATTTAGTTTCCTACTCCAAACTTTGTATGTTTTTGATGTGAAACGCTTATGCATGACTAAGTGTTAAGTTGATACAATTTTGAGTCTGCACTGCTGTATGTTTTTTATGTGAAACACTTATGCATGACTAAGTGTTAAGTTGATACAATTTCTTTGATAGACAAGCATGGAAATATGTATTAACTTTCCTGAAAGTAGATAAGCATGACAATTCTGTTCAATTCTGATTTCTTTTGTAGTCAATTATGTTCAACTGATTTCTGAATATTTCTGATGTGACCTGTGGCCAGGTACCAGAGGCGATCGGCATCCTCCTGGTGGCGCTGCTCCTCACAAAGTGTTGAAGTTGGATTACCGCCTCATGTTGATGGCATTGTTTCTTTTTGGTGATCTAATGTCGCTTAGGTTGCTGCTGCTGTGATAGAAGCGCACCGCAACTTTAGTTGATGTGTATCTGTTTTTGCTTGTTTTAGTTGAGGTTGGACGTGTAGACTTGTATGTGCTGTTGTGTGTATTTGGATGAATGATTTCTGAATTTAATCATTTAATTGAGAGAATTATTGAGTGTTTGTTGTTCAAATGTGTAAACTGGAAATCAGGGAATAATAAAAAGACCAAATGGTCTACTGGATCAAAAATGCTACAGCCCAAATAATAGTGGGCTGGAATATTGTGCATTTCTGTAAAACCTTACAAAAAGGCCTAATGAAATGGTTTGCAAAAGGGCCATGGCCTAGAAAATTAAAAGGCCGAATTGTAGGGCGTGGCCCATGTAGCCGACCAAAAATTCACATGAAAAAAATATAGAAAGGCTGAATTAATGGGCTTGGCCCATGTAGAAAATCGAATTGGACCGGGCTGAATGTTGTGCCACATCAGCTTGCCACACTGGATGCCTACGTGGCCTGGGGAGGTTGCTAGTGACCAAAACGCCACAGTAGGAATATTTTGGTCGTAACGTATTTGACCATTCCAGAAGAAAGGTCGCTATAGTCAGTTTATGACGGCCAGCTTTTGACCTTCTGTTTTTGGTCACAAAAAGGTCATAAATGGAAATTTGTGACCTTTCAGTGGCCAATAGTGGAGGTCATAAGTTGACATATTTCTTGTAGTGAGAGCTCCAGGCTCTCGTGGAAAAACACGAGAGTTTGGAGCGTGACTCGAAGACTCGAGAGTCCGAGCTTGCGTTGGCTCTTGAGAGTGCCAAAGCCGCTAAGGCCGAAGCCCACAAGGCCCTCTAGGAAATCGAGGCATTAAAGAAGATAGCGGCGGGTAAGGCATTCTTCATGCAAAGCAAGCATGTAAAAGTGAATTACCTATTACTTACCCGAATTCGAAGCTCTCCAGGAGCGTTCGCAGAGCTGCCCCATAGCATGTCCGATGCTGCCGCTCTCTACCGAGCCGAGGAGGGGAGCTCGACGGAGAAGGTGTTCTGGTCTCAGTATGATGAGGCCGGACATCCGGTGCCCCTTAGCGACCAGCTGAAGCAGCTGGTCGAGCTCCACAAGGTGGCCGAACAGGCCATGAAGGGCCTCATAGTTCGGCTGTGGCCCAAAGAGGCCATGCCTGGGAGCTACTTCGGCCTGGTGCGGCGGCTGGTGGATGCTTGTCCATGGGTTGAAGTCATCAAGCACTCCGCCTGCATTGAAGGTGCCCGTCGGGCCCTTGCCCGTGCTAAAGTACACTAGACAGGATGGACGCTGAGAAGCTTGTGACGGACGCGCCACTGCCGGTCAAGGAGTATTGCACGCCCGAGATGTATTATAAGGGTGTCCTGAAGGGTGCCCGCGTTATTGCGGGTGAGTGCTCCAAAGATGTAATATTTAAGTAGACTCGCATTTTGTTATCAGGTGCGCTGAAAACTTTGTTCATATGCGCTAAGCAATGCTTGTTAATTTAAAATATTACCTTCTGTGCGGCCATTTATCAAATCTGAGAGATGGCAAGTCGTCGGCTTCAGCCCCCATGCCACGAGTGCTGGGGTGTTCGAGATAAACTTGAGCGCTCTTGTTCCCATTTTTGGGTCCATCTAGGGAGGCGCTCAACACAACGAACGAGGCAACCGGACTTATAATGTTTGAACACTCTCACTTAGCCATAGAATTCTATAATTTTAAATTTCGGCGAAGCCCCTAGTGTTCGGAAGGACGAATTCGGGGCGCTATCCACGCCTGGGCCGGACAAAGCCGGTTCCTCGCTCTAAGCGGCATAAGTCTTTAGGGACTCAAAGAAACCTCTCGAACAGCGACCGGCTCTCGCCCCATCATGACGGTCAGTTTTAGCTTTCTCCACTGAGGTGCTCGCCCAGCTCAACTGGGGCACAATCGCAGTGGTTCTCCCAGCGCTACCTTAGCCGATATAATGGAACGTAAGGTACCAAAACATGGGAGCCGGGCAAACCCAACTATTGACCCAAGACATGATTCGGAGCCGATGCATATAATGCTATAAGTTCGGGGTGCCGCACTTGTGAAAGTGTTCGGACTTATCACAGCATAGTATGGGGAACTTTAAGCCCCTGGTGTGTTTATCCGTACCAAAGTGTACGGATGCAACATGTCATAAGTGAACATATGTATAAGAAAGGAATGCAATTATAGGAAAAAAGTGGTGCATTGTTTATTCAAAAAATACTGCCATGAATGCAGAACGATACAAATAGTGCGATAAGCAAGGGGTGGGACTATTTAACATGTCCCCCTCCAGGGGTAGGCTGTGGAATGGTGTATAAAATAGGTATAATGCTCGAAATGGAGACCACCTGGATGTTCGTCGTGGCCTTTCTTCTTCCCCGGCTGTTGTATCGTGAGTCCGGCAGGTGTGGTTGAGCCGCACTCTGGGCCTGCCCATGGTATTTACAGAGCGTAGTGATGTACGCGGAGTACTGGTTTTGCAATTTTGCAAGGGCTGGGGTTGGGACCACATTGCTACGCGTGCTCAGAACGTGCCAGGTGGTCTTGTTGTAGGTTACTCCGGGCGCGCTTGACGGTGTCCGGTCGCTTAGTAGCCGGACTCGAGAATTGCCTTAAGAGGCTACTCTGAACTTCCGCCGCGAGGGCCGCTGTATGCTCCTCCATTCGGAGAGAGCGTTCGGTGTTTCCGTTGACCGTGATGACTCCTCGAGGGCATGGCATCTTGAGCTTGAGGTATGCGTAGTGCAGCACCGCATTGAATTTTGCAAACGTGGTTCGTCCGAGCAGTGCGTGATAGCCGCTGCGGAACGGGACTATGTCGAAGATTAACTCCTTGCTTCGGAAGTTATCCGGGGATCCGAAGACCACATCGAGTGTGACTGAGCCTGTACAATTGGCCTCTACACCTGGTATCACGCCTTTGAAGGTCGTCTTTGTGGGCTTAATCCTTGAGGGGTCTATGCCCATCTTGCGCACTGTATCCTGATAAAGCAGGTTCAGGCTGTTGCCGCCGTCCATCAGGACTCTAGTGAGGTGAAACCCGTCGACGATTGGGTCTAGAACCAATGCGGCGAATCTGCCATGGCGGATGCTGGTGGGGTGGTCCCTTCGATCAAAAGTGATCGGGCAGGAGGACCATGGATTGAACTTTGGGGCGACTGGCTCCATCGCATATACTTCCTTGAGTGCACGCTTCCGCTCCCTTTTGGGTATGTGGGTTGCATATATCATGTTCACCGTCCGCACTTGTGGGGGGAAACCCTTCTGTCCTCTATTGTTCGGCGGCCGGGTCTCTTCCTCGTCATCGCTATGCAGCCCCTTGTCATTGTTTTCGGCGATTAATTTGCCTGCCTGCTTGAATACCCAACAATCCCTGTTGGTGTGATTAGCTGGCTTTTCGGGGGTGCCGTGTATCTGGCACGAGCGGTCGAGTATTCGGTCCAAATTGGACGGATCCGGAGTAGTTCTTTTGAATGGCTTTTTCCGCTGACCGGGTTTGGAGCCTCTGAATCCAGTGTTGACTGCCGTATCCTCAGTATTATCGCCGTTAATGCGGCGTTTGTGCTTGTTGCGATGCGACCTGCCATTGCGGTCCTTGGTATCCAGACTGCCAGAATTTTTGTTGAGGTTGTTACTGCGGGCTAGCCAGCTGTCCTCTCCCACGTAGAAGCGGGTCATGAGTGTTGTCCTCGGTGCCGGGCAAGCCACTCGTCGCGGATGTTATGTTTGAAGGCTGCAAGGGCCTCCGCATCCGGATAGTTGACGATTTGATTTTTCTTGGTTAAGAATCGTGTCCAGAATTGTCTGGCCGATTCGTCTAGCTGCTAAATTATGTGGCTTAGGTCATCAGCGTCTAGTGGTCGCACATATGTGCCCTGGAAGTTATCAAGGAATGCGGCTTCCAGGTCCTCCCAACACCCAATTGATTCTGCTGGCAAGCTGTTAAGCCAATGCCGAGCTGGTCCTTTAAGCTTGAGTGGGAGGTATTTGATGGCGTGAAGATCATCACCGCGGGCCATGTGGATATGAAGAAGATAGTCTTCAATTCAAACCGTGGGGTCTATTGTGCCATCGTAGGATTCGATGTTCACGGGTTTGAACCCTTCGGGGATTTGATGATCCATTACTTCATCTGTGAAGCATAGTGGGTGTGTGGCGCCTCTATATTGGGCTATATCATGACGTAGCTCAAGCGAGCTTTGTCTACTGTGTTCGGCCCGACCGGAATTGCTGTATCCGGCGCGACGGTTGTCGTCGCGTATCGTGGGGCACCCACGCGATCCGTAGATTGATCTTGATTGTCTTGCCTTATCCTCCAGTATGTCTCGCAAGTCCGGCGCATTCCCCCGTGGCTTTGTACTTTTCGAGCGATGCTGGGGTACGGCTTTAGTGGAAGGCCTAGAGGCCTCTCTGTCGCGGCCACGAGGTGGCCGGTCGGCTGTATTGTGCGCTGGTGATGTAGGTTTATATGCTTCCTCCTCTAATCGGGGCAGCAGCTTGCGTTTGGGGTAGCTTTTGGAGGGGCGGTCGAGTTCGTACTCTTCGGCCGCAAGGACTTCAGTCCATCTGTCGGCTAGCAAATCTTGGTCAGCTCTAAGCTGTTGCTGCTTTTTCTTGAGGCTACTTGCCGTGGCCATAAGCCTGCGTTTAAAACGCTCTTGTTCGACGGGATCCTCAAGCACGACGAATTCGTCGTCGTCGAGGCTTGCCTCGTCTCCGGAGGGAGGCATGTAATTATTATCCTCTACCTCTTTTTCTGCCGCTCTCTCATGAGGGTTGGCTTCTTCATCCTCCCGTGCTGAATCTTGCTGGAGGGGGTTGTCTTCGGCACTGTTCGGGGTGTTATTGTCTCCGGTGCCGGAATCTTCATTCTTGCTGTGGCGGGATTTAGAGCGGCACCGCTGACGCCGACGCTTAGGCTGTTTCTTGGAGGGGTCTTCCTCCGCTGTTCCATCGCCATCCCCATCCTTTCGGATGTCCACCATGTATATGTCATATGACGAGGTGGCTTTCCAGTGCCCCGTAGGCGCTGGTTCTTGGTTGTCTCCGGCATCGTCGTCCATACCATCGATGTCTTCGGAGTCGAAGTCTAGCATGTCGGTTAGGTCGTCGACAGTGGCTACGAAGTGGGTTGTGGGTGGGCTTTGAATTTCTTCGTCGTCCGCATCCCGACCGTCCTGACCTTGGTCCGGCCAGGTCTCTCCTGATAACGAGAGATACTTTAGCGAATTCAGGATGTCGCCAAAAGGCGAGTGCTAAAAGATGTCCGCAGCGGTGAACTCCATGATCGGCGCCCAATCGGATTCGATTGGTAGGGGCGCGGGAGGTTCGGAGTCCGGTGAGGAGTCCGGCACCTCGGAGTCACGAGCTTCGCAAGGGACAGGGTCGGTATTCGACTCCATCGCCGTAGAGGTAGCAACCCCCGAGGCAGTGTCTAGCCACCCATCCTCGATCGGCGTAGTCGGCTCCGAGTTAAGGGTCGGAGCGGACTCTCGTGCGGTCTCCAGGGCACTGTCCGGCAGCAGAGCTAAATCATGCCCATCGCGACAGTGCGGCACACTCGGCTGTGGCTCGAATCCGTCGAAGATCAAGTCTCCGCGGACGTCGGACGTATAGTTCAAACTTCCAAATCGGACCTGATGGCCAGGGGCGTAGCTTTCGATCTGCTCCAGATGGCCAAGCGAATTGGCCCGCAGTGCAAAGCCACTGAATACAAAGATCTGTCCGGGGAGAAAAGACTCACCCCGGACCACGTCGTTGTTGATAATCGAAGGAGCCATCGGGCCTATGGGCGACGACACAGAGGAACTCTCAATGAAAGCACCAATGTCGGTGTTAAAACCGGCGGATCTCGGGTAGGGGGTCCCGAACTGTGCGTCTGGGCGGATGGTAACAGGAGACAAGGGACACGATGTTTTTACCCAGGTTCGGGCCCTCTCGATGGAGGTAAAACCCTACTCCTGCTTGATTGATATTGATGATATGGGTAGTACAAGAGTAGATCTACCACGAGATCAAGGAGGCTAAACCCTAGAAGCTAGCCTATGGTATGATTGTTGTTCGTCCTATGGACTAAAACCCTCCGGTTTATATAGACATCGGAGAGGGCTAGGGTTACATAGAGTCGGTTACAATGGTAGGAGATCTACATATCCGTATTGCCAAGCTTGCCTTCCACGCCAAGGAAAGTCCCATCCGGACATGGGACGAAGTCTTCAATCTTGTATCTTCATAGTCTTGGAGTCCGGCCAATGATGATAGTTCGGCTATCCGGACACCCCCTAGTCTAGGACTCCCTCACTCACCTTTCCCTTTTTCATTTTATCCTTTGGCAAGCTCCTCGTGTTTGAAAGATCATGGTATATATATGTATATATATATATATATATATATATCCAATTGGGTGTAAGTTAGCATGGACTATTATTGTTGACATCACCTAAAGGTGAATACGTGGGAGGCAACACAATAAGTCCCTATCTTTCTCAGTGTCCGGTTGAAACTCTATAACCACAAGTATTGCGTGAGTGTTAGCAATTGTAGAAGACTACATGATAGTTGAGTGTGTGGACTTGCTGAAAAGCTCTATTCTTCACTCTTTCTGATGTTATGATAAATTGCAATTGCTTCAGTGACTGAGATTATAGTTTGTTAGCTTCTAATGAAGTTTCTGAACCATGCTTGACATTGTGGATTGATCGTTACTTGAGCATAAGAAATCATATGATAAAATCTATTTATGTTGCTGTTATAAGAATGATTATGATGCCCTCATGTCTGTATTTTATTTTTATCGACACCTCTATCTCTAAACATGTGGACATATTTTTCGATTTCGGCTTCCGCTTGAGGACAAGCGAGGTCTAAGCTTGGGGGAGTTGATACGTCCATTTTGCATCATGCTTTTATATCAATATTTATTGCATTATGGGTTATTATTACACATTATATATCAATATTTATGGCTATTCTCTCTTATTTTACAAGGTTTACCATCAAGAGGGGGAATGCCGGCAGCTGGAATTCTGGCTGGAAAAGGAGCAAACATTGGAAACCTATTCTACACAGCTCCAAAAATCCTGAAACTCCACGAAACTTACTTTTGGAATTAATAACAATTATTGAGTGGAAGAAACACCTCAGGGGGCCACATCCTGGCCAGGAGGGTGGGGGCGCGCCCACCCCTACTGGGCGCGACCCCTGTCTCGTGGGCCCCCTGGTGGCCCTCCGGTGTCCATCTTCTGCTATATGAAGGCTTTTACCCTGGAAAAAACCGTGGTCAAGCTTACGGGACGAAACTCCGCCGCCACGAGGCGGAACCTTGGCGGAACCAATCTAGAGCTCCGGTAGAGTTGTTCTGCCGGGGACACTTCCCTCCGGGAGGGGGAAATCATCACCATTGTCATCACCAACGATCCTCTCATCGGGAGGGGGTCAATCTCCATCAACATCTTCACCAGCACCATCTCCTCTCAAAACCCTAGTTCATCTCTTATATCCAATCTTGTATCCAAACCACAAATTGGTACCTGTGGGTTGCTAGAAGTGTTGATTACTCCTTGTAGTTGATGCTAATTGGTTTACTTGGTGGAAGATCATATGTTCAGATCCTTGATGCATATTATTACTCCTCTGATTATGAACATGAATATGATTTGTGAGTAGTTACGTTTGTTCCCGTGGACATGGGTGCAGTCTTGCTATTAGTAGTCATGTGAATTTGGTATTCGTTCGATATTTTGATTAGATGTATGTTGTGTTTTCTCTAGTGGTGTTATGTGAACGTTGACTACATGACACTTCACCATTATTTGGGCCTAGAGGAAGGCATTGGGAAGTAATAAGTAGATGATGGGTTGCTAGAGTGACAGAAGCTTAAACCCGAGTTTATGCGTTGCTGAAAGGACCACGATGTCGCCTAGAGGGGGGTGAATAGGCGTTTTAAAATCTTTTACGGATTTGGCTATATCCTAATGCGGAAATAAACTAAGCGGATACTTTTCAAGCACAAATCCTAAATATACTAGGCTCACTAAGTGCACCAACAACTTAGCATAAACAAGATGAGAACAACGAGGATATGAGTAAGCACAAGTAAGTCACACAAACTTACTCAGTGTATATCACGAGGTATGGAAATGAATAATACACACGACCACAAGTAAGCAATACAAGCTTACACAAATTGTATCACAATATATGGAATTGAATGATACAAGCAAACTCAAGTAAGTTACACAAACTTACTTGAGCAATATCACAATATATGGAAGTTTATAACACAAGTTAGCAATTCACACTAATCACAATGTATATCAATAGTAGCAAGTATGAATTGCGGAATATGAAGTGTAGGCCTAAATAATCTCTACAAGGAAATGGCCAACACAATATAATCAACCACCACAATATAATGAGGACAACAAGATATAGTGAATGCACGGTCAAATGACCAAAGTAAACCACAAGTAAGGAGTTAGGGTTAGGGATAACCAAAGTCACGGAGACGAGGATGTATCCCGATGTTCACTTCCTTGGAGGGAAGCTAGTCACCGTTAGAGAGGTGGATGTTACCACGAAGGCACACCAACGCCACGAAGGCTCACCCTATTCTCCTTGAGATATCACCACGAAGGCGATTCTCAACCACTAGTGGTAGACCTTGAGGCGGCCTCCAAACCTTCACAAACTTTCTGGGGGACAAATCAAAAGTTGATTCCTCACTGGAGCACTCCTACCGCCTAGGAGTCTCCAACCTCCAAGAGTAACAAGAACAAAGGGGAAATGCTCAAGACTTGCTCAAATCACAAATTCCTTTGGTCAAGAGAGGGAGAGGGAGTGGATCTATCACTTGATTGGAAAAACTCTTAAGAACTCTCACGAATCTCTCCGGGATCTAAGATTTGGTGTAGGAGAAGTGAGAGGGAGCCACTTGTGTTCTTGGGGTGATTTGGGATGAAGTGGTCAACCCTCTACCGGATGGGTAGAGGGGTATATATAGTGTGCCAAGAAAACTAGCCGTTTTAGTGTAAGTGGCAGCGCCGGGCCGGACATCCGGGCAATGGCCGGTCATCTGGCGGCTGAGAATCACACACACGTATGTGGAAAATAGATTACAGGGCCTGGACATCTGGCCGAATCCCGGACATCTGGCCAAACTTGGGGCCCCGGACATCCGGCCAAGTGCCGGACATCCGGCGTATACAAACGGCATTTCGGTAAAGTTTCTAGACATCTACGGCCGGACATCCGGGCCAGGGGCCGGACATCTGGCAATTTCACACAAATCAAACGCCCTCTGGATAGCAGTGGCCGGACATCCGGGGAAAAGCCCGGACATCCGGCCAACACAAAAACTGCAGCCGGCCCAAAAGTAAAACATGCATAACTTTGACATCCGGACTCCGATTTTGATGATCTTGGGCTCATTTTGAAGCTATGGAAAATCTCCAGGTCCTCACATAGAGAACCACCCAAGATAAACCAAAATGGATGGTGAAAAGTATGGAAAGGTAAGATCATATACTTTGGGGAACCTATTTGGCTATGGATTTACTTTGGTAGATGTATAGGCATATTGTATTTGTATTGGATAGGAGTGAAATATGCCTATGTTGGAATATGATGTGAGGAAGTAGAAATAGAAGATGTTGACTTGAGAAAATCTATCACTAACCCCTTTGATCCCCTCTTAATAGTGTGGGATCCCTATAACTCAAGAAACATAAAAGAGCTATACTACATAGCTATCGAGAACCATTCTTGAGTGTATATTTTTCTTCGGTGGTCATCTCTTCACAACACTAACGCCAAAGGAACTAATACCTTTGACTCAAGCCTTTCACTCGAGCTTGATGTTGATGTTTCTTCTTGGCTCAAGTTGCAGGCAAGACATTGGTGAAGTCTTGAAGTAGCTCCCCCATACACAATATGGGAGGCTTTGCTTTGTATTCATCTTCACTTGTCCATCATGTGATCATCCACAAGCTTCAAGCATGTAATCCCTTGGGATGGTTATCTTGAACTTGCCCTTATCAACCATGATCACCAACACTTGATGTTATCCTCTCATAGACACTTGAAATCTCTCTCTCGATGTGAGCCCATGAGAATCACCTAACCATCGAAAACATAGACAACACATAGTATGGGTTAGTACACAGAGTGCAATTGATAATTTCTTATCATACCACAAGATCTTATGTGGTGCATCATTTGCGCTCGTGTGTTGACCATTTAGAGTGCAATCTCCGAACTTCAACTTGGTCAACCAATATCTCTACTCCATGTTTAATCTTGACGTCATGAAGGATATATTGAATCCTTCACTTGAATAGCTTGCTCAATCATGACTCAACACATGAGTCTATTATGATCATATCTTTGAGCCACTCCTAGAATTCATCATTCAAATCATCCTCTTAAGATCTTGATCCATTATGGCTCAAACCATAGCTCTAAGCATGGCAACCCTTAAGATACTCCAATGAACTCCATTTTGATCATCTCGATGTAATTGTTGCTTCAAAGGAGTTTTCTTCCATTATTCTTCAATCATTTTCCAATGGGACTAATCTTAAAATGTATATCTCAATGCAAACATTAGTCCATAAGGATTGTCATTAATTAATTACCAAAACCACACATGGGGACTACATGTACTTTCAATCTCCCCCATTTTGGTAATTGATGACAATCTCAACAAGAGGGTTATATAATGAATAAATTGTATACTTGGGATGGTTGTACTATCATCAAGACACTACACAAGCATTTGATGATAGTACACCCATAGTATATAGAGCAAACTCCCCCACAATATATGCATGTGTGAATGAACTTTGAATGTCATTACATATATCGGTTGACATAAACTAGGAGGAGATTTCTCTATATACAATACTCATTCATGCAATAAGAATATCTAACAAGGGTAGATATGCATGAGTGACAACAAGAACTACAAAAGATATTTATCTTAAACCCTCTAAACTTCTCCCCCATTAGCACCAAATGCCAAAATGGAAGACAAAACATCTAGCAGACCAATATAGTACGAGTTCGTCCTTGATGTGTGCATATCCCAACATGTGAGTGAAAACAAATGCACATGTTCAATGATGAACAATTAAAGGAGCTCGGAATCTATAGAATGCAATCAGATACGAAGATATGAACTTTTTCATGTATAAAAATTTCTAAGTGGCCAATAATAATCATGATATGTATCCATAAAGAAACTCATATACACAAAAAGAAAGGTTGCAATTGATAAGAACATGATATCCACAAGTGAATCCACTATTATACAACTTGAGCCTAGTCATAATAGCAAGGTACATGGCACAAAGCTCATGGCACAAATTGATGTCAGTTGCATAACACAAAGTGAAGCAAGTAATCAAAAGATCCGACGAGCCAAAAGGATAAAAGAATATTACGATTTGGGTAAAGGAGTGTTCTAAGGAAAATAGAGAAGCTCCCCATGATTTGTGCACAATTTAGAATTTTTTTATTTGGATACAAGTGCACAAAATAGGATCATCACTCCCCCAAAATCAATAGGAACACACAACAATTGCAAGCAAACATAGATAAGAAAAGAAGCCTAGCATTTGCAACAAACATATGGTTGAGCAACATGTACATGAGGCAACCTAAGATTAGGCACAACCAAAATGATGTGTGTGAGTCATGTCAAAGCACTTGAGAAGACTAGTATAAGGATGAGAATTAAGCATCAACATAGCCTTGAGTAAATGAGATACAAGGTGCAAGACATGTCCTTCCCACACACACGAAGTTAAGAAGGTCACACACACATCAAGCAAATGGGTTCACAAGCTCACTAATAGCAAACTAAAAATCAAAGCTTGTGACAACCCATGATGAAGATAGGAAATAATAGGCTTGTCAAGACAAGCATGAGGACAACAATCTTCACCAAACTTGAGTGCACTAAGATGCAAAGAGGTAAGACATGCACTCATTCAACAAATGCTTCCATGGAGCCACCAAAAAGATATAAAAAGTGAATTAAATAGTGGACATGAAAGAATAGGGATATCAACTAGAGATGTAACTACTCTCACGTGTATAAGATACTGGGTAGATGATATCCACAAAGAAGGATGTACACATAAAATAGTTACAAAAGGAAGGAATAAGATATCCAAACGTGAGTCATAAAATATACCAATGAGATCTTTGCTTGAAAGCATGGCACATGGCTTAATATAATATTATTGTATATTAATGAACTCCAAACACACAACCATCAAAGACATCACAACTAGCAACAAGAGATCATTGTTGGGATGCTTTGAGAAAGGAAACAAGTATCATAGGAACGAGTCAAGAAATTCATGCCATGATGCAACCTACACAAGGTTGACCTCATTTCTATATATATGCATGAAGTAAATACTTGTTACCGAGATAGCATTGGTATGAAGTTGTAGATCAATAAAATGTCCAAGCTTGGCTCTAATTTCCTCATAGTGCCACCACCTTCATGAATAAGCCAAGCACCCAATGCTTCTCAAATGTACCTAAAATATTTTAAGTACAATATGGTCCCCAAACTTATTGGGTCTGACGTAGTTAGCATAACTACAACACATAGGGTAAAACCACTTAAATATGTGCCTATTGATATGAATTTGAATTTCATGCACATCATAGCTATTAAGAATTTGATGGATTTACCATATATATATATCGGATCAAATAAGGCAAACAAGGCATGTGAATTTACACATAGTAAATATGCATGCACAAGCCTACCAAAATCCAGGGAGATACAAATTGGACAAATGACCACATAACTGTTAATACTTCCAATAACATCACTAGTCATTCATGTTGTCCAAAATGAATCAAAGTGACAAATCAACATATGATAGCACACAAAGTTCAACATATGAACCAAGGAAAAAAACAATGAGCATATAAGATATGCATTGCACACATACTCATAGGAATATCCCACTCAAGTAGATATAGGACACTATAAACAATGAGATAACAAACTCTCATATAGAGCAATAAGATGAACAAAATGGTATTTCGGGTTATCATTCGGTGTAGAAACCAAATAAGTACATGATCATCTATACTAACACAAGCATAACATGAGAGTTTAGAAATAACCACAATGCTTGGATAGCATGATATTAACATTCCAACTAGATAGATCATCATGTAAAGCAATAATTGGAATAGCTTTAATCAAATGATTTTCCAAATATGATTTTAAAGATAACCATGGGCAAAACCAAACAAGAATGCCATACGTAAACAAGACATTGCATGCCACAGAGATATAAGATAATCTCAAATATAAATTCTAAGTGGCATCCCTCAATTGTTCATATTAACAAGGATTATGATATGCACAAAGCATATCACTCCCCCATAATATGATGATCCATGTATTATCCACAAGAGGCAAATGAAACCCAACTAAAAATAATTAATGGATGAGAATTTGAGTTTCAAATGAGCTTTACATACCACATAGTAACTAGATAATATTGCACTAACAATACTAGGTGGTATCCCACATACATACACATTTAAGGTTTGTGATATCCGTAAAACATAGCACTCCCCCATAATGTGATGATCCAGCCAAGGAAGATTCAGCTAATGAAGCAATAAAGGCTTGAAACCACACACGCACAAATATATGAAGTGCATTGCGACCTACACATGCTAGATACAAAACCTAAAAATGCAAGGGACATAGTAACTTTCAATGTAAACAATGCAAGTACAAGTTACCGCAAAGAGGAGCATTGGATTGATAGATATGATGATAATCCACTTGACTTGGCATTAACCATAACATATGGTGAAAATAGTTTTTCTTCATGAAGTAGCCAAGTCTCCAATGCCATCCACACACCTATTGATCAAGTTTGAGCTTGATGGTGCCCAACAAAGTTGGGTCCTATGAAGTTAGTAACAATAGGCTTGGCAACCCAAATGGTCTTGTCCACTTTCAAACTTCTTTGGGAACCCACAAACTTGGCAAACACATTGCCACCAAGATCATTCCTTAGCGAATAATGATTATTCACTGTAGGAGGCTTAGATATGTTACCGTTGGGACAAGATGAAGCTATGTGTCCCTCCTTACGGCAAATATAGCAACATGTGCTCCCCTTTCTCTTCTTCTTTACCTTTTCAACTTGGAGAGCATTATCTTGGTTAGGCATGGGAAGAGGCCTTTCATTATCTTGATATTGAACTTGAGGCCACTTCCCTTGATGCTTCACATCTGAAGCCTTCTTCTTCAATGGACAAGATCTCACATGGTGTCCAACATTCTTGCACTTGAAGCAAGTAATGTTGGCCGAATTCTTGACTTGATCTTGTTCCTTCTTCTTGTTCTTGGACTTCTTCTTGTTGGAGATGAAATAAACTCCTATTTTGTCCTGAGGGTCCTTTTGCACACTCAATATATTATCACAACATTTTTCCAAGTCTTTCTCCAAACAAGTAACTTGGGCCTTGAGCTCTTTATTTTCATCTACAATGTTAGTATTAACAAAAGAACTAGAGGAAGTAGAAGCTTCATTGTTAGAGCAACAAGGCATGGTGAGCAATTCATTACAAGATGTACCAATATCATGTAAAGAGGAATTGCAAGGACTAGCACATGACAATAAGGCATTTCGAGTAGAAGATGTGCTAATATCCACATGAGACTCACATGATTTTACCTTGGTGACCATAGCCTCATGAGCTAACTTTAACTCATCATGAGAGATTAGAAGATCCTCATGAGTGCCTGTGAGCTTTTTATGACTTTCTCCCAATTTCCCATAATTGCTAGTTAGCAAATCAAGTTGAGTCCTTAGCTCAACATTTTCTTTTAATATCGGTGCTTCACACAAGATAGAGTTAGTAGCACAAGCATCATTATCAATATGAGAGTAGCATGTAGAAGCTAGAGACTCCGCATGAGTAGCTTGAAGTTCCTCATGAGACTTAGAGAGTTTGGTGAGCTCTCCTTTGACCTTCTTGTAGTCAAGGTCAAGGTGCTCAAAATCCTCTTTAAGTTTACAATGAGTAACTTCAATCTCTTCTTTTAAAAACCTCAAGTCACTAAGACATTGATGAGCCATAGCAAGTTCATGTTCAAGTTGTTCACTTTTTGCTTGCTCGTAAAGAAATAAGTCGTTACATTTTTGAAAGCAAGCAAGAACATCTTGGAGCCTTTTATAAGTGTTATTTTTAGCTCTACGAAGAGTTTTCCCAATCTCATAGAGATTTTGAGTCAAGACTTCATCATCTTCCTCATTACAACTATCATCATTATCACTAAGAGAAGATGATACCTCGTCATTACCTCTTGACATGAGGCACATGTGAACAAAAGGGGTTGATGATGATTCTTTTGGAGAAGAGGGTTCTTCATCAATCACGCATGCCTCATATTTCTTGATTTCCTCTACATGGTTAGTCATAGAAAAACTAGAGGAAACCAAAACATTTCTATCATGGTAACATGGGAGATCAAGCATATCATCACAAATGAGCTTAACACCATCATTATAGGATATTTCTTCACTCACCATGTCATTACCTTGTGGTATGCCACATGTTGGTGAAGTGAAAGATGTTGAGGTATGCAAGTAATCGGAGGTGGAAGCAATAGAGAGCTCTTCATGATTTAAAAATGTGGAGAACTCCTCCATTAACTCCCCAAAAAGAATATTGTCTTCATGAAGATTTGACCCACCATATATATCTTCAATTTTGGTCCAAGCATCATGAGCCAACGAACAAGACGAGGTTGACTTGAACACCTCGAAGGTTATAGCTTGGTGAATGATACTTAAAGCTTCACTATCAAGATGCATATCACCAAGTGACGGAGATTGTCCATCCTTTAGATTTGAATTACCTACAACCACAATCCGCAAAGCATTTGGACCCATGGCCCGAAAATGACAAAGCATGTGTAATCTCCACATAATGTAATTTGTGCCATTAAAACAAAATGTGTCATCGTGCACTAGTTCACTAGTCGACATCGTTACTCTCTAGGCGGTTAAGCCTAATAAGGAGAGACCTTGCTCTGATACCAATTGAAAGGACCACGATGTCGCCTAGAGGGGGTGAATAGGCGTTTTAAAATCTTTTACGGATTTGGCTATATCCTAATGCGGAAATAAACTAAGCGGATACTTTTCAAGCACAAATCCTAAATATACTAGGCTCACTAAGTGCACCAACAACTTAGCATAAACAAGATGAGAACAACGAGGATATGAGTAAGCACAAGTAAGTCACACAAACTTACTCAGTGTATATCACGAGGTATGGAAATGAATAATACACACAACCACAAGTAAGCAATACAAGCTTACACAAATTGTATCACAATATATGGAATTGAATGATACAAGCAAACTCAAGTAAGTTACACAAACTTACTTGAGCAATATCACAATATATGGAAGTTTATAACACAAGTTAGCAATTCACACTAATCACAATGTATATCAATAGTAGCAAGTATGAATTGCGGAATATGAAGTGTAGGCCTAAATAATCTCTACAAGGAAATGGCCAACACAATATAATCAACCACCACAATATAATGAGGACAACAAGATATAGTGAATGCACGGTCAAATGACCAAAGTAAACCACAAGTAAGGAGTTAGGGTTAGGGATAACCAAAGTCACGGAGACGAGGATGTATCCCGATGTTCACTTCCTTGGAGGGAAGCTAGTCACTGTTAGAGAGGTGGATGTTACCACGAAGGCACACCAACGCCACGAAGGCTCACCCTATTCTCCTTGAGATATCACCACGAAGGCGATTCTCAACCACTAGTGGTAGACCTTGAGGCGGCCTCCAAACCTTCACAAACTTTCCGGGGGACAAATCACAAGTTGATTCCTCACCGGAGCACTCCTACCGCCTAGGAGTCTCCAACCTCCAAGAGTAACAAGAACAAAGGGGAAATGCTCAAGACTTGCTCAAATCACAAATTCCTTTGGTCAAGAGAGGGAAAGGGAGTGGATCTATCACTTGATTGGAAAAACTCTTAAGAACTCTCACGAATCTCTCTGGGATCTAAGATTTGGTGTAGGAGAAGTGATAGGGAGCCACTTGTGTTCTTGGGGTGATTTGGGATGAAGTGGTCAACCCTCTACCGGATGGGTAGAGGGGTATATATAGTGTGCCAAGAAAACTAGCCGTTTTAGTGTAAGTGGCAGCGCCGGGCCGGACATCCGGGCAATGGCCGGACATCTGGCGGCTGAGAATCACACACACGTATGTGGAAAACAGATTACAGGGCCCGGACATCTGGCCGAAGCCCGGACATCTGGCCAAACTTGGGGCCCCGGACATCCGGCCAAGTGTCGGACATCCAGCGTATACAAACGGCATTTCGGTAAAGTTTCTGGACATCTACGACCGAACATCCGGGCCAGGGGCCGGACATCTGGCAATTTCACACAAATCAGATGCCCTCTGGATAGCAGTGGCCGGACATCCGCGGAAAAGCCCGGACATGTGGCCAACATTAAAACTGCAGCCGCCCCAAAAGTAAAACATGCATAACTTTCATATCCGGACTCCGATTTTGATGATCTTGGGCTCGTTTTGAAGCTATGGAAAATCTCGAGGTCCTCACATAGAGAACCACCCAAGATAAACCAAAATGGATGGTGAAAAGTATGGAAAGGTAAGATCATATACTTTGGGGAACCTATTTGGCTATGGATTTACTTTGGTAGATGTATAGGCATATTGTATTTGTATTGGATAGGAGTGAAATATGCCTATGTTGGAATATGATGTGAGGAAGTAGAAATAGAAGATGTTGACTTGAGCAAATCTATCACTAACCCCTTTGATCCCCTCTTAATAGTGCGGGATCCCTATAACTCAAGAAACATAAAAGAGCTATACTACATAGCTATCGAGAACCATTCTTGAGTGTATATTTTTCTTCGGTGGTCATCTCTTCACAACACTAACACCGAAGGAACTAATACCTTTGACTCAAGCCTTTCACTCGATCTTGATGTTGATGTTTCTTCTTTGCTCAAGTTGAAGGCAAGACACTGGTGAAGTCTTGAAGTAGATCCCCCATACACAATATGGGAGGCTTTGCTTTGTATTCATCTTCACTTGTCCATCATTTGATCATCCACAAGCTTCAAGCATGTAATCCCTCGGGATGGTTATCTTGAACTTGCCCTTATCAACCATGATCACCAACACTTGATGTTATCCTCTCATAGACACTTGAAATCTCTCTCTCGATGTGAGCCCATGAGAATCACCTAACCATCGAAAACATAGACAACACATAGTATGGGTTAGTACACAGAGTGCAATTGATAATTTCTTATCATACCACAAGATCTTATGTGGTGCATCATTTGTGCTCGTGTGTTGACCATTTAGAGTGCAATCTCCGAACTTCAACTTGGTCAACCAATATTTCTACTCCATGTTTAATCTTGACGTCATGAAGGATATATTGAATTCTTCACTTGAATAGCTTGCTCAATCATGACTCAACACATGAGTCCATTATGATCATATCTTTGAGCCACTCCTAGAATTCATCATTCAAATCATCCTCTTAAGATCTTGATCCATTATGGCTCAAACCATAGCTCTAAGCATGGCAACCCTTAAGATACTCCAATGAACTCCATTTTGATCATCTCGATGTAATTGTTGCTTCAAAGGAGTTTTCTTCCATTATTCTTCAATCATTTTCCAATGGGACTAGTCTTCAAATGTATATCTCAATGCAAACATTAGTCCATAAGGATTGTCATTAATTAATTACCAAAACCACACATGGGGACTACATGTACTTTGAGTTGCTTCGTTAGGGGCTGATTTGGATCCATATGTTTAATGTTGTGGTTAGGTTTACCATAATACTTCTTTTGTAGTTGCGGATGCTTGCAATAGGGGTTAATCATAAGTGGGATGCTTGTCCAAGTAAGGGCAGTACCCAAGAACCGGTCCACCCACATATCAAATTATCAAAGTATCAAACGCGAATCATATGAGCGTGATAAAAACTAGCTTGACGATAATTCCCAAGTGTCCTCGGGAGCTCCTTTCTCATTATAAGAAATTGTCCGGGCTTATCCTTTGCTACAAAAAGGATTGGGCCACCTTGTTGCACTTTATTTACTTTCATTGTTTGTTACTTGTTACAATTTATCTTATCACAAACTATCTATTGCCAACAATTTCAGTGCTTGCAGAGAAAACCTTACTGGAAACCGCTAATCATTTCCTTCTGCTCCTCGTTGGGTTCGACACTCTTACTTATCGAAAGGACTACGATAGATCCCCTACACTTGTGGGTCATCACCTCCTAACATTCCACACATGCATATGATTATTCCACTAAATCACATATTCCAGGATCACAACAATTATAGCATAGAATATAAACTCTTAATTATGAATACAGAAATATAATAATACAATATTATTGCCTCTAGGGCATATTTCCAACATTATCATCACCAATGCTCCAATCATCGTGGGAATCATCATCTTCATCACCACCATCTCATCTCCAAATGCTAGTTTATCTCTTGTGTTAAACCTTTGTATCGAACCTCGGATTGGTACCTAGGGGTGCTAGTAGTGTTGACTACATCTTATAGTTGATGCTTGTTAGTTTAATTGGTGGAATATCATTATGTTCAAATTATTTATCACTTATTTATAACCACTGATCGTGATTGATATGATGAGTTGTGAGTAGTTCTACTTGTTCTTGAGGACACTGAAGAAGTCTTGTTATTTTTAATCATGTGAAGTTGATCACCGTTCAATTTTTTGATATTATGTTGTGTTGTTCTTCCTCTAGTGTTGTTATGTCAATGTGGACTACATGACACTTCACCATCTTTGGGCCTAGGGGGAGGCATCATGGAATTAGTTTGTAGATGATGGGTTGCAGGAGTGATAGAGACTTAAACCCCAGTTTATGAATTGTTCTATGAGGGGCTGTTTTGGATCCATATGTTTGACGCTACGCTTAGATTTATCTTAATTACTTCTCTTGTATTTGCGGATGCTTGCGTGAAGGGTATAATCATAAGTGGGTATTTGTTCATGTAAGAACAGTACCTTAGCTCCTGTCCACCCACGTAACACTTATCAAGGCAATGAACATTAAATCAATGAATCATGGTGAAAGTAACTTGGCGATATTCCCGAGTGTCCTCAAGAGCATTTTAATCACTATAAGAAGTATCACTAGCTTCTCCTTAGCATAATTAAGTATTGGGCCACTTGTTACACCTTGCTACTTTTGTTACTTGTTACCAATTATGTTGCTATCAAACTATATGTCAAAACTATCTTACAACACTTGTAGTGAAAACCTTGCCGAAAACTACCTATCAATTCCTTTTACTCCTTGTTGGGTTCGGCATTCTTACTTAGCGAGAGGACTACAATTGATCCCCTATACTTGTGGGTCATCAAGACGCTTTTCTGGCACCGTTGCCGGGAGTGTAGCGCTCTTGGTAAGTGTGATTTTTTAAGGAAACTTGTATCGTTATGTGCTGATTTTTATTTACACGTGCTATTATGGATAATCATCCTTTGAGACGCTTGTTTGGGGTACCCTCGCCATGTACATGATACATCTCCAACGTATCTATAATTTTTATTCTTCCATGCTATTATAGTATCAATCTTGGATGTTTTATATGCTATTTTATATCATTTTCTGGGACTAACCTATTAACCCAAACGGAGTCCAAACGCTGCAAAACTTTTTGACTTTTTTTCTAGACAAGAGAGACCCTACAAGCTTCGGGAGAAGACCATAAGGAAAACGAGGAGACGACAAGGCAACGGAGCACGCCCAGGGGGTAGGCATGCCCTGATGCCTTGTGGGCCCCTCGTGGCTCCGTCTAACCTAACTCCACTTATATAAATTCTCAAATATTAGGAAACCAAGAGAGAGGCACCCAAAACACTTTTTTCGTCGTCGCAAGTCTTTGTTCTTCCACGACCCCATCTGGAGGCCTTTGTCGATACTCTGCCAGAGGGGGAATTGATCACGGAGGGCTTCTACATCAACTTTACTGCACTTCCAATGATGTGTGAGTAGTTCACCATAGACCTACGGGTCCATACCTAGTAGCTAGATGACTACTTCTCTCTCTTTGATCTTCGATACCATGTTCTCCTCGATCTTCTTGGAGTTCTATTCGATGTAATTATCTTTTGTGGTTTGTTTGTTGGGATCCGATGAATTGTGGGTTTATGATCTGAATATTTATAAATATTAATGGAGTCTTTTATGAACTTTATTATGCATGATTATTAAAGCTTTGTATTTCTCTTCGGTCTATCCATTTGATTTGGCCAACTAGATTGATTTATCTTCCAATGGCAGAACTGCTTTGTAATGGGTTCAATCTTGTGGTGCTTTATATCTCAGTGACAAAGTAGGGGACAAGACACGTATTTGTATTGTTGTCATTAAGGGGAAAACGATGGGGTTTATTCATATTGATTGGATTTACTTTCTCTACATCATTATCATCTTACTTAAGGTGTTACTCTGTTTTATACTTAATACCTTATATGCATGTTGGATAGCGGTCGATGTGTGGAGTAATAGTAGTAGATGCAGGCAGGAGTCGGTCTACTTGTCTCGGACGTGATGCCTATATACATGATCATTGCCTTGAATATCGTCATAACTATGCACTTTTTATCAATTGCCTAACAGTAATTTGTTTACCCACCGTATGTTATGTGTTCGTGAGAGAAGTCTCTAGTGAAAAGCATGACCCCCGGGTCTACTTTTATCATATATAAAAACACAAAAATACGGTGCTGCAATTTTCTATTTTATTGTATTTTATCTATCTACCACTACAAGATTTGATCCTTGCAAATAACCGCCAAGGGGATTGATGATGCCTGCTTGAACTATGTCGGTATTTCCCCATAGAGGAAGGGATGGTGCAGCACAGCGACGGTAGGTATTTCCCTTAGTGATGAGACCAAGGTTTACCAGTAGGAGAAACACGCAACACTACGTGAACGGCACCCGCACACAAATAACAAATACTCGCAACCCGACGTATTAAAGGGGTTGTCAATCCCTTTCGGGTAACGGCGCCAGAAATTGGCAAGTAGACGGGATAAAAATTGTAGTAGATTGATAGATTCAAATAAAAGCAAGTAAAATTCAGTGATGTATTTTTTGGTTTTTGGATTTAATAGATCTGAAAATAAAAGCAAATAAAAATAGATCGCAAAGGCAAATATAATAAAGAAGAGACTCGGGGGGCGTAGATTTGACTAGTGGCTTCTCTCGAGAAAAATAACAAACGGTGGGTAAACGAATTACTGTTGGGCAATTGATAGAACTTCAAATAATCATGATGATATCCAGGCAATGATCATTATATAGGCATCACGTCCAAGATTAGTCGACCGACTCCTGCCTGGATCTACTACTATTACTCCACACATCGACCGCTATCCAGCATGCATCTAGTGTATTAAGTTCATGGAGAAACGGAGTAATGCAATAAGAACGATGACAACGTGTAGACAAGATCTATTTATGTAGAAATAGACCCCATCTTGTTATCCTTAATAGCAATGATACATACGTGTCGTTTCCCCTTTTGTCACTCGGATCAAGCACCGTAATATCAAACCCCCCGTCGCCCCTGTATATAAAGGAGGAGAGGGGAGGAAGCTGGCCCTAGGGCGCGCCCCATGGAGGTAGTCATACTAGGACTCCAAGTCCAATTCGGACCCCCCTTCCTTTTACCGGAGAGGGAAAGGGGGAAGGAGAGGGAGAAGGATAAGGAAAGGGGGGCGCCACCCCCTTCCCCACTCCAATTCGGCCTCCTCCCTTGTGGGGGGGTGCACCAGCCCCTTGTGGGCTGGTTAGCCTCCCTCTTAAGGCCCATATGGCCCATATATTTCACCGGGGGGGTTCCGGTAACCCCTCCGGTATGTACCGAATACACTCCGGAACCCTTCCCGTGTCCGAATACTACCTTCCAATATATCAATCTTTACCTCTTGACCATTTCGAGACTCCTCGTCATGTCCGTGATCTCATCCGGGACTCCGAACAACCTTCGGTCACCAATACACATAACTCATATAATACATATCATCATCGAACGTTAAGTGTGCGGACCCTATGGGTTCGAGAACTATGTAGACATGACCGAGACACCTCTCCGGTCAATAGCCAATACCGGAACCTGGATGCTCATATTGGTTCCCACATATACTATGAAGATCTTTATCGGTCGAACCACAATGTCAACATACGTTATTCCCTTTGTCATCGGTATGTTACTTGCCCGAGATTCGATCGTCGGTATCTTCATACCTAGTTCAATCTCATTACTCGTTTTGTAATGCATCATCCCACAACTAACTCATTAGTCACAATGCTTGCAAGGCTTCATATGATGTGCATTACCGAGAGGGCCCAGAGATACCTCTCCGATACTCGGAGTGATAAATCCTAATCTTGATCTATGCCAACCCAACAAACACTTTCGGAAATACCTGTAGAGCATCTTTATAATCACCCAGTTACGTTGTGACGTTTGATAGCACACTAGGCATTCCTCTGGTGTCCCGGAGTTGCATAATCTCATAGTCGGAGGAATATGTATTTGACATGAAGAAAGCAGTAGCAATAAAACTGAACGATCATTATGCTAAGCTAATGGAGGGGTCTTGTCCATCACATTATTCTCCTAATGATGTGATCACGTTCATCAAATGACAACACATGTCCATGGCTAGGAAACTTAACCATCTTTGATCAACGAGCTAGTCTAGTAGAGGCATACTAGGGACACAGTGTTTCGTCTATGTATCCGCACATGTATCAAGTTTTCGGTTAATACAATTCTAGCTCTGTTTTAAAAATTGAGCTCTGGCACCTCTGCAAATCACTGCTTCCCTCTGCGACGATGGTGAATATCATTTATCTCTGTTTTAAAAATTGAGCTCTGGCACCTCTGCAAATCACTGCTTCCCTCTGCGAAGGGACTATCTATTTACTTTTATGTTGTGTCACCACCTTCTAAAACAAGCGCCAGAAACTGAGTAGAGCACAGCTGCCATGATTTATGCATTATGTGTAGCTAATGTTGGGTGCATCATGACTGGATCTTTTCTACCATGAATTACAACATTTAGTCACTGCTTAAACTTTGGAGGTGCTCTGCATTTATGTTTTGCGGTCGATGTTTTGATGCTACTCGTTGTCTTGTATCCAACAAGCTTGAGTTTGCTCAATTCGGAGCTCATTTGCAGAAGTTATGGCAGTTCTGGTTTTCCTTGGAGTGTACTTGTTTTCGTGGATTTGGCATAAGGTTGGCGCCAGCGGTAGTACCGCTGGACCAGAGCGGCAGTACCGCGTATCGCCACAAGCAGTAGTACCGCTGTCCCACAGCGGTAGTACCGCCCATGGCCATAAGCGGCAGTACGGCTTCGGTTCCGCGCTAGTACCGCCTCGACTCGAGACGTGGTTTTCTCGTGTCGGGTTCAGCGGCAGTAGTAGCAGCAGTAGGAGCGGTAGTACCGCTCGTGTGCGGTAGTACCGCGGCTACCACCGCCCCTAGTACCGCTGCGGCCAATGGTAGTACCGCTGGCTCCAGTGGTAGTGCCGCTCATACGGCTCTACCTCGCCCT
This sequence comes from Triticum timopheevii, assembly GCA_963921465.1. NCBI lineage: Eukaryota > Viridiplantae > Streptophyta > Magnoliopsida > Poales > Poaceae > Triticum > Triticum timopheevii. The sequence goes on from OY997262.1 coordinate 416,853,954, forward strand.
CTATTTTGCTCCGCTCTCTGTGTTTTACCGCCCGGGCGGTAGTACCGCTCCCCTGAGCGGTAGTACCGCTCATGCGCGGACTGAGCACATAATGGTTGGATTTGGGAGCTCCTATAAAAGGGGGTCTTCTTCCCCATTCAACCTTATCTCTTGAGCTCGTGTTCTTCCCCCATTGTTGACCTTCTTCGAGCTTGCTATCTCTCAATCCCTCCATGGATTCTTGCTAATTTTGGGGGGGAAAGAGAGAGGAGATCTAGATCCACATTTCCACCAATCACTTTCTCCTCTTTGTGAGGGGAACCCCTCGGATCTAGATATTGGAGTTCTTGGTGTTGTCCTTCTTGTTCTTCCTCTCATTTTCCTCCCTAGCATGAGTTGCTTCAGTGGGATTTGGGAGAGAAGGACTTGGGCACTCTGTGTGCCCTTGCCATTGCTTTTGGTGCATCGGTTTGAGTTCTCCATGGTGATACGTAGAAGTTACAAGTTGAGAAGCTTATTACTCTTGGGTGCTTGTACCCTTGAGCTTGTTCCTCTTGGGTGCTTGGGCACCCTAGACGGTTGGTGGTGCTTGGGCCCCCCCTCTTTTTTTCCTTCTTACGAAGGTGGAAAGGGGGAAGGAGAGGGAGTAGGAGAAGGAAAGGGGGTGGCGCCCCCTTTCCTTAGTCCAATTCGGCCTCCTCCCTTGTGGGGAGCGCACCAGCCCCTTGTGGGCTGGTTAGCCTCCCTCCCATGGCCCCTATGGCCCATATCTTCCATTGGGGGGTTCCGGTAACCCTTCCGGTACTCTAGTTTGTACCCGATACACTCCGGAACCCTTCCGGTGTCCGAATACCATCTTCCAATATATCAATCTTTATGTCTCGGCCATTTCGAGACTCCTCGTCATGTCTGTGATCTCATCCGGGACTCCAAACAAACTTTGGTCATCAAAAACACATAACTCATAATACAAATCGTCATCGAATGTTAAGCGTGCGGACCCTACGGGTTCGAGAACTATATAGACATGATCGAGACACATTTGTGATCAATAACCAATAGTGGAACCTGGATGCTCATATTGGCTCCTACATATTCGACGAAGATCTCTATCGGTCAAACCACACAACAACATACATTGTTCCCTTTATCATCGGTATGTTACTTGCCCGAGATTCGATCGTCGGTATCTTCATGCCTAGTTCAATCTCGTTACCGTCAAGTCTCTTTACCCATTCCGTAATGATTCATCCCGCAACTAACTCATTAGTTATATTGCTTGCAAGGCTTATAGTGATGAGCATTACCAAGAGGGCCCAGAGATACCTCTCCGATACACGGAGTGACAAATCCTAATCTCGATCTATGCCAACCCAACAAACACCTTCGCTGTAGAGCATCTTTATAATCACCCAGTTACGTTGTGACGTTTGATATAAGGAAATATAAATAACAACTTTATTATTGCCTCTAGGGCATATTTCCTTCACATGTTTGTATGCCTTTTTTATTTTTTCACTTTACCTTTAATATATATGGTGTGCAACATCCTATCCTTTATTAATCCCATTTTAATTAGGAGTCAATTAGCGGGCATGACAGCCCGGAATTCCATTTAATGGAGGCATGCATGTCCCTCCTTTATTTTCGACATTTGAATTTTTGTATCCTAGAATGCCGGTTAATCAAAGCCCACGACAATTATCAGGGAATCAATTAGCACCATGACAGCCCATAATTCCATTTAATGGAGGCTCCTTTATTTTCGGCAATTGAAATCCATTTTTTTAATTAGAGCCAACCTTCTTTTATTGGGACGCTCATGTCCTCAATTGTCGGGTCTTTCTCTTGTTGTTGGCATGTGCAGTCAAGGGCACAAACCGTAGAACATAGCAGGCCCAGTGGCCCATGCAAGGGATAAACAAAAAATTTAGAAACAATGTGCAGCCCACGCATCAGGAAATATGTATTGCGGGTTGATTTTCAAAATAGTGAGGTACTTTTTTGCAAAATATCACGATAGACCAAAAATACCTATTTGCTTTATTGTTAAGGTAAAGATTTTCTACCCTCAGAGTTCTTTCACTATGTGTTAATTGCATCTCTTCACTCTCATATGTGTCCCCTCTATGTAGAGGAGATACAGAGAAAAGAGGCTACGCAGAACAGAGCAGTAAACCCAACACACACATACACACAGACACACATACTCTTGCTGAGTTTCTAGTGCTAAGTTGTTCTCTAGTGACCCAATCCTAGCAACTGCGTGCACAACCTTCAGAAGAGCAGAACTCCAAAACCGCGTCCCTTGAGAACCTACACCGGGTGAGGGGTGATAAGTTTTTTAGGAGCGTCTTGGCGTGAATGCTCGCTCAAGTTCAACTACTTCCTCTATGGTGAACGACCAACTTGTCTTCACCACCATGGCCGAAGATGTTGCACCAGAGTTTCGGTGCCCTCGTATGTTCTGACCCTCTCTCTCCTCATATGTGTTGTTGGTCCATATGCGTATGTGCTAGATGTTTCTAGTTTGTCTTGTGTGATTTGTCATGTTGGTAATCTTGTGATGATGGTAATCTGGTTTAAGCTTAAACAAAATCTGCCTAATCTCCTAACACAACATAATAAAAACCAAACAGCAGCTTCAAGCACGTAAGGTTCCTGAAAATCCAATGAGATCCAAGCCAAACACGTCAGAACAGTTATAATATAAATTACATGTACAATTTGTCCGGCAAGATATGCATAAAACGTAATTAATCTGAACACGTTACCATACAAACGAAGGATCGAACCCCTTATCCAAAACAGTAGTGTTATACTTATATACTAACACTAGTGTTTTGGAAGCGAAAGCTTGCACCTAATTTCGTGGTCCTTTCCGTCCTTTCTCCCTGCACTTATCTCATTAGAATCAGCACCATTGACTAAAGCAGGTTGTCCCTTGGGTTGGACAATCCATTGGTGTTCTTATATAATTCGCTTCCCCCAGCTTGGATCGTGTACGCGCTAATGAACTACCACTTGTAAAATAACATTACTTAGCCGTCATCGGAAGCTGGGCGCCCAATTTGCTTGCTTATACATCCACCCAATTGCTTGGTCCTCTTCCCATCACTTCTTTCAATCTCCGTCCAAGCTAACAAACGTACTCCTAGAGAGGAGGATTAGCTAGAGGGATCCACGCATGGAGCCTGTGGTGAGCTCTACGCATGGCACCTTGGCTCCATTGGTGGCCAAGCTCACCGCCTTGCTCGCCGACGAGTGTGGCCGCCTGAAAGGGGTCCGCCGCGAGATCCGCTCCCTGAGATCTGAGCTGACTAGCATGCATGCTGCGCTCAAAGAGTACACCAAGCAAGAAGATCCAAGTGACCAAGTGAAGGCATGGATATCACTAGTGGGGGAGTTGGCATACGACATCGAGGATGTCTTTGACGAGTTCATCAAGCGCATCGGCAAAGACAACCATCATGGTGGCTTCAAGGATTTCTTCCGCAAGACCGCTCGTCGCCTGAAGACGCTTGGGTCCCGGCGTGGAATCGCTAACCAAATTGATGACCTCAAGGCTCGCATCAGGCAAGTGAAAGAGCTCAAGAACAGTTACAAGCTTGATGATGCTCCTTGCAGCACCTCTAGCCATGCGGCCGTGGATCCCCGGCTGCATGCACTTTTTGCTGAGGAGGCGCACCTTGTGGGTGTGGATGGTCCAAGAGATGACCTTGCCAATTGGTTAGTGAAAGAAGAAAATTCCTCCGACAAGCATCGCAGGGTGTTGTCTATTGTTGGGTTTGGTGGATTGGGAAAGACCACACTGGCAGATCAAGTCTATCGCAAGATACATGGACACTTTCATTGTCGGGCTTTCGTGTCAGTCTCACAAAAGCCAGATATAAAGAAAATTGTGAAGGATGTGATCTCTCAAGTATCATGCCAAGATAAATCCACACAAGATATCAGTGAGTGGGATGAAAAGAAGTCTATTGCAAAACTAAGAGAACTGCTACAAGATAAGAGGTAATCTCAGCTCTGTCATCTTCCTGCAAAACATGTGTCATGCGTATATTTCCTGTAATATTTCTGCATATACTATCACTAAAGCGGGGATGATGCATGTGCAAATAACCGCGTATGGAAACATAATCAATAAGCATGATATATACTGATATCTCAGTTAACAAGTTGAGCGTATTAAATCTCATATACACTTTTGGTGTTTCATGGCATGTCTACTGCATCTACTCTTAATTTTCTGACTGTTCAAATGTATATTGTGAAATAGTATTTCGACATAAAAAAAATGCTCCAGCTATAGTCAAATGAAGTGGGCAAGATATATATATGTTAACATAAGCATGAGAATGATACATGTAAACAATAAGAATTATACACTTAATTTAATAGGTTAAGTACATATGCAATATTGGTGTTAATTTCTATTTACCTTTTCTAATTAAATTCCTTACACGATTGGTTAATGTATGCCATTTACTACTATATATATGCTAGGTACCTTATCATCATTGATGATATATGGTCTAAGCCGGCATGGGATGCTATCAAATGTGCTTTTCCAGAGAATAGTCATTCTAGCAGAATTATAGTTACTACACGAATTGTTGATGTAGCAAGGCTGTGTTCCCCTCGCTGTGATGACCGCATGTATGAAATGGAAGTCCTAAGTGATATTCACTCTAGAAGGTTGTTTTTCAAAAGAATTTTTGGCTCTGAGGAAAGCTGCCCTCCTATGCTAAAAGAAATTTCAAATGAAATCCTGAAGAAATGTGGAGGCCTACCATTAGCAATTATCAGCATATCAAGTTTATTGTCAAGCAGAACTGCTGTAAAAGAGGAGTGGGAGAAGATCAAAAGGTCAATTGGTTTTGCACTAGAGAAAAACCAGAGCCTAGAGACAATGAGTACCATACTATCCCTTAGCTACAATCATCTTCCACCTAATCTTAAGACATGTCTGTTATATTTGAGCATATTTCCCGAGGACTACATCATAGAGAGAGAAAGGTTAGTGAGGCTATGGATCGCAGAAGGCTTTATTTCTGAAGAGTGTGGACAGAGCCAACAAGAGGTCGCCGAGAGCTATTTTTATGAGCTTATCAACAAAAGCATGGTCCAACCCGTGGGCATTGGCTATGATGGTAAGGCCCGTGCTTGTCGGGTTCATGACATGATGCTAGAAATTATTGTTGCAAAATCTGCTAAAGATAATTTTGTTACGGTGGTAGGCGGTGGTCAAACGAGTTTGGCAAATCGTCAAGGTTTCATTCGGCGACTGTCAGTGCAGTACATTGACCAGGAGCTTGCATCTGCATTGGCAAGTGAAGATCTAAGGCATGTTCGATCTCTAACAGTGACAATAACTAGTGGCATCGAACGCTTGCCTAGTCTGGTTGAATTTGAAGCTTTACGAGTGGTGGACTTTGCAGATTGTGAGGGCTTGGGGAAGTATATTATGAATGGCATGGAGAAATTGATCCAGTTAAGGTACCTCAGACTTAGGGGCAGGGGCATATCAAAGCTACCATCAGGGATTGTGATGCTAGGCGACCTAGAGACCCTAGATATTCAGTACACAGCTGTGCAAGAGTTGCCAGATAAAATTGTTCAGCTGACTAAACTACAACACCTAATCACCGCCGGTGGCACAAAGATACCAGATGGAATTGGGAATATGATGAGCTTAAGGGTGGTCACAGGCTTTAATATTACCGGGAGTTCGACACATGCGGTGGAGGGTCTTAGGAACTTGACAAGTTTGGATGAACTCAATGTAGATCTTGATAGTGGAAAATCTGATGAGTACAAGAGCCATGAAGAGATGTTACTTTCCTCACTGCGTAAACTTGGCAGGTGCAAGCTCCAGTGTTTACAGATAACTAGGATCGATGGTTCCCTCGAGTTCTTAGAATCTTGGTTCCCTCTGCCATATTCCCTTCAGAAATTCCACATGTCCAGCAGCTACTGTTTTACGGATGTTCCAAAGTGGATTGCACCAGCACTCACCAGCCTTTCTTACCTGGATATCAATTTAACTGAATTAACAGAGGAGGGTCTGCACACTCTTGGGGAGCTCTCAGCCTTACTTTGCCTAAAACTATGCTGGGAAAAAGACCCAGAAGAAAGGCTTACAATTCAAGGAACTGGATTCCCATGTCTGAAGGAGTTTGTGCTATCTGATGGGGCATACGTTACATTCATGGAAGGCGCGATGCCCAAGCTTGAGAACCTTAGGCTTCAGTCGCTGTGTCAGTGGCAAAAACTTGTGGCTTCTATTTAGGCATTGAGCATCTCACATGTCTCAAACAAGCAAGAATATGGCTTGATAACGAAGATGTGACAACTTCAGAAAGCAAGGCTGCAGCTGCTGCAGTCACTAAAGAAGCAGGTGCTCATCCGAACAGTCCTATAGTTACTATTGAGGGAAGATGGTATGAAGAGGCCGCCGCCGCCAGCCATGAAGAAAAGGACAATGAGGATGGCGACAACCAGGGGAATTAAAATGGTTGTTGTGCTACATGATGGAGGTACTAATACAGATTCTAATCATTCACCCTTTTATCTTTTAAAAACACCCCCCATTGTCTCCATCCTTTGTTCCAAACCTGGATAATGCTAGCTTCTCAATCTCACATGATGTATCATTTTTGTTTTCCCGACCCAGGGTATGATGTGCGGCTGGCTGGCTTGCTTGCTTGGAATTAGTGCCATACTGAAGGAGGAATGAATCTAGTATGCCTTACACTTAAAGATGGAAATCAGAAGCTGAAACAACGTCAACCTCCCGGTTACTACCTGCTACATACATCACAGCTATGTGTATATATGTTTCCCATTGGTTACATTTTAATGTTTAAGACATAAGCTTTGTTTGAATTTGGGATTAACTGTGGAATATTTGTATAATTAATGATTGGTATGTAATGGTTTTTCATGCTTGCTTGGTCCCTGTGTGGCTGAGGATGATGGACGCATGTTGTTGCCTATGTTTGTACAAAATTTATATACAAAAAAAAACAGTGCTGGATATACCTAGCTTTCTCAAAAACAAATGTGTGCAGAACAATCCTACTGTGGTCGGATGTTTTTGTGCTGAAGCAGTTAGCCGCTGGAAAAATGGTTGCTGCAGACTGCAGCAGCCATTCCCGGTGACAGTCGTTCCGACCGCTGAAGCTGACAAAAGCATGATGCTAATGTACATATCTTTTTTTTTCGAAAAGGGGGATTCCCCGGCCTCTGCATTAGAATGATGCATACGGCCTCTATTATTATAAAGTAAACAAGGTCTCAACAAGGTCTTACAGTAATGTAACAAAAGTAGGGACTAGCTCACACAGAGCGTCAACTGCAAAGCAGAAACCACAAAAGCCACAACCGGCTGGCATGAAAATAGATAGGTAAAACTAAATGCCTATCCTATTACATGATCGTCATTCAAACCGGTTGAAGATATCCCGCGCTACCATCTCCCACCGGACAGATCCAGTAACCAAACGCTCCCTGGCCTCCGTCGGAGTGAGTAATGACCACGTACGGATCAGTGCTGTAGCTCGGAATAACACCTGCAAAAAATGAGTATTTGTTGTTCTGTTAAAAACCAAATCATTTCTGCAATTCCAAATTGCCCATAATAACACACATACTCCTACACGAATGTGTCTGGCTGTTTCGGACTCAATCCCAACAAGCCACGCCCCAAATAACGTGTTTACCGATGTGGGAGGAGTAATATTAAAGGCAATTTGCACGGAGCGCCACAACCCGCGTGCCAACGGACAGTCAAAAAATAAGTGCTTGATGGTCTCATCCCTATCACAGAAACTACACCTAGTAGATCCTGTCCAGTTGCGCTTAACTAGATTGTCCTTAGTAAGAATAACTTGCTTATGCACAAACCACATAAACACTTTAATCTTCAAAGGTACCTTAACTTTCCAGACCTCCTTGAAAGTAGGTATCACAGCAGAATTAATGATATCAACATACATCAATTTAACCATGAATACCCCAGTTCTAGTTAGCTTCCAAAACAACTGATCGGGCTGAGGATTTAGCTGAACTTCCATCAGCCTACGGACCAAGTGAAGCCATGCCTCCCATCGAGGCCCGACAAGCACCCTCCTAAACTGAATGTTTAGAGGTATAGACTGCATCACCGTGGCAACGAGAGTATCCCTACGCTGAACAAGACGATATAGTGTCGGATATTGTGTAGCCAATGGCGCGTCACCAAGCCACGTATCCTCCCAGAAACGCGTATTATCGCCATTACCAACAATACATCTCGTTCTGTTAAAGAAAGCAGCTTTAACCCTCATAAGCCCTTTCCAGAACGGCGAATCTGTAGGTCTCAGAGTAACCTGGGATAAAGTCTTTGAGTGCAGATATTTACTACGTAGAATCTGCGCCCAAGTTGCGTCTGTCTCAGAAGACAACTTAAACAGCCACTTACTAAGCAGGCATTTGTTCTTGACTTCAAGATTTTCAACCCCAAGTCCCCCTTGGTCCTTTGGTCGACAAATAATATCCCATTTGGCCAATCTGTATTTCCTGTTGGACTCATCACTCTGCCAAAAGAAGCGGGAACGATAGAAGTCTAGCCTCTTCCTAACCCCCACTGGGACCTCGAAAAAAGATAAGAGAAACATAGGTAAACTCGTGAGCACCGAGTTAATCAGAATTAACCGGCCTCCATAAGACATGAGTTTTCCTTTTCCAGCAACTAAGTTTCTTCTCAAAACGATCCTCGATGCACTTCCACTCACGATTTGTTAGCTTGAGATGATGTATTGGAATACCAAGATACGTGAAAGGTAGAGTCCCAACTTCGCAACCAAACAATTGTGTATATGCTTCTTGATCGTCTTTGGCTCTACCAAAGCAGAACAACCCGCTTTTATGGAAATTAATCTTCAGCCCCGACAATTGTTCAAAAAGGCATAACACTAACTTCATGTTCCTCGCTTTTGCCAAATCGTGTTCCATGAAAATGATTGTATCATCAGCGTATTGCAGGATAGACAGACCACCATCCACCAGATGAGGCACCAATCCCTCCACCTGACCGGCCTCCTTGGCCCTCCCAATCAGGATCGCTAACATATCAACCACAATATTGAACAGAATAGGCGACATAGGGTCACCCTGTCTCAAACCCTTGTGCGTTTGGAAGTAATGACCTATGTCGTCATTAACTTTAATGCCAACATTACCTTTTTGCGTGAATGTTTCCACCTGATGTCGCCAGAGCTCATCAAAGCCCTTCATCCGTAAAGCCTGTTGGAGGAACGGCCATTTGACTTTATCATAAGCCTTCTCGAAATCCACTTTGAAAATAACACCATCTAGTTTTTTCGTATGAATTTCATGAAGCGTTTCATGAAGGACCACAACCCCTTTGAGGATGTTCCTATCCGGCATGAACGCAGTTTGAGAAGGTTGCACAACTGTGTGCGCAATCTGCGTGAGCCTGATCGTTCCAACCTTGGTAAAGATCTTGAAGCTGACATTCAAAAGGCAGATGGGCCGAAATTGCTCAATTCTCACGGCATCAGTTTTCTTAGGCAACAAAGTTATCGTTCCAAAATTAAGTTGGAAAAGCTGCAAATGTCCCGAGAACAAATCATGGAACATCGGCATCAGGTCCCCTTTGATAATATGCCAACACTTCTTGTAAAACTCAGCCGGGAAACCATCCGGCCCCGGTGCCTTGTTACACTTCATCTTGGAGATAGCCTCGAAAACCTCCTTTTCCGAGAAAGGGGCAGTTAATACATCGTTCTCCACAGCAGTAAGTTGAGGGATATCGTGAACCCTAGACTCATCCAGGGACACACAGTTCTCCTCTGGTGGTCCGAACAGACGTTTATAGTACTCAGTAATGTAAAGCTTCAGGTTGTCCTGACCGACTATTGTACCCTCATCTTGTTCTAACTGGAAAATTCTCTTCTTCCGGTGCTTGCCATTGGCTATCATGTGGAAGAACTGTGTGTTTGCATCCCCCTGGACAACTTTTGTCGCCTTTGCCCGCAGCGCCCACTTTAATTCTTCCTCACGGAGTAACTCTTTCAGCCTCACCTCAGCCTCATGCTTGATATGAAGCTCGGGGGCTGGCAGAATCGTAGTTTCTGCCCTTATATCTAAGGTTTAGATAAGGGAAAGGAGTCGTTCCTTCTCCACCTTATACATTCCACCTAGATGTTTAGCCCACCCCCGAAGGAAACTTCTAAGGTGCCGAATCTTGTTCTGCCAGCGCTCAAGGGCATTCCTACCTCCTGCATCTTTAGCCCATTCTCTGGCTACAAGATCCAAGAATCCTTCTCTTTCAAACCACGCCAACTCAAAAGAGAATAAATTCTTGTTACCCGAATAGGTAGCCCCACCAGAGTCGAGCAGCAGGGGTGTGTGATCAGAAATACCACGGGAAAGAGCTTGCACCGTTACGAAGGGAAACTTCTGTTCCCAAGCAACACTAGCCAGAACCCGATCCAACTTCTCGAACGTTGGATTTGGCAACGCGTTAGCCCAGGTAAACTTCCTCCCTGAAAGCTCAATCTCTCTCAAATCTAAGCTTTCAATAATAGTATTAAACATAAATGACCATCTCCCATCAAAATTGTCATTATTCTTTTCATCGCGTCTTCTAATGATATTAAAATCACCCCCAACCAGAATTGGGAGTTGCTCAGACCCGCAGACTCTGACAAGATCAGCCAAAAAGTCAGGTTTGAGCTCTGCCTGCACCGCCCCATACACCGCCACCAAAGCCCAGTCGAACCCATCAACTTTGGACCGCACCCTGAACTTAACAGCAAAATCCCCCATGACCACACTGCGAACTTCGAGAGAGTCACATCTAACACCAAGTAAGATTCCACCCGACCTTCCTCTCGGCGGAAGACAATGCCAGTTAAACTCAATACCCCCCGACAACGTATTGAGAAATTGAGGTGAGAAATTTGCTCCACCCGTTTCCGATACGGCAATAAAGTCCAATCTATGCTCAATGGATGCCTCCGCCAGGAACCTCCTTTTAGCCAAGTCCTTAAGACCTCTGCTATTCCAGAAGATTCCTCTCATATCTCATCATGAAATCTTTTAGCCGTGCGGATCCTAGCGCTCCTACGGACCGCGGACATCGGGTATATTTTGCGCTTCCACTTGCGCTTAGGGCTGGTCGGGCCCACCCGGTCCAAAGTGTCCGTAACTGGCGATCTAACCTCCTCCAGACTGACATCCTCGTCCTCCTCCTCCGGCTCCTGGAGGGTCGGTGCGAGGTCACCACAAAAATTATCAAGTATTCGAACTCCCAAAGCATCAATCTCTGAATCGTTCATCGGTTTGACAGCAGCTAAGTTACGAATCATTTCTAAAGCCCTCTCGGCTTCTAGCTCAAGCAAATCGTTAATAGAATTAGTAACTTCACCCTCATTACTACCAAGTGAAATTCCTAATTGGTTTGCCTTATCCACAATTTGATCATTCGAAAAATGCAAAATAGTATTGGAAGTGTTCACGGACATACCAATAGTGACCTGGACGTCACGAAGCTTTGCCGCCCTCACGGAACAGCGCTGCTGCATGTCGTCAACCTCCGGATGGCCCTGAAGACGACAACTCATACGTCGGCCCTCAGACGCCTGGTTTGGGATCCCGCCAAACTGAATGACCTCCTCCCTCGAGAATTTATCTGGGGAGCAACCGCCTGTCACTCCCCGAACATCCACCCGGTCTCCATGACCAGGTGAGAGCGCAGCGTCTGCTACTGGGGAGGCAAAGGCCACCTGCCTCCGCCCCCCAGCCACTCCGGACCGCCTGTCCGGAGAGCCCGATGATGGCACGACCGGGGCACTCCCGTCGGGCCCCGACGGCGAAGAGGGCATTGAGGCCGCCCGCCTCAAGCCCTCCCGTGGAGCCGGTCCAGCCGCCTGCATTGCCGTCCCAGCAACAGGCATAGGAGGTGCGGAGGCCACCTGCCCCGGCCCCCCTACCGTAGGCCCGTCATCCCTCCCGGTAACCTCCTCGGGAAGAAGAGGAGATGGGGTCGCCAAAGCACCCTGCTCCGAACCCTCTGACAGGAGCGGACCAACCTCCTGCACCTCAGCTACGCCACCACAGACTGAAGAAGGCGAGACCACGATCTCCAGCCTGGCAGACACACCAGACCCCTCCACACCCGCGTCCTCAAAGTCCAACGCCGGTAGAGAGTGCTCAAACTCCTCAAGAGACTCCACCCGCTCGCTCCAAAGCCTCGGAGGTGCAGAGGCGGGACCAAAGGAACCAAATCTCAAAGTGGTCGACGGCACAGATGTATTAGGTGCCGACCCTCCTCCTGCTTCCTTAGCAGTCAAATCCGGCCTCTTGGCCAACTCAGACCTAGGCTCATCGCCCGGTGGTTCCTTACCAGTCGTATCATCATCACCCTCGCTCATATCGTCGCCAGTGGCTGCCGGAGCCTCAGCAAAGAGACTATCATCCTCAAATTCAATCTCAAGGTTGTATACCTGGCCACGAAAAGCCCACTTAACCACATCCGGCACAAAGTCAATGTCCAAAATACTGACTAAAAGACGAGCAATCCCATGAGCCCGAGTAAATGCCATATCTACTCGCTCGGTCTTTCCCACCATGATCCCCAGACTAGCAACAACCCTGGCATCCTGCAGTAGCGCAGAAAGCGCTCCCGAAAAGCGCAGCCAGGCCTGGGTAAGGGGTTTACCCTGAGGCTCAACCAGCTTCCACTCCTGGAACTCAAGAATGGCCTCCGTACCTGGTACCTTACACATCCCAAAGCTCAGCAACCTCTGTAAATCCTCCACAGTCGGGAACTGAACCCTGAATAAGTTGGTCTCCAGCCTGACAAGCTCCCAATGGAAGTCTCCAGGCGCCAGCTCCCGGATTCGCTGAATAATCTGGGCCTCAGACACTTGAACTCTAGTCACTTTCACCACCCCAGTTGTCATACTGTGCACCTCTTGAGGAACCTCCCTCTCAGTCGGCGACTCAAAAAACGTGAGCTCAGAACAAAACACACCATACGTCATAAGGCTCGGTGTCTGCTCCCGTAACATCGGACAAGCCCCAGACTCGTGTGCAGGCTTACCACAAGTATCACATAAAACAGCCACACATTCAGCAATAAAATGGCCCTTATCACCACATCGATAACATAGCATTCTTTCCTTCTTCTTGGCAAACTTTGCAGCCCTGTCCATCTCAGTTGTGTCAGAAGCCTCCACCAACATAGGCTGAGTCTCAACCGCAACAGGAACCTCCGCCACCGCTAGTTCCGAGACCACCTCCATAGCCTGGCAAGATAGCCCTGACTCCTCAGTAACAGCGTGGACCACCGTCTCATCAACGGTAGTATGATGCTGCCTAGGGCGGTAACGACCCCCTCGGCCACCGCGGCCACCACGATTGCCACGGAAACCGCCTCGGTTACGATGAGCTGGTCCAGAAGCCCCTTCGACAAAACCGCCTGTCGGCCCCAAGAACGGCCTCTCTGCCGAGCCATCGCTCTGCCAGGCATACCCCCGTCCACCACCCGTAGACGAGGATCCCCGGTGGTGTCCTTCTCCATAAGCGTTATAGCCATCATCACCCCACTGCCCGCGGGGTGCCGCATGAACATCCGTACCAGCAGAGACTTGCGGCGCCTGTGCCTGCTGCAAAACCGGCGTCGTCGAGTTGTTCGTCTGCCGTGCCACGAAGTGCGGTGGTCGAGCTCCTGCCTGAGTCGCTACCGGACGCTGTCCATTAGCAGCCGGGGGAGGCGGCCTCGTAGTCGGGGCACCCCGGCCCGCCACCGCCCCATGAGACGGCACTGGAGGCCTAGGTCCACCCCGCCTCGCAGCCGGCGTCATCACCACCGGCGCGGAGGGCCGAACACTCGCCGCAGCCACCCCACGGCCAGCCTGACCCGCCATGTTTGCGGCACCCACTGGCGCTTGGCCGCCGACGACTGGTGCCGCGCGGCCGGTACCATATCCTGGGCGCGGTGGCGCTCCACCTCGGCCGGCGCCAAGCGGCACACCCGCGCCGCGGCCTCCCGACCCTGCCTGCGTGCCACCACCGCCGCGGCCACCTGCAGCCGCCGGCGCCGGCCCTCCGCGGCCCGCAGCGCCCGGCGCGGCGACGTTGGCAGCGGGCACCCCTCGCCCCGCCATACTTCGGAGAGGCGGGATGCGCCTAGCACGCACACCACCGCGATCGCAGAAGGACGGCCGTCTCCCAGTACCTCGAACCCTAGACCGTATCAATGGACACCAGATCGTATTGTGTATGCATGGGGGTGTAGACGTACGTGCCGGCTCGCCTCCGGCCTCATACCCGGCGATCACAGGCCCAGCAGCCGTCTGGCCCGGTTCACTCAGAACCGGCCCACCCGCAAGCAGACTCACATGTCGGCCCAAGATCTCTGTCACACGCACGACCCGCTGATTCCGGATCGCAGCTAGGCGGTCGATCTCCGGCGCCGGCGCCTGCGCCGCTGTCGATCGCCGGTTCTTCTTCCTTTTCACTATCTTCCACGAACCCTCCGTAATAAAATCTGACAACGTCGGTTTAGGAAGACTAACCTTAGGGATCGGCCCCTTCCAAGGCCGGATCGCAGCCGCCGTCGTTCGTCGATGCACAATGCGCCGAACTATCTCAATTTTGTCTTCTGGCCTCAGTCCTTGCCTCGCCGGATCATCGACCGGCACGACGCCATCCACGATCGCAGCGATCTCTTCTTCAGAATATCCCGGATCGAACGCCTCGCAGATAACAGACGACGGCGTTGGCGAGTAGACCTCCGGCGAGACTCCGGCGTCTTCGGCGTCGTCTTCCTCCTCCGCATCCGACTCCGCGAGTGCCCAAAACCTCCCACCGATGTGCCCCGCACCAGAGGGGAACGCCGGCGTCAAGGCCGCGGTGGGCGCCGCGGGCGCCGCCCTAGTCGCCTGGGTCGGCCGCCTCATTCAGTTTGCGTAAAGGCCGCCTGCTGCTGCTGCTAGTCTTTACCAAGAGGTTTACTTGAGCATACTTTTTCTGGTGTTTCTTCCAGCCAACTAATGTACATATCTGACCTTAGAAGACTTACCATTTGGCGGCGCCGCTAGCATTAGTTACTAAGCCAATTTGATCCTCCTTTTATGATCCGCTTGTCTCCTGTCAGGCTCCTAACAGTATCTCTAAATACCTGAACATCAACAGGTTCAAAGCGTATAGGCTCTGTTCAAGACGGTTAAAGGTCAATTGGTTTGAGGTAATTGCGCTGGAGGTGCACTATCTGCTCCCAATCACACTAGTAGCGATGGGGAAAATGAAGCCGCCCGATCTCCAACAACCCTGCCTCCGTTGCCGGCCACCAGCGGCGATGGCGCTGGTTGCGTGGAAGGGAGACGTGGCTGGGTACTTGGCGGTTGGCGCCCGCGTTCGCGGCGGCGGAAGGCAACGAGGTCGTGGCCGGGACGTGGATTTTTAGAGCTCTGCCTCGTCGACACCTCCTATCCTTACCATCGAATATACTAAGAAGACTAGGCCCGTAAGGGTTCCATTTTTCTGGGTTTTTGGAATTTTTTTTACCTACGGTGTTTGAGCGACACGTTACCTCCGTGTGTGCAGTACATCCTACATCGGCCTTCCTTTGTTTTCTCTTTAATATTTGTTTGACTGCGTGTCGCATGCATGTCTTGCTCCAGTTCACGTGAGCTTTTCTGGTGGCCTTCTAGATTTCCTGCGATTGCTGCATGGGCCATGCATACCGCCACGTCTGCCTCACACGTTGTGACTGGCAGTTTACTGATGGACACGTTGCCTTCTAGGCTTTTACCTTCTCTCTTGGGGTGACGCGTGTGCGTGAAAGTTTTCTGGGATGTGTTCGATTCCATTCTTCCTTTGCTTGGACTGTTCAAGCACATTTTTTTTATTGCTGCATAGGTGTGATGGGCTCTCCTGGAAGGTTCTTCCTTAAAAAAAAGAGGTGTATGGGCTGATTTTGTCTCATGCCAAAAGATTAGGTTGACCGCGCATGGCTCTTCTGGAGATGTATGGGTTGGTTTTGTTTTTAGCACCGCTCCATGGCTCATGCATGCATGCATGTGGCCACGTTTGCCTGTTGTATAGTTGTCTCTCTGTGTTATGGATGGACACGTTGTGTTCTTGGTCTTTCTTGGTCTTTCTGGTGGGTTCTTTTTCCATCTCCTTTTGCTTGCCTATAAGTAGCTCCTTGCTATGTTGGTCCTTTATTCAGTTTCCACATCCTTTCCTAGATTGGTCTTCTCGATTCAGTTTCCGCCTCACTGCCACATCCATTCTCTCCAGGCTCTAGCACCGTCTTGCCTCCGGCATCAGGACGTTCGGTGTGGTGGTCATGGCGCACCATGCTGGGTCTACTTCACCTCCGTCGTGCTCCGCCGCCGCCGCCTACAGCCGACGCACCGATGAGGTTCGGCATGGAGCACAGTAGCAAGCACCAGTTTGAGGCGAGGTATATCGCATTGGTCTCCTGCTGCTCACAGGCGAGGCCTCGGACGAGCGGCCAAATCCACGTGAGGTGGATGTTGCAGGCACGGCCATCTCCCCTTCCTTCCTTCTTTTTCCCTCCAACTACCATGTTATCTTTACCATGTCTTCTTTCCTTGTTATATTGTTTTTTCACCCATAGGGATAGAGATGTTACCTCAGTTCGGCAACGAAAATGATTTGTATCCAGTAATTTTCGTTAATACGGTAACAACTTATTTCAGTCCACCTGACGGAACGAGTTTGCATTTTGCATCTGATGATGTCAGAACTTACGGAAAGTTTCTAAAAGAAATTATGACATGGTATTTTTCTTCACTCTTGATTTGTTCCATTCGTATTATCTGCTCTGCCCTAGGTTCGTCCCCAATTATAAAATTTGGAGCCTCCCGCTGAAGGTCCAAGGAAGTGGAAGCATGAACAATGCCCTCATCAAAGCAACTTAACTGGATTCGAATCGAAGGATGACTTTTGAGAAAAGGTAGTACGCAACTTCATTTATATTATGCACTTGGTAGGGATGTTCTCAAGGAATTGCAAGATGATGGGCTATACACTTCACATAGCCCGAGACCATGGTGAGTACATGGTCTTTTGACTTACTTTCTTTGTAGTTGTTTTACAAATTGAGGAGGGGTAGCAGATGGATGGCATTGCCATGCAGAACTGAAAACACTGTTGTATGACTACAGACTCTTCACTGGAATAAAAACAGGTGCGTGAGATGATAGATCGAGACAGACATGCATGCTCCAAGTTGTGAGCAGTTTTGTTTATCAGAGAGATGTTTATCCTGGAATGGAAATTTTTCTTATGAACATTTCTCAATGTGCCAGTTATGTGGTGTTTGGTCGGACGTGCGCATTTGCAGCACCATGGGGTACTCTTTGGCTGAAGTACATATTTTGTATCTTCTTTGGACCTAAATCAGACTGTTCAAGTGGTGTTTGCTCAAAACATGCAGGTGGAGCACCATGTATAATTTATGGCTAAATCACATCGGCAGGGAAGCACTATCTAGGACCGTTTAGACACTACCTAGAAGAGTGTTCTGTCTACAAAGGTACAGAGTTCAGACACTAGCTAGAAGAGTGTTCTGTCTACAAAGGTATAGAAAGACAAATAGTTTCATTTCTCATGTTGACAGTCAGCTACAAGAGTGTTTTGTCTCATTTCTCATTTGACATAATGAACTGTGAGTTTGCCAGCCAAATGTCATACACATAGACATACAGTGTTAACAGCTGACAAGAATATGGATTTCCTTCCTCTGTCATGATGTGCGGTATAGTTTATTGCCGCCTGGTGGTGATAGTCAATTCCCCCTTGTCACTATCTTATGTTAACCCTTATTTTCACCATATTTCTTTATGCAGAGCCAAAGAAGGAACAAATAATCAACACAACCAAAAGAAACAAAATTAGGGTTTGAAGGACGGGAGGGCAACACTCTATTAGTATTATGAATGACCTGAATTGATGATCATTTTCTTTAAATAAAAAAGGATAAGTATATTTTTTGTCCCTGAACTCTTTCAAAAGTATAGAAATAGTCATTGAATTCCAAAACCAGCAAAACATAGTCCCTCAACTTTTCAAACCGGATTAGTTTAGTCCCTCATACCGCTTCGAGTGGTTTCCATCTGACGTGGACATGGTTTTGACCAAAATTTGACACGTCACTTAGGTTTGACTGCCACGTCACAGTCCATGTTATTTTTTTCGAAACACGGTCCACATCACCAAGTGTCCCCAATACGCCTGAGCGCGGCGAGGTCGGATCAGAACCCCGACAGCGTCGTCCATGACGGTAATGCGGCGGAGATGAAGCGCTCAAGCGGCTATAGGAGCTCGGCGACCCAGGACGTGGCGTTGGCAGACGAGTGACTTGGCCTCCCTGCCCGTTGAGCTGCAGCCTGCGCCCGGCGCGACGCCGCTGACCTTCTGGACAGGAGGCCATCCGCGCGCACCTCCACTTACGGCGTTGGCCACACATCAGATCGTATGCAGCGGCGCGTAAGGTGCAGTCCAGGGAGCAACACGTCGCATGCGTGTGTATTCTTGGCGAGATCGGATCAGCATGTTTGCGGTGTTTCGCTTGCATCTCTGGCGGGCCAAATCAATACGTACGTGAACGTATACCTGCGTGTGCCGGCGGCTAGAATTAATCCAACAGCTAGTCTGCACTTCGTGTTTGAAAGAACTCGACTGGCCGCCGCACGCATGCACGCGGGCCAAGCACCTCAATCTCCGGCGCATCTCCATCGAGCGCAGCTTGCGCTCCTTCCTGGAGCACGCCTGCCTGCCTCGCAGGAGACCCAAGGCCGCGCCCAGGTCGTCTTCTACCCGCCGCGGACGTCCTCAGTACTGTGCCCGTGGGTGCCGCCCATGGCACGCAGTCGCACGCCTACTTGAGAGCACCTAGAGCTCGCCCTCATCGTCCGACACTCCGACATATTCAAAAGCGCTACAATTTGTTGGCCAGAGCCACCCCGCGCCCCAGAGCTCCTCGCCTACCTCGTTTCCGATGGAGAATCGCCACCACGACCGCGCTGGAACCAACTCCGAACTTACGCCATGGTCGCGCGGACGATCCCAGGAGCACCTGGTGGTGCTCTCTCCCTCTGCCAGCGCGCGTCTGTCTGTGCGTGTGCATATGTGATGTGCGAGTGAGTGTGTGCTGGTGGGTGTCATGTGCGTGTTTGTGCATGCTGGCGTGTGCGCGTCACCGGCGATCCTCGCGGTGCCGCACCTCCCCGGCCGCCTGCACCCAGTACGTGCAAGCTCCACGTCACCTTCTTCTTCTGTTTCTTGGCGCGCGCCAACTGCTTGTCGAAATGCTCAGCTGAGCTTAAAGATGGGAAGGAAGAAGATTGCCACGTTGGCAACGCTGGGTCAAAACCATGCCAACTCAGCACGAAAACTGCTTTTGTTGAGTCAAGGGACCAAACTAATCCGGTTTTCAAAGTTGAGGGACTAATGTTTGCTGGTTTTAGAGTTGAGGGACCATTTCTATACTTTCGAGAGAGTTCAAGGATAAGAAATATACTTATCCCAAATAAAAAACACTACCAACAATTGAAGGGTTGCTTGAATCAAAATACCCTTATACGGTTAGTTTAGTTCTTTCCAACAAATTGTGTTCATAATTACCATACAATTTCTATTGACTTTAAAATATGTGAGGAGTGATTTATGAAGGCATGTTATATTCAACCTTAATATTAGTACTTAAATTTAATTTCTTTTCTTTAGACGTTCATTGAAGCTATTATTTGCTTTCCCTTTGGGTAAGCCAAGGATGCCTGCTACAACTAGAAGAAAGTTCAATGGATAAAAAATTATTCCCTATGTAAAGAAATGTAAGAGTGTTTATATCACTAAAATAGTTATCTAAACGCTCTTATATTTGTTTAAGTAGGGAGTATATATTACCCAAGAAAACACATAAAACCCATAGCAGATCAACTTGCATCAGGCACGCACTACTGCCAGAGTCAAAACTTCCCAAAACTTAGTTTGCACTGAATAGGAATTGAGCCAAGGCAAAAGCTACTCACCGATGCACCTCCTGCGGTCAGGGACAAAGGGCAAAACGAGTCTACAACTCAATGAGGAAGATGTTCAGCCGCCGTGCATCTAGACAGTCCACGGCGCTCCATCCCCCCATCCACCTCCAACTCCAAAAGCACCTGCTCCCCCGCAAGTCCTGCCGCGTCGACTACCACGCGTGGGCACCAAATCCGGTAGAGGTCGCCCTCGTGGGCTTCACAAATCCCACCACCTGCGCATCAGCTGCCGAGCGGGCGGGCTAGCGCGGGCTCCGTTGCTGCAGCGACGGCCATGGCTGATTGCCTCCTTCCACACGAGGCAGGATCTCCTCGAGATTGCACGCGAGGCACGCGGTCTTGGCTTCGGTCTCTGGGAGAGCTCAATCTCTTGGGGTTAAGAGCAGCACGAACGAGAAGCAGGGTGCCGGCCACCGGCGTGACCCGTGACTCCGGCAGATCGGGTCACGGGCGAGCGGCTGTAGCGGCGAGCACTAGCACGCAAGAGAGAGGACATGGGAGTCGTGACCGGTCAATTCACTAGAGGAAATGATTTCGGGAAGATGTTCTGGATCCATCTCGTCCTCTCTCTCTCTCTCTCTCTCCTTATATTGCGATGTGCTCAGCCTCAGAGTACAGCGGGCGCAACTAGCATACGATCATCACTTCAGGTGCAATCGTGCAGTCGTGCGATCCAACTATGTGGACCCTTGGATGAGAAATGAGTTGTCCATATTTAGCAGCTTGGCCTATATATGTTCTCTCAAAGGAATTTGCGTACATGACATCTAGTGAAATATTGTTTAATTTACATGTGTTCGTCAATGTAGCAACTCTTATTTCTGATGAATCTGATCTAGCAAAGGTTTTTTTGTTTTGTACATTTCTGCTTCAGGATTTGCAGCATAATCCGTTTTAACTACCATAATGTGAAATCTCTATCGAGAACACTATAAAGACACACATATGCAAAACATACAACAATTCTGAAGAAGTCCATAAAAGCAAATTCCAAAAAAATCAATGGAGCCGCGCACTACTCGCTAGTAGCTTTGAGATATCTGCTAGACAACTAACTTACTATGTGATTTTAATATAAAAAAAACTTACTATGTGATTTTTTTCTCTTTTTTGTTTCTTTCAAATAAAACAACATATGAACTTCAAACTTGACAAGATAACAAAACATTCTAACTACAATACGGGAAAAAGAGTGTTTTTTCTACACCCCAGCTCGGTGCATCCAAGGTGCACCCACGCAAGAAAATATAGCAAAACATTTCAAAAAATTCTGAAACTTTGTGGGACTGATCAGTGGCGGAGCTATGTTGTAAGCTACGGGGGCCATGCCCCCCCTCCCCCCAGCTTTTGTAAAATATGTGAAGGAATTTTTTTTGGAGAGAAAGATTAGGAAAAGTAGAGTTTTTTGCCCCCCCCCCCCCCAAACGTCCACATTTATGTTTGCCCCCCCCCCCCCCCCCCCCAAAGAAGTTGCCTAGCTCCGCCAGTGGGAATGATCATCAACAAATGTTATGGGTGCTCGCAAAGCTTGGTGGTCAAATAACATTCGAGGAGCTCCGTACAAAAAAAGACAAAAACACTGGAAATTAGTCAAAATGTAAGTGCACCGTTTGGGCAGATTTTTGTAATTTTGTCTTTTTTGTATGGAGCCATCGGATGTAATTTGACCATCAAACTTTGCAAGCACTGATAACATTTGTTGATGATCATTCCCACAAAGTTTTAGAATTTTTTGAAATGTCTTGCGTGGGTGCAGCCACTACTTTCCCTACGGGAAAAAACTTGCAGATTTTTTTGTCCGACATAAATATAGAAAATGAGATTTATTTTATTCAAAAATGTTATTTTTAAAATTTATGATGCACGAAAAAATCTGAAAGTTTTTCCCCACATTCTAGTTAGAATGATTTGTTGTACTGTAAAGTTTGAAGTTCATATGTTTTATATGAAAAAAAATAAAAAAGACAAAATTGCTTGCACGAATCGCGATGCGTAAATAGATGCCAACAGGGAGCAACCAATGGGGAGCAACCCGTGGCCTATATATGATACAACCCACCCAAGTGAGATGCCACAAATTCGCTTCCGATGGCATTCGAATCGTGGCCAGTCGGGATGCGTCACCTCGAACCAGGCACTGGGCTATTGCCAGTTCTCCCCAGGGAGTATTTATGATGCGAAGAGGACGGACGGAAGGCGAGGGTTCGAGGAGGAGGATGGGCGACAACACCAACAAGTCGAAAGAGGAGACGGGCCGGATCATGGAGGAGACATGTTGCATATGAGCTTTGGGTAGAAGACATGTTACATGCAAAAAATAAAGTATGTTCCTTAACTCTAGGGTGAGACAAGTATATTGCTAGCAAAGTGTGTTCCATGGTAGGAGTAGCATCTTTTTTTTTCTTACTCTTGTTTTTTATTTATTTTAGGGGTTCCTACTCTTGGTCTTTGCTGCAAAATTACAGGCCCACACAGTTTCAAAGAAAAAGAAAAAAAAGTCACAAGACCCACATGTGCCTTGGTCAAAGCCGCGAGCCCGCGATCGAGGCTCGAGAGAGACGCCCAACCCACCCCCACAAAAGCCAAGAACGGCCCCGAACCTCACCAAAAAAAAGCCCGCACCACCTCTCCTCCCCCGCCGCCACCGCCGGCAACCACCGGATCCGGAGAAGAAAGAGCCAGCGCGCGGCGAAGCGAAAGCGGAGGAAGAGATGGTGGGCGCTCCGTCCTCGCCGGTGGTGAACGTGTACCCGCTCGCCAACTACACCTTCGGCACCAAGGAGGCCAAGATGGAGAAGGACACCTCCGTCGCCGACCGCCTTGCTCGCATGAAGGTCAAGTGAGTGCCCCTCCCGCCGTTCCCGTTCCCCTCCCCCGCCTCCCCGTTCCAAACATGCCCCTGGCCCCGGTGTCTTGTTCTCGCCGGAAACCCTAAACCCTAGAGCTCACATCATTAGCGTTTTTTGTTGGGTCGAAGGCCTCCCTCGTTAGTACTCCCTCTGTAAACTAATATAAGAGTGTTTAGATAATTAAAATAGTAATCTAAACGCTCTTATATTAGTTTACGGAGGGAGTACCACTTTATCTCATATGTAGTCAAAATTTGAGAATGCCTTATTTTGGCCCTGAATTTAGGTATTGTCGAAGTTGGGCTATGACTGTTCATGAAGTCTACTGCTTTTTGCATCTGTATGTATGTATGTCAGTACATGAAATTTCCTTAGTGGAATGGCTTTAAATTTAGGGTGTTGACTTTAAGTAATGCCGAGCAATCTATTCAAGTAACACCTTCGCTTCAGGGCTGTCTTGCTTTGTGCCTCTGTGTAGTGCCTGTATTGGATTTTGTTGCAAGGGAACTACAATAACAATCACTAGATCTTGCTGGCAGCTCTAGCTTTTGAGCATAGTGCTTGGCAGATCCCTTTCTGTGAGGAAGTAACTGGTAACTATTAGGGAGCATTGTACATGATAATTTGTTGGGATACTAGCCTGGAATGTCAAGCTAATATGTATCATAATTAATATATGGAGCCAATATAGATTTCTTTTGCTGTTTCTTCGACCGGTTGCTAGATTTATGTATATGTTGTCTCCTAAGTATCCCCTGAACACTTGGTTACTCTGCTAAGTAGTGTAACCTTATTCTGTCAAATGGATCATCAGCTAACCTACTAATTACTTGTGCAAATGACAGCTACATGAAAGAAGGAATGCGAACAAGTGTTGAAGCAATCCTATTGGTATGTTTGTATTCATCCATCTCATAGTTACTGTTATTTATATTCTTGTGCCTGAAACATCCAGTGGTCAGTAAAATTCCTGCAGTTACAGTTAGCTATGGCTGTAGTAATTTGTCAAATAAACTGAAATATTCACTTGGATTGTCTTATATAGGTGCAAGAGCACAACCACCCCCACATACTGTTGCTGCAAATTGGAAACACATTTTGCAAACTTCCTGGTGGACGGTTGAAGCCTGGAGAAAGTGGTGAGTTTTTGGTTGCTTAGCTTTTCTATCATATCTTTCTTATTTGGTACCACCGTGAGTCTTTGGCTGTTCACTCATGTGACTGGAATCCTGCAGAAATTGAGGGACTGAAAAGGAAGCTGTGCAGCAAGCTTGCAGTTAACTCACCTTCCTTTCCACCTAACTGGCAGGTAATGAACCAAGGGGAATTCACTTTTATTTTTGTTAATGGTGAATGACCATATCTCATTACTTATTTTTTTTGGGCCTTCAAGTTGTATCTGGTCACTTTGTACCATACCTGGCCAAACGGGCCGGCCCGGCACGGCACGGCCCAGCCTGTGCTAATCGTGCCTGGCCCGGCATGGCCCGCCGTGGCACGTTTAATAGCCGGGCCGTGCCGTGCCGGCCCACGGGTGCTGCTCCTTGGCCCAGGCACGGCCTGATTAGTAAACGGGCCGGCCCGATGGCCCGTTTAGCACGCTGGGCTGCATATTTTCAGCCTGTTGGGCTGGTTTTTAGGCCTATTGGGCTATATTTTACGTATACATTTATAAAAAAAATTCTGAAATATATATATAAAAAGTAAACAGGCCGTGCTGTGCTGGCCCGCGTGCCCAAGGCTCCAGGCCCAGGCACGGCCCAAGGCGTGCCGCGTGCCGGGCACGGCCCGTTTAGCCCGTGTCGTGCCTGACCCGTGGCGGGCCGTGCCGGCGTGCTTGCGGGCTGGCCTGTTTGGCCCGGCCCATTTGGCCAGCTATACTTTGTACCTTGCTGGATCATAGTTAACCCAGTAGTACAGAAGGTTATCTGCACCTAGAAAGAAAGAAAACTGAACTTCCGTTTCAGCGCCCCATAACCTGTTCACCTAGCATGGTTGTTATAGTCATTCCTCATTTAAGTCATGCAATAATAACATTTCCTTATGGGCTATATTGCGGCTGCACCTAAATTGGAACATTGCCATGTGTGTTAATTACAGAAATTTGTTATCATAGTTTCCAGTGTTAACTGCGTACTGTCATACTGGTGCATGTTATGTTCTTTGCATCTGCACGTTCGTACAACAAGGTTCTAACTTTTGAGCGAATGCCTCTATGGTTTTGATATATTTACCACAATATGAAGTATGTGGAATCAGGGAGAACTTTCCTGTCCTAGCTTCTGTTTACCGTAACTTTAGGCTCCAGTTTTGTTAATTATCATGCTGACTTTGTTGTGGTGAGATGTATGTAAATGGTAGATCTGTAAACTGTATCCATTTAGATAAAGTTGTAATATGCTTGTTACTTTCAGGTTGGGGAGTGTGTTGCTGAATGGTGGAGGCCAAACTTTGAAACCGTGATGTATCCTTACTGCCCTCCACATATAACAAAGCCCAAGGTACACTCTTGAGTTTATCTTGTAACCATCTATTATTAGGATTCGAGATTCAGGAATGGAAATGACCAATTTGATGAACAGGAGTGCAAGAAGCTTTTCATTGTTCACCTAACTGAAAGGGAGTATTTTGCTGTTCCAAGGAACTTGAAGCTACTTGCTGTTCCACTGTTTGAACTATATGACAATGTTCAGGTAAGCAGCACTCCTCTTATGATGAAAGTTAACTTTTAATGCTGTTTGGAAGCACTGTACCCATCCCTCAAATATAGGCCTTCAGGTTGTGTTTGCTTGGGAACCAAGTAGGATGGAATGGTTAAATCTAAGTGTTTGGAACGAAAAATACAATCATTCCAGATTTTGTTTGGTTGAGGGAATGCCATTATTAAACGGGATGATTCCATTCTGTGGTTTGTTGGAGGGACGCATGGAATGAATATAGTTTGAGTCCCTTCTTGATATGAAGGGTAATGTTGCCTCTTGCATACGTGTAAATTTCACCAATAGCTCATTTGAATTTTCTGCAGCATTTCATTTGTATTTCCAGCACAAACAATTAATAATAAGCATGCACACACATGACAAATATAGACATCAGACATAACACTGTGCCGAAAGTTTAAAAGTATGAAGCACCGATTTATGCTGTACCAATAACCGTTCTATACGATAATCCATGCAACCATACGAAGTTCATATGTAAGGCTTCACAAAAACTAGCCATCCAAAGTTCTTCATGACATGCCTAGTCACCCAAACCAACTAGTTAGACAAATTAAAGAAATAATTGTAATGTAATGTACACGCATGACAAATTAAAGAAATAATTGTAATGTACATGAACTGTAAAATATAATCTCACAGAGGTGAGCAATGTAACAACAATTAACTCTGGAATGTGCCTCGAAATTCAACGGATACCTGAACAATAAACTAGCTAGAGTTTTGTTTTTGCACGCATACCTTGAGCTTCATTTGTCTGGCCATTTCGATGATATTCCCTTGCTCTTCGGAAGCCCACCTTTGCTCCTTCCTCTGCTCGCGGTTCTGGTCACCTCCTAGGCTCCTAGCAGATGCCGAGTCACATCAGCTCCAACCCAGCAGCTGCCCAGCACTCCAAAAGGAGTGCTGGCCCACTGCTTCTACACCACCCAGCAATGATTGCTGTCTTGCCTCCCATTTACAACCACCAATATGTGTGTGCCGCCAGAGATGGACAAGGGATAGAGTTTTCTTTTTTGTTTACAGTGAGATAGAGACCACGTGACAAATGAATGCAGCAATAAATCGGTCGTTTAGACCGATTTTGCGTTATTAACATGTTGTGAATCTGGGCGAACATTCCTGTTTGAGGGACTATCTTATTTTCATTCTGATTTGCTGAGTGCTCACAACCAAACACCAGGATGGTACCAATATCTGGAACCATTCCATTACATCCCTCCAACCAAGCACACACTAAAAAAGGGCCCCAGTGATATTACTTTTTTCTTCACAAAGATGTATCTCACTACAAGCAATTTGTTCTGCTTCACTATTTTTTGTTCTACTTTCCATCTATATTTGACTGAGAAAGTACCTTGTCCTGTCCAGTTAAAAACCTGCAATGTAAGTCATTTTTGTTGCTGTCAATACTGGCTTGGTTGTTACATATCCATATGGATCTTCACTCTGTAGCCAGGCGATAGGAATAGGATCCTTGAAACCTGTAGTTTTTAGTAGATTCATACGACGGTGCAGAGTTTGCTTTTTTTTTACAGTGCTTTGCATATTTCCATGTGCAGTTTAAATTTTGTTATTGCATGATGCTTCCTATGAAATAGTCTGAATTTTGTTCTGTATGTGGATGCAGCGGTACGGACCAGTGATTTCCACCATCCCGCAGCAGCTGTCCAGGTTCCAGTTCAACATGGTGAGCTCGTAATCAAGGGCGATGAGATGTGAAGATTAGTCCAGTAAGATGTACTGAGATGGATCTTGGGCGAAGCACCAAACTGGACGCTGATCACCTTAGCATGACTCCTTATTTAGTCGCGAATTCTCATAAACTAGATGCTCATTCCGACTGCCTTTTATTTGGCGATGCGTGCTGTTAATGAAGCTCAGGCTGGTTAGATGCGAGGCGTATTATTATTTGGATGGTAATCGGTTGTTCTCCGGTGCGGTGCGCTAATTTGTTCCTGTGTGGCTTTGTACGTATGTACGTAGCGATGTATGCCTGTACGATTGCTATGGTCTGCTGTAGTACTAGTGACTACGGTGCATGGGTTTGGCGTCACTGACGCTATGCATTTTATACAGTTGCTGGCTTGTCTACGTCTGTACTATCAGTATATGCTTTATTTTCTTCCTTTTGATCTCACATGCCCCAACACCAGATCAGAGATTGAGTGACACCAGCCGTTAACTTGCTACAAATCCGGCCCTGGAGCATCTATAGCTGGACTAAGGCCTCGTACAATGGGAGGTGCTTAGAGGGATGCTTAGAAAAATAAACCGGATTTTTCTGAAGCACCGGTGCCTATTTCTACAGGAGAGACGCTTAGTTAAGCGTGTCTCCTGTACAAATAAGCACCAGTGCTTAAGAAAAGCTTGGTTTATTTCTCTAAGCACCTCCTCTAAGCACCTCCCATTGTACAAGGCCTAAACAGCCCTCCCTAAATGTCCGCGGGCGTGACCCTAACTAAGCGTCTATCTTGTACAAATAGGCACCGGTGCTTTAAGAAAAGCCTGGTTTATTTCTCTAAGCACCTTCTATTGTACAAGGCCTAAACAGCCCTCCCTAAATGTCCGCGGGCGTGACCCCTGGATACTGTCGGAGGGCTCCTCGTATGTCCTGTTGAACAGCCACACTTCTCATCTCAAAAATCCTCAAATCCATGCATATCTGTCATACACATAAATATCACGTGTAGATGACATTTGTTCATAGCGAAATACATAGTTTAAACATAAAATTTATTGTAATTGCATAATTCAAACGTTAAGCTCTTTGATTTTCATTGTGGTAGTTGCACATGCATCTTGATGTATTTGCAGAAATCCTGAAAATGATCTACATCTTGTTCTGGGATGTGAACTTGTTCCCCAGACTTCTCACTAATATTGCCCTTCACCCTTGTCCTCAACAATTATATTGTGCAAAATAACACAACATGTCATCAGCTGCCGCAAAGTCTTCGATTCCTACATCACTGCAACTCCATGGACAATTTCCCAATGAGTTTGGAGCACTCCGAATGCCCTCTTCACATCCTTCGTAGTTTTTGTACTGTTGTAAAGTGGCTTTGTTTGTTGCCATGGGGATCGGATATGGTCTTCATAACGGTACCCATTGACAATAGATATCAGCGGCAATCTAGTACCCCATATTGTAGTTGTACCCTTGACAGTGCATTTGCACGGCGGCACTTTCCCGTCGAAACGGGAGATCGCTGGAGCCCAATAATGTTGTTGTGAGAACCAAGCATGTCAAATCCACAAGCCACTTTGATGCCACTACTCCAGTATGATGGTACCTCTTTGATGTGACCTTGGTACATCCTGCACAAACCTTTGGACAGTTATTTCATTGGCAACACATGCAATCAATTGAACCGAGCATACCTGGAAAACCTCTTGCCCATAACACCCAATCAACAGATTTATTTCCATTAATCTATGCTACGTCATGAAACCTGACATAGCCCATGACAATCTGCAAGAGCATGGTTTGTGGGAGCGAGATGGAGATGGCTAATTATGAGGATTTGTCTCCTTTCCACCTCTTCCAACTTCCATGGGCATCGTCTAGCGCCCATGGGCGTCTTGGTGGCGTCGTGCTCGTCGATCATGGCGCAGATAGAGGCGACCCGGTAGGCAATGGCGGGGTTCTTTACCGTGGTGGCGCGCTGCTCGTCGTCGACAGCCATGGCAACACGCCATGCCATCGAGGTGATGATGATCGAGGGATTCGACCACAATTATATAGAGGCTTCACCCAGCTCGGACAAGTCAGCCAGCGCCGTCTGAATTACGTTCGCATATCTACTTGCTTATCTTGAAGAGATCGCTCAACGGCGCACGCTCGCCATCCTCCGACCAACCATCCGTCGCCGTCGCCGCGACCTCGGCCGACCCGAGGCCAGCCCGAACGCCGCACCCGCCGAGCAGCGCCCTCCAGACCCCCTGGTCCGGCCGACAAGGCATCGCGCGCACCACTCCCACCGCCCCGTCGACATCGCCGCCCCGGCAGAGCAGGTCGACCAGGCAGCCGTAGTGCTCCGGCGAGGGGCGGACGCCGTGGTCCCTCTGCATCGCCTCGAACGCCCTGCGCCCTTCGTCGACGAGCCCCCCGTGGCTGCACGCCAGCAGCACGCCCATGAAGGTGAAGCGGTCGGGCCGGAAGCCCTGCCGCCTCATGAGGTCGAACAGCCTGAGCGCGTCGCCGGCCCGCCCGTGCTGCCGTGCACCGCCAGGCCCCTGATCATCACGTTCCAGGCGAACACGTCCTTGCCGCGCATCTTGAAGAAGACGACGAGCGCGCGGGCTACGTCGCCGCACATGGCGTACATCTCCACCAGCGCGGTCCCGACGGTGGCGTGGGCCTGCAGCGCCGGCGTCACCAGGTTGGCGTGCACCCACCGGCCCATCCGGAGCTTCCGGAGGTGCTCGCAGGCCGAGAGGACCGACACGACGGTGAAGCTGTTTGGCGTGTGGCCTTCGAGCAGCATCCATGGGAAGAGGCGGAGCGCCTGCGAGAACCTGCCGTGCCGGGTGTAGCTCGAGAGCACGCAGTTCCAGGACACCAGGTTCCTCTCCGGCATCCGGCTGAACAGGCTCCTCATGCCGGCGAAGTCGCCAGCCACGGACAGCGCCCTCAGCATCGTCGTCCACGACACCACGTCCCTCTCCGGCATCTCCGCGAAGAGCTCATTCGCCGCCGCGACGTCGCCCGACCTGACGTGCACGGCGAGCATTGTGTTCCACGACACGACGTCCCTGTCTGGCATCGCGTCGAAGACCTCCCGCGCGGAGCCGACGTCCCCGGCCTTGGCGTGCTCCGCCATCATGTGGTTCGACAGGCCCACGGACCTGACGCGCAATCCGTCGAACAGCCTCCGCGCGTCGCCCAGCGAGCCGCCGCCGCCAGATACGTAGAACGCGAGTAGAGAGCTCCCGACGGCCGGCACGTGGTCGAGCCCCTCCTTCACGACCCGGCCGTGGACGCCCTCTCCGCGCCGCCGCGCCCGGAGCCGCGCGCACGCGTCCATGACGTACGGGTAGGTGAATCCGTCGGCGGCCAGGCCCCGGCGCGGCATCTCGTCGAACAGCTCGAGCGCGCGCTCGTGGGGGCCGTGGTACGAGCACCCGCGGATCATGGCGTTGTAGAGGGCGGCGTCGGGCGGCGCCCCCGACCGGAGGAACGAGGAGAAGAGCAGGTCGGCGTGGGTCATGTCGCCGAGGTCGGTGGCGCGGCGGACGAGGAGGGCGGGCAGGCCCGGGAGACGGTGGACGGAGGAGGTGAGGAGGAGGCCATGGATCTCGTTGAGCTGCCGGCGGGTGCAGTTCTTGGCGACGGCCAGGAGGCTCATTGTCGCCGCCGACGCGACGAATTGACACGTAAAATGTGTTTTCTCCGAGTGATAGCGTAGTTGCTTAGGCTCGTTTTTTTACTCTTTTTAAAATATCTTTACCTAATAATAAAGCAAATTGGGTTCTTAGATAAGATATCCTGTGGACGGTGGACAAAGTGAATCTCCTGTGGTACCGCCCCATCTTTTCTCTTTTGCGACAAAGTGAATCTCCTGTGGTACTACTCGGAGCCTAGGGTAGGGTAGGGTAGGGTGATCGATCGTGGAAAATTCAAAGATGCACACAGACGAAAGAAACACAATGTGCGGTGATACAGACTTCTCGTGACTGTGCGCCACACCTTTTCTTTTTAATGCCTTTTGAGCGTACTTTGCGACACACCTGACAGATCAGTAGCTAAAAGGTAGCCCGGCACCTGAGCTATTGGGGTCTTGGCATCGCGTTTGCGATAGCTCGTAGGAGCTCCAAAGCGCGCTGGAGAGAGCTCTGCACCGTAGACATGGGCGTGGAGGGCACTCGGTATTATGCATAAGCAATAAGTTTGCCTATTTATTTATTTACTTTTTTTTTCAAACGTTACCCCATATTGAAAACAACTACTCCCTCCGTCCCAAATTAAGTGTATAATGTTGTACTAAGCTTTAGACACTTATTTTAGGACAAAGGGAGTACTTATTTAGCAATTAGAAATGTCGACACGCAAGGCAGAACACTACTCCCTCAGTTCCATAATTCTTGACAACAAAAAATATGGAACAAAGGAAGTACTTAGTAACAAACCGCATTCTTCTCCAACGGATTCAGCCAGCCGTGTTTTTCTTCATGTTTTTTTTCTTCTTTTCTCAACCAACTACAAGCAGCACCCTGCAAAGAAGAAAAATTACAACGAAGCCCTCGGGGAGCCACACCCCTAAACTCATCGGAATGAGTCGCTAGCGTGCCACCATCATCGCCGCACCGCCATTGTCACCGCTCCGCATATTCACCAACGATCCTCCGTATCAGACATGATGTCAAGGATGAATTAAGGGAGATGGACAAGTGAGTTGCTTTTGCAGGCCCCGTAAACATCTTTCATATTTCTCTTTATATTAATATAGAAATGACATTTACATGTGTATTCTATTATCATACTACTTGCAAGCAAATAACGTTATTCCAACACACGTAACTCAAGATCATATAAAAAGTAAAAAAAATATACAAAATATGATTCAAACTTCAAATTAGAATTAAAGCATAACAACGTCCACTGATCTCCCGCGGTGACGGATGGATTGACGAGGCCTGGGCAGATCAAGTCCGGATCGTCGAGATAGGTGGCGACACTAGGCCAGGGGGCGAGAGGGCGATGGCACCCCATGGAACGGTGGAGGCAGTGTTGGATTGGCAATAGGGTCAACGGCGTGGTTGGGGGTGGCCATCAGGGCTCGGGCGGCGATGATCACGTGGTGGCAGGAGACGAAGAGGCGCTGAAAGTTCAAGCAAAGGAGGAAGTTCCTTGGCGCAATGTTTAGGGGGAAAATTACGGAAAGGGTGATCTCCTACTAGATGGAGGGGGAGTTGGGTGATTATACGGTATCCCCTAAAAAATCAACTTTACCATAACTGTTGGAACTGGAGCACCTTTTTTGGCCCAAGTCTCCCTAACAAAAAAAACCAATTATGAGACAGTATATCGAAATGCTTACATGTATGGCCCTTTCGATCTTTGCTTCTCATCGTCGGTGACGGTTGCCATTCTGGTGCGTTGGTCCTTTGTCCTGAGCATGATGACTTTTCAACTGCCTACTATAATAAGGTTAGGCAGACTCTGGTAAGGAAGGGGGATGCGGTTACAGCGGCACATCTTTGGCTCGCTCTAGTGCTTGTACTCATTGTTAAGTGCTCCACAGATCTTGTTGTAGTTCTTGTTACTTCTTCATCTTTGTACCACCATAATATATTATTAACAGATTGAAAGATTTTCCGCACAAAAAACCGGAACTAATACTAAAGCAAAAAAATTTGAAAACTCATTTATTAGCCCCTCTTCTGATTCTAACCGAACTAAAACTCTGCAAAAGTTAGGTGACCCAAGCACTCCTATATCGTGAACATGTCCAAATAGTCCGTTTTTGCGAAAGTTTTCCCAATGGTTATTAGAAGAAAAATTTAGTGCACAAACAAGAAACCAATTTCCAAAATGATGGAACAATGCAAAGTAATTCCCTTGTAGAGTCATATCAGACACGTTTGAAACTCAACTTCTTGCAAAGTTGAGTAGACCGGAATAAAATCCCCACCAAAAAGAAGTACCTCGCCTACCGACTCCCTTACCACAAAACCCCATGATTGCAGAGCTAGGATCACCAAAAAAATCTAACATCCACATTAGTTCTAATGCAATTCTTCATATTAGACTCTCATATTAATTAGACTCCCACGCAATAATGAGCCTAGTTTGTCTCGCGAGATTGTGTAGCCCTATGAGTGAAATTGATACGAGTCTCATGCTCACACGGCGATACAACCCGACAACCAGAATAGGAGAACCAATAGCTTTCAAAAAAATTAATAGAAGCCTGTGTGTGCGAGCCCCCTTCCCCAAAATTCAGATCATTCCTTATAACCAAGCTCTTCAAAAGTGAAAGAAAATCTTGGATCGACCAGAGATACTAGATTTATAGGGCATAGCCAACAACGCAAGTGTTGATAGATATCTTATTCTGGTAGCTCCCAAACTTCCCTAAAAGTCGTAAGCAAAGCATGTGCCTTTATACGAGACACTATGACATGAAAAATATTCAATTAATTGAATCATCGCACTATTGAAGCCACACGCCACACAAAACTCTAATATTTTGAGACACATTAGCCTTCCAAATAACATTCCACGGTTCCCCTTCTCAATCCGACCCACCACTACATTGACATTTGCCCTCATCCTGCTTCTTGAGCTTAAGAGCATGTCACTATGAGAAACTGGTTTCTTTCCTTTTTCAGTGAAGAAGTGTGCCTATTTCTAAGTTGATGAACATGCATATAATTCATTTTTCTTCTCCAAACTATGCGAGGATTTTGCTTTTGACCTCTCAATTTTAAAAATAGAAATACTAGACCCCTAACATTTCAAACCAGACACATTTGGTCATTCTCCTGACTCCAACCAATTTGTCCACGACGTTGCGTGTTTTTGTTACTAAAACTAACACATGTAGGTCCAAATTGCATTCACCCTAGCTTCTCTCCCCCCCCCTCTCCATGAGATGTATGACACATCACACGATTCGTTTCAACACACAATTCACCAACACATATGCATAACCGAGCTCTCCTTGTTGGTGGCTCAAGGTGATCCAAGAGGAGGAGGAATATGGGTCCAGCGTGAAGCATTGGGTGATGCTAAACTCCTAAAGGAAAATGCATGGGAGGAAAGGCAAGGACCTCTTGGTGGCCACCCAAGCATATTGAGCATCGAACCAACGGAGAGCCAATGAATTGAAGAACCATAAGTTATCCGAGAGGACATACTCCAACTTATGGGGTTGAGTAGGAGTGGTAGCACAGCTAGTGCCGCTAGACTGGCACAACGGTCATGTTGTACCGTAGACCACATAGTCCGACCAGATGACGGTGGAGTTGGAGGCATCAGTCTCAGTTCTCGATACCACATAGTTTGAACATGTGGTGGTGGAGTTGGAGGCATTCGCCTCGGTTCTTGATGTGTGTGCCCCGTTGTAGGATTGGCTGAGTGCAACACGCACTTGCATGCTCAATCTCGAGGTGGTCTTTCAGTGTGGGGACGCCACCCACTAAAGGGTAGTGTGCATGGGCAATAAGCACCTGCAGCATCAGTGACGCCAGCACCTCAACAATTGAAACGTGATCAAAGAAGGCGTGATCAAAGAAGGTGAAGATACTCGCCCATTGGAGGTGGCACATGGTGGCGAGCCTCGGTGCTGGCGTTGGGGTCTATGGTTGGAGGGAGGTGCACGAGATTATTTTAGCATGAAGTCAAGTTTGACAGGAAGGAAAAGAAGGACCGCTGTGGGTGTGAACAATCTTATCACTAACATCAACCCCAAGTACCTCATGCAGGTCAACAACTCGTTGAATGCCCGCCACAGATAGCAACACCAAGATAGAGCACCTCAACCAAGTGCTCGATGAAATACCCATTTCAGAAGAAAGAGGAGAACACACAACAAGAAGGTGGGCGGGATACCAATTTGGACGGCCAAGTGTCATTAAGTTTGAAAACCACACCACTTTATAAAAATGCCTCTTCTCACAACATGGTTAAAAGTATTCAGTTTAAATAGTTGCACTACTTTAGTTGGTACTAATGTTTTTCGGATGGGACTCCTTCCGTCCCAAAATAAGCGTCTCCACCTATTATTAAATTTAGTACACAGTTGTACTAATGTTGAGACAATTATTTTGAGACGAAGGGAGTATTAAAGTTGAGAGACTAGAAATGAACTCCTTTTGTAGTTTTTTAAGGGAATTTGCTGCTTTATGTATTCACCTCAGCCGTAGTCAGAGTTCAAAACTTCCATGATACAACCTGGAGACATGTAACCAAGTTTCACAAGCTTTATTTAAACAACCATCCCTAGCTAAATTATGAGCTGCCAAATTGGTAGACCGCCTCAACCATCTGAACTCCTCGTGTAGTTGAGAGACCAAAATCATAATTCCTTCGTCCCGAATAAGTTGGCTCTGATATGCCTAGATATGACATCACCGTAAATAAAGTTATTAAATAAGGAAAACCGGCTGCAGTTTGAAACAATAATCTTTATAGCTTTAGGTTGGTCATAGCGAGAAGTAAAATTTAGACTAATAACATGTATATGTTACAAGTTACTAATTTTTTTTCATTAGAACACAGTATGGACGCGTACGTTCATATATACGCGTACACTCACCCCTATGAACACACACGCACACTCTACTCCTATGAGCACATCCGAGTGACTGATCCGACATAACATCTTGAAATTGACAAAGTCACCACAGGCGGCTTTTAGTCGACGGTGACGTCTCCTCCCACTGAACGCGCATCGCTAGAAATACTAAAACAAATTCAGGAAAATGCGAGCACCATGACTTACCCTGGTGGGCTAGGGATACCACTGTTCTCCTAATAATCCAATCACAGATTGGTTACTACCTTCATAGTGAGTAGTAACATGTGTGATGTCAATGTAAGCCTTCATTTATTTAGACATAAACTATTTTGTCTTGAAATGTGTTTGTAAGTGCAGAGATGATAGCGTCAAGCTTGAGCGAGGCAAGCAGGCGCATGGGAAAGAGCAGAAAGACCTGACGGAAGCGGGAACATTTGAATGAGTCAACAGGAGTCGCTCTAGTGGGTCGAGTTGTAAGCATGGGCCCATGGGTCGGTTAGTGTATCATGGGCTTGCAGTTTATAAGCAAGCGGGTGTACTCTGTGAAAGGCATCAAATTTTAAAACAGAATCATTCTGAGCCTCTCATCTAGCTCCTCTCTGTTCTTATCCTCTCCTGGTCTCTCTCCCCTCCTCTGTGTCGCCATGGCCGCCCCCTCCTCCTCTCTGTAGCTACCTCATTGCCGGCGAACTATGGTCGACCCAAGGTGGTGACAGTTGATGACCCACAAGTGTAGGGGATCTATCGTAGTCCTTTAAATAAGTAAGAGTGTCGAACCCAACGAGGAGCAGAAGGAAATGACAAGCGGTTTTCAGTAAGGTATTCTCTGCAAGCACTGAAATTGTAGGTAACAAATAGTTTTGTGATGAGATAATTTGTAACGAGTAACAAGCAATGAAAGTAAATAAGGTGCAGCAAGGTGGCCCAATACTTTTTGTAGCAAAGGACAAGCCTGGACAAATTCTTATAATGAGAATAGCGTTATTTTTGTATTTTACACAAAAGTCCCTGTCTTTTCTTGAAACCAACCCGCCGTTTGAATTGAAGTCACATCCGAACCGTTATTTTACATTTTTCGAAACCCCCCCCCCCCCCCCCCAATGTTTTAGGTAATTCATCCGCGGATCATATTTAAGTCAAACAAATGCTTTTTAAAATCATCCATATCTTTTAAACCGTAACTCCAATTTGAACATGTTATATATGAAATTTGATTAGAAAAATATGTAGAATATGAATATGAGATTATTTTTACGTGTTAAGTATTTTTAAATATTATTTTGGAATATATTTGAGTCAAACCAAATCATTTTCTAAATTATCTGTATCTTTTAAACCGTAACTTCGATTTTAACATATTATATATGAAATTTTATTAGAAAAATGTGTGGAATCTAAATATGATGTTAATTTTACCTGTTAAATATTTTTAAAATATTGTTATGGAAGCAAACTTATAATTTATAGTGCAAGATCCTTTTTTTCATACCGGTGGCAATCCGGATTGCAAATAAATACCCCACTATAACCATATACGGAAAAGAAAACATCGATAACTACACGTGCATACCTCTGAAAAATGTCGCAAGAGAAAACAACAGATTTCTTATCACGAGAGTGAGAGAAAGAGAGAGAGGGAGAGGGAGAGAGAGAGAGGGAGAGGGAGGAGAGAGGGAGAGAGACGCCTTAGGATTAACCATATTCAACACACGTTTTTTGTTGTTTTGTGTGAACACCGAGGCCATCGCCGGCGAGGGTGAGAAGGAGGATAAGCGGCAACACAAATATGATGCCTCGCAAAAATAAAGGAGATGGACCTATTGTGGTCTTGAGTGATGGTTGTTGAGTTAAGAGTGTGTGTTATGTTTTCTCTCCCGTTGCAACACACGGGCTCTTTTGCTAGTAAATGTTTAACATGAGTACAAAGCATGCCAGACATAATAAAAATTACTCCTATATCGAGATTTCGATACCAGCAAACAACACTATCGTCTTCAGAACAAGCCATCAACGTGCCGCTGCTCCCATGTCAGAGCCGACTTTACTATGTCAATGACAACCGTGAAGTCTTTGTGCATGTCCCCTAAGGACCAGCGCTGTGCAGCCGTTGTTGTAGTTGTTGAATTTAGATTTGAAGTACCTGACACCAAATCTCGTCACACGACGAGAAATCATAACCTCACTGCCTCAGAGAGACGGCAGAAATCTACGCCGAAGCTCCGTCGATTACACCCAGACGGACGAACTTAAGAAGCATCGAAACTCGAAAGACAAACTCAAAGAAGAAGAGTCATCATCCGTCCAAGTGTCGCACCTACAAGGACTAAGAAACAAATTTAAACTTCTACCAGCGGAGGCATCAGGATTCTCCTCCCCACCACCAACCACCTGAGCGGCGGGTGGAGGGAAGACGTATCCATGGGCAATTTGTTAATTTGGCAATTGTATTTGAGGATGTCATTTTAGTTTTCGATTTCCACGAAAGTATGTATAATTTTTAAGACCTAGTATTTGAGGACCTCATCAACAGTTGTTTGGCTACATCATAAAATAGCCCTACAAATCCTCCCGAGAAGGTGATGAAAGCTTTTCCATCAAAGGTTTAGTATGAAAAAATTGACCATTTCACAATATGTTTTCTCCAGCCCGTAGTGTAGTTTAATTATACATATTGGTATTTTTGGATAATAATCTAATAGCCGACTTCTACTAAAATATGTTAATCAGGTATATATTTCTAAGAGAATGGTATATCATCTATGAAAATAAAGGCATTTGAGTAGCTTTTTTTCTAGGATAACCCATATAATGTAGAGCTGATTTTTGGGAGTAAGGTACATTAGAATCCACTAAAACTTAAAAAGAAATAATTTTAATTTTTAGGAAAAAATTTCAAGATATTCATCAAATGTGATGGGAGTACAAAGAACACTAGAAGTAACAAAAAATACATCAAGGTTCATAGATCACCTAGCGACGACTACAATCACCGGAGCGAACTGAAAGGGCACACTGCCGTCATCACCACCCCCTCATTGGATTTGGGCAAAGTTGTTTCTAGACAGTCGGGGAAGTCGTCATGCTAAGGCCCCATAGGACCAACACACCATAACAACTGCTGTCGATGAAGAGGAATGACTAGAATGATTGAATGTGTAGACACATGAATGAAGATAGGATCCAAGGGGATCACCAAATACCAACACCGACTGAATCCCGTGAGATCCGCCGGAGACACACATCTACACAACGCTAGATGCACCGCCGGAACGGAGGTTAGGCCAGGAGAATCTTATTCCATTTTTAGGGAGCCACCGCTGCCACATTTCTTGAATAGGACACAAACCCTGATTGAACTCATGGAAGCACCAAAAACAAAGCAGAATCCTCTGCAAAGGCCGGGATCCACCACATCTCCATGGCCCTAAGGCCACGGGAGACGAGGCGGGGCTCCGGCGCCGACGAGCAACAGATGAAACCCTAGTCGCTTGTTCACGTGGTTGCGAGGTGAAGGGATGCGAGACAAAGGGCCTAGTTAAGTTAGACTATTTGTAAGTTTTGAAAAAATATGAATAAAGACAGGCATGTATTGGTTAGAAACTTATGCATATAATTTTTGAAGAAATAATATGACCATTTGTGGGCTGGGTGGAAATGAGAATGTTATAAGTCTTAGAACTTAATTGGAGCATTCCCATTTTCTCAAAGTGGTCATATTATTGTACGAAAATTTGCATGGGTAAGTTTGAACTCAGTATATATTGCTTGCTTTTTTTCTCTAGAAATTATTCAAAATTTTGCAATTTTTTTTTACTAAATTTGAGGAAATGGGTGCACTCTTTCTATTATTTTGTCATACCACGGCCTGTTTGAATTGCCTGATTAAATTATTAGTATTCGTTTATAAGGGGGTTGGACATTTCATGAATTGTCAGCAAAAGGACGTTTGGTTACATATAAAGCTTTACGAACCTTTCCATTCGCCTGTGATCAAAGTGTGGAAACATCAAACATCCTTGCTAAAAAATTATCTATTACTCCCTCTGTAAACTAATATAATCATTAATAGTGATTTAAAAGGTCTTAGTTTACATAGGGAGCAATTTTATAGCACTGAAATCTTCAAAAATTCCTTTAAAAACCATCTGAATCCAAAATCCCTGATGGAGACTGACAAAGGTAGAAATATACTGCTTGAGTGGTTGTGTGTACAAGGTAATTAAATCGTGCTAGTTGCACCGGTGAGTCATTCGGCTTGAATTGGCAGCAGTAGCAGACTAGCAGTAGTAAAAACAACATGTGAACGAAATTAGTGCAATTAATCGCCGTACAGTTTGATTCCATATTAACCACAACGACCGTGCATGCATTGACAAGTTTCTAGTCGAGCGCGCCGCCGTGGACACCGGCGCCCGGCGCGACCCGGCCTTCGCCGTCCGCGGCATCGACGCCATCGTCACCTAGCCTGGGCTTGACGACGTCGACGAGGAAGTCGAAGAGGTCGGTGTCCCTGACGGCGGCGGCGACGTCCTCGGCGTGCACGGTCCGGCGCCGGCCCTCGAGCGTGGCGGCCCAGGCGGCCTGCGTCAGCTCGGCGACGAACAGCTCGCACGCCCTGGAGAACACCACGGGCGCCTCGCCCGAGATCATCCTGGCCCCGGCGCCGTCGCCGCCGCTGCCGTCCCCCGCCGACCGCTTCATGATCTTCTTGATCCGCGCCAGCGGCAGCGCGTGCGGCCCCGTCCTCGCCGTCGCCCCGCTTCTGGACACCCCCGAGTACGGCCTCGAAATCCTCATCCTCTCGATCGCCGCCGTCCAAGCTAGCTAATCTTCTCGCCGCCGTGCAAAGAACTATCTCTATAGCTATGAGCTCTAACAAACAAACGAACGGTGCAACCTCCAATCGAGCGCGGCCATGGACGGACCTTATATACGCATGCCGTTTGACCCGCGAACAAGGAAGGGAGCGCGTGGTCGTGGCGGCTGCTGTCCATGGCCGGCCCGCAACCGGAGGTGGCCGGGGCCGGCAGTTTCGACAGAGACCGGTATGGTTGATCTTTCGCGCATGTATGTAGGTACAGAGATTCGCGTAAACAAATCGTGGGAGACGGTGGTTGAGATCGCGATGGTGTACGAACGCGAGTAGATAAAATGAGGCGTAGCGCTCGTTGGACGCTGTTGCTTGCAGCCTTGTGCCTGCGTTGCGTGAGTGCACCTGTCGCTCGGACAGCGAGAGTCTCTCTCCGTATCCACGGTCAAGGAGGCGATGACATCGAGGAGCATCCCGGCCGTATTTCGAAGGCGTCCTTTTCG
Source organism: Triticum timopheevii (assembly GCA_963921465.1). NCBI lineage: Eukaryota > Viridiplantae > Streptophyta > Magnoliopsida > Poales > Poaceae > Triticum > Triticum timopheevii. The sequence continues at coordinate 416,895,152 of OY997262.1, forward strand.
CGGTACGTAAGCGCCGGTGTAAAGCGCAGTTTTAGCTACTAGTGATTGTATTCTTGTACTCCCTCTGTCCCAAAATAAGTGTCTCTACTTTGTACTAGCTCTAATACAAATTTGTACTAAGCTTAAGACACTTATTTTGGAACGGAGGGAGTATTGTATTATGTATGTATCGCATATTACGTTACTGGGATTACAAGGCATACAAAACAAATGCAGTACATATGCAACTTTGACAAAACATGGGCAAATGAACACGGTACCCTATGCCAGTTGGCGCCATAGTAGCTAGCGTATCTGCGGGCATAGAACCGGCAACACACACCACAGCAGGGCTCATATATAGGTTGACTTTCTCCTTGTTTACATTTTTCGACAGTTCTACGTTCCAGAACATTTTCTAAGCAAAATTTTGTTTTTTTAGGTGAAGCCATTTTTTTGCCATTTTTTAGGTGAAGCAAATTTCTGCCAGTTTGTAAAATTTGGGGAGCGAGCGATTCTGTACTTGTTTTGAGAGTACAAAACGAGATGTACATACCTTTAACTTGGATACATGAGCAATTTTCTCTAACTAGATGGATAAAATATTTATTTTCGTGCTGGTAGAACGATTTTTAATCGACAACGTTGACATTGTTATTCTTTGGAAACATTGAAAAGTTTTCTCTAGAAAAGAGATATTTTGTCTACAACATGTTGCAGGTTCATTTTCCTACTAACTTATGGCACTGGCACAAATATTAGATTTTGAAGATCAAGATGGGCTGAATTATGGCTGTGATCTGTCCAATGCAAGAATTTCAAGGCACAAGATGCTCGGAGATAGTCGAATAAGGTGGCACATGATTTAGGTCAATTGGCCATCTAGAAAGACAAGAGTATGTGCACTTTGAGATCTCAATTCACTCACGGATATCTCGGTTATCCTAGACTGGCCAAGAATGTACTCCTTTATTATGTACAAGAGATGATTCCATATTTCGTCCCTCAACTTATCAACTAGCGCATGTTTTGGTCCCTCAACTTCAAAATCAGAATTCGTATCCTCAACTTTGCATGTCGGACAAGTTTTATCCGTCCCCCCTAAGCAAATCGGTGTCTGCAATGTGTCGAAGTTATGGAAGGCCTCATCCTCCCTAAGAGCATCTCCAACAGCCGCCGAACGCGCCGCGCGCTAAAAACTGCTTGCCGCTCGCGCAGCGCTGGATCCAGCAGTCGCGCTAAAATGCAGCGCGTGCGTGCAGCTCCAGCAGACGCGCTAAAATGCAGCGCGCGCGCTCATTCTACAACATTTTTTAAATTATAATTTTGCATAGATAAAAAACGATACAAAGGTATTTTACGTCGGTGCAACTAGATAGATAGTTCGAAAACATAGATAGATAGAACTACGGTGCAACTAGATAAAAACTACTACGGTGCAACGAGACAAACTACGATGACTCCAAGTCGCTACCATCATCATCCTCGTCGGTGTTGTCCGAGGTATCGATCCATATGTCGTCCCAACGTTCATCGTCTGACGTGAAGATCGACCTCCCAACTGCTTCAACGATATCGCACTGCGCTGTCGCCAATGCCTTCCGCCGATGCCGGTCCGCCCGCTCCGCGCGGCGCCTTGCCGTCCTCTCCGCCCAGTAGGCACGCTCGTCGGCGACATCCTCCGGGTGGCGACGGCGCCACTCCGCCATGGCTCGCTCGTCCTCCTCGGCGACGAGGAGGCGGCGCTGCCGCCGAGCGTGCTCGGCACGGTCCATGTCGGTGATGAGACGAGGCGGAGGGGCGACGCGCTGCGCCTGCTCGCGCCTGAAGACGTCCTGGAAGTTCATCTGCGACGGGGGCCTCTCCAAGCGCCACGCCGCCGTGTCGTACGCGCGGGCCGCCTCGTGCGCGCTCCGAAACGACCCGAGGCCGAGTCGGACGTCGCCGGACCGGATCTCGGCGGAGTACCAGCCGTTGGGGCGCTCGCGGACGCCGCGGTAGCCCGAAGAAGAAGCAAACGCCTCCTCTCTTTCACCTTGTTTCTGTACCTAATTCAGTGAAATGAAATCACAAAGTTCTGTTGGCGTTTGGCAGGTTTGCTCTCGAACCAATGTTTTCTTTTTTCTACCGTATCTGCCGACCCTGCATAAAGCACTCGACCAAAACAAGTCTAGGTACGAACGGCAAGACTTATATTGTTCAAGTTCCTGAAGAACTAACATTTCTACATCACTCAAATTGCAACGATAGGGGATTAATCGTTACCGTGAGTAAGTGGGAGCAAGAACATGAGGCAAATGAGATTTCCAATTAGGATCACACAGATCTGCGACAATGTCGCTGGAATCTAGAAGATACTCTGCTTCCTGGTCCTATAATTTGCAAAGCCAATTAATCTGAAAACTTGGTCCTTCAAAAAAAAAAATTTTAATCTGAAAACTGCCTTGTCAACTACAGCCACCAATCACAGTTTCAGCACCTTCACATCAGGCGAGCAGCGCAGGCGAGTTTTCATCAGTGAACTAATTGTATGATGACAGAATCATCCATAGATCAACTTCTCTGAGACCATACCAGCAAATAACAGCAAGGAAATTCATTCCAGTGCGAAAACAGTTCAGTTCCAGTACCTTTATTATCCGCCCACAAAGTGTTCGGCGAAATGCCACAACAAGCCAAGCTGCCGCGGAGGCCCCTGGACGGCGCGTCAGTCGCGGAGCACGGCGGCCGGGTCACTGGACGGCGCGAGTCCACCGTCGCCCTCCGGGTGACCAGTCTGGTCCTCCCAGGAGGCGGAGGCGGAAGCGGCGGCGGCTGCGGCGGCGGCGTGGTCGGAGCTGTGGATTTGGGAGTCCATGGCCTCCTGGGCGCGGTCGAGGTAGGGCTTGAATCCGACGCGGTAGGAGAGGTAGGCGAAGGCCGCGGCGCCCAGCACCACGATGCCCGACCGGATCGCGTTCTGCCGCGCCCGCCCACCGCCCCTCATCTCTGTCTCTCTTGGGTTGACGCGACGATGGGCAAGTACCTGTCGCCTCACTCTCCTTGTGCTGGCCTGAAGGTTCCAGGCGTACCGTGACTCTGCAGCTGAACCAACAGTCTCTCTTCCCTCTGAAGAGAAATGGGGTTGCAACAAGGGCAGCAGATCGAAAGATGCAGAGACTGTGATCTTGGTGGTGGGGTGGGACTAGAAAGAATCGTGAGGTAAATAAATATAGATAAGAAAAAAAACTTTAAAAATTGCTGCTGCCCGGAATCGAAAAAAAAAAACTTGCTGCTGCCCGGGATCGAACCGGAGACCTTCAGTGTGTAAGACTGACGTGATAACCACTACACCACAGCAGCTTCTCGTGTAGAAACGAAATCCAAGCCTTTTATTTCAAATCAGCATGGTCTTTTGCCACGCATAAGATCAGTTCTGTCAAGTCAAGTGATTACAAGAGATGGGATTACAAGGTGTTGTACAGCAGCTTCTTTTCTCTTTTGCGAATAAGTAGTCCGTATTCAAAGTCACGCTGCTGTTGTTTTGCGCAAAGTTATAGCCATTTGTTATTGTAAAGAAACAGTAACGAATAGTAACAATCGCTATTGATTGATTGTGATGATGTACAGATTTATATCCCGGAAGGGACGCGTCGCACATACGCGATCAGTACAAGAGATGGGATTAGAAGGACACGTCTGTTATATTAGGACGCAATCCGTCGGGAGAGAAACCCTATGTTGGTTTTGCTAAGCAAGGATTTCCTTTAATTAAACTAATTAACTAATCCTAACATTCTTCCTAATCCCTGCTTCAATGATTTTTGTAAACATCATCATAAACATCTTGATCAGCCTCCTCCAAAATTCCTATAGAAAAAATATAAGGAGATATGTACAATATGCCATCAAGAACTCCTTCGAAAAACCCACTGCAAAAATCTCTACTACCTAAAACAAACGTAACGTTCCGTTTTTCCTATTACGTCAATCTCTTCGTCCGACCCACCACGTCCGCCCCCTCCCGCGTATCCCTGCTACTGGAAAGAAAAAAAACTGCAGTAATAATTAGAAACCCTAGGCACGCAGCCCCACCACGCCCGGATCCGGCTTGCCTGCTTCCTTCCCATGCTCTCATCCGTGCTCCCACTTCATCCTACGGCTGTCATTTTTTCTTTTTCTTTTCTAATCTAATTATCTCCTCCCCTGAGGGGGTGGAGCCAGGCCTTATTTTCTTCCAATCAAATCAAGCCACGTACGCGGGAGCACGGATGGGAGCACGGGAAGGGAGCAGGCAAGTCTCGTCCACCACGCCCTCGATCCTTTTATATCACGCGCAAGCACCTCTCGCCCTCCTTGGCCGCCACATCGACTCCTCCGGCCGCTCGTCTGCCGTCGCCGCCTTCGATCCCTCCTTGCACCCAGCCAGCGAGCCGCCGACTGCACCGCTCGTCCACATCGGCAGCAGTCTCCTTGATCCCGCTGCGGCGCTCGCCCCCGTCCCCGTCGGCGTCATGGCCGTCGTCCACGTGGACCCCACCTACGTCGCCAGAGCTGGTGGGTCCTTCCCGTCACTCGACATCCTTGCGGCCAAGGGGATCTGTCGTCTCCTCGCCGGATGCCGCGCGAGTGGCGTGACCTCGTGGGTAGAAAGTTGTACTTCCTCAGCTGCCGGTACAACCACTGCGGGTGTCAACTGCAGGACCACGCGGTTCCTCGTTCCCTGTTTCAGTCCGCTGTAGGGGCTGGTGCGCTTCGGTGATTGCGGCAAGCGAGCGCCGAGAAATGAGAAAGGTCGCTTGGTACGTTAGGCATTGTTTGACTCGGAAGGCGTCGGGCATGGGGCATACTAGCGACACATGCAGCAGCGCGAGGATGCGATGGAGGAGGACTGACGATGCGACAAGCCTTCAGTGGACGGCACCTTCGTCGGTGCCAACCTCTGTACATAAATTGCGGCTGTACCGGCCAGTTTCCAATCTGTAAGTATTGTTGTGTCTTGCAAAGTTTTCAAGGTATCCGCCAGCCCTTCAAGAGCTTGATGCATGGTCCAGATTTGTGCACATGTGAACCTTGCTTTGTCAGTGCTTGTGCTAGAATGCAGTGTCTTTTGTGTCTGCAACTGCATGCTATTGGTTTAGATAATTTGATGGAAATCCCAAGTTTGTTGTTGATGTTCTGACCGTTCTGTTCAACGAACAATGACGTTGAATTAAACTAGGAAGACGCTACATGATGGTCCTAGATTTATTGGATGGTCCTATATAAAATATAGCAAACGACCGAAGACACTAGAGCATTTGCAAACCTACCAGCCAACTATAGTTCTGTAGACAGTTGGCAATTTTAGATGATAGAGTTGAAAGAATAAGTCTCCAACAGATAGATGATTATTCAGAAAGTATGTACCACTACTCAATTTAATGATTTAGGTTGCAATAGTATCCCACCCAAAATAAAGTCTCTCCAAGAGACTGGCTAGAACAACCCTTGGCCGAGAAACAACACCAATCAACACTTGGGATTTTAATGATTGTCCTATATAAAATATCCTTGATTTATTTGATGGAATGGTTCACTTGCAAACATAATTGACTGGAGACGCGTAAATAGTTAGTGCAGGAAAAAATAAAAATGATCAGTAAGAAGAGTGATTAACAGTTAAAAGAAGTTGATAGTGTATCGCACTATGCATGAGAAAAGAAATATTGTGCGACACGATTATTATGTCCCGGTGCAACGCACGGGCAGTTACCTAGTAAGGAGAAAATGACATATCATAACACATGCATTACTATTGCCTCATTAAAACCTTCCATAAGAACCATTCCGGAAAAAGTTATAAAGGAAAAGACTGCAATATCAAAGATCCAAGGATCACAAACAGATTATCATTCAAGGATACACTACCCCTGAACTTTGCAAATCTTGAAGTCGTTTCATGCCAATTTCATTGATATACTTCTCAAATAAAGAACTTGATGAAAAAAGTCTAGCATTCTTCTCCTCTAAGAAAGAAAATTAGGGTTCGTGCCTCTCGCCGGCGCCGGCGCAGATCCGCCTCGTCTCCGGTGGACCTAGGGCTATGGAGGCGCGATGGATCCTGGCAAGGGCCGGCGGGAGGACTCCATTTTAATCGTTTTTTTCAATCTTGTTAGGGTTTGTGTCCTACTCAGGAAGGCGAGACGGCGGCGGCTCCCTGAAGATGGAATAACGGTCTCCCCGCCTAGCCCCCGTTCCAGCGGTGCGTTTAGCATCGTTGGTGGGCGTGTGGAGGTGTGTCTTCGGCAGATCTATCTTTGGTGGATTTGCTCGGATCTCGTCGTTGTTCGTCTACGTTTGTGTGTCTTCGGTTTGGATCCTTCCGATCTACGTTATTTTTCATCGGCGGCGGTTGCTATTCTGGGGTGCTGGTCCTATGGGGACTTAGCACGACGACTTCCCAACTGTCTACTACAACAAGTTGTGCCCGGCTCCGGCGATGGAGGGGCGATGACGGCGGCGCGCCTTCGGCTCGCTTCGGTGCTTGTAGTCGTCGCTAGGTGGTCTACGAATCTGGATGTAATTTTTATTTTTGGTATTCGTTGTACTGCCATGATTGAAGATGAATAGATTGGAAGTTTTTCCGCAAAAAAAGAATTTGTAAACAAATCAACATGATTATCACATGACTTCTTTTGCAAAATATTTATCTCTAGTTTGTTGTAACTCATGGGGATAAAATAATTTAGGAGAAACATGTTTCGTGATATTACTCTTTATATAACTTGTTTGCATCTGTGTAATACATGCATAATTATCTTCATAGATAATGGCGGGTGATTCCAATGATCCAATCCCACTTGAATTTTCAATAAAAATTATCATTTTGCGAAGCCATACACATTCACGTGATGCTTCAAACAAAGCAATAATTTCAGAATGATTCGTGGACGTAGCCACCAGAGTTTGTTTTGTCATTAGATCATTGTTATCAATGCCAACTAGGTATCATAAGTAAATGGATCCCGGTTGTTCAATACTTTGATAACCAAGGTCATTCTTTGCTAAAGAGAAATGATCACTATGAGTCAGACTCAATAGAATTGGATCCATTCCAAATACCCAGAATTAGGATTCTTGATCCCTCTCAATCTCTCTTTCAATTCGAGGATCCAGAGAGGTGTTTTCATAGTCATCTCTGAATATTTGCCATCTCGGAATATTTTTGATTTCATTTTTCTATGGTTGTACCTCCACTCAAGAAGACAAAACCAGTCTATGATCTGTCATTATTTGGATCAGATAAGTATCCAGCATCAAAATATGCGACATGGTCTTATCCTGATTTTTCTGATAGAACAAACCAAGATGTTTGGTGCCTTGAAGATATCTAAAATTGTTCTTCACAGCAACTCAATGCCTCTTTGTTGGTGATGCACGGAATCTAGCCAATAAATTTACTACAAACGATACATCTGGCATGGTGCAGTTTGCTAGATACACTAGTGCTCCAATAGCACTGAGGTAAGGAAACTCAAGTCCTAATACCTCTTCATCATCACCCTTAGGTCTAAATTCGCTCCTTACCATTTATGTTTTCGATGGACATGCTTTATCCATATGAAATTTCTCAAGAATCTTTTGGATATAAGCAGACAATTCTCAAAGGGAGATGTTCGAGTTGTAAGCCTAAACTAAATTTAGTCTTACGTAGATCTTTGACCTCAAACTCCGCTTTAAGATGATTACTTGCCTCATGTAATTCTTGTGTAGTCCCAATGATATTTAGATCATCCACATACACATAAATAATACAAAATCCATTTTTAGATTTCTTAATAAACACACATGGGCAATCATTATTATTTTAGTAAACCTTTGATACGTCTCCAACGGTGTTTATAATTTTTTATTGTTCCATGCTATTATATTATCCATTCGAATGTTTTATATGCATTATTATGCTATTTTATATCATTTTTGGGACTAACCTATTAACCTAGTGCCCAGTGTGAGTTGCTGTTTTTTCCTTGTTTTTGTCTTTCACAGAAAATCAATACCAAATGGAGTTCAAACGAAATGAAACTTTTTGAAGATTTTTCTTGGGCCAGAAGACACCTAGGAAACTTCGCGAGGAGGCCAGAAGAGCCACGGATGAGCCACAAGCTCAGCAGGCGCGCCCTAGGGGGCACCCTATGAGCTTGTGGGCCCACTGTGGCACCTCTAACCCTAATCTCAGCTCCATAAATACCCAAATATTCCCCGTATACTAGAGGGCACACCAAAAATACTTTTCCGCTGTCACAAGCTTCTATTCTCGCAAGATCCCATCTTGGGGCCTTTTTTGGCACTCTACCGGAGGGGCATTCAATCACGGAGGGATTCTACACACTACAAAAAAATACACTTCCGTGATGATACGTGTTTGTCACAGTAGGTCGCGTTTTTTGTCATGCATGTACATCCATGACGATATTATGACAGAATCAAGATAGTCATACATGTGCTGTCGTATAAGTGTTCCATGACATTACCAAAATTATCATCACGGAAGTGTCCACTTCCATGACGATAAATCGCGCGTCACAAAAGTGCTTTCGTCAAGGGTGACCGACACGTGGCATCCACCGTAACGGAATGCCGTTAAGCTATCGGGTCCGGTTTTGGATCCGATAACCCATTAACAGCCCCGACCAATGGGGATTTTCCACGTGTAAAATCATCATTGGACGGAGGAAACACGTGTCGGCTTACTGTTGGGACAGATGTCATCCACTCATTGGACCCAAGGCGCCTATGATATGTCGACACATGGCACGGCCCAATAGAGGCCCATTCCTGTGGAAAGACCGGCCCGTTTGACTTGGTCAAAAGGTGGTAGGCCAGCCCACGGAAAGCCTGTTAGCGACATGTTCGCATATAGCCCATTTACAGCCCGCTAACTCACGACCCGTTATGGCCTAATGGTATTAGGCCTAGTAGCATCGTCTGGGCCGTCCAATATGATTCCAGCCTGTTGTAACTTCCGGCCCATGTATGGCCCATGACATCTTTTGGCCCATATGAGTCCCTTTGTAACTCTTGGCCCATTAACGACCCGTGGTGAAACCGGCCTGTAATGAACAGCATACCGCTTTATGTCCATTAGCGGCCCATTCTTCCATTGGGCCGTTTCCAGCCCGTGTTACCTTTTGGCCTTCTCAGGGCCCATTTATTCTTGGGCTCATTTCCAGCATTCGGTTACTTACGGCCCATTACTGTCCTTTTCTGCTTGTGGGCCAAATTCAGCCCGTGGATACAGTCGGCCCATTTGTAGCCTGTTAATCTGTTGGGCCATTTTCATAGCATCATCAAATACGGGCTATTAATGGCCCATTATGGTCAGCCCATAAAACGTACGATTTCCACTCTAGCCCGTTTACGGCCCATTATACGGACCGTACAAGGCCCATATATGAGACGGCCCGTACAAGGCCCATGGATACTACGGGACGTAGTGAAGGAAATATGCCCTAGAGGCAATAATAAAGTTATTATTTATTTCCTCATATCATGATAAATGTTTATTATTCATGCTAGAATTGTATTAACCGGAAACATAATACATGTGTGAATACATAGACAAAACTATAGTCACTAGTATGCCTCTACTTGACTAGCTCATTAATCAAAGATGGTTATGTTTCCTAACCATAGACATGTGTTGTCATTTGATTAGTGGGATCACATCATTAGGAGAATGATGTGATTGACATGACCCATTCCGTTAGCCTAGCACTTGATCGTTTAGTATACTGCTATTGCTTTCTTCATGACTTATACAAAGTTCCTGCAACTATGAGATTGTGCAACTCCCGTTTACTGGAAGAACACTTTGTGTGCTACCAAACGTCACAACATAACTGGGTGATTATAAAGGTGCTCTACAGGTGTTTCCGAAGGTACATGTTGGGTTGGCATAATTCGAGATTAGGATTTGTCACTCCGATTGTCGGAGAGGTATCTCTGGGCCCTCTCGGTAATACTCATCACCTAAGCCTTGCAAGCATATAACTAATGAGTTAGTTATGAGATGATGTATTACGGAACGAGTAAAGAGACTTGCCGGTAACGAGATTGAACTAGGTATTGGATACCGACGATCAAATCTCGGGCAAGTAACATACCGATGACAAAGGGAACAAAGTATGTTGTTATGCGGTTTGACCGATAAAGATCTTCGTAGAATATGTAGGAACCAATATGGGCATCCAGGTCCCGCTATTGGTTATTGACCGAGAATGGTTTTAGGTCATGTCTACATAGTTCTCGAACCCGTAGGGTCCGCACGCTTAACGTTTCGATGACAGTTTTATTATGAGTTTATAAGTTTTGATGTACAGAAGTTTGTTCGGAGTCCCAGATGTGATCACGGACATGACGAGGAGTCTCGAAATGGTCGAGACATAAAGATTGATATATTGGACGACTATATTCGGACACCGGAAAGGTTCCGGGTGATTTCGGAGAAAACCGGAGTGCCGGGGGGGGGGGGGGGTTACCGGAACCCCCCGGGAGAGTATTGGGCCTATGGGCCTTAAGGGAAAGGAGAGAGGGGCGGCCAGCATGGGCCGCGCCCCCCCTTCCCCCTCTGGTCCGAATTGGACTAGGAGGGGGGGGGGGGGGGCGGCGCCCCCCCTTTCCTTCCCCCTCTCCCCCTTCCTTGCCCCTCCTAGTAGGAGTAGGAAAGGAGGAGTCCTACTCCTACTAGGAGGAGGATTCCTCCTCCCTTGGCGCGCCCAAAGGGGCCGGCTGGCCTCCCCCCTCCCTCCTTTATATACGGGGGCGGGGGGCACCCCATAGACACACAAGTTGATCTACGGATCGTTCCTTAGCCGTGTGCGGTGCCCCCCTCCACCATATTCCACCTCGGTCATATCATCGCGGAGTTTAGGCGAAGCCCTGCGCCGGTAGAACATCATCATTGTCACCACGCCGTTGTGCTGACAGAACTCATCTCCGGAGCTCGGCTGGATCCGAGGCCGGAGATCGTCATCGAGCTGAACGTGTGCTGAACTCGGAGGCTCCGTACGTTCGGTGCTTGGATCGGTCAGATCGTGAAGACGTACGACTACATCAACCGTGTTGTGCTAACGCTTCCGCTTACGGTCTACGAGGGTACGTGGACGAACACTCTCCCCTCTCGTTGCTATGCCATCACCATGATCTTGCGTGTGCGTAGGAATTTTTTTGAAATTACTACGTTCCCCAACAGTGGCATCCGAGCCTAGGTTTTATGCGTTGATGTTATATGCAAGAGTAGAACACAAGTGAGTTGTGGGCGATACAAGTCATACTGCTTACCAGCATGTCATACTTTGGTTCGGCGGTATTGTGAGATGAAGCGGCCCGGACCGACATTACGCGTACGCTTACGCGAGACTGGTTTCACCATTACGAGCACTCATGCTTAAAGGTGGCTGGCGGGTGTCTGTCTCTCTCACTTTAGCTGAATCGAGTGTGGCTACGCCCGGTCCTTGCGAAGGTTAAAACAGCACCAACTTGACGAACTATCGTTGTGGTTTTTGATGCGTAGGTAAGAACGGTTCTTGCTAAGCCCGTAGCAGCCACGTAAAATTTGCAACAACAAAGTAGAGGACGTCTAACTTGTTTTTGCAGGGCATGTTGTGATGTGATATGGTCAAGACGTGATGCTATATTTTATTTTATGAGATGATCATGTTTTGTAACCGAAGTTATCGGCAACTGGCAGGAGCCATATGGTTGTCGCTTTATTGTATGAAATGCAAACGCCCTGTAATTGCTTTACTTTATCACTAAGCGGTAGCGATAGTCGTAGAAGCAATAGATGGCGTAAACGACAACGATGCTACGATGGAGATCAAGGTGTCGCGCCGGTGACGATGGTGATCACGACGGTGCTTCAGAGATGGAGATCACAAGCACAAGATGATGATGGCCATATCATATCACTTATATTGATTGCATGTGATGTTTATCCTTTATACGTCTTATCTTGCTTTGATTGACGGTAGCATTTTAATATGATCTCTCACTAAAATTATCAAGAAGTGTTCTCCCTGAGTATGCACCGTTGCCAAAGTTTGTCGTGCCGAGACACCACGTGATGATCGGGTGTGATAAGCTCTACGTCCATCTACAACGGGTGCAAGCCAGTTTTGCACAGAATACTCAGGTTAAACTTGACGATCCTAGCATATGCAGATATGGCCTCGGAACACGGAGACCGAAAGGTCGAGCGTGAATCATATAGTAGATATGATCAACATAGTGATGTTCACCATTGAAAACTACTCCATCTCACGTGATGATCGGTTATGGTTTAGTTGATTTGGATCACGTGATCACTTAGATGACTAGAGATATGTCTGTCTAAGTGGGAGTTCTTAAGTAATATGATTAATTAAACTTAAAATCATCATGAACTTAGTACCTGATAGTATCTTGCTTGTCTATGTTTGTTTGTAGATAGATGGCTCGTGCTGTTGTTCCGTTGAATTTTAATGCGTTCCTTGAGAAAGCAAAGTTGAAAGATGATGGTATTAATTACACGGACTGGGTCCGTAACCTGAGGATTATCCTCATTGCTGCACAGAAAAGTTACGTCCTGGAAGCACCGCTGGGTGCCAGGCCTGCTGCTGATGCAACTGACGACGTTAAGAACGTCTGGCAGAGCAAAGCTGATGACTACTCTATAGTTCAGTGTGCCATGCTTTATGGCTTAGAACCGGGTCTTCAACGACGTTTTGAACGTCATGGAGCATATGAGATGTTCCAGGAGTTGAAGTTAATATTTCAAGCAAATGCCCGGATTGAGAGATATGAAGTCTCCAATAAGTTCTATAGCTGCAAGATGGAGGAGAATAGTTCTGTCAGTGAACACATACTCAGAATGTCTGGGTATAATAATCACTTGATTCAACTGGGAGTTAATCTTCCTGATGATAGTGTCATTGACAGAATTCTCCAATCACTGCCACCAAGCTACAAGAGCTTTGTGATGAACTATAATATGCAACGGATGAACAAGACTATTCCCGAGCTCTTCGCAATGCTAAAAGCCGCGGAGGTAGAAATCAAAAAGGAGCATCAAGTGTTGATGGTCAACAAGACCACTAGTTTCAAGAAAAAGGGCAAAGGGAAGAAGAAGGGGAACTTCAAAAAGAACGGCAAGCAAGTTGCTGCTCAAGAGAAGAAACCCAAGTCTGGACCTAAGCCTGAAACTGAGTGCTTCTACTGCAAGCAGACTGGTCACTGGAAGCGGAACTGCCCCAAGTATTTGGCGGATAAGAAGGATGACAAAGTGAACAAAGGTATATGTGATATACATGTTATTGATGTGTACCTAACTAGAGCTCATAGTAGCACCTGGGTATTTGATACTGGTTCTGTTGCTAATATTTGCAACTCGAAACAGGGACTAAGGAATAAGCGAGCACTGGCCAAGGACGAGGTGACGATGCGCGTGGGAAACAGTTCCAAAGTCGATGTGATCGCGGTCGGCACGCTACCTCTACATCTACCTTCGGGATTAGTTTTAGACCTGAATAATTGTTATTTGGTGCCAACGTTGAGCATGAACATTATATCTGGATCTTGTTTGATGCGAGACGGTTATTCATTTAAATCAGAGAATAATGGTTGTTCTATTTATATGAGTAATATCTTTTATGGTCATGCACCCTTGAAGAGTGGTCTATTTTTATTAAATGTCGATAGTAGTGATACACATATTCATAATGTTGAAGCCAAAAGATGCAGAGTTGATAATGATAGTGCAACTTATTTGTGGCACTGCCGTTTAGGTCATATCGGTGTAAAACGCATGAAGAAACTCCATACTGATGGACTTCTGGAATCACTTGATTATGAATCACTTGGTACTTGCGAACCGTGCCTCATGGGCAAGATGACTAAAACACCGTTCTCCGGAACTATGGAGAGAGCAATAGATTTGTTGGAAATCATACATATAGATGTATGTGGTCCGATGAATGTTGAGGCTCGTGGCGGATATCGTTATTTTCTCACCTTCACAGATGATTTGAGCAGATATGGGTATATCTACTTAATGAAGCACAAGTCTGAAACATTTGAAAAGTTCAAAGAATTTCAGAGTGAAGTGGAAAATCATCATAACAAGAAAATAAAGTTTCTACGATCTGATCGTGGAGGAGAATATTTGAGTTACGAGTTTGGTTTACATTTGAGACAATGTGGAATAGTTTCGCAACTCACGCCACCCGGAACACCACAACGAAATGGTGTGTCCGAACATCGTAATCGTACTTTACTTGATATGGTGCGATCTATGATGTCAATTACCGATTTACCACTATCGTTTTGGGGTTATGCTTTAGAGACGGCCGCATTCACATTAAATAGGGCACCATCAAAATCCGTTGAGACGATGCCTTATGAACAGTGGTTTGGCAAGAAACCAAAGTTGTCGTTTCTTAAAGTTTGGGGCTGCGATGCTTATGTGAAGAAACTTCAACCAGATAAGCTCGAACCCAAATCGGAGAAATGTGTCTTCATAGGATACCCAAAAGAGACTGTTGGGTACACCTTCTATCACAAATCCGAAGGCAAGACATTCGTTGCTAAGAATGGATCCTTTCTAGAGAAGGAGTTTCTCTCGAAAGAAGTGAGTGGGAGAAAAGTAGAACTTGATGAGATAACTGTATCTACTCCCTTATTGGAAAATAGTTCATCACGAGAACCGGTTCCTGTGACGACTACACCAATTAGTGAGGAAGCTAATGATATTGATCATGAAACTTCAGATCAAGTTTCTGCTGAACCTCGTAGGTCTACCAGAGTAAGATCCACACCAGAGTGGTATGGTAATCCTATTCTGGAAGTCATGTTACTTGACCATGATGAACCTATGAACTATGAGGAAGCGATGATGAGCCCAGATTCCGCAAAATGGCTAGAGGCCATGAAATCTGAGATGGGATCCATGTATGAAAACAAAGTATGGACTTTGGTTGACTTGCCCGATGATCGGCAAGCCATTGAGAATAAATGGATCTTTAAGAAGAAGACTGACGCTGATGGTAATGTAACTGTCTATAAAGCTCGACTTGTTGCGAAAGGTTTTCGACAAGTTCAAGGGGTTGACTACGATGAGACTTTCTCACCCGTAGCGATGCTTAAGTCTGTCCGAATCATGTTAGCTATTGCTGCATTTCATGATTATGAAATTTGGCAAATGGATGTCAAGACTGCATTCTTGAATGGATTTCTAGAAGAAGAGTTGTATATGATGCAGCCAGAAGGTTTTGTTGATCCAAAAGGTGCTAACAAAGTATGCAAGCTCTAGCGTTCCATTTATGGACTGGTGCAAGCATCTCGGAGTTGGAATAAACGCTTTGATAGTGTGATCAAAGCATATGGTTTTATACAGACTTTTGGAGAAGCCTGTATTTACAAGAAAGTGAGTGGGAGCTCTGTAGCATTTCTAGTTTTATATGTTGATGACATATTATTAATTGGAAATGATATAAAATTTCTGGATAGCATAAAGGGATACTTGAATAAAAGTTTTTCAATGAAAGACCTCGGTGAAGCTGCTTACATATTGGGCATCAAGATCTATAGAGATAGATCAAGACGCTTAACAGGACTTTCACAAAGCACATACCTTGACAAAATTTTGAAAAGTTCAAAATGGATCAGGCAAAGAAAGGATTCTTGCCTGTGCTACAAGGTGTGAAGTTGAGTCAAACTCAATGCCCGACCACAGTAGAAGATAGAGAGAAAATGAAAAATGTTCCCTATGCTTCAGCCATAGGCTCTATCATGTATGCAATGCTGTGTACCAGACCTGATGTATGCTTAGCAATAAGCTTGGCAGGAAGGTACCAAAGTAATCCAGGAGTGGATCACTGGACAGCGGTCAAGAACATCCTGAAATACCTGAAAAGGACTAAGGATATGTTTCTTGTATATGGAGGTGACAAAGAGCTAGTCATAAATGGTTACGTCGATGCAAGCTTTGACACTGATCCGGACGATTCTAAGTCGCAAACCGGATGCGTGTTTTTATTAAACGGTGCAGCTGTAAGTTGGTGCAGTTCTAAACAAAGCGTCGTGGCGGGATCTACATGTGAAGCGGAGTACATAGCTGCTTCTGAAGCAGCGAATGAAGGAGTCTGGATGAAGGAGTTCATTTCCGATCTAGGTGTCATACCTAGTGCATCGGGACCAATGAAGATCTTCTATGACAATACTGGTGCAATTGCCTTGGCAAAGGGATCCAGATTTCACAAGAGGACCAAGCACATCAAGAGACGCTTCAATTCCATTCGGGACCAAGTCCAAGTGGGAGACATAGAGATTTGCAAGATACATACGGACCTGAATGTTGCAGACCCGTTGACTAAGCCTCTCTCACGAGCAAAACATGATCAGCACCAAGACTCCATGGGTGTTAGAATCATTACTATGTAATCTAGATTATTGACTCTAGTGCAAGTGGGAGACTGAAGGAAATATGCCCTAGAGGCAATAATAAAGTTATTATTTATTTCCTCATATCATGATAAATGTTTATTATTCATGCTAGAATTGTATTAACCAGAAACATAATACATGTGTGAATACATAGAGAAAACTATAGTCACTAGTATGCCTCTACTTGACTAGCTCATTAATCAAAGATGGTTATGTTTCCTAACCATAGACATGTGTTTTCATTTGATTAGTGGGATCACATCATTAGGAGAATGATGTGTTTGACATGACCCATTCCGTTAGCCTAGCACTTGATCGTTTAGTATACTGCTATTGCTTTCTTCATGACTTATACAAAGTTCCTGCAACTATGAGATTGTGCAACTCCCGTTTACCGGAAGAACACTTTGTGTGCTACCAAACGTCACAACGTAACTGGGTGATTATAAAGGTGCTCTACAGGTGTTTCCGAAGGTACATGTTGGGTTGGCATAATTCGAGATTAGGATTTGTCACTCCGATTGTCGGAGAGGTATCTCTGGGCCCTCTCGGTAATACTCATCACCTAAGCCTTGCAAGCATATAACTAATGAGTTAGTTATGAGATGATGTATTACGGAACGAGTAAAGAGACTTGCAGGTAACGATATTGAACTAGGTATTGGATACCGACGATCAAATCTCGGGCAAGTAACATACCGATGACAAAGGGAACAAAGTATGTTGTTATGCGGTTTGACCGATAAAGATCTTCGTAGAATATGTAGGAACCAATATGGGCATCCAGGTCCCGCTATTGGTTATTGACCGAGAATGGTTTTAGGTCATGTCTACATAGTTCTCGAACCCGTAGGGTCCGCACGCTTAACGTTTCGATGACAGTTTTATTATGAGTTTATAAGTTTTGATGTACCGAAGTTTGTTCGGAGTCCCGGATGTGATCACGGACATGACGAGGAGTCTCGAAATGGTCGAGACATAAAGATTGATATATTGGACGACTATATTCGTACACCGGAAAGGTTCTGGGTGATTTCGAAGAAAACCGGAGTGCCGGGGGGGGGGGGGGGGTTACCGGAACCCCCCGGGAGAGTATTGGGCCTATGGGCCTTAAGGGAAAGGAGAGAGGGGCGGCCAGCATGGGCCGCGGCCCCCCTTCCCCCTCTGGTCCGAATTGGACTAGGAGGGAGGGGGGGGGGGCGCCCCCCCTTTCCTTCCCCCTCTCCCCCTTCCTTGCCCCTCCTAGTAGGAGTAGGAAAGGAGGAGTCCTACTCCTACTAGGAGGAGGATTCCTCCTCCCTTGGCGCGCCCAAAGGGGCCGGCCGGCCTCCCCCTCCCTCCTTTATATACGGGGCGGGGGGCACCCCATAGACACACAAGTTGATCTACGGATCGTTCCTTAGCCGTGTGCGGTGCCCCCCTCCACCATATTCCACCTCGGTCATATCGTCGCAGAGTTTATGCGAAGCCCTGCGCCGGTAGAACATCATCATCGTCACCACGCCGTCGTGATGACAAAACACATCTCCGGAGCTCGGCTGGATCGGAGGCCGGAGATCGTCATCGAGCTGAACGTGTGCTGAACTCGGAGGCTCCGTACGTTCGGTGCTTGGATCGGTCGGATCGTGAAGACGTACGACTACATCAACCGCGTTGTGCTAACGCTTCCTCTTACGGTCTACGAGGGTACGTGGACGAACACTCTCCCCTCTCGTTGCTATGCCATCACCATGATCTTGCGTGTGCGTAGGAATTTTTTTGAAATTACTACGTTCCCCAACACGTAGAAGGCCCATTGGTCCGATGGCCCATTGAAGGCCATGGATTCGACGACCCATAGAAGGCCCATGGATCCGACGGCCCATAGAACACCCATGGATCCGACAGCCCATATAAGGCCATGGATCGTCCATCTCGTAGATGACCCATGGATCGTACGGCCCGTGGAGGGCCATGGTCTGGGCAAGTTGGCCCCCGTTTGAACGATATAGCATATTCAAAGAATTATCCTACTCTATACTATCACCTCTAAAAACATACACTATACAACAAAGAGACCAAGGAATAGAAACATAGAATAATCCTACACTATACAATAAAGAAATTACAGCTGATTATACCCACTGGGCATTATGGTTCGGCACCGGTGATAATAAATCATACACAAACAACAAATTACATACACTGAGCAAATACATCTCATACATCATGGACGCGCATCAACTTAACTCCATTTGAACTATAATCTCTTCAGAAAATAGGAATGGTCGGATTCAGATAGCACAAATTTCAGTCTGCAAAATCTCCAATTCCTTCGTGGTTACCTCAGTGTCTTGTTTCAATTTTTTGACTCCTGCATCTAATACATGCATGTCCAGTCTCAACTTGTTGATTGTACGTTGAGAATCATGTACACGTTGTCTTGCCACCTCTAGTTGATGCTCAAGAACATCAGCACATTCCAATTCCAATCCATAATCATTCGGTAATGGCCATGCCGCACTGCTCGCAGATCTTTGTGTTGATGTCACTTCATCCTGATATGTTTCTGTAAGTACACATGACTAGGGCAAAAATATAGTTACAACAGTGAAGCGAGCAAGACAGACTATTTTGTACCCCCTCTGTCCCAAAATAAGTGTCTCATGGTTAGTACAACTTTGTACTAGAGCTAGTACAAAGTTAAGACACTTATTTTGGGACGAAGGGAGTACATGGAAAAACAGGACTAACAATAATGTTAGACGTCATGAAGCATAAGCAGGTGATGTTTTAAAAATTATAAAAAAGGTAGTCTGTGCAGCCTGCATACAGAAATCTCTCTTAGCTCACCAGAGGAGCATGATGTTGGGGCCCAATCCAAAACACAGACAAGTTACAAATTTAGATAGCACGTTGCGTATAAGTAAGCAAGAAGTTGGCCATTCTGTAGCTCAATTAAAGTCTTAGGGAGCATAATGAATAGCAGAGAGCTTCATACAAACATACTACAACTAGCAAAACTATGCAATCATTAGCCTAGTATAAACTAGATTGTGAGCCTCATGCAATAATAGTTGGTTAATAGACTTCAAAGCTTCAGGCACACTTCAACAGAGTAATTAAATGGTAAGGCCTTTAATTATGTCAACTAATAGTTATACAAGTACCCAACATCAGGCATCATTCTTTGGGCATCTCATTAACTGAGGACAAATAAAGCAATTGAAAAGAGCAAATTAACTATGCCTGAAACAAACAAGGAATTGAACTATTGAGTTGGATACAATGACTTACCTTAACAGGTTAAAGAGGCTCAGCGCAACTCCTACTTCTCTTGCAAGGCTCCTTCCTAACATCTTGTACTTGGAAATCCTCAATCGTATCTTCATTGCACCCCCTCTGCAAGGTGACACAAACTAGTTACTCATCTCCTTGGAAGACGAATATGCATACTTTCCAGTCTGTGAGCACAAAAGGATGAGATTATAACAAAATAACACCACATAATGAAACATGTTGCATCTCTTGCACTTGCACACAATGAAATGAGCATTTACTATGTCTGCACTATCTAAAAACTAGGCATACCTTCAAACTGGATCTCCAGGTAATCTTGGAGAGCCTACTTTAGTGTACAGCCAAACCTTTATGTCACCTATGAGTTAGACAAGGCCCCACTACAGCAACCCTTAGTGTTTAAATTGTTGACAAGCTCTGTTAGAGTGTTAGGTCAATAATAACAAGTAATCAAAGCAAACAATCCTAGTATGGCTGGCTGATGCAAACAAGCAATTGAACAAATGTGTGAGCAATCTTACATATCAAGAAAATAAGCAAAGAAGGAGGCTTAAAGACCATCACTTGACTGACCAGATTTATGGGGCATTTAAACATCATGTGCAACATAAGAACTAACATAAACATT
Source organism: Triticum timopheevii (assembly GCA_963921465.1). NCBI lineage: Eukaryota > Viridiplantae > Streptophyta > Magnoliopsida > Poales > Poaceae > Triticum > Triticum timopheevii. Next base: position 416,915,481 of record OY997262.1, read on the forward strand.
GAATATTCCAGATTCTACAATGGAATGCACATGTATTAGGTTATGCCATGTGGGATGATGCCTAAATGTACACTATAGCAGGCAGGAGTGATTCATCATTGCACGCACAATTGAATTGCAGGTTAAGGGTCAGTTCGATTCCGCCTTGTCAGGGCTTATTGTCAAAATAAGCCATAAAAGATGTAAAGAAGTCATTTTTGAGTTATGGGCTTGGGCTTAACTAATTTTGCTTTGGAGGGGGGTGTTTCGGGTAGAACCTCACTAAAAATTGAAGGGAAGGGGAATAGTGAAATGACTCTGTTATCTGCCTATATTACACTCAAAATGCAACTGCTGACACCTATGTCACACCTGACCCTCAAGTAAAAACAAACACGCAAGCGTTCATTGCCCTACCCACCTGCATCTCCTCTCCCCTTTCCCTCTACCTGGATCCCCTGCTTGCAGCACTAGGGTTCCTCTAGTGAGCCATCGCCACTGGTCCCATCTGGCCTGAACCTCGACGATGCTCTGTCTAGCTAGGCAACATGGCCGACTGGTAGGGGCAAATCTCCCTAGCTGCTCCTCCCTCTAGCGCCGCCCCTCATTCTCATGGTCTCCAACAGCTACTCCACTATTCGTCCAACACACTACTCCGGTGGGCGCTGCACAACTACGGCTGATGCCACGCTGCGGCAAAAGGCACCTTATTCCCCCTCCCCTCCTCCCAGGCCGTGGCCTTGAGGTGTTGTTGAAGGATGAGCTCATCCAACAAGGTGAGGATCTCCTCTGATTTTTTGCCAAATTTTCATTCTGATCCACTATACAATGAATTGCTATGAGCTGCTTCAGCTGCTGCTATATGATGCATTGCTATGAGCTTCTCCTGCTGCTGCTATATGATGAATTGCTATGAGCTGCTGCTGTTATATGACGAATTGCTATGAGCTGCTGCTGCTGCTATATGATGAATTGCTATGAGCTGCTGCTACTGCTATATGATGAGTTGCTATAAGATGCTCCTGCTGATGCTATATGATGAATTGCTACGAGCTGCTCCTGCTGCTGCTATATGATGAATTGCTATGAGTTGCTCTTGCTTCTGCTATATGATGAATTGCTATGAGCTGCTCCTGCTGCTGCTATATGATGAATTGCTATGAGCTGGTACTGGTATATGATGAATTGCACACTGCTGCTGCTATATGATGAGTTGCTATGAGCTGCTGCTGCTGCTATATGATGCTTTCAGGTGGTGCTGCTATATGATAATAACCAGCCACTTGGACCATCGAATTTTAATAAATAATTGTTCTTCATTTAAATGTGGGTAATGCGCCTAATGTAGTGCACTGGAATTCCTACATGCCGCCTAAGATTTTGTGTAATATACCGCCTCTGTTCCTAAATATATGTCTTTGTAGAGATTCTAGTATGGATTACATACAGATGTATATAGATGCATTTTCGAGTGTAGATTCACTCATTTTGCTCCATATGTAGCCTATAGTGGAATCTCTAGAAAGACTTATATTTAGGAATGGAGGTACGAGGTAGTATCATGTATGACATATACATATTTATTTTAGCAGCCAGTAGTAGAAATCGTTGTCTGCACAAAGGGATTACTGGTCGAAAATCCTAGCAAAGCACGCTGGTAGGCATAAAACAACACAAGAGAGAGAGACGCACTTACAAGATCATAGCAATGCCTCAGTCCAGGATCTTGGTTGGCCAAGCTGTTAGATCCAAAAGAAACATCATCCTTGTAGTTTTTGCCAGCTGCATAACCGGTAACAGCGACTTGTTAGTATATTTGAAGTACATCGGGCAGGTGATGCTGGACGGGTTTAAAGGTGACGGGTACCTAGGCCATGGTGGGTGCTTGGCATCTTGCCAAATGGTGGGAATCAGGTTAGAAACGTCAAGGGTGATGACGCTGTGCTGGCTGTCGGGGTCTGGTAAGGAGATCTAGAACCGTCGAGTAGGATGTTTGTGGAGCGGCTCCGGTAGGGTGGACTACGATGTGGGCGAAGCGGATCTGTGGCCGTGGACGGGGGCGTAGGTGAAGCTGCTCCGGTAATTGGGTTAAGGATGGTGTCGACGATGCAGATCTGCGGCCGTGGACGGGGTGTCAAAAGCTGCTCCGGTGGTTGGGTTAAGGATGGTGTCAACGATGCGGATCTGCGGCCATGGACGGGGAGCCAGAAGCTGCTCCGGTAGGTTGGATGAGGGTGTGAGGAAGCGGATCTGAGGCCGTGGATTTGTGAGTTGGCAAAGCGGCCCCGGTAGGGTTGAGAATGGTATAGGCGAAGCTACTCCGGTAGGGTTGACGATGGTGTCGGCGAAGCAGCTCCGGTAGGGTTGAGGAAGGTGTCGACGAAGAGGATCAGAGGCTGTCAACGGAGGCGTCGGTGGGGTGGCTCCGAGGGGTGTGGATGAAGCGTCTCCAGTGGGGAGTACGAATGAGCCGCTGCAGATGCGCGGCGGTTGACGAGAGTACCAGCAAAGCAGATCCAGTGCCGTGGACAAGGCCGACACTGAATGGGCTGTTGTACAGTGGTGGATGAGCAGTCTAGTTGTTTCTAGGGGAGGTGGGAGGGGTAGATGCGGCCGCAGAAGCAGATCCGACGAGGTGGACACCGATGGCAGTGAATGGGCTCTGGTACGCCGGTGGATGAGCAGTCTAGGGTTTCGAGAGGGAAGGGGAGAAAGGCCGATGAAGTACGGACGGCGTGATGTAAGATGCTCTAGTGCTGTGGAGTTAGTCGTTTTTACGGGAGGGGGAGAGGAAATGGGGGTGCCGTGTAGCACTACCAAAAAAAATACACTTCCGCGATGATACGTGTTTGTCACAGTAGCTCACGTTTTTTGTCATGCATGTACATCCATGACAAATTTATGACAGAATCAAGATAGTCATACCTGTGCTGTCGTAGAAGTGTTCCATGACATTAACAAAATTATCATCACGGAAGTGTCCACTTCCATGACGATAAATCGCGCATCACAGAAGTGCTTTCGTCAAGGGTGACCGACATGTGGCATCCACCGTAACGGAACGCCGTTAAGCTATCGGGTCAGGTTTTGGATCCGATAACCCGTTAACAGCCCCGACCAATGGGGATTTTCCACGTGTAAAATCGTCATTGGCTGGAGGAAACACGTGTCGGCTCATTGTTGGGACAGATGTCATCTACTCATTGGGCAGAAGGCGCCTATGATACGTCGACACGTGGCCCGGCCCAACAGAGGCCCATTCCTGTGAAAAGGCCGGCCCGTTTGACTTGGTCAAAAGGTGACGGGCCGGCCCAAGGAAAGCCTGTTAACGGCCTGTTCGCATATAGCCCATTTACAGCCCGCTAACCCAAGGCCCGTTACGCCCTACCCGAATTAGGCCCAGTAGCGTCATCTGGGCCATCCAATATGATTCCAGCCTGTTTTCTCTTCTGGCCCATGTATGGCCCATGACGTCTTTCGGCCCATATGAGGCCCTATGTAACTCTTGGCCTATTAACGGCCCGTGGTGAAACTGGCCCGCAATGAACAGTGTATCACTTTAGACCCATTAACGGCCCGTGGTGAAACTGGCCCGTAATGAAGAGTGTATCACTTTATACCCATTAATGGCCCGTTATTCAGTTGGTCCGTTTCCAGCCCATGTTATCTTTCGGCCTTCTCAGAGCCCATTTATTCTTGGGCTCATTTCGAGCATTCGTTTACTTACGGCCCGTTACTGTAATTTTCTACTTGTGGGCCAAATTCAGCCCATGGTTGTAGTCGGCCCGTTTGTGGTCCGTTAATACATTGGGCCGTTTTCATAGCGTCATCAAATATATCCTATTAACGATGGCCCGTTATGGTCGGCCCATGAACGGACGATTCCAACTCTAGCCCGTTTACGACGACCATAATGCGGCCTCTTATTGGCCCATGTTTGGCCAATCAATCATACGGCCCGTATAAGGCCCATTGATGATAGGGCCCGTAGAAGGCCCATTGTTTCTACGGCCCGTAGAAGGCCCAATGTTTCTACGGCCCGTAGAAGGCCTACTGTTTCTACGGCCGGTAGAAGGCCCACTGTTTCTACGGCCCGTAGGAGGCCCAGTGTCACTACAGTAAATATTAACCCATGGTTATTGTGGCCTAGTTTTAAAAAAATAGGTTATTGCAGCCACTAGCAAACCGCGGAAAAAGAACTGCACTGACTACAAGCAAACAAATAAACAAGACAACAAGGAAATAAATACGCAAGCAACTTATGCTAGGCTATCACGGCTATTACACATATTACATCCACTGGGCATCAAAGTTCACCACCAGTGCAAATATAGGGAACACAGCAGCATATAAACGCCGCAGCAAAACAAGTCCAGAACTGAAACCACTTCAGAAGAGTTCAAGAAACAATATCCTGGGTACCCATAATGCTGGCAAGATGCTTAGCAAGCTTATTAACTTTCTATTGTTTGGTGCTTAAATCCTCCAGCGCTTGCTGTTGCACAAGAAAGTACGCATCTAAATTCTGCAGGGACGTCCTCAGTCCTTCGGCTTCTTGCCGCAACACAGATGACTGATGCCTTTTAGCTTGTAGCTGAGACTGAAGAAGCCGAAGTGATTCAGGCAGCGAGTTCGAAGAGCTTGTGCCAGTGGTACTGGCCAGTAACTCGAACACTACATCAACGCAGGACTGTGGGGTTTTCTCACTGTCTACAAGATCGTTTTTATCACCTTTCTTGGAGAACAACAGGGTTGTCTCACTATCTTGAACCTTATCTGCATTACTTTCTCTACCATTGCATAGTGGGGTGCTCTTCTCCAATATTCTGTTTGCATACTACAAGAGAAACAAGCAGACACATCACATGTTTAGCTTGTAGTATAGCAAACTCATTTTGGTAAACCGGTTCAGTAGTAAGGTGGACAGGATAACAGCATGAAACAAACATATATCTATGTACTATGGTCACTGTATTGTCCATATCATTCTAGTTTATGTTCCCTAATCAAGATAGAGACACAGTTAAACTCATATATTTTTAAGACACAGCAGCATAGACAAAATATAAGTGTGAGAAACTACACAGCATTGGCAGCACTTGTAATGTGCATCACATGAGAACATAACTATTTATACAACTTAAACTGAAATCAACATAGAGCAAGAAGTTAGAACAGCAATCCAGTTAAAGAAATAGGTTTAAAACATACCTGTTGCACCATTGGAGTTTCAATTGGATCCTTCAAATTCGAAAGTAGTTGGTATGAGAACAGCAAAGGAGTATGGACCATAGCTACGGAATCTGACCTGAGAACAGTTGCTCTTCTGCTTTAAACGTGGAGTTTGGGTTAGCTGTGGTGGTCTTCGTGCTTTGGGCACTGCAGTAGCTTTACAAACTGCTCGTGTGGGGGTACTCTGTGGTGGACATGGTGCTTTATCAACTATAAGTGGGTTACTATCCGCTGGGGTTGCGGTTAGATGGGTTGTAGCTGGTTCTCTGCCCAACGGTGTAAGTGTGCAATCTGGAAGAGTCTCGATTATGTGTGGTGGGGCTAGTTTGTGGGCCAGTACAACCATGGTTCTATCTGCATCGACTAGTAGCACTGTCTTTTGTGAAGAACGGTTTTTTGCTCCCTTAGATACTGCCATCACCCCCTCCAATTCAAATGGCTGATAAACAAGAAAAGAAATTGAATGTACAGACATGGTATGATAGACAGATGTGGTAATTCACATATATGTTGTCTAACCAAACAGGACAACATGACACAATTTCACATATATGATGCCTAACTAAACATGATAGCATGACACAGTTTCAGATATATGATGGATAACTTAACAGGATATAATGGCATAATTCAACATATGATGAGTACCTAAACAGGATGACATGACAAAGCTATATGATGTCTTTCTAAAATAGGTTGGGATGAAATAATTCACATACATGTTGTCTAAGTATACAGGATGGCATGATATAATTGACATAATTGATTCATATACTAAGCAGCTGGCACTTGCATGTATGATCTCTAAACTAAGCAGATAGAATACAATATTGTGCATATGATGTCTAAACTAAGCAATGCAAGACACCATATGGATCATATGAGAAATATAAACATTGCAACTTAGAGCATACACCTCAGGTGGGATATAGGACTGGTCATCTGTCTCTGAATCCTCCTCCGAGGAGCTCCCTGTAACCATCGAGATATATGCTTCAACAGGTACCATTGCCTGCTCTGAAGACCTTGTTTTCACTCCAGATTTTTCCATAACCGGCTCAAATGGCTGATACACATGAAGAGTAGTTCAATATACACAGATTGTCGACAAATGGAATACGTAATGAAAAAAAAGATGGCATGAGATAATTCACATATATGATGCCTGGCTCCATGGCGGTGCATAATTCACATATATGATAACTGGCTGAAAAACATGGCATTGCATAATTCACATATCTGATATAGAAAGCAAACAGGAGGCATTCACACAAAGCATGTCTAATCTAAGCAGATTGCATGGCAGTGCAAGACACCATATGCATGATATGAGCAATATAACCCAGCCAAGTTAGAGCATGCACCTCGGGGGGGGGGGGATACGACTGGTCATCTCTCTTTGAATCCTCCTCCGAGGAGCTATCTGTAACCAGCAAGAAATCTGCATCGACAGGTAGCACTGACTGCTTAGAAGACCTTGTTTTCACTCCAGATTTTCCCATGACCGACTCAAATGGCTGATGCATAGGAAGAGTAGATGAATGTATAAACATGCTGACAAATGGAACACATTATGGAAAAAATATGGCACGATACAATTCACATATACAATGACTGGCTAAACAGGATGGCATTGCATGATTCACGTATATGATGCCTGGCTAAAGAAGATGGCATTGCATAATTCCCATATACTCCCTCTGTTCCTAAATAGTTGTCTTTTTAGAGATTTCAAATGGACTACCACATACGGATGTATATAGACATATTTTAGAGTGTAGATTTACTCATTTTGTTCCGTATGTAGTCACTTGTTGAAATCTCTAAAAAGATAAATATTTAGGAATGGTGGGAGTATGATATGGAAACCAAACAGGTGGCATTCACACAAAGCAAATCTAAACTAAGCTGATGACATATAAGATGTATAATGTAAGCAATGCAAGGCGCCATATGCATGATATGACCAACATCAGCATGCCAGGTTAGAGCAAACACCTCAGGTGGTAAACAGGCATGGTCGGCTCCTTCTGAATCTCCATCTGAACAATTATCTTCCTCTGGAATACAATCTGGAAATGCAGGAGAGGGGGGGGGGCACTTCGCCCACCATGGAGCAGCGTCTGCATGACATTATATTCGCACGCAACGGTCTTCTCTTTTTCTCTACATGTTCAGTACGATTGTGTACAATATCTGACATGCATAATAATAAAATAGTTAGATTTTGTAAGGCCTAAGGGGTGCATGCAAAAATTAAGACTAATGGTAGCAAACGAGTGGATGGATCCAAAACTAATGATAGCAGGTAGATTATAGCTTCAGTTTGAAAAGATAGACAATGGATCATCTATTGTTTGTTGCCCACCCAACATGAACCACATAGAAGACCCCAGATGAACCAGATAGTAGACAGATACTATTCGTTGCTGGCTCGATATGAGACCCATGGGCAATTCAAAACTCAAGGTTGAACGATAAAGTAGCAGGTAATAATAACCGATGTATAACGTAAGCAAACACGAAAGACTACGACCTCTCTTCCGGAACTGTCTAGTCCTCAGGTTCATCTGCTCAGTCGATGATGGTAATGCAGTTGGCGTGGCTGCCGGCAGCGGGGAAGATGATCTGAGGCGGCGAAAGAAAGTCCACAAGGGGAATCTCTACTGCATTGAATGCTTCTGTCGATGGTGCACCTCAGGTGGGGTGGATGACGGCACGACAGGAGCAGGACATAACACACAAAGTTTTCTTTGACGCCAATCTAAAAATGAAGTAAATTTGTAAGGGCTCCTTAGAATTGGAGGATTCTATAAACGCAGGGACAGGAAAAACACAGGAATAGGATAGGAATGCATGTGCAAAATAGAGCATTTGGAAACATAGGATTTCAGTCAACCTGGGTGTTTGGCTCACATGAATTGGAAGAACAGAGGAATGGAGAAACAAAGTGATGCGACAAGTGTACAACCTCTTTGGCATAGCCTTGTGGACCTCAGCATCATTGGGTTGGACGTGGAGGATGGTGATGATGCTGGTGTGACTGTCGGAGGCGGGGAAGAAGATCCGAGGCCTCTGGAAATGGCGCCGAGGGTACTGCTCCGCTGTGATGGACGGTTCCATCATTGGAGCAGCTCTGCTAAGGTGTACGGCGACGAGGCTGAAGCATGACAAGACAGACAACTTTAATCTGAAGTGGGACCCTAATATCATCTGCAATAGATGATGTAAAATACATCACCAAAAAGTGCTAGATGTAAAACGCATCAGCTGTGCCACGGCCGCTCCGACAGATGCTGTAAGTACTGTTCACTGTGAACTTAACTGAAGAAAATGAACTTCACAGTCGAAACTGAATTTTACTGTCGAAACTGATGGAACTAGTAACAGAGCATTGCAATAGATGTTTAGGGCATTCGAGCACTAGTAGCAGAGAAGCAGTGATCTAAATCAGCAGACGCTCGAGCAGGGAATGCACTAGCAGAGAGCAAGTCGTGCAGTAGCACCGCGAGCGAGTGCGAAAGCAGCAACTCCTGTAGCTGCCGGAGGTCGTGCAACAGCAGCAGCAGTGCAAGCCAGAGCAAGAGCAGAGCAGCAGCACGAGCGAAAGCAGGAGCAATGTGGCAGAGCGACCGACAGCAAGAACAGAGCCACAACACGAGCGAGAGCCGGAGCAGCTGCAGCTAGTGCCGTTGTGGAAGTCGCCACCGAGGAAGCAACAACATGGGGGAGAGACGCCGTGGATGATGTGGCCGGCGACGGCGCCGTCGATGGAGACGCCATGTCTGCTCGGTATCGAGCACCGGCAGCCCCGTGAATCGAATAAAAGATAAAATGCAGCGGTGAGTGCAGAACCTCCTTGGTGGCGCTGAGTTGGCCTCGGCTTCATCGGAGGAATTGGTGAGGGTGCTGTGGTTACGGTGGGGCAGGTCAAGACGGCGCTGTGGGGATTAAGGTGGCGCGATAGACGAGGCAAACATCGGGGCAACTCCTTGGAGGTGGAGGACGGGGCGACTGATCCGGCGGGACGACGAGATCGACAACGGATCCTCGTTCGGTGCGGTGGATGAGGGACGGCGAGCTGTTGCGGTGGACGACGTAGTCGGGGAAGAGTCTCCGACTGGGCGGCGGTCGGGAGGCCGACGGAGGAGCGTGGGGTTTCGTGGGTTTTGGCGGCCTCGGTGTACGAATGGGGGAGGGGAGGGGGGTGGGGGGGGCGAAGGGGTAGGGGAGCCAAGCTTAGGGACGCGCTTGTTCGAAATGTAGGGTAAGTTACCAGCGTACCCCCACCGGTTTTGACACCGCGACGTGGAGCTTCATTTTCGGCTGAGGGGTAGAAGGGGGATTTCGCGTGTCTGGTATACGGGAGCGATTTCGGATGAGGAGGGAGTTCTCGCGCGCGTCCGAATTTCGGGATAACAAGGAGCGGCGCGGGTTGAAGAAGCGGGAGTTTCAAAGAAGGTGAGACAAAAGATACTCGAGCTTGAAAATTTCAGGATAACAAGGTGCGGATTCCTTGTTCGGCAGAACAAACTTAACGTGTAAAAAAAAATCATACAAGACACAAGAGATTCATGTCCCCTTTTACTATATTGCTATAGATGCCATTGAAAAAACTACAAGAAAAATGTAAGAAAAATTGGGAGAACATGATTACCCTGCACAGTACCAAATCGATTTGCACTTCCCTCAACAACAACAAAAAACAAATCAATTCCCACCAAAGAAAGAGTAATGTCCCTTTTTATATGATTACAGATGCCATGATCTCGAATTGCAATTTTTGAATCCACGTTATGTTGAATTCGAATATATCATTAGGTGACCTTGCGGTTTATAATTGATGTAGTCATACATTTTGATCTTCCATCATATATGAACATTTTACTCCAACATGTGAACATATATATTGTCGTCTACCATATGGACTAAATTTGAATCAATTTTCCTTATTTGAACATGATTCTTGTCAAGTTATACAATAATTTAAATATTATCTTGATAACAAAAAGACATGCATATAACAGTAATCATATTTCACTATGAACTACATGTACCATACGCTCTCCAATTCAAATATCTGTATCCATTTTATGTTGAATTCAAATCATAGTACATTATTGGTCTAGGTAGCGAGATGTTCGGGATAATCTAAACCCTGTTTTGGGACAAGTTTTGGTATAAGCCTCTTGCAAAACCGGAGATTCTCTCAACAAGCCTCATGGTTCCGAGAGGGAACATGTTTATAAAAAATGACCGGACCTAAACCAGTCTAAGGGCCTCTTTGATTTTTCCCGAAAAAAGGGCCTCTTTGATTCGCAGGATACTGAAAACACAGGAATGGGGAAAGTATGATGGCGATGAACCGAGACGAGGAGAACTCTAACTCAGTTAGAGGTTAGAGTTAGATTCTAACCCTGAACTAACTCTAAACCAAAGAGGTGTATGGATGGCAGGGTTAGATTGACAATAAATGCTCTATCTCAATCATTTGACTACTTTGGACCCTATTTTTAGTCAGACTAAAATAAGTCCCTTGGATCCAAGCACCCTCTTGGTGTGGCCGGCTCTTCTGTGGCCTCCTCCCGATCACAATTGACATAAACGAATCTATACAATCAAGCATGCAAAACATGATAATTTTTACTTTGTTCACAAATGAGATATCCCACTTAAACATACAAATCGTCAATCAAGCTTCACAAAATAAAAAAACACTTCATGAAACAAAGAATGAGCTAACTCATCACGGGAGTTGTTCACGATAGGGAGGGAGCCCGGAGCCCCTCACGCACCGAGGTAGGAGCTCACCATCGTTGCTCTGGAGGAAGGCTCTGTAGAGCCCAAGCCCTGGGAACCCCTCCGACACCGGCACTTGCGAGTTGAGGTCGACACCGGCATGGGTAGCAAGGCCGCTTGCCGCCGACTGGGAACTTAATCTTTGGGCCTCTATAAATAATGCAAGCCTGTAACTAAAATACCTAGAAAGGTGAACTGAATCTTTGGGCCTCTAGAAATAATGCAAGCCTGAAACTGAAATACCTAGAAAGCTGAACTGAATCTTTGGGCCTCTAGAAATAATGCAAGCCTAAAACTTAAATACCTAGAAAGGTGAACTAAATCTTTGGGCCTCTAGAAATAATGCAAGCCCAAAACTGAAATACCTAGAAAGGTGAACTGAATCTTTGGGCCTCTAGAAATAATGCAAGCCTGAAAATGAAATACCTAGAAAGGTGAACTGAATCTTTGGGCCTCTATAAATAATGCAAGCCTGAAACTCAAATACCTAGAAAGGTGAACTAAATCTTTAGGCCTCTAGAAACAATGCAAGCCTGAAATTGAAATACCAAGAAAGGTGAACTGAATCTTTGGGCCTCTACAAATAATGCAAGCCTGAAATTGAAATACCTAGAAAGGTGACCTGAATCTTTGGGCCTCTAGAAAGATTTATTACCTCCTCAAGCAATATCAAACAATTCCATGCGTGCACCACAAATCTATAGCAAGTTTGATCAGGATCTACTTTTCCAAATCAGAATTAGCGCTAGAGCAAGCAAGATCAATGATATGGCCGTGAGACAGAGAAGGAACGAACAAACTCACCCCTCTCGCGACGTCCCTGGTAGATGCGCCACCGCCACGCACGACAGAGGGAGAAAAACGACTGGTGAAGGGGGAGCGGGGTGACCTTCGAAGGTCGGAGGGAGAGGGTGGCCGGAGTAGGGCGGCGGAGGCCGAAAGGAGAGGGCGGCCGGAGGAGAGAGAGGGCGAGCGACGCTTGGGCGGGCGGCCCTATGGGGAACAGAGAGGAGTCATGCAAGAGGGGGGGGAGCGATCTGGTGTGGTCAGGTGAGATTTCTTTAGGGGAGTGATCTGGTGCGGGCAGGTGAGATTTTTTTAGTTCTCTTTTAGTGGGCCCAGGATAACTAACCCAATTAGAAGCTCTCCACCGGGCTATTTTTTTAGTTGGGTTAGAGCAAACTAGCTCAAACTAACCCCTCTTGTTTCGATAATTTGAGGCTATTTCAACCCAAAGTAGCTCTAACTCAGGGATCCAAACAAAGAGGAGTGTTACTGTACATGCTACAGTGTGGACCGTAGCACATTGTTTTTTATGGCCATATCATCACATTATTGTTTTCTACTGCTGGTTCACTGGGCTACCATGGTTCGCACGGCTGGTTCACTGGGCTACCGTGGTTCGCACTCCTCCGACCTGAGTAGTACTCCCTCCGTTCCTAAATATAAGTCTTCGTAGATATTTCACTGTGGACCACATACGGATGTATATAGATGCATTTTATGTGTAGATTCACTCATTTTTCTCCGTATGTGGTCCATAGTGAAATCTCTCCAAAGACTTATATTTAGGAACGGAGGGAGTAGTATAGTACTAGTATATACCGCATCATTCTTTGCTCCTTCTTACTACTCTGACATGTGGGAGAGCCAGCATCAGGATCGACGTGTCATGCGCCAGATTAGAGCGCGAAACGGAAGGGGGGCATCACCCCGGTCGGAGCGCCAGTAATTCATGACTATAGTGAGTGGTCATATCACAAGTCTTTCCAGCAGTAACGCGCCGTCAAATCACACAACCCCACTCACTCACCCTCCTCGCCTCTCTGTCAAACCGCCTACCCGAAAACTGCCACGCGTACTGCCCGGGAAAAACCCCGCCCTCAACTTTTAACTACGTGAAAATAGTTCGAGCTTGTTCGTTCTACATAAATACAGTACTTACTATATGTTTATTCACCCGTGGGGTTGTTCAATGAATGGAGGGGCGGGGAGCACAAGTGAACAATACTATCTTTGTCCGGGTTCATTGGTCCCCATTGTATTTCATGCCAAATTTTGACCATAGATTAAACTAAGAAAATGTTCATGCATGTCACCAAACATTATATTTTTCAAAACTATGTTCAAATACGAATCCAATGAGATAATTTTTCTTGACATACATTAACATTTTGTTAGTTAAATCTTTAGTCAAAATTTGGCACAAACTATAAAAGGGACCTATAAACCAGGACCGAGGTAGTACTGTAGTAGTAGTAAGTAGGAGTCGTAGAGTAGTCACCTTGAATAGAGAGTTTCTTTTCTTTAATGCCACGTACACAAATTGAAACGCTTGTTGTGGAGTGAAAAAAGACAATCACTCCACTATATATGGACGCTGGGGCCTGAGCGCTTACTTTACTAGGGTTGCTCTCTTCATTCTCTCATCCTCTCCAGATATAAACAAGACAGCGGTTGCGACATTTTCTCTCTGCTCACCGCTGGTCACAGATCCGGCCGGTGTGTGTAGAGGACTAAAAGGTGCATCGTTCACGGGGTCATCGCCGCCGAGGGAGGAAACCCACAGCTGCCAGAGGGGCCCGATCCTCTGCCCGTGTCGTTCTCTCCGACACAGCACCGGCTCGGGAGGTTCTCTGACCCTTCTTCCTCCCTGCCGTATTGTCCGCAGATCTGACCTGCCGCCACCAACATCCCGGCGACCCTCAGGTATAAGTTCTTCGAAAGCGGCCTTGTTCTATTGCCCCAGCTCCCCACGTGTCTGCATGTGCATCTTTTTCTACTCCCATCAGCTCTTCCAAAGCCACCTAAATTTTTAGTATTATTAGAGGTAAAGCTACTTCATGCATTCGAATCTAGGGCTTTGTTCAAATAACGAAGAAAGGGGGGAAAGTTGTAGCATGAATCTAGGACTTGATTCAAAGAGGAAATAATATGGTGAAAGTAGTAGAGACGGGATACCCAACCGGTCTCTTGGTTGAAAAGGGAAATAATGGGAAAACGCAGTACAAACTGGATAAAGAACAGATCTATTATTAGTTGAAAAAAGGACAGAAAGTGGCGGCTGGTGGACAAGTCAATAGAGTATGTCCAGGATTAGATTTGCTTCCATCACATAGTAAAAGGTCTCCAGGATTAGATTTACTGCCCTCACATAGTAAAAGGTCTCAGGATTAGATTTGCTGCCCTCACATAGTAAAAGGTCTCAGGATTATATTTGCTGCCCTCACATAGTAAAAGGTCTCAGGATTAGATTTGCTGCCCTTACATAGTAAAAGGCCTCTAGGATTAGATTTGCTGCCCTCACATAGTAAAAGGTCTCCAGGGTTAGGTTTGCTGCCCTCACATAGCGTGAAGCTCGGCATCACCACTTTATGCCTCCTTGTAGGTACATTGTGCTGATGCGTCCACTGTCGCATGTCCTTATACCAACCTTTTGCTGTTTTTTTGCGGGTAAACCAACCTTTTGCTGTAAGGGCGCATGTAAAATGAAGCGATCACACTGTTACCTTAGGGACATGTCTAACTAGTGTTATTATTAATCTAATGCCTCCAGTGATAAGATGCAATTAAACTGTGTTACAAATGGCACTCCTGCTATTTTCCCCAGTATGATAAGTAAGTTGCTCCTTTACGCTGCTGATTGTCCTGGTGTCCCCACGGTCCCATGCCCTTAAACTAACTCTTTAGCTGCTGTTGATTTACTGTGTCTGGTAAACAAGCAATGCCACCATTAAAGTAATCCCATATCTGAGGAATCTCATTGTTGATCGTAATGCTTCTGGTAACATGAAGCATTGCTGACGTTTTAAAATTTCTACTGTCCTTGTGTGATTGCCATGAACATAATTAAGATGCTTCTTTTCATTTTGTATATGTTTCATATATTCTTATTGACCAGCAATTGTTTACTTTCTATCATTTTGTGCAGATAGGGATATCCATTTCACCTTGTTGCTATTGTGACCTTTTGGTGAACTGCACAAAACACTTTTTTGGAATGAGTGTCTTGTGCAGTTCAACTAAAATGTCACGTGGGCAACATCTCTCAATTTTGGTGGAACTGCACAAAATGGTTAAACTAAAGTGAAACCATGCTCTCCTGTCTCCTTGTTTGTGCTATGCAAACATGCTGTGCAAACAGGAATACTCTACTACAGATGTTGTGACGGTCAAGAGCAATATCTCTCAATTTTGGTGGAACTGCACAAAATGGTTCAACTAAAGTGAAATCATGCTCTCCTGTCTCCTTGTTTGTGCTATGCAAACATGCTGTGCAAACAGGAATACTCTACTACAGATGTTGTGACGGTCAAGAGCGTTCGCCAAGTTCTTCGATTGTATGACATGGCTAGCCAAGATGGATTTAATCCCGATATTCACTTTATCAAAAGGCTCTAATGGGTTGGTTCTGAATCTTGCAAGCTGGGAATCAGTGAGATGTGTAGGCATCTTTGTTGTACTTATTATTTGAATCTTATTTGTTGGTTCTAAATCTTGCAAGCTAGGAATCAATGAGACGTGTAGGCATCTTTGTTGTACTTATTATTTGAATCTTATTTGTTGGTTCTGAATCTTGCAAGATGGGAATCAATGAGATGTGTAGGCATCTTTTTTGTACTTATTATTTGGATCTTATTTGTTGGTTCTGAATCTTGCAAGCTGGGAAACACGGCATGATGATGCAGAGGACAACAACCATAACAAACAATTCAAACTTGGTAGTATTATCTTTGTGAAAGTGCGACAAATGTGCTGATCGTGTGCGTCCTGAGAATAATAATTCTAATTGTTGTGCATGTTGATCCCGTGGCACTGATAGAATGAGCCAATGCATTGCTTGTTTTAAGTATAAGATTCTATTAAAGCTAATTAAATTTAAGTAAAGTGACCACTAACTCCTGTTATTACAGTACCAATACAGACCCGCTCGTGAACCGACGTGTGGCCGGAGTAGGTTTCTTAATGGAGGCATTTGAATGCACCGAGGGTGCATCTTCTGCCGGGCGTGCAGTGGACGAGGGAGGGGTAGTAACTGTTGTCGCCTGTACACACTCAGCTTACTGTTGAATCCAGTTCCCCAAGAGCTGAAAAACGAACTGCTGCCGCCGCCTACACACTCGTTCACTCGAAGAGACTCCAATGGCGATCCGAGGGGTGAGCCTGCTGGATATGGACTTCAGCAAGGAGTTAGTTTGCCGTTCAGTCCTATGGCTGCACCAAGTTGAATGTGATGCACACCAATGATACGGACTCGGTGAATCTCTGCCTTGCCTCAGTCCTATGGCTGCACTAGGTTCTGGAGCATTCGCCCATTTCATCGGCAGCGCCGACTGCACCTTCGCTACGGTGGAGAGAAGGAAGAACGTGACGATTCGGCCATCTGGTGCAACAAGCTTGTCGACATCCAGAAGCAATACAAGATCATCAGCAATGGGCAGGAGAAGGACTCCGTGGTTGACCTTGCTGAGACCATCATCGACCCCTGATATGCCAACATGAAAGAAGACGACCTGAACACGTGGGAGGTACCTCTGAATCTAGCCTACATAACCTACGCGGCCAAGGATGCATACGCATGCTACGACATGTACAGGCAGATCTTGGACATGAGGGCATGTCTGCTTCCCGTAACCGACGAGTACACGGACAGCCGCAGCGTCATAATCAAGCGTGCCAGGAAGGTCTAGATGTTGTACTTTATCTGTTTATAAGCAACTTTATCATATGAGTGTTTCATGCATTAGCCTATGTGTCATAATTATCTGGTTTGTCCGAAATATTTCTTTTAAGAACCCATTAACATGATTGCTTTTTTAGTGGCTATTTGGTAATGTATGTAAACTAGTTCACTTGTCCGTAAAAAAAACTAGTTCACTCGGCTGCCGTGCTTTGAATCTCCTTCGTCCCAACATATTCCTCTCCTCAGGTGGACCGAGCAGGTCTCTGAATTTTCTCCCACTTTCTTTTTCGATGTAAACTGAGTTTTCTCCCAGTACTTTCCCCTAGAACCAACTCAACTGTCCCACGTCTAGCCTAAAAAATAATAATACCCCACGTACTATTAACTCATCAAATTAAAATGATATTTTATTTCGTAAGTTGAAAGTTCTTACAAAATAATAATAATAATTGTTTATATATAACTTGCCAAGTTAACTCCTAGTGATTGCGTACATAAGCTTGCAAAGATTTTACTGACGTGCAATCATGTGTTTATGTTTTTATAACATTTCTCCGTCTAGCCCAACATGATATTTTCACCCAGCCCAGAAAGTCTGCGGATTTCGAGAAAAATGCAAATGGGATTTAAACGGGCTGCATAGATGCTACATCGTTGTTTCACCCAGCCCACCAAATGGACTAAAAAACAAATGGACTGGCTGACATGTGGGCCAGTAGGTCGAAGCCTAAGAAGGCGTTGGATTTACATCCAACGGCCGACATTCTTCTTCAATCTCTCGTCTTCTTCCCCCAGCGCTGCTGCCGGAACCTCCTGCTCCAGCCTTCGGCGTCCAGCGGCGTTGTTTTGCGCTCCTCAGCGAAACGCTACCCCACCGACTGCCAGGCCATCCCTCCACTCTGCACCTCCTGTTATTCTATGCCGAGTGTAGGCCCACCCCGCACCCGAACCAGTCAAGTTTCCCACTCCTCTCCGTCTGCGACTCCACTGCCACGTCTTCCCCATCTCCGGGTCGTTCCAGTCTGGGGCCTTGCCGTTGTCCATCGCCTTGGTGCGCTCGGCGCGGCGTGGTCAACATACGAGAGTCATCGAAAGAGGACTGTACGTGGAGAGCCTGACGGCTGGGACCCACGAGGTCCATGGTCGCACGCAAGGAAAGTTCCTCCTTATTACACACTGTACGTGCACTATACGTGGGAAGGGCTTCTGTATTTCGCAAAAAAACGTCCCCCCCCCCCCCCGCTGACAGGTCAGACCCACCAGCTATATCTTCGCACGCAAGGAAGTGCCTCCTTATTACGCACCAAAAACTGAATACCCCCTGCTAGCTGGGACCCACCATAGTGGGTGGCTGACTTGTGGGCCTACTAAGTTGACGAGGACGGAGGGCTTTGTCAACTTAGTCAATATGAACGATTCTAGCTCCAGTGACCGTACGATGTCCATCCAACGGCCATAGTGCTTCTTCAACCTCTGGTCTTCTTGCTCCAGCCGCCCAAAGCAGCGCCGGTTGTGCCGCATGCTCCTGCCTCTCGTGGCCGGCTGTGATGCCGCGGAGGCCTCACCGGCCCTACTACTCCCACCGCTGGCCCAGGGTATCCCTCTACTCACCCACACCCCCTGTTATTCTGCGGCGACAGCAGCCTCACGCCGCAGCCGAACCAGTGAACCCTCGTACTCCTCTCCGCGTGGGCATCCACTGCCGCGTCTTCCTCGGCTCCTCGTCGTCCCCTTCCTAGGCCTCGCCGTCATCCACCGCCTTGGTGCTCTCGCCGCGGCGTGGTCAATGTGGTCAACGACCGACTTCCATCGGAAGAGGCTGACAGCTGGGTCCAAGGCCACAGCCCAGTTTTTTTGTGATTTGCCAAGTAAGTCACTTTGTCAGGCCTATTGGGCTGCAAATCTTTCAAGACAAGGAGAGCTTCATTCGGCTGGCCAAGAAAATGGTCTATCAGTAATGAGAAATGGGCTATACATTTTTAAAACACAACAAACCGGCAATTAGTTTCAAATATCTTTTTTTCATTTCGAGATTTTAAATTACATTAATTTTTATGCGTGGAGAATTTGTTGGATTTTATATTGATATACATTTATTTTTAAAATCAGTTTGAATGTGAGTCAAAATTTCGGGATTAAAACCAGTTCGGACCGCACCGAAATATGCTAAATTTTGTATAATTTTTTAACCGTGGCCACATATGGGCTGTAATGCTAACAACAAGAAAAATGGGCTCCAAACAAAACCTTAAGAATTAGCAAATGGGTTGTAAATTATTAGAAATAATGGTAGATGGGCTGTATGCTGTTTTCCACAGATTTGAGGCTTTCCTAAAAAAGGTTGACACACAAGCAGTGACTGTTGGATGGCCATCCAATGGCCGTCGTGCTTCTTCAATCTCTGCTCTTCCTGCTCCAGCCGCTCAAACAAGCGCCGGCGGGACTGCCTGCTCCCTCCTCCCCGCGGCCGGTTGTGTTGCCGCGCAGGCCTCACCGCCCCACCGTACTCCCATCGCTGGCCTAGCCATCCCTCTACTCACCCACACCTGCTGTTATTCTCCGGCGACGGCAGACGAACCAGTAAACCCTCGTTCAGTCGTACTCCCCTCCACGTGGGAAACAACTGCGGAGTCTTCCCTGCCTCCGTGTCGTTCCCTTCCTAGGCCTCTCCGTCGTCCACCGCCCTGGTGCTCTCGGCGCGGCCTGGTCAACATGGTCAACGACCGACATGCATATTAAGTGGACTGTACATGGAGAAGCCGACAGCTGGGTCCACGGCCGCACGCAAGGAAATGCCTCCTTATTATGCGCAAAATAAGGATTCCTCCACCTACATCGAGGACCCACCGAAAGGGCCTCAGTATTTCGCGAAAAAAACGTTACCGCCGCTGACAGCTCGGACCCACCAGCTATATCTTCGCACACAAGGAAGTGCCTCCTTATTACACACAAAAAAATGAATACTCCCCCTGTTAGCTGGGACCCAGTATAGTGGCAGGCTGACTTGTGGGCCTACTAAGTTGACGGGAACGGAGGGCTTTGTCAACTTAGTCAATATGCACGATTCTAGCTCCAGTGACCGTACGATGTCCATCCAACGGCCGTAGTGCTTCTTCAACCTCTGGTCTTCTTGCTCCAGCCGCCCAAACCAGCGCCGGTCGTGCCTCGTGCTCCTGCCTCCCGTGGCCGGCTGTGATGCGGCGGAGGCCTCACCGCCCCCTACTACTCCCACCGCTGGCCAGGCCATCCCTCTACTCACCCACACCCCCTGTTATTCTGCGGCGACGTCAGCCTCACACCGCAGCGAACAAGTGAACCCTCGTACTCTACGCGTGGGCATCCACTGCCGCGTCTTCCCCGGCTCGGTGTCGTCCCCTTCCTAGGCCTCGCCGTCATCCACCGCCCTGGTGCTCTCGGTGCGGCGTGGTCAACGTGGTCAAGGAACAGCTTCCATCGGACGTGGATTGTACGTGGAGAGGATGACAACTGGGTCCACGGCCACAGCAAGGAAGTGCCTCCTTATTACGCGCAAAATAATTACTCCTCCACCTGACAGCGGGGACCCACCGGACGGGCCACCATATTTCGCGAAAAAGCGTTTCCCCCCTGACTGCTGGGACCCACCAGCTACACCTTCGCACGCAAGGAAGTGCATCCGGGCAAAAAAAATGATTCGCCCCCCTGACTGCTGGGACCCACCAGCTACATCTTCGCAAGCAAGGAAGTGCCTGACAGTCGGGACCCACCTGGTCGAAGCATACGTAGCGTTGTCATTCTGGTCACGAACGTGTACGTACATACTGGTCGATGTAGAGGCGCGCACATGTCGTAGATGTAGAGGCGCGCACTTGTCGTTGTAGAGGCGCGCAAGTAGCATGTACACGTACGTACAACGGCGAGGGTGCAAGAAAGAAAATACGGCCATGTACGTACATACGGGCAGGGTCTCGAACGCCTACTCGCGCATACGTACATGGCTGGGTCGGAATGGAGAAACAACATCCTCGTCATGTTCATGGGGAGCCAACCGGCTGGGTCGGAACGGAATGCGTGGTCGTGTTCATCGGGAGGGCTTGGACGGAACAGGCGATGGAAACGAGGCCTGGCGTACCGCACAACGAAGGAAACGGCCTTGTGTTCAACCGGCCACGTTCGAAACGGGGTCCTGTTGATCGGGACGGGCCTGGCATACCGCAAAACGGAGGAAACGGATCTCCTACGGCCGAAACGGGGGTCCTGTTGATCGGGAGGGGTGTGGCGTACCGTAAAACGGACGAAACAGACTTGTGTTGGAGCGCTACGGTCGAAACGGGAGGGGGGGGGGAGGGGGGAGGGGTGTGGCGTACCGCAAAACGGGACTCCACGGGATACTGTTCATCTCCACCGTCGACCTCCTCCAGCCTCCACAGGCTACCGTCGACCTCCTCCAGTCTCCACGGGCTCCTGTTCATCCAGCCTCCACCGCGCGCTACTCCACCGGCTACTGTTCAACCACCCCTCCACGGGCACCCCTCCGCCGTCTACTGTTCATCCAGCCCTCCACACCACGGGGTCCTGTTCAACCACCCCTCCACGGCCACCCCTCCATCGTCTACTGTTCATCTAGCCCTCCACACCACATGTTCCTGTTCATCCAGAGGCAAGGCAACACCACCGCTCACTGTTCATCCAACCCCCCCCCCCCCCCCGCAACGCTCACTGTTTATCCCAGAGGCAGCATCGATCGGCTTCAGTTAGCAGCAGTAGTGAAGGAATCGCTCCATTGGGTTCAGTTAACAGCCATCGATCGATCACTCAGGTTCAGTAACGCGTAGCGTGCAATGCAATCGCTCAGGTTCAGTTAGAGCACAACGCCTCGCTCGGCTTCAGTTAGAGCCAATGCCTCGCACACATGCTCGTATGTACGAGAGAAATGCACATCGCTCCGCCCCCGACCTCCCACCGTAACCGGCAACTCCCCAAAATTTTCCTCCCCCTCGCTTCTACCATGGTTTTTTCCGTCATGGACGGCCCAAAGAATGTCATGCAGCTGCGTCTCCGGACCACCCAGGACGAAAAGTCCATTTTCTGTCATGATTTTTTGTCATAGAAGTAGGAGCCCACCACATCTATGATGATACCGGGTTTTGTCACAATTATCGTCATAGAAGTGTCATATGTATGACAGAAAAAATTTCGTTCGTCCCAAAATGTCAGGGATGTGTCTTTTTTTTGTAGTGTAGTGGGGGGAACCGGAAGTTACCAAAGTAGACCGACCTATTATGTAGATGAGGGCGGTATTGTAACTGTTGGTCTCCGTGCACCAAGAACAAAAGGGGAATTTTGCATGCTAAATACTAAGGTGGCAGAAATTTTAGAAGGAGGCGGGAGATTTTGCCGCACGCGGGATCGTTCATATCCAGTTTCAACTAATTTTGGACCGTGTTAGCGGGAAGGTCATGCTAGACTGTGTACACGGGGCATGCGTCAGCAGTTAATAACTGGTGTGAAGTCCACCCCAGAAAAAGAGACAATAACTCGGGATGATGCGCCGATAACTTGGACGTTCACATGGGCGCGACCAATCGTACGAGTGTAGTGGCGCGTTCACAAAAAAGGGATCAAATGCTCAGACTATGTATTTCTCGTGTAAATAGATAATTTAGTGCCATTGGTTATTTACTTTAAACATAATGCATTGACGTGTTAGTGTAGAGACGCACAGAAAGAAATGGATATTATAGTCCGCTACTTAAAAGTGTTCCCTCATATGATTACATAGCCTCCATTTCATAAATTGCGTACCCATTGAATTCATATATGAATATTTGATACATCTCCATTGTATCTACTTTTCCAAACAGTTTTGCCCTTGTTTTGGACTCTAACTTGCATGATTTGAATGGAACTAACCCAGACGGACGCTGTTTTCAGCGGAACTGCCATGGTGTTATTTTTGTGCAGAAACAGAAGTTCTAGGAATGACCTGAAAATCCACAGAGCAACTTTTTGGAATTAATAAAAAATACTGGTGAAAGAAATAGCATCAGGGAGCCCACACCCTGTCCACGAGGGTGGGGGGCACGCCCCTGCCTTGTGGGCCCCCTAAACGTCCACCGACCTCAACTCCAACTCCACATATTTGCTTTCGCGGAGAAAAAAAATCAGAGAAGAAGTTTCATCGCATTTTACGATACGGAGCCGCCGCCAAGCCTCTCGGGAGGGCTGATCTGGAGTCCGTTCGGGGCTCCGGAGAGGGGGATTCATCGCTGTCGTCATCATCAACCATCCTCCATCACCAATTTCATGATGCTCACCATCGTGCATGAGTAATTCCATCATAGGCTTGTTGGACGGTGATGGGTTGGATGAGATTTACCATGTAATCAAGTTAGTTTTGTTAGGGTTTGATCCCTAGTATCCACTATGTTCTAAGATTGATGTTGATATGACTTTGCTATGCTTAATGCTTGTCACTAGGGGCCGAGTGCCATGATTTCAGATCTGAACTATTATGTTTTCATGAATATATGTGAGTTCTTGATCCTATCTTGCAAGTCTATAGTCACCTATTATGTGTTATGATCCGACAACCCCGAAGTGACAATAATCGGGATATTTCTCGGTGAGGACCGTAGTTTGAGGAGTTCATGTATTCACTAAGTGCTAATGCTTTGGTCCGGTTCTCTATTAAAAGGAGGCCTTAATATCCCTTAGTTTCCATTAGGACCCTGCTGCCATGGGAGGGTAGGACAAAAGATGTCATGCAAGTTCTTTTCCATAAGCACGTATGACTATATTCGGAATACATGCCTACATTACATTGATGAACTGGAGCTAGTTCTGTGTCACCCTATGTTATAACTATTACATGAGGAATCACATGCGACATAATCATCCATCACTAATCCAATGCCTACAAGCTTTTCACATATTGTGCTTTGCTTATTACTTTACTGTTGCTACTGTTACAACTACTACAAAACTGCTACTGTTACTTTTGCTACTGTTGCTGTTACTTCCATACTACTTTGCTACTAAATACTTTGCTGCAGATACTAAGTTATCCAGGTGTGGTTGAATTGAAAACTCAACTGCTAATACTTGAGAATATTCTTTGGCTCCCCTTGTGTTGAATCAATAAATTTGGTTGAATACTCTACCCTCGAAAACTGTTGCGATCCCCTATACTTGTGGGTTATCAAGACTATTTTCTGGCACCGTTGTCGTGGAGCATAGCTCTATTCTTTGAGTCACTTGGGATTTATATCTGCTGGTCACTATGAAGAACTTGAAAGACGAAAGAACTAAGATTTATCCCTCAACTACGAGGGGAGGTAAGGAACTGCCATCTAGCTCTGCACTAGATTCACCTTCTGTTATGAGTAAGCTTGCGAAACCTAAACCTGCTTCTGCTATTAATTCTGATATGTCTCATGTTATTCATGATGCCACTTCTACTATGCATGATACTTATGATGAAACTACTTATGTGCTTGATACTACTATGACATTAGGTGAATTTCTTGATGAACGACTTGCTAGGGTTAGAGAGAATGAAATTATTGATAATGAAATATCAAAGATAGTGATGATGAAGGTTCTCCCCCTAAGTATGAATTGCCTGTTGTTCCAGAGGGTTATGTTATGGATGAAGAAACTACTAGAGATATTCTTGCTTGCAATGATAGATCTGATCTTAAGAAGTTATTAGTTAAACTAAAACAGAAATCTCTAAATGCTAGAATGAAATATGACCCTGCTTTTGCTACTTCACCTATTTTTGTTACTGATAAGGATTATGAATTCTCTGTCGATCCTGAGATAATTTCTTTGGTTGAATCTGATCCTTTTTATGGCTATGAATCTAAAACCATTGTGGCACATCTTACTAAACTGAATGATATAGCCACCCTGTTCACTAATGATGAGAAATCCCGCTACTATTATATCCTTAAGATATTTCCATTCTCATTAAAGGGTGATGCTAAAACTTGGTTTAATTCTCTTGATCCTGGTTGTGTGCGTAGTCCCCAGGATATGATTTATTACTTCTCTGCTAAATATTTCCCTCCTCATAAGAAACAAGTTGCCTTGAGGGAAATATATAATTTTGTGCAAATTGAAGAAGAGAGTCTCCCACAAGCTTGGGGGAGGCTTCTCCGATTACTTAATGCTTTGCCTGATCATCCTCTTAAGAAAAATGAAATACTTGATATCTTTTATAATGGACTAACCGATGCTTCCAAGGACCACTTAGATAGTTGCGCTGGTTGTGTTTTCAGGGAAAGAATAGTCGATCAAGCTGAATTGTTATTGAATAATATGTTGACTAATGAAAATAATTGGCTCTTCCTGAGCCAATTCCTGAGCCAACTCCTGAGTCAATTAAACTAACTCCGAAGAAGAGAGGTGTTCTATTTCTCAGTCCTAAAGATATGCAAGAGGCAAACAAATCTGTGAAAGAAAAAGGTATTAAAGCTGAAGATGTTAAGAATTTACCTCCTGTTGAAGAAATACATGGTATTAATTTACCACCTATTGAAGAAACACATGGTCTTGATAACCCGACACAGGTAGTAAAGTTAAATTCTCCCTATAGATATGATAAATTTGAAATCCCGTCTACTAAGTTTCCTAGCCAATGTTTAGATGAATTTGATGATTTTATGGCGGGACAAGAAAACTTTAATGCTCATGTTGGTAGAGAATTAAAGAGTAATTCTTACATGATTGGACGCTTGAGTGATTATATGGCTAGAGTTAAAGGTGAACTTAAACTCATTAGTAAATGCGCTTCTATGGTTACCACTCAAGCAGAACAAGTACTTAAAGCTCAAAGTGATTTGCTCGATGAATCAAATAATAAACATGATTTTGCTGTTAGAGTGGCTACTAGAACTGGTAAAATGACTCAGGAACCTTTGTATCCTGAAGGCCACTCTAAGCGAATTGAGCAAGATTCTTGGAGAAATAATTTAGATGCATCTAGTCCTTCTAAAAAGAAGAAAAAAATGATAGGACTTTGCATGCTTCTAGTGAACCTGTTGTAAACACACCTGAGAATCCCAATGATATTTCTATTTCTGATGCTGAAACACAATCTGGTGATGAACATGAACCTAGTGATAATGTTAATGATAATATTCATGTTGATGCTCAACCTAGCAATAATAATGATGTAGAGATTGAACTTGCTGTTGATCTTGATAACCCAGTAGGATCGGAAGTATGTCTAGAGGGGGGGGGGTAATTAGACTACTTGACCAAATAAAAACTTAACCTTTTCCCAATTTTAGTCTTTGGCAGATTTTAGCTATCTTAGCACAAGTCAAGCAATCTTCACACAATTCAAGCAAGCATGCAAAGAGTATATGAGCAGCGGAAAGTAAAGCATGCAACTTGCAAGAATGTAAAGGGAAGGGTTTGGAGAATTCAAACGCAATTGGAGACACGGATGTTTTTGTCGTGGTTCCGATAGGTGGTGCTATCATACATCCACGTTGATGGAGACTTCAACCCACGAAGGATAACGGCTGCGCGAGTCCACGAAGGGCTCCACCCAAGAAGGGTCCACGAGGAAGAAACCTTGTCTATCCCACCATGGTCGTCGCCCACGAAGGACTTGCCTCACTAGTGGTAGATCTTCACGAAGTAGGCGATCTCCTTGCCCTTACAAACTCCTTGGTTCAACTCCACAATCTTGTCGGAGGCTCCCAAGTGACACCTAGCCAATCTAAGAGACACCACTCTCCAAGAAGTAACAAATGGTGTGTTGATGATGAACTCCTTGCTCTTGTGCTTCAAATGATAGTCTCCCCAACACTCAACTCTCTCTCACATGATTTGGATTTGGTGGAAAGAAGATTTGAGTGGAAAGCAACTTGGGGAAGGCTAGAGATCAAGATTCATATGGTAGGAATGGAATATCTTGGCCTCAACACATGAGTAGGTGGTTCTCTCTTAGAAATCGTAAGTTGGAAGTGTAGGTTCATTCCGATGGCTCTCTCAATGAATGAAGAGGAGGTGGAGGGGTATATATGGCCTCCACACAAAATCTAACAGTTACACACAATTTACCAATCTCGGTGGGACCGAATCAACAAACTCGGTCGGACCGATTTAGTAAACCTAGTGACCGTTAGGATTTTCGGTGGGACCGACATGCAACTCAGTAGGACCGATATGGTTAGGGTTAGAGCATAACGTAATCATGGTGAGACCGATTACACAAACTCGGTGAGACCGATTTTGGTAATAAGCTAACCAGAGAGTTGGTCAGGTAAACTTGGTGGGACCGGTTCACTCATTTCGGTGAGACCGAAATGTTATGAAAAGGAAACAGAGAGTTTACATTGCAATCTCGGTGGGACCGATCGCTCATCTCGGTGAGACCGAAACATTACGAAGGGAAACAGAGAGATTACAATCCCATCTCAGTGAGACCGAGATCCCTATTGGTGAGACCGATTTGCCTAGGGTTTGTGGCAGTGGCTATGACATCTGAACTCGGTGGCGCCGGGTAGAAAGATTCGGTGGGGCCGAGTTTGACTTTTGGTTTGGGTCATATGTGGATATGAGAAAGTAGTTGAGGGTTTTTGGAGCATATCACTAAGCACTGTGGAGCAAGAAACTCATTAAACAACACCTCATCCCTCCTTGATAGTATTGGCTTTTCCTATAGACTCAATGTGATCTTGGATCACTAAAATATAAAATGTAGAGTCTTGAGCTTTTGAGCTTGAGCCAATCCTTTTATCCTTAGTATTTTGAGGGATCCACTTTCCTTATCCATGCCATGCCATTCATTGAGCTTTTCCTGAAATGTTCATCTTGGAATGATGTTAGCTCAATGAGCTATATGTTGTTAGGAATTACCAAAACCACCTAGGGATAATTGCACTTTCAATCTCCCCCTTTTTGGTAATTGATGACAACATATAGTTCAAAGCTTCGACAAATGATAATGAGATTGAAAAACATCGTCGCTTTGAGAAGTATGTGATAAGCAAGAGCTCCCCCTAAATTTGTGCATAGTTTTAAGTTTTGCTTTGGACTGCAAATGCACAAGGAGTTAGGCTCATGGGTTACTCTTCCATGTCACATACATCTTGGTGGAGCGCTCAAAATAATATAGATTGAATACATGCACTCATGACCAAGCAAAGTGAATGATCAAATAGAGATAGATGTGATAATGTCATCCAACAAGCATAAATGTATCATATGATCAAACACATGATCATCATTGTATCACACAGGCAATAAAGTAGTATCTCAAGCAAGCAAAAGCAAATAGAGTTTAACCACCAAAGCAAGAGAGAACAAAAAAGCAACACTCTCTCTCGAAGCCTATGATCTATACATTTTTCTCCCCTTTGGCAACAAGTTACCAAAAAGTTCATAGAAAATGCATAGTGCTAGATCGACTCTCAGGCTTGATCTTGATGTGGTGGTGTAGATATGACGCCAAGGACGAAAGCTTCAGTCGATGTGGATGGAGCTTGAGGTGTAGGTGCTGGAGATGGTTGCACTAGAGCTGTAGCTGGTGCAGGTGAAGTGGCTCTGCTGTCTGTCACTGGCACTAGAGCTGATCTCTGAGCTCTAGGCACTCTGGCAAATGCATCTGTGGTTGTCTTGCCCTTCCTCTCCTGCATATCATCCTGAAGCTGCTCAACAACAGACTGGATCTCAGTTACCTTCACATCCAAGTCATAGAACTTCTGCTCCATGATCCTCTCCAAGCTCTCCTGGTTTTGAGTCAAGGTGGCCAGCCCTTTCTCAATCCTCAGAGTGGATGCAATCAAGTAGCCTAGTTGATCTTGTTTGCTCTTCAAAAAGTACTGAGATGCCTCTTCCAATGTTGGCATCTTGGTAGCCTTCTCTGTCCTTGCCTTCTCTTTCTTTGCTTGAGCATGCACAGAGGATGGTTCATCTTCATCCATAACCACTTGATTGTCCTCAAAATCTGGATAGATAGCAAAGTGTTCCTTATCCAACAAGTATGTGCCTCTGCGCATCTTGGAGTTAATTAGCTCCTGGATTTGTGGGGCATACCCACATCTTCTCTTCTGGTCTGCTGCTGTCCTCTTAATAGTCTCAACTATGAGGCTCATGACCTTGAACTTTTGAGGCACATCAAATATGTGTAGCAGATTGATAGCATGGCCTATGATCATGTTGTGGTCACCTGACTTGGGCAAGAGAGTATGCCTGAGGATCCAGTTGATGGTTGGCAGTCCTGATAGAAGGAAGTGTACAGATCCAAACTTGTGAGTTTCAAGAGCTTTATCTGGGATCTCCATGTACATGTGTGCCATAGAATTGTGATCCTTCTTCTTCTTGGCATAGACATCCAAGTCATCTTCATTCTCCTTTGGTGCATTTATCAGATTTGCCCATTCTTCAATTGTAGACTGGTACCTTGTACCTTCAGACATCCATATTATCCTGCCATCTGGATAGAAGTGTGCTGTGGAGTAGAATCGCATTATGAGCTCATCATTCCACTTTGTGAACTTCTGTCCAACAAAGTCTGCAACTCCACAAGCACTGGAACTGTAATGCACACCAGGATAGTGTTCCTCATTCTCCTTGATGTATTTCCAGTCCACCCACCTCATGTCACAAACTATAGGCTTCTTGTCCAGCAGCACAGTCTCATAGAAATCCTACTGTTCCTTAGTATGGAACCTGTAGTCAACGGTAGTCCTTCTCCTGATAGTATAAGGATCAGACAATCTCCACTGTCTGAGTCCTGCATCCTTCCTCAGCTTCATGTTCTCAGCCATAGGATGAGCATCATTGTGGTCTGGAATCTTTGGCTTCAACTTCCTCAAGATGTGCTCTGCATCTTCTTCTTCTTCTTCTTCTTCTTCTTCTTCTTCAGCAACAGCTTCAGGCACTGGGGCCTTGTTCTTTTTAGCAGGAGATATGTTCCTGGTATTCCTCTTAGGTGCAGTCTTGGGCTTGGAGGAAGCTTTGGGTGCTTCTTTGGGCTTTGATGATGCAGCCCCTGACCTAATAGCATCACCCATCAGCTTTTGAGCCTTGGGTGCTGGTGCAGCAGCCTCTTCTTCCTCTTCCTCTTCCATCATGGAAGGCTGTCCAACAACTCTGGCCATGGTCTTCTTGACCCTTTCCTTCCTCTTCTTCCCTTCTGCAGCATCCTCTTTGGGGTCAGATGTCTCTGGTAATTGAGTAGAGGCTCTGGCTTTAGACATGGGAGTTCTCTTTGCAGGCACTTTGGTCTTCATACCAGGCTTAGTGGTTGCAGCTGTGCCATATTCCTTTTTGAGCACTTTCTTCTTGGAAGTGGCCTCATCCTCAACTGCCACATAGTCTTCATCCTCAGATTCTGAGGTTTTCTTCTTTCTGGCCCTAGTGGCAGCTTTGGGAAAGTTGCTTGGGGTGCTCCTACTGCCATCATCTGAGGTGCTAGAGGGACTAGTGCCCTCACTCATGTGAATCTGCTCCTCTAACTGGTTCTGGCTGTCACTTTGATCAGACATATTGAAAGTACTGACTGCAGACCCTGTGAATAGATATAGATGAGATAGAGTGGATGAGCATCACAAAATGCTAAGGTTTTTGCAAAAGAATGATTCAAAAACTTAGTTTTAGTTTTCCATAGAAAGCATTTCGGATCAACCGATTTGCAAACTCGGTGATACCGAAGTAGCTTTTGGAACCTAAACTAGTGAACTCGGTCAGAACGATTCACAGTTCGGTGGCACTGAGACTGCTAGGGTTTCACAAAGTCCTGAACTCGGTCACACCAATTTGCAATTCTCGGTCAGACCGAGAATCACTTGTGCAATGGCCTTAGCCGAATCGGTGGAACCGAGTTCTACAACTTGGTGGGTCCAAGATGGTTTCGGCGGAAACCTAACCCTAAATTTTCAGTTCACTTCTAATCTAATGATTGTTTTGACTAGATAGAATCGTTTCAATCATGCCAAGAATCATGATGAACACAATGTGCTAGGAATCAGACGGGGATAGCACTGTGATCGAGTCCATACCCTAGCTTGGCGATGAACTCGCTATAGCGGCAACAGTGGGGTTGAATTCCATTGACGGCGACGGAAACCAGCGACTGGAGGCGGCTGCGACGAAGTCGACGATCCGGAGACCCTGGAGGCAGAGCGAGCTATGCGCGGGCGAAGGGGTTTGGAGGAAGTTTTCCAAATTTTTGCCCGTGAGTATATATAGCCCGACCCTGTCGGTGTGACCGAGTGGAATAACTCAGTGGCACTGAGATGCATAACTATTGACAGTTACAGCAACTCGGTGAGACCGAAAAGTTCAAATCGGTTGCACCGAGATTGAAAACCTAGATCGACTTAGTGATCTCGGTATGACCGAAATGGAAGAATCGGTCAGACCGAAATGCACAAAGAAGTTTTGGAAGTTTAAGTCTATGACAAATCGGGGACTCCGAGTGCTCCTCACACAGAGTGGTTCAAATCTGACTTGATCAAATTTTGTGATGTAGCATGAATAGAGTTTGAGACAAGAAAAACATAGATAGCTAGAGAAGGTTCTTAGGCATACTTGTTCATCCACTTGGCAAAAGAAAAAGAAAACAATCAATCAAAGCAACAAGTGGATGTCCTCGAATGAGTTAAATATGCAACCAACATGCTCACACAATAAAATGACAAATGAAATATGTGGCAAAGCATGCACAACCAATTCTAGCATCTATCAAACAATTGGCGATGACTAGGTCATCTATATATGAGTATATTGACTTAGGAGTCAAATGAGAACATTTGATCATAAGTCATACTCATCGTTTAAGCTCAAGTGGGGTTACCACTTTTACATAATGCATTGATGTGTTCACACCATTAGAGTCGCTTTGACTCAATTTTTAGTGTTAAGCTCCCCCTAGATGTGAGATCCCCCCTTAGAGGGATGAACTACCCTTGGGTTATGTCGATGATGACTTCATGTAGGTGTTGAAGATGTGGATGCTCAATGTTGATGAAGATCATTTGGAGCAATCCTTTGGAGTGTCTTGCACTTTCAATACCTACACGGGTTAGTCCCACAAGGAACAAACAGGGATATCCATAGACATAGAGTGATGCACACACAAGATGATGTCCATGAATGCATTGGGTTACCTTGTCCCTTGTCTTACCAACAAGAGGGTTTGTGACTCCTTGAACTAGTGCAGGATGTGGAAGTTGATTGCACTTGTTGTTGCCAAAATTATATGAGTGAAGTATGTTGGCGGAGTCACCCTCAAGAACTCTCTAGTTCTTCTTCTTTAGAATCCACATCATCTTGATGGGAATCCTCGGAGTTGTAGTCGTACTTGATGAAGTAGAACTTGACGTTCTCTTGGGAACCCACTTGACCAAGGCCTTAGGAGCTTCTTCAAATGCATCAATTTCCTCTTGAAGCTTGTCCTTGCCTTTTTGCTTGTGGTCTTGTGGTGGAAGATCGTCTTGAGCTTGTGTCCCCTTGAAGGAAGTAGGATCATACTTCTCTTGTTGTGGAACAAACTTCGTCTTGGGATATTGATCTTCTTCCCACTCAACTCCATTGGCATTGAACTTTCATTCAAAACCAACACCTTGGTTCTTCCGGTGCCTTCCTTGCTTGCGTACAATTTCCTCAAATTGCTTACTCCCGGCAAGGCTCTTGTAAACACCTTTCTCTATAATTCCCTTCAATAAGCTATTTTCTAGCTCAAGTGTAACTTGGCTAAGAGAATCATTAGTGGAATCAAGAGAACTACTAGAAGCAACAATATTGGATTTAGCATGATGATTGTTACTACTATAGGAAGAATCTTTCTTGTTCTTGTTAATGGACTTGACTTGAGGCATGTAAGTTGATAAGAGTAAACGCTTGGCAATGTAAGAAGAACTTTTCTTACAGAGATCATCATTGATTGCCTTTAAGAACTCATGCTCTTGCTCAAGATTGAGCTTTTCAAAGCGTAACTTCTCATGAGCCCTTAAAAGTTCTCGATGATCTTCTAAGATAGTTTCATGAGCTAACTTAAGAGTGTTTAGTTCTTTAGTTAGAAGCTCAATCTTCTCCTTATCATTGTCATTCATTTTATCTTGATTAGCATGATTAATTGACGTTTCATCATAGTATTCATCACTAGAGTTGTCAACAAGTAAATCATCATCACCTAACAAGCCATCTTCATCACTATTGAAATCAACATACTCGGGGTGTGTTACCTTTATATCGTAGACTTGAATTGAATAAGTTGACACCTACTGAAATATCTTTGCAAATGGCTGATAAATCAACTGCTATACCTGTCGGCATTTGTGAGGATGTGCCTGTTGTGGTTGCAAACGTTACTATTTTAACAGACTTTGTTATTCTTGATACTCCCGAGGACGATAGTATGTCGATTATCCTTGGTAGACCCTTTTTGAATACTGCAGGGGCTGTTATTGATTGCAACAAAGGCAATGTCACTTTTCATGTTAATGGTAATGAGCGTACGATACACTTTCCGAGAAAACAACCTCAAGTTCATAGTATCAATTCTATTGGAAAAATTCCAACTATCATTATTAGAGGTTTTGAATTTCCGCTTCCTACTGTCAAGAAGAAATATGATATTCTTATTATTGGGGATGTTCATATCCCCGTGGAGGTAACCTAGTGTTATTCGAAATTTCTCCGGTTCCATGTTATTCGGAATGAGTTTGTTAACAAGACTTGATTGACCTTGTTAGTGGATTCCTTTTTGATGATCATGAGATGGATGAAACTAGAAGGCACAAGCTTCTGTACCCTCCTTTTACTTTCTGTTATTTACATTAAATAAAGTAAAAAATAGTATTTTTTGTCTGTTTTCTGAATTATCCATGCAATAAAAAAATACCTGAAAAATAAAAGTTCTCCAAATGCCCTGCAAATTTAGCATGATTTTTTCTGGAATATTTGAGAATGTCTGGCACTGAGAACACACCAGGGGGAGCTGGCACCTGGCCACGAGGGTCCAGGGCGCGCCCACCCCTACAGGGCACCCCCCCGCCTCGTGGGCCCATGGTGGCCCCCCTCCACTTATTCCTGCACCCACACACTCCATCTTCCTCCAAAAAATTACCATCCAGCTCAAGCACGAGTTCTAGCTCATTTTGCTGCGATTTTCGATCTCCTTGCTCAAAGCTCCATTCGCAAAACTGCTTCGGGAGATTGTTCCTTGGTATGTGACTCCTCCAATGGTCCAATTAGTTTTTGTTCTAGTGCTTTATTCACTGCAAATTTTTGCTGCCTAGGTAACCCTGTTCTTGAGCTTGCATGTCAATTTTATATGGTCCTAAGTAATTCTAATGCATGATATAGGCTCTAGGCACTTGTGGGAGTAGTTGCTATCAGTTTTATTGAGTTTGATTCACTTTTATTTTGAGTTACTAAAAATTTCAGAAATTTTTAGAAAATGATTAAGAGATTTTTGAGGGGCTCTTCTAGCCAAGGCTCCAAGTATAAACAAGCTAAGGAGAAAGAAAAGGCCAAGTATAATCTTCCTCGCGTGGCGGAAGTACGGCCGTGTGAATGGCCTTATGATGATTTCTTGAGAGCAGCCGGGATTTATGAAGATTTTTATTCTTCGGCTGATAATGCGGGCCTCACCGATTTCCTCCACGTCCGGATCGAACAGTATCTCTTACTCACCAATACTTTCGTGCAAAACTTCTACTATTATCCTAAGAATTCACCTCCTTCAGTAGCTTTCCTTTTATATGATGTGGTCAGGGAGATGTCATTACGTGATTTTTGCCTGGTCTGCAGAATACACTTCGAGGGTAGCTTAGAGGAACCACATCATAAAGATGTGGATGGTGAGGGAGTCCTGGATTAGGGGGTGTCCGGATAGCCGAACTATCACCTTTGGCCGGACTCCTGGACTATGAAGATACAAGATTGAAGACTTCGTCCCGTGTCCGGATGGAACTTTCCTTGGCGTGGAAGGCAAGCTTGGCGATATTGATATGTAGATCTCCTACCATTGTAACCGACTCTGTGTAACCCTAACCCTCTTCGGTGCCTATATAAACCGGAGGGTTTAGTCCATAGGACGAACAACAATCATACCATAGGATAGCTTCTAGGGTTTAGCCTCTCTGATCTCGTGGTTGATCTACTCTTATAATACCCATATCATCAATATTAATCAAGCAGGAGTAGGGTTTTACCTCCACCGAGAGGGCCCGAACCTAGGTAAAAACATTGTGTCCCTTGTCTCCTGTTACCATCCGCCTAGACGCACAGTTCGGGACCCCCTACCCGAGATCCGCCGGTTTTGACACCGACATTGGTGCTTTCATTGAGAGTTCCTCTGTGCCGTCGCCATCAGGAAGGATGCCTCATCCCGTCTTTAAAGACGGCACTGTTGCTAAAGGAGCTTTGGCTATCGGCCAAACTCTCTGGCTAGGCGGTTTCCTTATGACTGCCTGTCCGGCCACTGCGCTGACGATGACTTCTCGGGTCATAGAAAGCAATCTTCACATTGGCTGGGAACTCTCCGAGCAGTTAGATCCGATGGAGCTCTCTTCTTTAAACGAGCTCTTGGATCGCATCACCATCCTGGGAGTCGCTACAGACTATGATCAGATTGGGCCTAAACCCGATCTGAGAGAGATCAACTCTCCCCAGGTTAACCACCACATTGTCGTGGTTGAGGAGCAATACGGCAACCCTCCCTCTATTTTAAGGACAAGCTATGTCCGGATTCCCGATCCCTCGATGCCGGATTCCCGCGGAGGGGAGGACGTAGCTCAAGCCCTGAGCCTAAAGTCAGGCAGTGTCACGACCGGTTTTCCGGGTATTGATTTCCCAGAAAATGGCCCTTGTGCTCACCAGTCCCAGGGTTACTGTTAGCTGATGAGGCACAAACTTGATACAGAAATTCCAAGAAGAATACAAAATATGTAGTACAAGACCATTCTGGCCTGGAGTACAACAATTGGTTTTCTAGTGGTTGATGGCGGAAGCGGTTTGTGGATCATCTGTGTCTATGGGACTCCATTTCCCACAGGAACAGCTGACCAGGTTAACTCCTATCTTCGCGCGGCTGCTATCATCCTTGCGTAGGTTCAGGGGCTGTCGTCGCATCGCTCCTTTCCATGCAAGCAATCTGGCCAAGACAATAGCCAGGGACAAGCCAGTGAGTACTTTTGAATGTACTCGCAAACATTATGAACACGGGTATAATATAACAAACGACATTCATGCTCTGAAATATTTTTATGATCACGACGTCAGTCACAGATTAAAATCTTTGATGCATGCAAGCAGGTTATTTATATACATGAATATGCAATAACAGAGTAGTAATAAAATGCACTGATCGGGTGTCTGAAGCGACGCCACATAAAGGGCTTATAAAGTAAATAAATAACAAGCATGCCACAGTCGGACGTCTGAGCGACACCACATAAAGGGCTCATAAAGTAAATGAATAATAAGCATGCCACAGTTGGGCGTCTCAGCGACACCACATAAAGGGCTTATAAGGTAAATAAATAACAAGCATGCCACAGTCAGGCGTCTCAGCGACACCTCATAAAGGGCTTATAAGGTAAATAAATAACAAGCATGCCACAGTCGGGCGTCTCAGCGACACCGCATAAAGGGCCTTTAAAGAATCATAGTGAATATCCAGGAGGTAGAACCATCCCAGGGATACTCAATAATTCCAATAATATAACGGGTTAGTCCATAACAAATAATAATCATGATCATCACCAGTCACAAGTCATGATCCAAGTTCTAGTTTAACGGTTTCTCCTCCGAAGACCGACACTAAGACCGACACTTGACCTATCCCAGTCTGTAGTCCTTAACCATGGACACGGCTATTCGAATAGATTTAATCTCTGAAGAGGGTGTACTCTTTACCCACGAGTAACGGTTTTCTTTAGTCCATCGGGACTAATTCCGTCTACGGTCTTTTAATTGAAAACACACCTGCCTTGCACACACCAGCTTAACTTACTGGTGTCTGGAATCACCCACGAGACCCGTCAAGCAAAACTCTAAGTGGGGAGGCTACAAGCTCGTGTAGCATGGGATCAAATTTATATCGCGCGCTCTAAGGGGTGGCCTCCCCTCTCGGTCCCAACCGGAAACACCCATGCCCCCGGACCAGGTGGCCTGCCTACCGGCTACAACTGGTATCTTCCACCACGGTCTCTCTGTATGGTGTGTGCTAGAAAGGGTTTGACGACTTACTGAACCGTACCCTACTTGTTGTAGGGACAAGTGGTAGTACGAAACAAGTATGGGGGTTACTGGAACAAGACTCGATCTATGGTCAACTTAGGAGGCTTAGTATTCCCTGCATGATTAGCATGACAATATATATACTTCAACCAACAGACAGAATCACCACACGACATACCTCCTCCCGCCATACCGGACATGACCGTCTCGACGAAGGACTAGGGACAAGACCGTGTATACCCAAGACAGAGGCTTTCTCGGATTCCTTCCGGTATGCATGGAAGGCATTTGATGGTGATTATTATCACAACATATCTAACTTCAGTAGCATGCATTCATCACTATGCACTCATGAGTAGAAACGTATCATCACATGAAATAATGGCTACTCCGTGTCGAGGTGGTGTTGTATCCATACAAATAACCCACATAATATTATGCCAGGGTTCAGAATGCTTACCTTCAAGTTGTGGAGGGGTGGGGTGCTCTCCAAAACTTTTGAAAGCTTTCTCCTCTCTCCAAAAATCTTATTTAAATATTTTTGAATCAATATATAGTTTCAAAAACAGTACCAAAAGGTTGTCTGAAATTTTTTCAAATAAATCTTAAAATAAACTAGACTAAATTTGAGAGAGGTAGGAAAAAGAATCAATTCATTTGGACCTATATTCAAAAAGTTATAGCCAGTCAAAGTTTTGGTAAAAATCTATTTTTAATAAAAACAGAAAAAGAAAACGTTTCAAACGGGATTACGCTTTCGGGCGGAGGAGACGCACTTGAGGTTTTACGCATCCACTTATCCAGCGTGGACCACGCGGGGAGTCGCTGAAATTGGGTCCAGGGGGCCCACTAGTCAGGTTTGACTAGTCTCCACTCCCTCCTCTTCCTCTACCCGAGCAGAGGCGGGACTCTGGCGAACGTCACCGGCGAACGGCGGTTCCTTGCGAGGAGCTGAGGGCGGGGATGGATCCGCGGATCTAGGGCGGTCCTTCCGGTGGTTGTAGGGTCGTCGGGGGTGAAGGGAATCGCCGGCGGCTATCGGCATTCTGGGAACGGGGGTCCCCAGACTTGCCTGCCTGCGGCTTGCGGCGTGGCTCAAAGGGGGGCCCAGCATGACCCATCTTCATCAACACAAAGCTCAAAACCCTCGCGAGGGGCCAAGCCTCGCGGGGCGGATGACAAGGAGCTTCCTCAGGCACGGCCTCATCAGGCTGGCTCACGAGGAGGCGGAGAGATCAAGGCAGGGTACCTCACGAGGTGCCCATGACGCAAGCCATGACGACCAAGGGCGCCAGGCGGGCGCCAGCCCGCGCAGTGTCCTCCTTTCCTCTTTGGTACAAAGGGAGCAAGCGCAGGCAAGAGCATCAAGCAAAGGCGTCCATTTCGGCGCAACAAGACCAAGATCAGCCCAATGGCAGGAAGGAAGTCATTGTGGTGCCCAGGCAGGCGTCACCACCAGAGCCTTTGACAGGCGAGGACCAACTTTAGTCAGGATAAGTGTACTAGATGTTCCCCTTCAAAATGGCCAATTGTTGGCGCCCTTCCCGCTCAATATTTGGGAAGAGGCCCAGGGCCTTTGCCTATAAATAGGACTAGCCACCCCCAGGGTAGAGGCAGCTAGAATGGAGAACGGAAGCTAGCATCTCGAAGAGAGTGATACAGTAGCATCACACAGAGAGAGAAGGGCGGCTGAACTCCTCCTAGCAGTTCATCGTCCCAGCCAAGAACAGACCCTCGCGAGGCTGTTCTTCCTTGTATTGTTCATCACCATCAGCCCAAGAGGCAATCCACCACACCACAAACTAGAGTAGGGTATTACACCAGAATGGTGGCTCGAACTAGTATAAACCATGTGTCTCTTGCGCTGTTCTTTTCATAGCTGAGATCCTAGCGAGGCGGCGGGGTGTAGGTAGGTAGAGGGCAAGATCTCTGCACGCACCCCAGTGTTCGAACCTCAAGGGTCTGCCGGAACCCGAAATCCAACATTTGGCGCGCCAAGTAGGGGTGCGCCGGAATCCACCTTCTGCCACTTCGCGTTCCGTCGCATCGTCATCACCATGTCTAGCGACCAAGCGGGCAGCCCTGATCCCTGGGCGGCGTGGCCCGCCCGCGCAGAGCCGCTCGCCTCGGACGACCCCATGCCCCAGGCAGCTCGCGGTCCGTAGGGCGCTGCGGGCCGCGGGCGACGCGGACAGGCTTCGACAGCTCTCACACTGCGACAGGCGCGGTCGGCAGCAAGGGCTTGCAACCATGCAGCGGCCACGATGTCGTACACCCGCCGGGAGCAGGTGAACTCAAGGGCCGCGCTCATGGTGGCCCGAGAGCTACTGCAGTGCAGGCTGCTGGAGGGCGGCCGCGACGTGTTACTTGAGCGGGTGGCAGAGCTCCTGGGCTTTGCCGCCTCGGGGGCTCACCCCTTCTGCACCCAGCTCCCATCTCAGGTCCAGGGCGGCCCGCGTGGGGGCTCCACGCGCGCCCGCGGGCTCCAAGGCTACTCCAACACCAGCGAAGCTGTCAGCACCGGGCCAACGGCAGCGCTTCCTCTGCTCCCGGCCAGCGAAGGAGGACTCGACGCGACCCATGGCCCCAGTGGGCCACCGCGCTACCACCTTCAGGTGGGCGCATCAAGCAGAGCTGCATGGCACGCGGAGCACTATGGCGCGGCCTTCGGGTTGACGGCCCTAGAAGAATACGTGCCCCACATGATGGACCAAGGGCACCCGCGTGAGGGCGAACAAGGCTCGCTCCTCAGCCCAAGCTGGGGGGACGAGGCGCCAGAATCTGAGCTCTTCCAGGAGCCCCGGGACAGCCCCACTGGCCACACTGGAAGCGACGATTATCGGGTACTGCTAATTCCTCAGGAGCAGACATACGCTAATCATGGATCGCAGGAGGTGCAGGTCGCCACAGCGAGCAGCTGCCCCGCTCCTGCAGTCTCCTACCCCTCAGGAGGAGGGCGTCCGGGGCTGCAGGAGAGGGGCCGATATCCGGCATCACCACCGCGGTGTTCGGAGCAAGGTGCTGTCAGGAGGTAGGCCCTCCACTGGGGAGGTGCCTCAGGGCCTGCCCCCGGTGGAGGACCCGTGGTCGTCGGGGGAACCGCTAGCGACCGCTCTACCCCATCGGCGGCATCCTGGTTTCCGGTCGTCGTTGATGGCACTAGAGTGTGGCGCTAGGCGGGGCCCTCGTCTGGCAATATGAAGCAAGGCTGGTACCTGTGAAGAAGGCCCAGTGCCTGTGGAGCTCGCCGCCCCGTGACACTCTCACGTAATAATGAGTGGGGCTGTACACGCCCCGGAGTCTTAGGGGTGCCGGCCTCAGGCCCTAGGGCTCCCTCCCACGCCCAGTGGCAGCACTTAGCTCCGCGCTGGTGAGAAGACGTCCAAGACTAGACTAGGTGCCGGATGCGGCCTTTTTCTACTTTCTTTGCCTTTCCCTTTGGTTGTCACTTTCCCCCGCTGGATTTAAGTTGGATTCGAATTTGAGATTTATGTGTGTTTGGGGAAGGGGTGCTTAGTCTCGTTCGAGCAATCTCTCGCGTTTTGGTTACCACCTCGCCTCAGCTGCCTCCCCTCGTGAGCCCCTCGCGAGCCGGGTCTGGCCTAGCTTGCATGCAGCCCAGACTGCCACTGCCGCATCCTCTCAGGAGGGTTTTTACTGCAGATCCTATGGACTCAGTCAGGAGACGCTCGAGACACCACAGCCTCCCATAGGCTATCTCAGGGCCCGTACGGGACAAAGGTAAACTAGCCAACCAGCTCGTCGCTTAGCCGACCACTTGGCGCGGGCGTACGGGTGATGTAGTATCTACTAGTATGATGAACACAAGTTTTACAAGAGGGGCTCCCCCTCCCAAAATGCTCTCACAACCATCAGGCCGAAACCTGAGTTCTATTCATGCAGGGTAAGGAAACAAAAATGATGCACGGTCAGTCGGATAAATCCCCCAATGCATCCTCAGGAGCACCGCCCGAACTGTCACTGGTGTTGCTGGCCTCGCCATCGCTCTCCATGTTGCCATCAGCGGCGTCAGGGCCGTTCACCATGCCGCCCTCATCAGCAGCCACGATCACACCGTCGTTACCCGAAGCGAAGGCCCTGACTAGAGCGTCCATGTTGTCCTCCACCTAGTGCGCTAGGTCATCACGGACGGCCTGGGGTACTGGGGCGATGGTGGCGTCAAAGTCGAAGTGGGGGTCCATGTTCCGGAGATGGCTGAAGACGCGAGAAAAGGCGCGCCCAAGCAGGGCGCGGCTCCTCTCCTCCACCAACCTGTTGGCCCTGACCGACCGTGCCTCCAGCTGCGTCACCACGTCAGTGAAGAACTGAAGGTTACCGGCGTAATTAACTGCGTGCGGCTCGCCAACAACCGCCTCGCAAATGTTACCCAAGGCTGTGTTGGCTCTCTCCCAGAGCGTGGTGAGCATGGGGCCGTGCTCATGCTCTAGGATCCGCTGCTGGCGTATCTCGTTCGCATTCTGGCGCGTGACGGCCTCAGCCTCCTCCACCCGTTGGCGAAGGAGAAGCACCTCGGCATGGGATGTAGTTAACTCCCCCTGCGCCACCTCGAGGGCAGCCCGAAAAGCATCGGCCCGCCGCGTCGCTTCCTCCAGCTTGACCCTCAAGGCAGCGGTCGTACCTTCAGCCTCGGCCCGGATCAGCCCCAGCCTCTCCTCGAACTCGCGCTCATGGTTCAAGCGTGCCGTCGCCACCCGACGTCTGACCTCCTCCAGGACATGGGCTTCCCGTGCAGCGACATCATCCTCCGCCTGCGTCACCAAGCGCTCCCTCGTCTCCAGGCGCTCATACTCGCATGCACGTTCGGCGGCTTCCAGCATCAACGCCTCCTCACACTTCTGGAGCTCTGCTGGGTCGCCTGAGGCCACCTTCATCGACGCGAGGGCTGCCTCATGCAGCTCCACTTGCTCCTCCAGTGAGTGGCACCGGGCCAGGAGCTCCCGTGCCCGCTCCTCCGCCGCCTCTCGCCGCCTGTCAGCTTCCCGGGCCTCCTCGGCGGCCCGAGAACAGACCTCCCGAGAGACCGCCAGTGATGCCTTGGCCTCCTCATTGTCAAGATCACGCTGGTGGCGCGCAAGGGCGATAGCGCCCTCCAGCTCGCGCCTCTCTGCAACCAGGCGCAGGCCCTCGGCCTCCAGGCACGCGTCTTCGTCGGCGAGCTCTTCACCAAGCAGGCTCACCGCGTCAGCCGCCCTCCCAAGAAACCCTTGGCGAAGAGCGCGACGCTCTCAGGCGCGCTCGAGTACGTCTTCCACACCGTCATCCGCCCCAAGCGAGCGCCGGGAGCCACGAATCAGCGCTCCCCCTCCGGGCAGGGGGCTGGGGGCTGGCACCCTCACGGCGGCCGGGCACGCCTCGCCAGAAGCCCGGCCTGGAGCCAGCCCATCCCCAAAAGAAGGGCGCCGGGAATACCTCAACCAACCACGGTCCACGACCAGACGAGAAGCCCACAGCAGGCTGGCTATGCCACGAGAAGGCTCGCGAAGGAAGGTTGCGAGGCGCGCAGGGCCGCGGTGCGCCTTAGGATGGTCCGCCTCTCCGACCGGCCTCACCACAAGGGCTCTGCTGTTCGGAGTGCTCGAGGACGGTGGAGAGGGCGGAGACAAGGGGGATGGCTCCTCGGTCATCTCCGTGAGCTCGGCGGGAAGGGCCCTGTGGAGTAAGGATCAGTAAAAGCAGCAGAAGGATCAGGAGATGGAAAAGGAGGAGGATTACTCATCAGTGGCAAAGTACTTCCTATGCTTCAGCAGGCAACAAGGGTAATCGTCACCCAGGGCCTCCCTTCTCTTCCGGAGGGCCTCAAAGTCCACGCGGAAGCGACGCAAGAGTTGAGCGCAGGGGTCAACCTGCGACAAGGAAGAAGCGTCAAGGCGACCCGCGTCAGGGGCGTCTGCCTGATGCGCGCTGCCGGTCGCCTCATCGAGAAGAGTAGCTGGGGCCTCAGGGGCCTCAGCCGCAAGCGCTGCGGGCGGCTGCTCGCAGCCCTTAGTCACAGCAGCACGAGCCTCAGGAGCTGCTCCCTCATGAGCGTTGCACGGCGCTGTCACCTCGGCGGGGGCCCTCTCGGCCCTCGGCGGCTCATGCCTCCCTGCTCCGGCACTTGAGGAAGAGCCGCCTTGGCCAACTGAAAGGGCGGCCACCACCACTGGATTCTTGCGAGGCCCCTAGAGGCCGAC
The DNA here is from genome assembly GCA_963921465.1 of Triticum timopheevii. Classification (NCBI taxonomy): domain Eukaryota; kingdom Viridiplantae; phylum Streptophyta; class Magnoliopsida; order Poales; family Poaceae; genus Triticum; species Triticum timopheevii. The sequence goes on from OY997262.1 coordinate 416,958,561, forward strand.
GGGGCGCAGTCCCCATTCTTCAAAGATGGGCATCTAATTCACAAAGTCGCTCCTGTTCGGGCAGGGGTACAGCAAGGCCCCCCCTTGCCGGATGCTGCCGGGGTTGGAGTCCCCAGTCAGGACCAAGAGCACCTTCCTCAGTGCTTCAGGCATCAGGACCTCTTCCTGGAGCCTCATACGATCCTCACACCCGCTGAAGGCCCACATGTGGTCAGAGTGGTGCTGGAGAGGGGCAACACGGTGTAGCAGGAACTCCTTCACCACCTTGGGCACCGTCACGCCAAGCGACCTCAAGAACGCGAAGCGGCGCCAGACGAAGATGAGCCGGGGACTCGTGAGCGTCTCCTGGCCCCAGCCTGAATTGGGAACAGCAGGCGAAGTTGGCTTCGACAGCAGGGGGCTGGGCACCCCTACGTCCACATACAGCCACCGCTCGCGGAACCCAGGCGCGGGCGGAGGAAGGCCAAAGTCAATCCCTGAGGCCGTTGTCTCAGGTGCGGCAATGAAGCTCACGCACCCCGAGCATTGGGCGAGGTCGACAAGGCGCAGAGAGAAGAAGTGGCGCAGCAAGGCAACCGAAGGGAGGATGCCCATCATGGCCTCGCAAATGAAGGCGAAGACCGCAAGAAGAGTAATGGATTCAGGACCCAGATGCATCATGTGGATCTGATAGTGGGAGAGCACGGCATTGAAGAAATCGAAAAAGGGGGGAACCAGTCCCACCCACAGGGCGTCCGCAAAATACTGGACCTCGGTGATTATCCTGTCGATGGAGAAGCGGGACACGGGCCAAGCCGTCATCCTCCCGCATTCGTTGAAGATGGTGGCCAGAGCCGAGCTGACCTTGCCCAAGCCCTCTCGATTGAGTATGATCGACCGACTGACGGCGGGGGCCGCCGACGACGGCGAGCGAGGTGGAGGCACAGGTTTCTTGCCTCTTCCTTTCTTTGTCGGAGCCATGGCAACGGAAGGGGGGAGGAAAGGTTCGAGATTGGATTGGAAGCGGAAGCTGGAGTTCGAGAGGAGAAAGGACAAAAGGCGCTCGAGCAACAGAAAGGGGAGCGGCTGTGTGCGACTACGAGTCCGCCTAGCATGGCACAAAATAAGGAGGCGTGGGGGAACAGTGCCGCCCATGTCCAATCAACCGCCACGCGGCGCCCAAGGCCGCAGGCTGTTAGGGCCCGTGGCGCTTCGCAATTTCCCTTTCGCCTCTCTGCTCGGCCAAGCCCGGGCGCGCCTTGGGCCCGGGGGCTACTGTCGGCGTTCTGGGAACGGGGGTCCCCAGACTTGCCTGCCTGCGGCTTGCGACGTGGCTCAAAGGGGGGCCCAGCACGGCCCATCTTCATCAACACAAAGCTCAAGACCCTCATGAGGGGCCAAGCCTCACGGGGCAGACGACAAGGAGCTTCCTCAGGCACGGCCTCATCAGGCTGGCTCACGAGGAGGCGAAGAGATCAAGGCGGGGTACCTCACGAGGTGCCCATGACACAAGCCATGACGACCAAGGGCGCCAGGCGGGCGCCAGCCCGCGCAGTGTCCTCCTTTCCTCTTTGGTGCAAAGGGAGCAAGTGCAGGCGAGAGCATCAAGCAAAGGCGTCCATTTCGGTGCAACAAGATCAAGACCAGCCCAACAGCGGGAAGGAAGTCATTGTGGAGCCCAGGCAGGCGTCACCACCAGAGCCTTTGACAGGCGAAGACCAACTTTAGTCAGGATAAGTGTACTAGATGCTCCCCTTCAAAATGGCCAATTGTTGGCGCCCTTCCCGCTCAATATTTGGGAAGAGGCCCAGGGCCTTTGCCTATAAATAGGACTAGCCACCCCCAGGGTAGAGGCAGCTAGAATGGAGAACGGAAGCTAGCATATCGAAGAGAGTGATACAGTAGCATCACACACACAGAGAGAGAGAAGGGCGGCTGACCTCCTCCTAGCAGTTCTTTGTCCCAGCCAAGAACAGACCCTCGGGAGGCTGTTCTTCCTTGTATTGTTCATCACCATCAGCCCAAGAGGCAATCCACCACACCACAAACTAGAGTAGGGTATTACACCACAATGGTGGCCCGAACTAGTATAAACCTTGTGTCTCGTGTGCTGTTCTTTTCATAGCTAAGATCCTAGCGAGGAGGCGAGGTGTAGGTAGGTAGAGGGAGAGATCTCCGTGCGCACCCCAGTGTTCGAACCTCAAGGGTCTGCCGGAACCCGAAATCCGACAGCGGCGAGCTTTGTGGCGGAGGGAAGGTTTCGATGGATTTGGGGGCTCTGGCTAGGGTGGTGCTCCGTCGTAGCTGGGGGTCTGGGCGGCTCCGCAAGACGAAGAGGAGTCGAGTGGTGGTGATGGAAAGATGGGGGAGGCCCTGGTGGCGCCGGGGTGAACTGGGACGAGGCGGCGGCCGAGCTGACCGGAGAGGGTGAAGACGGCCTTTTCCTCTTCAATTGATGGCAATGAGGGCACTAGGAGGACGGTGTGAGGCTGCCTTTGTGCTTGGAGGAGCTCGGGGGCCTCCTTTTATAGCACATCCATGTTGGTTCGCGGCGGCCGTGGATAAGCTCGTCGGCGGACCACCCTACTGCGCTGCAGGGCGACGTGGCGGTGGCTGGCTGGCTTCAGGGGCTAACAACGAACGCTCCACTGTCTAAGGAGGCGAGCTGGCGCGCTGCGGTGGTTTGGGCGGTGCCGCCCATGGCAGGGGCGGACGCGGCCGCAGGCGTGCTGCCAAGAGGCTTGCTGTGGCAATGCTGCTGGGGGTGAGGGGGCGGTCGGGGCTTCTGGCGTGATGCGGCAAGAGGGAGAGGATCGGGATGAGCTCGGGGAAACTTATCCAGGGGGCGTGCTGGCTCGAACGCGAGCACATGCAAAATGCACGCTCTGCTTGCGCTCCGGGCATGCACGACACTCGTTCGACGAAATGCCAGGGCGACCAAAATTGCTAGAGAGCCAATGCAAATCCACAGGCCTAGGTTAGAGACAGTTAGAAGGCTACTAGACAACTTGGTTTGGACAAGGGGGAAGTTCACAACGCAAAACCTTCAACCATGCCAAATCTGTCTATGCACACAGGGTGTTTGACAAAATGCCAGAGGCATCTAGGCAGTACTTGGGGTGGCCAAATCTTCCAGAGTGGGGTCTCTTTAGATGAATGAGAGGGTGGTGAGGTTAGTTTGCCAAATGTAGAAACTTGTTAGTGCAAGTTTTGCAAAACTTCAATTCTGGACAGGGGGTAAATGGCATCATTACACGAACCAAAAATGTCCCAATGGGTGCATGCTCCTGGACTTAGGGATTTTGTAGGGTTGACTACAAGTAGGAGAAAGCACAAGGTCACTAGAGCAAAAATAATTAGGGTTGCAGTAGAAATCACAAGGCTGGACCAGAATGAAAAGGAGGTTGATTCACTCAATTTTTCCAAAGAACATCACTAGGTTTTTGCATAAAGTTGAACTGCATGCTATCACTGACATCCCATAATTTTGGTGGAGGCTTTAAAGAAATATTTAAATAGGCTGTAGTGCAAATTTGCCCACTGGACCAGATTTGAAAATATGGTGTAGAGCTCAAAATCTCCAATAAACAAAAGATATTTTTGCATAAAAGTGATTTAAAAACATCGCATGACATCTCCAAATTTTGTTTGGAATTTTAAATAAATTTATCAAAGGGTTGTAGTTCAAATGGTACCCTAAAACCATGGGAGACCATTTTTAAAGAAATAAAGATCAGGAAAATTATTATACAATTAATTCCTCTGATGAAAAGAAAAGTTTTTCTTGAGAGGGTACACAAGTCCAACAAAACATTTGGAAAGTTTTCACTTGGGGTAAAAACTCCATAATAACCAAGAGAAGAATGGTTCTGAAATCAAAAGAAATTCCAGAAATTGAAAGTTTAAATTTCATGGCAAAATTTTAATTAACAAAACAAGGTTAAAATTTTGGGGTGTCACAACTCTACCCCCCTTAAAAAAATCTCGTCCTCAAGATTTGCTAAGGATTGTTTTTTAAAAAAAATTACCAAATCGAAACAATTACTTTACTTAAGCGGTAAAAAGCGGCTATAGTGAGAGGGCAAAAAGTGGTGCAAAATTATAGGGTGGGACACTGGCGCTGCGTGAAAAAATCCACGGTTTTGGGAAAAAACGAGCAATTTCCTCGTCGGACGCAGTAAATTTAGAATAAACTCTAAATCTTAAAATACGATGGTCGTACCCGAGAGCACAGTGCTCTCTGTTGCTGACAGGTGGACTCGGGGCCCACTGTCAGTCTCTTCTTCTTCCTCCGGCTGTCTCTTCTTCCTTTCCCTCGCGAGATTTCCCGCGCTTTCTCCACCGGCGATGTCTAGCGCGTAGGGCATCTAGGCCGTACTGCGGTAGTGCGCGGCGTGCTAGCTGCCGGTGCAGTGTGCACTCACCTCGCGGGCCAGTGCGCTATCGGCATTGCTCGCGGATTCGCCTCCGAACACCGGCGGTCGAGCGACAAGCGGCACTGGTGGACCTCGCCCACCGTACACCGATCTCGAGCTATAAAACGACCGGGGTGCTCCTTTCTTCTTCCTCACACCTGGCCTCGCTCCTCCTTCTCCTTCCTTCTCCTCTGTCCCCGTTTGCCGAAGCTCCAGGCGAGGCTCTAATGGCGGATGTCGGTGTCAAAACCGGCGGATCTCGGGTAGGGGGTCCCGAACTGTGCGTCTAGGCGGATGGTAACAAGAGACAAGGGACATGATGTTTTACCCAGGTTCGGGCCCCCTTGATGGAGGTAAAACCCTACGTCCTGCTTGATTAATATTGATGATGTGTATTACAAGAGTGGATCTACCACAAGATCAAGGAGGCTAAACCCTAGAAGCTAGCCTATGGTATGATTGTCGTAATGGATGTTGTGTCCTACGGACTAAAGCCCTCCGGTTTATATAGACACCGGAGAGGGCTAGGGTTACACAGAGTCGGTTACAATGGTAGGAGATCTACATATCCGTATCGCCAAGCTTGCCTTCCACGCCAAGGAAAGTCCCATCCGGACACGGGACGGAGTCTTCAATCTTGTATCTTCGTAGTCTTGGAGTCCGGCGGACGATGATAGTCCGGCTGTCCGGACACCCCCTAGTCCAGGACTCCCTCAGTAGCCCCTGAACCTGGCTTCAATGACGATGAGTCCGGCGCGCATAATGTTCGGCATTGCAAGGCGGGTTCCTCCTTTGAATAATCCAGAGAAGATTGTGAACACCAGGATAGTGTCCGGCTCTGCAAAATAAATTCCATGTTCCACTGTAGAGAGAATAATATATACACAAGTTCAATCCGGTGACGTATTTTGCGGCATGACATCACACCACTACCAAGCTTTTACTTGAATCGTTTTTTATTATAACACCTCAGCGCGTTTAGCGAAGCGATTTCCTTGGCACGTCTTGTCGAAGCAGAGATCGTGTTCCCCTTATTTCGGGATTCTCATCAATACGGACGTGGGTAACCCAACCGCGCCATTGATGGTGGCGCTTGGGAGATAAGCGAGTTTTACCAGGCCGGTGGGGACGCATAGTCTTCGTCCGCCTATATATAAGGGGATAAGGATCCACCTTTTTACCTACGCCTTCTTCCTCCTTTGCTGATCCATCTCCACGCACTCGAGCTCCAGCGCCCAAGCTCGCGCATCTCATCTCAACCTTCTCCGACCATGTCTGGAGCGGGAGGTAAATGGTTGGCCTCCACCGTTAAGGAGGAGCACATCGCCAAACTGCGCAGCGCCGGATACCTTTCCGGCGACATCGCGCACCGGCTGCCCGACAAGGGGCAGCTCATCCCCACCCCCAGGCCCCATGAGAGGGTCGTATTTCTCCCCCACTTCCTCCGCGGACTGGGCTTTCCACTTCACCCTTTGTCCGGGGGCTCATGTTCTACTACGGCCTGGATTTCCATGATCTGGCGCCGAACTTCATCCTCAACATCTCGGCGTTTATCGTCGTGTGCGAGGCCTTCCTCTGCATCCAGCCCCACTTCGGCTTGTGGCTCAAGACCTTCAACGTCAAGCCGAAGGTAGTGAAGGGCACGCAGGCGGAGTGCGGAGGCGCCATGTTGGGCAAGATGCCCAACGTCCTCTGGTTCGAAGGGGCCTTCGTGGAGTCCGTCAAGGGGTGGCAATCTGGGTGGTTCTACATCACCGAGCCGCGCGACCTTAAGTGGGCAGCGGCCCCCGAGTTCAGATGTGGTATCCCTGTGCAGCTCACCTCCTGGAAAGAGAAGGGCTTGCTATGCGGTAGTTCGAAGGAGCTGACGGGACTCCAAGCCTGTATCCAGAAGCTGGTGGACAAGAAGCTCAGGCTTGTTAATGTGGTCCAAGTCATGCTCATCCGCCGGATTCTCCCATGCCAAGAACGGGCATTCAACCTGTGGGAGTTTGATCCGGCACAGCACCAGGCGCTGAGCGGGCTCTTCGACACGACGTACGAAGGTGCTTGGAGGGTGCTGTTTAAGGGCGCCGAATCCCCCGCATCCGCGCTGGAAGATCGCGGGGTTCACTCGCAGCGTCCAGCTGACGAGGTAAGTGATTCTACCCCTTTACGGGACACTTGTTGTTAATAGTTCGACCCTAAGCGGGTTTTAATCTCCCTTTTCCTTTGACAGGAATGGATGAAGAAGGCCGAGCAGCTCATCTGCCCGGCTCCCATGCCAGAAGACCCAGTGGACGTCCGCCTAGCGGGGCTGCTGATTCCGGCACCACACGTGGTGCTGGAGAAGAAGGCCAAGAAGGTGGCCACGGGTACTCGAAAGAGTTCCCGTTTTCAGGTGTCCGACGACTCCGAGGCGGATTCCTCCCCCGAAGATGAGGAGGAGGAAGAATACTCTCTCCCAGAGGAGGGAGATAGAAAGAGGAAGGCCTCCCCAACAGGGGAGGCCGAAGGGTCCAAGAGGGGAAGAACTATTCCCCCGGACAGCTCCGCCAACACCAACGTTGGCGATGAAGAGTGGCCCTCAAGGGCCAGGCCTCAGGCGAGATCGTAAGTATCCGGATCCCTGAATGATCTGCAATTTCTTTTGTGTCACATAGTGTCCTTCTAATGCCGCATACTGCCTGCAGTCTGGCCGACGATGATCTCCCTGCTTCGTCGAGCGGGTCGTTGGTTCCATCGGATGTGGATTCCATTCCGACTGCCTCCACCCCTCGCGCCGCTGAGGACGCCGAGGTGGGATCCCGGGAAGGGACCCATCAGGAGGAGGCTCCAGAGGCGCCGCAAGGCAGCCTCCCGGACTTTGCGCCGGACTCTACGCCGGAACCTGCAGTGGTTCCAGAGTCCGGCAGGCGGCCCCTTCGCAAGAAGGGCAAGACCGTGACACCGGCGGCCCCCGTCCAACCGGAGGCGCCGGACAACTTGTTGGAGGCGCTCAAAGGCGCTTGCATTGAGGAAGAACACCGCACTATCATGAGTGCGGCGATTTAGAAGGTTCAGCTCGCCAAGAGCGGGCTGACCGAAGCCTGGAGCAGCCTTCTAACAGGCTTTGAGGTAAGAAGTTAAAATTATGTAATGTAATACCGCATAGACAGTAGCCCCTGATGCTCGGTTCGGTGTTCGGAAAGAAAAGGCGGACTGAGGATCTAAAGAAGATATACGCAGGGTTGCTAAAAATTATGTCAATATGGGTTTGCAGGCTGCGCTGCTGACCTCTACCGCACTGACTGCGGAGGTTGGTGCATTGAAGCAGGATCTCGAGCGGTCCGAGTAGGAGCTCAGCCGTGCCAAGAAGCAACTCGAGGACAAAGAAGGTGAGTAACACCACTTTGAAAATTTACCTTACAGAAAAGGATTTAGGTTGCAATAAAAATAACAAGGATAACGTGGGTACTGCAGGGGCCACTAACGAGGTGGCAACCCTGAAGGAGGCTGTGTCCGCGGCTGAACGCAATGCGGCCGCGGAACGGGCAGAGCGAGAGAAGCAGGAGGCGCGGGTGGCGGAAGTGCGGCAAGAGCTCCAGGCTCTCATGGAAAAGCATGAGAGTTTGGAGCGCGACTCAAAGACTCGAGAGTCCGAGCTTGCCTTGGCTCTCAAAAGTGCCAAAGCCGCCAAGGCCGAGGCCCATAAGGCCCTTCAGGAGGTTGAGGATGTGAAGAAAATATCGGCGGGTAAGGCATTTTTCATGCATAGCAAGCATGTTAATGTAAACTACCTGACACTTACCCGAATTCGGAGCTCTCCAGGGGCGTTTGCAGATCTGCCTCGCAGTGTATCCGATGCCGCCGCATTCTACCGTGGCGAGGAGGGGAGCTCAATGGAGAAGGTCTTCTGGTCTCAGTATGCTGAGGCCGGCCATCCGGTGCCCCCTAGCGACCAGCTGAAGCAGCTGGTCGAGCTCCATAAGGTAGCCGAGCAGGCCATGAAGGGCCTCATAGTCCGGTTGTGGCCTGGAGAGGCCATGCCTGGGAGCTATTTCGGCCTCGTGCGGCGGCTGGTGGATGCGTGCCCCTTGTTGGAGGTCGTCAAGCACTCCGCCTGTATTGAAGGTGCTCGTCGGGCCCTTGCCCGCGCAAAGGTGCACTGGGGCAAGCTGGATGCAGAGAAGCTTATCACTGACACGCCGCCAGCGGGCAAGGAGTATCGTACGCCCAAGATGTACTATAAGATTGTCCTGAAGGGTGCCCGCAAGATTGCGGATGAGTGCCCCAGAGATGTAATTATTGAGTAGACTCGCTATGTATTATCCTGTGCGCTGAAAACTTTGTTCATATGCGCTAAGCAACGCTTGTTTGATTTAAAATATTACCTTCTGTGCGGCCGTTTATAAAATCTGAGAGATGGCAAGTCGTCGGCTTCAGCCCCCAAGCCACGAGTGCTGGGGTGTTCGGGATAAACTTGAGCACTCTTGTTCCCATTCTTGGGTCCATCTAGGGAGGCGCTCAACACAACGAACAAGGCAACCGGACTTATAGTGCTTGAACACTCTCACTTAGCCATAGAATTCTATAATTTTAAATTTTGGCGAAGCCCCTGGTATTCGGAAGACCGAGTTGGGGGCGCTATCCACGCCTTGGCCGGACATTATCCGGTTCTTCGCTTGACGCGGCATAAGTCTTTAAGGACTCGAAAAGACCTCTCGAACAGCGACCAGTCTCTCGCCTTATCATGACAGTCAGTTTTAGCTTTCTCCACTGAGGCGCTCGCCCAGCTCAACCGAGGCGCAATAGCAGTGGTTCTCCCAGTGCCACCTTAGCCGACAGAACGGAACGTAAGGTACCAAAACGTGGGAGCCGGGTAAACCCAACTATTGACCCAAGACATGATTCAGAGCCGATTCATATAATGCTATAAGTTTGGGGTGCCGCACTTGTGAAAGTGTTCAGACTTATCACACCATAATGCGGGGAACATAAGCCCCTGGTGTATTCGGCCGTACCAAAATATACGGGTGCAAGATGTCATTAGTGAACATATATGTAAAGTAATGCAATAACAGGCAAAAAGTGCTGCATTATTTATTCAAGGAATTCTGCTATGAGTGCGGAATGATACAAATAGTGCGGTAAGCAAGGGATTGGACTAATTAAACATGTCCCCCTCCAGGGGTGGGCTGGGGACTGGTGTATATAATCAAATTTAATGCTCGTAATGGAGACCACCTGAGTGTTCATCGCAGCCTTCTTTCTTCCTTGGCTGTTGCATCGTGAGTTCGGCGGGTTCACCGCCGGACAGGGCCTCTGGTGAATGGAGTCCTGTGTATACAAAGAAGGGAAAAAAAGAGTGACACACTTGTGAGCCCCTGGTGTGGTCGAGCCGCACTCTGGGTCTGTTGTGGTCGTGCCCCTCCCCCTAGGCCCATGGTATCTCTAGAGCGTAATGATGTACGCGGAGGGTTGGTCTTGCAATTATGCAAGGGCTGGGGTTGGGGCTGCATTGCTACGCGTGCTCGGGTCGTGCCAGGTGGTCTTGGTTGATGTTGCTTTGGGCGCGTTTGGCCGTATCCAGCCGTTTAACGGCCGGACTCGAAAATTGCCTTAAAAGGCTGCTCTGTACTTCTGCCGCGAGAGCCGCTGTGTGTTCCTCCGTTCGGAGGGAGCATTCCGTATTTCCGTTGACCGTGATGACTCCACGAGGGCCTGGCATCTTGAGCTTGAGGTATGCGTAATGCGGCACCAAGTTGAACTTTGCGAACGCGGTTCGTCCGAGCAGAGCGTGATAGCCGCTGCGGAACGGGACTATGTCGAAGATTAACTCCTCACTCCGAAAATTATCCGGGGATCCGAAGACCACTTCCAGTGTGACTGAGCCTGTACAATTGGCCTCGACACCTGGTATGACGCCTTTGAAGGTCGTCTTTGTAGGTTTAATCCTTGAGGGGTCTATGCCCATCTTGTGCACTGTATCCTGATAAAGAAGGTTCAGGCTACTGCCGCCGTCCATCAGGACTCTTGTGAGGTGAAATCCATCGACGATTGGGTCTAAAACCAATGTGGGAATCCACCATGGCGGATACTGGTCGGATGGTCTCTTCGATCGAAAGTGATCGGGCAAGAGGACCATGGATTGAACTTAGGGGCGACTGGCTCCATCGCATATACGTCCCTTAGTGCACGCTTCCGCTCCCTCTTGGGTATATGGGTTGCGTATATCATGTTTACCGTCCGCACTTGTGGGGGGAAACCCTTCTGTCCTCTACTGTTCGGCGGTCGGGTCTCTTCCTCGTCGTCGCTGTGCAGCCCCTTGTCATTGTTTTCGGCAATTAACTTGCCTGCCTGCTTGAATACCCAACAATCTCTATTGGTGTGATTAGCTGGCTTTTCTGGGGTGCCATGTATCTGGCATGAGTGGTCGAGTATTCGGTCCAAATTGGACGGACCCGGAGTGGTTCTTTTGAATGGCTTCTTCCACTTACCGGGTTTAGAGCCTCGGAATCCAGCGTTGACTGCCGTAACCTCCTTGTCGTAATCGTTAACGCGGCGTTTATTTTTGCTTCAACGCGACCTGCCATTGTGGTCCTTAGTGTCCGGACTACCAGCATTTTTGCTGAGGTTGTTGCTGCGAGCTAGCCAGCTATCCTCTCCCGAAGAGAAGCGGGTCATTAATGATGTGAGGGCTGCCATGGATTTCGGCTTTTCCTGTCCTAGGTGCCGGGCTAGCCACTCGTCGCGGATGTTATGTTTGAAGGCTCGTGTCCACCATGTATATGTCATATGACGAGGTGGTCTTCCAGTGCCCTGTAGGCGCTGGTTCTTGTTCGTCTCCGGCATCGCCGTCCATACCGTCGATGTCTTCAGAGTCATAGTCTAGCATGTCGATTAGATCGTCGACAGTGGCTACAATGTGGGAGGTGGGTGGGCTTTGAATTTCTTCATCGTCCGCATCCCAACCATCCTGGCCATAATCCGGCCTGGGCTCTCCGGATAGCGAGAGATGCTTTAGCGAATTTAGGATGTCGCCAAAGGGCGAGTGCTGAAAGATGTCCGCAGCGGTGAACTCCATGATCGGCGCCCAATCAGATTCGATTGGCAGGGGCGCAGGAGGTTCAGAGTCCGGCAGGGAGTCTGGCACCTCGGAGTCATGAGCTTTATAGGGGACAAGGTCAGTGTTCGGCTCCATCGCCGCGGAAGTTGCAGACCCCGAGGCGGTGTCCAGCCACCGGTCCTCGATCTGGACGATCGGCTCCAGACTGAGGGCTGGAGCGGATTCGTGTGCAGCCACCAAGGCACTGTCTGGCGGCAGAGCTAAATCATGCCCATCATGACAGTGCGGCACGCTCGGCTGTGGCTCGAATCCGTCGAAGATCAAGTCCCCGCGGATGTCGGCCGTGAAGTTTAGGCTTCCGAACCCGACCTGACGGCCAGGGGCGTAGCTTTCGATCTGCTCCAGATGGCCAAGTGAATTAGCCCGCAGTGCGAAGCCGCCGAATACGAAGATCTGTCTGGGGAGAAAAGTCTCACCCTGGACGGCGTTGTTGTTTATTGAAGAAGCCATCGAGCCTATCGGTGACGACACAGAGGAACTCTCAATGAAAGCACCAATGTCGGTGTCAAAACCGGCGGATCTCGGGTAGGGGGTCCTGAACTGTACATCTAGGCGGATGGTAACAGGAGACAAGGGATACGATGTTTTACCCAGGTTCGGGCCCTCTTGAAGGAGGTAAAACCCTACGTCCTGCTTGATTAATATTGATGATGTGTATTAGAAGAGTGGATCTACCACGAGATCAAGGAGGCTAAACCCTAGAAGCTAGCCTATGGTATGATTGTCGTAATGGATGTTGTGTCCTACGGACTAAAGCCCTCCGGTTTATATAGACACCGGAGAGGGCTAGGGTTACACAGAGTCGGTTACAATGGTAGGAGATCTACATATCCGTATCGCCAAGCTTGCCTTCCAGGCCAAGGAAAGTCCCATCCGGACACGGGACGGAGTCTTCAATCTTGTATCTTCGTAGTCTTGGAGTCCGGCGGATGATGATAGTCCGGCTGTCTGGACACCCCCTAGTCTAGGACTCCCTCAGCGGAGGTGGTGCCGGACTGGTACGTGATCCTGGTGTGCGGAGGGCTGGCAGCCATGCTGGGGCTCTCCGTGCTCCTGTGCGCGATGATCGTCGCGATGCTGCCGCTCGAGTGTTGGCTCTCCACGGTGGCGGTGATCACGAGGATTAGGTGGGGTGTGTCGGGTGCTAACTGTTGTCGGGAGGTTTTCAGTTAGATGCAACACAGTTGCAAGGTTTTGCAAGCAGTGTATGAGTTGTGGCTGTGAGTCTGCTGCCGTGGTGCTGCGTGAATAAGAAAAATCCCATGTCGTGAGAAGGCATATGATGCAGCAGCTTCGGGAAAAGAAATCTTACTCCAGGATTTTGTTTTGAGGGAAATCGGTTAATTTAAAGGAAAGATAAACCACAACAAAAACTACTCACACTAGTAGAAACCAAATAATTGACTCGTCGCACAAACTCAGGGTACCACGCATAAGTTACAACACATAAATAAAAGTTGCAATAATAAACACAGCAGTGACGGCTAAAATGGAAACGGTAATTGGACGGGGTCCCGAGAAAACGTCTCTGGTACTGGGACACACTCCTCTCCTATCGGGGGAAGTGGATTGTCTAGTCGATGAATGCGTCTCTCCTGGTCGGGCCTCAGTGATCTGCCGATGGCGATCTGAGGATTCAAATCCGCGAGGCTCTGGAGATAACCCATCACACGTTGGGTTAAACGCTCTTGAGCGATGACGTACTGGACAAGGTTGGCCAGTACTGGGTCTCTCTCAATTCGTCCACCGGGAAAAGATGTTACTTCTCTGGGTGCTGCACGGCTCGGAAAGTAATAATACCCTCGTTCGCTGGCATAGGGTACCACAAATCGAAGGCGAGCAAGCGCTTCGTACGCAGCAGCTTCTATGGCCATATGTGGGGTCGGCATAGATTTCCCCACGAAGGAGTCCTTTGTTGGGTCTTGGTTTGAGTTTACGGGAGGGATGTGCACTGTTGCCCAATATCTCGAGGTGGACTGGGTGATTCTCGATTTGAACAGCTCGTACTGGGGTGGCTGGGTGGAGCCCATAGTACTGCCGGTAAAGTCCCACAATATTTTGACAAAACTACCTGGGGTTGCATCTGCGGTTCTCAGATAAATACTAGGGCTTGGCATGGCAAGAAATGGTTGTGAGGATGGTGCAAAAGGTGAGGGGTGCTTGGCAAGGTCACGAGGTGGCCTTTTTATAGCACTGGAGCCGTGTCATTTTACCGTGGTGAACGGTAATGAATTTTCTGGTTCAGCTCCAACGGTCGGGGTCAAAGCCACAGATACACATATCTCACTAAAGTGACGTATCACTATGGGGGTCGACGGGGTGGTTTTTGGTAGCTGTGCCCGGGGTAGAAAATTACACTGCATGCTGACATACCCATGCAAGGTTACTATTTAAAACAGAGGCACAACAACGGGCTGCGTTTATTTATAAGATCACAAGATTATAAAGCGAGGATACACTGAGACTCGACACTACTCAAGTGACTCAGTCTACCTTGTTTATATCCAAGCGGGCGTGCCTTGTGGATGTCGAGGCCTCTCCTCGGGTCTCACTGTCGGGATTAGCTGGAGGGGGTTGAGGGGCTGCAGGGTCGGGGTAGCGATGATGACCATCTCGGGGATTGTAGGCCACAACCCCGTTGGAGTGTGCTCCCAAGAGGCGACGAAGCACTTCTGGGTCATCAAAGCACCTTGGCCGATGGCTGGGGAAGACCTCAGGGACTCGATCGGGTGTCCGAACAACACGACTGGGTTGTCGGCATCGGGCTCGTTCTCTCCTCTCGCCGGGGCTTGGCGAGCCAGTTCTCCACGAGCTGCGATCAGATCAAGGGTGATCTGATCGAACAGTTCCCCTAGTGCACCTACATAGCGCACTAGGTGCAACAATGCAGGATCCGTCTCATGATCTCCGTGGCAACTTGGGGTGGTCTACCATACCCTTCACGGCTGGGGTAGTAGTAGAAGGAGCGACAGTTAACTCTGGGCGACAAGTGCCGGAGTTGGACTATAGCCTCTCGAGCAGGTAGTTGGATGGCTTGTGGCTCAAAGGAAGTTGTCCTTCCGGTGAACCTGTAGGGGCGCTCGGGCGCTAGACCCCTACCGTAGATGTGCACAGTGGCCCAGAATTGACGGCTCTCACCGCTCATGGGCCCTTGGTATACAACATATTCTGGAGGCTCCTCTAATGCAAAAGCACGGCGGGTGAGGTTTGCGAGTATGGTCACAAAGCCTCCAAGGTTGGTTGCTGTGGTCGCATTGTACACAACGGGGCCAGGCATTATGGCTTGGTTTGGGATTGAGGCTGTGCTGTGCTGGGTTGAGGCTAGCATGCCCTTTTTATAGAAAAAGGGGGCAAAGTCTTCCTTCGCACGCTTGCGAATGGGACAATTTAGGTGTCGGTCACTCGCGCGTGATCCACAGGCTAGGCTGATAGGTTGGGCACCAACTGCCAAAAGGTGCCGGGTCACTGTGTGGCTATCTTGCATGAGAAGCTTGGCTGGGGTTCGGTTAAGGTCTGGTGGGTTGGTTTGCCTAAGTTTATTGACCTGGCTAAGATAGGGTTAGCCAATGGTCAGCCTGGCTCTGATACCAAGTTTGTCACGACTGGTTTTCTGGGTATTGATTTCCCAGAAAATGGCCCTTGTGCTCACCAGTCCTAGGGTTACTGTTAGCTGATGAGGCACAAACTTGATACAGAATTTCCAAGCAGAATACAAAATATGTAGTACAAGACCATTCTGGCCTGGTACAACAATTGGTTTTCTAGTGGTTGATGGCAGACGCGGTTTGTGGATCATATGTGTCTATGGGACTCCATTCCCACAGGAACAGCTGACCAGGTTAACTCCTATCTTCGCGCGGCTGCTATCATCCTTGCGTAGGTTCAGGGGCTGTCGTCGCATCGCTCCTTTCCATGCAAGCAATCTGGCCAAGACAATAGCCAGGGACAAGC
Source organism: Triticum timopheevii (assembly GCA_963921465.1). Classification (NCBI taxonomy): domain Eukaryota; kingdom Viridiplantae; phylum Streptophyta; class Magnoliopsida; order Poales; family Poaceae; genus Triticum; species Triticum timopheevii. The sequence goes on from OY997262.1 coordinate 416,973,993, forward strand.
CAGTGAGTACTTTTGAATGTACTCGCAAACATTATGAACACGGGTATAATATAACAAACGACATTCATGCTCTGAAATATTTTTATGATCACGATGTCAGTCACAGATTAAAATCTTTGATGCATGCAAGCAGGTTATTTATATACATGAATATGCAATAACAGAGTAGTAATAAAATGCACCGATCGGGTGTCTGAAGCGACGCCTCGAAAGGTTAGTAAACAACGTGCATGCCTCAGTCGGGCGTCTGAGCGACGCCACATAAAGGGCTTATAAAGTAAATAAATAACAAGCATGCCACAGTCGGGCGTCTCAGCGACACCACATAAAGGGCTCATAAAGTAAATGAATAATAAGCATGCCACAGTCGAGTGTCTCAGCGACACCACATAAAGGGCTTATAAGGTAAACAAATAACAAGCATGCCACAGTCGGGCGTCTCAGCGACACCGCATAAAGGGCTTATAAGGTAAATAAATAACAAGCATACCACAGTCGGGCGTCTCAGCGACACCGCATAAAGGGCCTTTAAAGAATCATAGTGAATATCCAGGAGGTAGAACCATCCCAGGGATACTCAATAATTCCAATAATATAACGGGTTAGTCCATAAAAAATAATAATCATGATCATCACCAGTCACAAGTCATGATCCAAGTTCTAGTTTAACGGTTTCTCCTCCGAAGACCGACACTAAGACCGACACTTGACCCATCCCAGTCTGTAGTCCTTAACCATGGACACGACTATTCGAATAGATTTAATCTCTGCAGAGGGTGTACTCTTTACCCACGAGTAATGGATTTCTTTAGTCCATCGGGACTAATTCCGTCTACGGTCTTTTAATTGAAAACACACCTGCCTTGCACACACCAGCTTAACTTACTGGTGTCTGGAATCACCCACGACACCCGTCAAGCAAAACTCTAAGTGGGGAGGCTACAACCTCGCATAGCATGGGATCAAATTTATGTTGCACGCTCTAAGGGGTGGCCTCCCCTCTCGGTCCCAACCAGAAACACCCATGCCCCCGGACCAGGTGGCCTGCCTACCGGCTACAACCGGTATCTTCCACCACGTTCTCTCTGTATGGTGTGTGCTAGAAAGGGTTGACGACTTACTGAACCGTACCCTACTTGTTGTAGGGACAAGTGGTAGTACGAAACAAGTATGGGGGTTACTGGAACAAGACTCGATCTATGGTCGACTTAGGAGGCTTAGTATTCCCTGCATGATTAGCATGATAATATATATACTTCAACCAACAGACAGAATCACCACGCGACATACCTCCTCCCGCCATACCGGACACGACCGTCTCGATGAAGGACTAGGGACAAGACCATGTCTACCGAAGACAGATGCTTTCCGGGATTCCTTCCGTTATGCATGGAAGGCATTCGATGGTGATTATTATCACAACATATCTAACTTCAGTAGCATGCATTCATCACTATGCACTCATGAGTAGAAACGTATCATCACATGAAATAACGGCTACTCCGTGTCGAGGTGGTGTTGTATTCGTACAAATAATCCACATAATATTCTGCCAGGGTTCAGAATGCTTGCCTTCAAGTTGTGGAGGGGTGGGGTGCTCTCCGAAACTTTTGAAAGCTTTCTCCTCTCTCCAAAAATCCTATTTAAAATATTTTTGAATCAATATATAGTTTAGAAAATAGTACCAAAAGGTTGTCTGAAATTTTTTCAAATAAATCTTAAAATAAACTAGACTAAATTTGAGAGAGGTAGGAAAAAGAATCAATTCATTTGGACCTATATTTAAAAAGTTATAGCCAGTCAAAGTTTTGGTAAAAATCTATTTTTAATAAAAACAGAAAAAGAAAATGTTTCAAACGGGATTACGCTTTCGGGCGGAGGAGACACACTTGAGGTTTTACGCCTCCACTTATCCAGCATGGACCGCGCGGGGAGTCACTGACAGTGGCTCCAGGGGGCCCACTAGTCAGGTTTGACTAGTCTCCACTCCCTCCTCTTCCTCTACCCGAGCAGAGGCGGGACTTTGGCGATCGTCACCGGCGAACGGCGGTTCCTTGCGAGGAGCTGAGGGCGGGGATGGATCCGCGGATCTAGGGCTGTCCTTTCGGTGGTTGTAGGGTCGTCGGGGGTGGAGGGAATCACCGGCGGCTGTCGGCGTTCTGGGAATGGGGGTCCCCAAACTTGCCTGCCTGCGGCCTACGGCGTGGATCAAAGGGGGGCCAGCACGGCCCATCTTCATCAACACAAAGCTCAAGACCCTCGCGAGGGGCCAAGCCTCGCGGGGCGGATGACAAGGAGCTTCCTCAGGCACGGCCTCATCAGCCTGGCTCACGAGGAGGCGGAGAGATCAAGGCGGGGTACCTCACGAGGTGCCCATGACGCAAGCCATGACGACCAAGGGCGCCAGGCGGGCGCCAGCCCGCGCAGTGTCCTCCTTTCCTCTTTGGTACAAAGGGAGCAAGCGCAGGCAAGAGCATCAAGCAAAGGCGTCCATTTCGGCGCAACAAGACCAAGACCAGCGCAACGGCAGGAAGGAAGTCATTGTGGAGCCCAGGCAGGCGTCACCACCAGAGCCTTTGACAGGTGAGGACCAACTTTAGTCAGGATAAGTGTACTAGATAGATGTTCCCCTTCAAAATGGCCAATTGTTGGCGCCCTTCCCGCTCAATATTTGGGAAGAGGCCCAGGGCCTTTGCCTATAAATAGGACTAGCCACCCCCAGGGTAGAGGCAGCTAGAATGGAGAACGGAAGCTAGCATCTCGAAGAGAGCGATACAGTAGTATCACACAGAGAGAGAAGGGCGGCTGAACTCCTCCTAGCAGTTCATCGTCCCAGCCAAGAACAGACCCTCGTGAGGCTGTTCTTCCTTGTATTGTTCATCACCATCAGCCCAAGAGGCAATCCACCACACCACAAACTAGAGTAGGGTATTACACCACAATGGTGGCCCGAACTAGTATAAACCTTGTGTCTCGTGCGCTGTTGTTTACATAGCTTAGATCCTAGCGAGGCGGCGGGGTGCAGGTAGGTAGAGGGCAAGATCTCTGCGTGCACCCCAGTGTTCGAACCTCAAGGGTCTGCCGGAACCCGAAATCTGACATTTGGCGCGCCAGGTAGGGGTGCGCCGGAATCCACCTTCTGCCATTTCGCGTTCCGTCGCATCGTCATCACCATGTCCAACAACCAAGCAGGCAGCCCTGATCCCTGGGCGGCGTGGCCCGCCCACGCAGAGCCGCTCGCCTCAGACGACCCCATGCCCCAGGCAGCTCGCGGTCCGCAGGGCGCTGCGGGCCGCGGGCGACGCGGACAGGCTTCGATAGCTCTTACACCGCGACACGCGCGGTTGGCAGCAAGGGCTTCCAACCATGCAGCGGCCACGATGCCGTACACCCGCCGGGAGCAGGCGAACTCAAGGGCCACGCTCACGGTGGCCCGAGAGCTACTGCAGTGCAGGCTGCTGGAGGGCGGCCGCGACGTGTTGCTTGAGCGGGTGGCAGAGCTCCTGGGCTTTGCTACCTCGGGGGCTCACCCCTTCTGAACCCAGCTCCCATCTCAGGTCCAGGGCGGCCCGCGTGGGGGCTCCACGCGCGCCCGCGGGCTCCAAGGCTACTCCAACACCAGCGAAGCTAACAGCACCGGGCCGGCGGCAGCGCTGCCTCCGCTCTCGGCAAGCGAAGGAGGACTCGACGCGACCCACGAGCCCAATGGGCCAACGCGCTACCACCTTCAGGTGGGCGCATCAAGCAGAGCTGCATGGCACGCGGAGCACTATGGCGCGGCCTTCGGGTTGACGGCCCTAGAAGTATACGTGCCCCACACGATGGACCAAGGGCACCCGCATGAGGGCGAACAAGGCTCGCTCCTCAGCCCAAGCTGGGGGGACGAGACGCCAGAAGATGAGCTCTTCCAGGAGCCCCGGGACGGCCCCACTGGCCACACTGGAAGCAACGATTATCGGGTACTGCTAATTCCTCAGGAGCAGGCATACGCTAATCATGGATCGCAGGAGGTGCAGGTCACCACAGGGAGCAGCTGCCCCGCTCCTGCAGTCTCCTACCCCTCAGGAGGAGGGCGTCCGGGGTTGCAGGAGAGGGGCCGAGATCCGGCATCACCACCGCGATGTTCGGAGCAAGGCGCTCTCAGGAGGTAGGCCCTCCGCTGGGGAGGTGCCTCAGGGCCTGCCCCCGGTGGAGGACCCGTGGTCATCAGGGGAACCGCTGGCAACCGCTCTACCCCATCGGCGGCATCCTGGTTTCCGGTCGTCATTGATGGCACTAGAGTGTGGCGCTAGGCGGGGCCCTCGTCTGGCAATATGAAGCAAGGCCGGTACCTGTGAAGAAGGCCCACTGCCTGTGAAGCTCGCCGCCCCGTGACACTCTCATGTAATAATGAGTGGGGCTGTACATGCCCTGGAGTCTTAGGGGTGCACTGGGGCTCCCTCCCACGCCCAGTGGCAGCACTTAGCTCCGCGCTGGTGATAAGACGTCCAAGACTAGACTAGGTGCCGGACGCGGCCTTTTTCTACTTTCTTTGCCTTTCCCTTTGGTTGTCACTTTCCCCCGCTGAATTTAAGTTGGATTCGAATTTGAGATTTGCGTGTGTTTGGGGAAGGGGTGCTTAGTCTCGTTCGAGCAATCTCTCGCGTTTTGGTTACCACCTCGCCTCAGCTGCCTCCCCTCGTGAGCCCCTTGCGAGCCGGGTCTGGCCTAGCTTGCATGCAGCCCAGACTGCCACCGCCGCATCCTCTCAGGAGGGTTTTTACTGCAGATCCTACGGACTCAGTCAGGAGACGCTCGAGACACCACAGCCTCCCATAGGCTATCTCAGGGCCCGTACGGGACAAAGGTAAACTAGCCAACCAGCTCGTCCCTTAACCGACCACTTGGCGCGGGCATACGGGTGATGTAGCGTCTACTAGTACGATGAACACAAGTTTTACAAGAGGGGCTCCCCCTCCCAAAATGCTCTCACAACCATCAAGCCAAAACCTGAGTTCTATTCATGCAGGGTAAGGAAACAAAAACGATGCACGGTCAGTCGGATAAATCCCCCAATGCATCCTCAGGAGCGCCGCCCGAACTGTTGCTGGCATTGCTGACCTCGCCATCACTCTCCGTGTTGCCATCAGCGGCGTCAGGGCCGTTCACCATGCTGCCCTCATCAGCAGCCACGATCACACCATCATTATCCGAAGCGAAGGCCCTGACAAGAGCATCCACGTTGTCCTCCACCCAGTGCGCTAGGTCATCACGGACGGCCTGGGGTACTGGGGCGATGGCGGCGTCGAAGTCGAAGTGGGGGTCCATGTTCCGGAGATGGCTGAAGACGCGAGAAAAGGCGTGCCCAAGCAGGGCGCGGCTCCTCTCCTCCACCAACCTGTTGGCCCTGAACGACCGCGCCTCCAGCTGTGTCACCATGTCGGTGAAGAACTGAAGGTTACCGGCGTAATTAACTGCGTGCGGCTCACCCACAACCGCCTCGCAAATGTTACCCAAGGTAGTGTTGGCTCTCTCCCAGAGCGTGGTGAGCATGGGGCTGTGCTCATGCTCTAGGTTCCGCCGCTGGCCTATCTCATCTGCATTCTGGCCCGTGACGGCCTCAGCCTCCTCCACCCGTGAATCACAGTGAATATCCAGGAGGTAGAACCATCCGAGGGATACTCAATAATTCCAATAATATAACGGGTTAGTCCATAACAAATAATAATCATGATCATCACCAGTCACAAGTCATGATCCAAGTTCTGGTTTAACGGTTTCTCCTATGAAGACCGACACTAAGACCGACACTTGACCCATCCCAAACTGTAGTCCTTAACCATGGACACGGCTATTCGAATAGATTTAATCTCTGCACAGGGTGTACTCTTTACCCACGAGTAACGGATTTCTTTAGTCCATCGCGACTAATTCCGTCTACGGTCTTTTAATTGAAAACACACCTGCCTTGCACACACCAGCTTAACTTACTGGTGTCTGGAATCATCCACGACACCCGTCAAGCAAAACTCTAAGTGGGGAGGCTACAACCTCACGTAGCATGGGATCAGATTTATATCGCGCGCTCTAAGGGGTGGCCTCCCCTCTCGGTCCCAACCGGAAACACCCATGCCCCCAGACCAGGTGGCCTGCCTACTGGCTACAACCGGTATCTTCCACCACGGCCTCTCTGTACGGTGTGTGCTAGAAAGGGGTTGACGACTTACTGAACCGTATCCTACTTGTTGTAGGGACAAGTGGTAGTACGAAACAAGTATGGGGGTTACTGGAACAAGACTCGATCTATGGTCGACTCAGGAGGCTTAGTATTCCCTGCATGATTAGCATGACAATATATATACTTCAACCAACAGACAGAATCACCACGCGACATACCTCCTCCTGCCATACCGGACACGACCGTCTCGAGGGAGGACTAGGGACAAGACTGTGTCTACCCAAGATAGAGGCTTTCCCGGATTCCTTCCGGTATGCATGGAAGGCATTCGATGGGGATTATTATCACAACATATCTAACTTCAGTAGCATGCATTCATCATTATGCACTCATGAGTAGAAACATATCATCACATGAAATAACGGCTACTCCGTGTCGAGGTGGTGTTGTATCCGTACAAATAACCCACATAATATTCTTCCAGGGTTCAGAATGCTTGCCTTCAAGTTGTGGAGGGGTGGGGTGCTCTCCAAAACTTTTGAAAGCTTTCTCCTCTCTCCAAAAATCCTATTTAAAATATTTTTGAATCAATATATAGTTTCAAAAACAGTACAAAACGGTTGTCTGAAATTTTTTCAAATAAATCTTAAAATAAACTAGACTAAATTTGAGAGAGGTAGGAAAAAGAATCAATTCATTTGGACCTATATTTAGAAAGTTATAGCCAGTCAAAGTTTTGGTAAAAATCTGTTTTTAATAAAAACAGAAAAAGAAAACGTTTCAAATGGGATTACGCTTTTGGGCAGAGGAGACACACTTGAGGTTTTACGCCTCCACTTATCCAGCGTGGACCGCGCGGGGAGTCACTAACAGTGGGTCCAGGGGGCCCACTAGTCAGGTTTGACTAGTCTCCACTCCCTCCTCTTCCTCTGCCCGAGCAGAGGCGGGACTCCGGCGATCGTCACTGGCGAACGGCGGTTCCTTGCGGGGAGCTGAGGGCGGGGATGGATCCGCGGATCTAGGGCGGTCCTTCCGGTGGTTGTAGGGTAGTTGGGGGTGGAGGGAATCGCCGGCGGCGAGCTCTGCGGCGGAGGGAAGGTTTCGGTGGATTTGGGGGCTCGGGCTAGGGTGGTGCTCCGTCGTAGCTGGGGGTCTGGGCGGCTCCGCAAGACGAAGAGGAGTCGAGTGGTGGTAATGGAAAGGTGGGGGAGGCCCTGGTGGTGCCGGGGTGAACCGGGACGAGGCGGCGGCTGAGCTGACCGGAGAGGGTGAAGATGACCTTTTCCTCTTCAATTGATGGCAACGGGGCACTAGGAGGACGGTGTGAGGTTGCCTGTGTGCTCGGAGGATCTCGGGGGCCTCCTTTTATAGCACATTCATGTCGGTTCGCGGCGGCCGTGGATAAGCTTGTCGGCGAACCGCCCTACTGTGCTGCAGGGCGACATGGCGGTGGCTGGCTGGCTTCAGGGGCTAACGACGAACGCTCCACTGTCTAAGGAGGCGAGCTGGCGCGCTGTGGTGGTTTGGGCGGTGCCGCCCATGGCAGGGGAGAACGCAGCCGCAGGCGTGCCGCCAAGAGGCTTGCTGTGGCTACGCTGCAGGGGGGAGGGGGTGGTCGGGGCTTCTGGAGTGATGCGGCGAGAGGGAGAGGATCAAGATGAGCTGGGGGAAACTTATCAAGGGGGCGTGCTGTCTCGGACGCGAGCACGTGCAAAACGCATGCTCTGCTTGCACTCCGGGCATGCACGGCACTCGTTCGACGAAATGCCAGGGCGACCAAAATTGCTAGAGAGCCAATGCAAATCCACAGGCCTAGGTTAGAGACAGTTAGAAGGCTACTAGACAACTTGGTTTGGACAAGGGAGAAGTTCACAACACAAAACCTTCAACCATGCCAAATCTATCTATGCACACAGGGTGTTTAACAAAATGCTAGAGGCATCTAGGCAGTACTTGGGGTGGTCAACTCTTCTAGAGTGGGGTCTCTTTAGATGAATGAGAGGGTGGTGAGGTTAGTTTGCCAAATGTAGAAACTTGTTAGTGCAAGTTTTGCAAAACTTCAATTCTGGACAGGGGGTAAATGGCATCATTACATGAACCAAAAATGTCCCAATGGGTGCATGCTCTTGGACTTAGGGGTTTTGTAGGGTTGACTACAAGCAGGAGAAAACACAAGGCCACTAGAGCAAAAATAATTAGGGTTGCAGTAGAAATCACAAGGCTGGACCAGAACGAAAAGGAGGTTGATTCACTCAATTTTTCCAAATAACATCACTAGGTTTTTGCATAAAGTTGAATTGCATGCTACCACTGACATCCCATAATTTTGGTGGAGGCTTTAAAGAAATATTTAAATAGGCTGTAGTGCAAATTTGCCCACTGGACCAGATTTGAAAATATGGTGTAGAGCTCAAAATCTCCAATAAACAGAAGATATTTTTGCATAAAAGTGATTTAAAAACATCGCATGACATCTCCAAATTTTGGTTGGAATTTTAAATAAATTTATCAAAGGGTTGTAGTTCAAATGGTACCCTAAAACCATGGGAGACCATTTTTAAAGAAATAAAGATCAGGAAAATTATTATACAATTAATTCCTCTGATGAAAAGAAAAGTTTTTCTTGAGAGGGTACACAAGTCCAACAAAACATTTGGAAAGTTTTCACTTGGGGTAAAAACTCCATAATAACCAAGAGAAGAATGGTTCTGAAATCAAAAGAATTTCCAGAAATTAAAAGTTTAAGTTTCATGGCAAAATTTTAATTAACAAAACAAGGTTAAAATTTTGGGGTGTCACAGGCAGCGGGCTAGATTCATTGGACAACATTCAAGAACCCAAGCTTCCAAGTTCGGAAGCTTCTTGGCCCCTGAGTCTTAGATCGGACGGGGTTCCGGATTTAATTCCACCCGCCCAGCCAAACATAAGCGATCTATCCCAAATCTGGCAAGAGCCCGCAGAAATAGTACACCATTACTGGGCCAGATTCCTCCTGGTTATGAACAGGATAAAGGACTGCCGTGAGGAGGACGCGATCTCATTCTTCCGCAATAATTGCACAGACAAGGGAATCCTCAAAGCCGTAAGTCGTCGTGAAATTACACGCTTCGCTGACTTGGCGTCCATAGTACGAAAGTACTGTGAGATGGAAAGCGCCTGGAAAACCGAAATTAATTTTTGGGACAATCCGGCCCTGAATACAACCCCAGTCCGAAATAAAAGGGTGCATCATCGCCAGGCACCTGGGTTAAATACCATAAAGCAAAAACCCTTTACAAGGCATGAAACCGTACTGGAGGGATGGCTCAATGAACCCTGCAAAATTCATAGTACAGAGGGCGCCACTCCAACTCATAGCCTTAGAGCATGTTGGATACTACGGCAGGTGGCCAAAAGTGGCGAAGAGCTTCTAACTCCAGAGCACCAGCCCAAGGATACCAGTATGGTATTAACAGTCTTCGAGACTTTCGCATCAAATAATATGCGGAAACGAACACTCCGTAGCCTTGCCGAAGTCTACCAAGTAGCAACAATAAACCCCTGGAGTGACACGGCTATTACCTTTAATGCCAGTGACGAACCTAAATTCCGAACAGCCCAAGCACCAGCCGCATTGGTCCTCAGTCCAATAGTGGGCGGCTTTCGCCTTACCAAGGTACTCATGGACGGTGGCAGCGGATTGAACCTCATTTACGAGGAAACCCTTCGAAAAATGGAAATAGACTGGAGCCGCATTGAGCAAAGCAGCACAACCTTTAGAGGAATAATCCCCAGTCGGGAAGCATGCTGTACAGGAAAAATCACACTAGATGTGGTGTTCGGCACGCCGGATAATTACATGTCCGAGGAGGTCACGTTCCAAGTGGCCCCATTCAGCAGCGGATATCACGTTCTATTAGGGCGAGTGGCATTCACAATTTTGCAAGCTATACCCCATTACGGGTACATGAAGCTCAAAATGCCTGGGCCCAACGGAATCATCACTCTTGCTAGTGACCCGGACATAGCACTCCGCGCCGAAAATAAGACAGCCACACTGGCCCTTGAGGCACTATCCGAAGCCCTAGCGGCCGAGGAACTCACTGCGCTGCGCTCCACGGTGAACAGGGACAATGTGATACTCGATAAGAGATCCAAGTCCACCTCCTTTAAACCAGCGGACGAAATAGTCAAATTCCAAGTCCATCCAACGGACCCTACATAAACGGCCTCCATCGGGGCACAATTAAACCCTGATGTAGACGTTGCACTACGAAAATTCCTACGCAAAAATTGGGACATTTTTGCCTGGCACCCTTTAGACATGCCAGGAATCCCACGCCGGCTGGCCGAGCACAGCCTAAACATCCTAAAAGGATTCAAGCCAGTCAAACAGGCTCTTCGGCGTTTCTCCGAACCCAATAGAAAGGCCATGGGAGAGGAGCTAGCCAAATTATTGGAAGCCGGATTCATCAGAGATATAAAACATCCGGACTGGCTAGCAAACCTGGTGATGGTACCAAAGAAGGACAAATCCTGGCACCTATGCGTCGATTTTAAGGACCTCAACAAGGCTTGCCCAAAGGATCCCTTCCCACTCCCCTGCATCGATCAAATTATCGATGCTACGCATGACATGGTTCATTGTGTTTCCTCGACGCATACTAAGGCTACCACCAAATTAAGATGGCAGAGCCTGACTAGGCCACAACGACATTCATCACCCCATACAGCCCATTCTGCTTCAACACAATGCCCTTTGGGCTCAAAAACGCCAGCGCAACATATCAGCGCATGATTTAGACATGTCTGGCAAACCAGATCGGCAAAATAGTGGAGGCATACGTAGACAATGTGGTCGTCAAAACCAAGCACGTCGAAACTCTAGTAGACGATTTGAGGCTCACGTTCGATAATCTCCGAACATATGACATTAAGCTTAACCCGGAAAAATGCGTTTTTGGCGTACCAGCCGGAAAGCTCTTGGGCTTCATTGTATCCGGTAGAGGAATTGAAGCAAACCCAGCCAAGATCCGAGCTCTGTCACAATTGGATATCCCAAAGGACCTCAAACAAATACAAAAATTGACGGGATGCGTGGCGGCTCTAAGCCGCTTTATCTCCCGTTTAGGAGAAAAGGCATTACCTCTTTATCGCCTACTCCGGCGCACCGAACACTTCGAGTGGACGGATGCCGCCACGGCCGGACTCGAAGAAATAAAAGCCATATTGGCAACAAACCCGGTCCTGGACGCGCCCAACATGGGCGAACCAATGCTATTATATATCGCGGCAACTCATCAAGTTGTGAGCGCTGTGCTTGTTGTCGAACAAGAAACGGACGGACACAAGTTCCCCTTCAAAAACCAGTTTACTACATGTCCACTGTCCTAACTCCATGCAAGTCACGGTACCCGCATTATCAAAAGATAGCGTGCGCGGTGTTCATGGCATCCCGGAAGCTGCGACACTACTTTCAAGAGTGTTCGATAACAGTAGCCTCTGAAGTACCTCTTAACGACATTATAAACAACCGCGACGCGACGGGCCGGATTGCCAAATGGGCCATTGAGCTCCTCCCGTTCGACATAACCTATAAGCCACGGCGGGCTATTAAGTCGCAAGTTTTGGCCGACTTCGTCGCCTAATGGACTGAAGCCGAACTCCCTAAAGAGTACGACGCATATTCCAACTGGATAATGCACATCGACGGCTCCAAAATGTTGGCCGATCTGGGGGCTGGCATTGTTTTGACGTCCCCAACCAGAGATACGGTTCAATATGTACTCCAGATAATGTATACGGACTCCAACAACGCAGCCGAATACGAGGCCCTTCTACACGGCCTCCGGATGGCAGTCTCCATGGGCATTCAACGCCTAGAGGTGCGCGGGGATTCGAACCTCGCGATATCCCAAATAAATGGAGACTTCGATGCCAAGGATCCAAAAATGGCAGCTTATCGCAACGTCGTCCTAAAAATGTCAGCTCGGTTTGAAGGGCTCGAATTTCACCATATAGCCCGAGATAACAACCAGGCAGTAGACGTACTGGCGTGCATTGGTGCAAAGCGCGATGCCGTCCCTCCCAACATCTTCCTAGAGAGGCTGTTCAAGCCATCCGTACTATGGGAGGGGGAATCCAGAAATAACAATCTGGACCCAACCGCACTGCCCGACACCGAACATTCTGACACAATTGGTGGTTCTGCCAACGAAGTAACATCTTTGGCCCACGTAATAATGGCAGTCATTGCCCCATGGATGGAACCATTCCTAGCCTACCTAACCAGGCAGGAACTCCCCGATGACCAAAACGAGGCCCGCTGCATAATGCGGCGATCTAAAGCCTATAAGGTCCATGAGGGAGAGCTTTACAAGAAAAGCACAACCGGAGTCCTTGAAAGGTGCATTTCAAAAGAGGAAGGACGGAATCTTCTAGCTGAAATTCATGCCGGACTCGGCGGGCACCACGTCGCAGCCCGGGCCGTTGTAGGCAAGGCCTTCCGTATGGGATTTATTGGCCGACGGCCCGGGCAGATGCTCAGGACTTAGTCCAACGATGCGTCGATTGCCAGCTCTTTGCTAATCAAAGCCACATGCCACCCATCGCCCTCAAAACTATACCCATAACCTGGCCCTTCGCGGTCTGGGGGCTTGACATGGTTGGACCGCTTAAAGGAGGAACCCACAAGCAAAAATACCTACTGGTCATGGTGGATAAATTCACCAAATGGATAGAGGCCAAACCTGTTAAGACGGCTGAATCCGGACCGGTGATAGACTTCATATCAGGGGTCATACACCGTTACGGCATCCCCCATAGCATCATCACTGATAACGGTACGAACTTTATGGCCGACGAGGTTAAACTCTGGTGCAAAAACATGGGCATCAAGCTCGACTATGCTTCAGTCTATCACCCTCAAACTAACGGTCAAGTCGAGTGAGCAAATGGTCTAATCATGAGCAGCATCAAACCCAGATTAGTGCGGTTCCTCAAGGAATCTAACACGCACCGGGTAGAGGAGCTCGACTCCGTACTCTGGGGGCTGCGGACCACTCCGAATCGCACCACCAGATTTACACCATTCTTTATGGTATACGGCGCAGAGGCAGTTCTGCCCTGCGACATAATTCATGACTCACCTCGTGTGCGCATGTACGGAGAAAGAGAAGCCGAGCTCGATCGGCAGGACAGTTTGGACGCATTGGAGGAGGAGCGTGACGTGGCAAAAGCCCGTTCCGCATTCTATCAACAGCAAGCTCGAAGATATCAAAGGAGAGAAGTACGGGCCAAAACTTACAACGTTGGCGAGTTAGTTCTACACCTGCCGAATAAGAAAAAGGACAAACTAAAGCCCAAATGGGAAGGTCCCTTTATCATCGACTAAGTCCTGACTGGTGGAGCATACCGTCTGCGAGATGCATCGGATAACCGACTCGAGCCGAACCCATGGAACGCAGCCCGTCTCCGAAGATTCTACGCCTAGCGCCGGATTCTGAGTTCGTCTCCTTCCTCTGTCTATATTTTACATATTAGCTGTCTTCTGTTTCTCTCCTTCTCCCTCCTTTTTTATTATAGCCTTTGAAAGCTTGTTCGCGCATTGTTCGCACACACTTGAAGCGCTATCCGCGCTCATTATACCTGGGGGCTTCTTTAACAGAAGCTTATTTATACGGGCTCCATACCCAACACATGTGTCACACTTCCACATGTACCTTTTATTCACCATTATATGCATCGATATGACTTAAGTTTTGGCCAAGCTGGGTTGCCTGGCTCCTGTGCTTACCCCTACGTTTCCGATTGTTCGGCTAGGTGGTAAAGGGAGCACCTCTGCGATTGTTACTGTCGGGTCAGCCGGATGTGTACCTCAGACTAGGTGAAGCCTAAAGCTAGCGTTCTTAAGGGAATATTCGGTTGGTGAACAAAAAGACGATTTAATACCTATTTATCTGCCCCCAGATGTTTTTCTGCTTTTTTCGCAGTCCGGACATGCACTTTAGGGCATGCCTCCTAGGGAAAGGAACCCCTAACGGAACTATTCTCCCTGAAAGATGTTTCTTACTAACCATGTAATATAACATAACTAATTGGGCACTTGTCTGATAAAGCACTAATGACCCCTACGCCTGGTCTCCACGCATGCCCCGGTTCTTATATAACCGCGAGGGTATTCGGACACACTCCGGACTATTGGGTCCCGAGGTTGAAGCGGAAAGGTCCGCTATGACAAATGATCTACAATCCGGCTAGAAGGCATTTTCCATGTCATCTTAAATTACATAGTCAATTCGACTGATTGTATTCCTCTTCAATGCCATCTAATAGGCTGTCTAGTTTACAGTCCTGCTGGGAATACTTTGCAGCCAACTCTACTTGGCCGTACACCAAGCTCACAGGGATCTCCTTCCCATCGGGCCCCACAGGTCCGACCTTGGCCATGTGGTTTGGGTCAGCCTTCGTGTACCGTGTCTTCACCATGGCCCAGGCCTCCCTGGCGCCTTGACGGTAGGCCGATATCTTCCATAACCGGAAGCGCCGCCGCGCTCCCTGAAGCCTCTCTGCAAGCTCTCCAAGGCCTTCGGGCAAGGAAATAGATGGCCACAAGGCCTGGGCGACGTCTTTCATCACCTGCCGAACTCGTTCGTGCAGTTGCAAGAGCTCGGGAAGAAGATCACCCGTAGAACCGGGCATTTCCTCTGCAGGACGTCCTATGAGCATACCTACAGACATAACTCTGTTAGTCGACTTCCTCGTCGAACTCTTTTTCAAAGTTCGTTCAAGCACTTACTAAAAATGCCGCGTCGAAGCCGCCGATTCTCCTTAACAGAGTCGGAAAGCTGGGCACGAACATCCTTTAGTTCCTCACCCAGCCGGGTGTTGGCATCTTGGAGATTATTTTTCTCTTGCCTCACCCTTGTAAGCACATTCTCGCCAACCTTTAACCGGCGCATGAGTTGTTGCTTGTCCGGATCTATCCCGGTGCCATCTGCAATATTATTGTCAGACTTATACACACGCCGCACTTCACAACTTACTTATCTTCTAAAGCATATATTACCAGAGGGGGTCTCTTTCGCTTCCCCCGCCGCGGCTAGTGCGGCCTCAAGTTGGGCTTTGCACTCCTCCAGTTCCTGGGACAGTTGGGTATTCTTTTCTGAAAGATCCTGCACAATAATTGACCCTTAAATAAGTTATTCTAACTATTTCAAGTCTGAGGGGCTACTGGCATATATAACTGTCTAATTTTCCCACCCGTATGTCTTTTACATACTGCTCCGTGGCTCTGGCTAGACCATTTTGAGCGGCACGGAGGTGCGCATCTCCTGAATTAAAGGCATCAAATGCCTCTGGGGAGAAACATGTGTCGCGAAGAACTGTCCGGCGACGCCTGTGATTCATGGCACTCTCCACCTCGGAATTGGTGGCAGATAACCTGTCGGCATCCTTTGTCGGAGGAGCATCCTACGCACGCCTCGTGTTCGCCTCCGCTTCCGGACCTGGCTTTGGAGCCTGGCGAGCGGAGGATTGATTGGCAACCTCTCTGGATACAGTCTGGCGAGCGCTCTTCTTCCTGAAAAAGCACGAGCATTAGTATGTCTCCTAGGAATAAAGCCTGAGAGTAAGGTGGCACGCCATACCATTGCGCCGGAGTTTCGATCCGGACCGCACTTCTTTTTAGCCTGCTGGGCCGTGCTGCCCCTTGTTGGCTAGCCGCCACAGTCTTGGTCTTCCGCCTCAAGGGCGCCCCCTACGAAGTGCCACCGGTATACGGTGATCAAAAATAAGCACGGATGGGTCATTTTCGAAGTATTGGGACTTTGATCTCAATTACCTGCGAGGCGGGAAGTATTCCGGGGTAATCGGCCGTAATGGCGACCAAGGCATTATCGATGCTCAGTTGGTGGAATACCCCATCGATCAGCTCCACCAATATGTTCGGATCCTCTTCGGAGGTCGGATCGAGGAACCGTTCCGGATCCTCGGGTTGTGGAGGCGGGCTGTTTATATCCTTTACGGCCCGGCGTAGTTCCTGCGCGGAAATCACAAAATGAGATACTTGACTATGGGAGTACGGATCGGATAGGCAAAAATAAATGTCCGCTTACCCAGCTTGGAGGATTGTTCATAGAAAATCCACTCTGCGGATTGACGTGGAGGAATTCCTCCTCTTCTCCCTTGTACAATGCGGACAAGATCTTCATCAGATCGGCGACCGATCCCTGCCCCTTACGGCCGCAGTGGGTGGCATCATCCTCCCCGTTGAAATCCACATGGGGTGGCCTCTATACTGGAGCGGCTGCACCCCCCGCATAATGCATGTGGCCATGACCCCGATCATGGTCAGTCCGGAATGAGCTAACAGCCTAATTCGGCTAATCAGGTAAGGGACGTCCCTGTCATTTTCCTTCTGAGGTCTTCGTGGACGCCAGCTTAGGCGTTTCTTAAAAGGAGCGTTATTGAACTCAGGGAGGCCGATCCGGATAGGGTCTGGCAGGGGGACATCTTCTATATAAAACCATTCCGAAGCCCAGTCTTCGAACGCCTTCTTCGGGGTGCCGGCGATGTGCCAAAGTTCGGCTCCGCCCACTTGATATATTGACCCCTGTCGGTGTCAAAACCGGCGGATCTCGGGTAGGGCGTCCCGAACTGTGCGTCTAGGCGGATGGTAACAGGAGACAAGGGACACGATGTTACCCAGGTTCGGGCCCTCTCGGTGGAGGTAAAACCCTACGTCCTGCTTGATTAATATTGATGATATGGGTAGTACAAGAGTGGATCTACCACGAGATCAAGGAGGCTAAACCCTAAAGCTAGCCTATGGTATGATTGTTGTAATGTATGTTGTGTCCTACGGACTAAAGCCCTCCGGTTTATATAGACACCGGAGGAGGCTAGGGTTACACAGAGTCGGTTACAATGGTAGGAGATCTACATATCCGTATCGCCAAGCTTGCCTTCCACGCCAAGGAAAGTCCCATCCGGACACGGGACGGAGTCTTCAATCTTGTATCTTCGTAGTCTTGGAGTTCGGTGAACGATGATAGTCTGGCTGTCCGGACACCCCCTAGTCCAGGACTCCCTCAGTAGCCCCTGAACCAGGCTTCAATGACGATAAGTCCGGCGCGCATAATGTTCGGCATTGCAAGGCGGGTTCCTCCCTTGAATAATCCAGAGAAGATCATGAACACCAGGATAGTGTCCAGCTCTGCAAAATAAATTCCACATGCCACCGTAGAGAGAATAAAATGTACACAAGTCCAATCTGCTGACGTATTATGCGGCATGACATCACACCGCTACCAAGCCTTTATTTGAATCGTTTTTTATTATACCACCTCAGCACGTTTAGCGAAGCGGTTTCCTTGGCACGTCCTATCGAAGCAGAGATCGTGTTCCCCTTATTCCGGGATTCTCATCAATACGTGCGTGGGTAACCCAACCGTGCCCGTCGCCATGCCTCCTCTATCGAAGGTGAATCCCGAACGGTCACGGAGACGACTCTTGGTATTTTTCCCCTTAATAAGAGGACCAAGGCTCGTTTCTTTTCTTCAATCTCGCATCGAATCTCCTCCTTGCTCCCAGTTCCAACACCCAGAGCCCCAGATTTGAGCACTTCGGATTCTCAACCATGTCCGGCTCCGACCTCCAGGGTCGGTGGGTGCCCTCCTCCGTCACGGAGGAGGACGTGTTAAAGCTGCATGAGGCCAAGTACCTGTCCTACGAGATTTCGCACAGGTTGCCTGCCCAAGGGCAGGCCGTGCCCGCTCCCGAGCCCGGTGAGTACGTTGTCTTCGTATCCCACCTCCGTCGGGGTTTAGGCTTCCCGACGGACCCCTTCGTGAGAGGGCTCATGTTCTACTACGGGCTGGATTTTCACGACTTGGCTCCGGAGTCCATCCTCCATATCTCCGCATTCATTATCGTCTGCGAAGCCTTCCTCCGCATCACTCCCTACTTCGTCCTATGGCTGAAGACCTTTATTGTGGAGCCGAAGATGATCGGGGGGCGTCAAGCGGAGTGCGGTGGGGCAGCCATAAGTAGAAGGGCCGATGCCCCGTGGCCCGAGGGTTCCTTCCAAGAGGAGCTCGGACTGTGGCAGCAGGAGTGGTTCTATATCACCGCTCCGAAGGGCAGCAAGCAAAAGCCGCCGCCTTCATTCCACCCGGGACCTCCACGCCGACTGATGTCGTGGGTCAACTAAGGGCTCAATTGGGGGCCGTCCGAAGACGTGCCCTCATTGCAGGGCCGGATTCGAGACCTCCAGGCGAGGGAGATCAATCTGGTCGTGGTGATGCAGGTTATGCTAATCAGGCATCTTCTGCCCTGCAAACGCCGTCCTCTCCATTTATGGGAGTTCAATCCGGCGGGACCTCGAATTCTCCAACACTTCATGGGCGCGACACCCGTGGAGATGTACAAGTTGTTCTTCGGACCGCAGGTAGCGTGTCCGGAATTGACCGAGGACGCAGGCCTAAGCTGCAATCGCCCGGATACTCAGGTAAATAGCTCAGAGTTCGGATGTTCTGTTTATCTGCTTTTCTAGAGTTCGCCTCCTGACCCATTACTCTTCATCAGGAGTGGGAAGCGCGATCGAAGCTGATAAGGTGTCCGGCTCCCCTCCCAGAGACCGCACTGGAGCCCGTGCTGGTCAGAATGTTGGAGGTCGCGCCCGTAGAAGGGAGCGATGGGAAAAATAGAGGAGCAATTGTTTCGCCCAAAGGGGCGTCTGAAGAGGGGGGGGATTAAAAACCCCTCCTTCCAGGGGGAGAAGAGGACCGCCTCCGAAGATCCGGAGGCCACAGCCCCTAAACGGGGGAAGAGATCTTCACCGGGGGGTCCGGCGTCCAGGGAGAACCCGGACGTACGATCGTCTCTAAAGGATCAACCCTCCAGCGAGCCGTGAGTAGGAAAAGGGGAGTTCATTAATAAGAAAATACCTCCATTTGTGCTTCTGTGGATAACTGAAATTTTACTTTGCAGTTCGGATTTGCGGACTTCTCAGATGAGTTCGTCTTCGGGGGATCTTCGTCCGGAGACGATGGAGAGCGAAACGCCTCCGTCTGCTGCGTTGCCGGTCAGGGCAGACGAGCCCGAAGTATCGTCTCGGAGGGTGTCCCCGAGCCCGGTGAGGCCGGAGAGTTCAGCGCCGACTAGTGTCCGGCCGGGGGAGTTGAAGAATTTGCTTGAGAGGGTGTCCATCTCAGAAGATCACCGTGCTTTGATGCGTATGGTGATTGGAAGGATTTCGTCCGCCGAGAGCTGATTGCATAATGCCGCCAGGAGTTTGCTGGCGGGATTTGAGGTACGCAAGAATGACGCACTTTTTGACAGTTTTGCACATAAAAGTGCGCCCTGTATAGATAGTAGCCCCTGAGACTCGGTAGGTTGTCGAAAGCGACAATGTGCCGAGGATCAAAATCTCAAGTAATGAATGTCGCCGTTCGTATGCAAGTGGCGGATAGTCCGAGGGCTAGCCAGACTAGTGGAGTTGCCGAGTTAATGCGGCAACTTGACGTGGCGGATGCGGACATCGCACTTGTCAACCGGCGACTTGACAAGTCGCAAGGTAAATGAATTCTCCACAGTTGCTTATTTAAGGGGGTCAAAGCCCGCCTCTAATAATGTATATACTGTGATACAGACGGTGCTGCTGCTGTGGAGAGCCTTCGGGCCGAACTTGCTCAAGCTAAGGAGCAAGCCCGAAGGAGTGATGCGGCTGCCTCGAGGGCGGCCGAGGAGTTGAAGGCCGAAAAGGCTGCACACTGCCTAAGCAGGGAAAAGATGGCCGAATTGGCCGTGAAATTAAAAGATGCTGCCGACCGCAATGGGGCTCTTGAAAAGGAGCGCTTATCGGAGCGGGAAGACCTGGGGAAGGCCACCGCCGAGGCCAAGGATGCCCGTTCTGCAATGCGGGCTATGAAGGAGGAGCTACGCCAGGCCGGAGATATTGTGGCTGGCAAGCCTTTTCTGTTGCGTCGCCAGTTTATGGATCAAAAGTATGCTCAACTTGGCCAGCTGTGGGGTCCGGAGGATCCATATATGGACTTAGCGGCAAGTGCGGCTGATGCCGTTGAGCACTTCCAGATCCAGAAGGATCACAAGACGGAAGAGCTATTTTGGTCTCAATTCCATAGTCCGGATCGTTCACTTCCGTTGACTGATCGGTTGGCCGAATGGGCTGAGCTAAATAGATTGTCCGGACTTGCCATGACTGATATCGTGGCTCATGTCTGGCCAGAGAGGCCCAAGGCGACAAGCTATTTCGGCTTATTGCAGCAATTTCTTGGAGCGGTGCCGCATATCAAGGAGATGAAGTGGTCGGCCTGCATAGAAGGCGCGCGGATGGCCCTTGCCCGTGTGAAGACACATTGGACAGAGATGGATGCCACCGCTATTGCCACCCAGGGTTCGGACGAAAGCCGGTTACCCGCCGAGCACTATTTTGGGGAAGTTATGCGTGGCGCTCGTGTAATAGAGTCGCAGTGCTCAAAAAATGTTATGTTCAAGTGAACGTTTTTATCTTGTAAGACAATGATGATAATGTGACCACTTTTTATACTTGTGTGTCCCAAGTATTAAAATATCTCCTATGCGGCCGTTTATGTATACATTTGTATAACCTGAAAGATTGCAGTCTTCGGCTTCAGCCCCCACGCACAAGGTGCGGGGGTGTTCGCAAAAATAACGCGTTTTCACACTTAATCCGACGTCTCGGTCCTGTTAAGGAGGTGGTAGCATAGCAAACGAGGCAATCCGGACTATGATGCTTTATCACTTTCACTTAGCCAGTGGAGTTCGAGGGTGGGGCTACGATATAGCCCCTTGTGGCACCGCGCTTTTCCGAATTTGGGGCGCGTGTGTGCCTGACCGGGAAACAGTCCTTCGTCAAAGCGGGGAATTCTAAACATTCCAGTAGTCGATTGAGTGGTTGACCAGTCTCTCGCTATATCATGACAGTCAGTTTTCGGCTTTCTCTACTGAGGTGCTCGCCCAGCCGAACTGGGGCACAATCGCAGTAGTTCTCCTGGTGCCGCGTTAGCCGATGATACGGAACGTAAGGCAGCAAAACACAGGAGCCGGGCAAACCCAACATTTGACCAAAGACATGATTCGGAGCTGATGCATATAATGCCTAACTCGAGACGCCGAACACTCCCTAAGGTGTTTGGTCTTTATAATAATGGGCAGAATAATGCCCTAAGCCCCTAGTGTCCAGGTACGGGCATGGTCCTCTGACGCGGCCAATGCCAAAACGTCAGGCTCCGCTTTGGTTATAAGAAGAAACCAAGGGAGAATAACAACAAGAGACAGTAAAAAAAGGTTTACGCAGGGTGTTAATCTGAAAAGAATCCTCGCGACGGGTCCCTACTGCACGTCTGCGCCTGTGTCTCCGTTGTGCCGTTATCCTGGACGGGTGTGCACGTTGTTCATCTGTAAAAAGAGAGGAACTTAGGTTTAAAAGGAATTTGTGCAAAATGTATACGAAGAAAGAAATATAAATAAGTAAAGCGGGGTCTATATGAACTCGCTGTTGTAGCCCCTTGTGAAGGGATGTGCGGCTAAGGAGCCCCTAGCTTATTTATGCCGGACTCGTCTAACCGTGTCCGGGGTCTTTAAATGACCCTCGCACTGAAATGATGCCACATGGACCGGGCATCTTGAGTGTAATAGACGCGTAATGTGGTATGGCGTTGAAGCGGACAAAAGCTTCTCGTCCCAAGAGTGCTTGATAGCTACTTTTAAATGGGGCGATATGAAATATCAGTTTTTCGTGTCGAAAATTGTTCGGTAATCCGGACACAACTTCTAGTAATATGGAGCCTGTGCACTTGGCGTAAGGGCCTGGCGTCACTCCTTTAAAGGAAGTGCGGTTGTGTCGAATTTTAGTAAGATCTATCCCCAACTTGCGGATTGTGTTTGAATACAGCAGGTTTAAATCGCTGCCTCCGTCCATCAGGACTTGCTTAAACTGTAGTCCGTCGATTATGGGATCCAATATCAGGGCAGACCATCCTGCATTTCGAACGCTTCTGGAATAATCCAGGTGGTCGAAAATGATTGGTTTTGATGTCCAATCTCTATGTTCAGCTAGGTTGGACCGTGCGAGACCCATTTTAACGGGTGCTGCACTGTTTTTCCGTATTATCACATGAAGTGAATTTACTGTTTTGACCTCTTGTGGGAAATTCTTTTGTTTTCCGGTGCTCTGCTGGTGGGGTTTGTCATCTTCGCTTGATGCGTCGAGCCCCTTGTGTTCGGCATTTAGTCAGACAGACTGTTTGAAAACCCAACAATCTCGATGGGTGTGATTTGCAGGCCTTCCGGGGGTACTGTGGATTTGACATATCCGACCCAAAATCTTGTTTAAGTTGGATAGCTCATCGCTGTCATCCTTAAGAGGAGGTGTTTTGTTGTTTGGCCGCGAGCTTTTGAATCCGGCGTTGACTGTCGTGCTCTTTGGGCTTTTCTCTTTATTTCGGCGCTGCTCTTTTCTACGCCGTGATTTTCCGTTTCCATCTCTGATCTCGGATGTACTTGGGTCGCTGGTGCTGCATCTTGCTAGCCAGCTATCCTCTCCCGCATAGAAGCGGGTCATGAGGCTTGTTAGCGCGGACATTGTCCTCGGCTTCTATTGGCCGAGGTGTCTGGCAAGCCATTCGTCTCGGACGTTGTGTTTAAAAGCTGCTAAGGCTTCGGCGTCCGGACAGTCGACTATTTGGTTCTTTTTGGTGAGGAACCTATTCCAGAATTTGCGCGCTGACTCTCCGGGCTGTTGAGTTATATGACTTAGATCATCTGCGTCCGGAGGGCGGACATAAGTCCCTTGAAAATTTGCTCTAAACGCGTCCTCGAGCTCTTCCCAACTTCCAACAGTGTTTTCTGGGAGGATTTTAAGCCAATGACGGGCTGGCCCTTTGAGCTTGAGGGGTAGGTATTTTATGGCGTGGAGATCGTCTCCTCTGGCCATGTGTATGTGTAGTATATAATCTTCTATCCAGACTCCAGGGTCTGTTGTTCCGTCGTAGGCCTCTATGTTTATGGGTTTAAATCCTGCTGGGAATTCATGATCCAGCACCTCGTTGGTGAAACATAGTGGGTGTGCGGCGCCCCTGTATTTGGGTGCATCGCTGTCTTCGGACACTTGTCGTGTTCCATTGTTTCCTGTTGCCCTCTTCTTTGGCCCGTAAATGGACCTGGCTGGGCCATCTGTCTGTCCAGGGTCGTTAGTCGGCTTATGTGCGGCGCCGCTTTCAGATTTTGGCCTATCATCTGGCCATCTATCCAGCCAGGCGGCCTCTTTGTTTTTTGACTGTGGGGGCTCTATGGCCTCGTCATCAAATTCTGGCAGTAGCTTGCGCTTTGGGTACCTCTTTGATTGATGGCCATTGCCGTATTTGTCTGCGGTTTTGAGCACTTTGCTCCACCTCATTCTGAGTGTGTCTTCCGCTGTTTTGAGCTTCCGTTTTTCCTTTTTCAAGCTTCTTGCGGTGGCAACGAGTCTTTTCCGAAGGTTTTTATTCTCCGGCGGCGTGTCCGGCGTGAGGTCGCCTGGACTGTTGTTTTTGCCGGGCCTGGATTGATTATCCGACTCGTCTTGTTCGGACGGTTGCTTGTCTGCGTGTTCATCGTCCGCTGGTTTGCCCTGCTGTATAGCTGGGTCGTTAGGAGCGCTGTTGTTGTCGAGGCGGGACTGAGTGCGGCATCTGCGTCGCCGTTTTGGTTGTTTGTCGGCGGGATTATCCTCTGCCGCGCCCTGTTGGTCCTCGTTATCGCTTCCTTTTGGGGTGTCCACCATGTATACGTCGTATGACGAGGTGGTCTTCCCTTGCCTTGTAGGCACCGTTTTCTGTTCATCTCCGAAATCGTCGTCCATACCGTCGATGTCTTCGGAGTCGTAGTTTAGCATGTCGGTAAGATCGTCGACAGTGGCTACAAAGTGGGTGGTGGGTGGGCTCTGAATTTCTTCGTCGTCCGTATCCCAACCATCCTGGCCATAATTCGGCCAGGACTCTCCAGATAGCGAGAGATGCTTTAGCGAATTTAGGATGTCACCGAAGGGCGAGCGTTGGAAGATGTCCGTGGTGGTGAATTCCATAAACGACGCCCAATCAGATTCGATTGGTGGGGGTGTGGGAGGTCCGGAGTCCGGCAAAGGGTGCGACACCTCAGAATCACGAGTTTCGAGAGGGACAAGATTAGTGTTCGGCTCCATCGCCGTGGAAGTTGAAGCCCCCGAGGTGGTGTCCATCCACCGGTCCTCGATCTGTGCGATCGGCTCCGGACTAAGGGCCAAAGTGGATTCGTGTGCGGCCACCAAGGCACTGTTCGGCGGCAGAGCTAGATCATGCCCATCGCAACAGTGCAGCGCGCTTGGCTTTGGCTCGAGCCCGTCGAAGATCAAGTCCCCGCGGGCGTCGGCCGTGAAGTTTAGGCTTCCGAATCTGACCTGATGGCCAAGGGCGTAGCTTTCGATCTTCTCCAGATGGCCAAGTGAATTAGACCGCAGTGTGAGGCCACCGAATACGAAGATCTGTCCGGGGAGAAAAGTCTCACCCTGGACAGCGTTGTTGATTGAAGATGCCATCGAGCCTATCGGTGACGACACAGAGGAACTCTCAATGAAAGCACCAATGTCGGTGTCAAAACCGGCGGATCTCGGGTAGGGGGTCCCGAATTGTGCGTCTAGGCGGATGGTAACAGGAGACAAGGGACACGATGTTATACCCAGGTTTGGGCCCTCTCGATGGAGGTAAAACCCTACGTCCTGCTTGATTAATATTGATGATATGGGTAGTACAAGAGTGGATCTACCATGAGATCAAGGAGGCTAAACCCTAAAGCTAGCCTATGGTATGATTGTTGTAATGTATGTTGTGTCCTACGGACTAAAGCCCTCCGGTTTATATAGACACCGGAGGAGGCTAGGGTTACACAGAGTCGGTTACAATGGTAGGAGATCTACATATCCGTATCGCCAAGCTTGCCTTCCAGGCCAAGGAAAGTCCCATCCGGACACGGGACGGAGTCTTCAATCTTGTATCTTCGTAGTCTTGGAGTCCGGCGAACGATGATAGTCCGGCTGTCCGGACACCCCCTAGTCCAGGACTCCCTCAACCCCTCTTGAGAATGGGGCACAAGGCAGAACAGCTTCTTCCACAACGCAAAATGGGCCTCGATGCCCAAAAACAGCTCGCAAAGGGCCACGAAGCCCGCAATATGCAAAATGGAGGCAGGCGTAAGGTTGTGCAGCTCGAGGCCATAGAACTCCAGGAGCCCCCGGAGAAATGGATGAATTGGAAATCCGAGCCCTCTTATCAAATAAGAGACAAGGCATACCCGCTCTCCTTTGGAGGGGCTGGGGACACTCTTCGCTTGCTTTCCGCCCTTATAGGTGGTGAGTTTGGCTCTAACCGGAACCATGAAGGCTGGGGGAAGAAATCCCTTGGTTTGGAGCGCCACTAGCTCACTATGTGGGACGGAGCATCTCTCCCAATCTCCAGGCGAAGGGCTGGGAGGGCGAGAGGAGGAGTCGCGTCGACCGTCCATGATGGAATGGATTTCTGTCAGATGCGCTCTGATGAATACTCGCGAGGGGAGGATGGTGTGATTCAGATCTAGATCCTCGTCTCTTTTATAGGCAGCTCATTTGCTCAGCTAGGGGGATAAATGTAAAAATACCCTGGCTTCGACACGTGGAAGATGGCCATAATTGGGCGTGGAAGCCGAGGAGTGCAATATTTACAAGAAGCCAGACGCTATTCAACAGGTGCACAGGATTTGGAGAAGAACCCGCCTTGCAATGCCGAAGACAATCTACACGTCGGACTGTAGGACCTTGAGAAGAGGTGTCTAGAGTGGGGGTGATTAGACACTAAGAGCCAAAGTTGCAGTTTTTAAGTTTCTTTAAGTTTAAGTGGAGTTTAGGCACAAGTTTAACATTCACAATACATATCAAGCAAGCATGCAAAGAGTATATGAGCAGCGGAAAGTAAAGCATGCAACTTGCAAGAATGTAAAGGGAAGGGTTTGGAGAATTCAAACGCAATTGGAGACACGGATGTTTTTGGCGTGGTTCCAATAGGTGGTGCTATCTTACATCCATGTTGATGGAGACTTCAACCCACGAAGGGTAACGGCTACGCGAGTCCACGGAGGGCTCCACCCACGAAGGGTCCACAAAGAAGCAACCTTGTCTATCCCACCATGGCCGTCACCCACGAAGGACTTGCCTCACTAGCGGTAGATCTTCACAAAGTAGGCGATCTCCTTGCCCTTACAAACTCCTTCGTTCAACTCCACAATCTTGTCGGAGGCTCCCAAGTGACACCTAGCCAATCTAGGAGACACCACTCTCCAAGAAGTAACAAATGGTGCGTTGATGATGAACTCCTTGCTCTTGTGCTTCAAATGATAGTCTCCCCAACACTCAACTCTCTCTCATAGGATTTGGATCTGGTGGAAAGAGGGTTTGAGTGGAAAGCAACTTGGGGCAGGCTAGATATCAAGATTCATATGGTAGGAATGGAATATCTTGGTCTCAACACATGAGTAGGTAGTTCTCTCTCAGAAATAGGATGCTGGAAGTGTAGGTTCAGTCTGATGGCTCTCTCCATGAATGAAGAGGAGGTGGAGGGGTATATATAGCCTCCACACAAAATCTAACCGTTACACACAATTTTCCAAACTCGGTGGGACCGAATTGGTAAACTCGGTCGGACCGATTCAGCAAATTTAGTGACTGTTAGGATTTTCGGTGGGACCGAAATGCAACTCGGTAAGACCTATTTGATTAGGGTTAGGGCATAACGTAATCTCGGTAAGACCTATTACACAAACTCGGTGAGACCGATTTTGGTAATGAGCTTTCCAGAGAGTTGGTCAGGCAAACTCGGTTGGACCGATTACACAAACTCGGTGGGACCGATTTTGGCAATGAGTCAACCAGGAAGTTTGCATTGTAATCTCGGTATTACCGATTGCTCAAACTCGGTGAGACTGATTTTGGTAATGGACATACACAGAGAGATTACAATCCCATCTCGGTGAGACCGAGATCCCTATCGGTGAGACCGATTTGCCTAGGGTTTGTGGCAGTGATTATGTCATCAAAACTCGGTGGCTCCGGATAGGAAGAATCAGTGGGGCCGAGTTTGACTTTAGGTTTAGGACATATGTGTGGAAGTGGGAAAGTAGCTGAGGGTTTTGGAGCATATCACTAAGCACTGTGGAGCAAGAAATTCATTAAGCAACACCTCATCCCTCCTTGATAGTATTGGCTTTTCCTATAGACTCAATGTGATCTTGGATCACTAAAATGTAAAATGAAGAGTCTTGAGCTTGAAGCTTGAGCCAATCCTTTGTCCTTAGCATCTTGAAGGAGTTCCCACATCCTTTAGTCCATGCCACTCCATTGTTGAACTTATCTGAAATATGCTAGATAAAAGTGTTAGTCCAACAAGAGATATGTTGACATTAATTACCAAAACCACCTAGGGAGCACTTGTGCTTTCAATCTCCCCCTTTTTGGTAATTGATGACAACATACATCAAAGCTTTAGATAAAGATACAAAGAGTAGCAAATAAAGCTTTGGAAAGACATGTAACAAGCATAGGCTCCCCCTACATGTATGCAATCATGTGAATATAGAATATAGAAGCATGTGAGAGCATAACCATGATAGAGCAGGCAATGTGTTACATGTATCTTGGCCATATGTATCAGAGCAAAGAATGTTAAAGAAAATACCTTCATGCTCATGAGTCCTTCTTGCAAACAGTATGTACATCAGCAAGAATTCCTCATACACATGATTGTGATGCATATACTTACCTTGTGGTCTTGAGTTGGCTTAGGATGGAATGAACCTGCGTAAACAAGGTTGGATAACACAGATACATCTACTAGCCAGAGCAAATAAAAGAAACCACAAGAATACCAAGAATGGGATGACATGTAGAGAGTGAGTACCAAGTACCACATTGGATTAGACATGTCCCCAAGAGTAAAGATATGCAATGAATTTGAAATGATTTCTTTCCCTTAGATGTCTTGCTCCCCTTGAATCTAACATGGGATACTGGGAGAAGATAGGGAACAGAAAATCAGAGCTGAAAAAAACAGAGCTGAAAGATATGAATGATGATCAGAGCTGATGCATGCTAATGCAAATAAGCACAACAGATCATATGAACATGTCTCTCCCCTCAAGAAGACATGTGGGCATCTCTCCTCTTGAACACCAAGCATCTGGGATCCTTGAGAAATACTTTCTACTTAAGTATTCTCTCCCCTTGAGATCTCTCTCTCTCCTTTTGAGGGTCTCTCCCCCTAGAAGGTCTCTCTCCCCCTTTAGGAGATGTTATCTCTCTCCCTTAAGAAGGTGATAAACTCTTTCTTCTTTGAAGTGATCTCTTTCTAAATGATAAGCTTTGATGTTCTCTCTCTCCCCCTTTGACATCAATTTCCAAGAAGGGCTTGATAAAAAATGTGATCTCTCTCACTCCCTCTGGAATTTCTCGTGAATGGGTTTGATCCTTGAGACACAGCACAAAGCAATGATAAAAAATGTGATGCTTGTAGAGGAAAAGATTCATTGAGTGGAGCTCGATCAAAAGAAACACAGAATAAGTGGCAAACTATTTTTCTTGTTGTGAAACCGGTGGCACAGAGTGGTATGCTTCGGTTCGACCGAAAGGATTCGGTTGGGCCGAAAATAACAAATCGGTGAAACCGAGTTCAACGCAGAGAAAACACTTGTCACCTCAGCTCACTTAGACGAGTAAGATCTCACAAAGATTTTCAAGGAATTCACTGAAAGATGTGCAATGAATTGGAATGCAGAAAATGCAGAGCAAACAAAAAGAAATCTAGATGAAGTTTTTTTTGAAAGGGGAAACACATATGCATCAAATAATTGCAAAAACACAGGAAAGAACACAAGAGAACTTCATCTAGAGATGGTCGGCGACAAAGTCACCTATGTTAGAGTATATTGACTTAGGAGTCAAGTGAGATCACTTGATAATAGGTCATACTCATTGTTTAAGCTGAAAATGGGGTTGCCATTTTTCGTTTAAGCATCTTGATGTATTTACATCTTGTCGAGTTGCTTTAACTCATGACTTGGAGTAAAGCTTCTCTAAGATGGAATAACATACCTTGGTTGGTGGTGTTGTCCATGTAGTTGAACTTGTGTGGGTTGCTCAAGGTTGATGTAGCTCATCAAGAATTTGGAGCACCACTTGGAATTTTAGTCCATCTACCTACATGGATTAGTTCTTGCAAGGAAGAGCACTTGTGTATCCAAAAATGACAATCATGAGGCTCAATCATAGAATTTGTCAAAGGATATGTTTGTATGGTTTTGTGCTTCCTTGGCTTCATCCACCTTGTGTAGAGACTTGGTGATGTAGAGATTGCTCGAGATATGAGTAGATCACAATCTCATGGAATTTGATTCCACCAAGTACCTACATGGGTTAGATAACATGCAAGATACAAATATATCCAAGACATAAGATGTTCATCATAAGAGAAATATCAAGGATTAGTCATAAGCTCATGTCTTGCATGTATCCAATGGAGTTTCTACTCCAAGTTTGAAGCATCAATGATGTTCAATTCTCCTCTTAACCTGCAAAACACTTTCTCATCAAAAGGTTTAGTGAATATATCCGCTAATTGTTTTTCGGTGCGAACATGCTTAAGATCAATGTCACCCTTAGCAACATGATCTCGAATGAAATGATGACGAACTTCAATATGCTTAGTTCGAGAATGTTGCACATGATTATGACCAATTTTGATAGCACTCTCATTGTCACAAAGCAATGGAACATGTCTCACATATATCCCATAATCTTTAAGAGTTTGGGTCATCCAAAGTAATTGAGCACAACATGAACCAGCGGCAATATATTCAGCTTCGGTGGTGGACAAGGATACCGAGTTTTGTTTCTTGGAGGACCAAGACACAAGAGATCTACCAAGAAATTGACAAGTACCCAAAGTGGACTTTTGATCAACCTTGTCTCCGGCATAGTCCGAGTCGGAATAGCCAACAAGATCGAAAGAGGCCCTCTTAGGATACCAAATGCCAAAGTTTGGTGTATGGATTAAGTATCTCACTATCCTTTTCACGGCCTTAAGATGGCATTCTTTAGGAGCAGCTTGATACCGTGCACACATGCACACACTTAGCATGATATCGGGATGTGAAGCACATAGATATAACAATGAACCGATCATAGAGCGATAAACCTTTTGATCAACCGGTTCACCATCTTTGGTCAAGTCATTATGTCCACTAGTAGGCATGGGTGTAGACATACCTTTGCATTCTTGCATATTGAACTTCTTGAATAAGTCCTTGGTGTACTTCGTTTGAGAAACAAAGGTACCTTCCTTAGTTTGCTTGATTTGCAACCCAAGAAAGAATTTGAGTTCACTCATCATAGACATCTCAAACTTCTCCGACATTAGCTTCCCAAACTTTTCACTAAAATGAGGGTTAGTTGAACCAAATATAATATCATCAACATAAATTTGGCACACAACTAGTTCTCCATTAACCCTTTTAGTAAAAAGAGTAGAATCAATTTTCCCAATTTCAAAGCCTTTTTCAATAAGGAACTTGGTCAAGCATTTATACCATGCTCTAGGAGCTTGTTTAAGACCATAAAGAGCTTTGTGAAGTTTGTAAACATGTTTGGGTTTCTTAGGATTGACAAATCCGGGAGGTTGCTTAACATAAACTTCCTCCTCTATTTAACCATTTAGAAAAGCACTTTTAATGTCCATTTGGTACAAGGTGATATCATGATGATTAGCATAGGCAAGTAAGATGCGAATGGACTCAAGTCTAGCAACGGGGGCATAAGTCTCACCATAGTCCATACCTTCGACTTGTGTGTAGCCTTGGGCGACGAAACGTGCTTTGTTGTGAACTACTTGTCCATCTTCATCTTGCTTGTTGCGAAACACCCATTTGGTACCGATGACGTTGTGGTTGTTGTCAGGCATCTCAACCAATGTCCAAACTTGGTTCCTCTCAAAGTTGTGTAGCTCTTCATGCATAGCATTTATCCAATCCGGATCTTCCAATGCTTCTTCAACCTTCATAGGTTCAATGCTAGAGATGAAAGAATAGTTTTCACAAAAGTTAGCTGAACGAGTTTTAGAGCGAGTGATTCTCCCGGTTTGAATGTCATTGTAGATTTGCTCGATGGAATGATCTTTAGCAATTCTTGCTCGAACTCGTGAAAGCTTTTGCTTGGGTATTCGTTGAACATCTTCTTCATCTTGTTCTTCTTCTTCTTGGCCTTCTTCATTGTTGGCGTTGTCGTTCTCTTGTCGTGGTGGAGAAGGAGGTTGTTGATGCTCATCTTGATGCACTTCTCGTTTTCTTCATCTTGGTATGTCCCACTTGTGGATGCTTCCGTATCAACTCTTGGTTCACCTTGTCGTGAAGTAGAAGCTTCCGCTTGTACGGACGAGGTACTCTCCTTCACCTCCGTTGGACAAACCTTGCCAATAGCCAAGTCTTGAATTGCTTTCGAAGGATCTTTGTCACCTACATGAATTGGCAATTGCTCTACTTGTGAGCCGTTAGATTCATCAAACTTCACATCTACCGTCTCTTCAACCTTTCGGGTGAAATTGTTGTAGACACGGTAAGTGTGAGAGTTTGAGACATAACCTAGTAGGAAACCTTCATGATATTTAGGAGCAAATTTAGAGCGACGATGCTTATCAAGAATGTAGCTCTTTGAGCCAAATATTCGAAAGTATCCAACTTGGGGTTTGTTACCGGTGAGGAGCTCGTATGCTATCTTGCCGAGTAGCTTGTGAAGATACAAGTGATTTGTTGCATGACAAGCTGTCTCAACCGCTTCTGCCCAAAAGTGCTTCGGTGTCTTGTACTCATCAAGCATTGTTCTTGCCATTTCGATGAGCGTCTGGTTCTTCCTCTCAACAACTCCATTTTGTTGAGGTGTGTATGTAGCCGAGAACTCGTGTCAAATCCCTTCTTCGTCAAGAAAGGTGTCCACATTTGCGTTCTTGAACTCTGTTCCGTTGTCGCTGCGAACCTTCTTGATCTTCACTTCAAATTGATTTTGAGCCTTCCTAGCAAAGTTTTTGAAGATCTTTTGGACCTGCGATTTATCATCGAGAAAGAACACCCACGTAAATCTGGAAAAATCATCAACTATAACTAGACCAAAAGAATTTCCACCGAGACTCTTGTAAGAGTTGGGACCAAAGAGATCCATGTGAAGTAGCTCGAGTGGCCTCCTTGTGGTCATGATGTTCTTCACGGGATGCCTTTATCCAACCTATTTACCTACTTGACAAGCACTGCAAAGTCTATCCTTATCAAATATGACATCATTAACTCCAAGGATATGATTTCCTTTAATAAGCTTGTCAAGGTTTCGCATACCAACATGACCTAATCTTCTATGCCATAACTAACCTTTTGAGGATTTAGCAATAAAGCAAGTTTTAGGTTGAGCCTTTTTAGTGAAATCAACAATGTATAGATCACCTCTACGCACACCGGTAAAGACCATTTTATGATTGTCTCGACGAAACACTTGGCAATCTACTTCAGTAAATAGGACATTGAAACCACAATCAGCAAGTCTAGATAGTGAAAGTAAGTTGTATCCAAGAGATTCAATGAGCATGACATTTTGTATGGAGCTATCATGTGATATGGCCACCTTACCGAGGCCAACCACCTTACCCTTTGAGTTGTCACCGAAAGTGACATACTTTTGAGGACTATCATTATCAGCAAGCTCACGAAACATGTCTTTATCTCCGGTCATGTGATCGGTGCATCCACTATCAAGAACCCATTCCTTTCCTCCTGACATGTATCCTCAAAGATTTGCCATAAGACCAAAATGTCTCATTGCATCATCAAGATCAAAGTCACTATCATCATCCTCATCATAGTATCGATGTTCAACATCGTCATGTGGTGGATCAAGTCCTAGAGAGGGTGATTCATTAGAATGAGTTTGACAATGATCTTGCTTATGAATTTTTATAGCTTCAGAAATAATATCACTAATAATACCAACATTTCCTTTGGCACGCATAAGGTTTGTAAGCTCAAATAGACGATCACCGAACATAGGATCACTAGTATTCATTTTACTCAAAGCAATAGACTTATGAAGAATTTCATCAAGATTTTTCAAGGAATAATCGGGAAATCGTTCCTCAAGAAATTTCCATATGGTGTAGGCACACTTAAAGGTAGGCAAACATCCAATCAAGTTTCTAGGCAATCCTATAATGATAAGTTCGGCAGTTCTAAGATTCCTAATCATGTCAATTGACTCATCATGGGTAGGATGCATAGGATCAACATAAGGTGCACAAGGGCTAGCAATGTACTTGTTCAAATGATATTGATTAAAAATAACAAGCATCTCATTTTCCATTCATGAAAATACTCTCCATCAATAATAGGCACTCTATGTCTAAGACTCCCAATAGTAGACTCATCCATCTTCCTCCAATGGTGATTAAACCAAAGCAATGGAGAACAATGCTCTGATACCACTTGTAGGACCTTGAGAAGAGGTGTCTAGAGGGGGGTGATTAGACACTAAGAGCCAAAGTTGCATTTTTTAAGTTTCTTTAAGTTTAAGTGGAGTTTTGAAAGTGCATTATATCGACTAGAGGGGGGTGAATAGGCGCTTTATATAAATTCTTCACTGAGGAATTTGCCGGTGAGGAAATTCCTTAGAGAAGAACTACTTGAAGCGGAATAAGTACTCAGAAGTAAGCATAACAGAATACAAGCATGGTCATCATGATGAAATGAAGACTAGCACAGAGTACAGAAAGCGTAATCACAGGATAACACAAGATGAAGACAAACAGACTGAAGAAATTGAACTGAGGAATTTGAGAAAGTCTTCAGTCAAAGTCTTCAAGCATAGATATGAACAACATTCAACACAGTAATGAGGAAATGGAAGGGTCGAGGAAATAGAACCAGTTGGTTGGTGAAGACAATGATTTGGTAAACCAGTTCCAACTGCTGACTCAGTTGTACGTCTGGTTGGAGCGGCTGAGTATTTAAACTCGAGCACACGCAGTCCCGTACACCCAGTCACTAAGCCGCAACTCAGGACACCCAGTCCTCACCGTATTCTCCTTGAACTAAGGCCATGCAGGCCTCGTCCAATCACTCGTGGTAAGTCTTCAGGTGACTTCCAAACCTTCACAGACTTGGTCACTCGGCGATCCACAATTCCTCTTGGATGCTCTAGACCTTGACGCCTAACCGTCTGGAAGAAGCACAGTCTTCAAAGGTAACAAGCGTTGGATCCACGCAGGATCAATTTCTTCAGTGATGCCCAATCACTTTGGGTTTGTGGGAGTTTGGTTTTGGGATTTTCCTCACTTGATGATTTTCGCTCAAAGTCCTCGGAGGATGGGTTGCTCTCAAATGACAAGTGTCAAGTTCTCTCGTAGCAGACAACCAGCTAGTGGTTGTAGGGGGCGGCTATTTATAGCCTAGGGAGCAGCCCGACATGATAAGACATAAATGCCCTTCAATGATATGACCGTTAGATGGATAAGATATTTTGGGACAGCCGGCGCACAGCATAGCAACGGTCGGAAATTTGACTCTCAAATTCCTCAGGGCTATCATGTTCCTCACTGTGTAGGCAATTCGCACTAGCGAATTCCTAACTCCTCAGTCAGAGCAAAGTCATCAGTGACCAGAAGAACTGCGTCTCTGTCACTGAAGAACTTGACTAAACTGTACTGTTAAAGGGGGTCGAGGAAATACTAAGGAAAAATTTCCATGTGATGCTCAACTCAAAATCCTACACCTACCAATCCCTTCGAGTGAAGCCATTGGAAATCTCAAACTCCTCATAGACTTATAGAACTATGTACACTCACAAACGCATCAGTCCCTTAACCTATAAGTCTTCAATACACCAAAATCACTAAGGGGCACTAGATGCACTTACAATCTCCCCCTTATTGGTGATTGCTGACAACATAGGTTAAGTTTTCAACGGGGATAAACATATGAAGTGTAAATACTGATTTTGAGGAATTTGATTGCAAGATATAGAAGAACTCCCCCTGAAGATGTGCATAGTGAGGAGTTTGCTTTTGAGGCAATGCACATTTGAAGAGTCGAATCATGGAGAACACCCCCTATATCTTGTAATTCATACGCGCATTTGATATATAATATGAAGAATTTGAAATGCATGATGAAATATGGTGCCTGATGAAATTCAGCATGCATGCAATAATATTAACAAGGAATAAGCATGCCAAAAGCATCAAAAGTATCAGAGCATAGTGCATCAAAAGTATCAGAGCAGGGTCAAAAGTATCAGGGCACCATCGGGTTTAAGATTACAACTCGATCCAATAAAAGTTTCGGAAGAACGAGAGTTGTAACTTTAAAAAAACGCCCTTAGTATAGACCCGCTTGAATAATAACTCAGATTTCTCCCCCTTTGTCATCAAATGACCAAAAGGATTGAAACTGAGGACTAACGCCCCTGAAGAATTTCAAGTCGATGGAGGAGCGCCAGCATTGTCGGGGTTGTTTGTTGTAGCAGGGCCTGCCGCAATGTCGTCCAAATCTTCATATTCATCAGTTTCACGCGATGAAGAATAAGAGCTGGCCACCAGATCAGGAATTTTGACCCTCTTGAATTTCTTTGGAGGAGGTGCAGACCAGTCAAATGCTTCCTGAAGACCCATAGTCTTTAGTTCTCCCTCGCTATAAACATGAGTGAGAACAGCCCAGGTGCGGTTGAGGATTTCAGTTCAGGTGATAATGGTTCTTCTTCACTACATTATGGGTTGAGGTCATGTTGTGAAGAATTGCAGCAAACTGATGCTTTTCCCATTTGTGATTGCGATCAACCTTCTGATGAAGACTGAGGAGTAACTCACGGTCAGTCATCACCCTGGGTGCTGTGGCTTGAGGATTTTGCTTGGCTGAGGTATTTGCGGCAGTGTCATGTGTGGCAGAGTCGTCATTGGTAGAGTAAGATGTAGCCAGACGAAATTGACCATCCAATGGACGAATGCCTTCATCGATCACAGCAGCTGCCTTGCCTTTGTCATCAGATGATGAAACTGGTCGCTTGAGGACTTGAATGGGAGCCAAGTAGCTACCATGGTTCAGAGTGTCAGCCTTGTAATTCAGTGAAGATCTTGCCCTTATGAATCTCATAATCCAAGGCGCATAGGGCTTCAGCTCAAAAGGTGACATAGCAACATTTGCCAGAGTCCTCATGAAGAAATCATGGAAGTTGACGGGAACGCCATGAATGATGTTGAAAAGCATATTCTTCATGATGCCAACGACATCTTCATCATTTGAGTCGTGGCCTTTGATAGGACTCATTGTATTCGTCAGGATGCGATAGACAGTCCGAGGCACATACAACAATTCCTTGACGAGGAATTTTGTTCGTGGGGCCTGCCCTAGCTTCAAGGGCTTCATGAGCACTTGCATATAATGATTTGTTAGTTCAGGGTCATTGTAGATGCAACGTGCACTGTCATGGGGAGGATCGAGAGGAAGGACATGAAGCAATTCAGTTGCTGGTGCCTTGTAGTGAGTGTTTTCAGTCATCCAATCCAACACCCATGAATTGACATCTTCAGCGTCTCCAATGATATGCAGTGTGGCGTAGAACTGAAGAATGAGTTCTTCATTCCAATCACAGATGTCATTGCAGAAATTGAGCAATCCTGCATCGTGAAGAACACTGAGGACTGGCTCGAAGCAAGGCAGAGATTCCATATCCACGTGACGAATATGTTCATGATCAAAGATTTTGTCCTTGTCAAACAGCACTGAGCAATAGAAGTTGGCTTGACTAGCAGTCCAGAAACCCCTCTTCCTTATGCGAGCAGAGTCATATGGATTATAGTCAGTGAAGAACACATGCTCAGAAAAGAAGTCTTCAGCCTTGAACTTCTGTTTGCTTGAGAACGGATTCTTTGGCTTCGGCAGAGGAATGTCAATGATTTGCAGTACTACCTCAGGAATCGCGAGCTCAGGTTCTTCAGGCTGAGGAATTTCTGGTTCCTCTTTTTGTGCAACTTGAGGATCAACAGCAGCAGGTTCTTCAGCACTAGCGGCTGGAATTTCTTCATGAACAGAGGAAGTGGGATGAGTTTCTTCAGAGCCCAGTTGAACTGGTGTTGCCGGAGACTGAGGAATCTGTTGAATAGGAGTGAAGAGAGGAGTATTGGGATGCTGACTTTCCCAAAAGTCATCATTCATCACTGGTGTGGAGCATCCAATATCCACATCTTCATCTTTAATTTCCTCAACACCAGCCTCTTCAGCTGTGAACTGAGGCATAGGTGAGGAATTGACTGTCGTTGAAGGGACTGTATCCATTCAATTTCTTCATCAATCTGCTCTGACGAAGCAGCAGAATGATTTTCTTCATCAGATCCGCTTGGAATATTGTAGTCTTCTCCAAAAGGAACAATTTCCTTTGATGACATGGAGGAAATCGGAACGGCATCAATTGGATGTTCAAGAGAGCTGGTCATGGGCTTCATTTTCATCACAGCCGAAGAATTTGACGCAGCTGATGCCTTCCTTTTCTTCACTGCAGCTCGCTCTGCAGCCTTGGTCTTCTTCACTTCATAGGCAGAAGGAAGAATAGGAGTTGGTGTAGGCGCGGGAGGAGCTGAGGAATCTGGTTCATTTTCTTCAGGCGCAACTGATGCAGTTGCCCTGATATCTTCAGTTTCTTCAGGCGCACCACTAGTGGATGCCCTGGCAATTTTTTCAGCGGCTGGGATGGAGTCATCAGCCCTGGAACTTACATTTTCATCAGCAGGCTGAAAGTCATCAGCGGTGCTGGCATGTTCTTCAGCAGGCTGAGCAGAGTCTGCAGCCTGAGGATTTTCTTGATGCGATTGGGCTGCAACATTTGTGAATTTCTTCGTCAGATCGATGAATCTCACTTTGGCTCCTTGCCAATCAGCATAGTATGCATCGAAGTCTTTGCCGAGGGCTTGAATTTCAGACTGAGCCTTGAGAAGTTCTTCAGGTGTCAGTCTGACAACATTCTCATATTTCCATTTCTCTTGAGTGATGAAATGGGTCATCATGTGACTTTGACCAGGAGTCAGAGGAAGATCAGGCATGGGGGTGTTTGGATCCTTGTGCCAGAGGTCAATGTAATCGAGGATTTTCTTCGGATCCAAAAGCAGTGGCACAGATGTGCCTTTGGCTCTAGCGGCCTTCACTTGCCTGTCTCTGATGATTTCTGCAAGTTCTTCATCAGAAGCTTCATCATCAGAGGGCACTTGGAATGCAACCTGTTTCTTCCTTGGACTTGGCCGAGGACCGCGTCTAGCTGTTGCTTTAGTCTTCAACAGTGTGGGGCCTGATGAGGACATTGGTGCAGCTGAGGAACTCGTTGAGACACCAGAAGCAATAGAAAAGCCCGTAGTCCTTTGGCATGTAGCCAGATGCACAGGAGTTGAGGACTTCGGTGGAGCAGTAGCAGTCTGATGAATTTGCCGTGAGGGCATAGCTGAGGAACTGGGCCGTGAGGGCGCTGTCGGTGAAGCACTTGGCTTGCGAGCAGGCTTCTTTGGCATTGATTTCCTCGGCTTGACCGAGGTCTCAGCAGCAGCAGCAGCGGCAGAATAGTCATTGAATTTCCTCACTGCCTCCTTGGCTTGTCTTGCCAATTTAGCTTGGCGCCTAGCCCGTTCTTCCGGAAAGTCTTCACCACGCTTGATGCTGGTGGGATCGGCTACTTGGCCAGGTGCCAACGGAGCTCTTGGGCATGGAGGATTTAAGGCGAATTTCTTCATGTACTTTGGAGTAACATATCGATATTCCCTCCATTCTCTTGCCCATCTCTGTTCAATTCTCTGAATGCGCACCTTGCGCTGATTCTTGTTTTCTTTGCCAAACTTGGCTTCATCAGGTGTGCAATAGTCCTTGTATATGTCATCAGGGATCTCGAAAGCAGTCATGACCTCAGGTTTCTTTCCTCCTTTCTGCGGTCTCTTTCCTTCAGCCATATTCTTCAGATGAGGAATTTGAACAATTGAACACTCTGAAGAAGTATGTAGTTTTTCTTCGAGGAACGCTGCAAATGAGTTAAGTTGATGAGAACCTAGTGATTCAGCAGCGGACATGAGTACCTGTGAACAGAGTGTAGGTGCGAGGAATTTGGAGAGGTCATATGCGTTCTCAGAAGATTTTTCGAAAAGACAAGTTTTGAGAAATTTGACCAGTTGTGCCTTGAGGAATTTCACTAAGAGTTCTTGTCTTAGGTTCCAGAGTTGTACAAATCGAAAATCCACACAATTGAGGAATCTTGAAGAAAATGAGTGCTTAGAGAAATGGATCAAGAGCATACAGTGTGTGAGGTGTTCAGATGTGTGAAGATTTGAAGAATAAAACACCTTTGAAGATTTTCAGGAAAGCTTGAGAATCAAAGTGAGTAATAAAAGTAACTATTAATTACCCGAAATGAAGAACACGACAAACTTAGAAGAACGGATGTGAAGTTCGTCAGGTTAGATCTCCCACGCCCTAACTTGGCAGAGGGAGACAGCTACAGCGGCGGCGGAGTGAAGATTTCCGCAGCCGGCGCGAGTACGACGGTGACGAGGTCGAGGCAGCGAAGCTCTTCCTCACCGGCGACGATGGAGTAGCGGTGGCGCTAGGGTTTGAGGAGCTCGAGCGAGAGAGAGCGCGGTCGAGCGGAGTAAATGAAGTGAGGAAGGGGAGAAAGGTATTTATAGCTACGGTGAAAAACTGTCCGCCCGAAGATTTTGGGACGTACATGCCCTTGCCCTTTCTCCTTCACGCGACATGTGTCACCCACGTACTGTGCAGATGAGATCGTGTAAGATCGTGGGTGATTATAATAATGCATCGTGGGATGCGGAACGGTTTGAGCGGTAAAACCGAAAATCTGGATAAGATTTGTTTTAAAGTTTCGTTCGCAATTTCTTCAGCTGTCAAGGACACAGTGAAGACTTTGAACGAGTTTCAACTAGAACACACATGAAGGATTTGTGAATAGATTGGGTTGACTATAGCATAGAGGGGGAAGGGTCCGATCACATTCACTTAGCAGAAAAAGCAACTTGAAGAAATAGCCATAAGTGAATGTTGTAGAGGACATAAACTCATATATATATATATAGCCAATGAAGAAAAACGACGGAAACAGTGAAGATTTTGCAAAGTTGAAGAATTTGAAAAACTGAAGAATTTCAAAAACTGAGGAAAAACTCAAATTGAAGATTTTCAACTTTTTGTGGTGGCGTAACCCACGTATAAGAATGATGATTTCAGACACCGCGTACAATTGTCGTAGGGTTCTGAGAATCAAATTCTTCATTAATTTCTTCACACTTAGAGTGTTATTCTTCATTGATTGAAGAAAAACATTTCTTCATGTGTTGCACATTTAAGTCATCAATTTTGTATAAGTGTTAGGATGTGTGTCCTTTTCAAAGAACATTCGAAGACTCTAAGATATTTAGCTCACACCGCAACTTGCTAAATCTCTTCTCATCCAAGGGCTTAGTGAAGATATCAGCTAGCTGTTCTTCAGTCTTCACATGCTCTATGGAGATATCGCCCTTCAACACATGATCACGAAGAAAATGATGACAAATCTGAATGTGCTTTGTCTTCGAGTGCTGAACTGGATTGTGAGCAATTTTGATGGCACTCTCATTGTCGCAGAGGAGAGGCACATTCTTCACGTTGATGCCATAGTCCTTGAGGGTTTGCTTCATCCAAAGCAGTTGAGCACAGCATGAGCCAGTAGCAATGTATTCAGCTTCAGCAGTAGACAGTGATACGCAGTTCTGTTTCTTCGAGGACCAACAGACCAAAGATCATCCGAGGAAATGACAAGCACCAGATGTTGACTTGCGGTCCACACGATCACCATCATAGTCAGAGTCAGAATATCCAATGAGATCAAAAGCAGAGCCCTTGGGGTACCATAATCCTAGTGTTGGTGTGTGAGCTAGATATCGAAGAATATGCTTCACAGCCTTATGGTGTGATTCCTTCGGTGCAGCTTGAAACCGGGCACACATGCAAACACTAAGCATTATATCTAGCCTAGATGCACATAAGTACAATAAAGAACCAATCATGGAGCGGTATACCTTATGATCGAAGTCAATACCATTTTCATCAGTGCATAGATGGCCATTTGTGGGCATGGGAATTTTGACGCCTTTGCAATCTTGCATGCCGAATTTCCTCAGTACATCTTTGAGGTATTTCTCCTAAGATATGAATATGCCATTGCGCTGCTGACGAATTTGAAGACCTAAGAAGAATTTCAACTCTCCCATCATAGACATTTGATATTCTTCACTCATCATATAGGCAAATTCATCACTATAACGTTGGTCAGTACAGCCAAAGAAAATATCATCAACATATATTTGGCACACAAACAGTTCACCATCATAAGATTTAGTAAAGAGAGTAGGGTCGAGTGAACCGGGTGTGAAGCCATTCTTCACGAAGAATTCCTTCAATGTATCATACCACGCCCGAGGGGCTTGCTTGAGGCCATAGAGGGCCTATTAAGTCTGAAGACTTTGTCAGGATTCTTTGGATCTTCAAAACCTGGGGGTTGAGCAACATATACTACTTCCTCAAGCTTACCATTGAGGAATGCACTTTTCACATCCATTTGATATAAGATGATATCATGATGGTTAGCGTAAGCAAGTAATATGCGAATAGCCTCAAGTCTAGCAACAGGTGCAAAAGTTTCATCGAAATCAATTCCTTCAACCTGTGTGTAGCCTTGAGCTACTAGTCGTGCCTTATTCCTCACCACAAGGCCATTTTCACCTTGCTTGTTGCGGTAGATCCACTTTGTGCCAATGATATTATGCTCGCGGGATCTGGGCGATTGACCAATTCCCAGACATTGTTAAGCTCGAACTGATGTAACTCTTCTTGCATAGCCTGAATCCACTCCGGCTCCAGAAATGCTTCATCTACCTTAGTGGGCTCTGCGATAGAGACAAAAGCATAGTGCCCACAAAAGTTAGATAAATGTGAAGCTTTTGAGCGTGTGAGAGGACCTGGTGCGCTAATGTCATCGATGATCTTCTCCACTTGTACTTCTTTTGCAACGCGAGGATGAGCTGGTTGTCGCTGAGGAATTTGATCGGCATTTTCTTCAGCACCATTTTCCTCATCATGTTCTTCAGGTGCATCAGCTCGACGTTCTTCATGAACAGGAATGAATTCTTCAGCAGATTCTTCAGTAGGAATGACATCCTCAGTTGCCTTGAACTTGATGGAATCCTCAGGTGCCGGTTCATCTAACACAGAAGGTAGGTGCTCTCTTTGTGAGCCATTAGTTTCATCGAACTGCACATCTACAGTGTCAACAATCTTGTGCAGAACAATGTTGAAGACTCTGTAGGTGTGCGAGTCCTTTCCGTAACCAAGCATAAAACCTTCATGTGCTTTCGGTGCAAATTTAGAGTTGTGGTGAGGATCTCTAATCCAACATTTAGCACCGAAGACTTTGAAATAACTCACATTGGGTTTCTTGTCAGTGAGGAGTTCATAAGCCGTCTTCTTGAAGAATTTGTGAAGATATACTCTGTTGATGATGTGGCACGCAGTATCAATTGCATCAATCCAAAAACGCTGAGGCGTTTTGTATTCATCAAGCATAGTGCAAGCCATCTCAACAAGAGTTCTGTTCTTGCGCTCCACGACACCATTTTGCTGAGGAGTATAAGGAGCAGATAACTCATGAGTAATACCAAGTTCATCAAGATAGGCATCAAGACCGGAATTCTTGAACTCAGTTCCATTGTCACTTCTGATGTGCTTGATCTTCACACCAAAGTTGGTTGAAGCCCTCGAGGAAAATCGTTTGAAGACTTCCTGCACTTCATGTTTGTAAGTAACAATGTGTACCCATGTATATCGAGAATAATCATCAACAATGACAAAACCATATAGAGATGCATCATTAGTGACTGCTGAGTAATGATTAGGTCCGAAGAGGTCCATGTGAAGCAATTCGAATGGATGAGTAGTGGTCATGATAGTCTTCGATGGTTGCTTGGCCTTGGTCATTTTTCTAGCTTCACAGGCTCCGCATAAGTGATCCTTGAGGAATTTGACATTCTCAATGCCAATGACATGCTTCTTCTTCGCAAGCATGTGCAAATTCCTCATGCCTGCGTGACCAAGTCGTCGATGCCATAGCCAGCCTTCTGAAGCTTTTGCAAGTAGACACACGGCTGGTTGTGGTCCTGTAGAGAAATCAACAATATACAAATCTCCTCTCCTAAAGCCTTCGAAGACTTTGGAATTGTCAGCTTCCATAATCACAACACAGCGATACTTGCCAAAGACAACAACCATATCAAGATCACAAAGCATTGAGACTAACATGAGATTGTATCCAAAGGACTCAACAAGCATGACTTTGTCCATGTGTTTATCCTTAGAGATTTCAACCTTACCAAGACCCAATACCTGACTTTTGCCTTTATCAGCAAAGATGATATGCTTCAGAGGTGAAGGTGATAAAGGAGCATCCATCAATAGATTCTTGTCACCAGTCATGTGATTTGTACATCCACTATCGAGGACCCATTCAGTGGTTTTGGGTTGATCATCCTGCAGATGAATTAGTGTAGCTTACAATCTCATATGCTTCATCAGTGAAGAATATGATATCAAGTTCATCAAATGAATTTCATCAAGCAATAAACAGATATAGAAGTATGAGGACGTGTGAAATGAAAGTTCATTTCATCATGATTCGCCTGCGTCCTTTCAGGCAATTTCGTAAGGTCCCCAGCAAATTCTTCAGACGTTAAAGCACGTCTGGAGACCTGACCCTGCAGAAGAGATTAGTTCTTTTTCTTCACCACCCACATCTGGAGGGGTGGCAAAGAATTCATCACTCTGCGAGCACCATATGAGAAAGGTGGTAAAGATGCCAAACCGTTTCGTTTCACATAAGAGGGGTTAGGGTAAGCATATGAATAAGTAGAGTAATTCTTCGAGCACTTATGAACATAATGGTTTGAAGAATAATGCA
Organism: Triticum timopheevii; assembly: GCA_963921465.1. NCBI lineage: Eukaryota > Viridiplantae > Streptophyta > Magnoliopsida > Poales > Poaceae > Triticum > Triticum timopheevii. The sequence goes on from OY997262.1 coordinate 417,018,263, forward strand.
CATATTCATAGCCCTTAGCTCTACCATGCGAGACAGAATTGTGAGCACGATGATAATCATATGAGGACTTTGATCCTTTTGAGGAATTTGATCCATGTGAGGAATTTGGTCCGTATGAGGACTTGGATCCATATGAAGAATTTGGTCCATATGAAGAATTTGATCTAGGGTTCCTGTTCTTCACTGGTGGTGTCATGAGGACATTCACCTGAAGACTTTCAACATAACTTTTGGAAACCCAGATTTTCTTCATAGGGGAACCGTTCCTGCAGTTAGTGCCAACATATCTAGCAAATACTTCACCATTCTGATTTTTGAACAGTTTATAGTTGGAGTCAAATGAATCATCAGAAGAATGAGGAGATTCACATGTAAAGCCAGATAAGTTAGATGGATCAACTGGAGGTCCCTTTGCAGTAACCCATGAGGTTTTGGGGTACTGCTCAGGCTTCACATATGTTCCATCAGCATTGAGTTTCCTCTCAAAGGCAATACCCTCTTTCCTAGGGTTTCTGTTGAGGATCTGCTTCTTAAGCACATCACAAAGAGTCTGATGCCCTTTGAGGCTTTTGTACATGCCTGTCACTTACAATTCCTTCAGCCCTGCATTGTCAGTGATACTAGCAATGTCCTCAGATGAGGAATTAGTGATAGCAGAGGCAGATGAAGAATTTGTAACAGTTGAAGCATTTGAACATTCAGGTGAAGAATTAGCAGATTCACGTTCAATGCACTTTAAGCATGGAGGAACAAATTCTTCCTGAGAAGCGCTGATTTGTTGAGCTAGTAATGAATCGCGCTCCTTCTGAAGATCTTCATAACACACTCTTAACTTTTCAAGATCTTATTTTCTTTGAAGAGATTCAGAGGAAAGCTTCTCATGATCAGTCAAGAGGGTATTATGTTGATCTTGAAGAGCGTCAAACTTGGAGTGAATTCTCTGAAGACATTCACCCAATGCTTTTGACTGATCCATTTCTTTACGCAACATATCATCACTTTTGTCTAGCATGTTTTGAACTTATTCCAAAGCAGTTTGTTGTTTAGTGGCAATGCAAACAAGTTTGGTATAACAAGATTCAATATCATCATCAGATTCATCATTATCAGATTCATCATTATCAGATTCATCGTCACAAAACTCGGATGAGGAGCATTCGGTTACCTCAGCACCGTCTGCCATGAGACATGATGCAGAAGATGATGATTCTGGCTCAAAAGTCATCGTTTTGAGAGATTCCTTGAAGTCCTCAAACCAGGGATCATGAAGGGTTCGATGACCTTCATAGACGTCAGAGATTCGGTCCCAGATAAGCTTCGAATTGCCAAGATGCATAATGCACCCGAATTGGTCTCTGGATAGGCAGGAACAGATGATATCCTTCGCCATGAGGTCAAGTCGAGTGTACTTGCGAATATCATCAGCGTCCGCCATCTTGCATAGATCAGTAAGACCAATCTCAGTGACGGTCCATAGCTCGCTGTTCATTGCCATGAGGCGCTTCTTCATCATGGCCTTCCACTTGGGATAGTCGTGACCATCAAAGATAGGGCATGTCACTTTCTTCATACCTGCGGTCGACATAACTAAAACTCCAGGCGGTTAAACCAAAATCATACAGAACAAGGGAGTACCTTGTTCTGATACCAATTGAAAGTGCGTTATATCGACTAGAGGGGGGGTGAATAGGCGATTTATATAAATTCTTCACTGAGGAATTTGCCGGTGAGGAATTTTCTTAGCGAAGAACTACTTGCAGCGGAATAAGTACTCAGAAGTAAGCATAACAGAATACAAGCATGGTCATCATGATGAAATGAAGACTAGCATAGAGTACAGAAAGCGTAATCACAAGATAACACAAGATGAAGACAAACAGACTGAAGAAATTGAACTAAGGAATTTGAGAAAGTCTTCAGTCAAAGTCTTCAAGCACAGATATGAACAACATTCAACACAGTAATGAGGAAATGGAAGGGTTGAGGAAATAGAACCAGTTGGTTGGTGAAGACAATGATTTGCTAAACCAGTTCCAACTGCTGTCTCAGTTGTACGTCTGGTTGGAGCGGCTGAGTATTTAAACTCGAGGACACGCAGTCCCGGACACCCAGTCACTGAGCCGCAACTCAGGACACCCAGTCCTCACTGTATTCTCCTTGAACTAAGGCCATGCAGGCCTCGTCCAATCACTCGTGGTAAGTCTTCAGGTGACTTCCAAACCTTCACAGACTTGGTCACTCGGCGATCCACAATTCCTCTTGGATGCTCTAGACCTTGACGCCTAACCGTCTGGAAGAAGCACAGTCTTCAAAGGTAACAAGCATCGGATCCACGCAGGATCAATTTCTTCAGTGATGCCCAATCACTTTGGGTTTGTGGGGGTTTGGTTTTGGGATTTTCCTCACTTGATGATTTTCGCTCAAAGTCCTCGGAGGATGGGTTGCTCCCAAATGACAAGTGTCAAGTTCTCTCGGAGCAGCCAACCAGCTAGTGGTTGTAGGGGGCGGCTATTTATAGCCTAGGGAGAAGCCCGACATGACAAGACATAGATGCCCTTCAATGATATGACCGTTAGGTGGATAAGATATTTTGGGACAGCCAGCGCGCAGCACGTCAACGGTCGGAAATTTGACTCTCAAATTCCTCAGGGCTATCATGTTCCTCACTGTGTAGGCAATTCGCACTGGCGAATTCCTAACTCCTCAGTCAGAGCAAAGTCATCAGTGACCAGAAGAACTGCGTCTCTGTCACTGAAGAACTTGACTGAAGTGTGAGATTTCCAATGGCTTCACTCGAAGGGATTGGTAGGTGTAGGATTTTGAGTTGAGCATCACATGGAAAATTTTCCTTAGTATTTCCTCGACCCCCTTTAACAGTACAGTGTTTCCTATGACTCAAGAAACAAAAAATGAAACTACGAAAACAAAAGTCTTCACGCTCCATGTTCCTCAAGTGATTATCAAGTCTTCAAGGTCACACCATTTTCTTCACTTTCAAAGACTTCAGAAAGTCTTCAGAATATCAAAGTCTTCAGTCAAAGAACTTCATTTTTAGGGGTCGACTTTCTCTGTAAATATCAAACTCCTCATAGACTTATAGACCTGTGTACACTCTGAAATGCATCAGTCCCTTAACCTATAAGTCTTCAATACACCAAAATCACTAAGGGGCACTAGATGCACTTACAAGTTTAGGCACAAGTTTAACATTCACAATACATATCAAGCAAGCATGCAAAGAGTATATGAGCAGCGGAAAGTAAAGCATGCAACTTGCAAGAATGTAAAGGGAAGGGTTTGGAGAATTCAAACGCAATTGGAGACACAGATGTTTTTGGCGTGGTTCCGATAGGTGGTGCTATCGTACATCCACGTTGATGGAGACTTCAACCCACGAAGGGTAACGGCTACGCAAGTCCACGGAGGGCTCCACCCACGAAGGGTCCACGAAGAAGCAACCTTGTCTATCCCACCATGGTCGTCATCCACGAAGGACTTGCCTCACTAGAGGTAGATCTTCACGAAGTAGGCGATCTCCTTGCCCTTACAAACTCCTTGGTTCAACTCCACAATCTTGTCGGAGGCTCCCAAGTGACACCTAGCCAATCTAGGAGACACCACTCTCCAAGAAGTAACAAATGGTGCGTTGATGATGAACTCCTTGCTCTTGTGCTTCAAATGATAGTCATCCCAACACTCAACTCTCTCTCATAGGATTTGGATCTGGTTGAAAGAGGGTTTGAGTGGAAAGCAACTTGGGGAAGGCTAGAGATCAAGATTCATATGGTAGGAATGTAATATCTTGGTCTCAACACATGAGTAGGTAGTTCTCTCTCAGAAATAGGATGCTGGAAGTGTAGGTTCAGTCTGATGGCTCTCTCCATGAATGAAGAGGAGGTGGAGGGGTATATATAGCCTCCACACAAAATCTAACCGTTACACACGATTTGCCAAACTCGGTGGGACCGAATTGGTAAACTCGGTCGGACCGATTCAGCAAATTTAGTGACCATTAGGATTTTCGGTGGGACCGAAATGCAACTCGGTAAGACCGATTTGATTAGGGTTAGGGCATAACATAATCTCGGTAAGACCGATTACACAAACTCGGTGAGACCGATTTTGGTAATGAGCTTTCCAGAGAGTTGGTCAGGCAAACTCGGTTGGACCGATTACACAAACTCGGTGGGACCGATTTTGGCAATGAGTCAACCAGGAAGTTTGCATTGTAATCTCGGTATTACCGATTGCTCAAACTCGGTGAGACCGGTTTTGGTAATGGACATACACAGAGAGATTACAATCCCATCTCGGTGAGACCGAGATCCCTATCGGTGAGACCGATTTGCCTAGGGTTTGTGGCAGTGGTTATGTCATCAAAACACGGTGGCTCTGGATAGGAAGAATCAGTGGGGCCGAGTTAGACTTTAGGTTTAGGACATATGTGTGGAAGTGGGAAAGTAGCTGAGGGTTTTGGAGCATATCACTAAGCACTGTGGAGCAAGAAATTCATTAAGCAACACCTCATTCCTCCTTGATAGTATTGGCTTTTCCTATAGACTCAATGTGATCTTGGATCACTAAAATGTAAAATGAAGAGTCTTGAGCTTGAAGCTTGAGCCAATCATTTGTCCTTAGCATCTTGAAGGAGTTCCCACATCCTTTAGTCCATGCCACTCCATTGTTGAACTTATCTGAAATATGCTAGATAAAAGTGTTAGTCCAACAAGAGATATGTTGACATTAATTACCAAAACCACCTAGAGAGCACTTGTGCTTTCATGGACTCATCGCCATTGAAGCCTGGTTCGGGGGCTACTGAGGGAGTCCTGGATTAGGGGGTGTCCGGATAGCCGAACTATCACCTTTGGCCGGACTCCTGGACTATGAAGATACAAGATTGAAGAATTTGTCCCATGTCCGGATAGAACTTTCCTTGGTGTGGAAGGCAAGCTTGACGATACGGACATGTAGATCTCCTACCATTGTAACCGACTCTGTGTAACCCTAACCCTCTTCGGTGCCTATATAAACCGGAGGGTTTTAGTCCATAGGACGAACAACAATCATACCATAGGCTAGCTTCTAGGGTTTAGCCTCTCTGATCTCGTGGTAGATCTACTCTTGTACTACCCATATCATCAATATTAATCAAGCAGGAGTAGGGTTTTACCTCCACCGAGAGGGCCCGAACCTGGGTAAAAACATCGTGTCCCTTGTATCCTATTACCATCCACCTAGACGCACAGTTCGGGACCCCCTACCCGAGATCCGCCGGTTTTGACACCAAGAGATGGTTTTATTGATACTATTACTGTAGGGGAATCGAGGAGAGTTTCCGATGCAAGAATTACTAGCATACATTTTCCTGTTTTACGCTACTTTGCCATATTTGCTAGTCGATGCTTAATTGGTCGCGGAAACTGTGGAAAGCTTAGTGTTCCCGATATTATTATTTTGTTCCATGCTTTATTTCGTGATAACTCTGTTAGCATGGGTGCCATTATCGCTAAACGTTTAAGCCTGAACCGTACAAAGGGCCCCATCTTTGGAGGTTTCTATGCGGCATGCCTTGCTAAACACTTCGAGATACCTATTAGGCATTTTGAGAAAGAAGAGAAATTGTTGCCCCCTACTTTTCTAGATTATAAGAGCATGGTAGCACATGAGTTTATTGTTAACAATGATGATAAGATGCTTCTATATAATCTAAGATTTAGTAAGAAACACAATGTGATTATTATCTTGCCTACGCCCTCTTTGTTTGATTTAACTACAGGACATTACCTCATCTTGCCGGCGGCCATTTACGCGCACCGAGGCCAGACATCAGCTCCAGAGCCTGAGCCGGAACCACCACTTGACCCTTATCGTCCATTGATAACCCACAAGTGTAGGGGATCGCAACAGTTTTCGATAAGTAAGAGTGTCGAACCCAATGAGGAGCTAAAGGTAGAATAAATATTCCCTCTAGTTCTATCAACCACTGATACAACTCTACACACGCTTGACGTTCGCTTTACCTAGAACAAGTATGAAACTAGAAGTACTTTGTAGGTGTGATAGGATAGGTTTGCAAGATAATAAAGAACTCGTAAATAAAAACTAGGGGATGTTTAGGTAAAGAAACAATAAAGTAAATATAGCGAGTATGGAAAAGTGGTGGTAGGAGTTGTGAAATTGTCCCTAGGTAACTGACTACGTTACTAGACCGATAATCACTATTACAATTCTATTTGAGGGAGAGGCATAAGCTAACATACTTTCTCTTCTTGGATCATATGCACTTACGATTGGAACTCTAGCAAGCATCCGCAACTACTAAAGATTCATTAAGGTAAAGCCCAACCATAACATTAAAGCATCAAGTCCCCTTTATCCCATACGCAACAATCTACTTACTCGGGTTTGTGTTTCAGTCACTCACGCAACCCACTATAAGCGAATCATGAACGCATTCCAACACCCTACAGCGGGGATCCCTCACGCTTGCGCGACATGGAGGGCACCATAGGACATTACCAATAATAAAAACATGCAACTCAAACCAATCATAGCAATTCATCAATCACCGATAGGACAACGAAAATCTACTCAGACATCATAGGATGGCAACACATCATTGGAAAATAATATGAAGCATAAAGCACCATGTTCAACTAGAGGGTACAGTGGGTTGCGGGAGAGTGGACCGCTGAATATAGATGGGGGAAGGTGATGGAGATGTTGGTGAAGATGGCGGAGGTGTTGGTGAAGATCGCGGTGATGATGATGGCCCCCGGCAATGCTCCGGCGCCACCGGAAGCAAGGGGGAGAGGCCCCCTTCTTCTTCTTCTTCCTTGACCTCCTCCCTAGATGGGAGATGGGTTTCCCCTCTGGTCCTTGGCTCCCATGGCTTGGGAGGGGCGAGAGCCCCTCCGAGATTGGATCTATCTCTCTGTTTCTGCGTTCTGTGATTCTACCCTTTCACCGTTTTCTTTATATCTGGAGATCCGTAACTCCGATTGGGGTGAATCTTTCGCCCAGATTTTTCTCGTAAAATTAGCTTTCTTGCGGAAAAAGAAGAGCGTCCACCACCTTATAGATGGCCCACGAGAGTCCAGGGCGCGCCCAGGGGGGAGGGCGCGCCCCCCTGTCTCGTGGCCACCCCGGACACCGTTTCGCGTTGATTCTTCCTCCGGAAAATCCCAAATATAACAAAATAATTCTCCGTCCGTTTTTATCCCGTTTGGACTCCGTTTGATATGGGTTTTCTGCGAACATAAAACATGCAACAGACAGGAACTGGCACTGGGCACTGGATCAATATGTTAGTCCCAAAAATAGTATAAAAAGTTGCCAAAAGTATATGAAAGTTGAATAATATTGGCATGGAACAATCAAAAATTATAGATACGACGGAGACGTATCAGCATCCCCAAGCTTAATTCCTGCTCGTCCTCGAGTAGGTAAATGATAAAATAATTTTTGATGTGGAATGCTACCTAGCATAATCTTGATCATATGTCTAATCATGGCATGAATATTAAGACACGAGTGGTTCAAAGCAATAGTCTATCATTTGACATAAAAAACAATAATACTTCGAGCGTACCAATAAAGCAATCATGTCTTTTCAAAACAACAAGGCAAAAGCAAGCTTATCCCTACAAAATCATATAGTTTGGCCATGCTTCATTTTCGTCACACAAAATGCCCCCATCATGCACAACCCCGATGACAAGCCGAGCAATTGGTTCATACTTTTTAACGCGCTTCAGCTTTTTCAACCCTCACACAATACATGAGCGCAAGCCATGGATATAGCACTATAGGTGGAATAGAATATAATGATGGAGGTTATGTGGAGAAGACAAAAAAGGAGAAAGTCTCACATCGACGCGGCTAATCAACGGGCTATGGAGATGCCCATCAATTGATGTCAATATGAGGAGTAGGGATTGCCATGCAACGGATGCACTAAGAGCTATAAGTGTATGAAAGCTCAACAAAAGAAACTAAGTGGGTGTGCATCCAACTTGCTTGCTCATGAAGACCTAGGGCATTTGAGGAAGCCCACCGTTGGAATATGCAAGCCAAGTTCTATAATGAAAATCCCACTAGTATATGAAAGTGACAACATAGGAGACAATCTATATGAAGAACATGGTGCTACTTTGAAGCACAAGTGTGGAAAAAGGATAGTAACATTGCCCCTTTTCTTTTCCTTTTTTTTCTTTTTTCTTTCAGTGGGCTTCTTTGCCCCCCCCCCCTTTTTTAGGCTTCTTTGGCCTTTCCTTTTTTTTCTTTTTTTTTCTTTTTTATGGGGCAATGCTCTATAATGATGATCATCACACTTTTATTTACTTAAAACCCAATATTACAACTCGAAACTAGAACAAAGATATGACTCTATATGAATGCTTCCGGTGGTGTACCGGGATGTGCAATGATCTAGCATAGTAATGACATCAAAAAACGGACAAGCCATGAAAACATCATGCTAGATATCTTACGATCATGCAAAGCAATATGACAATAAATGCTCAAGTCATGTATATGATGATGATGGAAGTTGCATGGCAATATATCTCGGAATGGCTATGGAAATGCCATAATAGGTAGGTATGGTGGCTGTTTTGAGGAAGATATAATGAGCCTTATGTGTGATAGAGCGTATCGTATCACGGGGTTTGGATGCACCGGCGAAGTTTGCACCAACTCTAAAGGTGAGAAAGGGCAATGTACGGTACCGAAGAGGCTAGCAATGATGGAAAGGTAAAAGTGCGTATAATCCATGGACTCACATTAGTCATAAAGAACTCATATACTTATTGCAAAAGTTTATTAGCCCTCGAAGCAAAGTACTACTACGCATGCCCCTAGGGGGATAGATTGGTAGGAAAAGACCATCGCTCGTCCCCGACCGCAACTCATAAAGAAGACAATCAAAGAAACACCCCATGCTTCAAATTTGTCACACAACGGTTACCATATGTGCATGCTACAGGACTTGCAAACCTCAACACAAGTGTCTCTACAATCCACAACCACCCACTAGCATGACTCTAATATCACCATCTTTATATCGCAAAACTATTGCAAGGAATCAAACATATCATATTCAGTGATCTACAAGTTTATGTAGGATTTTATGACTAACCATGTGATTGACCAATTCCTGTCATCTCTCTAAATAGATATAAGTGAAGCAAGAGAGTTTTAATTCTTTCTACAAAAGATATGCCCACGCTCTAACAATTATAAGTGAAGCAAAAGAGCATTCTACAAATGGCGGTTTTCTATGTGAAGAGAAACAGGCAATCCAAACTTCAAATGATATAAGTGAAGCACATGAAGCATTCTATAAAGCCATACTCAAAAGATTTAAGTGAAGTGCAAAGAGCATTCTATAAATCAACCAAGGACTATCTCATACCAGCATGGTGCATAAAATAAAAAATGAAAACTAAATGCAAAAGACGCTCCAAGACTTGCACATAATGCATAAACAGAACGAATACGAAAACATACCGATACTTGTTGAAGAAAGAGGGGATGTCTTCCGGGGCATCCCCAAGCTTAGACGCTTGAGTCTCCTTGAATATTTACTTGGGGTGCCTCGGGCATCCCCAAGCTTGAGCTCTTGCCTCTCTTCCTTTTCCTCATATCAGGACCTCCTCGTTTAGACACTTCATCCACACAAAACAGGGCCACATCTCCACGGAGTGCAGCAATCCTACTCGATGCATTCGTTGTGGCGGAGACAACCACACCTCGCGCGACTACACGCGGCCTCGGAGTCCGTCATCGGTCTCGCAGACACCGCGCCCTCCGCCGGCGCTTCGGGCCTGTCCGCCGGCTGGCCAGCCGGCCACCTCGGGTCCTCGCTTGGTCCTACCGCCACCTCCGCCTGGTCCGCCGCCCGCCCACGCAGTTCGCCTGGCCTCCATGCTGCCACCCCCACCGCCCGGCCCTCCGCCGGCTGGTGCCGTTCGTGCTGGGCTTTCGTGGTCACGGGTGGTCAGCGCGGGTTCTGGTGCGCGTCCTGCCTCCGCTCTGCCCTCGGCGGCATCCGTTGGTGGGTGGCCCTTGGAGCCCGTGGAGCCCGTGGATTGCTGCTTCTTGGAGGCGTCGGCGGAGACGGCTGCTTTGGAGGCGGAGTTGGACAGGGCTGTGGTCGTGTCGGTGTCAACTGCTCGACCTGTGGTTGGCCTGGACCTGGCGGATGCCACGACGGCGATTCATGCGGAGTTCGGCATCGGGGCGATGGACATGTCCATCCGCCCCTTCTTCCCAGAGGAATTTCTTGTCCTCTGCAGAGACTTGGCGATGCACAACTTGTTGGTGGAAGGTGGCTAGGTCCCGGTGGGTCGCGGCGAGCTCCTTCTGCGGCCCTGGACACGCTCTGAGCGGGCAACCGCGATCACCATGCCGTTTCTGGTCCCTCTGGCCCTCTTCGGCGTCCTGGCGAACGCTTGGACCCGGCGGGCGGCGGAGTCTTTGCTCTGGGGAATTGGCATCGTGGTCAAGGTGGCCGACTGCACATCGCGGCGGGACGACATGTCTGCGTTTCGTGTTTGGTTGCGCACGGATGATCCGGCGAGGATTCCTCCACGGCGCATTTTGGTGGTCGAGGAGGCTGGCGGCGCTCCATCCAGCGGGAGGATGGCCGTCCGGACGCGCTTTGGTATCCGGTCGATATCGTGCAGGAGGCGCCGCCGGTTGCTCCTAGGATGGTGGGGCTCCTCCGCCGCCGTCGTCGTCGGCTGATGAAGACTCTGATGGGCGGCCTGATGGTCGTCGCAGTAGTGGCCGCTCCAGATCGCGCCACCGTCGTCGTGGGGTTGCTCTGCACAGGACCCCGGCTCGTGGGGGTTCGCCGGCGTCCGTGTGCTCCTCCACTGGCTCGGTGCCGTTAGCTAGGCTGCACCAAATTCAAACGGTCACGGTTGACCAGCCAACCCCACAGGATTTGCATGGCGCGGCTTTTGATCAAGCATCCCCACTTGGCGCGGCATTTCCAGAAGATTAGCCTATCTTCTCGACGCCGATGCGTCAAAAGCGCAGGGTTAGGTCGGCTGCCAGCTCTCCAGCGCGTCAGGTCTTGGGAGTGGGAGTCCCGGTGGGCCTGTGTCCGGCGGTGGATCCGAGGCTGCCCCCCTCCCCTGTTTCTTGCACGCCTTCCCGGGATTTGTTTCCCCTTCGGTTTGCGCGCCATGGTTTGCCGCTGTCGGGACGGGACGTGGGGGATGTGGATGATTCCCCATCTCGCGTTCCCATTGGTTCCTGGGAGCTAGACTTGGGTATCGGCATGGACTGGGAAGTGGATCCCACGTGGCTCCCTCCGGAAGATCAATTCCTGTCTGCCTCCTCGGGGAGCGAGTGGGAGCCGGATTCCTTTAGCCCTTGGGAGAGCGACGCGTGTGTGGACAAGCGGGACCCATCTCAGTTGCATGCATGCAGGGGCAATGTGCCTACGTGCATGGTGAGCCTTTCAGCGCGGTCAGGCGGCTCGGCACAGGATGAACTGGGTGCGCCGGCTGCACCAGCTTCTGGCTCCCTAGATGTGGCAGAGGATGTTGGGGCTGGCACGGCACTGCAAGCTGAGGCGGAGGCTCTGTGCTTTGCCTCACTGATCAGGAGTTCGACTGCACCTATCCTGCAGACCCCGCCTGGCCGGAGGCCGTCGGCTGCCAGGCAGAGAAGGCCCAGGTCCAAAAGGGACTTGGATGTTACGCCCAGAAGAAGTGTGCGACTTGCGAAGCGAATGGGCAGAGGCTCGGCGGCATCTAAGCACCAGCAAGCCATCATCAAGAAGCTGTGCTTGGCAAACGAAGGAGAGACTATCGGGGAGGACGCACTCAAGGCATATGTGGAGTTATTCTCGCAGCCGCTGTCGGATAGCCATATAGTGGCAATCTTGGCCCTTTCTGGCTGGGAGCCACCAGCAGCTCCACTGCAAGAGCAGCCCACCAGTGTGGTGGGTGCGGCATGACTTCACCGGGTTTGGTGGATCTTTGTGGACATGTTTTCCAATGGATGCACAACCAAATAGGGTTCTTGTGTGGAATGTTAGGGGCTTGAACACCCCGGCGAGGAGGACGGCAATCTATCGGGTGGTGGACACAGCAAAACCTTCGATAGTTTGCTTTCAGGAGTCAAAGCTAGAATTTGTAACTCTGGACTTAGTTCGTCACTGCATGGGTAATAGATTTGAGGACTTCTTTTTTTTGCTGGCTGTTGGCACACGTGGCGGCATCATATTGGCTTGGGACGCAACGCAGGTGGCTTTTTCCAACCCACACTACACTGACAACACTTTAACGGCACTTGTCAAGCCGCATGATGGGTCCCATTGGTGGATCACTGGGGTTGACGAACCTCACCTCGATGCGGACAAGGTGGCCTTCATGGAGGAGCTTTCCGAGATTCGTGATCTACATGCTGGCCCTTGGTCCATAGTGGGGGATTTTAACCTCATCCTAAACCCCGAGGACAAGAACAACCAGGCTATGAACAGGCGGATCATGTCTCTTTTTCGGTCTACTCTGAATAGACTAGAACTGAAGGAGGTGTACCTCAACGGCAGAAGATATACTTGGTCCAATGAGCGGCAGATTGCCACTCTAGAGAAAATTGACCACGTGCTTTCGACGAATGATTGGGATGATCTTCACCCCTCTTGCTTTCTGGGAGTGAGGGAGTCCCGGATTAGGGGGTGTCCGGATAGCCGAACTATCATCGTTGGCCGGACTCCTGGACTGTGAAGATACAAGATTGAAGACTTCGTCCCGTGTCCGGATGGGACTTTCTTTGGCGCGGAAGGCAAGCTTGGCGATACGGATATGTAGATCTCCTACCATTGTAACCGACTCTGTGTAACCCTAACCCTCTCCGGTGTCTATATAAACCGGAGGGTTTTAGTCCATAGGACGAACAACAATCATACCATAGGCTAGCTTCTAGGGTTTAGCCTCTTTGATCTTGTGGTAGATCTACTCTTGTACTACCCATATCATCAATATTTATCAAGCAGGAGTAGGGTTTTACCTCCATCGAGAGGGCCCGAACCTGGGTAAAAACATCGTGTCCCTTGTCTCCTATTACCATCCGCCTTGACGCACAGTCTGGGACCCCCTACCCGAGATCCGCCGGTTTTGACAACGACATTGGTGCTTTCATTGAGAGTTCCTCTGTGTTGTCGCCATCAGGAAGGATGCCTCGTCCCATCTTTAAAGACGGCACCGTTGCTAAAGGAGCTTTGGCCATCGGCCAAACTCTCCGGCTAGGCGGTTTTCTTATGACCGCCTGTTCGGCCGCCGCGCTGATGATGACTTCTCGGGTCATCGAAAGCAATCTTCACGTCAACTCGGAACTCGCCGAGCAGTTAGATTCGATGGAGCTCTCTTCCTTAAACGAGCTCTTGGATCGCATCGCCGCCCTGGGAGTCGCTACAGACTACGACCAGATTGGGCCTAAAACCGATCTGAGAGAGATTAACTCTCCCCAGGCTACCCACCATGTTGCTGTGGTAGAGGAACAATATGGTGACCCTTCTTCTATCCTAAGGACTAGCTATGTCCGGATTCCTAACCCCTCTATGCCGGATTCCCGCGGAGGGGAGAACACCACTCAAGCCCTGAACTTAAAGTCAGGCAGCGGGCTAGATTCATCGGACAACATCCAAGAACCCAAGCTTCCAAGTTCGGAAACTTCTTGGCCCCTGCGTCTTAGATCGGACGGAGTTCGGAATTTAACTCCACCCGCCCACCCAAACATAAGCAATCTATCCCAAATACGGCAAGAGCCCGCTGAAACAGTACATCATTACTGGGCCAGATTCCTACTGGTCATGAACAGGATAAAGGACTGCCTGAAGAGGACGCAATTTCATTCTTCTGCATTAATTGCACAGACGAAGGAATCCTCAATGCCGTAAGTCGTCGCGAAATTACACGCTTTGATGACTTGGCGTCCATAGTATGAAAGTACTGTGCGATGGAGAGCGCCTGGAAAACCAAAATCAAATTTTGGGATAATCCGGCCTTGAACACAACCCTAGTCCAAAGTAAAAGGGTGCATCATTACCAGGCACCTGGGTTAAATACCAAAAAGCAAAAACCCTCTAAAGGGCATGGAACCGTACTGGAGGGATGGCTCAATGGACCCTGCAAAATTCATAGTACAGAGGGCGCCACTCCAACTCATAGCCTTAGAGCATGTTGGAAACTATGGCAGGTGGCCAAAAGTGGCGAAGAGCTTCTAGCTCCAGAGCACCAGCCCAGCAATACCAGTAAGCTATTAACAGTCTTCAAAACTTTCGCATCAAATAATATGCAGAAGCGAACACTTCGCAGCCTTGCCGAAATCCACCAGGTAGCAACAATAAATCCATGGAGTGACACGGCTATTACCTTTAACGCCAGTGACGAACCTAAATTCCGAACAACCCGAGCACCAGCCGCATTGGTCCTCAGTCCAATAGTGGAAGGCTTTCGCCTTACCAAGGTACTCATGTATGGCGGCAGCGGATTAAACCTCATTTACAAGGAAATCCTTCGAAAAATGGAAATAGACTGGAGCCGCATTGAGCGAAGCAGCATAACCTTTAGAGGAATAATCCCCAGTCGGGAAGCATGTTGTACAGGAAAAATCACACTGGATGTGGTGTTCGGCACGCCGGACAATTACAGGTCCGAGGAGGTCACATTCCAAGTGGCCCCGTTCAGCAGCGGATACCACGCTCTATTAGGGCGAGAGGCATTCACAATTTTTCAAGCTATACCCCATTACGGGTACATGAAGCTCAAAATGTCCGGACCCAACGGAATCATCACTCTTGCTAGTGACCCGGACATAGCACTCCGCGCCGAAAATAAAAGAGCCGCACTTGCCCTTGCGGCACTATTCGAAGCCCTAGCGGCCGAGGAACTCATTGCGCTGCGCTCCACGGTGAACAGGGACGATGTGATACTCGATAAGAGATCCAAGTCCACCTCTTTTAAACCGGTGGACGAAATAGTCAAATTCCAAGTCCATCCAACGGACCCTACAAAAACGGCCTCCATCGGGGCACAATTAAACCCTAATGTAGACGCCGCACTATGAGAATTCCTACGCAAAAATTGGGACATCTTTGCCTGGCACCCTTCAGACATGCCAGGAATCCCACGCCGGCTGGACGAGCACAGCCTAAATATCCTAAAAGGATTCAAGCCAGTCAAACAAGCTCTTCGGCGTTTCTCCGAATCTAAGAGACATGCCATGGGAGAGGAGCTAGCGAAACTATTGGAGGCCGGATTCATTAGAGATATAAAACATCCGCACTGGCTAGCAAACCTGGTAATGGTACAAAAGAAGGACAAATCCTGGCGCCTGTGTGTCGATTTCAAGGACCTTAACAAGGCTTGCCCAAAGGATCCCTTCCCCCTTCCCCGCATCGATCAAATTATCGACGCTACCGCAGGACACGATTCGTTGTGCTTCCTCGACGCATACTCCGGCTACCACCAAATTAAGATGGCAGAGCCAGACCAAGCCGCAACGGCATTCATCACTCCATACGGCCCATTCTGCTTCAACACAATGCCCTTCGGGCTCAAAAACGCCGGTGCATCATATCATCGCATGATTCAGACATGTCTGGCAAACCAGATCGGCAAATCAGTGGAGGCATATGTAGATGATGTGGTCGTCAAATCCAAGCATGTCGAAACTCTAGTAGGCGACTTGAGGCTCACAATCGACAATCTCCGAGCATATGACATTAAGCTCAACCCGAAAAAATGCGTTTTCGGCGTACCAACCGAAAAGCTCTTGGGCTTCATTGTATCCGGTAGAGGAATTGAAGCAAACCCAGCCAAGATCCGAGCTCTGTCACAATTGGATATCCCAAAAGACCTCAAACAAATACAAAAATTGACTGGATGTGTGGCGGCTCTAAGCCGCTTTATCTCCCGCTTAGGAGAAAAGGCATTACCCCTTTATCGCCTCCTGCGGCGCACCGAACACTTCAAGTGGATGGATGCCGCCACGGCGTCGAAGAAATCAAAGCCATATTGGCAACAAATCCGGTCCTAGCCGCGCCCAACATGGGCGAACCAATGCTATTATACATCGCGGCAACCCATCAAGTTGTAAGCGCGGTGCTCGTTGTCGAACGAGAAACGGATGGACACAAGTTCCCTCTCCAAAAACCAGTTTACTACGTGTCCACTGTCCTAACTCCATGCAAGTCACGGTACCCACATTTTCAAAAGATAGCATACGCGGTGTTCATGGCACCCCGGAAGCTGCGACACTACTTCCAAGAGTGTTCGATAACAGTAGCCTCCGAAGTACCTCTTAATGACATTATAAACAACCGCGACGCAACGGGCCGGATTGCCAAATGGGCCATCGAGCTCCTCCCGTTCGACATAACTTACAAGCCACGGCGAGCTATTAAGTCGCAAGTTTTGGCCGACTTCGTCGCCGAATGGACTGAAGCCGAACTCCCTAAAGAGTACGGCGCATATTCCAACTGGATCATGCACTTCGACGGCTCCAAAACGTCGGCTGGCCTGGGGGCTGGCGTCGTTCTGACGTCCCCAACTGGAGATATAGTCCAATACGTACTTCAGATAATGTACACAGACTCCAACAACGCAGCTGAATACGAGGCCCTTCTACATGGTCTCCGGATGGCAGTCTCCATGGGCATTCAGCGCCTAAAGA
The DNA here is from genome assembly GCA_963921465.1 of Triticum timopheevii. Classification (NCBI taxonomy): domain Eukaryota; kingdom Viridiplantae; phylum Streptophyta; class Magnoliopsida; order Poales; family Poaceae; genus Triticum; species Triticum timopheevii. Next base: position 417,034,961 of record OY997262.1, read on the forward strand.
TCCGCGGGGATTCAAACCTCGCGATATCCCAAACAAATGGAGAATTTGATGCCAAGGATCCGAAAATGGCAGCTTATCGCAACACTGTCCTAAAAATGTCAGCTCGGTTTGAGGGGCTCGAATTTCACCATATAGCCTGGGAGAACAACCAAGCAGCAGATGTGTTGGCACGCATTGGCGCAAAGCGCGATGCCGTCCCTCCCAACATCTTCCCAGAGAGGCTTTTCAAGCCATCCGTATTATGGGAGGGAGAGTCCGGAAATAACATCCCGGACCCAACCACACTACCCCACACCAAACATTATGACATAGTTGGTGGTTCTGCCAACGAAATAACACCGTCAGCCCACACAATAATGGCAGTCATTGCCCCGTGGACAGAACCATTCCTAGCCTACCTAAATAGGCAGGAACTTCCCGAGGACCAAAATGAGGCCCGCTGCATAGTGTGGCAATCTAAAGCCTATAAGGTCCATGATGGAGAGCTTCATAAGAAAAGCACAACCGGAGTCCTTCAAAGGTGTATCTCCGAAGAGGAAGGGCGGAATCTTCTGGCTGAAATTCATGCCGGACTCGGCGGGTACCACGCCGCAGCCTGGGCCCTTGTAGGCAAGGCCTTCCGTACAGGATTTTATTGGCCGACTGCCCGGGCAGATGCTCAAGACTTGGTCCAACGATGCGTCGGATGCCAGCTCTTTGCTAATCAAAGCCACATGCCACCTACCGCCCTCAAAACTATACCCATCACCTGGTCGTTCGCAGTCTGGGGGCTTGATATGGTTGGACCCCTTAAAGGAGGAACCCACAAGCAAAAATACCTATTGGTCATGGTGGATAAATTCACCAAATGGATAGAGGCAAAGCATGTTAAGACGGCCGAATCCGGACCGGAGATAGACTTCATATCAGGGGTAGTACACCGTTACGGCGTCCCCCATAGCATCATCACTGATAATGGCACGAACTTCACGGCCGACGAGGTCAAACTCTGGTGCAAAAACATGGGCATTAAGCTCGACTACGCTTTAGTCTATCACCCTCAAACTAACGGTCAAGTCGAGCGAGCAAATGGTCTATTCATGAGCGGCATTAAACCCAGACTAGTGCGGTCCCTCAAGGAATCTAATACGCACTGGGTAGAGGAGCTCGACTCCGTACTCTGGGGGCTGCGGACCACGCCGAATCGCACTACCGGATTCACACCATTTTTATGGTGTACGGCACAGAGGCAGTTTTGCCCCACGACATAATTCATGACTCACCTCGCGTGCGCATGTACGAAGAAAGAGAAGCCGAGCTCGATCGGCAGGATAGTTTGGACACCTTGGAGAAGGAGCGCGACGTGGCAAAAGCTCGTTCCGCATTCTATCAACAACAGGCTCGAAGATACCAAATCAGAGAAGTACGGGCCAAAGCTTACAATGTTGGCGAATTAGTTCTACGCCTGCCGGACAAGAAAAAGGACAAACTCAAGTCCAAATGGGAGGGTCCCTTCATCATCAACCAAGTCCTGACCGGCGGAGCGTACCGTCTGCGGAACGCATCGGATAACCGACTTGAGCGGAACCCATGGAACGCAGCCCATCTCCGAAGATTCTACGCCTAGCACCAGACTCTGAGTTCGTCTCCTTCCTCCGTCTATATTTTGTACTTTAACTGTCTTTTATTTTTCTCCTTCTCCCTCCTTTTTTCTGAAGCCGTTGGAGGCTCGTTTGTGCACTGTTCGCACACACTTGACGCGTTATCCGTGCTCAGTATACCTGGGGGCTTCTTTAACAGAAGCTTATTTATACGGGCTTTATGCCCAACACATGTGTCACACTTCCGCATGTACCTTTTATTCACCATTATATGCATCGATATGACTTATGTTTTGGCCAAGCTGGGTTGCCTGGCTCCTGAGCTTACCCCGACGTTCCCGATTGTTCGGCTAGGTGGTAAAGGGAGCACCTCTGCGATTGTTACCGCCGGGTCAGCCGGACGTGTACCTCAGACTGGGTGAAGCCAAAAGCTAGCGTTCTTAAGGGAATATTCGGTCGGTGAACTAAAAGACAATTTCTTACTTATTCATTTATCTGCCCCCAGATGTTTTTCTGCTTTTTTCGCAGTCCGGACATGCACTTTAGGGCATGCCTCCCAGGGAAAGGAACCCCTAACGGAACTATTCTCCCTGGAAGATGTTTCTTACTAACCATGTAATATAACATAACTAATTGGGCACTTATCTGATAAAGCACTCATGACCCCTACACCTGGTCTCCATGCATGCCCCGGTTCTTACATAACCGCGAGGGTATTCCCCCACACTCTGGACTGTCGGGTCCCGAGGTTGAAGCGAAAAGGTCCGCTACGACAAACGATCTACAATCCGGCTAGAAGGCATTCTACATGTCATTTTAAATTACATAGTCAAATTGACTGATTGTATTCCTCTTCAATACCATCTAATAGGCTGTCTAGTTTACAGTCCCGCTGGGAATACTTTGCGGCCAACTCTACTTGGCCATACACTAAGCTCACAGGGATCTCCTTCCCATCGGGCCCCACAGGTCTGACCTCGGCCATGTGGTTTGGGTCAGCCTTCGTGTACCGCGTCTTCACCATGGCCCAGGCCTCCCTGGCGCCTTGATGGCAGGCCGATATCTACCATAGCCGGAAGCACCACCGTGCTCCCTGAGGCCTCTCTGCAAGCTCTCCAAGGCCTTCGGGTAGGGAGATGGATGGCCACAAGGCCTGGGCGATGCCTCTCATCACCTGCCGAACTCGTTCGTGCAGTTGCAGCAGCTCGGGAAGTAGGTCACCCGTTGAACCGGACATTTCCTATGCAGGATGACCTGTGAGCATACCTACAGACATATTTCTGTTAGTCGACTTCCTCGCCGAACTCTTCTTTTCAAAAGTTCGCTCAAGCACTTACTATAAATGCCGCGATGAAGCTGCCGATTCTCCTTAACGGAGTCAGACAGCTGGGCTCGAACATCCTTTAGTTCCTCACCCAGCTGGGTGTTGGCATCTTGGAGATTATTTTTCTCTTGCCTCACCCTTGTAAGCACATTCTCGCCGGCCTTTAATCGGCGCAGGAGTTGTTGCTTGTCCGGATCTAGTCCGGCGCCATCTGCAATATTATTGTCAGACTTATACACACGCCGCACTTCACAAACTACTTATCTTTCGAAGTATATATTACCGGAGGGGGTCTCTGTGGCTCCCCCTATGGCGGCTAGTGCGGCCTCAAGCTGGGCCTTGCACTCTTCAAGCTCCTGAGACAGTCGGGTATTCTTTTCCGTAAGATCCTGCATAACAAATGATCCTTAAATCAGTTCTCCTAACTATTTTAAGTCTCGGGGGCTACTGGCATATATAACTGTCAAATCTCGTCATCCATATGTCCTTTACATACTGCTCCGTGGCTCTGGCTAGACCATCTTGAGCGGCACGGAGGTGCGCGTCTCCCGAATTGAAGGCGTTCAATGCCTCTCGGGAGAAACATGTGTCACGAAGAACTGTCTGGCGGCGCCTGTGATTCATGGAACTCTCCACCTCGGAGTTGGTGGCGGACAATCTGTCGGCATCCTCTGTCGGAGGAGCATCCGATGCATGCCTCATGTTCACCTCCGCTTCTGGACCCAGCGTTGGAGCCTAGCTGGTGGAGGCTCGATTGGCCATATCTCCGGACACAGTCAGGCGAGCGCTCTTTTCCTAAAAGGAGCACCAGCATTAATATACCTTCCCGGAATCAATCTCGGGAATATGGAGACACGCCTTACCGTTGCGGTGGCGTTTCAATCCGGACCGCACTTATTTTTAGCCTGTGTGGCCATGCTGCCCCTTGTTGGCTAGTCGCCGCGGGCTCGGCCTCCCGCCTCGAAGGCACCCCCTGCGAAACACCATTAATATACGATGATCAAAAATAAGCACGAATGGGTCATTATCAAAGTACTGGGGCTTCGGTCTCAGTTACCTGTGAGGCTGGAAGTATTCCGGGTTAATCGGCCATAATGGCAACCAAGGCATTATCGATGCTTAGTTGGTGAAATACCCCATCAATCAGCTCCACCAATATGTCCGGATCCTCTTGGGAGGCCGGATCGAGGAACCGTTCCGGATCCTCGGGCTGCGGAGGCGGGCTGTTTATATCTTTTACGGCCTGGCGCAGTTCCTGCGTCGAAATCACAAAATGAGATATCTAACCATGGGAGTACGGATCGGATGTGCAAGAAAGGAAATGTCCGTTTACCCAGCTTCGAGGATTGTTCATAGAAAATCCGTTCAATGGACTGACGTGGAGAAAATCTCCTCTTCCCCCTTGTACAGCACAGACAAGATCTTCACAAGATCGGCGACCGATCCCGGCCTCGTACGGCCTTGACGGGTGGCATCGTCCTCCCCGTTGAAATCCCACATGGGGTGGCCCCTATATTGGAGCGGCTGCACCCCCCGCATAATGCAGGTGGCCATGACACCGATCATGGTCAGTCTGGAATGAGCTAGCAACCTTATTCGGCTCATCAGGTAAAGGACATCCCTGTCATTTTCCCTCTGGGGGCTCCGTGGACACCAACTTAGGCGTTTCTTCAAGGGAGCATTACTGAACTCCAGGAGGCCGATCCAAACGGGATCCGGTAGCGAGGCGTCTTCTATATAAAACCATTCCGAAGGCCAGTCTTCGGACGCCTTCTTCGGGGTTCCGGATAGATATCCAGTCCCGGTGATGCGCCATAGCTCGGCTCCGCCCACTTGATATATTGACCCCTCATGAGAACGGGGTACAAGGCAGAATAATCTCTTCCACAGCACAAAATGAGCCTCGATGCCCAAGAACAGTTTGCAAAGGGCCACGAAGCCCGTGATTTGCAGAATGGAGGCAGGCGTAAGGTGGTGCAGCTGGAGGCCGTAGAACTCCAGGAGCCCCTGGAGAAACGGATGTATTGGAAATCCGAGTCTTCTTACCAGATAAGAGAAAAAGCATACCCGCTCTCCTTTGGAAGGATCGGGGACGCTCTCCACTTGCTTTCCGCCCTTATAGGTGGCGAGTCCGGCTCGAACCGGAACCATGAAGGCTGGGGGATGAAATCCCTTGGTTTGGAGCGTCACTAGCTTGCTATGCGGGACTGAGCATCTCTCCCAATCCCCAGGCTGGGAGCGCGAGAGGAGGAGTCGCGTCGACTGTCCATGATGGAATGGATTTTTTTGTCAGAGGCGCTCCGATGAAAGCTTGCGGAGGGGGGGATGGTGTGATTCGGATCTAGATCCTCGTCTCTTTTTATAGGCGGCTCATTTGCGCAGCTAGGGGGGAAAGTGTAAAAATACCCTGGCTTTTCGCATTCGTTCGACACGTGGAAGATGGCCATTATTGGGCGTGGAAGCCAAGGAGTGCAGCATTTATCAGAAGCCGGACACTATTCGACAAGTATATGGAATTTGGAGAAGAACTTGCCTCGCAATGCCAAAGACAATCTACGTGTCGGATTCGTCGTCATTGAAGCCTGGTTCAGGGGCTACTGAGGGAGTCCCGAATTAGGGGGTGTCTGGATAGCCGAACTATCATCGTTGGCCGGACTCATGGACTGTGAAGATACAAGATTGAAGACTTCGTCCCGTGTTCGGATGGGACTTTCCTTGGCGTGGAAGGCAAGCTTGGCGATACGGATATGTAGATCTCCTACCATTGTAATCGACTCTGTGTCACCCTAACCCTCTCCGGTGTCTATATAAACCGGAGGGTTTTAGTCCGTAAGACGAACAACAATCATACCATAGGCTAGCTTCTAGGGTTTAGCCTCTTTGATCTCGTGGTAGATCTACTCTTGTACTACCCATATCATCAATATTAATCAAGCAGGAGTAGGGTTTTACCTCCATTAAGAGGGCCCGAACCTGGGTAAAAACATTGTGTCCCTTGTCTCCTGTTACCATCCTCCTAGACGCACAGTCCAGGACCCCCTACCCGAGATCCGCCGGTTTTGACACCGACAGGGAGCCTTGGGATCGGCCATTTCCGACCACTGCCCCTTGCTCCTGGAGCTAAATGCCGATTGGAAGGTGGGTAGGCGCTTCCGTTTTGAAGCTTTTTGGCCCAAGGTGGACGGTTTCCTAGAGATTGTTCAAGCAGCATGGGGTTCAGTCCCTTCTACAGGCAACCCCTACGTGGTTCTGCATCATAAACTTGGGGGCACAGCTAAAGCCCTACAGAGGTGGAGTGATAAGTGGATAGGAAACCTGAACCTACAAATTGGGGTGGCTATGGAACTGATTTATCGTCTGGACTTGGCCTCTGAGTCCAGGACCCTTACCGTGGAGGAGGTCGCTCTTCGTTGTAATCTAAAACGCAAGCTACTTGGCCTCTATTCGCTACAAAGGACGATCGCTCGTCAAAGATCTAGGATGATCTTCCTCAAGGATGGGGATGCCAATACGGAGTTCTTTCACACGCATGTGAGGCACCAAAGGAGGAAGAATTATATGTCTTGGCTGTCTCGAGACGGTGAGACTTTCATGGGGCAGGAGCACATTGCAGAGATGGTGGATGACTACTATGGCAATCTTTTGGGCACTCCCTCCCAACGGGTGCACACTCTCAACCTGGAAGCACTTGATCTTCCCACCTTGGATCTTTCGCATCTTGAGCTTCCTTTTACGGCCGAGGAGGTGGAGAGGGCTGTCAAGTGTATGCCGTTGGACAAGGCCCCTGGGCCGGATGGTTTCACTGGGAGATTTTATGCCACATGTTGGGCTATCATTAAGGAGGATATCATGCACACGTTTCACACGTTCTATCTTGGTGATATGCGAGGCCTCCAGGCGATCAATAAAGCTCTCATTTCCTTGCTCCCAACGGTGGATGGGGCTCTGGACATCAAGGATTTTCGCCCGGTTAGCCTTGTTCATGGAGCTATAAAGCTATTTGACAAAGTCCTAGCGATCAGGCTGGCGGATGATCTTCCTAGGCTGGTGGGCGTGCATCAGAGCGCATTTGTGAAAGGACGATCCTTACATGACAACTTCATGCTAGTTCAATGTACGACAAGGAGACTTTATGCATTGGGCGATCCGGCGGTGATGCTCAAACTTGACATCACCAAGGCCTTTGATACTGTCCAGTGGCCTTTTTTGATTGAGGTCCTTTCCCGGCTGGGGTTTGGTCCTAGATGGATTTCTTCGATCGTTGGCCTTCTTGGCACGGCAGCGACGAGGGTCTTGGTAAATGGAGTGCCGGGAAATGACATTTTCAACTGCTGCGGGTTACGCCAAGGTGATCCAGTTTCACCCTTGCTATTCATTTTGATCATGGAACCTTTGCACAAGTTGTTCGAGCTAGCTGCTACATGGTGTTTATTGGCACCGCTGGCAAGAGTTGGGATGAAGCAGAGAATATCCAATTTTGTGGATGATGTGATGATTTTCGTCAAGTCGGGCCGGCTGGAGTTGGCAGTCACGGCCGACATCTTGGAGGCTTTTGGGGTGGCTTTTGGCCTTCGAGTGAACTAGAGCAAGAGCGCGGCCTTCGCTATTCGTTGCTCTGATAATTAGAAGATATTGGTGGGGCAATCTCTAGGGTTCTCGTTCAGCCACTTCCCATGCAAATATTTAGGCCTTCCGCTGACCATTCGTAAGCAGACCTCGGCTCAGCTACAGTACCTGGTTGACCAGCTGGCGCGTCGCCTCCCCACTTGGCGTGGTTCCGCCATGCCCAAGAGTGGCAGACTCCTGCTAATGCAAGTTGTACTTTGTGCCATCCCCATTCACGCCATGATGGGCTTGGACCTGTCGGCCAAGACAATAACAGCGATGAACAAGATTATCAGAGGCTTTCTATGGTGTGCTAAGGCGGAGGCCAACAGAGGACAGTGTTCGGTTGCTTGGGATGTTGTGTGCACACCCAAATGGGCAGGTGGTCTGGGGGTTCCAAATCTGAGATGGCACAATGTAGCCATGCAGGATAGGTGGCCTTGGCTGCGCCGCGCTGATTCTTCAAGACCCTGGAGTGAGTTTGACATCCAAGTTCTGACAGAATCTATTCAGCTCTTTCGCTCGGGAACACACTCAACTCTTGGTGACGGCTCCAATACCATCTTCTGGGAGGACCGCTGGCTGGAGGGGTCCAGGATTCAGGACATCGCCCCACGGGTATATGCTAAGGTGCCGCCCCGGAAGCGGCACGGTCTGTCCGTGCAAACGGCTATCCAGGAGGGCTCTTGGCCTCGGGATATTAATCCTAATCTTGACTTGGACGAGCTGCGTGAGTACGTGAACCTCTGGCATCGGGTGGCCATCATTCAACTGCAACCTGATTCGCCTGACAGACTATCTTGGGCTTGGGAGAGAAATGGCGCTTTCTCTGTTAGGTCGGCTTATGCGGCCATGTTCGCAGGGAGGATTGTCAGCCCCACTGCGGATTTTACATGGAGATCGAGGGCACCTCAGCGATGTCGCTTCTTCTCCTGGATGGCTTTGCGTAACAGATGCTGGACCTCCGACAGATTGGCTCGGAGAGGACTCCCGCACCAAGACGCTTGCCCGTTTTGCAATTAGTGTGAGGAGTCTATCAAGCATATCTTGTTGGGGTGTGTCTTTGCTAGGACAGTGTGGCATGTGGTTTGCATGGCCATTGGTAGGCCGGAGTGGGTGCCCACCATAGTTGACACACTGGTGGATTGCTGTCAGAACAAGCACGCCCCAGATGGACAGTTGCGTGACTTCCGCACGATCTTGGTGCTCGTCCTTTGGGAACTTTGGAAGCACAGGAATGGTATTGTGTTTGATGGTGAGTTGCCCTCAATCACTCGCATCGAGCAAGGATCTTGGAGGAGAGCAGGACGTGGGCTGCAGCCGGTCTTCTTAAAGGAGAAATGGGGGAATTCTTCAGTAGTTTGTCGCGGTGGGTAGATCATGAGTAATCCGTTATTGTAACTAAGGTGGATTGGGCAAGGCTGCCCATAACATTGTATCACGCTGTTTAGGGGCTCTTTACCCCCTCTTTATCTTATATATATGATGCGCATGCTTGTGCGCATTCGAGAAAAAAAAACTTCAACAGAAAACTCGGTAAGATCCGTTAGTATAATAAAGCAAATCACCACTATAAGTACTGTAGAAAACCAATTCATATTTTTTCCATTGTGTCTACTGTAATATAACTATTGCATGGCTTAATCCACTAATATAAATTGATAGATTCATCAAAACAAGCAAACTATGCATCAAAAACAGAATCTGTCAAAAACAGAACAGTCTGTAGCAATCTGAACATCCACCATACTTATGTTACCCCAAAAATTCTACCAAAATTAGGAAAAATAAAAAAGTTGTATATCAAGACAGTGCAAAAGGAATCAGAACCAATTGACGTTCCAGATAAAAATGTAAAATCGCGCACTACAGCCAATGTTTCTGTCCTGCACCGTACAAACCAACAAGCATTGTAAACATCCTAAAGGCAAACCTTGGCACATTATTTTTATAATACAATGGAATTGTACATGGGGATAATTATTTTATATGAAAAGTTTCTGTAATCAAGATTCACAAAGTTTCCGTGAGCATGAACAAAGTTCAAGGAGCTCTCCCACTTCAACAATGCTTGTCTTTCTCACTTTCACTTTCCTTTTTGAAAAGTTTTAGGTTCCCCTCTTTATTTGTTTTTGTTTTTAAACTATATAAAAGCACTCAATAGAAATAAATGACTCTCTAAAACTTCCGGGTTGTCTCCCTGGCAGCGCTTTCTTTAAAGCCATTAAGCTAGGCATTTAGTGCTCAAGTAACGAATCCACCCGGATCCCAAGGTATATCAAAGCCAATTTGAATTAACAATGATTTGTAATTTAGTAGTGAGCACAAAGTAACATATATCATGCAACAACGAAGTCTAACTCTCTTCCTATGCATCGACATGTCATAAAAGAACAATTCATGCACACATAGTAAAGGCCAATGCATAGTATAAACAGTTTCTTGCAAATTTGTCGTATTGGAAACATAGAGAGGTGGAGATATAGTTCCTCTCTCATAATAATTGCAAGTAGGAGCAGCAAGCACATGCATATTACATTCATTAAAATCATCATGTGCAATGGTAAAAGGCAACCCATCAATATAATCCTTAATAAGCACAAACTTCTCCGCTATAGTGTAGTCGGGAGAATTCAAAAAGATAATAGGACTATCATGCGTGGGTGCAATAGCAACAATCTCATGTTTAACATAATGAACTATAGCAAGTTCATCTCCATAAGCATAATTCATATTGGCATCTTGGCCACAAGCATATCAAGCATCATCAAAAGGGGATATTTCAATAGAAGCAACGGGATCATAACAATCATCATAGTAATCATCATAGCAATCATCCTTCGGTAAGCATGAAGGGAAATTAAACAATGTATGAGTTGAAGAGTTACTCTCATTCGAAGGTGGGCACGGGTAGCTAATCCGCTCTTCCTCCTTTTGTTCTTCGCTCTCCTCATCATCTTTTTTCATCCAATGAGCTCACAGTTTCATCAATTTCTTCTTCCATAGCTTCCTGCAAAATATTAGTCTCTTCTTGGACAATGGAGAATTTCTCAATATATGGTTTAACATAGGCATTAGAAGCATAATTATCATAACAATATTCAAGTATGGCAAAACTTTCAGATTTGTAAAGAGTGGCATCATACTTTTCAATCAAAGAAGCAATTTCAAAAGCACCCTTAAAAGCAACAAATTCTTCAATTTGTTGAACATCATAGTGATTATAAACACCCTTAGCATACGAAGATACGATTCCATTATCAATAAACTCACATTGGTAGGGAAGGTGTTTCTTAGGGTTTTCAGAAAAACAAGTAACATCATATATTTCACATAAATTCCGAGCATAGCATTGCAAATGTTGAATTTGATCCCATAATTGTTTCCCTTTTTCAGATATACGGTGTCGCACATAACAAGCATGCTCATCTAAAGATTTTCCCTCAACTAAGCTAGTTGGGGTTTTAGCATGAGCACATAGGGATCGAAGATGATCCAAGTAAAAAGCTTCAATAGTGTGATAGATTTTGAGTGGTTCTTCAACCATTGGAGCAGTAGGTACAACTAATTTTTTTGGTATTTTGTGTTTCCTACCCATAACTAAAGAAAGAAAACAACTAAGGACAGCAAATAAAAATTACTTAGTGATAAAGCAAACAAGCACACACGAGAATATTCACCCCATACTATGATTCCCCGGCAACGGCGCTAGAAAAAGGTCTTGATAACCCACAAGTGTAGGGGACCACAATAGTTTTCGATAAGTAAGAGTGTCGAACCCAACAAGGAGCTAAAGGTAGAATAAATATTCCCTCAAGTTCTATCGACCACCGATACAACTCTACGCACGCTTGACGTTCGCTTTCCTAGAACAAGTATGAAACTAGAAGTACTTTGTAGGTGTGATAGGATAGGTTTGCAAGATAATAAAGAACTCGTAAATAAAAACTAGGGGCTGTTTAGATAAAGAAACAATAAAGTAAATATAGCGAGTATGGAAAAGTGGTGGTAGGAGTTGTGAAATTGTCCCTAGGTAACTGACTACGTTACTAGACCGATAATCACTATTGCAATTCTATTTGAGGGAGAGGCATAAGCTAACATACTTTCTCTTCTTCGATCATATGCATTAAGGTAAAACCCAACCATAGCATTAAAGCATCAAGTCCCCTTTATCCCATACGCAACAATCTACTTACTCGGGTTTGTGTTTCAGTCACTCACGCAACCCACTATAAGCGAATCATGAACGCATTGTAACACCCTACAGCGGGGATCCCTCACGCTTGCGTGACATGGAGGACACCATAGGACAGAACCAATAATAAAACATGCAACTCAAACCAATCATAGTAATTCATCAATCACCGATAGGACAATCAAAATCTACTCAGACATCATAGGATGGCAAAACATCGTTGGAAAATAGTATGAAGCATAAAGCACCATGTTCAAGTAGAGGGTACAGCGGGTTGCGGGAGAGTGGACCGCTGAATATAGATGGGGGAAGGTGATGAAGATGTTGGTGAAGATGGCGGAGGTGTTGGTGAAGATCACGGTGATGATGATGGCCCCCGGCAGCGCTCCGACGCCACCGGAAGCAAGGAGGAGAGAGGCCCCCTTCTTCTTCTTCTTCCTTGAACTCCTCCCTAGATGGGAGAAGGGTTTCCCCTCTGGTCCTTGGCTCCCATGGCTTGGAAGGGGCGAGAGCCCCTCCGACATTGGATCTATCTCTCTATTTCTATGTTCTGTGATTCTACCCCTTCACCGTTTCCTTTATATCTGGAGATCCGTAACTCCGATTGGGGTGAATCTTTCGCCCAGATTTTTCTCGTAAAAATAGCTTTCTTGCGGCAAAATAAGAGCGTCAACCGCCTTACGGATGGACCACGAGAGTCCAGGGCGCGCCTCCCTGTCTCGTGGCCACCCCGGACACCGTTTCGCGTTGATTCTTCCTCTGGAAAACCCCAAATATTCCAAAATAATTCTCCGTCCATTTTTATCCCGTTTGGACTCTGTTTGATATGGGTTTTCTGCAAAACATAAAACATGCAACAGACAGGAACTGGCACTGGGCACTGGATCAATATGTTAGTCCCAAAAATAGTATAAAAAATTGCCAAAAGTATATGAAAGTTGAATAATATTGGCATGGAACAATCAAAAATTATAGATACGACGGAGACGTATCATCCATCATCTTATCAGTGGGATCCGGAGGATATCGCCGGCTACTGGCAGTACGATGACACTCCTCAGTACATCAGGGAGAGTAGCCGCGATCCATGGCCATAGACCAACTTAGGCCAAAAGTCTAAGCTTGGGGGAGTACGTATTTCTCACTGACATTACATTCATGTTCACACACTCATTCTAGTTGTCGGTGCTCATACTTTTTCATTGTACTATCCATGATAGTTTAAATTTCTTTTTCTAGCTTTCTTCTTGTGTGTTTGATAAACCTTCAGAAAAGCAAAAAAAATAGTTAGTTTAATTTCCATGCTTGTAGTAGTAAACTAAAAGAAAACCCAAAAAGATTTCCCGTTCTTCTTTTGCTTGTTGGGAGCTTTCCCGTGTAAATAGTTTTATTTATTTTCTTTCCTTTGGGGGTCGAGAGGAGTAGACCATAATGAAAATGTTTAGTGGCTCTTATATGCATTATTGTTGATTTAACCAAGAGCCCGTATTACCTTGTCTTCTCCCTTGAATTGAATGCTTGTAGATTCCAGCTTAGTCCAATGCATGTGCACTATTATTATTATCGACATTGTTCGGTCGTGCAAGTGAAAGGCAATAATGACGATATATGATGGACTGATTGAGATGAGAGAAGCTGGTATGAACTCGACCTCTCTTGTTTTTGTAAATATGATTAGTTCATCATTCCTGATTAAGCCTATTATGAATAAACATGTTTGCAATGACAATTAGAGATTATAGTTGCTTATTCCATGCTTAATTAGCAAGGAGCTTATAATGGTTTACCTTGCGTGCCAACGTGCTATTAAAATGGTTGTGATGTGGTATGATAGGGTGGTATCCTCCTGTGAATGATTCGAGTGGCTTGACTTGGCACATGTTCACGCATGTAGTTGAAACAAAATCAACATAGCCTTCATGATATTTATTGTTCATGGTGGATTATATCCTACTCATGCTTGCACTCGGTGTTGATTAATTTTAATGCGTGTTCATGACTGTTGTCGCTCTCTCAGTTGGTCGCTTCCCAGTTTCTTGCTAGCCTTCACCTGTACTAAGCGGGAATATTGCTTGTGCATCCAAACTCCATAAACCCCAAAGTTATTCCATATGAGTCCACTATACCTTCCTATATGCGGTATTTACCTGTTGTTCCAAGTAAATTTGTATGTGCCAAACTCCGAACCTTCAAATGAAATTCTGTTTTGTATGCTCGAGCAGCTCATGTATCAACTAGGGCTCTCTGTATCTTCCCTGCTAGGTGGTTTATTCTCAAGGGGAGTGGACTCTGCTCCTCATTCACGAGAAAATGGCTGGTAACCGGGATGCCCAGTCCCATGATCAAAAGATCAAAGCAAATCAAAATAATTAAACAAAACTCCCCCAGGATTGTTGCTAGTTGGAGGCACCCGTTGTTTCGGGCAAGCCATGGATTGATGCTTGTTGGTGCTGGGGAGTATAAACTTTACCATTCTGTTTGGGAACCGCATATAATGTATGTAGCATGGAAGATATCGAGATCTCATAGTTGTTACGTTGGCAGTGAAAGTATACCGCCCAAAATGCTATTCATATCTATTTTAAAATCGAGCCCTGACACCTCTACAAATCCCTGCTTCCCTCTGTGAAGGGCCTATCTATTTACTTTTATGTCGAGTCATCACCCTCTTATTAAAAAGCACCCGCTGGAGAGCACCTCTATCATTTGCATGCATTACTATTAGTTTATATTGGGTATGACTTGACTGGATCTCTTTTACCATGAATTACAATGTTTAGTCAGTCCTTGATCTTTAAAGGTGCTCTGCATTTATGTTTTGCGGTCTCAGAAAGGGCTAGCGAGATACCATCTTGTTATATCATATTATGATTGTTTTGAGAAAGTGTTGTCATCTGAGATTTATTATTATTGCTCGCTAGTTGATTATGCCATTGATATGAGTAAACATGAGACCTAAGTGTTATTGTGAATACGGTTAGTTCATAATCTTTGCTGAAAACTTGAATGATGGCTTTACATATTTGCAACAACAAGAGCAAACAGAGTTTGTAAAAGTTTTTCTTTATCACTTTCAGTTTGTTAACTGAATTGCTTGAGGACAACCAAAGGTTTAAGCTTGGGGGAGTTGATACATCTCCGTCGTATCTACTTTTTCCAAACACTTTTGCCCTTGTTTTGGACTCTAACTTGCATGATTTGAATGGAACTAACCCGGACTGACGCTGTTTTCAGCAGAACTGTCATGGTGTTATTTTTGTGCAGAAATAAAAGTTCTCGGAATGACCTGAAAATCCACGGAGTAACTTTTCAGAATTAATAAAATATACTGGCGAAAGAAATAGCGTCAGGGGGCCCACGCCCTGTCCACGAGGGTGGGGGTGCGCCCCCTCCCCCTGGGCGCGCCCCTGCCTCGTGGGCCCCCTCAACATCCACCGACCTCAACTCCAACTCCATATATTTTCTTTCGCGGAGAAAAGAATCAGAGAAAAAATTTCATCGCATTTTACGATACGGAGCCGCCGCCAAGCCATAATCTCTCTCGGGAGGGCTAATCTGGAGTCCATTCGGGGCTCCGGAGAGGGGGATTCGTCATTGTCGTCATCATCAACCATCCTCCATCACCAATTTCATGATGCTCACCGTTGTGCGTGAGTAATTCCATCATAGGCTAGTTGGACGGTGATGGGTTGGATGAGATTTACCATGTAATCAAGTTAGTTTTGTTAGGGTTTGATCCCTAGTATCCACTATGTTTTGAGATTGATGTTGCTATGACTTTGCTATGCTTAATGCTTGTCACTAGGGCCCGAGTGCCATGATTTCAGATCTGAACCTATTATGTTTTCATGAATATATGTGAGTTCTTGATCCTATCTTGCAAGTCTATAGTCACCTATTATGTGTTATGATTCGACAACCCCGAAGTGATAATAATCGGGATACTTCTCAGTGATGACCATAGTTTGAGGAGTTCATATATTCACTAAGTGATAATGCTTTGGTCCGGTTCTCCATTAAAAGGAGCCTTAATATCCCTTAGTTTCCATTAGGACCCCGCTGCCACGGGAGGGCAGGACAAAAGATGTCATGCAAGTTCTTTTCCATAAGCACGTATGACTATGTTCAGAATACATGCCTACATTACATTAATGAACTAGAGCTAGTTCTGTGTCACCCTATGTTATAACTATTACATGAGGAATCGCATCTGACATAATCATCCATCACTGATCCAATGCCTATGAGCTTTTCACATATTGTGCTTTGCTTATTACTTTACCGTTGCTACTGTTACAACTACTACAAAACTGCTACCGTTACTTTTGCTACTGTTACCGTTACTTCCATACTACTTTGCTACTAAATACTTTGCTACAGATACTAAGTTATCCAGGTGTGGTTGAATTGACAACTCAACTGCTAATGCTTGAGAATATTCTTTGGCTACCCTTGTGTCGAATCAATAAATTTGGGTTGAATACTCTACCCTCGAAAACTGTTGCGATCCCCTATACTTGTGGGTTATCAATATTACATATATTACTTCATAATAGAACCTTAAATCATCCAAGACTAATGGATTTGAATGAAAGAGTAACAATGGTGCATGAACATGATAGCTACAATGGTTGTTTCAAGAAACATCACTGTAACTTTGGCATGCACAACTGAAAAGGTTTATTTAAATAGAAAAAATGTGATATGTGAGTGTCCAGTCTTGATAGCGTTGAATCAATATTGTACCTTTGGCCATGATACGAAGGAGATATTGATTTATGTTCAAGCAATGCACATCCACGATCGCTAGATATTGATACATGAATGAATTGTGCAATCTCTCTCACACGCATACATATCTCATTTCCCTGTGGGCATCGGAATCACACACGCGCACTTCGTGTGTTTCTCTCCCTCCGTCAAGGTTAGAATTCGTCTTTCTACCCCATCCTACAAGTCTCTCACACAGAAACACACACACTCTCTCTGTCTAACACGCCCACCCCTTTAATTCCGCCCACCCACAGCCAGTAATGTCTCAAAGTATAATAATGTCTCTCACACATATGCCTAAGGTTAACTCGAGTTCCGGAACCATATGAATACATATAATGGGATTCCAGCAGAGCACCTTTTGTTTTGAGATTTCGCTCTCTCTCTCTCTCTCACACACACACACACACACACACACACACACGCGCGCGCACATTGTTTCTCACTTCATTTTTTCTGGAACTTGCATGCACACCATTTGTTTATCTTCGTGATGCTTTAAGTGTGCCTCGCACAAATGCTATCTACCTATCCCTTAATATAGCTAGATATGTGTCACACAAACTCCTTCTCCCTACTAGCAAGATGCCTATGCGTTGCACGGAACATCAAGATGCATTTGTATGAGTAGTTTATCTTGTGGGAGAAAAGGATGAACGAGGGAATGCCTTATTTGCAAATTCGGAGAGGGGTGTGGGTATCTTTTTGCAAAATTGCCATAGTTTCCTTCCTATCCATCGGATATAAATTGGATGGCCTATATTGCCGGATGGCAGGAACACCATCATCACCAACTCTATTTTTTTATAAGAGTAGAGATATGTGAGTGTCACTGCCCCCCCCCCCACACACACACACCCACACACTTTCCAACACCGAAGGAGTAGGGTTACACCTCAATCTTGATACTAATCCATCGACTGGCTTCTCTCTCAAACACACACACACACACTTCCCAACACCGAAGGAGTAGGGTGACACCTCGATCTTGATACTAATCCATCGACTGGCTTCTCTTTCAAACACACACACACACACACACACACACACACACACACACTACCCGACACCGAAGGAGTAGGGTGGCACCTCGATCTTGATAGTAATCTATCTACTCCTCTTTCAAACACACACACACATACACACACACTCGCTAGTTGTGCCTTTGTGCCTACCGCGCACACTCTTGATACGTCTTTCTCTCCCTCCCCCTCCCCCCCCCCCCACCCCAACAATGACAGCAGAAGGGTGACAACTCGATTTGATCGTAATCTGTCAATTGGTTTCTCTCTCAAACATTGTATCTCTGTGCCTTGCTTAGTAGCCCCCTCGATATGCAGACTTCTCGCGCACGCACAGCTGTAGTGACGATGACGCTGAACCCAGTGTGCCTTGTTTTTACCGGCCTCATGTGATAGTTTTCACCCTATTTTATGTTAATTAACAAGGCAACCTTTTCTTTGTTACTACTAGTGAATCTGAAATCATTCGGGACAGACATAAAATATATCACTTCAACCCAATTATCGCAGTAACTATTTTAAAAGAAACTAGCTAGATACCCGTGCATTGCACGGAACATCAAGATGCATTTGTATGAGTAGTTTATCTTGTGAGAGAAAATGAAGAACGAGGGAAGGCCTTATTTGCGAACGTGGAGAGGGGTGTGGGTATATTTTTGCAAAATTGCCATAGTTTCCTTCCTATCCGGTAAATATAAATCCGACGGCCTATATTGCAGGATGGCACGCACACCATCATCACCAACTCTATTTTCTACTCCCTCCGTTCCTAAATACTCCCTCCGTCCAAAAATACTTGTCATCAAAATGGATAAAAAGAGATGTATCTAAAACTAAAATACGTCTAGATACATTTCCTTTTATCCATTTTGATGACAAGTATTTCCGGACGAAGGGAGTATTTGTCTTTTTAGAGATTTCAACAAGTGACTACATACGGAGCAAAATGAGTGAATCTACACTAAAATATGTCTACATACACATCCGTATGTGGTAGTCAATTTGAAATCTGAAAAAACAAATATTTAGGAACGGATGGAGTATAAGAGTAGACATGGAGATATATCTCCAGCATGTTCTACAACAAAAATGTGTTGGACTAGTTAGCGTCGGATGCTCACAACGTGATGACATGAGTTCGAATTCTGTCTTTAACTTTAGATTTTTATATTATATATTACTTATTTAATATATACTTCTTTTGCTACTGTACTGACAGTGGAACCCATAGAGTACTTAGAATACAATATTAAGGATGGACTTGTTTCTTTTTAACTTTCTGTACGAAGCTGTAGCCACCCTGCAAGTCACGTGTACATTGTACATGCAATTAACTTTTTATAGAGGGACAATCATACACGCAATTAACTCAAATGGATTGGATGTCACTCTATTATTTCCAGCATAAGAGCATCTCCAACGGCAGCCGGCAAATTTCCTCCCGCTTCCTTCCGCAGAGGACGACATCAAACGCCAGCGGCATACATTTTCATAACTCTAACCAACCATATGAAATTCGTGCAAACATGGACTAATTTTATATAAGCATGAAGGATTTCGTATAAAAAAGCCGGATCTTCATATAAACATGATGGATTTCATTACATTTACATGAACTAAGTGGTGCCAATCCGGCTCTCTTGGTATAATTAATACTCCCTCCGTTCGGAAATACTTGTCCTAAAAATGGATGTATCTGGACTTATTTTAGTTATAGATACATACAATTTATCCATTCTTAGAACAATATTTCCCGCCAGCTGGAGAGGGAGTACATAATCTAAATGGCAGCCCGCGGATCCCTTTGTCTTCCTCATGTCCATCAGACACTTGCAGGGTCGACAAAGGTCCTCAGAAGAGACGAAGCAGCAAAGAAACCACCTGAATGCATAGTCATCGCCTCGGTGGTGGCCTTCATGGGTCCCAAGTGGCGGCGGCCTCCCGTGTTCGACTTCTCCTCGATGATGGCGGCGGACATGAAGAAGCTGGCCACCGACTCATCGCTCTCCATGCACCCGGCTTCTGTCTCTACCTGCATGGCGCTGCCGCAGGCACGGGAGGCGTGCCCACAGACATGGGAGGCGCGGCCACCGCAGACACTGGTGGCGCGGTACGACGCGGCAGCAACGACGCACGTACCGGCGTGCTCGCCGCTGTGCTGGCATGGAGCAACTCACCACTCCTCATCGAGGGAGCAACTCACCACTCCTCATCGAGCTGAACTGGAGCGGCGAGTTGCTGAACCACGTGCCTGCTTGGGGCAGCAACTGGCTCCGTCGGGCCAAGCGAGGTTGGTGAAGCAGCGAGCAGCCTCGCCCGTATCCGGAGGGCTCGGCAGGCCACCCAGCCGGGTAATATGCCGGAGAATGGCTCCTCGGAAGCCATCGTAAGAGTGGAGAAAATGGTGAAGGAGGAGATGGGGGACCGGCGGAGGGATGTGATTCTTGCCCGTTGTCTGTCTAGCCTCGTGTAAATAGAGGGCAGACGGTAGGAGCTTAGCCGGCGTCTGGCCTTGTTTAAACTGAGGACGGAAGGGAGGAGCTCGGCCGGTGTTGCGTTTAATTCCGGTCCGCTCATGAACGAATGTGTGGCCGGAGTAGGATTCTCGGTTTGCATGCGGGTTTAACGGAGGGGTTTGATGGAGGCGAGGAGGCGTGTTCAGCCGGGTGTGCAGCGGGTGGTGCAATACTATTCGATTTGAAAGCAGTAATGAGCCGCCAAATCACAAAGGCCCTCGCCTCTCGTGAAACCGACCAAGCTAGACTGCCCCACCCTCTAGCCTTTTAAAAAATGTATACTTTTGTACAATAGTAGTATTGATGGATTGCGCCATGGAGCAAAACTTGAAATTAAAAAAAAGGTGGTACATATAGAGAGCGCTCGTCGCCAAATTATGCATATAGTACTATTAAAAAAGCTAGTACGTGCTTAAATGGGGTGCTAAATTCTATTAAAGAAATACTAGTATGTATGTACTGAAGAGTTAAAGTTGAGAAGAAACATAACATAGTTCTGCTGGGGGCTCAGCACAACACACCCCTCAAATTAAACTAAGCACACTTGAAATTAAACTATGCAACTAATCCGGTAGACACTGAATTAGAACCACCATGAGCAACGACACTGCCACCTTACTTGGAGTCCTCGTCCACATCCTCGACATCATCCTTGTCCCTCTTCCTCTTGGTTGATACTTCTTTGCTTGAACCACACACTTTGCTCTTGCTCTTCATCCAACCCTTGTAGATACTGAAACAAAGGTAGCCATCCATTGCAGCGTAGTGGATGTGGTCTATATCTAGTACATTTCGCTGCCATGAATGACGATGAAACGTGTAATGAGGTTTCTCCAGTTTACTGTACGAAGGATGAACCATGGCTCCTGCCAGGGTCAGCATTGAAGGCTGACCATTGGAGGGCAATAGCCGATTCTTCTGGAGGTCGAAGGGGTTGCCTACAACGAGGCCTATCCTACCCAGGACTCTTTCGTCATTCATAAAGTCTACAGTAACGAATTTGACTAGGTCGCTCTTGAGGAAGTTCTTAAAATCCTGGCATTCAACATCGGCATGGCATATGTGGTAGACCAAGCATAAGTCATGCACGCAAACCTGGATCATGACGGGCTTCTTCCTCTCTTCCTCCTTTAGATCCTTATCTCGTCCCAGGACCGTGGTGTACTAAACATCTAGCCCAGCGACCCACTCAGCATTTGAGTTTTCGAACATGCGTCTGAAGCGAGCAAGGCATCCTTTCACCATCGCGGAAGAATGGATGTAGATGACGTCGAACTCATTGCCGGTGATGGTTCTAACCTTGTACTCACCACCGATCATGGAGATTTGGGATGCCATGGATTTGGGAGGAGGGTTAGGATTAGTGGAACTGCCGTAATGTGAAAGGATGGGACGACTAGGAGCAAACTGCCGTAATATTAAAGGATGTGCGGGGACGAGTAGGAGCGAACTGCCAGTGTGCGAATGGTAGGGTAGTGGCTTTCCATTCTCCCATGATACGGGCTTCCGAGAGCCCTTGGATCTGAGATCGAACGGTTGCATGGCATGATTCTAGACCTATGGGTGAATATCCTATCTTGGAGGGTTATTCTGCAAATTTTCAGCAACTTAGCATGCGACCGTTCGATCTCAGATCCAAGGGCTGCCAGCAGCCCGTATCATGGTCACGCCTACCACGACCGTCGTGTCACTCGTGCAGTCGCACCCTTGGAGATTTAACACAGTGCATTAGGCTATCTGATGTTGGCATGTCATACATAGTCATCACTTGGTCACTCATACTACAACAAGGTTAGCTATAAGGTTGGCTATAAGTGTATTTTTTACTTCTCTCAATCTCTTTCTTCGTACAGTAGTATTTATTGCATTTGCCAAGGAGTGACCTCTTCCAATGAAATGGTGCTTAGATGAGGTGCTAAGGGCATTAAATGGGTTAGCAATCAAGTCCCCAATGCATAGGGGCTTATTAGTTTTTTGTTGCTAAGTTTGCTTCATTTAATTAGCTATAGACTCAAAATTGTCTTTTCACCTAGGTACATGCGCTTAGCACCGTTTCTTCCTTGGTTCACCAAACTAGTCTCTCTCTTCTTAATTAACTTGCCACATCAGACTTTATGCCTATGTGGCAAGCTTAGCACATGTAGGAGCAAGTAAGTAAAATAGTGGGCTAGAAGCCCGCTTTACATGGCATTTTTGCATATGTGGAGGAAAGAGGCAAGGAAAAAGTGGAGAAGTGGGCTCTCATGCAAGAGCCAGCCTCTACATGGTGGAGCATTGGGAGAGGCACCTGTATGGAGGTGGTCAGGAATCAGGAGACTCACGCCGGTCGTAGCGCCGCAGTTAAAATGATAATGGCAAGTCAAATCACAGGGCCCCACCTGTCCAGCAGTAACTCATTGTCAAATCACACAGCCCTACGTTTGCAGCAGCCTACTCCCTCATCTTCTCGCGTCTCTGTCGAACCGACTAGGCAGAACTGCCCCGCCTACCGCGCAGGAAAAGCCCCGCCATTGACTTTTAAATAGTACAGTATACTCCCTCCGTCTACGTGGCCTTCCACTATGTAGTCGATGCCCAATGCATTAAAATACTACCGGCTGGGCGACGATGCCCTGAAGATTTTACTTGGCACCGGTCTCACAATGTTGCATTCGTAGCTTGACAAAAAATGGGACCCAGATGCTCTATTCACATGAGTTTCCTTAGCCTGGTTAGCTCTTTGCAGTGGGCCATGAGCCAATTGTTTATTGCTTTCTACATTTGGCACCGGCTGGACATCGGAGCAGCTACTTGCTCTGGTTCCCTGAAAATTTTTTATGGCACCGGCGGGGCAATGGAGGGCATCGGTGCCAAATAAACCAAAAGTGAATTTGGCACCACTTGTGGCCTACATAGTGGAAGTCATCTTAGATAGTGCACCTTGACCAAGGTGGAGAGGAAAACGAGAGAAGTTAATGTTTATTTGCTACTCCCTTCATCCCATAATGTAAGACATTTTTTGACACAATATCATTGTGTGCAACGAACTGACCAATGCATGTCATGTTTGGTAGTCTCAAGTCATTAAAAGCATACAAGCCCCACATCTCTTATTGGTTGATTCCTCTATTTATGTCAAAAAATAAGAAACACGTGAGAGTTAATGCACCGCCCCTATGTGTTTTGGGACTATTTGGTTTTCCTAAGATGACTTACTCACCTAGACGGAGGGAGTATTCGATTTGACAGCGGGCGGTGCAGTTCCCGATACGGCTTTAATGCAGACGAGGGAGGGAGTAGAGGTTCCCAAAATGTTGAACGGACAATGCATCCTCCTTCTATTAATGCATGAGGGAAGTAATGGGAGGAGGACTGGGAAAAGAGGCTGCATGATGTGAATGCAATGCAGTTTGCCCTCATATAAAGGTGCCCCTCCATTCCAATGCATCTACCACATCATACGCACCCAAGCATTTGCCTAAGAACCTACACTAAGTGCAAAAGAGCTCACTCCAGACCCATGGCGGCGATGCACGTGAGCGGCCAGTGGCTGTGCCAGATGGTCCATGACGCCGGCCTGTGGCATGGCACCGAGGATCATCTCCAGACGGTGTTGGAGACCGGCTGGTGGATGGCTGCCGTCGATGCCAACTACGACTCTCAGTTGGACCAGATGATCATTGCCACCAGCAACAAGTTCACCGTCCTCAAGAAGCATGCGAACGACATCGCCCTACTCCTCCAGCCCGCGCGCCCGGGCTCCTCATTGCCTGCCACCCTAATCGGCCTCCATGGCCGAAACCCCTTTCAAGCACTGGTGGCCCTGCGACTGCCCGCCAACGCCATGAAGAATGTCCACCTGGAGGTCGCACTTGCCGCGAGGCACCTTCCCCTGCAAGAATTCGTTGACCTACACGTCCACGTGTACGAGCAAATCATGTACATATGTATCTACAAGGCCAGTGAGGGCGCTACGACGTCGGCCTTCCTCAACCGGCTGGAAGCCTTGGATGCCTTTGCTGAGAAGCACCTTGACCTCGCCACAAAAGACGCCGCTCCTTAGCCGCCGGTCGGTGTCCCGGTACACTAAGTTGAGGATGAGGAGGTCGTACGTTGATGGATGCATCTTTCTTCTTGCCTTCTGTAACCACCACTGCGATCACATCATCGTGGCTTTAATTCTTATAGTGCTGTTGCATTCTCGTTCCAGTCAATACCGACATGTGTGATCCCTTTGGTTAATTATATGCATCACTGTAACTAGTACTCCATCCATCAATTTATACGTTGTGCTTACCTTTTCCATCAACTTTGTGCAATGCACGGGCATCTTGCTAGAAACACTAGAACATGTCGGACCGCGTGTGACCAAACCGACGATGCGCCAACCTAGCTACTATGTACCCTGCTTATCTGGCAGAAATAGCCCCTCCCTAGCGTTTCCAATCGTTATTTCTATCTATCGATCGTGCCAAGCAGTAGGACCAAATGTTACAATTTATACATGTTTCTCTACTCCTACTCCTATAAAAGACTCAGTTGGTGCTGGTGGTGTGTCTGCCATCCATCGTTTCTGACCATTAGATCTGTATCTAACGGCTGTGAGGTAAGTTGTGGCATTTTTGCAACAATATCCCACTTCTCTGCTCCAATTTGCAGAAAACCCCTTATTATCTTGAAAGCAACCACATCCCTCCCTCACCTCATCAAAACAGCCTGAGAAATATATTTTGAGTGAAAAGTACTCCCTCCATTCCTAAATATTTGTCTTTCTAGAGATTTCAATAAGTGACTACATACGGAGCAAAATGAGTGAATCTACACTTCAAAATATGTCTATATAATCTGTATGTGATAGTCCATTTGAAATCTCTAAAAAGACAAATATTTAGGAACGGAGGGAGTAATATATTAGGAGTATATCAAAACAAGAGTGATTTCTTTCATGTTTGTGAACAAGTACCACTATTCTACTACTTCGGATCTGTGGCAACGCACGGGCACATTGCTAGTAAAAGGAAAAGGCCTGCCGCGTTCGCGTCACACCCCCACACGCCCGGGAATCGGGAGTACTCCACGGCCTGTCCGGCACGACACATAGCTTAGGGAAGGCGTGTTGCCTAGCATTTTCACTTTCATGTGGGACCACCGTTGAGCAAACCGACTATTGGCAAACCACACCCTGCCCGCCGCCGGGTTGGAAAAGAGAAACGAGGGGAAGATCTAGTTGTAGCACGGAAGCCAAGAAATTTGGTGTCAGATGGGGCTCGTTGATAAAGTAGGAGCATTCCGTACTAGTACTACTCCTACTAGTACCAAGTTTGTGCTATACAACTAGTACTACCACTATAAAACTAGTAGGTACGTGCACGGCACAGCATCGTAGGAACAAAAAATAGGAAGATCTTGTTTTGGGTGATTTATCTTTTTTTCAGTCAACATAGTATGAATAATATGATGTGGGGGGCACCCATGAAGCTTATGTGGCTTGGTTGCATGGCTACGAAAGGTTAGAGAAAAATAAATAGATAATGTGTTTAGAGTGCACTCCACTAAATAGATATACTTTGGATCCATTGCAACGGGCTAGCACATCTATATCTATACCCCCTATATAGTGTGTGAAAAACTTTGAAAGTTGGCCGTTGGATGAAGCCAATCCAACAGTACAAAGATGGCAAATCCGAGCACTACCGGCCGTTGCATATCATCTACATTCCACCAGATTCTAGAAGACTCCATGGTTGAACTTAATTCATGACTAACTTTGCCACAACTAACCTTAGGCAAAGTTAGTTCTTCAAAATGAGAGCCACAAGTTGTCAAGCCTAAGGGAATCTTGCCACATTTTTTGTGTGTATGTCATGTGGGGCCTTAGTGTGGCTTGCCTAAGGTGTGGCTTGAACCAAACACTCACCTAAGTTAGTCAAACTTACCTAACCTTACGTGTGGCAATCTTTAGCAATATCGTATGATAAGTGTGGCATTGCTAGGCCTAAAACCAAACAACCCCTGTGTCTGCCACAAAAATGTGGCTAACAAAATGGCCACCACAAGTGTGGCAAGATTTGGCAAGAAGTTGAGTCTATGACATGTGGACCATGTAGCTAGAAAAGTGTGGCAAGCCACAAGTGTAGCAATGAACCAAACACATGCCTAAGATATTGTGGCACGCTTAAGCTTAGGCGTGGCAACCTTAGGCTGCAAACCAGACATCTATATATATAGCCCTATATAGTGTGTGAATAACTTTGAAAGTTGGTCGTTGGATGAAGCCAATCCGATGGTACAAAGATGGCAAATCCGAGCACTACTGGCCGTTGGATATGATCTACATTCCACCAGATTTTTCCACATGTAGAATCTAGAAGACTCCACATGTAGAAGCATAATGCACAAACCACCAGAATCTCATGCATGCAATGCACGTGTACCTTACTAGTAGTTGGTAGTAGTAAGAAACAAATTCCGGGTTTAGCACGAGCTCGTACTGCGGGAGCACCACAAGGCCTGCCGCAGGAGTTACATTTCCCTCTCGGGGCCCACGGGACCGAACTTCAGTGGCTTAGTGCCCAGCCTATGAGTCAATGACATGCGGACCTTAAATGCGGCCGGCCCACATGTCATTCTCATGGTGGTGGCGTGGTTCACGACTCACTCGTTCGAGATGAACTGGCCGGTGGTGGCGTGGGCGTGGCGAGGGTGCCATAGCTGGGTGTTGGGGCGTTACGAGGCATAGTACAGAAGTACTCCAGCTGAGGATTGATGCCCGGGACGAAATGCGGCGACCATGAAGTATGGATTGGAGCACAGTAGCGGAGCAGGCAAACCGTGTCCAATCGGGTGTGGCTATGGTAGAAAGTTGATGGTCGTCGCAGTTCAGCTGGACCGCATGTCTTGCACACAAAGGCAGAGGAGCGATGGGGCCGAGAGGGATGAGGCACACATCGGGGGGATGCGGATCCCCTGACGTGAACAATCCTACCATTCTGCCACTGACATGTGGGACCCCCAAGCATGGGTCCCACCTGTCAGCGAAGCAAAGGCAGGCAAGGCTGTGATAGCCGCATCAGAGGATCCATGTCCATGTTGGGGGACGTCGTGCCGTGGGTTGGAGCAGCGTCGTGGGAATCGCGTGTGGGTGTGGCAGTGGTAGAAACAAGAAACGTGATGGTCGTCGTGGTTCAACTTCCATGGACAAGCTGTCATGTCTGCTGACACATGTATATCAAAACTAGAGTGTTTATATTTCAAGCACGTGAACAAGTATTATTCTACTACTTTGGATCCATTGCAACGCACGTGCCAGCACATTGGGAGTAGTAGTGTCTATCTCTATCTCTAGAGGCCTTCCCTCGTTCATCCTTTTCTCTCACAAGATAAACTACTCATACAAATGCATCTTGATGTTCCATGGAACGCACGAGGATGTTTCCTTGGGGGTCTCTCCAGCGCAGCGTGGCCGTAGTTGCAAGTTGACGCCCCTTGAGATGCCGACGTTGAGGGGCACCCGGATTTCCTCCAATGAGCAGGTAAGATGAGTTTGATCACGTAGTAAATGCATTCTAAAGACTACTTCCGTGTCCATTTCCTAATTCTCCCCCTGCCCACTGTTTCACATGTTAGGCTCGGTACGAGTGGAGATTGGCTTGCATATGTACGAGAGGGTACCAACATCAATTTGCACAACATTTACAATGGTGACACTGTTCCTGTAGAACGGTAGAACCTTTGTCCAACATTGGGATCAGCCCTGCAATGGGCCACCCCTGGTACAATGGAACCACGATGAGATTGAATAACATAGCACAAACCTTGCACATGGCAGTCAAAGGTGGACCATGCTGTCTGCGGCCGATTTGTTGCCGTACGAGTACGAAGACCTATGCTCCTTTCTAACCGCATCTTGACGGTGACAAACTAGGGGACTTATTTCGTGTGGGACACATCCTACGATATACTCCCTCTCTCCCAGTTGATTTGTTTTGAATATTTTCATTTTATAAGTTTCAAATTCAAATTTAGATCTCCCCATCACATGTTGAGATTACAATGTCCATTAAATCGTTTCGTGCATGTATAGTAAAGAAACCTATTTCCGCTATACAGTACTGGAGTAGTCATGTTCCTACTACTAGTAGTAGTAGTAGTAGTACAACTGTGGTACACTTGATGGTCAAAATACTATTCATCTGGTCCTCACAGTGAAGTGACAACACCCTGCGCCTGATGTGGGAGTCCTGGATTAGGGGGTCCTCGGACAGCCGGACTATATGCGTATGTCGGACTATTGGACTATGAACATACAAGATTGAAGACTTCGTCCCGTGTCCGGATGGGACTCTCCTTTGCGTGGAAGGCAAGCTTGGCGATGCGGATATGTAGATTTCCTTCTCTATAACCGACTCTGTGTAACCCTAGCCCCCTCCGGTGTCTATATAAACCGGAGGGTTTAGTCCGTAGGACAAGAACAATCATACCATAGGCTAGCTTCTAGGGTTTAGCCTCTATGATCTCGTGGTAGATCAACTCTTGTAATACTCATATCATCAAGATCAATCAAGCAGGAAGTAGGGTATTACCTCCATAGAGAGGGCCCAAACCTGGGTAAACATTGTGTCCCCCGCCTCCTGTTACCATTAGCCTTAGACGTACAGTTCGGGACCCCCTACCCGAGATCCGCTGGTTTTGACACCGACATTGGTGCTTTCATTGAGAGTCCCACTGTGTCGTCACGATAAGGCTTGGTGGATCCTTCAATCATCCGCAATGATGCGATCCAGGGTGTGGTCTTCCACCCCGGACAGATCTTTGTATTCGGCGGCTTCGCACTGCGGGCCAACTCGCTTGGCCATCTGGAGCAGATCAATAGTTACGCCCCTGGCCATCAGGTCAGGTTTGGAAGTCTGAACTACACTGCCGATATCCGCGGAGACTTCATCTTCGACGGATTTGAGCCCATAGCAGGTGCGTCGTACAGTCACGATGAGCATGACTTAGATCTGCCATCGGACGGCATTCAGAAGATCACACCTGCAACTGCCCCAGCCCTAAATCGGAAGCATATCATGCCATCCGAGGACGGGTGGATGGACCCCACCACGAAGGCCGCATACTCATTGGCTATAGAGCCGAACACAGACTTCGCCTCCAATGAGGTCTGTGTCATCGGACCCTTGGACTCGTCTCCGGCCATAGGCTTCGAACCGCGCGCATACGTGCCTATCGAATCTGCTTGGGCGCTGATCATGGAGTTTACCTCCGCGGATATTTTTCGGCACTCGCCCTTGGGAGACGTGCTAAACTCATTAAAATCTCTCTCCCTATCAGGAGACTCTAGGCTGAACTATGTCCGGCTTGAGTGGGAAGCGGACGAAGAAATTCGCTACCCACCCACCACCCACTTAATAGCCACTATCGACGACTTAACCGGCGTACTCGATTTCGACTCCGATGACATCGACGGTATGGACGACGATGCCGGAGAAGAACAACAACCACCGCCCATAGGGCGCTGGACAGCCACCTCATCATTTGATATATATATATATATATATGGTTGACACACCAAAAGAAGGCAATGGCGACGAGGCAACGGAGGATAATCCCCTTGAGAAGCAATCAAAGCGACGGCGTCAGCGGCGCCGCTCTAAGCGCCGCCATAGCAAAAACAGCGACAACGGCACAAGGAAAGATAATACCCCGGTCGACTCAAAAACTAACGACGACCCCATGGACCCAGCGATGGAGCAGGATGAGCAAGGGGACGGCGAACATAGTCTGGGGCGCTGTCCGATCACAGCAATGTCGAAGATAAAACTAATAAATCTGTCCTCGGAGAGGAGAACAGTCCGGACGACGATGTATTCATCATCCCGGAAAGGCACTCGAAACAAGAGAACCTCCACAAAGGCTTATCGCCACCGCGAGGAGCTTAAAGAAGAAGCAAAGGCTTAAAGCCGTGCAGGATACGCTCAATCGTAGATGGAACAAAGTGCATGACACTGATGAAAAATATGGTGGCGATCGCCACACAAAGAGCTACCCAAAGCGCAAGCTGCTACCCGAATTTGACGACGAAGCTATAGAGCCCATCCCGCCAAAAAAATACGGTCAATCTGCCGGACCGACCACCCCATGGCTGAGACAGAGCGGCTCATGACGCCACACACAACTCAGCACATGATCTACGTGAGCACCTAGACAAAAGAGCCGGTATGGCCAGGTCCATCTATGGATCTAGGAAGCGTGCTCCTACTCAGGATCACGGCCACCAAAACGACTATACTGATCGAATACCAGCTCGGAATCAACTCCAAACACTACATCCGTCGGAAGCATGCCACGACACATCAAAATACAGGGGTTCCGCGCACCCCCTGTGCTTCACCGATGAGGTACTGGATCATGAATTCCCAGAGGGGTTCAAACCCGTGAACATCGAGGCATATGATGGAACAATAGACCCTGCAGTATGGATTGAGGATTTTATTCTTCACATCCATATGGCTCGCGGAGACGATCTCCATGCCATCAAATATCTGCCCCTCAAGTTGAAAGGACCAGCTAGGCACTGGTTGAAAAGCCTCCCCGAAAACTCAATTGGAAGTTGGGAGGAACTTGAGGATGCTTTCAGGGCTAATTTTCAAGGGACCTATGTCCAACCTCCGGACGATTTAAGTCACATAATCCAACAACCCGGAGAGTCAGCCCAAAAGCTTTGGAACAGGTTTCTCACTAAAAAGAACCAAATTGTCGACTGCCCGGACACTGAAGCCTTAGCGGCTTTCAAACACAGTGTCCGGGACGAATGGCTTGCCAGACACCTCAGCTAGGAAAAATCAAGGACAATGGAAGCCCTAACAAGCCTCATGACCCGCTTTTGCACGGGCGAGGATA
Source organism: Triticum timopheevii (assembly GCA_963921465.1). Taxonomy (NCBI): domain Eukaryota; kingdom Viridiplantae; phylum Streptophyta; class Magnoliopsida; order Poales; family Poaceae; genus Triticum; species Triticum timopheevii. The sequence goes on from OY997262.1 coordinate 417,065,857, forward strand.
GTTGGTTGGCCCGCAACGGCACCAGCGACCCGGGCACACATCCGAAGTCAGGGACGGCAATGGGAAGCTACGACGCAATAAAAAAAGCGTCGAAATAATGAAGACAGCCCAGATAACATGGCGGTAAATGCGGGTTCAGGGGCTCTCGACTAGGTCAACGGAAAAAGCCATTTAAGGGCAGCAGAGATGGACCGTCCAGCCTAAACAAAATTCTGGACAGATCATGTCAGATTCATGGCACCCCTGAGAAACCTGCAAATCACACCAACAGAGAATGCTGGGTCTTAAAGCAGGCCGGCAAACTAAACGCCGAACACAAGGGGAGAGAGCTGCCAAGTGAAGACGAGGACAAACCTCCCCAGCTGAACAATGGGGGACATAAAAAAATTCCACCAGAGGTCAAATCAGTGAACATGATCTATGTCACCCACATACCAAAGAGGAAGTGCAAACGTGCACTCCGAGACGTATACGCTGTAGAGCCCTTCGCCCCCAAATTCAACCCATGGTCGGCCTGCCCGATCACTTTCGATCGCAGGGATCATCCGACTAGTATCTAGCATGCAGGTTCGGCTGCCTTGGTGCTTGAACCAATAATTGACGGATACCATCTCACCCGATTCCTAATGGACGGCGGCAGTAGTTTAATCTGATATATCAGGACACTATCCGCAAAATGGGGATAGACCCATCAAGAACTAACCAAAGCAGTACTACCTTTAAAGTAGTAATACCAGGCGTAGAGGCCCGCTGTACGGGCTCTCTAACATTGGAAGTTGTATTCGGTTCTCCCAACAACTTTCGAAGCGAAGAACTAATCTTCGACATCGCTCCATTCCGAAGCGACTATCACACACTACTCGGAAGAATGGCCTTCGCTCGTTTTAACGCAGTACCGCATTATGCTTATCTTAAACTTAAGATGCCTAGTCCACGTGGCGTCATCACAATCAGCAGAAATACAGAGCGTTCTTTGCGTGCGGAAGAATATGTGGAGGCTCTAGTAGACGAACCACTGAACGGCCCCTCCAGCCCGAATAAATGATCAGTCGTCGAGACCACGGACACGGCTAGACGTGTCCGGCGCACCACTAGTCGTAACAGCCTAGATAAACCTGAGCTTGGTCGATGGATATGCCCCCATATGTGGTGCTAGGGGCTGCCTGCATGTAAAAGGGCCTATAGTTCGACTCAACCCTATTAATACACAATAGATTGAATTTTCATGGTTCATTAGGAATAACCAACTTTTCGCACAATCACACCAGATTCTTTCACCTGGGTTTTTCTCTTTACAGATGATCACCGTGCTACACCCTTCCAGGATACGTCACAACAGAGACGAAGGCGCAGATGTGCAGCAGGGCCTCCTTCAAAGGTTTCTTTTTAGATTAAGACCCTGTGTAAACCTTTTTTATCGTCTCTTGTTGCCTCAAACCCTCCGGGCACTTAAAACAACTGACAGGGACAATGGCGTTGCTGACAAGCTCTTCCGTCACGCCAGACTAATGCACGTACCTGGAAATTCAGGGCTAATTATCAAGGGCGGTACTCAGCCCAGCATATGTTGTAAAGTCCGAATACCTTCGGGAGTGTTCAGCGTCGCGAGTTTGGCCTTATATGCATCAGCTCCGAATCATGTCTTTGGTCAATAGTTGGGTTTGCCCGGCTCCCGTGTTTTGCTACCTTACGTTCCGCTCTATCGGCTAAGGTGGCACCGGGAGAACTACTGCGACTGTGCCCTGGTTCATCTGGATGAGCACCTCAGTAGAGAAAGCCGAAAACTGACTGTCATGATAAGGCGAGAGACTGGTCAACCACTCAATGACTCAGCGGAATCTTCGTGATTCCTCCGCATTAACGAAGGACCGGTTTCCCGATCACGTATGTACGCGCCCCGTATTCGGATGAACGCGGACATACCAGGGGCTATATAGTAGCCCCACCGTCAAACTCCTATTGCTAAGTGAAAGTGTTAAAGCTATATAATCTAATTGCCTTTTTCGCCGCGCTGTCACCTCCTTAATGGACCAAGACGTTGGATCAAGTGTGAGTACGTGCTTTTCCGAACACCCCCGCATTATATGTGTGGGGGCTGAAGCCGACGACTGCAAACTTTCAGGTTATATACATACATACATAAACGGTCGCACAGGAGGCACTACAATACTTTACGGGCGAAAGTATAAATATAGCCTTTATAATCAAAATAGCATTGTTTTTACAATCAAGGCACATGTCACTAGAACATGGTATTCTTGGAGCACCGAGCCTCTATTGAACGGGCACCTTCTAGCACTTCTTCAAAATAGTGCTCGGGCAAGTACTGACCCCCAGGTGGACCCCTGGTTGCAATTTCGGTGGCCTCCATCTTCGCCCAATATGTCTTGACATGGGCAAGAGCCATCCGTGCACCCTCTATGCACGCCGACCTCTTGACAGCGTCGATATGCGGCACAGCACGAAGAAATCTTTGCACTAAACCAAAATAACTGCCTGGGCTCGATTCCTTCGGCCACAGATGATCCACGACAACCTTCATGACAAGTCCGAACAACCTATGGAGCTCAGCCCACTCGACCAGAACAATCTTTCCACCTCATGATCTTCCCGATCCTTGAAATACTCCGTCGCATCAGCAGCACTCTTTGCTAAATCCAAGTATGCGTCCGTAGAACTCCACAATTAATCAAGAGGGGCATATTTCGGATCACCGAACTTCGTTTGCAATAAAAGGGCTCCCCAGCCGCGATATCACCAGCTTGCCGAAGCTCCTCCCGTGCCGCTCTGTTTTCAGAGCGAGTTTCCTTTGCTGCCTGCAAGGCCTTCTCCAGGTTAGCCATTTTCGCTTGGTTTTCCCTTTCGAGAAGCTCATATCGGTTGGCGGCATTTCTTAGCTCAATAGCCATGCTAGCTATTTTCTCCTCACTTTGGCGATGCGCGGCCTGTTCGGCCTTTAATTCTTCTGCTGCCTTCAGGGCGGCCGCATCACTTCTCTTGGCTTGCTCCTTAGCTCGGGCAAGTTCTGCCCGAATGGTCTCCACGGCGGCAGCTCCATCTGCAGTCAAAGCATACTATAAATACTAGCATCATGCTCTTCTTAATATTTGCTGACCACACGAATATACATACTCTATGCCTCGTCAAGCCGCTTGTTAACAAGCGTGATGTCCGCATCAGCCACATCAAGTTACCGCTTCAATTCGGCAAATTCAGCAGTTCGGTCAGCCATCGGATCTATAGCTGCCTACGCACGAAAGCAGCGCTATTATTACCTAAGATTATGATCCTCTGCTCGCCGCGTCTGGACGGCAACCAGAGTCTCAAGGGCTACTATCTATACAAAGCACACCTTGCATATGCAGTACAGTCAAAAATATACATATTACTTTGCGTACCTCAAAGCCTCTTAGCAGGCTCGTAAAAGCTTCATTCAACCCGCTTTTTGCGGATGACATCCTCTCAACCACCGTATCCATTAAGGTATGATGTGACTCTGAGATAGCCGCTTGCTCCAAAAGACCCATCAATGTGTCCGGTTGTAAGCCAGACACTCCCGGGTTTTTCCTGTCGGTCTCCTTAGGAGCCGAGAACTCCGGGCTTCGGGCGACTGAAGAGTTACCTTCTGGCCTTTGTGGATTAGGAGAAATCCTCTGGGACGACACCTCAGGGTCATCTGCCTCATGAGGCGGGGAAGCAAGAGGAGGCGTTTCGCTCTCCATCATCTCCGGAAGAAGATCCCTCGAGGACGAACATTGTTGAGAAGGGCTATGAGCCGGACTGCAAACATATGTAGTGGTTGTTAGTCTCAAGAAAAGAGCAAGGCGGATTTACTAATGTGGCTTTGTCCACTTTACAGCTCGGTTGACGGCTGGCCCCCTTATGGGTGTTGTGCGGTAAGGACACCCTCTGGGGCAGGACCCCCTGGAGAAGTTTTCTTCCCTCGTTTGGAAACCTCCGTTTCAAAGTCTTCAGGGGCGGTCCTTTTCTTCCCGTGGGGAGAGGGGGTTCTAGATTCGCCTCCCCGGTCGTCCTCCTTCGTGGAGGCACTAATTCCCCCGGTTTGGATGGGTAACGTATGAAGCCCGCTTTCGGCTTCCCTATGCATCCCCTCGTCTTCTCCTGATGGCACTTGATATGGTGCGCGAGCCAGCATCCTGGTTAGTACAGGATCCGGCGAGCCTTCGGGAAGAGGGGCAGAACACCTGATCCTCTCCGCCTTTCTTATCCAGTCCTCGTCGAGGATAAATTTTCAGGATAATGTTGTGACAAATATAACGACAGCATGTTCGGTCGCGAGGTTACTTACTTGGATATCTGGATGGTTGCAGTTGAGAACCGCATCCTCGGTGGTGTCTGGACACTTTATTCGTGATCCGAAGAATAATTGATACATTCCTTCGGGCGTCATGCCGAAGAAGTGTTGAATGGTTCGCGGTCCTTCTGGGTTGAACTCCCACATAGGGAGAGATCGACGTTGGCATGGCAGGACCCGACGGACTAACATCACTTGAATTACTTTGACTAGACTGACATCCCTCTTGAGGAGATCTCGGATGCGGCTTTGCAGTGTCAGCATGTCATTAGCAGGCCCCCAGTCCAGCCCTTTGTTGACCCGTGATGCCAGCTGGGGCAGAGGGGCAGAGCGGAAGGCTGGGGCGGCTGGCCGCTTTGTACCTCGGGGAGCTGTGATGTAAAACCACTCCCGCTGCCATAGGCCGGACACCTCCGGGAGGGAACCCTTTGGCCATAGGCCGTCGGCACCTTTGCTTATTATAGCGGCTCCGCACTCCGCGTGTCGTCCATCGATCATCTTCGGCTTCACATTGAAGGTCTTTGTCGGTGTCAAAACCGGCGGATCTCGGGTAGGGGGTCCCGAACTGTGCGTCTAGGCGGATGGTAACAGGAGACGAGGGACATGATGTTTTACCCAGGTTTGGGCCCTCTTGATGGAGGTAAAACCCTACGTCCTGCTTGATTAATATTGATGATGTGTATTACAAGAGTGGATCTACCACGAGATCAAGGAGGCTAAACCCTAGAAGCTAGCCTATGGTATGATTGTTGTAATGGATGTTGTGTCCTACGGACTAAAGCCCTCCGGTTTATGTAGACACCAGAGAGGGCTAGGGTTACACAGAGTCGGTTACAATGGTAGGAGATCTACATATCCGTATCGCCAAGCTTGCCTTCCACGCCAAGGAAAGTCCCATCCGGACACGGGACGGAGTCTTCAATCTTGTATCTTTGTAGTCTTGGAGTCCGGCGGACGATGATAGTCCGGTTGTCCGGACACCCCCTAGTCCAGGACTCCCTCAGTAGCCCCTGAACCCGGCTTCAATGACGATGAGTCCGGCGCGCATAATGTTCGGCATTGCAAGGCGGGTTCCTCCTTTGAATAATCTAGAGAAGATTCTGAACACCAGGATAGTGTCCGGCTCTGCAAAATAAATTCCACGTTCCACCGTAGAGAGAATAATATATACACAAGTTCAATCTGCTGACGTATTTTGCGGCATGACGTCACACCACTACCAAGCCTTTACTTGAATCATTTTTTATTATACCGCCTCAGCGCGTTTAGCGAAGCGGTTTCCTTGGCACGTCTTGTCGAAGCAGAGATCGTGTTCCCCTTATTCCAGGATTCTCATCAATACGAACGTGGGTAACCCAACCGCGCCCGTCGCCACGCCTCCTCTATCGAAGGCGAGTCCCGAACGGTCACGGAGACGGCTCTTGGTATTCTCCCTCTTTATAATAGGACCAAGGCTCGTTCCTTTTCTTCAATCTTCCACCGAATCTTCTCCTTGCTCCAAGTTCCAACACCCAGAGCCCCAGATTCGAGCGCTTCGGACCTTCAACAATGTCCGGCTCCGACCTTCAGGGCCGGTGGATGCCCTCCTCCGTTACGGAGGAGGACGTGCTAAAGCTGCGAGAAGCCAAGTACCTGTCCTACGAGATTTCGCACAGGTTGCCCGCCGAAGGGCAGGCCATCCCCACCCCCGAGCCCGGCGAGTATGTCGTCTTTGTATCCCACCTCCGTCGGGGTTTAGGCTTCCCGACGGATACTTTTGTGAGAGGGCTCATGTTTTACTATGGGTTGGAATTCCACGACTTGGCTCCGGAGTCCATCCTCCATATCTCCGCATTCATCGTCGTCTGTGAAGCCTTCCTCCGCGTCACCCCCCACTTCGGCCTGTGGCTGAAGACCTTCAATGTGGAGCTGAAGATGATCGGGGGGCGTCAAGCAGAGTGCGGCGGGGCGGCCGTAAGCAGGAGGGCCGATGCCCCGTGGCCCGAGGGCTCCTTCCAAGAGGAGCTCAGCTTGTGGCAGCAGGAGTGGTTCTATATCACCGCTCCAAAGGGTAGCAGGCAGAAGCCGCCGCCTCCATTCTGCTCGGGACCTCCACGACGGTTGATGTCGTGGGTCAACCAAGGGCTCAATTGGGGGCCGTCAAAAGATGTGCCCCTATTGCAGGGCCGGATTCGAGACCTCCAAGCGAGGGAGATCGATCTGGTCGTGGTGGTGCAGGTCATGCTGATTAGGCGTCTCCTGCCCTGCAAACGCCGTCCTCTCCGACTATGGGAGTTCAATCCGGAGGGACCACGGATTCTCCAACACTTCATGGGTACGACACCCGTGGAGATATACAAGTTGTTCTTCGGATCACAGGAGGTGTATCCGGAATTGACCGAGGATGCCGGCCTAAGCTGCAATCGCCCGGATACTCAAGTAAGTAGCTCAGTGTTCGGACGTACCATTTGTTCGCCTTTCTACAATTCGTCTTTTAACCCGTTATCCTTCAACAGGAGTGGATAGCGCAAGCAAAGCTGATACGGTGTCCGGCCCCCCTCCCAGAGACCGCGCCAGAGCCCGTGCTGGTCAGAATGTTGGAGGTTGCGCCTTCAGAAGAAGGCGAAGGGGAAAACAGAGGAGCTACCGCCTCGCCCAAGGGGGCGCTTGAAGAAGGGGGGTCGAGAATCCCTCCCTCCAGGGGGAGAAGAGGACCGCCTCCGAAGACCCGGAGGCCAAAGCCCCTAAGCGGGGGAACAAATCTTCACCAGAGGGTCCTGCGTCCGGGGAGGCCCCGGCCGCACAGTCTTCTCTAAAGAATCAGCCCTCCAACGAGCCGTGAGTAAAAAAAGGGGAGTTTGTTAATAAGAAACATCCCTATTTGTGCTTATGAGGATAACCGAAATTTTTACCTTGTAGTTCGGACATGCGACCTTCTCAGATGAGCTCGTCTTCGGGGGATCTTCATCCGGAGATGATAGAGAGCGAGACGCCTCCGTTTGCTGCGCCGTCGGATAGGGCGGACGAGCCTGAAGTGTCGTCACGGAGGGTATCTCCGAGCTCGGCAGAGCCGAAGAGTTCGGCGCCGACTAGTGTTCGGCCGGGGGAGCTGAAGGATCTGCTTGAGAGGGCGTCCATCTCAGAAGATCACCGTGCATTGATGAGTACGGTGATTGGAAGGATTTCGTCCGCTGAAAACGGATTGCATAATGCCGTCAGGAGTTTGCTGGCGGGTTTTGAGGTACGTAAAAACGACGCGCCTTTTTGACAGTTTTGCACATGAAAGTGCGCCCTGTATAGATAGTAGCCCCTGAGACTCGGTAGGTTGTCGAAAGCGACAGCGTGCCGAGGATCAAAATCGCAGGTATTGAATGTCGCCTTTCCTATGTAGGTGGCGGATAGTCCGGGGGCTAGCTGGACTGATGGAGTTGCTGAATTAATGCGGCAACTCGATGTGGCGGATGCAGACATCTCACTAGTCAACAAGCGACTTGACGAGTCGCAAGGTAAATTAATTCTCCACAGTCACCTATAAAGGGAGCTAAAGCCCACCTCTTACAATATTTATGCTTGACGCAGATGGTGCTGCTGCTGTGGAGAGACTTCGGGCAGAACTTGCTCAAGCCAAGGAGCAAGCCAGAAGGAGTGATGCGGCTGCCTCGAGGACGGCCGAGGAGTTAGAAGCCAAAAGGGCTGCACACTGCCGAAGCAGGGAAGAGATGGCCGAATTGGCCGTTAAATTGAAGGATGCTACTGACCGCAATGAGGCTCTTGAAAAGGAGCGCCTATCGGAGCGACAAGACCTGGGGAAGGCCACCGCCGAAGCCAAGGATGCCCGTTCTACAATGCGGGCTATGAAGGAGGAGCTGCGTCAGGCCGGAGACATTATGGCTGGCAAGCCTTTTCTGCTACACCGCAGGTTTACGGATCCAAAGTATGCCCAGCTTGGCCAGCTGTGGGGTCCGGAGGATCCATATATGGACTTAGCGGCGAGTGCGGCGGATGCTGTTGTGCACTTCCGAAGTCAGAAGGATCACAAGACGGAAGAGCTATTTTGGTCTCAATTCCATAGTCCAGATCGTTCACTTCTGCCGACCGATCGATTGGCCGAATGGCTGAGCTGAATAGGTTGTCCGGACTTGCCATGACGGATATCGTGACTCATGTCTGGCTGGAGAGGCCCAAGCCGACGAGCTATTTTGGTTTATTGCAGGAGTTTCTTGGGGCGGTGCCGCATATCAAGGAGATGAAGCGGTCGGCCTGCATAGAGGGTGCGCGGATGGCCCTTGCCCGTGTGAAGACACATTGGATAGAGATGGATGCCACCACTGTTGCAACCCAGGGTTCGGACGAAAGCCGGTTACCGGCCGAGCACTATTTTGGGGAAGTTATGCGTGGTGCTCGTGTAATAGAGTCGCAGTGATCGAAAAATGTCACGTTCAAATGAACGTTTTATTTTGTGAAACAATGGTTATGATGTAATCGCTTTTTATACTTGTGCGTTCCAAGTATTGAAATATCTCCTATGCGGCCGTTTATGTATACGTGTGTATAACCTGAAAGATGGCAGTCTTCGGCTTCAGCCCCCACGCACAAGGTGCGGGGGTGTTCGCAAAAATAGCGCATTTTCACACTTAATCCGACGTCTCGGTCCTGTTGAGGAGGTGGTAGCGTAGCAAATGAGGCAACCGGACTATGATGCTTTATCACTTTCACTTAGCCATTGGAGTTCGAGGGTGGGGCTACGATATAGCCCCTGGGGGCACCGCGCTCTCCGAATTCGAGGCGCGTGTGTGCCTGACCGGGAAACGGTCCTTTGTCAAAGCGGAGGAATTCTAAACATTCTGGTGGTCGATCGAGTGGTTGACCAGTCTCTCGCTGTATCATGACAGTCAGTTTTCGGCTTTCTCTACTGAGGTGCTCGCCCAGCCGAACTGGGGCACAATCGCAGTAGTTCTCCTGGTGCCGTGTTAGCCGATGATACGGAATGTAAGGCAGCAAAACACAGGAGCCGGGCAAACCCAACATTTGACCAAAGACATGATTCAGAGCTGATGCATATAAGGCCTAACTCGAGATGCCGAACACTCCCTAAGGTGTTCGGTCTTTATAATAATGGGCAGAACAATGCCCTAAGCCCCTAGTGTCCAGGTACGGGCAAGGTCCTCTGACGCGGCCGATGCCAAAATGTCAGGCTCCACTCTGGTTATAATGAGAAACCAGGGGATTGTAGCAACAAGAGACAGTAAAAAAGGTTTACGCAGGGTCTTAATCTGAAAAGAATCCTTGCGACGGGTCCCTACTGCACGTCTGCGCCTGTGTCTTCGTTGTGCCGTTATCCTGGACGGGTGTGCACGTTGTTCATCTGTAAAAAGAGAGGAACTTAGTTTGAAAGGAAATCGTGCGAAAAAAAGTATATGAAAAATATTAATAAGTAAAGCGGAGTCTATATTAGCTCATTGTTGCTTATATGCACAGCCTCTTGTGAAGGGGTGTGCGGCTAGGGAGCCCCTAGCTTATTTATGCCGGACTCGTCTAGCCGTGTCCGGGGTCTTTAAATGACCCTCGCAATGAAATGATGCCACGTGGACCGGGCATTTTAAGTGTAAGAGACGCGTAATGTGGTATGGCGTTGAAGCGGACAAAAGCTTCACGTCCCAATAGTGCTTGATAGCTACTTTTGAATGGGGCGACATGAAAGATTAGTTTTTCGCGTCGGAAGTTGTTCGGTGAGCCGAACACAACTTCTAGTAATAAGGAGCCTGTGCACTTGGCGTAAGGGCCTGGCGTCACTCCTTTAAAGGAAGTGCGGCTATGTAGAATTTTAGTAAGGTCTATCCCCAACTTGCGGATTGTGTTTGGATACAGCAGGTTTAAATCGCTGCCTCCGTCCATCAGGACTTGTGTAAATTGTAGTCCGTCGATTATAGGATCCAATATCAGAGCAGTCCATCTTGCATTTCGAACACTTCTGGAATAATCCAGGTGGTCAAAAGTGATTGGTTTTGACATCCAATCTCGAGGTTCCGCTGGGGTGGACCGTGCGAGACCCATCTTAGCGGGTGCCGCATTGTTTTTCCGTATTATCACATGAAGTGAGTTTACTGCTTTGACTTCTTGTGGGAAAGTCTTTTGTTTTCCGGTGCTCTGCTGGTGGGGTTTATCATCATCCTCGCTTGATGCGTCGAGCCCCTTGTGTTCGGCGTTGAGTCGGCCGGACTGTTTGAAAACCCAACAATCTCGGTGGGTGTGGTTTGCAGGCCTTCCGGGGGTACTGTGGATTTGACATATCCGATCCAAAATTTTGTTTAAGTTGGATAGCTCATCACTGTTATCCTTAAGAGGCAGTGTTTTGTTGTTTGGCCGCGAGCTTTTGAATCTGGCGTTGACCGTCGTATTCTTTGGGCTTTTTTCTTTATTCCGGCGCTGATCCTTTCTGCGCCGTGATTTTCCGTTTCTATCTCTAATCTCGGATGTACTCGGGTCGCTGGTGTTACATCTTGCTAGCCAGCTATCTTCCCCCGCGCAAAAGCGGGTCATGAGGCTTGTTAGCGCGGACATTGTCCTCGGCTTCTCTTGGCCGAGGTGTCTGGTGAGCCATTCGTCTCGGACGTTGTGTTTAAAAGCTGTTAAGGCTTCGGCGTCCGAACAGTCGACTATTTGGTTCTTTTTAGTAAGGAACCTGTTCCAGAATTTGCGCGCTGACTCTTCGGGCTGTTGAGTTATATGACTTAGATCGTCTGCATCCGGAGGGCGGACATAAGTCCCTTGAAAATTTGCTCTAAACGCGTCCTCAAGCTCTTCCCAACTTCCAACAGTGTTTTCTGGGAGGCTTTTGAGCCAATGCCGAGCTGGCCCTTTGAGCTTGAGGGGTAGGTATTTTATGGCGTGGAGGTCATCTCCTCTAGCCATGTGTATGTGTAGTATATAATCCTCTATCCAGACTCCAGGGTCTGTTGTTCCGTCGTAAGCCTCTATGTTTATGGGTTTAAACCCTGCTAGGAATTCATGATCCAGCACCTCATTGGTGAAACATAGTGGGTGTGCGGCGCCCCTGTATTTGGGTGTACCGCTGTCTTCGAACACTTGGCGTGTTGTGTTGCTTCCTGGGGCCCTCTTTTTTGGCCCATAAATGGACCTGGCTGGGCCATCTGTTTTCCCAGGGTCATGAGTCGGCTTGTGTGCGGTGCTGCTTGTAGATTTTGTCCTATCATCTAGCTGTCTATCCGGCCAGGCGGCCTCTTTGTTTTTTGATTGTGGGGGCTCTATGGCTTCCTCGTCAAATTCTGGCAGCAGCTTGTGCTTCGGGTAGCTCTTTGATTGATGGCCATTGCCGTATTTGTCTGCGGTTTTGAGCACTTTGCTCCACCTCATTCTGAGTATGTCTTCCACTGTTTTGAGCTTCCGTTTTTCCTTCTTCAAACTTCTTGCAGTGGCGACGAGTCTTTTCCGAAGGTCTTATTCTCCGGTGGTGTGTCTGGCGTGAGGTCGTCTGGACTGTTGGTTTCGCCGGGCATGGATTGATTATTCGACTCGTCCTGTTCGGATGGTTGCTTGGCTGCATGTTCGTTGTCCACTGGTTTGCCCTGCTCTATTGCTGGGTCATTAGGAGCGTTGTTGTTGTCGAGGCGGGACTTAGGGCGGCGTCTGCGTCGCCGTTTTGGTTGTTTATCGGCGGGATTATCCTTTGCCGCGCCCCGTTGGTCCTTGTTATCGCTTCCTTTTGGGGTATCCACCATATATACGTCGTGTGTTGGGGTGGTCTTCCAATGTCCTGTAGGCGCTGGTTCTTGATCGTCTCAGGCATCGTCGTCCATGTCGTCCATGTCTTCGGAGTCATAGTCTAGCATGTCTGTTAGATCGTCGACAGTGTCTACAAAGTGGGTGGTGGGTGGGCTTTGAATTTCTTCATCGTCCGCATCCCAACCATCCTGGCCATAATCCGGCCAGGGCTCTCCGGATAGCGAGAGATGTTTTATCGAATTTAGAATGTCGCCAAAGGGCGAGCGCTGAAAGATGTCTGCAGCGGTGAACTCCATGATCGGCGCCCAATTGGATTCGATTGGCAGGGGCGCAGGAGGTTCGGAGTCCGACAGGGAGTCCGGCACCTCGGAGTCACGAGCTTTATAGGGGACAAGGTCAGTGTTCGGCTCCATCACCGCGGAAATTGCAGCCCCCGAGGCGGTGTCCAGCCACCGGTCCTCGATCTGAGCGATCGGCTCCGGACTGAGGGCCGGAGCGGATTCATGTGCGGCCACCAAGGCACTGTCCGGCGGCAGAGCTAAATCATGCCCATCGTGACAGTGCGGCACGCTCGGCTGTGGCTCGAGTCCGTCGAAGATCAAGTCCCCGCGGATGTCGGCCGTGAAGTTTAGGCTTCCGAACCTGACCTGACGGCCAGGGGCGTAGCTTTCGATCTGCTCCAGATGGCCAAGTGAATTAGCCCGCAGTGCGAAGCCACCGAATACGAAGATCTGTCTGGGGAGAAAAGTCTCACCCTGGACGGCGTTGTTGTTGATTGAAGAAGCCATCGAGCCTATCGGTGATGACACAGAGGAACTCTCAATGAAAGCACCAATGTCGGTGTCAAAACCAGCGGATCTCGGGTAGGGGGTCCCGAACTGTGCGTCTAGGCGGATGGTAACAGGAGACGAGGGACACGATGTTTTACCCAGGTTCGGGCCCTCTTGATGGAGGTAAAACCCTACGTCCTGCTTGATTAATATTGATGATGTGTATTACAAGAGTGGATCTACCACGATATCAAGGAGGCTAAACCCTAGAAGCTAGCCTATGGTATGATTGTTGTAATGGATGTTGTGTCCTACGGACTAAAGCCCTCTGGTTTATATAGACACCGGAGAGGGCTAGGGTTACACAGAGTCGGTTACAATGGTAGGAGATCTACATATTCGTATCGCCAAGCTTGCCTTCCACGCGAAGGAAAGTCCCATCCGGACACGGGACGGAGTCTTCAATCTGTTGGGGAACGTAGTAATTTCAAAATTTTCCTACACACACACAAGATCATGGTGATGCATAGCAATGAGAGGGGAGAGTGTTGTCTACGTGCCCTTGTAGACCGAAGCGGAAGCGTTGACGCAACATAGAGGAAGTAGTCGTATGTCCTCCTGGTCCAACCGATCCAAGCACCGTTACTCCGGCACCTCCGAGTTCTTGACACACATACAGCTCGATGACGCACCCCGATCTCCGATCAAGCAGAGGCGCGGGGAGGAGTTCCGTCGGCACGACGGCGTGGTGACGATCTTGATGTTCTCCTGTCGCAGGGCTTCGCCTAAGCACCGCTACAATATGACCGAGGTGTAATATCGTGGAGGGGGGCACCGCACACGGCTAAGGAACGATCTCAATGATCAACTTGTGTGTCTAGAGTGCCCCCCCGCCCCCGTATATAAAGGAGAGAGGGAGGAGGAGGCCGGCCTAGGGAGGAGGCGCGCCATAGGGGGGGCAAACCTACTCCAAGTAGGTTTGGCCCCCCTTTCCTATTAGGAGTAGGAGAAGGAAGGAAGAGGGGGGAGGAGAGAAGAAAAGGGGGGGCCGGGCCCCCTTCCAATTCGGATTGGGCTTGGAGGGGGCGCGCCCCCTCCCTTGCTCCTTCTCCCTCCCTTCCACTAAGGCCCAATAAGGCCCATATACTTACCGGGGGGTTCCGGTAACCTCCCGGAACTCCGGTATATTTCCAATCTCACCCGGAACCTTTCCGGTGTCCAAATATATCCGTCCAATATATCAATCTTTATGTCTCGACCATTTCGAGACTCCTCGTCATGTCCGTGATCACATCCGGGACTCCGAACAACCTTCGGTACATCAAAATACATAAACTCATAATATAACTGTCATCGAAACCTTAAGCATGCGGACCCTACGGTTCGAGAACAATGTAGACATGACCGAGACATGTCTCCGGTCAATAACCAATAGCGGTACCTGGATGCCCATATTGGTTCCTACATATTCTACGAAGATCTTTATCGGTCAAACCGCATAACAACATACGTTGTTCCCTTTGTCATCGGTATGTTACTTGCCCGAGATTCGATCGTCGGTATCCAATACCTAGTTCAATCTCGTTACCGGCAAGTCTCTTTACTCGTTCCGTAATACATCATCTTGCAACTAACTCATTAGTTGAAATGCTTGCAAGGCTTAAGTGATGTGCATTACCGAGAGGGCCCAGAGATACCTCTCCGACATTCGGAGTGACAAATCCTAATCTCGAAATACGCCAACTCAACAAGTACCTTCGGAGACACCTGTAGAGCACCTTTATAATCACCCAGTTACGTTGTGATGTTTGGTAGCACACAAAGTGTTCCTCCGGTAAACGGGAGTTGCATAATCTCATAGTCATAGGAACATGTATAAGTCATGAAGGAAGCAATAGCAACATACTAAACGATCGGGTGCTAAGCTAACGGAATGGGTCATGTCAATCAGATCATTCAACTAATGATGTGACCTTGTTAATCAAATAACAACTCCTTGTTCATGGTTAGGAAACATAACCATCTTTGATTAACAAGCTAGTCAAGTAGAGGCATACTAGTGACACTCTGTTTGTCTATATATTCACACATGTATTATGTTTCCGGTTAATACAATTCTAGCATGAATAATAAACATTTATCATGATATGAGGAAATAAATAATAACTTTATTATTGCCTCTAGGGCATATTTCCTTCAGTCTCCCACTTGCACTAGAGTCAATAATCTAGATTACACAGTAATGATTCTAACACCCATGGAGTCTTGGTGTTGATCATGTTTTGCTCGTGGAAGAGGCTTAGTCAATGGGTCTGCAACATTCAGATCCGTATGTATCTTGCAAATCTCTATGTCTCCCACCTGGACTAGATCCCGGATGGAATTGAAGCGTCTCTTGATGTGCTTGGTTCTCTTGTGAAATCTGGATTCCTTTGCTAAGCCAATCGCTCCAGTATTGTCACAAAAGATTTTCATTGGACCCGATGCACTAGGTATGACACCTAGATCGGATATGAACTCCTTCATCCAGACTCCTTCATTGGCTGCTTCCGAAGCAGCTATGTATTCCGCTTCACACGTAGATCCCGCCACGACACTTTGCTTTGAACTGCACCAACTGACAGCTCCACCGTTTAATGTAAACACGTATCCGATTTGCGATTTAGAATCGTCCGGATCAGTGTCAAAGCTTGCATCAACGTAACCATTTACGATGAGCTCTTTGTCACCTCCATATACGAGAAACATATCCTTAGTCCTTTTCGGGTATTTCAGGATGTTCTTGACCGCTGTCCAGTGATCCACTCCTGGATTACTTTGGTACCTCCCTGCTAGACTTATAGCAAGGCACACATCAGGTCTGGTACATAGCATTGCATACATGATAGAGCATGTGGCTGAAGCATAGGGAACACTTTTCATTTTCTCTCTATCTTCTGCAGTGGTCGGGCTTTGAGTCTTACTCAACTTCACACCTTGCAATACAGGCAAGAACCCTTTCTTTGCTTGATCCATTTTGAACTTCTTCAAAACTTTGTCAAGGTATGTGCTTTGTGAAAGTCCAATTAAGCGTCTTGATCTATCTCTATAGATCTTAATGCCCAATATGTAAGCAGCTTCACCGAGGTCTTTCATTGAAAAACTTTTATTCAAGTATCCCTTTATGCTATCTAGAAATTCTATATCATTTCCAATCAATAATATGTCATCCACATATAATATTAGAAATGCTACAGAGCTCCCACTCACTTTCTTGTAAATACAGGCTTCTCCAAAAGTCTGTATAAAACCAAATGCTTTGATCACACTATCAAAACGTTTATTCCAACTCCGAGAGGCTTGCACCAGTCCATAAATGGATCGCCGGAGCTTGTACACTTTGTTAGCTCCCTTTGGATCGATAAAACCTTCTGGTTGCATCATATACAACTCTTCTTCCAGAAATCCATTCAGGAATGCAGTTTTTACATCCATTTGCCAAATTTCATAATCATAAAATGCGGCAATTGCTAACATGATTCGGACAGACTTAAGCATCGCTATGGGTGAGAAGGTCTCATCGTAGTCAACCCCTTGAACTTGTCGAAAACCTTTTGCAACAAGTCGAGCTTTGTAGACAGTAACATTACCGTCAGCGTCAGTCTTCTTCTTGAAGATCCATTTATTCTCAATTGCTTGCCGACCATCTGGCAAGTCAACCAAAGTCCATACTTTGTTCTCATACATGATCCCATCTCAGATTTCATGGCTTCAAGCCGTTTTGCGGAATCTGGGCTCACCATCGCTTCTTCATAGTTCGTAGGTTCATCATGATCTAGTAGCATGACTTCCAGAATAGGATTACCGTACCACTCTGGTGTGGATCTTACTCTGTTCGACCTACGAGGTTCTGTATTAACTTGATCTGAAGTTCTATGATCATCATCATCAACTTCCTCACTAGTTGGTTTTGACGTCACAGAAACTGGTTCCTGTGATGTATTATTTTCCAACAAGGGAGTAGGTACAGTTACCTCATCAAGTTCTACATTCCTCCCACTCACTTCTTTCGAGAGAAACTCCTTCTCTAGAAAGGATCCATTCTTAGCAATGAATGTCTTGCCCTCGGATCTGTGATAGAAGGTGTACCCAATTGTCTCCTTTGGGTATCCTATGAAGACACATTTCTCCGATTTGGGTTCGAGCTTATCAGGTCGAAGTTTTTTCACATAAGCATCGCAGCCCCAAACTTTAAGAAACGACAACTTTGGTTTCTTGCCAAACCATAGTTCATAAGGTGTCGTCTCAACGGATTTCGACGGTGGCCTATTTAACGTGAATGTGGCCGTCTCTAAAGCATAACCCCAAAATGATAGCGGTAAATCTATAAGAGACATCATAGATCGCACCATATCAAGTAAAGTACGATTACAACGTTCGGACACACCATTACGCTGTGGTGTTCTGGGTGGCGTGAGTTGCGAAACTATTCCACATTGTTTTAAGTGTAGACCAAACTTGTAACTCAAATATTCTCCTCCACGATCAGATCGTAGAAACTTTATTTTCTTGTTATGATGATTTTCAACTTCACTCTAAACTTCTTTGAACTTTTCAAATGTTTCAGACTTATGCTTTATTAAGTAGATATACCCATATCTACTTAAATCATCTGTGAAGGTGAGAAAATAACGATATCCGCCATGAGCCTCAATATTCATCGGACCACATACATCTGTATGTATGATTTCCAACAAATCTGTTGCTCTCTCCATAGTACCGGAGAACGGCGTTTTGGTCATCTTGCCCATGAGGCACGGTTCGCAAGTACCAAGTGATTCATAATCAAGAGGTTCCAAAAGTCCATCAGTATGGAGTTTCTTCATGCGCTTTACACCGATATGACCTAAATGGCAGTGCCACAAATAAGTTGCACTATCATTATCAACTCTGCATCTTTTGGTTTCAACACTATGAATATGTGTATCACTACTATCGAGATTCATCAAAAATAGACCACTCTTCAAGGGTGCATGACCATAAAAGATATTACTCATATAAATAGAACAACCATTATTCTCTGATTTAAATGAATAACCGTCTCGCATCAAACAAGATCCAGATATAATGTTCATGCTCAACGCTGGCACCAAATAACAATTATTTAGGTCTAATACTAATCCCGAAGGTAGATGTAGAGGTAGCGTGCCGACCGCGATCACATCGACTTTGGAACCGTTTCCCACGCGCATCGTCACCTCGTCCTTTGCCAGTGTTCGCTTAATCCGTAGTCCCTGTTTCGAGTTGCAAATATTAGAAACAGAACCAGTATCAAATACCCAGGTGCTACTGCGAGCTCTAGTAAGGTACACATCAATAACATGTATATCACATATACCTTTGTTCACCTTGCCATCCTTCTTATCCGCCAAATACTTGGGGCAGTTCCGTTTCCAGTGACCAGTCTGCTTGCAGTAGAAGCACTCAGTATCAGGCTTAGGTCCAGACTTGGGTTTCTTCTCTTGAGTAGCAACTTGTTTGCTGTTCTTCTTGAAGTTCCCCTTCTTCTTCCCTTTGCCCTTTTTCTTGAAACTAGTGGTCTTGTTAACCATCAACACTTGATGCTCCTTCTTGATTTCTACCTCCGTAGCTTTTAGCATTGCGAAGAGCTCGGGAATCGTCTTATCCATCCCTTGCATATTATAGTTCATCACGAAGCTCTTTTAGCTTTGTGGAAGTGATTGGAGAATTCTGTCAATGACGCTGTCATTCGGAAGAGTAACTCCCAGTTGAATCAAGTGATTACAATACCCAGACATCTTGAGTATGTGCTCACTGACAGAAGTATTCTCCTCCATCTTGCAGCTATAGAACTTATTGGAGACTTCATATCTCTCAATCCGGGCATTCTTCTGGAATATTAACTTCAACTCCTGGAACATCTCATATGCTCCATGACGTTCAAAACGTCGTTGAAGTCCCGGTTCTAAGCCGTAAAGCATGGCACATTGAACTATCGAGTAGTCATCAGCTTTGCTCTGCCAGACGTTCTTAACGTCGTCAGTTGCATCAGCAGCAGGCCTGGCACCCAGCGGTGCTTCCAGGACGTAATTTTTTCTGTGCAGCAATGAGGATAATCCTCAAGTTATGGACCCAGTCCGCGTAGTTGCTACCATCATCTTTCAAATTAGCTTTCTCAAGGAACGCATTAAAATTCAACGGAACAACAGCACGGGCCATCTATCTACAATCAACATAGACAAGCAAGATACTATCAGGTACTAAGTTCATGATAAATTTAAGTTCAATTAATCATATTACTTAAGAAGTCCCACTTAGACAGACATCTCTCTAGTCATCTAAGTGATCACGTGATCCAAATCAACTAAACCATAACCGATCATCACGTGAGATGGAGTAGTTTTCAATGGTGAACATCTTATGTTGATCATATCTACTATATGATTCACGCTCGACCTTTCGGTCTCCGTGTTCCGAGGCCATATCTGCATATGCTAGGCTCGTCAAGTTTAACCTGAGTATTCTGCGTGTGCAAAAACTGGCTTGCACCCGTTGTAGATGGACGTAGAGCTTATCACACCCGATCATCACGTGGTGTCTGGGCACGACGAACTTTGGCAATGGTGCATACTCAGGGAGAACACTTCTTGATAATTTTTAGTGAGAGATCATCTTAAAATGCTACCGTCAATCAAAGCAAGATAAGATGCATAAAGGATAAACATCACATGCAATCAATACAAGTGATATGATATGGCCATCATCATCTTGTGCTTGTGATCTCCATCTCCGAAGCACCATCATGATTACCATCGTCACCGGCGCGACACCTTGATCTCCATCGTAGCATCGTTGTCATTTACGCCATCTATTGCTTCTACGACTATCGCTACCGCTTAGTGATAAAGTAAAGCAATTACAGGGCGTTTGCATTTCATACAATAAAGCGACAACCATATGGCTCCTGCCGGTTGCCGATAACTTCGGTTACAAAACATGATCATCTCATACAATAAAATATAGCATCATGTCTTGGCCATATCACATCACAACATGCCCTGCAAAAACAAGTTAGACGTCCTCTACTTTGTTGTTGCAAGTTTTACGTGGCTGCTACGGGCTTAAGCAAGAACCAATCTCACCTACGCATCAAAACCACAACGATAGTTTGTCAAGTTGATGCTGTTTTAACCTTCGCAAGGACCGGGCGTAGCCACACTCGGTTCAAGTAAAGTTGGAGAAACTGACACCCGCTAGTCACCTGTGTGCAAAGCACGGCGGTAAAACCAGTCTCGCGTAAGCGTACGCGTAATGTCGGTCCGGGCCGCTTCATCCAACAATACCGCCGAACCAAAGTATGACATGCTGGTAAGCAGTATGACTTATATCGCCCACAACTCACTTGTGTTCTACTCGTGGATATAGCATCAAACCATAAAAACCTAGCTCTGATACCACTGTTGGGGAACATAGTAATTTCAAAATTTTCCTACGCACACACAAGATCATGGTGATGCATAGCAA
This sequence comes from Triticum timopheevii, assembly GCA_963921465.1. NCBI lineage: Eukaryota > Viridiplantae > Streptophyta > Magnoliopsida > Poales > Poaceae > Triticum > Triticum timopheevii. The sequence continues at coordinate 417,086,188 of OY997262.1, forward strand.
CGAGAGGGGAGAGTGTTGTCTACGTACCCTCATAGACCGAAGCGGAAGCGTTGACGCAACGTAGAGGAAGTAGTCGTATGTCCTCCCGGTCCAACCGATCCAAGCACCGTTACTCCGGCACCTCCGAGTTCTTGACACACGTACAGCTCGATGACGCACCCCGATCTCCGATCCAGCAGAGGCGTGGGGAGGAGTTCCGTCAGCACGACAGCGTGGTGACGATCTTGATGTTCTCCTGTCGCAGGGCTTCGCCTAAGCACCGCTACAATATGACCGAGGTGTAATATCGTGGAGGGGGGCACCGCACACGGCTAAGGAACGATCTCAATGATCAACTTGTGTGTCTAGAGTGCCCCCCCGCCCCCGTATATAAAGGAGAGAGGGAGGAGGAGGCCGGCCTAGGGAGGAGGCGCGCCATAGGGGGGGCAAACCTACTCCAAGTAGGTTTGGCCCCCCTTTCCTATTAGGAGTAGGAGAAGGAAGGAAGAGGGGGGAGGAGAGAAGAAAAGGGGGGGCCGGGCCCCCTTCCAATTCGGATTGGGCTTGGAGGGGGCGCGCCCCCTCCCTTGCTCCTTCTCCCTCCCTTCCACTAAGGCCCAATAAGGCCCATATACTTACCGGGGGGTTCCGGTAACCTCCCGGAACTCCGGTATATTTCCAATCTCACCCGGAACCTTTCCGGTGTCCAAATATATCCGTCCAATATATCAATCTTTATGTCTCGACCATTTCGAGACTCCTCGTCATGTCCGTGATCACATCCGGGACTCCGAACAACCTTCGGTACATCAAAATACATAAACTCATAATATAACTGTCATCGAAACCTTAAGCATGCGGACCCTACGGTTCGAGAACAATGTAGACATGACCGAGACATGTCTCCGGTCAATAACCAATAGCGGTACCTGGATGCCCATATTGGTTCCTACATATTCTACGAAGATCTTTATCGGTCAAACCGCATAACAACATACGTTGTTCCCTTTGTCATCGGTATGTTACTTGCCCGAGATTCGATCGTCGGTATCCAATACCTAGTTCAATCTCGTTACCGGCAAGTCTCTTTACTCGTTCCGTAATACATCATCTTGCAACTAACTCATTAGTTGAAATGCTTGCAAGGCTTAAGTGATGTGCATTACCGAGAGGGCCCAGAGATACCTCTCCGACATTCGGAGTGACAAATCCTAATCTCGAAATACGCCAACTCAACAAGTACCTTCGGAGACACCTGTAGAGCACCTTTATAATCACCCAGTTACGTTGTGACGTTTGGTAGCACACAAAGTGTTCCTCCGGTAAACGGGAGTTGCATAATCTCATAGTCATAGGAACATGTATAAGTCATGAAGGAAGCAATAGCAACATACTAAACGATCGGGTGCTAAGCTAACGGAATGGGTCATGTCAATCAGATCATTCAACTAATGATGTGACCTTGTTAATCAAATAACAACTCCTTGTTCATGGTTAGGAAACATAACCATCTTTGATTAACAAGCTAGTCAAGTAGAGGCATACTAGTGACACTCTGTTTGTCTATATATTCACACATGTATTATGTTTCCGGTTAATACAATTCTAGCATGAATAATAAACATTTATCATGATATGAGGAAATAAATAATAACTTTATTATTGCCTCTAGGGCATATTTCCTTCACAATCTTGTATCTTCGTAGTCTTGGAGTCCGGCGGACGATGATAGTCCGGCTGTCCGGACACCCCCTAGTCCAGGACTCCCTCAGTCTTGATCCATAAGCCGAAGTGTGGGGGGTAATGCGGAGGAAGGCCTCACAAACGACAATAAACGACGAGATGTGAAGGCCAGATCATGGAAATCAAGCCCATAATAGAACATGAGCCCCCTAACAAAGTGATCAAGTCTAAAGCCTAGCCCTCGGAGGAAGTGAGAAACAAATACGACACTCTCGTTGGGTTCGGGAGTGGTAATAACCTGCCCTTGAGCAGGTAGCCTATGGGGGATTTCGACGGGCAGATATCTGGCCTCCCTAAGCTTCTTGATGTCTTCCTATGTGACAGAAGAGGCCATCCACCGGCCTTGAAGGTTGGATCCGGACATGGTTGAAGGTCCGGAGCGCTTAACCTGAACCTTGGGTGTTGGAACTCGAGGTAGAGCAAGGGAAGGATCGGGCGTGGAGAGAAAAGGATAGATCTTGACCTCTTTATAAAGAGGGTGAATATCAAGCTTCCTCCGCGTGGCCATTTTGAACTTGCCTAAAACCGAGGAGTCATACTAACGGCACGCTTGGGTTACCCACGCCCATATTGATGAGGATCCCGTGATAAGGGGAACACGATCTCTGCTTCGACAAGACGTGCCTATAAAACCGCCTCGCAAGACGTGCAACAGCAGGTTGAGAAAAACGGTTTGTATAATGACCGGGCCGCAGCGTGATGTCACGCTATGAAAAGTTGTCAGTAGATTAGATTTGTGGAATATTGTGCTCTCTACGGTGGTATGTGGAATTTGTTTTACAGAGCCGGACACGATCTTTGTGTTCGAAATCTTCTATGGAGTATTTGGAGAAGGAACCCGCCTTGCAATGCCGAAGACAATCTGCACACCGGACTCATCGTCATTGAAGCCTGGTTCAGGGGCTACTGAGGGAGTCCTGGATTAGGGGGTCGTCGGACAGTTGTACTATATGCGTATGCCGGACTATTGGACTATGAAGATACATGATTGAAGACTTCGTCCCGTGTCCTGATGGGACTTTCCTTTGCGTGGAAGGCAAGCTTGGCGATTCGGATATGTAGATTTCCTTCTCTGTAACCAACTCTATGTAACCCTAGCCCCCTCCGGTGTCTATATAAACCAGAGGGCTTAGTCCGTAGGACAAGAACAATCATACCATAGGCTAGCTTCTAGGGTTTAGCCTCTACGATCTCGTGGTAGATCAACTCTTGTAATAATCATATCATCAAGATCAATCAAGCAAGAAGTAGGGTATTACATCCATAGAGAGAGCTCGAACCTGGGTACACATTGCCCGAGATCCGCCGGTTTTGACACCGACACCTGACACTAGTGCAGGTGGCATGTTCGGGTTACCAAAGTCAGCCTCACCCTGTGCACTGTGCAGTCTGTCATCGCCGTTGTACAGCACATTAGCATGCCCTGCCTTATCTCCCTCTCCCCTCCCAAAGCACCACTCCATCTCCATATCCATCTCCATCTCCGTCTCCATCTCATTGTGCCCCCGTGTACCGTCGCCTTGCTCGCCTCCCCTAGTACCACTATTCCCTTGCTAGCCGCTCCAGCACCGACAGCCTTCTCCCCCGTAAATCAAGCCCCCAAAAAACCCCACCTTCCAAACTCCACCATGGCCAAACGCGAACCGCGCAGCATCCATATGAGCCGCGATTGGAGCAATCTCCCCAGTGACATCCTCGACCTCTGTTGTTCATGTATGGATATGTTGAGCGCCCTGTCAAGTGCGGAGTGGGAGGCAAGTGGATGGCCTCCTCCATCACGGAGAAGGACATAACAAAGCTTCGGGGGGCCGGATACCTGGCCGCAAACATCGCGCACCAACTTCTGGCTGAAGGGCAGATCGTCCCCACCCCGAAACCCTAGGAGAGGGTAGTGTTTCTCTCTCACTTTGTCCACGGACTGGGATTTCCCCTCCACCCATTCGTCCGCGGGCTTATGTTTTACTATGGGCTGGACTTCCATGATCTGTCCCCCAATTTCATCCACAACATCTCGGCGTTTATCGTCGTGTGCGAGGCCTTCCTCCACATTACGCCCCACTTCGGCCTATGGCTGAAGACCTTCAACGTGAATCCAAAGGTGGTGGTTGGCCAGCAAGTGGAGTGCGGAGGCGCCATGGTGGGCAAGATGCCCAATGTCATCTGGCCCGAAGGCTCCTTTGTGGAGACCATGAAGGGGTGGCAATCGGGGTGGTTCTACATCACCGGGCCGTGCGACACCAACTGGGCGGCGACCCCTGAGTTTCGATCCGGCATCCCCATGCGGCTCACCTCCTGGAAAGAAGACTTAGCTTGGGGCTCATCGATGGAGCTGATCGGACTCCAGACCTGCATCAAGAATATGATAGGCAAGAAAATCAAGCTTGTCAACGTGGTCCAGGTCATTCTCATCCGCCGGATCCTTCCATGTCAGAGACGGGCTTACAATTTGTGGGAGTTCTACCCGGCCGAATGATGACCCACAAGTGTAGGGGATCTATCATAGTCCTTTCCATAAGTAAGAGTGTCGAACCCAATGAGGAGTAGAAGGAAATGACAAGCGGTTTTCAGTAAGGTTTTCTCTGCAAGCACTGAAATTGTAGGTAACAGATAGTTTTGTGATAAGATAAATTGTAACGAGTAACAAGAAATGAAAGTAAATAAAGTGCAGCAAGGTGTCCCAATCCTTTTTGTAGAAAAGGACAAGCCTGGACAATTTCTTATAATGAGAAAAGAGCTCCCGAGGACACGTGGGAATTATTGTCAAGCTAGTTTTCATCACGCTCATATGATTCGCGTTCGGTACTTTGATAATTTGATATGAGGGTGGACCGGTTCTTGGGTACTTCTCTTACTTGGACAAGAAACCCAGTTATGATTAACCCCTATTGCAAGCATCCGCAACTACAAGAAGTATTAAGGTAAACCTAACCACATCATTAGACATATGGATCCAAATCAGCCCCTCACGAAGCAACGCATAAACTAGGGTTTAAGCTTCTGTCACTCGAGCAACCCATCATCTACTTATTACTTCCCAATGCCTTCCTCTAGGCCCAAATAATGGTGAAGTGTCATGTAGTCGATGTTCACACCACTAGAGGAAAGACAACATACATCTCATCAAAATATCGAACGAATACCAAATTCACATGACTACTAATAGCAAGACTTCACCCATGTCCTCGGGAACAAACGTAACTACTCACAAAGCATATTCATGTTCATAATCAGAGGAGTAATAATATGCATTAAGGATCTGAACATATGATCTTCCACCAAGTAAACCAATTAGCATCAACTACAAGGAGTAATCAACACTACTAGCAACCCACAGGTACCAATTTGTAGTTTTGGATACAAGATTGGATACAAGAGATGAACTAGGGTTTGAGAGGAGATGGTGCTGGTGAAGATGTTGATGGAGATTGACCCCCTCCCAATGAGAGGATCGTTTATGATGATGATGGTGATGATTTCCCCCTCCCGGAGGAAGTTTCCCTGGCAGAACAGCTCTGCCGGAGCCCTAGATTGGTTCCGCCAAGGTTCCGCTTCGTGGCGGCGGAGTTTCGGCCCGTAAGCTTGCCTCTGACTTTTCCAGGGTAAAAGCCTTCATATAGCAGAAGATGGGCACCGGAGGGCCACAAGGGGGCCCAAGAGATAGGGGCGCCCCCCCCCCCCCTCCTGGCCAGGGTGTGAGCCCCCTCTTGTGCTTTCTTTGCTTAATAATTCTTATTAATTCCAAAAATAGCTTTCATGGAGTTTCAGTATTTTTGGAGCTGTGCAGAATAGGTTTCCAATATTTTCTCCTTTTCCAGCCAGAATTCCAGCTACCGGCAATCCCCCTCTTCATGGTAAACCTTGTAAAATAAGAGAGAATAGCCATAAGTATTGAGACATAATGTGTAATAACAGCCCATAATGCAATAAATATCGATATAAAAGCATGATGCAAAATGGACGTATCACCAAACACCAGATGCTGCAAGAGCTCTTCGACACGGCGCACGAAGACGTCTAGAAGGTGCTATTCAAGGCCACTGAGGTCCCCCCACCCATAACCGAAGATCGCGGACTCAGCGCGAAACACCAAGCCCATTCGGTAAGTTTTTATATTTTGCAAGACCAGCACATCCGTGAGAGGAAACTAAGCCTCCAAGCTGATCTAACAGGACTGGGTAGCGATAGCGGAGCGAATCGACTGTCCTGCTCCGCTCCCTGAAGATCCAGCATCGTCCATTCTGACGGAGATGCTGTTCCCGGCACCCTATGAGGTGCCGGAGAAGAAGGACAAGAAGAAGGCCACGGGGACCAGGAAAGGTCTCCGGCGCAAGGTTGTATCGGACTTGACGTCCGAAGACACCGAGGCGCACTCCTCCCACGAAGACGAGGAGGAGGGAGAGGAAACTCCTCCCTCCCCAACCGTAGGGGAGAAGAAGAGAAAGGCCACCCCACAGGGGGAGGCCGGAACATCCAAGAAGGGAAAGACCTTCCTTTCGGACCACTCCACCACCGCCACCTACAGTGACAAGGAGTGGTTGCCCAGGGACAAGCCCCTGGCTAAGTCATAAGTATCCGGACACTATGATACTTCCAGTATGTTTGCTTTATTGCTTTTCTTATTATGCCAAACATGCACATGCAGTCCGACCAAATCCAACATCGACATATCCTCCTCTTCGGAGGGGTCTCTGGGTGCGTCGGCGATGAACAGCGATTCGCTTCCGACCGCCTCTTCCACCCGGCCTGCGGACGACACCGAGGTGTTGTCCCAGAGGATACAGGACCAGGGGAGACAATTTTGGAGACGCCCTCAGGCGAGATCCCAATCGCCGGGCACATGGGAAGGAAGACCCCCATGGACTCTGATGACGGGGGCCACAGCAAGTGCGGGCCCCAGCCGAATATGGCTCCGGAAACCCAAGTGGTTCCGGATTTGGGCAGGCAACCTCTCCCTAAGGTGGGCGAGCCGCCCGTGCCGATGACCTCTGTCCATCCAGAGGCATCAAACAACTTGCTGGAAGCGCTTCGCGGTGCTTCCATTGATGAAGAATACCGTACTATCATGAGTACGATGATTGAGAAGGTCCAGTCCGCCAAAAGCGGATTGACCGAAGCCTGCGCCAGCCTCCTAACAGGCTTTGAGGTAAGTAATAAAATTGTAAGAAAATATCACAGTATAGACAGTAGCCCCTGATGCTCTGTTTGGTGTTCGGAAGGAAAGGTCGAATAGAGGATCAAATAATATCGCAGGAGTCTAAAGGAAGATGTCTATGTGAATGAGCAGGCGTCACTGCTGGCCGCTGCCGCTCGCACTGCGGAGGTCTCCGAACAGAAGCGGGACCTGGAGCGGACCGAGGGAGAGATCAGCCTCGTGAAGTGGCAGCTCGAGGAGAACAAAGGTACACAATACCTCGTCTGTATATTTATAAAGATTAATGGTTTCCGCTAATTGAAGCGTCATGAACTTTAATAGCGGCCACAACCGAGGTGGCGGCCCTTAAGAAGGCGCTGACCGAGGCCGAAGATGAAGCGGCCAAGGAGCGCGCCGAGCACGAGAAGCAAGAAGCCCAGGTCAACGAGGTCCAGCAAGAGCTCCAGGATTTCGTCAAGAAATACGAGTCCTTGGAGCGTGACTCTAAGACGCAAGAGTCTGAGCTTGCTAAGGCCCTCTAGAGCACGCGAGATGCCAAAGCCGAAGCCCAAAAGGCCCTCTAGGAAATTCAGGCGGCCAAGAAGATAGCGGCGGGTAAGGCATTCATTATGCAAAGCAAGCATGTGAGGGAGACTTTCCTTTTACTTACCTGAATTTGGAGCTCTCTAGGAGCGTTCGCAGATCTACCGCGGAGCATATCAGATGCCGCAGAGTTCTACCGAGCCAAAGAAGGGAGCTCGACGGAGAAGTTGTTCTGGTCTCAGTATATTGGGACCGAACATCCGATGCCCTTGAGCGACCAGCTGAAGCAACTGGTCGAACTGCACAAGGCGGACGAACTGGCCATGAAGGACCTTATAGTCCGGATGTGGCATGCCGAGCCCCTGCCGAGTAGCTACTTTGGCCTCATAAAGCGGCTTGTAAATTCCTGCCCGCGGCTTGAAGTCATAAAGCGGTCAGTATGCATTGAAGGTGCACGCATGGCCTTCGCCCACGCGAAAGTGCACTGGGCGAAGATGGATGCCGAGAAGCTGATGACGGAGGGGCCACCGAAGGGCAAGGAGCACCACCACCCCGAAAAGTATTATGACAGTGTCCTGAAGGGCTCCCGCCTTGTGGCGGAGCAATGTGCTAAGGATGTAATATTTGAGTGAATGTACTCATTTGATCCCGTAATATGAAAACAAGTTCATTTGCGCAATATAACGCTTTGCTAATTTAAAATTTTACCTTCTGTGCGGCCACTTATAAAATCTGAGAGTTGGTCAGTCGTCGGTTTCTGCCCCCATGTAACTAGTACAGGGGTGTTCGAGATAAATCTAAACACTCTTTATCCAAATTTTTGGTCCTTTAAGGAGGTGTTTAGCGCAACGAACAAGGCAATCCAACTATACAGCTTTATCACTCTCACTTAGCCATAGAAGTTCTATAATTTTAAATTTTGGCATAGCCCCTGGTATTCGAATGGCCAAACTTGGGGCGCTATACACGCCTAAACCGGACAAAAACCGATTCCTCGCCCGAAGCGGAAAAAATCTTTAAGGATTTGAGACCTCTCGAACAGGGACCAGCTCTCGCCGCATCATGACAGTCAGTTTTTGGCTTTCTCTACTGAGGTGCTCGTCTGGAAGAACCGGGACACAATCGCAGTAGTTCTCCTTGTGCCACCTTAGCCGATATAGTGGAACGTAAGGCAGCAAACATGGGATCCGGGCAAACCCAACTATTGACCCAAGACATGATTCGGAGCTGATGCATATAATGTTATAAGTTCGGGGTGCCGCACTATCGAAAGTGTTCGGACTTTTCTTGCCGTGTTATGGGGTACACTGAAGCCCCTGGCGAACTGAATCATACCAAAATGTATGGGTGCAATCTGTGATAAATAAACAATCAATGAAAAAGATAAAGAAATGTAATAATGAGCTGACACTGTACATTATTTTCCATTGTTATTTGAATAATACGTCAAAGCGTATGTATACAAGTAGTGCGGTAAGAAAAATAGGACTATTTGACATGTCCTAACCAAGAGCGAGTTGCGTGTGGGTATGTAAAACAGGTATAGTGATCGTTATCAGAGACCACCTGGGGATTCCCTTGTACGTCAAAGCTTCTTGCCTCCTTGGTATTTCTGTCCCGTGATGGGTCTGATAATCAAGCTATCGGAAGGATCTCCAGAAAATTTGGACCTGAAAGAAAGAAAAAAGGGGTGAAGGTATACGGCTCCTGGGGCGGCTGAGCCGTATTGTGGACCGCATTCTAGCTTTGCTTCCGTCTATGCCCATGATATTTTAAGTGCGTAATTATGTACGCGCGGCACAAATTTCGCCGCTGGACTGGGAATAGGACGGAGGCCGAATTGATAGGCGAGCTCTGGACGTGCCGGACGATCCTGTTGCAAAGTACTTCGGACTCACTTAGCGGTGTCCGGTGTCTTTATTGTCGAATTGGAGGTCTGCCTAAGAAGGTGTTGGAAATATGCCCTAGAGGCAATGATAAAATGGTTATTATTATATTTCTTTGTTCATGATAATTGTCTGTTATTCATGCTATAACTGTGTTATCCGGAAATCGTAATGCACGTGTGAATATATATAGACCACAACATGTCCCTAGTAAGCCTCTAGTTGACTAGCTCGTTGATCAACAGATAGTCATGGTTTCCTGACTATGGGCATTGGATGTCATTGATAACGGGATCACATCATTAGGAGAATGATGTGATGGACAAGACCCAATCCTAAGCATATCTCAAAGATCGTGTAGTTTGTTTAGCTAGAGCTTTTCCAAATGTCAAGTATCATTTCCTTAGACCATGAGATTGTGCAACTCCCGGATACCGTAGGAGTGCTTTGGGTGTGCCAAACGTCACAACGTAACTGGGTGACTACAAAGGTGCACTACGGGTATCTCCGAAAGTGTCTGTTGGGTTGGCACGAATCGAGACTGGGATTTGTCACTCCGTATGACGGAGAGCTATCTCTGGGCCCACTCGGTAATGCATCATCATAAGGATCTCAATGTGACCAAGTGTCTGGTCACGGGATCATGCATTAAGGTATGAGTAAAGTGACTTGCCGGTAACGAGATTAAACGAGGTATTGGGATACCGACGATCGAGTCTCGGGCAAGCAACGTACCGATTGACAAAGGGAATTGTATACGAGGTTGATTGAATCCTCGACATCGTGGTTCATCCGATGAGATCATCGAGGAGTATGTGGGAGCCAACATGGGTATCCAGATCCTGCTATTGGTTATTGACCGGAGAGGCGTCTCGGTCATGTCTGCATGTCTCCCGAACCCGTAGGGTCTACACACTTAAGGTTCGGTGACGCTAGGGTTGTAGAGATATAAGTATGCAGTAATCCGAAAGTTGTTCAGAGTCCCGGATGAGATCCCGGACGTCATGAGGAGTTCCGGAATGGTCCGGAGGTGAATAATTATATATAGGAAGTCAGGTTTCGGCCATCGGGAAAGTTTCGGGGGTCGCCGGTATTGTACCGGGACCACCGGAAGGGTCCCAGGGGTCCACCGGGTGGGGCCACCTATCCCGGAGGCCCCCATGGGCTGAAGTGGGAGGGGAACCAGCCCCTGGTGGGCTGGTGCGCCCCCCCCCCCCTTGGGCCCCCTGCGCCTAGGGTTGGAAACCCTAGGGGTGGGGGCGCCTCCACCTGGCTTGGGGGGCAAGTTCCCCCCTGGCCGCCCCCCCCCCCCCCTGGAGATCCCATCTCCTAGGGTCGGCGCCCCCCTAGGGGGCCTATATAAAGAAGGGGGGAGGGCAGCCGCACCCATGCTCTTGGAGCCTTCCTCTCCCATTGCTACACCTCTCCCTCTCGTAGAAGCTCGGTGAAGCCCTGCCGAGATCACTGATGCATCCACCACCACGCCGTCGTGCTGCTGGATCTCCGTCAACCTCTCCTCCCCCCTTGCTGGATCAAGAAGGAGGAGACGTCTTCCTCAACCATACATGTGTTGAACGCGGAGGTGTTGTCCGTTCAGCATTAGGATCATCGGTGATTTGGATCACAACGAGTACGACTCCCTCAACCCCGTTCTCTTGAACGCTTCCGCTCGCGATCTACAAGGGTATGTAGATGCACTCCTTTCTCTCGTTGCTAGATGAACTCCTAGATTGATCTTGGTGAATGTAGGAAATATTTTATTTTATGCAACGTTCCCCAACAGAAGGCTGCTCTGTACTTCTGCTGCGAGGGCGGTGGTGTGCTCCTCCATACGGAGGGAGCGCTTTGTGTTTCCATTGACTGTTATAACTCCGCAAGGTCCTGGCATCTTGAGCTTGAGGTATGCATAATGTGGTACCGTATTGAATCTGGCAAATGCGGTTCGTCCGAGCAGTGTGTGATATCCACTGCAGAAGGGGACGATATCAAAGATTAACTCTTCGCTTCTGAAGTTGTCCGGAGATCTGAAGACTACTTCCAGTGTGATTGAGCCCGTGCAACAGGCCTCTACACCTGGTATGACACCTTTAAAGGTGGTTTTGGTGGGTTTGATCCTTGAGGGATCGATGCCCATTTTGCGCATTGAATCCTGATAGAGCAGGTTCAGGCTGATGGCACCGTCCATAAGGACTCGTGTGAGGTGGAATCTGTCGATGATGGGGTCGAGAACCAGCACGGCCGAACTGCCATGACGAATACTGGTCGGATGGTCCCTGCGATCGAAGGTGATCGGACAAGAGGGCCATGGGTTGAACTTTGGGGCGACTGGCTCCATCGCGTAGAAGTCCCTTAGTGCACGCTTCCGCTCCCGCTTGGGGATATGGGTGGCATATATCATATTTACCGTTTTCACTTGGGGAGGAAATTTCTTCTGTCCTCCTGTGCTCGGCGGCCGGGGTTCCTCGTTGTCATTGCTGTGTAGCTCCTTTTCCTTGTTTTCGACATTCAACTTGCCTGCCTGTTTAAATACCCAACATTCTCTTTTGGTGTGGTTGGCTGGTTTATCGGGGGTGTCATGAATTTCGCATGAGCGATCGAGTATGCGGTCCAAACTGGACGGGCCCGGATTGTTTCTTTTAAATGGCTTTTTCCGCTGACCGGGTTTAGAGCCACTGAATCCGGCATTGACAGCCGTGTCTTCGGCGTTATCGCCGTTATTACAACGCTTGTGTCTGTTGCGTCGGGGCTTGCCGTTGCTGTCTCTAGCGTCTGAGGTGCCAGGATTTCTTGATGTGCTGTTGCTACGAGCCAACCAGCTGTCCTCGCCCGCACAAAAGCGGGTCATAAGTGTCGTGAGGGCTGCCATGGACTTTGTCTTTTCTTGGCCGAGGTGTCGGGCAAGCCACTCATCGCGGATGTTATGCTTAAAGGCCGCTAGGGCTTCGGCATCCGGACAATCGACAATTTGGTTCTTTTTAGTTAGGAACCGAGTCCAAAATTTCCTGGCTGACTCTCCAGGCTGTTGGGTTATATCACTTAAATCATCGGCATCCAGTGGCCGCACATAAGTGCCCTGGAAGTTATCTAGGAATGCGTCTTCCAGGCTCTCCCAACTTCCAATAGAGTTTGTCAGCAAACTATTCAGCCAGTTCCGAGTCGGTCCCTTTAGTTTTAGTGAGAGGTACTTGATGGCATGTAGATCATCGCCGCAGGCCATGTGAATGTGGAGAAGGAAATCTTCAATCCATACCGCGGGGTCTGTTGTCCCATCATATGATTCGATGTTCACGGGTTTAAACCCTTTTGGGAACTCGTGCTCCATTGCTTCGTCAGTGAAGCATAGGGGGTGTGCGGCGCCGCTATGCCAGGCTACATCTCGACGCAGATCACCTAGGTCTGGTCTATAGTATTTGGCCCAGCCGAATTTGTATTTAGTGTATCCGGCGCGGCGGTCATCGTCACGCATTGGGGCGCGCCCCCGTGATCCGTAGATCGATCTTGACTGTCCCGCTTTGTTTTCTAACTCATCTCGCAGGTCATGCCTGTAGCCCCCGGCCTTCGTGTTTTTATTTGTTTGGCGACGGGGTGTGGGCTCATGTTCGGGATGATACGCCGCTTTATCTCGGCCATGAGGCGGCCGGTCGGCCGCATCCTGCATTGGCAGTGTACGCTCTAATGCCTCATCTTCGAATTGAGGTAACAACCTGCTCTTTGGGTAGCTTTTGGTTGGGCGCTCGAGTCCGTATTCCTCGGCTGCCAGGACCTTGGTCCATCTATCAGTTAGCAGATCTTGATCAGCTTGAAGCAGCTGCTGCTTTTTCTTCAGGCTTTTTGCAGTGGCTATAAGCCGGCGCTTGAAGCGCTCCTGCTCGACGGAATCCTCAGGCACGATAAATTCGTCGTCGCCGAGGCTCACCTCGTCTTCAGAGAGGGGCATGTAATTGTCATCCTCCAAGTCTCCATCCATTACCTATTCATCAGGGCTAAATTTCCCATCCTCCCGTTCATCTTGCTCGAAGTCTGGCTGGGCGGGATTGTTTTCGTCTTCGGCATCATCCGGAGTGCTATTGTCTCTTGTGCCGGTATCGCTATTTTTGCTATGGCAAGGCTTAGAGCGGTGCTACTATCGCCAGCACTTACATTTCTTCTACAGGGGTTTATCCTCCGTTGCCTCATCGCCATTGCTTTCTTTGGGTGTGTCCACCATATATATATCATATGATGAGGTGGCTGTCCAGCGCCCTGTGGGCGGTGGTTCCTGTTCTTCTCCGGCATCGTCGTCCATACTGTTGATGTCTTCGGAGTCGAAATCAAGCACGTCGGTTATGTCATCGACAGTGGCTATTGATATGTCTCCAACGTATCTACTTTTCCAAACACTTTTGCCCTTGTTTTGGACTCTAACTTGCATGATTTGAATGAAACTAACCCAGACAGACGATGTTTTCAGCAGAACTGCCATGATGTTGTTTTATGTGTAGAAAAGAAAAGTTCTCGGAATGTCCTGGAAATCCACAGAGGCACTTTTCAGAATTATTAAGAATTTTTGGCGAAAGAATCAAGGCCAGGGGGGCCACGGGCTGTCCACCAGACAGGGGGGCGCCCCCCCCCCCCCCTAGGGCACGCCCTCCTATCTTGTGGGCCCCCTGGACACCTCCCGACCTCAACTCCAACTCCATATATACCGTCTCGGGGAGAAAAAATCAAGGAGAAAGTTTCATCGCGTTTCACGACACAGAGCCGCCGCCAAGCCCTAATCTCTCTCGGGAGGGCTGATCTGGAGTCCGTTCGGGGCTCCAGAGAGGGGAATTCATCGCCGTCGTCATCATCAACCATCCTCCATCACCAATTTCATGATGCTCACCGCCGTGCGTGAGTAATTCCATCGTAGGCTTGCTGGACGGTGATGGGTTGGATGAGATTTACCATGTAATCAAGTTAGTTTTGTTAGGGTTTGATCCCTAGTATCCACTATGTTCTGAGATTGATGTTGCTATGACTTTGCTATGCTTAATGCTTGTCACTAGGGCCCGAGTGCCATGATTTCAGATCTGAACTTATTATGTTTTCATGAATATATGTGTGTTCTTGATCCTATCTTGCAAGTTTATAGTCACCTATTATGTGTTATGATCCGACAACCCCGAAGTGACAATATCGGGATACTTCTCGGTGATGACCGTAGTTTGAGGAGTTCATGTATTCACTATGTGCTAATGCTTTGTTCCGGTTCTCTATTAAAAGGAGGCCTTAATATCCCTTAGTTTCCGCTAGGACCCCGCTGCCACAGGAGGGTAGGACAAAAGATGTCATGCAAGTTCTTTTCCATAAGCACATGTGACTATTTACAGAATACATGCCTACATTACATTGATGAATTGGATCTAGTTCTATATCACCCTATGTTATAACTATTACATGAGGAATCGCATCCGGCATAATTATCCATCATTGATCCATTGCCTACGAGATTTTCACATATTGTTCTTCGCTTATTTACTTTTCCGTTGCTACTGTTACAACTACTACAAAAACCCAAAAACATTTATCTTTACTTTTGCTACCGCTACTATTATTATCATACCACTTTTGCTACTAAACACTTTGCTGCAGATACTAAGTTATCCAGGAGTGGTTGAATTGACAACTCAACTGCTAATACTCAAGAATATTCTTTGGCTCCACTTGTGTCGAATCAATAAATTTGGGTTGAATACTCTATTCTCTGAGTCACTTGGGATTTATATCTGTTGATCACTATGAAGAACTTGAAAGACGATCGAACTACTATTTTGCCCTCAACTACGAGGGGAGGTAAGGAACTGCCATCTAGCTCTGCACTAGATTCTCCTTCCATTATAAGTAAGCTTGCGACACCTAAACCCGCTACTACTCTGAATTCTGATATGTCGCATGTTATTGATGATGCCACTTCTGCTATGCATGATGAAACTACTTCTGTGTGTGATACTACTTTGCCATTAGGTGAATTTCTAGATGAACAACTTGCTAGATTTTGGGGGAATGAAAATAATGAAGAACCTATTATTGATGATAGTGATGATGAAGGTCCCCCCAATGATTATGTTTTACCTGTTGTTCCTAAGGGTTATGTTATGCATGAAACAGCTGCTATGGAAATTCTTGCTTGCAATGATAGAAATGATCTTAAGAAATTATTAGCTAAATGGAAGCAGCAGTCTCTTAATGCTAGAATGAAACCCGATCCTGCTTTTGCTACTTCACGTATCTGTGTTACTAATAAGGAATATGAATTCTCTGTTGATCCTGATATTATTACTTTAGTTGAATCTGATCCATTTTATGGCCTTGATCTGAAACTGTTGTTGCACATCTTACCAAGTTGAATGATATAGCCACCCTGTTTACTAATAATGAGAAGTCTCGTTATTTATATATTCTTAAGATATTTCCGTTCTCATTAAAGGGTGATGCTCAGACTTGGTATAATTCTCTTGCTCCTAGTTGTGTGCCTAGTCCCCAGGATATGATTTATTACTTCTCTGCTAAATATTTCCCTGCTCATAAGAAACAAGCTGCCTTGCGGGAAATATATAATTTTGTGCAAATCAAAGAAGAGAGTCTCCCACAAGCTTGGGGGAGGCTTCTCCGGTTACTTAATGCTTTGTCTGATCATCCTCTTAAGAAAAATGAAATACTTGATATCTTTTATAATGGACTAACCGATGCTTCCAAGGACTACTTGGTTAGTTGTGCTGGTTGTGTTTTAAGGGAAAGAACAGTCGACGAAGCTGAAATAGTATTGAATAATATGTTGACTAATGAAAATAATTGGACTCTTCCCGAGCCAGTTCCTGAAGTAATTCCTGAACCAATTGAGCCAACTCCTGAGCCTATTCCTAAACCCACTCCAAAGAAGAGAGGTGTTTTATTTCTCAGTCCTGAAGATATGCAAGAGGCAAAGAAATCAATGAAAGAAAAGGGTATTAAAGCTAAAGATGTTAAGAATTTACCTCCTATTGAAGAAATACATGGTCTTAATTTACCGCCTGAAGAACCACATTGTCTTGATAACCCGACACAGGTAGTAAAGGTAAATTCTCTCTATAGATATGATAAAGTTGAAGTACCCTCTACTAAATTTCATAGCCCATGCTTAGATGAATTTGATGACTTTATGGCTAGACAAGAAAGTTTTAATGCTTATGTTGGTAGAGAGTTAAAGAATAATGCTTTCGAGATAGGACATGTAGGTGATAATCTGTCTAGAGTTAAAGATGAACTTCACCGCGTTGGCAAATATACTTCTATGGTTGCTACCCAAGCTGAGCAAGTACTTAAAGCTCAAAATGATTTGCTTGAGGAATTGAATAATAAAAATGACTTTGCTATTAGAGTGGCTACGAGAACTGGTAGAATGACTCAGGAACCTTTGTATCCTGAAGGCCACCCTAAGAGAATCGAGCAAGATTCTCAGAGAAACAATTTAGAGGCACCTAGTTCTTCTAAAAAGAAGAAAAAGAAAAATGATAGAACTTTGCATGCTTCTAGTGAACCTACTGTAGTCACACCTGAGAACCCCAATGATATTTCTATTTTTGATGCTGAAACACAATCAGGTGATGAACATGAACCTAGTGATAATGTTAATGATAATGTTCATGTTGATGCTCAACCTAGCAAAGACAATGATGTAGAGATTGAACCTGTTGTTGAACTTGATAACCCACAATCAAAGAATCAACGTTATGATAAGAGAGATTTTGTTGCTAGGAAGCACGGTAAAGAAAGAGAACCATGGGTTCAGAAACCCATGCCCTTTCCTCCTAAACCATCCAAGTCAAAGGATGATGAGGATTTTGAGCGCTTTGCTGAAATGATTAGACCTATTTTCTTACATATGCGCTTAACTGATATGTTGAAAGTAAATCCTTATGCTAAGTACATGAAGGATATCATCACAAATAAAAGAAAGATACCGGAAGCTGAAATTTCCACCATGCTTGCTAATTACACTTTTAAGGGTGGAATACCAAAGAAACTTGGAGATCCGGGTGTACCAACTATACCATGCTCTATTAAAAGAAATTATGTTAGAACTGCTTTATGTGATCTTGGAGCCGGTGTTAGTGTTATGCCTCTCTCTTTATATCGTACACTTGAATTGAATAAGTTGACACCTACTGAAATATCTTTGCAAATGGCTGATAAATCAACTGCTATACCTGTCGGTATTTGTGAGGATGTGTGTTGTGGTTTCAAATGTCACTATCTTAACGGACTTTGTTATTCTTGATATTCCCGAGGACGATAGTATGTCTATTATCCTTGGTAGACCTTTTCTTAATACTGCAGGGGCTGTTATTGATTGCAACAAAGGCAATGTCACTTTTCATGTTAATGGTAATGAGCATACGGTACACTTTTCGAGCAAACAATCTCAAGTTCATAGCA
This sequence comes from Triticum timopheevii, assembly GCA_963921465.1. Taxonomy (NCBI): domain Eukaryota; kingdom Viridiplantae; phylum Streptophyta; class Magnoliopsida; order Poales; family Poaceae; genus Triticum; species Triticum timopheevii. The sequence continues at coordinate 417,103,906 of OY997262.1, forward strand.
TCAATTCTATTGAAAAAGTTCCAACTATCATTTTTTGAGGTTTTGAATTTCCTCTCCCTACTGTCAAGAAAAAGTATGATATTCTTATTGTTGGGGATTTTCATATCCCCGTGGAGATAACTTAGTGTTATTCGAAAATTTTCCGGTTCCGTGTTATTCGGAATGAGTTTGTTAACAAGACTTGATCAACCTTGTTAGTGGGTTCATTTTGATGATCACGAGATGGATGAAACTAGAAGGCACAACCTTCTGTACCCTCCTTTTACTTTCTGTTATTTAGATTAAATAAAGCAAAAATAGTATTATCCGTCTGTTTTCTGAATTATCCGTGCATTAAAAAATAGTTCGAAAATAAAAGTGCTCCAAATGCCCTGCAAATTTAGTATGATTTTTTCTAGAATATTTGAGGATTTTAGGCACTGAAAACACTGCAGGAGGGCCAAGCACCAGGCCACGAGAGAGGAGGGCGCTTCCCCCCTGTAGGGCGTGCCCCCTGTCTCGTGGGCCCCTGCTGGCTCCCCTCCACTTATGCCAGCACCCACACACTTCATCTTCTACCCAAAAAATTCCCATCCAGCTCAAGCCCGAGTTCTAGCTCGTTTTGCTATGATTTTCGATCTCTTAGCTCAAAGCTCCATTCGCAAAACTGCTTTGGGAGATTGTTGCGTGGTATGTGACTCCTCCATTGGTCCAATTAGTTTTTGTTCTAGTGCTTTATTCATTGCAAATTTTTGCTGCATTGGTGACCATGTTCTTGAGCTTGCATGTTACATTTTTTAAGGTCCCAAGCAATTCCAATGCATGATATAGGCTCTAGGCACTTGTAGGAGTAGTTGCTATCAATCTTGTTTAGTTTTATTCACTTTTATTTTGAAGTTACTAAAATTTCAGAAATTTTCAGAAAATGTTAAGGAGGTTCTTTAACGGCTCTTCTAGCGAGAGCTCTAAGGAAAAACAAGACAAAGAGAAGGAAAAACCCAAGTATAATCTTCCTCGCTTAGCGGAAGTACGGTCATGTGAATGGCCATGTGAGGATTTCTTGAAAGAAGCCGGAATTCATGAAGACTTTTATGCTTTAATCGGGACTGCAGGCCTCACCAGTTTCATGAACGACCGAATCGATCAGTATCTCTTACTTACCAATATTTTCGTGCAAAACTTTTATTATTATCCTAAGAAGTCACCGCCTGCAGTATCATTTCATTTATATGATGAATTCATTTCTTTACATGATTTTTGCGCGGTGTGTAGGTTACCTTATGAGGGAGAATTAGAGGAACCCCATCGTGAAGATGTGGATGGTTTCGTTAAAACTATTGCTGTAGAAGAGCCAAAGAAGGGCTCTGAGGCAAAAGTCTCTAGCATACACTTTCCTGTTTTATGCTACTTTGCCATATTTGCTAGTAGATGCTTGATTGGTCATGGGAATAGTGGAAATTTGAGCATTCTAGATATTATTATTCTTCAACATGCTTTGCTAGAATACAACACTTTTAGTATGGGTGTTGTCGTTGCTAAACGGCTAGCCCTGAATCGTACAAAAGGCCCCATATTTGGAGGTATCTATGCTGCACGTCTTGCTGAACATTTTCAAAAACCCATTAGGCACCTTGAGGAGGAGGAGACAAAATTACCTCCTCACATTTTAGATTACAAGAGCATGGTAGCACACAAGTTTATTGTTGACAACGAAGAGAAGATGCTCTTGTATAGACTTAGATTCAATAAGAAACACTTTGAGTTTATTATTTTGCCAGCACCTCTGTTATTTGACTTGCTTGCAGAAAATCACCTTGTTACGCTGGAAGCGGTGAACAACCATCTAGCGCAAGCTTTTACTTCGGAACCGAACCTGAGCCGGAACCTGAGCTGGACCCTTATCGTGCATCATCTGTCCAGTGGGATCCGGAGATGACCAGCCAGTGGTATCCTGATTACACCTCCCACTACACCGGGGAGAGTAGCGGTGGTCCTTGGTATTAAACCAACTTAGGCCAAAAGCCTAAGCTTGGGGGAGTACGTATTTCTCACCGACTTTACATTCATGTTCACACACTAGTCGTCAGTGCTCACCCTCTTTCATTGTATTATCCATGTTAGTTTAAATTTCTTTTTCTAGTTTTCTTCTTGTGTGTTTGTTAAACCTTAAGAAAAACAAAAAAATTAGTTAGTATAATTTCCTTTCTTGTAGTAGAAATTAAAATGAAAACCCAAAAAGATTTCGCGTTCTTCTTTTACTTGTTGGGAGCTTTCCCGTGTAAATAGTTTTATTTTCTTTTCTTTCTTTTGGGGGTCGAGAAGACTATATTGAAAATGCTTAGTGGCTCTTATATGCATGATTGTTTATTTAACTTAGAGCCCATATTACTTGTCTTCTCTCTTGAGTTGAATGCTTGCAGATTCCAGCTTAGTCCAATGCACGTGCACCATTATTATTATACACATCGTTCGGTCGTGCAAGTGAAAGGCAATAATGATGATATATGATGGACTTATTGGGATGAGAAAAGCTGGTATGAACACAACCTCTCTTGTTTTTGTAAATATGATGATTCATCGTTCCTGAGTCAGCTATTATGAAGTAAACATATTTGCAATGACATTTAGAGATTATAGTTGCTTGTGCCATGCTTTATTAGCTATGAGTTATAATGGTTTACCTTGCGTGCCAACATGCTATTAGAATGATTATGATGTGGTATAATGGGATGGTATCCCCCTTTGAATGTATTAAGTGACTCGACTTGGCACATGTTCACGCATGTAGTTGAATCAAATCAACATAGCCTTCATGATATTTATGTTCATGGTAGATTATATCCTACTCATGCTTGTACTCGGTGTAAATTAATTTTAATGCATGTTTACGACTGTTGTCGCTCTCTCAGTTGGTCGCTCCCAGTCTTTTGCTACCCTTCACCTATACTAAGCGGGAATACTGCTTGTGCATCCAAACTCCTTAAACCCCAAAGTTGTTCCATATGAGTCCACCGTACCTTCCTATATGCGGTATGTACCTGCCGTTCCAAGTAAATTTGTATGTGCCAAACTCCCAACCTTCAAATGAAATTCTGTTTTGTATGCTCAAGCAGCTCATGTTTCAACTAGGGATGCCTATATCTTCCATGCTAGGTGGGTTATTCTCAAGAGGAGTGGACTCTGCTCCTCATTCACGAGAAAGGGCCGGTAACCGGGATGCCCAGTCCCATGATCCAAAAAGATCAAAGCAAATCAAAATAATTAAACAAAACTCCCTCAGCGTTGTTGTATGTTGGAGGCACTCGTTGTTTCGAGCAAGCCATGGATTGATGCTTGTTGGTGGTTGGGGGAGTATAAACCTTTACCATTTTGTTTGGGAACTGCCTATAATGCATGTAGTATGGAAGATACAGCCCTATCATAGTTGTTGCATTGACAGCAAAAGTATGCCGCTCAAAATGTTATTCAATCTCTATTTTAAAATCGAGCTCTGGCACCTCTACAAATCCCTGCTTCCCTCTGCGAAGGGCCTATCTATTTACTTTTATGTTGAGTCATCATCCTTCTTATTAAAAGCACCCGCTGGAGAGCACACTATCATTTGCATTCATTATTATTGGTTTATATTGGGTATGACTTGACTGGATCTCTTTTACCATGAATTACAATGTTTAGTCAGTCCTTAATATTTAAAGGTGCTCTGCATTTATGTTTTGCGGTCTCAGAAAGGGCTAGCGAGATACCATTTTGTTATATCATGTTATGATTATGTTGAGAAAGTGTTGTCATCCGAGTTTTATTATTATAGCTCGCTAGCTTATTATGTTATTGATATGAGTAATTGTGAGACCTATGTGTTATTGTTAGTATGGTTAGTTTATAATATTTGTTGAAACTTGAATGATGGCTTTTCATGTTACAACAACAAGAGCAAACAGAGTTTGTAAAAGTTTTTCTTTATCACTTTCAGTTTATCAACTGAATTGCTTGAGGACAAGCAAAGGTTTAAGCTTGAGGGAGTTGATGCGTCTCCAACGTATCTACTTTTCCAAACACTTTTGCCCTTGTTTTGGACTCTAACTTGCATGATTTGAATGAAACTAACCCGGACTGACGCTGTTTTCAGCAGAACTGCCATGATGTTGTTTTATATGTAGAAAAGAAAAGTTCTCGGAATGTCCTGGAAATCCACAGAGGCACTTTTCAGAATTATTAAGAATTTTTGGCGAAAGAATCAAGGCCAGGGGGCCCACGGGCTGTCCACGAGACAGGGGGGCGCCCCCCCCCCCTAGGGCGCGCCCTCCTATCTCGTGGGCCCCCTAGACACATCCCGACCTCAACTCCAACTCCATATATACCGTCTCGGGGAGAAAAAAATCAAGGAGAAAGTTTCATTGCGTTTCACGACACGGAGCCGCCGCCAAGACCTAATCTCTCTCGGGAGGGCTGACTGGAGTCCGTTCGGGGCTCCGGAGAGGGGAATTTTTCTCCGTCGTCATCATCAACCATCCTCCATCACCAATTTCATGATGCTCACCGTCGTGCGTGAGTAATTCCATCGTAGGCTTGCTGGACGTTGATGGGTTGGATGAGATTTACCATGTAATCAAGTTAGTTTTGTTAGGGTTTGATCCCTAGTATCCACTATGTTCTGAGATTGATGTTGCTATGACTTTGCTATGCTTAATGCTTGTCACTAGGGCCCGAGTGCCATGATTTCAGATCTGAACTTATTATGTTTTCATGAATATATGTGTGTTCTTGATCCTATCTTGCAAGTCTATAGTCACCTATTATGTGTTATGATCCGACAACCCCGAAGTGACAATAATCGGGATACTTCTCGGTGATGACCGTAGTTTGAGGAGTTCATGTATTCACTATGTGCTAATGCTTTGTTCCGGTTCTCTATTAAAAGGAGGCCTTAATATCCCTTAGTTTCCACTAGGACCCCGCTGCCACGGGAGGGTAGGACAAAAGATGTCATGCAAGTTCTTTTCCATAAGCATGTGTGACTATTTACAGAATACATTCCTACATTACATTGATGAATTGGAGCTAGTTCTATATCACCCTATGTTATAACTATTACATGAGGAATCGCATCCGGCATAATTATCCATCATTGGTCCATTGCCTACGAGCTTTTCACATATTGTTCTTCGCTTATTTACTTTTCCGTTGCTACTGTTACAACTACTACAAAACCCCAAAAACATTTATCTTTACTTTTGCTACTGCTACTATTATTATCATACCACTTTTGCTACTAAACACTTCGCTGCAGATACTAAGTTATCCAGGTGTGGTTGAATTGACAACTCAACTGCTAATACTCAAGAATATTCTTTGGCTCCCCTTGTGTCGAATCAATAAATTTGGCTTGAATACTCTACCCTCGAAAGCTGTTGCGATCCCCTATACTTGTGGGTTATCAGCTATCAAGTGGGTGGTGGGTGGGTAACGAATTTATTCGCCGTCCGGTTCCCACTCAAGCCGGACATAGTTCGGCCAAGAGTCTCCTGACAGGGAGAGGGATTTCAACGAATTTAGCACGTCAGCCAAGGGCGAGTGCTGGAAGATATCCGCGGAGGTGAATTCCATGATCGGTGCCCAATCAGGTTCGACAAGCACGGATGTGCGTGGTTTGGAGCCTATGGCCGGAGACGAGTCCGAGGGTACGATGACGCATACCTCATTGGAGGCGAAGTCTATGTTTAGCTCTACCGTGATGAGTGTGCGGCCTCTGTGACGGGGTCTATCCACCCGTCCTCGGACGGCACGATCTGCTACGGATCTAAGGCCAGGGCAGCTGCAGGTGTGTTCTCCTGAGCACCGTCCGATGGTAGATCAAAGTCATGCTCATCGTGATTGTACGGCGCACCTGACATGGACTCGAATCCGTCGAAGATCAAGTCTCCACAGATGTCGGCAGTGTAGTTCAGGCTTCCAAACCTGACCTGATGGCCAGGGGCGTAGCTATCGATCTGCTCCAGATGGCCAAGCGAGCTGGCCTATAGTGCGAAGCCGCCGAATACGAAGATCTGTCCGGGGAGGAAAACCTCACCCTGGATCACATCGTTATGGATGATTGAAGGAACCATCAAGCCTTACCGTCACGACACAATGGAACTCTCAATGAAAGCACCAATGTCGGTATCAAAACCGGTGGATCTCGGGTAGGGGGTCCCAAACTGTGCGTCTAAGGCTAATGGTAATAGGAGGCGGGGGACACAATGTTTACCCAGGTTCGGGCCCTCCCTATGGAGGTAATACCCTACTTCCTGGTTGATTGATCTTGATGATATGAGTATTACAAGAGTTGATCTACCACGAGATCGTAGAGGCTAAACCCTAGAAGCTAGCCTATGATTATGATTGTTCTTGTCCTACGGACTAAACCCTTCGGTTTATATAGACACCGGAGGGGGCTAGGTTACATAGAGTCGGTTATAGAGAAGGAAATCTACATATCCGAATCGCCAAGCTTGCCTTCCACGCAAAGGAGAGTCCCATCCGGACACGGGACGAAGTCTTCAATCTTGTATCTTCATAGTCCAACAGTCTGGCATACACATATAGTCCGGCTGTCCGAGGACCCCCTAATCCAGGACTCCCTCAGTTGTTGTACATCATTTCGCTCGACTTCGATACGATCACCGTCGCCCGAAACTTCTTGGCAGGTATGTACTGGGTCGGCATGAACTCCCACTGGATGGCTGCCTTCAGAGAAGACGGTGAACTTCCAGACCTCCCATGAGATTATCCTTCCTCCATTGGATTATATAGAGTTTTACCATGGCGGTCCAAGTCATCTAGATTACCACGCCAGTTGGACGGACCTTGTTTTGCAGAAGATTGTAATCTGTCAAGTTCCCACACGACATGCGAATTACGCAGACTTCAAGCTTATTGCCTTGTTCGACCGCGGACTCGCCTATCTTTACGCCGGTGCCTTCTTTAGCTGGAGACAACTCAGCTCGCAGGGGATCATCATCAAAGATGATACACACTTCTGTGATGCTATTGAACACAATGGCATCATCTACGCGATCGACAAAGCAGATGGCACCACGTATTGTTGGGACGACGCGTGTAAGTTGTTTTCGTCTCATGTTAATGATGACGCCATGACACTGTTTGAACTTTTTGTGATGATTGGCATATCCCTGTTTGAGCAGAATTTGAGTAGAACTATGGCAATGTATTAGAGACACCGTAAATCAGCTATATTTGGAATGAGTTAATTCATGCGATTGTGACCATGTCATTACAGCCAATTTGTACCCCTGCATAATCAAACGGTTAGGAATATATGGATATTCTCCTTATTTTACAGTAATATATATACTACTACTAAATACGAGTGTGTATCAATGGCCATGTTAGTTTCCTCATTTTCATGATGTAGAAACATGCACCACACTGTTGGTTTCATCTAACCATACATTAGGGAAGTACATGTGCATATGGAGAACTCTATATTTGGAAGTAGTGAAATCATGTAATGCTTACCATGTGTACATACCTATATTCGCCCTTCAACAATCAATGGCTATAATAATATCCTCACAAAAAATTTACCCACAGAACATGAGTATATAACAATGCATAGTCTGTTAGTTACCTTGAAGAATTTGTTTGTGAGGACAGAACATGATTACATAACATGCATGACATGGTAGTTTCCTGTGAAGAATCGATTGCGAGATAACATGAGTATAAACATGCATGGCACTTCTATATTTTCGAACCCAGTATACATTTCCCTGTATTTTCCTCCCAGTTCCAACAGGGACAAATCAATGATGTTTCTTGCATTATCCTACTCATACTCTGAGCAATGCTGATCTTACATTAACAATGTCTGTCCTTTTTGATATGATGCAGTGTCCCTATAGTTACTGCCCTTTGTAATCACACATCCTTTGCCAAAAATAGGGAAGCACAACTAGTTTGCAAAAGACTGATGATCATTCAGACACATGAGCTGGAAAAGTTATATTGCAAAAACCCCACTGTATACAAGCACCGTGAAATACCTGAGTATCCGGACAGTGGCTGCTACGTCTATTAGCAGGATACCAGCTTGTTGGGGCCTTTAGGATTTTTTAGTTGGAGGTGGGTAAACAGCCTTGGTTCACACTCTCTATTTCTCAGACTCAATTATCCAATTAACCAGGAGATCACCATTGGCAAGGACCTTGATGGCAGAGAGGCTCTGTATGCTATGGAAAACTGTGTCTACACGGCGCGCCCTAGGAGTTTGGGAGCAAACTCCCCTGATTGTCAATGATACAGCCTGCAGCCAAAAGAAGGTGAGAATGACAAAGGCATCCAGATTAACTTTGATCCATGGATGTCTCAATTACGACAGGCAGTGATGTGGTTCAAGCCTTCAGGTTGATAGGTAATTGGGCTGTTGCATCGAAAGGGTGGAGTACTGTGTCTCCGGATCACTGGTCGCTGAAGCGGGGCTGCAAGTTATGATGGTGTTGGATCATCTCTTTGAATGACTTTGTTGTCTTTGTTGCTGGTTCTGGATGGCTACTTCTTTCTTTTGTTATGCATATTCCTTGTCATTTGGTCAACCTCATCTATGTCACTCTTACTATGTAATAGTTGCCTCTGTTTAAAATGTCATTCTCATCTGGATCACGAGAGTCTTAGCGCTGCAGATGGGTGCGTTTTAGTGGTGTAGCAAGACTTCTTATGAACTATCATGTCTTACTGTTTATGTCAGTAGTAGTCACTAGTCAGTGTTTGAATGTTGTATATATCTTTGTTTCAAACTGTTTATTGTCTCGAACTACTGGTGGGCTAAATGAGGGCATCACCATTCTCCAGTGTTTAGAGTATATCTCCTTTTTTTCAAGTTATATAATTTGAGCTCATTGTCTTTTCGATGATGTACACATGTTTGGGCCAGTGAGGTGTCATTGAATATGGGCCGAGTAGTAACTAAGGGAGTCCTGGATTAGGGGGTCCTCGGACAGTCGGACTATATGCGTATGCCGGACTATTGGACTATGAAGATACAAGATTGAAGACTTCGTCCCGTGTCCGGATGGGACTCTCCTTTGCATGGAAGGAAAGCTTGGCGATTCGGATATGTAGATTTCCTTCTCTGTAACCGACTTTGTGTAACCCTAGCCCCCTCCGGTGTCTATATAAACCGGAGGGTTTAGTCCGTAGGATAAGAACAATCATAATCATAGGCTAGCCTCTAGGGTTTAGCCTCTACGATCTCGTGGTAGATCAACTCTTGTAATACTCATATCATCAAGATCAATCAAGCAGGAAGTAGGGTATTACCTCCATAGAGAGGGCCCGAACCTGGGTAAACATTGTGTCCCCCGCCTCCTGTTATCATTAGCCTTAGACGCAAAGTTCGGGACTCCCTACCAAAAATCCGCCGGTTTTGACACCGACATTGGTGCTTTCATTGAGAGTCCCACTGTATTGTCACGATAAGGCTTGATGGCTCCTTCAATCATCCGCAATGATGCGATCCAGGGTGAGGTCTTCCTCCCCGGAAAGATCTTCGTATTCGGCGGCTTCACACCGCGGGCCAACTCGCTTGGCCATCTGGAGCAGATCGATAGTTACGCCCCTAGCCATAAGGTCAGGTTTGGAAGTCTAAACTACACTGTCGATATCCGCGGAGACTTGATCTTCAACGGATTCGAGCCCATAGCAGGTGCGTCGTACAGTCACGATGAGCATGACTTAGATCTACCATCGGACGGCGTTCAGGAGATCACACCTGCAACTGCCCCGGCCCTAAATCCAGGTGGATGGACCCCGCCACGGAGGCCACATACTCATTGTCGATAGAGCCGAGCACAGACTTCGCCTCCAATGAGGTATGTGTCATCTGACCCTCGAACTCGTCTCCGGCCATAAGCTCTGAACCGCGCGCATCCGCGCCTATCAAATCTGATTGGGCGCCGATCATGGAGTTTACCTCCGCAAATATTTTTTGGCACTCGCCCTTCGGTGACGTGCTGAACTCATTAAAATCTCTCTCCCTATGAGGAGACTCTAGGCTGAACTATGTCCGTCTTGAGTGGGAAGCGGATGAAGAAATTCGCTACCCACCCACCACCCACTTAATACCACTGTCGACGACTTAACCGACGTACTCGATTTCGACTCCGATGACATCGACGATATGGATGACGATGCCGGAGAAGAACAGGAACCACCGCCCATATGGCGCTGGACAGCCACCTCATCATATGATATATATATGGTTGACACACCCAAAGAAAGCAATGGCGACGAGGCAATGGAGGATAATCCCCTTGAGAAGCAATCTAAGCGTCGGCGTCAGGGCGCCACTCTAAGCCCCGCCATAGCAAAAACAACGATAATGGCACAAGGAAAGATAATACCCCGATCGACTCAAAAACTAATGACGACCCCATGGACCCAGCGATGGAGCAGGATGAGCCATGAGACGGCGAACATAGTTCGGGGCGCTGTCCGATCATAGCGATGCCGAAGATAAAACTAATAAACTTGTCCTTGGAGAGGAGAACAGTCCGGACAACATTGTATTCATCATCCCGGAAAGGCACTTGGAACAAGAGAACCTCCACAAAAGGCTTATCGCCACCGCGATGAGCTTGAAGAAGCAGAAGCAAAGGCTTAAAGCCGCGCAGGATACGCTCAACCACATATGGAACAAAGTGCTTGACGCTGACGAAAAATACGGTGGCGATCGCCACACAAAGAGCTACCCAAAGCGCAAGCTGCTGCCAAATTTGACGACGAAGCTATAGAGCCCATCCCGCCAAAAAACAATACGGCCGATCTGCCGGACCGACCAACCCGTGGCTGAGACAGAACGGCTCATGACACCACACACAAGTCAGCACACGATCTACGTGAGCACCTGGACAAAAGAGCCAGTATGGACATGTCCATCTATGGATCTAGGAAGCGTGCTCCTACTCAAGATCACGGCCACCAAAACGACTATACTAATTGAATACCAGCTCGGAATCAACTCCGAACACTATATCCGTCGGAAGCATGCCACGACACATCAAAATACAGGGGTGCCGTGCACCCCCTATGCTTCACCGATGAGGTACTGGATCATGAATTCCCAGAGGGGTTCAAACCCATGAACATCGAGGCATACGACGGAACAATAGACCCTGCAGTCTGGCTTGAGGATTTTATTCTTCACATCCATATGGCTCGCAGAGACGATCTCCACACCATCAAATACCTGCCCCTCAAGTTGAAAGGACCAGCTAGGCACTGGTTGAAAAGCCTCCCCGAAAACTCAATTGGAAGTTGGGAGGAACTTGAGGATGCTTTCAGGGCTAATTTTCAAGGGACCTATGTCCGACCTCCGGACGCAGATGATTTAGGTCATATAATCCAACAACTGGGAGAGTCAGCCCAAAAGCTTTGGAACAGGTTTCTCACTAAGAAGAACCAAATCGTCGACTGCCCGAACGCTGAAGCCTTAGCGGCTTTCAAACACAGTGTCCGGGACGAATGGCTTGCCAGACACCTCGGCCAGGAAAAACCGAGGACAATGGCATCCCTAACAAGCCTCATGACCCGCTTTTGCGCAGGCGAGGATAGTTGGTTGGCCCGCAGCGGCACCGGCGACCCAGGCACATCCGAAGTCAGGGACGGCAATGGGAAGCCACGACGCAATAAAAACAAGCGTCGAAATAATGAAGACAGCCCAGATAACACAGCGGTAAACGCCGGATTCAGGGGCTCTCGACCCGGTCAACGGAAAAGGCCATTTAAAGGCAGCAGAGATGGACCACCCAGCCTAAACAAAATTCTGGACAGATCATGTCAGATTCATGGCACCCCCAAGAAACCTGCGAATCACACCAATAGAGAATGATGGGTCTTCAAGCAGGCCGGCAAACTAAACGCCGAACACAAGGGGAGAGAGCCACCAAGTGAAGACGAGGACGAACCTCGCCAGCCGAATAATGGGGGACAGAAAAAATTTCCACCAGAGGTCAAATCAGTGAACATGATCTACGTCACCCACATACCAAAGAGGAAGCGCAAACGTGCACTCTGAGACGTATACGCTGTAGAGCCCGTCGCCCCCAAATTCAACATGGTCAGCCTGCCCGATCACTTTCGATCGCAGGGATCATCCGACTAGTATCCGGCATGGAGGTTCGGCTGCCTTGGTACTCGAACCAATAATTGACGGATACCATCTCACCCGAGTCCTAATGGACGGCGGCAGTAGTCTTAATCTGATATATCAGGACACTGTCTGCAAAATGGGGATAGACCCATCAAGATCTAACCAAAGCAGTACTACCTTTAAAGGAGTAATACCAGGCGTAGAGGCCCGTTGTACGGGCTCTCTAACATTGGAAGTTGTATTCGGTTCTCCTGACAACTTCCGAAGCGAAGAACTAATCTTCGACATCGCTCCATTCCGAAGCGGCTATCACGCACTACTCGGAAGGACGGCCTTCGCTCATTTTAACACAGTACCGCATTACGCTTATCTTAAACTTAGATGCCCGGTCCACCTGGCGTCATCACAATCAGTGGAAATACAGAGCGTTCTTTGCGTGCGGAAGAATATGTGGCGACTCTAGCAGACGAACCACTGAACGGCCCCTCCAACCCGAATAAATGATCAGTCGTCGAGATCACGGACACAGCTAGACGTGTTCGGCGCACCACTAGTCGTAGCAGCCCGGATAAACCTGAGCTTGGTCGATGGATATGCCCCCATATGTGGTGCTAGGGGCTGCCCCGCATGTAAAAGGGCCCATAGTTCGTCTCAACCCTATTAATACACAATAGATTGAATTTTCATGGTTCATTAAGAATAACCAACTTTTCGCACGATCACACCAGATTCTTTCACCTGGGTTTTTCTCTTTACAGATGATCACCGTGCTACACCCTTCCAGGATACGGCACAATGGAGACGAAGGCGCAGACGTGCAGCAGGGCCCCATTCAAAGGTTTCTTTTTAGATGAAGACCCCGTGTAAACCTTTTTTATCGTCTCTTGTTGCCTCAAACCCTCCGGGCACTTAAAACAACCGACAGGGACACTAGCGTTGCTGACAAGCTCTTTCATCACACTAGACTAATGCACGTACCTGGAAATTCAGGGGCTAATTATCGAGGGCGGTACTCAGCCCAGCGTATGTTGTAAAGTCCGAATACCTTCGGGAGTGTTCGGCGTCGCGAGTTTGGCCTTATATGCACCAGCTCTGAATCATGTTTTTGGTCAATAGTTGGGTTTGCCCGGCTCCCGTGTTTTGCTACCTTATGTTCCGCTCTATCGGCTAAGGTGGCACCGGGAGAACTACTGCAACTGTGCCCTGGTTCATCTGGATGAGCACATTAGTAGAGAAAGCCGAAAACTGACTGTCATGATAAGGCAAGAGACTGGTCAACCACTCGATGACTCAGCGGAATCTTCGCGATTCCTTCGCATTAACGAAGGATCGGTTTCCCGGTCACGTATGTGCGCGCCCCGTATTCAGATGAACGCGGACATACCAGGGGCTATATAGTAGCCCCACCGTCAAACTCCTATGGCTAAGTGAAAGTGTTAAAGCTATATAGTCTGATTGCCTTGTTCGCCGCGCTATCACCTCCTTAACGGACTAAGACGTTGGATCAAGTGTGAGTACGTACTTTTCCGAACACCCCCGCATTATATGCGTGGGGGCTGAAGCCGACGACTGCAATCTGTCAGGTTAAATACATACATACATAAATGCCCGCACAGGAGGCACTACAATACTTTACGGGCAAAAGTATAAATATAGCCTTTATAATCAAAAATAGCATTGTTTTTACAATCAAGGCACATGTCACTGGAACATGGTATTCTTGGAGCACTGGGCCTCTATTGAACGGGCACCTTCTAGCACTTCTTCAAAACAGTGCTCGGGCAAGTACTGACCCCCAAGTGGACCCCTGGTTGCAATTTAGGTGGCCTCCATCTTCGCCCAATATGTCTTGACACGGGTAAGAGCCATCCGCGCACCCTCTATGCACGCCGACCTCTTGAGAGCGTCGATATGCAGCACAGCACGAAGAAATCATTGCACTAAACCAAAATAACTGCCTGGGCTCGATTCCTTTGGCCACAGATGATCCATGACAACCTTCATGGCAAGTCCGGACAACCTATGGAGCTCGGCCCACTCGGCCATTTGCTCATTCAACAGCAGCGGATGCTTTGGAGCACTGAACTGCGACCAGAACAATCTTTCCACCTCATGATCTTCCCGATCCTTGAAATACTCCGTTGCATTAGCAACACTCTTTGCTAAATCCAAGTATGTGTCCGCAGAACTCCACAATTGATCAAGAGGGGCATATTTTGGATCGCCGAACCTCGTTCGCAATAAAAAGGGCTTCCCAGCCACGATATCACCAGCTTGCCGAAGCTCCTCCCGCGCCGCTCTGATTTCAGAGCGAGTTTCCTTTGCTGCCCGCAAGGCCTTCTCCAGGTCAGCCGTTTTCGCTTGGTTTTCCCTTTCGAGAAGCTCATATCGGCTAGCGGCATTTCTTAGCTCAATAGCCATGCTGGCCATTTTCTCCTCACTTTGGTGATGCGCAGCCTGTTCGGCTTTTAATTCTTCGGCTACCTTCAGGGCGGCTGCATCACTTCTCTTGGCTTGCTCCATGGCCTAGGCAAGTTCTGCCCGAAGGGTCTCCACAACGGCAGCTCCATCTGCAGTCAAAGCATACTATAAATACTAGCATCATGCTCTTCTTAATATTTGCTGACCACCCGAATATACATACCCTGTGCCTCGTCAAGCCGCTTGTTAACAAGCGTGATGTCCGCATCAGCCACATTAAGTTGTCGCTTCAATTCGGCAAATTCAGCAGTTCGGTCAGCCGCCGGATCTGCAGCTGCCTGCGCACGAAAGCAGCGCTATTATTACCTGAGATTATGATCCTCTGCTCGCCGTGTCTGGACGGCAACCAGAGTCTCAGGGGCTACTATCTATACAAAGCACACCTTGCGTATGCAGTACATTCAAAAATATACATATTACTTTGCGTACCTCAAAGCCTCTTAGCAGGCTCGTAAAAGCTTCATTCAACCCGCTTTTTGCGGATGAAATCCTCTCAACCACCGTACCCATTAAGGTACGATGTGCCTCTAAGATAGCCGCTTGCTCCAGAAGACCCATCAATGTGTCCGGTTGTACGCCGGACACTCCCGGGTTTTTTCTGTCGGTCTCCTTAGGAGCCGAGAACTCCGGGCTTCGGGCGGCCGCAGAGTTACCTTCTGGCCTTTGTGGATCAGGAGAAATCCTCCGGGACGACACCTCAGGGTCGTCCGCCTCATGAGGCAGGGAAGCAAGAGGAGGCGTTTCGCTCTCCATCATCTCCGGAAAAAGATCCCCTGAGGACGAACATTGTTGAGAAGGGCTATGAGCCGGACTACAAACATATGTCGCGGTTGTTAGTCTCATGAAAAGAGCAGGGCAGATTTACTAATATGGCTTTGTCCACTTATAGCTCGGTTGACGGCTGGCCCCCTTATGGGTGTTGTGCGGTAAGGACGCCCTCTAGGGCAGGACCCCCTGGCGAAGTTTTCTTCCCTCGTTTGGAAACCTCCGTTTCCAAGTCTTTAGGGGCGGTCCTTTTCTTCCCGTGGGGAGAGGGGATTCTAGATTCGCCTCCCCGATCGTCCTCCTTCGCGGAGGCACTGATTCCCCCGGTTTGTATGGGTAACGTATGAAGCCCGCTTTCGGCTTCCCTATGCCTCCCCTCGTCTTCTCCTGATGGCACTTGATATGGTGCGTGAGTCAGCATCCTGGTTAGTATAGGATCCGGCGAGCCTTCGGGAAGAGGGGCCGAACACCTGATACAATGACAGCATGTTCAGTCGCGGGGTTACTTACTTGGGTATCTGGACGGTTGTAGTTGAGACCCGCATCCTCGGTGGTGTCCGGACACTTTATTCGCGATCCGAAGAATAATTGATACATTTGTTCGGGCGTCATGCCGAAGAAGTGTTGAAAGGTTAGCGGTCCTTCCGGGTTGAACTCCCACATACGGAGAGATCGACGTTGGCATGGCAGGACCCGACGGACTAACATTACTTGAATTACTTTGACTAGACTGATATCCCTCTTGAGGAGATCTCGGATGCGGCTTTGCAGTGTCAGCATGTCATTAGCAGGCCCCCAGTCCAGCCCTTTGTTGACCCATGATGCCAGTTGGGTCGGAGGGGCGGAGCGGAATGCTGGGGTGGCTGCCCGCTTTGTACCTCGAGGAGCTGTGATGTAAAACCACTCCCGCTGCCATAGGTCGGACACCTCCGGGAGGGAACCCTTTGGCCGTAGGGCGTCGGCACCTTTGCTTATTATAGCGCCTCCGCACTCCACGTGTCATCCATCGATCATCTTCGGCTTCACATTGAAGGTCTTGAGCCATAAGCCAAAGTGTGGGGTAATGCGGAGGAAGGCCTCACACACGACGATAAACGACGAGATGTGAAGGAAGGAATCTGGGGCCAGATCATGTAAATCAAGCCCGTAATAGAACATGAGCCCCCTAACGAAGGGATCAAGACTAAAGCCTAGCCCTCAGAGGAATTGGGAAACAAATACGACACTCTCGTTGGGTTCGGGAGTGGGAATAACCTGCCCTTGAGCAGGTAGCCTATGGGGGACTTCGGCGGTCAGATACCTGGCCTCCCTAAGCTTCTTGATGTCTTCCTCTATGACAGAAGAGGCCATCCACTAGCCTTGAAGGTTGGATCCGGACATGGTTGAAGGTCCGGAGCGCTTAACCTGAACCTTGGGTGTTGGAACTCGAGGTAGGGGAAGGGAAGGATCGGGCGTGGAAAGAAAAGGATAGATCTTGACCTCTTTATAAAGAGGGTGAATATCAAGCATCCTCCGCGTGGCCGTTTTGAACTTGCCTAAAACTGAGGAGTCATACTAACGGCATGGTTGGGTTACCCACGCCCGTATTGATGAGGATCCCGTGATAAGGGGAACACGATCTCTGCTTCGACAAGACGTGCCAATAAAACCGCCTCACAAGACGTGCAGCAGGTTGAGAAAAACAGTTCGTATAATGACTGGGCCGCGGCGTGATGTCACGTTGTGAAAAGTTGTTAGTAGATTAGATTTTTGGAATATTGTGTTCTCTACGGTGGTATGTGGAATTTGTTTTACAAAGCCGGACACGATCTTTGTGTTCGAAATCTTCTATGGAGTATTCGGAGAAGGAACCCGCCTTGCAATGTCGAAGACAATCTGCGCGCTGGACTCATCGTCATTGAAGCCTGGTTCAGGGCTACTGAGTGAGTCCTGGATTAGGGGTCCTCGGAAAGCCGGACTATATGCGTATGCCGGACTGTTGGACTATGAAGATACAAGATTGAAGACTTCGTCCCGTGTCCGGATGGGACTCTCCTTTGCATGGAAGGCAAGCTTGGCGATTCGTATATGTAGATTTACTTCTCTGTAACCGACTCTGTGTAACCCTAGCGCCCTCTGGTGTCTATATAAACCGGAGGGTTTAGTCCGTAGGACAAGAACAATCATAATCATAGGCTAGCCTCTAGGGTTTAGCCTCTACGATCTCGTGGTAGATCAACTCTTGTAATACTCATATCATCAACTCAATCAAGCAGGAAGTAGGGTATTACCTCCATAGAGAGGGCCCGAACCTGGGTAAACATTGTGTCCCCCGCCTCCTGTTAACATTAGCCTTAGACACACAGTTGGGGACCCCCTACCCGAGATCCGCCGGTTTTGACACCGACAGTAACGTAATGCCAAACATGTCAATTATGACTCTCAGGCCGAGCTCTCAAAAGATCCTCAAAAAAAGATCGGGCTCTCCAAAAAAGAAAGAATAAGGACTCTTAGGCCGACATGTCGGTGTCGGTGTCAAAACCGGCGGATCTCGGGTAGGGGGTCCCGAACTGTGCATCTAAGGCTAATGGTAACAGGAGGCGGGGGACACAATGTTTACCTAGGTTTGGGCCCTCTCTATGGAGGTAATACCCTACTTCCTACTTGATTGATCTTGATGATATGAGTATTACAAGAGTTGATCTACCACGAGATTGTTGAGGTTAAACCCTAGAAGCTAGCCTATGGTATGATTGTTCTTATCCTAAAAACTAAACCCTCCGGCTTATATAGACACCGGAGGGGGCTAGGGTTACACAGAGTCGGTTACAGAGAAGGAAATCTACACATCCGAATCGCCAAGCTTGCCTTCCACGCAAAGGAGAGTCCCATCCGGACACGGGATGAAGTCTTCAATCTTCTATCTTCATAGTCCAACAGTCCGGCATAATCATATAGTCCAGCTGTCCGAGGACCCCTTAATCCAGGACTCCCTCAGTGGGTGCCACCGGTGTTTTCATGCGCTTGCGCGACGAGAGCATATTGGCGCGTGTTCGAAATTCATGCTACCTTTTTATCCCCAATCTCCCGCCCCTCCCCCACCTCTGGAATCTCGATTCCTACTCCAGTTCCCCAAAATACCCCTCCCATACTCCCTGTACTCAAGCGCACTATCATGTCACCGGTCAACATGGATCTCCGATCCGGAGATCCTGAGGTCCGTCCTGCCTTCGATCGCTACGTGTTGTCACTCAACAGTGGCATGGTGGCGCTTGATGACCAGTTTGCCGGCAAAGTGCTGATGGTAACCATCAATGGTGACCGGCCTCCCGTCTCGCCGGACGACCTTGTCAAAGCTCTTGGCATTGCGCACGCCATCCAAATAAGTGACTTGCTCATCGAAGTCTGTCCACCATCGGCTGATTTCTTTGTCGGGTTCCGAACAACTATCGACTGCAGTCGTGTGTTCGAATCTTCCCGGTGTTTGTTCTGCGATGGCGCGCTAGTGAGCTTTGATCGGTGGCACCCAAGATGGGGCTCGGTGCCCTCTGAGCTTGAGTTTTTAACAAAGCTTACCTTCCACGGCATGCCTCGATGTGTTTGGAACAGCGAGTCCATGAATGAGCTTATCAATGACCTTGGAGGTGAGCTCATAAGTATGTTTTTTTCCTCCAGACAGCTGGGCTCTAACGGTTATGGCATGGATGAAGAAGTCGTCCACCATACCGAAGGTGATTGGTGTTGAGATACCGGTGCAGGAACCGAGGTTGTACTATTCGTCGCCACCAAGGCCACCATGGACCACGTTAGGGATGGACATGTATCGAGTGTTCGTGCATGTCGAAGAAGTGGTCAATCAATCAATCAAAGTCCTGCCACCGCCGCTGGTGCCACGACGATGTCCATTACAGGAGCCAACGTCAGACTTTCCCCGTGTTGCTCGGAACGATGGATGGCACAGGGCCTACTCCATCGTGCGGCGGAGGCCACTGCTTCTTTGGGAGAAGAGGCAGGGCTGGCTGCCTGGATGTGCTCTAATTTGAGGTAACAACTAAATCTTGTCAGATACTAGTTAAATCCGAGCTATGGGTGTGAAGCATTGATGTGCCAGTACGTTTGATTATGACCTGTTCTAATTTTGTACCTGAACTTTTTTTTACAAAGGGTTGTACGTCAACTTAATGTGCTAGCAGAACTTATTGTGTTGTCTATCTGTTTTCTTTGCATAGCATTCAAGATATTTCCCCGTCATTGATAAAGACGATGAACCGTTATGTACGAGTCCATTGGTTTCAACATAGCCCTACCCGTAGCGATCCACTGCTTCCATCCTGATTGTACCGCCCGCGTGAAATTTTTGTATGTAAGTTCAATATGCTATGATGTTCTATATGATTGTGTCAACTATATAAGTTTTTACTGAGCATCAGCAATGCATATGGCTGAAAGATGTATTTACGAACATCGACCGATGGGTCTCTCTCTCTTTCTCTCACACACACACGCGCGCGCGCGCGCAAACACACACACACACAAGTGGGACCCGTTGAACTATTTCTTTGCTCGTGACAGCTTATAATTAGGTTCCACTATAATCTAACTTTTTTCTTAAGTTATTAACTGAGCTTAGTGACTTCAAAAAGTTGTACAGAAGCCTTGTTTGGGCCTTTCCGGCGTCGCTGAATGTGGGCTGAGTAGCCATGTTAGGTTGTACTGTACTACACAGGCCTTTTTTTTCAACATCATCAATGCAACTGGGCCGACAGTTATACACAAGATCCGGGTCAACTTGTTATTCTTTTCCCGCTGGGCTGCAAACTTTCCTAGGAGGTATGCATTAGGCTTAACAAGAAAATGAACTTTAAAAAATAATAAATGGGATGTAATTATAATAACTGGGCAGTAACTATAAAAAATGCACCAAACATGTAATTAGTTTAAAAAATATATTATTATTGGAATTTGAAATTATTAATTTCATTACTTGTTGCACGCGCAATATTTCGTTGGATTTTAATGTAATACAACTTTATTTGGAAATTATATTTAATCTGACTAGAAATTTCGGATACAAATATTTTGGATCCCATCAAAATGTGGGAATTTTTTTTGAATTCTGTTTTGAGTGGTTGGTTGAAATTATTAATCGTTGTCCTAGCTATAAGTTGGGTTGTACTTTTAACAAACTGTGAATGGACTGTATTAAATTCCATTAGAATTAAAAAATGGGTTGTACATTCTTACAAATCACAAATGGGCTATATGTTCTCTGCCACACACTTGTGGGCCTTCTAAGTCATGCGTCCCCTAAAAAAACTAAGTTGACGCGTATGCAAGGCTTTGTCAACAACACACGGTTCTAGCAGCTGTGGCCGTTGGATGTCCATCCAACGGATGTCGTGCTTCTTCTTCAATCTCGGATATTCTTGCTTCAGCCGCCCAAAAAATGATTCCTCCCCCTGACATCTGGGGCGCACCGTTTCAGAGGCTGACCTGTGGGCCTACTAAGTTGACGTGTACCAAGGGCTTTGTCAACTTAGTCAATATAAACGATTCTAGCTGCAGTGACCGTACTATGTCCATCCAACGGCCGTAGTGCTTCTTCAACCTCTGGTCTTCTTGCTCCAGCCGCCCAAAGCCGCGCCGGTCGTGCCGCGTGCTCCTGCCTCCTGTGGCCGGCTGTGATGCCATGGAGGCCTCACCGCCCCGTACTACTCCCACCGCTGGCCAGGCCATCCCTCTACTCACCCACATCCCCTGTTATTCTGTGGCGACGGCATCCTCACACCGCAGCCGAACCAGTGAACCCTCGTACTCCTCTCCGTGCAGAATTCCACTGCCGCGTCTTCCCCGGCTCCGCGTCGTCCCCTTCCTAGGCCTCGCCGTCGTCCACCGCCTTGGTGCTCTCGGCGCGGCATAGTCAACGTGGTCAACGACCGACTTCCATCGGAAGAGTACTGTACGTGGAGAGGCTGACAGCTGGGTCCACGGCGGCCGCAAGGAAGTGCCTCCTTATTACGCACAAAATAATTATTCCTCCACCTGACAGCAGGGACCCACCAGACGGACCACCTTATTTCGCGAAAAAAACGCTTCCCCCCTGACTGCTGGGACCCACCAGCTACATCTTCGCACGCAAGGAAGTGCGTCGGGGCAAAAAAAACGATTCGCCCCCCTGACTGCTGGCATCCACCATCTACATCTTTGCACGCAAGGAAGTGCCTGACAGTCGCGACCCACTTGGTCGAAGCGTACGTAGCGTTGTCATTCTGGTCGCGAACATGTACGTACATACTGGTCGACGTAGAGGCGTGCACTTGTGGTAGTAGAGGCGCGCACGTGTCGTAGTAGAGGCGCGCACGTAGCATGTACACGTACGTATAACGGCCAGGGTGCAAGAAAGTAAATACGGCCACGTACGTACATACGGGCGGGGTCTCGAACGCCTACTTGTGCATACGAACGGCCGGGGCTCGTGTACATGGCTGGATCGGAACGGAGAAACTGCATCGTCGTTGTGTTCATGGGGAGGCAACGGAATGCGTCGTGTTCATGGAAAGGCAACGGAACGCGTGGGAGCCAACCGGCTTGGACGGAACAGCCGATGGAAACGAGGCTTGGCGTACCGCACAACGGAGGAAACGGCCTTGTGTTCGACCAGCCACGTTCGAAACGGGATCCTGTTCATCGGGAGGGGTCTGGCGTACCGAAAAATGGAGGAAACGGACTTGTGTTAGACCTCCTACGGTCGAAACGGGGTCCTGTTGATCGGGAGGGGTGTGGCGTACCGCAAAACGAAGGAAAAGGACTTGCGTTGGAGCGTTGCGGTCGAAACGGGGGTCCTGTTCATCGGGAGGGGTGTGGCGTACTGCAGAACGGGACTCCACGGGATACTGTTCATCTCCACCGTCGATCTCCTCCAGCCTCCACGGGCTACTGTTCATCCACCGTCGACCTCCTCCAGCCTCCACATGCGACTGTTCATCCATGGGCTCCTGTTCATCCAGCCTCCACCGCGCGCTACTCCACCGGCTACTGTTCAACCAGCCCTCTCCACGGGATCCTCTTCAACCACCCCTCCACATGCTACTGTTCATCCACCCCTCCACCGTCTATTGTTCATCCAGCCCTCCACGGGGTCGTCCTATTCATCCAGCCCTCCACGGGGTCCTGTTCATCCAGCCCTAACCGGCTCGATCGATCGGGGTCCTGTTCATCCAGAGGCAACACCACGGGGTCCTGTTCATCCAAACCCCTCGGCAACACTCACTGTTCATCCAACCCCCCCCCCCCAGCAAACGCTCACTGTTCATCCAGAGGCAGCATCGATCGGATTCAGCTAGCAGCAGTAGTGAAGAAATTGCTCGATCGGGTTCAGTTAATAGCCATCGATCGATCGCTCGAGTTCAGTAATGCGTAGCCTGCAGTGCAATCGCTCGGTTTCAGTATAGGCAAACGCCTTGCTCGGGTTCAGTTAGAGCCCAACGCGTACGTGTATGAGAGAAATGCGCATCACTCGGCTTCCAACCACCCACAGTAACCGGGAACTCCCCGAAATTTTCCTCGCCCTCGCTTCTACCATGGTTTTTTCCGTCATGGACGGCCCAAAGAATGTCATGCAGCTGCGTTTCCGGCCCGCCCAGGACGAAAAGCCCATTTTCTGTCATGATTTTTTATCATAGAAGTAGGATCCCACCACATCTATGATGATACCGGGTTTTGTCACAATTATCGTCATAGAAGTGCCATAAGTATGATAGGAAAAAAATTCGTTTGGACCAAAATGTCACAGATGTGTCTTCTTTTTTGTAGTGACATCAACCTTGTTGCCCTTTCGATTATGTGTGAGTAGTTTATCACAGACCTACGGGTCCATAGCTAGTAGCGAGATGGCTTCTCCTCTCTCTTTGATCTTCAATAAAATGATCTCCTCAATGTTCTTGGAGTTCTATCTGATGTAATCTTTTTTTGCGGTGCGTTTGTTGAGATCTGATGAATTGTGGATTTATGATCAGATTATCTATGAATATTATTTGAGTCTTCTCTGAACTCTTGTATGCATTATTAAAATTGTTTTTTATTTCTCTCTGATCTATTGATTTGGTTTGTCCAACTAGACT
Source organism: Triticum timopheevii (assembly GCA_963921465.1). NCBI lineage: Eukaryota > Viridiplantae > Streptophyta > Magnoliopsida > Poales > Poaceae > Triticum > Triticum timopheevii. The sequence goes on from OY997262.1 coordinate 417,127,375, forward strand.
GATTTATCTTGCAATGAGAGAGGTGCTTTATGATGGGTTCAATCTTGCGGTGTCTTCACCTAGTGACAGTAGGGGTAGCGAGGCACGTATTTGTATTGTTGCCTTTAAGTATAAAAAGATGGGGTTTATACCATATTGCTTGGATCTATCCCTCTACATCTTGTCATCTTGCTTAAGGCGTTACTCCGTTCTTGTTAACTTAATACACTAGATGCATGTTGGATAGCGGTCGATGTGTGGAGTAATAGTAGTAGATGCAGGAAGGAGTCGGTCTACTTGTCACGGACGTCATGCCTATATGCATGATCATTGCCTTGGATATTGTCATAGTTTTACTCTTTTCTATCAATTGCTCAACAGTAATTTGTTTTTCCATCATATATGTTCTTTCAAGTGAGAAGCCTCTAGTGAAAAATATGGCCCCCGGGTCTATTTCTCATCATATATTTTTAGATCTATAAAACCAAAAACACAAAAATACCTTGTTGCAATTTATTTACCTTTACCTTATTTTGCACTTCTATTTATCTTTTATACCTATCTCTATCAGATCTCATCCTTGCAGTTAACCGTGAAGGGATTGACAACCTCTTTTTCGGGTTGGGTGCAACTATTTGTTTGTTTGTGTAGGTGCAACTATTGAAGACTTGGGTGTTCCTCCTCGTGGATTGATACTTTGGTTCTTAACTAAGGGAAATACTTATCTCTACTTTGTTGCATCACCCTTTCCTCTTGAAGGGAAAAAACCAACGCAAGCTCAAGAAGTAGCAGGAAGAGTTTTTGGCGCCATTGCTGGGGAGGATATACATCAAGCCTACCAAGTACCTATCATAGACTCTCATCTCTTGCACTTACATTATTCGCCATTTGCCTCTTGTTTTCATCTCCTCCACTTCTAAAACGTTTTCAAAGAAACAAAAAAATATTTGCCTTTTTATTTGCCTTCTTTCTTTTCATCTTTTTTGTTTGCTCATGTGCTAGATTGCTTGTTTTGCCATGATGTCTCAAGAAAATACCAAGTTGTGTGATTTTTTCAACGCTAATAACAATGATTTTATTAGTACTCTGATTGCTCCCACCACTAGTGCGGAATCTTATGAAATTAGTGTCGCTTTTGTTGAATCTTGTTACGAAAGAACAATTTTCTGGTAGTCCTAATAAAGATGTTGCATCTCTTTAAATACTTTCATTGAGTTATGCAATATGCAAAAGAAAAAAGTTGTGGATAATGATATTGTTAAATTGAAGCTATTTCCGTTCTCACTATGAGATCATGTTAAAACTTGGTTTTCATCTTTGCCTAAAAATAATATGGATTCTTGGGATAAGTGTAAAGATGCTTTTATTTCCATGTATTTTCCTCCCGCTAAGATCATCTCCTTTAGGAACGACATAATGAATTTTAAGCAAATTGATCATGAACATGTTGCACAATCTTGGGAGAGGATGAAATTGATGATAAGAAATTGCCCTACGCATGGTTTAAGTTTATGGATGATCATACAAAAAATCATGTTGGATTGAATTTTGCATCTAGAAATCTTTTAGATTCCATCGCGGGAGGTACTTTTATGGAAATCACATTACTACAAGCTACTAAACTCCTAAATAATATTATCACAAATTACTCTCAATTGGCATACCGAAAGATCTTCTACTAGTAAAAAAAGTGCATGCGATTGAAGAAATTAATATTTTGAGTGGAAAGATGGATGAACTTATGAAATTGATTGCCAGCATGAGTGCTCCTATTGATCCTAATGATATGCCTTTGTCTACTTTGATTAAGAATAATAATGAACATATGGATGTGAATTTTGTTGGTAGGAACAATTTTGGTAATAATGCATACAAAGGTAATTTTAATTCTAGGTCGTTTCCTAGTAATTCCTCTAATAATTTTGGTAATTCCTACTACATATTTCTTATGGAAATTATAATAAGATACCCTCTGATATTGAGAATGATATTAAAGATTTTATAAACTCCCAAAAGATTTTCAATGCTATGGTAGAAGAAAAGTTGCTCAACATTGATGATTTGGCTAGAAACGTTGATAGAATTTCTCATGAGATTGATTCTTTTAAGATTAGATCTATTCCACCCAAGCTTTATATTAATGAGTCTTTGAAAGCTATTCAAATTTTTGATCGAAAGGGTTTCCCTCGCTCCATTTTATTGAAAAAACGGAGCACAACATCCAGGGCAGTTTAAAGAGCTTGGGCCTACCTAGAGTAGTAGTGCCAGGAAAGAAATTTACGACAATAACGACAACATAAGCCACGTAGGGCGAAATATGATACTACAGTCTAGCCAAGGGCAGAACTAGGCCCTCTTTTTACATGGTGCACCCATCTGGCGGAATCATCCTAAATGTGCTATGAGAAAGAAGCCGCCTAGTCCCTCCCCCCCCCCCACACACACACACACCGCATCAGCTTCGGTCTTCACTTCCAGGCGACGCGCAATAGTTCTCCTCTTCGATGGTCCAGTAGCAGGAGATAGCGTCATAGTAGAACTGATTGGTCGCCCACACACAGGATCTTCCATAGATGAAGAAGGGAGCTAACTTTTCCCAAGATGGCTCGAGTGCTTGTCCATGGTAGGACCTGAAAACACATTTCATTGCGCATGGTCCAAATGCTCCAAATAGCAGCAACACATGCAATATTAGTAACAATTTTCTTATTATTAAGCCCCCACAAAATAGATAACTCTGTCATATTGTGTGGCCAAGTGAAACTAAATTTATCAGCAATGTCTTCCCAAATGTTTTGAGCTATAATGCACTCAAAAAATAGATGATGGACTGATACATCTCCAACGTATCTATAATTCTTTTATTGTTCCATGCTATTATATTATCTGTTTTGGATGTTTTATATGCATTAATATGTTGTTTTATATTATTTTTGGGACTTACCTATTAACCTAGAGCCCAGCGCTAGTTGCTGTTTTTTCCTTGTTTTTGAGTTTCGCAAAAAAGGAATACCAAACGGAATGAAACCTTCACGATGATTTTTCTTGGACCAGAAAACAACCAGGAGACTTGGAGATGAAGTAGGAGGAGCCACGAGGTGGCCACAAGGACGGAGGGCGCGCCCAGGGGGTAGGGCGTGCACCCCGCCCTTGTGGGCCCCCGTGACCCTCCTGGCCTAATTCTTTCGCCTATATATTCTCATATATCCCCAAACCAACATGGGCATCCACGAAAACACTTTTCCGCCGCCGCAACTTTCTGTACCCGTGAGATCCCATCAACATTGTAAAATGTAGTTCTTTGGACACAAGAATTAATGAAATTCAATATGATATGCACATCATACAAACATCTATTTTTCTAGTAATGAACATACACAATAAAGGGGGTACATTTTATGAATAAAATATGAACACGAGTTATACACCATTTGATTCAGAAAACAAATCTATACTCCATCTCATTATTTAACAAGTGGAAACAAATCTTTCACTTTTGGTAAGGAATTCGACCTTTTTTCCTTGACGTTTTACAACTCGTTTTTCTTCTCCACATTGTTCCAATTTTTACAAACTCCCCCCCAAGTCTAAAATCCAAATTTGGATACTCCAACCACCCCATTATATGAGTTGTCTATTGTACTATCTATCATAACATGTCACTCGATGTTGTTCACATGATTCACAACAATGGTCCTGCACATTTAGAACAATAAAACTGGGCACTCTCCTAGCCTTCTCATGCATTTATCATTTTTAGCCGTCAGATCACATATCATGGCCATCTCTGTCCATTGGATAGCCATAGAATTAGCTTGAGCATTCCCATCCCCGCGGCTTACTAAGGGCAGTTATTCTTGTGGTTAACTGGCCCAAGCAACCCATCTAGCATAGCCGCCGGCCCAAGCCAGGGAGGGGAATAAGATCAGTCTATAAAAGGAAGCGAACATAGCAATTGTGGGTGATTGGTGTGCTCTCTAGCCCTAATCGAGTCGCGGCAGCGACGGTGAATTCCTACCACCAAATACTTTAGATTTCTAGCCACTCCCAGATTTGCCAACACTCTCGTTCTCATGCTCTTTTAGATCTTGAGAAAACATGGCGAGGGTTTGAAAGAGAAGGTCTAGAGTTTGAGGGTTTTAGGATGGAAGACTCAATCTCAGATGGCGAGGAAGTGACACTACTGGAGGATCTTAAGGAGAAGTTGGAAGATGGCATGGAGCAGCCACCAGATTGGCTCCCAGATGGCTGGATCATGGAGGTCAGATGTGATGATAATGGCACCCTCTACCAGGTATGATGTGTACTACCAAATATATGCACAAATACATGTTATTAGATAGATCCAACACATGTTCATTCTTTATACAAGTTTGTATGTTTTTTCTAGATTTTGTTGGCTTGTCTACTAGAGATACGTGGTTATTTTTTCCTTTACTTTTGTTTCCTTTTAGTATTTCATATCTCCAGTCACGGGGGTCAAGTTCAGGTTGAAGGAAGAGGTCATGTTGCTACATTGAATCTAATGATCGTGTTGCTTGTAGCACGCCTCATGTATGTTTTCTTACTATGACGAGGCCATTGTATATTTTTTTATATCCAATATCTATATCATTCTATAATTATATGCATATGCACACGAATGGCTTCCAGATGGATGGCTGGTAGAGGTCGGAGCAGGGGGAGAAAAGATGGATAATATGTACAAGGTAGTTTTTATCCCCTTCACGCGCCCTAGAAAAATACTAAGTAAAAATGGCAAGATGATAATTTACTCACTTTTGTAAATAATTTTGATTTGATTGTATTATTATTATTTGCAGTTTTATCTTTTCTCGCCATTGGAAGTACGGGTATTTTGTAAAGAGGATGTACTACACTATACTAAGGAAAAGAAAATATTCAAATGTGATACAGATGGACAATGTGACACAAACTCTCAAGATAATGTGCATTTCTTACTATCTCTACATAAGTAATTATTTATGTCTATGATGAATTGACTTCCCAGAGCTTTGATGCCTTACTTTGTAGATTCTAGCAACAGTGGATTTCAACCCACATGGGCTGCCACAAGGATGGGTCAAAGAGGTCGTACACAGAAAATCAGAGGAAAGAATAAGGAAAGACTCGGTATATGAAATTAAAAATAAAACCCTTCATTCATTCTTTGTTGAAATATTTTCCGATTTTTGATCATGATTAATGATGTAGTACTTCACGGATCCTGTTAGCCACAAAGTATTCAGGTCATTGAATTATGCAACTCACTACATTGATACCGGGGAAGTTAAAAAACATGCACTTATTCAGAGGGTAAGCGTGCATGAAGTGTACAATTTTGAGAAGTCTTCTGATATGGTAACATTCCAACATTATCTCTTACCCTAGTCATGGTCTTCCAAGAATATCTCATCTCAAAGTAATGTTTTCATTTTAAAGACTTCATGCCTTAGAAGAAGATGCATTGTTGACCTATTTGATATTATACTGTTTAAAATGTGAATATATACTTCATGCACACATCATTTCATGTGTAAATAATAAGGAATATCCCAAAAGTTGCGGATTGAAGATCTTTTTGACATTGTTTCATGCAATTTGCTTTTTGTGTTATTATTGAAATCTGTAGTGAAGTTAGGCCGGCTTAATTTCTAATATATATTTTGTATATGATTGTGATCATTTGATCTATATTTTATTGAAGTCGGGTCATAGGGTTGATGCTTTCGGATTCTTATGGAATGCATTCTTCTCCTTCTCATTTTGTAGGAATTTATGTTATCATTCTAGTTTCACATGTTCATTTATTCATGGAAGATTCATGTATGACTGATGTAGTTTTCATATGTTTTCCATGTGCCATATCCAAATGACTATCCTTGATTCAGTTTTTTGCAACCATGTATTTTGGGATTGCCCTCCCATCATACAAATGTGTGTGTACCTCGACTATATTGATATGGAAAATTATTATGTATCAAACCATTCTGCCAAAAAGTATATCCATCATAGGTTGGAATAAAAAATAATGTTGCTTTTCTTTTCATTGCGTGGACACCAGAATTAAACATACTTTCTTCTCTACATGAGGGACAACATAGCTTTTTAGATGCAAATGTAATGTAATTCAATAATAAAACAAAAGGAACTCATTTTCTAAAATATGCATGCATTTGGTCTACCTTCATTAGACCGTACTTGGAACTAACCACCATTCTTTTTCTTTAAGGGTGTGTTGGTATCTTTGAACAGCCTACAAAACTTCATGTAAGAGTGGTGTCTCCATTGTACTGATATTGCGTATTTTGCTGCTTAGACCAGCATAGCATGATAATTGAATGTAATGTGTCAGCTTTAAAAGTGCAAAAAAAAATCTGCATAATATGTTGTGTTGTTTGTAGTTATGTATATTGTGAATATATTATGTAATTAGTCGAAAAAGACATGTCCAAATGTTTGAATTTTCAGCTTTATCAAACAATATATTGCTTTGACATTATTAAACTTTTGAGATTCTTATAAACAAACAATTTATAGATATTTGGTGCTTGCATTTAGCTAATTCTCCTCGTAGCATGAGATTTTCCGCAGAAACCCGAGAAAGAATGTGAAGGCTCACAAAACACTTGAAAGATCGTCGAAGCCCAGAAGATCATCAACAGGGAAGAAGAAAAATTGCAATGAACAAACTTCATATAGATGTAAGTTCCCCTTATCATCGATGCTATGGTATTTATTTATACATGCAGGTGTTGCACATGTTTCTTTCTTTAGGTTTGTGCATACTGTTACATGATCTAGTGGGCACATAAATTTGGCTATACACTTATATGTATTCCTGTAAGATTGTTCTACCCCGGGAGAGTTAAGATTTGGATTTTCTTGTTTCATCTCTTGGGACATGAGGACGTCAAAAAAAGAATCCTATCACATTTTTTACGACTTAGGATAACTAGTAGAATGCCCGTACGCTGCCACGGGCTTTTGAAATATTTTGCTAGAGTTTTATAAACATAATGCATGTCAAAAAATACATGTAGAGAAAATATAGCACATACACAATTGGGTAATAATTGAAGTCCACTTCACTTACAGTGTAAACTAATAACAAAAGGGCAATTTAATGATGTATACATATAATATAGAGTGATTATTCAACTGAAAATCTACAACAAATTAATGTCTACTTGATGCGCTTAAGAAATTCTCGCACAATATTAGGAATGTTGTTTTTAGATTCATTCGCACGATATTTGAGCAAGTATAATAGAAACTTTGCCACTGCCGCGCGCAAGCAACAACTTCAACCGCAAGTAGCCGAATGGGAACACCACTGGAGATAACCGGCATACCACAAACCGTGTCGGAGCTTCGACCACCACTCCGCCGTCCCAAGGTGGTTTCTTCAAGAAGAAAATGACATCGACGCGTCGTCACCACCCAATCTGGAGACTCTGGGCTTTCACCCGGGACGGGAATTAGAGGGCAAGAGCAGGATCACGATGCTGCCTTCAAGAAGGAACGACGCCGAAGCACCGCCAGCATCGTGGCCATAACAACCGTCCAAGGGTTTCCCAAATCCATCCCTACTAGACCCTCAACCCCACCAACCGCCAGATCTAGCGATCAGAGGATGCCGGCATCGCCGGCCGGCGCGACAAGAAGAAGCTCCAGGGAAGGCCTCCGTCTGCAGATGCGCTCCAAGGATGAACGAGGAAGCTCCGGGAGCTAGTCCACACCCGTTGCCGGCCCGCCACCCACACGGCCAGGCACGATGCCCCACCACATCCGCATCAGCCACCGACCGACTGTGGCCGCCACCATAGCTCCAAGCGCAATGTGCATAGAGCACCATGGAGCCCATCACGCCGCCGCCAGGAAACGACCCCGACACCACCGTCCGCAGCGCCCTCTGCCAGCGCCGCACCGCCGCCCGACCACAATGACCCGCGTCGGCCACCATCGAGAGGGGGAAGAGAGGCCCCGCCGCCGCCTCCGTGACCGGGCTTCGCCCGTTAGCGCGAGCCGGCGACGGCGAGGGGAGAAGCAAGGAGGAGGAAGGCCCTGAGGCCATTGGCTAGGGTTTGCCTCCGCGTCGCTCCGATCCGGAGGGGGATGGGGGTTCACTTCTTCGCCCTTTTGTGAAGTTATTTTTATCATGTCTAACTAAGCTCGAGCATGTGCTCCACTAATAACATACTATAACTCTATAGGGCATTCCAAAGTTAAGTCCCAACTAATACAAATCAGAAAGAACATTAGAAGCACAAAGAAATTATACATCTGTTAAATTATGATCAAGTATTTCATTTATTGATAAATCATAAACTGTACATTTACTGAATTTTCCAAATGTCCTTCTGTAGAAATAATTCACTATAGACTAGGTACACAACACATGTAGAATTGTACTTACATTAAGAAATGCTTGACATACCTTTACAAAAAATGTTTGTCAAAGCTATATGAACCCAAACTCAAGTGATACGTACCACATTCTTATTCGATACTAACCGGAACAACCGTCTAACTTGTCGCGTATCCCAGGCATCAATTTTTTTTTGTCTTGATTATTCAGAGCACTTTCTTCAGTAAGAGTAAGGCAGTATTTCCTATGACTTACGTTAGAGCATTTGAATGTAGTAGAATGCATACAAATATTTAGAGGATGACAATTGATAGAATATATACCATGGTCGCACAATTTTTTAAAGCTATGAGACTCTGCATACATCTGTGCCATAAAAGAACAATTTTATGCAGATCATACTGGCCATGTGTTATAATATAGTCATGAGAAGTTTCACAGTCAAGAAATAAGCGAAAATCCAAATCTGAGCCCGAGCTCATCTGCACCTGCGCTCACCAAAAAAATCAAAATAAATACTAAAAAAAATCAAAAAATTCCAAAAAAAATTGGGGTGGTGGACAATTTGATGCGTGAGGTGCGCCCCAATTTTCAAAATATTTGGACTTATGTGCAGCTCTCAGCAAAAAATACAAATCGGAGGTCTGTAAAAATGTGTACTGTTCATATACTGTTTTGGTCTGATTTGTCTTTTTTGCTGAGAGCTGCACATAAGTCCAAATGTTTTAAAAATTGGGGCGCACCTCACTCATCAAATTGTCCACCACCTCAATTTTTTTGGAATTTTTTGAATTTTTCTGAATTTTTTACGAATTTTTTTTGAACGGGTGCAGATGCACCCGGGCACCGAAACGCCGCACTCATAAATAAGTACTTACTTAGGCCCTTCCCCTTCATCCAAGTTCAATTCATGAAAAGCAGTTGGTAAGTACCTCCTAGGCTTCATTACTTATTACTGACATTGTGGAAGAAGCCTCGCATTTTTTTCAGACATAAAATGGCATGTAAAATAAATTATTCTGGAACAATTTTTAGCCATTATCAGAATTTTATCCCTCCAAATAGTCCGCACCACCTGCAATTCCATTAACCATTAGAGAAAAGAGATGCAAAGAACCAGCCTTTTTTCCTCCATCCGGCAATGAGAAGAGAAAGTAAACACTATAAACTACAGGAAGCATCAACCACTTTGATCCTAAATTCTGACTATCCATGTTAAAGAGTAAAACTACCGGAATAAGTTGTACAGAACATGAAACAACCTCCTATCAATGAGGTATTCCAACCATTTTAACTCAACACTACTTATTCCTAAATCGTGATCATGAATCAGCCTATACATAACATAACCTAAAAACAAGCCTGATGTGTTGTTTTTAGGGCATCTACTTGCTAGAGCAACTTATAGGACATATTATATAGGTGGATGGCCCAAATTGATTTTAAATGCCTAAAAACAATGTCTGTACAAAGGGAGTGAATTGCAAAAAACCACCACACTTAGGGCTTTGTTTGCGGAAAACCACCAGGTCCCTAATTTTTTTTCAAAAAACACCGCGGATTCGGTAATCTTTTTGCAAAAAGCGCCGATCGGATGATTTGGCCCGTTTAATCACTTTCTCACAAGTGGAGCCGGATTGTCGGGAGCTGACTTGGCAAAACACTGAACAGTGGGACCATTTTGTGTAAGACAGAAACATGAAGGACAAAAATGTGAAACACTTAAAGGATAAGGCCATGGCTCATGGTCGGCCGTTGCCGGCTCTGCCGCAATCCTCTTCATCGCCAGCAACCTCGGGCGTCCTAGAGGCAGAGAGAGAGAGAGAGAGAGAGGAGCTGAGAGAGAGAGAGAGAGAGAGAGAGAGAGAGAAGGGAGAAGGGAGAGAGACAGGGGAGGGAGAGGGGGCGGCGGTGGTGCCCGGTGCACCGGCGAACTGGCGGCGGCGAGCTGTGGGTGCGGCTAAGGACGCCCAGATCCGGTCGGTGGAGGCGGTTGGCGGAGCTCCGGCCGGCGGGGCTCCTTGGATGCGGCGGCGACAGGAGTTGACCTGCAGTGCGGCTTGGTATGGAGAGGAAAGAGGTCACGAGGAGAAGAAACAAGAAGGAAGGAGGAAGGAGATGGTAGGCGAGGCAGCGGTGGTCGCCGGCGGCGAGGTCCCCGGAGCGCCACGGGTTTGGGCAGCTCGACCTCTCCTGATCCAGACGGGATCGAGGCGGGCGGCGCGCTGCAGTTGTCCACAGCCGGGGGCGGGGGGTTGATTGCGTTTCTTATTTAGATCTAGGGGTGTTTACGTCAATTTTTGCGAAGTCAACATCTTACAATCAGGGCATGTTAGGAAATGATTAAATGGGCTAAATCCTCTGATCAGTGCTATTTGTAAAATGTTTACCGAATCTGCGGTGATTTTTGCAAAAAAATAGCGACCTGATGGTTTTCCGCAAACGAAGCCCCAAATGTGGTGGTTTTCTGCTTTTAACTCGTACAAAGGCATTCCAAAGTTAAGCATGACCCAACTTGTAGAATATATAGTAAGAAGAAGAATGGATGGAAGCCAAGATTGTGTATTGTACTACTTCCGTTAGTGGTTGATACCAGAACATGGTAAAACTAAAAAGCACTACAAGATTTTGCTGGCATGGAAAATCAGTTATTGTACTACTTTCCTTAGCATTTTGCAATGACACACACTTCTGAAAGGATTATCCATCATGTAGGTTTCCGAAGGACAAACTACAATTTCCCGCTGGTCTACAAGCATACCACCGGTTAAAAAGTTAAAAACAAGAACAATGCAATTTTTATTCAAGCAACATAGACAATAAAAGGTATCACAGTATGCATATCTCTATTCATGATGAAAGAAATCGAAGAGAGGTGATATTCACCTTCCGTTTGATGTATTAGATGGAGTGAAGTGCTCACATGTCGCAATAGCGTCTACTTAGGCATATATCTACACTTCCAGAATTTGGACGAGAAGTATTTAACCTCGCTGGGTAGTCGCTCTTGGTATTCAGTGGCCAGTCAGAACACAATATATAGAAAACTGCACTGAGGTAGTGAAGAAAAAACCCAAAACTGCAGGTTCTATTCAAAGGTAGCTAAAAGTTTCAAATATATAGAACCAATTGACTCACCATGTAGATGTCTATATCTTCAAGCATGCAACCAAAAGTATATCAGCCTTCTGGAACTGTATTATAATTAACATTCACGAAACACACGACATATGGATCATTACGTATAAAAAAGGGTTTAGATAGCAGCGGCGATTATTGGTACTTCAGCCAATGTATCAGTGCAAGACGCCGTCGTTCCCGAGCGCAAACCTTGTGTTGTCGCCGATGAACCTGCAACATCCCTCTTGCCAAACATTGTGATAATTGCAATTTCGCATGACAAATAGACTCGGCTCCGAACATGCTGAACAAATAATCTATCTCCTATAGACTGCATACAGTTCATTTGAGTTACTGTTTCAATCTTACCTAGTAGCATCATGTAAACGTCATACAGTTCATTTCTGTTTGTTACTTCTGAGTGGTAGCCCACGTCCAGAATTCAAAAGCCCCGGCTTTGCACCGATGGTTCCTCAATTGCTTCAACTATCTGAAAATGGAACCCAATTAGAGGAAGTTGATGAGCGCTTAAAGGCAGAATAAAAGAACTATTTCTCATGCCAAACTGATCAGGCTGAGAAGAGCTAGCCTCACCTATGTGCCCTTAATGTGGAAGAGTCCACCGCCGCACACGTGGAGCAAGAGCCCACCATCTGCTCTCCATTCCATGTTCTGTATCTCCGTCTGCATCGGCGAACAGAGAGGGAGGAAGGGACCGGGGGGATTGCTGCGGGTGGTGGTGGAGGCCTCACACGTGCGTGCTTGGAGTTCGTAGTGGCGACGACGACGGTGACCCAGAGGCGGCATTGAAGGATGACGAGGGGGCGGGGAAGACCAAACGGTGGCAGCGGCGGCCATCTAGGGCTACACGGGAGCATGTCGCTCACTGGTTTGCGGGTTCATGCTTAGGGTTCCTAAGAGGGCGCCGCCACCGCTGAAATCCTTGTCAGGGGGGACGAGGAGGAGTCGAGCAGGGAGGAGTTGGATCGAGAGAGAGGAGTAGCCATCGAAGGTGTCGCGTCCAGGCTTGCGCGTGAAACGTAGGCGTTAATGGGCCAACCCAAGTACACTGTTACCACGTGATGTGAAAGGTGGGCGAAAGATAGAAGTGGCGGAATGTGGTGGGTGAGGCGAGACTACCAACTGAGACATTAGAAATAGAGTTAAGCTCATGAACTTGGTCTGGGTCTCCGTTAGTTCTATATAAACCTTATGTAATCAAATGCGGGATGTTTTAGTGGCTATAACCGAAAATTGCTTTTGGAGGCCGAGCTCCATGAAGGCCTTCATTTGCAAAAATTAAAATTCATCAAAATTCATATTTCTATGTTTCAACCCACTAGGCTAGAACCTGTACATCAACAAGCATTATTTTTCAATTAAAAATTGAGTGAATTGCATGTACCGTCCCTGTACTCGTCGGTTTGGTCCAGAACGGCCCTCGAGCTCCCGTGCTACCTCGTTACGGTCCTCATACTTGCGAAAAGGGTCCATCGACGGTCCTGGGCCGGGTACCACGTACGTACGCGACTACAGTCAACGCCACGTAAGCACAGAACGAGTGGTGGCTTTTCATTTTTTGCACAGTAGCCCCTCCCTTTTAGTAGAATCCTGCCCGCAGTACAACCTCTCGAACTGGGGACAGGCTTGATCGGCGGCAATCAGGGACGCGATAGAAGGCAAGGGAGCAGATGCATTTGCAGATGAAAATTAAAGACAAAACATGTGAGGAGGTTAGTAGGGCCGAAGTTCCTCCAGCAAGGGAAGAGAGGGTTAATAGGGTTCAATGTTCAACAACTAGGCTAGATGATATGGAAGCATTGAGGTTAAGAGCTGGTGAGGAGAGGTACAATCGGGACAGCACCGCCTCGGCCCGGAGAGGACGCGACGCTCCTGCTCCCGCCGTCGCCGGTAACAAAGCTAGTCGCTACCGCCGCTCTGTAGGGTTAGGTGTTGTTGCGAATTGGGGATCGACTGATCGAGTGATTTTCCTTTGGCTCTCGCTTGGGCCAGGGAAGATACCGATTCGGCCCGACTCGTTCTGGCGTTGACTGTAGTCGCGTACGTACGTGGTACCAGGCCCAGGACCGTCGATGGATCCTTTTCGCAAGTATGAGGACCGTCGATGGATCCTTTTCGCAAGTATGAGGACCGTAACGAGGCAGCGCGCGAGCTCGAGGACCGTTCTGGACCAAACCGACGAGTACAGGGACGGTACATGCAATTCACTCTTAAAAAGGAGTAGATTGAAGCCACGATTCCCGAGTCGCGAGTGAGCGGTCACCGCGTAGGAATACCGCAACGCCGACAGGCGAACCCCCGCGGGGCGATCCCAGCCGCTCGATCGGAATCCCACGGCCCAGCGCCCCCACGAGCGCCGAGGGCCCTACCCGACCCGTGAAATCCCGTAATCACCCCAAAACCCCGGGCCGCCTCCAGCTAAACAGCCCATCGGCGCGAGGGCACGGCGGTCATTTCGGCCGGCAGGACGACAGCGAGGGGATAGGGACTCGCGGCACTAGTAGTAGTCCGGGATAGTGCGGCTAGGGTTTCTTCGTCTTCCCACACACATTCCTCCTCCCCCCCCCCCCCCCCCACCTGCTCCGTCCCCATCCCCCCGCCGCCGCCGCCGCCGCCGTCTTCTGAGCCTTAGACCCGCGCGAATCCTCCCCGGGCCGAGCGATGGCGATGCAGAAGTCCGGCAGGAGAGACTGGTAGCGAGTAGGGCAGTTCCCCGGTCACCCCACACACAAATCCCGGCGAGCGAGCGCAGAGTGACCCGACTTTTTCCGCCGTCCATGGCGACCGTGAACCCCTTTGACCTCCTCGGCGACGACGAGGGCGACGACCCCACGCAGCTCCTGGCCAAGGCGGCCGCCCTGGCGCAGAAGGCTGAGGCCAAGAAGGCCGCCGCGCCGCCCGCCGCCGGGAAGGGCGGCGCGCGGACGGTCGCCAATCTGCCCACCAAGCCGCCTCCGCCTGGTCAGGCTGGTAAGTCCAGGGTCCGGGTTTAGTAGCGAGTTGCGGAGATGCTGGATCTGGGGTTTAGGGTTTGCGGGGATTTTTATTTTTTTTTCGTGGAAAGGGTAGCCTTCGGTCAACTGCTTACTGCTATGGGATAGTCTAGTTGCTAGTATCTGAAATCGCACAAAAAATTCATTCTGATAAAGTATCGTTGTGAAGTTGGGGATTTCGATTCAGTTTTAGACATTGCTGCCGTGAAAGACTATTTTTTTGTGGGGGTTTAACTCCTGTTCTGTGTATGTATTTCAGCTAATGAGTCTGGTGGTGGTGGTCCGCCGTCCCGTGGAGGGTATGGGCGCGGTGAACGTGGCTCAGGCAGAGGTGGCCGAGGAGGGTATGGTCAGAATCGCGACTACGGCAGTGAAGACACAAATGGCTACAGGGGAGGTTATGGTGCCAGAACTGGAGGTGAGGAAGGCGCCCAGGATAGAGAGAGGGCCCCTAGGCAACCCTACCAGGGGGGTGGCCGTCGTGGTGGGTATCGTGATGGTGAGTTTGGTGATGATTCTGAGAGGCCACCTCGAAGGAACTATGAGCGCCAAAGCGGCACAGGCCGTGGGTATGAGATAAAACGCGAGGGTGCTGGCCGTGGGAACTGGGGAACTACCTCTGATGAAATTGTTGCCCAGTAAGATATCTGCTCTACTGCTACTGCTCTATGATGTAGGCTATTTATATGCAGAGTGGTGAAATGGGAGGTAACCTGTGGAGTTGTTTTGGTGACCAGGGAAACTGAGGCCCTGAAGCAGGATGAGAAGGCCCCTGCACCTGAGAAGCAGGGCGCACCGCAGGATGCACCACAGGCAGATGAGAACAAGGCCACCAAAGATGGCGCTGCAGTTGTGGAAGAAGAAAAGGAAGAGGATAATGTATGCTTCCTTCACGCTGTGGTCCTTATGAATGATAATTTTGTGATTAAGTTGTCTAGTTATAGTTATATTTCTAAGTCTAGTTATAGTTATATTTCTAAGTCTAGTTATAGTTATATTTCTAAGGCATAATAACATGCACATGTAGTTCTCTTCTCAACTTGAACAGAAGTGTGGGTTTTGGCTTGCTACTTTCATGTCATCGCTCATCGTTATCCTTTTGGTATTTTACTTAGCTTGCCCCATTGTTTTTGTTTTGTTTTGCTTCATGGTTTGTCAGTCATATCGAGTCTTATGCAGCATGCATTTGCTTTAATTCATACACACTATTATGTCTTGCATGTTTTGATAGCTTGGAATTTTCATTCTTTTATTATGGATTTTTAAATATAGGGATAACTTTGTAATCTTATTGTCTTCTGTGAGCCAGTGAGATTTTTGCAATATTTCTCTTTGAGTATTCAATTAGTGCATTCACAAGTGCATGCTGGTTTGTTTGGACTCGTAACATCCAGAAAGTTGCCATTTGCTATGCCTTGCATTTGGTATATACTTATAGGACTGAAAGAAGTGAGAATAGCAGTTTGACGTAGGATTTTGCTCTGCTCACTTCACTGATCATGTACAATATCTGTTTTGGAAGGACTTGCTAATTTCTTCACCTTGCTTTTGATATTCATAGACTAACAGTTAATTATTTACAGTAGTTTGTCAGTCTGGTCATGATATGCAATACCGTCGTCTGAATCTCAAATTAATGTTGATTATGGCTATTTCTTCTGTTAGTGTTCGTGGTGGCTGAGTGATTATTACTCCCTCCGTTCGGAATTACTTGTCACAAAAATGGATGTATCTACAACTAAAATACATCTAGATACATCCATTTCCGTGACAAGTAATTCCGAACGGAGGGAGTAGTTTATTACACACATTTACATTTTATCAGGCAACTCCACACAATAGCTCTTTTCGGACATGATTTATGCAGCCATTCTCATTGTATTTAAACATTTCCTTTTTGTATTATTATATCATATATCTGTTGCGGTCATGCTGTATGCATATGCTTGTTTCTAAAGAAGGAAGAGTATACCTATATTTGTTGCAGTCATTTGAATGAGATGTTTGATGATCTTAGGAGATGACTCTTGATGAATTTGAGAAAGTAATGGAGGAGAAGAGGAAAGCACTTGCTGCTTTGAAGAAGTCTGAAGAGAGGAAGGTTGAAATCGACAAGGATCTGCAGGCTATGCAACTACTTTCCACCAAGAAAGGAAATGATGAAGTTTTCATCAAACTGGTAAGTTAACCCATTATGCCTTGTACTCCATGCCTCTTAACTCAGTGGAGACACGTGATTGATTTTTTATGTATTTCCTTAGGGTGCTGATAAGGAGGCTTTGAAGAAGAAAGAGAATGCTGAACGTGAAGAGCGTGCTAAGAAGGTCTGATATTACATCTCTTGCAATATTTAGAACTATTTGTACTTTTCTTGTCAAGCTGCCTAAGAAGGTCTAACAGTAATGTTGTGATGCTGGTGCAATCTTGCAATAACTTTCCTGATTCTCAGTTTGCGTCTTTCTAGACATCGTGCTACATATTGTCAATAACCACTTAGGGCATGTACAGTGGTTGATATAGTTAGGCTTATCTTAAGCCACCATTTAATTTAGATATGCCAATAAAAAATGATGTACAAAGGGTTATCTCTTAGCATAATCTCTAGTAACCAGATTTCCTAAATATGTGGTTGGAGATATTATGCTAAGAGATCATCTCTTAATCTTGTTTCTCTCTCCTCCACTCATCATTTATCATATGTGGTACTCCTAAGATAGAACCATTGTACACGCCCTAGTTACTGAAGTGCTAAATTGTAGGCCTTTCTGGACATGTTAGCGTCTTGGATTCCTCTGTTATTCCCCTGTCCTGTTGTTAAAATAGCAATTACCTTCCGTGCTTAGCGTGCCCTGTCTTATACCTGCACTTTGGTCTTTTCCTACTAGATAACAATTACTAACTGGGGATTGTTCTCTGAAATTTGTAGTCTGTGAGCATCAATGAGTTCCTGAAGCCTGCTGAAGGAGAAAGGTTCTATGGTGGCCGAGGCCGTGGCGGCAGGGGCCGTGGAGACCGCGGAGGCTTCAGAGGTGGATTTGGTGGTGGGGGTTATCACGGCCCACCGCCTGCTCCGGCAATTCAGGACCAGAACCAGTTCCCAACCCTCGGTGGGAAGTGAGGTTGCTGTACCGTCTCAAGTACCACCTTTACCAATACCGTCGACGCTGTCAAGTTAATTTTTCCTATCACCATATATTTCTGCGCGGATCCTATATCGAAACAAATAACTTTGCTGTATGTGGACCATTCATCCCTGTGTCTGTTGACTTTGTAAATCCGACGGTTGTCGCTTATCAGAATTTTGTAGGCTATGAATTGCTTGTTCCTTTGTCCGTGATCTTCAGGTTTCTACTGTCCTCTGATGCGAGTGATCCATCAGATATAGATAGCCCTGCATAGGATCTGTCGACGCAACATGACGTCTTTCTCCTCTCATTGCAGCAACACATCCTCGTGTGATTGGCTTGCGCACACTGTTCATCATGTGTGACGTTGTACCCATTGCAGCAGCTGTAGTGTTGGCCATGCAACAACGTTCCCCATTGCAGCATTGCCTGGTGTTTGCTGTCAAACAACGCCAGCAACATTGTATGAGTGGCTCGTGCTCGTGATGAGCCCCCCTCTCCCCTAGCACATTGCTGCTCACATCACCACATCCTCCTATTGCAATGTCGATGAGTAAGCAATTGAAGCACCGACAAGCACTCCCTTGACGGCTGCAGCAGGGCGCATCCGTAGACGTTTTGAGGGCCGGAGCCAAGCCCAAATATAGTTGATCTATCTCAAGTATGGCGTTTTGATGGAGGCCGACTTAAAAAAAAACTGAAAATACGAAATTTTTAGTTAAATAAACTGATTTTGTTTTGTACAAGTTAACAAGGATGTGAGGTGTACGTGTGTAGAATTTTAGGATGAAATATGCCGAAATGCGACCCGTAAAAAAAGACAAATTCATGGTCTACGAGGATAAATAGTACTCCTTCTGTAAACTAATATAAGAGCGTTTGGATCACTAAAATAGTGATCTAAACACTCTTATATTAGTTTACGGAGGGAGTATCATGTGTTAAAAAGCCCCTGAATTTTTTTTTGAACAACCCTCATTTCAACGTATGTCTATACTTTTTTTAAGGATTTTTTGAAATGTAAAAAATACGAATTTCCACAAATTCTGAATTTTGCACCTGAGGAGCTCGGCCTCCAAAAGCATTTCCGCTCTATCTCTCTTTTCATGGCTTCTCCCGTAAGCTGCTGCTCTGCTCTCTCCTTCGAGAAGCAGCGTTCCGACGAGAGGAGGTAATTTACCAGAGAAGGCAAAAATACAAACAAACAAACAAACAAAACGGACAGACTTGCCGACTCCCACGGACAGCGTTGTTTGTGATCGCATACGGTAAAATGAAGGCCTTTTGCTTGAGCATAATACAGAAGCTGGCTCCACCACTGATGCGGGAAGTGCAGGCGACGAAGCTGCGGTCTGAGGCTGAGCCGTTCACCCCTCGCCCCACAACTAGGGCGGCGAAGCGTTCGGCGCTTAACTCAACCAAGGCAACCCCGGCGGAAAACGTTTTGCTCCAAGCACTTGGAGTCCGGACTGATGATTTGCAAGTGGATGACGAAACGGTGAAGAGCCTCAGGGAAATGTTTGACTCCCCCTTGAAAGATCAACATGTCCGGATCTTTGCGGCGATCTTTGGAAAGAACATGCCATGCAGGGAAGAAATGGAGGGCGCCAACATGACGGCTGTTCTCACGCGCTGAAGGGGGGTCCGTCAGGTGGAGGGGGTTTGG
Organism: Triticum timopheevii; assembly: GCA_963921465.1. NCBI lineage: Eukaryota > Viridiplantae > Streptophyta > Magnoliopsida > Poales > Poaceae > Triticum > Triticum timopheevii. The sequence goes on from OY997262.1 coordinate 417,146,650, forward strand.
TGTGATCTGTTATAATGGAGTACAACCCAGAGTTTTTGTGTTGGAACGTGCGAGGGTTGAATAACCTTGTGAAGAGAAAGGCGGTTAGGGAGTTCATCGCCTCGATCAAGGTTAATGTGGTGTGTCTTCAGGAGACAAAACTTGATGTAATAGATCAGTTTGACATCATGCAATGCATTGGGCCATCCTTTGATGGTTTTGCTTACTTGCCGGCTTCGGAGACGCGTGGAGGCATTCTTTTGGCCTGGGATTCCACGGTGGTGAATGTAGATAGTGTGGCTATTGATACATTTTGTATCACAGGCCGGGTGAACACTAAGGACGGGAATAGTGGTGGCTTATCGGTGTGTACGGGCCTCAAGAGGACGAGGACAAAATTGCTTTCTTGGATGAGCTGAGGGCACGGATAGCTTTGTGTCCTGGGATGTGGGCGGTCATGGGTGACTTTAATATGATTTTGCGGGCGAGCGAGAAGAATAACACAAATCTACACAGGAACATGATGAATAGATTTCGGAGCTTTGTCGATGACATGGAGCTAAAGGAAGTGTATATGCACGACAGAAACTTCACCTGGTCAAACGAGCGTGATAGACCGACAATGACGAAGATCGATCGAGTTCTCGTATCGGTGGATTGGGAGTTACACTACACGGATAACCTGCTACAAGCGTTGTCGACAGGAGTGTCCGATCACGCCCCGCTCCATTTGGCCACGAGCGACATGAGTAACCCAAAGCGACGCTTTCGTTTTGAGGTCTTCTGGACAAACCTCGAGGGGTTTGAACACGCGGTTGAAGAGGCTTGCGTGTGTGATCACACGATCGTTGATCCTTTCAAAAGGCTTGATGCTCTGTTCCGCAATGCAGCGGTATCCCTACAAGCTTGGGGGCAGAGAAAGGTGGGAAATGTCAAGCTTTCGATGGCGGTGGCAAACTAGATCATCTTGCGCTTCGATCAGGCGCAGGAGAGAAGACAGCTATCTGTGGAAGAACTGTGGCTGCGTCGTACCTTAAAGAAGACCTTGCTGGGATTGGCATCTCTAGAAAGAACCATCCAGCGTCAGCGATCAAGGATCAGATGGCTACAGGCCGGTGATGCAAACTCTAAGCTATTTCAAGCAGTGGCCAACGGGAGGAGGGCCAAGAATTTTATCCCACACATCAAACACCAAGGGGACATCATTACAGAACAGGAGGGGAAAGCAGGAAGTGATCACATCAGAATTTGAGCAGCTGCTCGGGAGTAGCCAGGCGAGAGAATATACTATAAATCTGCAACAACTGGGTATGGAAGCCCTGGATTTACGGGATCTGGAGGCCATGTTTACAGAGGAAGAGGTCTGGGAGGTGATTAAGGAAATGCCCGCGGATCGAGCACCCGGACCCGATGGCTTCATAGGAGCTTTCTATCAAAAGGCATGGCCGGTGATCAAAAATGACATCATGGCGGCTATTCACAAGCTATATGTTGGAGATGGACGCGGGTTCGGGAAGCTGAATAAAGCACTCATTGTGCTGATCCCGAAGAAACCAGATGCTGAAGAGTTCAGAGATTTCAGACCCATAAGTCTGTCGCATAGCTTTGCTAAGCTCTTCGCAAAGTTGCTCGCCAACAGGGCCAGGAGAAGGATGAAAGAAATCGTCTCGATCAACCAATCGGCGTTCATAACCGGAAGAAATCTGCATGACAATTTCCTTCTAGTCAGGCAGGTGGCTAGGAAGATATACGGGCGAAAAGAGAAGGGGGTGTTCCTAAAATTGGATATCACACGATCTTTCGACTCGTTATCCTGGCCTTTCCTCTTCGAGATTCTTCGACAGAAGGGCTTTGGAATCAAGTGGAGGAACTGGATTGCGACATTGCTTCAAACGGCAACCACCAGAGTATTGGTTAATGGCGTCCTAGGGCGGAGTTTTGTGCATGCTTGTGGGCTTAGGCAGGGAGATCCGATATCCCCTCTCCTCTTTGTGATCGCTATGGAGGCCCTCTCAAGCATTATCAGCAAGGCCATGGAGGTGGGAGCCATTAGCACCTTCACCGGCATTTCAGCTAACCAACGTCTGTCCATCTATGCGGATGACGTAGCTCTATTCATTAAACCCACAGAGACGGACTTGAACTTTGTGAGAATGGCCCTGGAGATCTTTGGAGAAGCGTCGGGGCTTAAGGTCAACTACAGGAAGTCGTCAGCTATACTAATCAGGGGATCGACAATCGACAGAAACAGGGTACAGGGGATGCTGCAATGCACTATTGGTCTTTCCCCTGCAAATACTTAGGCATACAACTCGCCATCTCGAAGCTCACCAAGCCGGATTGGCAACCCATGTTGGATCAGGTCAGGAAGTTCGTCCCAGCGTGGCAGCGAGGGCTGATTCAGAGGCCAGGGAGACTCATTCTGGTGAAAGCTGTGATTGCTGCCAGACCCATACACCAACTTCTAATTCTCGAGGCGCCAACGTGGGTGCTTGCAGACATTGATACTTGGCTGCGGTCGTTTTTCTGGGCAGGAAAGGATAAAACCCATGGTGGACAATGCCTAGTTGCGTGGAAATCTATTTGCCGCCCTTATTGCTATGGGGGGTTGGGAGTCAAGAACCTAAAGTTACAGGCCATTGCTATGCGAACGCGATGGGAATGGCTGAGGAGGACTGACGAGGATCGACCATGGCAAGGGCTGGGTCTCAAAATGGATGATGACGCGCGACAGGTCTTCGACAGTCTGGTGCGCATCAGGGTGGGCAACGGGAAGAAGGTCTTGTTCTGGCACGATAGATGGATCAACGGAAGAACTGCAGCGGAGATTGCACCCACACTTGCTTGTGTAGTGCCTACACGAACAAAAAACAGAAGATCTGTGCACCAGGCCCCGGGGGAGTAGCGATGGGAGTGGGACATCACGGTGGATCTCAACTTCACCATGCAGATGCAGTTGTACATGCTGCAACAAGCCATTGCTCAGGTGGAGAGGGACGAGACGGCGGAAGATACTTTCTCCTGGCCGAGTGGTAACTCCGGAACCTACTCTGCAAAATCCACATATCGGCGACTCTGCATGGGTTTAACAGAGTTCGAGCCAGCAGGCTATATCTGGAAATGCCGGGCCCCTTTAAAGTGCAAAATTTTCATATGGCTAGCCGTTCAATATCGGGTGTGGACTTCAGACCGGCGAGCACGCCATGGACTGCAGGACCAGCCATCTCCTTGCTATACGTGTCTGCAAGAGGAAGATAATGTGGATCACATACTCATCCAGTGTGTGTTTTCCAGGGAGGTTTGGTTCCTTTTGCTTGAGCATTATGGTATTGATGGTAGGCCGCCGTCTACACATGACACCCTGATACAATGGTGGAGGGCCAGCAGAGGAAGAATAAACAGGCAGCATAGACATGGATTCGACTCTCTTCTACTTTTGACGACGTGGGCTCTTTGGAAACAACGTAATGCAAGGGTGTTTGGTAGGCGTGAGCAACAACTAATCGTGCAGCAGCTCGTTTGGACCATAAAGGATGAAGTGGAGGAATGGAAGAAAGCCGATGCAGGTGGATTAGAATTACTAGCGAGAGAGTAGCTTTTGGTTTTTTTGTTGGTGTAGGTGTGGTGTCCTGTTTCAGCCTCTGTTCGCAGAGGTCATAAACATCTTGTAAATTTCTTGCTGCCTTCTATAAAAGTACGGTATGCCTTTGGCGTACTCTCGAAGAAAAAAGCCAACACAGAGCACACACGCGTTTCAAAAGAAAAAAAAAAGCCAACACACACGCTCCTCCCCTACTTGATTTCTCCCGCCTCGCTTCCCAAAGAAAATCCCCAAATCCACCACCTCACCGCCGACGCCATGCCGCCGCCGCCGCCGCCGCGCCGTCTCCTCCTCCCCATCCTCCTACTCGCCGTCCTCCTCGGCAGCACCGCCAGCGCCCTCTCCATCCCCGCCACCGCCGCCGCCGAGATAACAGGTAAGCTCTACGCCTCGCACCCCCCTCCCCAAATCCCCCTAAACCCTAACCCTAACCGTCTCGCAGTCGCCTCGCACCCGCCGGCCTCCCTCCGCCTCCCGCCGGCGGAACCCCTCGCCGGGGACGGCCGCGGCCCCTTCTGCACGCGCGTCCACCTCCGCGGCCGCGCCTCCCGCTTCCGCGACCCGTCCCGCTTCTTCCACGCCCTGCGGCTCCGCGCCAACGCCTCCCGCCCCGACGCCCTCGAGCTCTGCTTCCACCGGTAAGCAAAAATTCCGAACGGAAACCCTACCTTCATTTCTTCTTCTCGTGCTTGCTTGGACATCTCGGCCTGATTTCTTGGTGGTGGTGTTCGTAGGAATGCCACGATTGGCCCATGCAAGTGCGCCGCGTCGCAGTGGCACAAGGTGCCCAAGAGCGGGCTCTGGGCGCAGTCCCTCTCGCCGTACGACCACCGGATCCTCGACTTCCGGATGCCGGCGGACCCTTCGAGATCCGTTGTGGTGTCCACGGAGGAAGGTGCGTGGTTCCCTTTCTTCTCGCATTTCCGTGGTTTTGCTTGTTGTATGTGCACCTTGACGGCCACTGTTTTGCGAGATGTTGATTTGGGAATTGGTGCTTTTGTGTTTGTCTCCGCAGAGTTCTTGCTCCATAGGGTGGTGTTCCTGGTGTTGGGGATGGTGCTGATGGCTCTGGCGCACACGCTTAGTCAGTCACTGGTGTTCTACTATGGTGGTGCCATGACGATTGGCATTTTCCTTGTGGTGCTGATTATACTCTTTCAGGTAAGCTCTTCCTCTCTACCCTGTTCTCTGTAGAGTGCCACTTAATCTGATAACTAGAGATAACTAGCATTGGTGGATGAGTCAGTTTTCATAATGGTTGAGTGAAGTTCTCTTATTCTCTGTACTTCACAATACCAGTTGGGCCATGATAATTAGAGTAGCATATATGGCACTATTGAACAGAATCCTGCAAGAACATGTGCTTTCCTTCAGCTCAGTGGAGATTACCTCCCTCCTCTTTCCATGTTCATTTGTTTTTCCTGAATGTATTTACATGCTTTGTGTTGTTTATGATGCCTAATTTCCCAGAAGTCATGCTTGGTTTGTAAAGTCTTTTTGTCTGCTACTTGGTTAGGCAGTCACTTTCCGAGATGTTATTTTGATTTCTCACTACCTGCCTCTTTTTGGTATATCTTCTTTCAGGGAATGAAGCTTTTGCCTACTGGCAGAAAGAGTTCGCTTGCTATTTTTGCGTACTCTTCAGTTGTGAGTATTCATTTGACCATTGAGAAAGTTTTCTTTTCTAATTTCATTTTCACACTCTTGGACATCATGATGATTTCTCAAAACAACAGGTTGGCATGACAACATATTTTCTGCACTATTTGTCGGGACTGCTGCGTTCAATTCTTGTGGAAATGGGAATCGCCGAAGACATGCATAATCCTGTATGTAAGTTCTCCATCCAGGAATAATGTCATCTATGGTTCATTGTGCTTGTTTAATTTCCACCTACATTTACATTGCCATTTATTTAAGGCATAACAATCTAAATTGCCCCATGACTTTTACATTCTTGAGGCTTATATTTTCTCTGTTTTGTCTTGATAGATCACTATGAAGTATAAACTGTACTACCGAATTACAGTTTACGACTCTTCTCAATATGTTACAAATGCTTGTCTCTTTGAGTTCCTGTTGTCTAATAGCTGGGTTCTACTATATTGCCCTAGAAAGGGATTTTTAATGTTTTTGCATTGTTATACCAGTCCCTTTAAGTTGTAGTACCATATATAGGCATTATTAATGTTTTAACATCATTATTCTGTTCGAGTTTCATTTCTATCATTGCTCTATTGACAATTTGACATAAGAACATGTAAAATACATTTGCAGCTAGGTATATTCCTTCTCGTTTGCGTCATCCTAGCTGGAGCCTGGTTTGGTTTCTGGGGTGTGCGTAAACTTGTTCTAACGGAAGAAGGATCTGTTGATGCTGGCGTGGCCTATTTCGTCGAGTGGGCTATCTTGATTGTTTCTGCTGTCTTGATCCTCCAGGTAATTTTTTGTAACGACGGCTGTTTGCTGACTATTCTACTAGTTAATCACTTCACTGACTGACAGTTTTGCGTCTTCGATTCCTGTAGAGTTCTCTGGACTATCTCCTTGCATTTGCAGCTTTAGTCTTTTGCATAATCATCAAGACAGTTTCAAGGATTGAAGGGATGTCACGATTTATACGCCATTTATCAAGGTACGAATTATGACATAGTGTATCCTATTATTATTGTATATGCCCCTTTGTGGAGTATAATCTAAAGTTGAATACGAACTTGCTAAATACAGGCTTACAGCATTTTGTTATTCATGGTTGTAAACCTACGTAACATCGCTAAGCAGAAGCTGGTATAGTGGTATACTCCAGCTCATCAATAGTGTTAACTGTTAAATTAGTATTCTAGGTATGCAATTTATTGTTGTTATAAGAGCACACAGTTGAAGTATATTGCCCACCTATGCTCATGGTTCTAGTCTTTCGGGTGAACCAGCTGGTTTATGTAACTCAGTGTGGTGGTATCAGCCAGGAGCAAGCTAGCAAGCTCCTGGGTCTAGACATGGCCACACAGTTTTAACAGAATCAACTGGGGCCCACTTACAAAAAAAACTATACTATTCAGATAAAACTAATTCCACAAAAAGAATGCTAGGAACGGAAGAAATAAGCGGTAGAAATTGGATACGGAATGAAATTTTAATGATCATGGAGATGTGGCAGGGATATTGACTATGCCACCCAATATCACTAATGAATTGACCTGGGGGATAAAGTGGACAGTAACAATAGTTCGAGGTTGCAATTCAAATGTTTAATAGGTCAGGTTTGAAAGTGGTCCTTTTCCATTTGATAAACATTCTTGTCAGTTGTCACGACAAGAACTATTTGCATCTCCTGGAAAGTCACAACTAACTAGAATGAATATATTTTTCCTTGCAAAAAATGGGACTGAATGAATATCTCTATGCAGTGGACTTTCCAAGGGAATCACACGTGGCCTCTCCCGCTATGAAGATTTGGGAGGGTATTCCAACACGAATGGAACTCACCAAGATGGGTTCAGCAAGCTTCATGGTGAATACCTGAAACATACGCCAAGAAGAAATTCACCTCTTTCAGGTTTGCCATCCTTCTGTCGCATGATTCTCCCAAGTTCACTATTGTTGTCTCAGCGTACCACTTGATTTTACTTGTCCAGGCTCACAGAAGAAAACATCGTCACAAGTTCTTGATAGGGACAGCTACTATTCGACCTACCACACTACCCCAGAGAGGAGAAAGTTTACGAAAGAGGAATACGAAGCATTCACCAAAGAAGAGACAAGAAAAGGTATGCAGCAGTTACTGTCCTCGCCGGATTTCAACAGGTGGGCGCTCGCCAATGCGGACAGGATATCAGTGACTCCAGCAGGATCTGGACGAAGCAGCAGCAGAAGCCAGGAGCGACATCGTTTCTTCGGATTGTTTTAAGTCGTGCGTGATCTAGGCAGATTTGTCGGTTATCCTGATGTGTTGAGTGCTTGCAGCAACATGTGTGTCTAGTGGTTCTACGAAGGATAGGGAAGGATAGCAGCTGAATGTTACCACGTTTTTGGTGGCAACAGTCTTACAGTCTCTAGTGTTAGGTCAGCTATGGGTTCAAACATCTTGCTATTTTCGTGTGCTCGGTAAAATTCTGATTGAGAAGTCTTCCCGTACTGGCAAACACGATCCAGATTGTTATCTAGGTTGTAAATGTAGTGAATTATTGTGGGTCGAATTGAATGAGGACAATTATTATGGTCCCAGTGCTGCACCTAAGTTAACCTGGCAGTTCCCGACTTTGTGTTGCTTAATTGTATGATGAATGAAACATGCCGGTGACTGTTTCCAAAGCCCAAGCTCATATGCTCCCTCAGGAATAGTCAAATTGAAAAACAAATAAACAAAATTCTGGTTTCTCAAAAGAAAGACAAATAAATAATTCTGATTTATTTTCTTTGCCGCCAAAGATGTTAGGAGCGTTCAAAATTTCATGGAGACAAGTCCTCGGAGATGGTTGCAGACAAAAAGGAAAACAAAATTGGCCCTACAAAAGGCTTTGGAATTATTCTCTTTGTCAAGAGCATCACAAATGTCATTTCTTCATGAAACTGTGCACACACACCTAGAACACTAAGCATATTTATGCCATTTTTCTCTGGATTTTTGATTTGCCTTGCTATTCTTTTTGAATTTACTGTTCATGCGGGCGGGGCCTTGTGCGAACTATGTTGTTCGAAGGTTGGTTTTGGAAAGGGAGGTAGTACAAAACAAAAAACAATCGTATGCGTGAAGCAACTGCTATTAGAATGTACTCCCTCTGTCCCACAATATTAAGACCGTTTTTCAAACCATTAGCTTAAGGGTATGTCACCCGCATTGACATAATGCATACCCAAATCTGTTATTCAATTCATTCAAATCAACCAACTCTAGCATTTCCAGATGTTGCAATCTGAAAGTTCCCTGTGCAACTCCACATGTGGGTTCCGTTCAAGAGGCCACCACTCAAAGCAACGGCTCCTTTCCACCTCACTTGATACCAGGATTGTTACTCGCATTGCAGGGGCTGAACCTGGATAAAATCTAGGTCCCATGTCCATATGGCAACCTGAGGTGATGTCATACAAATTACGTGTCGTTTTCACACTGTTAGCAGGTACAGTGTGAAAAACACTTCGACACCTACTTTCCTTGAAGAGAACCAGACGACCGCCATGAATAGAAGAGTTTGTAGCAACCTGAGGTGACGTCTGACAGTCATACAAATTACGTGCGACTTCCGCTCTGTTGTTAGGTACATTACGAGAAACACCTCAACAACATGTGTGCATGACAGATACACAATGCACACGCAATGCGAACTACAAGGCATACCCATACTTACTCTGTTGGTGCACAACTCTGAGAAAAATCAAGGTTATAATTCTTATGTTCAGCTAGTTCGGTTAACCATTGATTTCCTCAGAATTTAACAAATGAACCGAATTTAAAATGGTTTAGTACTAATTCTCATACCATATAGATAACCATAAACAAAATTGACCAATAATTTAGGCTCCATTTGCTACTCTTTTTTGTTCTGTTTTGATATCTATAGCCTTAGCACCGACTGCCTTCTCTGTAAGGTGCTGCCTATTTGTTGGCTCCAATGCAATCCATGACAATGATTAGTATCATTTCTATTTCAAGATTCCTATCCCTCGAGGGCCCAGTTGCGGCACTGACAATGAACCACTGCAAGGGAAGCCATGTAATCACCAGACCTATTCCAAGAAGTACAATGTTAGTGAAATGTGCCTCAGCTGTCACTTAGTGTATCTGCAGTCTGAACCAGGTGTAAGGGGAATGAAAGCAAGACCTTGATCCATAAGGTGTCTTGCATGCAGCAACAATATGAGATTTCGCCAGGTCTGCGTCCTTCTGTTCCTCAAGCAATGAAAATAATAAATCATTTGATTATTAGAACGTAGGGAGTTCATGGTATGGTAAGTCCATAACTATGGAGATCATGAAATTTCATAAAATGATACATTAGTCTGGTTACTAGATGTGTAAACTGTTACAGTTCTAACACAAAATTTCAAGCTGCAAGAAAATAATCTGATGAATTACGTGTTGATGTGGATTTTTTGCTTTCTGCGGTGATGTGCTGATCAGAATTTGTTCCTGCAATCTATGGACTTAAGTGGGTGCAATGAGGAAGGTGATTGTACAGAAATAAACATGTATAGAGCACACGGTTTTGAAATAGCAGCTTGTCGCGGATTAGCTCAGCTACAAGTATTACAAAATCCGTAAATGGCCTTGACAAGAACACAAATGTCAACACAGAGATTGTTCAATTGATTTGTACCTGAGATTCATAGTAAAGTCCAGCGTATAATGATGCATAGAAGAGTTCGCCACCAGAGCTACTAGAAAAGTTTGAAGCTAACTGCAGACATGTAAACCATGAAAAGTTAACGCTCTGCGGAAATTTATAAGGACAAAGATCAGATCAAATACATACATTGTAGCTCAAATAAGCTCACCTTTTCAGGGTCCCCACCATCTTTGAACAAGGCGTAAGCTTCGCGCATCACGGGTCTTCGATCTAAACCGACCTGAAAAGTGAAATTCAGAATGAGTTACCATTTGATTATCAGAGGTCAACATTTTGTACATGGTGGTGCCTGCAGCCCCTTTTTGTTTGGGGTTGTTGCATAGAGTGCCAAAAAGTTCTACATGTCGGACAGGTTATGCCTTGTGTCCATGCCAAATTTGGTTCACACAACAAATTACACACACATGTGTTTTATTCAGTGTTTGCTGATAAACTTGTATTGTTCCATTTCAATCCTTAGTTAGTCAATTAATATATTATATTTGCAGGTTGGTTGCCAGTCCATTTTAGGCTGAAGTCAAAATTGTTGAATTATGCAAATAAATAAATAAAAAAACTTGCGTCTTGCCTCAAGACATTAGCTGGTATAACTGAATTACATTATAAAGAGAAGAGAATGGTTTTTGCAAAAAAGAAAAGAAAAAGAGAGAAGAGAATTGCCTCCAAGAAGCGCTTCCTTGCCCCCTCCACCCCATACAGCTGAGCTTCAGACAGGAAACACCATATCGACTCTTCAGTGTCGTTGGGGTTGGCAGCAACATCCAGCCTGAACTGCTCTGCGGCTTCCTCGAACCTATTATGCCAATGTCCAAAAAACGAAAAGAAAGTTGAAACTCAACAGTGGATAGTCACAGTCTCACAGATGTGGGGGTGCCTAATTTATCATTGGATTATGCACCTGTCGAGGTAATACAGTGACAGCCCCCTTTGCCAGAGATCTGAAATGGATAAGCCGCATGACTGCAGCTGGTGATCTTGTTTCTTTGACTGAACTGAGTGACAACAATGGTGGATTATGAGCGCATACGTACATGCTTTCTGCCGCGGATCCAACTCGATCGCGCGATCGAACTCCGCCACTGACCCAGCCACGTCTCCCTGCAATGCGACGGGGGAACAAAGATCAGGCGAGGCGACGGAGGGAGGGTCTCCTCTGCAGTTATGGAAGCAGAGTGGGAAAGGAGGTTTGTTATCCTCTGGCTCTGAGGCTCTGACCTGCTGGAAGAGCTGCATACCTCGCCGGACGGCAAGGGGCGCGGCCGCTGCACCGGTCGCACCGGCCGCACCGCCGGAGAGGAAGTCCCAGATGCCAGCGGCCGCCGGCAGGAGGAGCCTGCGCGGCACCCCGGGCGTGGCCGCCGGCGGAAGTGGCGAGCGGTGCGGTTTGTTGGGTGCCAACGGCTGGGCCCAGCGGACGTGGCCGCAGGCCCCGGTGGCCGGCTGGAAGGAGGCCGGCGAACGGAGGAAGGAAGAAGTGGATGCCATTTTGGAAGTTGATGAATGGAGGCGAGGCAGCCCGACGAGAGGAAAGACGCGAACGAAGCAGAGGCAGACGTCTTCGGCTGGAGAGTGGATGGAAGCAGCGAGTGCTCGTTGACACGATAAGCCTCCCGTCGTTTTTACTCTCGTGCCCCTGCGAACCAGCTCATGGATGGCCAGGAGAACAGTGATATCATGATCAAGATTTAAGTCTTAGAATTGATACTGGTACTCGTATTATTTTTAAATTTATTTCAGCTTGCGGCGATATTCAATCAGTGGTTTAGTCTATCGGAGATGCTCATAAGAATGCTAATTTTTTTAAATAATATATTTTTTTATTAAATTGCACAAATATTATGCTGATAAATTTATTTTCAAAAATATTACTCAATCAGCTTGCAGCAGGCCGAGTAAGCCTAGTCAGCCCACAGCAGGCCGACAGGGCCTTATCAGCCTACTGCGGCCGACAGGCTGTGGCCGGGCCACGTCCCTCCACTCGCTGTCGGCGCGGGCTGGGTCACAGGCGCCCAGTCGGCTAGCTGCCGACCGATCGGCCAGCTGCAGGCCGACAGGGAGCGGGCCCGTAGCACTGCCTCCTTTTTCTTTCCCTTCTCCTTCTCCTTTCCTTCCCCACCTCACGCAGCACAACATCTCTCTGTTCTTCTTCCTTCCTCCTCTCTTCAACACAAAATAGCTCCAATTAATACACCAAAATGACCCGTTTTTTTTACAGATTTGGCACCGTGAATGGGTTCTACTTAGTTAGGGGAGCCAAAAGAGACCTCAATCTACTGATGGGGTAGCTTGTGGTGGTCGTGGTGAGGATTTTGTTGGAGCATTTTTTCAGCTCATTTGTGGAGGTTGTGGAGGCGAAGGTGGAGGTTGTGGCGGCGGTGAAGGTGGAGGTGGTGGTGGAGTGAAGCTGCGGGAGTTTGGTGGAGTTTCCGGCCCCGGTTCCGGTGATTGAAGGCCGCCGTTCGTCATTCGCACGCACACTTCAAGGGTATATTTCAGCAAACATTTATTTTTCGAAGTTGCGTGCAATTATTGTTATTTGCTCGAGTAGTAAACGTAAATATTTAGGTGGTCGTGGTGAGCATTTTATTTTCCCGTCCCCGTTTCGGTTAGCATTTTATTTAGATGTCAACTAATTGGTTGCGTAAAAATGTGTAGTTGCTCCGGTAATATTTCGGACTATATGAATATTATTTGCTCGAGTAGTAAACATAAATATTTAGGTGGTCGTGGTGAGCATTTTATTTTCCCGTTCCGGTTTCGGTGAGCATTTTATTTAGATGTCAACTAATTAGCATCATGAAGCATCATGGACTTAAGTATGATTGGTTGCTCAATTTCCAGGTTATTTCCCCTACCTCTTATCTTCAATTTATGGTGCATATGGTTTTACAGAAAATACCTACGGATTACTTATTAAAACTTTCTGTTTGCTTAATGCAGATCCAGAAGTTTCAGGCGCCATTGAGTGTGGAACAGATCACTCGGAGCCTGGAGGCCTACTTAATGTGGCTTTTCGGCAAGGTGATGTTCACAGAGAACCATGTCAGCACTATTAGCGCGCTCTACATCCCTATGGCACTCGAGATAGCGAGCGCTCAGACGGCAGATCAGATCCGACAGAGAAGTTAGGGTTCGGCGGTCTTAGCGGCTACATACCGAGGGTGCAACGATTGCCAACTTATATCGAGAAAGCCAACCCTTCTTGGATGCCCTCTATTCCTTCAGCTGTGGTCGTGGGAGAGGTTCTCTATAGGGCGACCAGATGTACGTGTTAATGAGCCTATAGACGCCATGTTTGATGCTGATGGCATCAACATGCCTACTTTTGGTCTGTGTTGGACATGTCGCGAGGTATGTATCGTGTTATAGTTTAATGCATTTTTTGTGTGCACCAGAGATAGTTCAATGCTAGCGGCTACTAACATTTATTTTCTGTAGAGACGCTTTGCTAGTGATCAGACCAAAAAGGCATACACGGCACTGAACGAGCAGTTCGATACGTACACTGGGGTCATCTGGCAGCCCTACACTGAAGCAGCCATAAATGCGAGATACCCTGGTGGTATGTCTTTGCTGTGCACAAGGGACCGAGATTACTGGATGACGAAATCGAAGATCATCTTCGATATCTTCGTCGAGGAGATGGCACAACAGAGGGTTATGAGGCAATTTGGTCTTCTGTAGTTGGAGGTACCTCCCCCTACATAGAACCCGGTGCCAACACACATCCACAGGTATTAACCAGTTTTACAATGTTGCATTATCTTTCATAGTGCTCAATTCGAAGGGCATGACACCACAATTATCTTTCATAATTGGTGAACACACACCATAATTTTAGGACTATAAGGAAGGGCATGACTAGGACAACTGCTGAGTGGCAAGTTAGACTAGAGCCGTGTGTTATAGAATGGGAGACAGCAAACACAAATCTATGGCACGAGAATCACAATTTTGAACTCAATGCTTTCAATCTCTATTTGCGGCGCTACATGACCGGAACACGGTTACGCATCGTTGAGCACTCTCATCCAGAGGAGATACCTGATCCTACTCCAACGGATACGTACCCGAGCTATGATACTTCGGGCTCTAGGCAGTACGCGGTAAGATATTTTTTTAAGCAATGTTGTCACATACATTGGCGTGCATAATTAATAATCGTGCTGAAAATTTGCAGGCTACCTTGACACACGAACTCTACGATGACGTGACCACCTTTGGACGATCACTGTCGTCAGGACCTCTTCTTCACCACCGTCCTGTCATACAACCCTTCTTGAAACGGATGCAGAACAAAATACGGGCTGTCTACGAGGCTATCACATGCACCTGGAGAAGCGACGTTGTTCAGCACCAGCTACAGCAGCCGCGTCCCTCCATGCACCGACATCAACCACGTCCACATCTAGCACATCAGCCGACGACCAGGCCACCCCTCCTGAACAACCTGGCAGTTCATCGTGGCATCACCCACAACACTATGGTCCCACGTCGAGCTTCGTGTTTTCTCCACAGCCACAGCACCACGGTCCCTCGTCGAGCTTTGTGTTTGAGCCAGAGCAACCGTCACAGCCAGCAGGTGTGTGTCTTCATATTTATTGTTTTCAATATTAGTTAAGGCCACATCATTCTTCATGACTTAAAGTTCCGTCGTGCAGGAGCCTATGGATATCATGCGTCTATGTCAGCATCACATGATACGTGGGGGAGTGATCAACATACCGAGGAGAATATACAGGCTCCGATGTCGCATCAAACCCATCGGATGAACTTGTTTTCGACTCCTCCACCAGGCCCCACATAGGATACACAACATGACCAGGGAGAGTCTGAGATTCCTCCTCGTAACATTAGGCCACCTGACAGGTGGGGATGGACGCCGCTTGTAGATCCGCCACCCCGCCAGGCTAGACATCATCATTGACGCTTCTATCTATCAGTAGAGACATGAACATCTATTTATGTATGAGATTTATGTCTATTCTATGTATGAGACAAATGACTATGTATTTATGTATGAAACATATGCCTACTCTATTTTAGTACTTTGTTATCTGAACTACAACATCATATTTAGATAGAACAGAATGCTCGTACAACAAGACAGTACAAACAACTACATAGAAGTACATCTGAATTAAATGGTACATACGACTGAACTTACAACATACATCACAAAAACTACATGAAGTCATCATTGTCATCCTCCATCGATGCAGAACTCTTGCCCTTCGACGATGAAGAACTCTTGCCCTTCGACGACGAGGAACTCTTGCCCTTCGACGATGCAGAACTCTTACCCTTCGATGATGCAGAACCCGGAAGTGGCACCATGAAGATATCATCTTCGTCCTCGCCTCTCCTCAGTCCATAAAGATGGATTATCTGCTGCAGTCCTTCTGAAAGTTTCACTCTTCGGCAACACTACCTTCTTCCACCTTTCCTGCAACCTAAGAAGTTCTTTACATACCTCCTCATAGGTCCTTTCAGGCCACCCAGACCTACGTAATACGTGAGCCAACTCATTCATTATGGTGTCACTACTGGTGAGTTCGTCCCATGGAACTATCCTATTGTCAATACTGAAATCGGTAGCTAGCCTCAGAAGAGTCCTGCTCATCCCAGGGTGAAAACTACGATCGAAAGGATAATGGGACATCTCAAATACACTACAATGGAATGCTTATCCACCTCCGCCTGAAGGTTTTTTTTAGGTAGAGAGGAGAAAATGGCGGGAAAGAACGACTGCGGTATGGCGGGAAATGGTTGGCGGGAACATATGGCGGGAAACGGGTGGTGGGAAAAGTTGGCAGGAAAAAATTGAGGGGGAAGGGTTGGCGGGAACATATGGCGGGAAATATTGAGGGGAAAGGGTTGCGCGAAGGGGGGAGGGGCAAAATGCATGCAACAGTCGGCCAGCAGCAGGCATATCGGCCCACAGCAAGCCTATCAGCCCACAGCAGGCCGACTGGAGCTGAAATTGTGGCCGATAGGGCTATCGGCCAGCAGCAAGCCGATAGGCCTCCAGTCGGCCTGCTGTGGGCTGACTAGGCGCAGTCGGCCTGCTGCTGGCCGATTGGATAATATTTTTGAAAATAACAATATCAACGTAATATTTGTGCAATTTAATAAAAAATATATTATTTAAAAAAAATTAGCCATAAGGATATGGCATATGTGCGTGCTTTCATAAAAAAATGTATGCTCGTGTATATAAGCGACTTTGATTGCACTGTGTTAAAAAAAGAGATACAATGCCCGTTAGGAGGAGGTGGGGCTGCGTCAATTAATTTGAATAGGAAGGAATAGTAGTTTCTACTACTGCCAAAATATTCTTGATCTCAATTCAGTTAACATCTTCGAAAATATTATTAATTGACGTACATAAAAGACCGAAACGGTAAAATAATATCATTTTTGTTGTTTCTATTTTTCTTCAAGCATACTCCCTCCGTCTTTGAAAAAGTGTACTCCCAACTTTGTAGGAAAATCAATCATTTTTATGTTTGATCGTACTTATATGATAATACACCAACATTTACGCCATCAAATTAGTAGCCTTATATTCATCATAAAATATATTTTTATCATATACCTATTTGTTTCACAACAATTGATATATTTTTCCACAAACTTGGTCAAACTTTGAGATAGTTTGATCCTTCAATAAAGTTGAAAGTACATTTTTTAAAGGATGGAGGGAGTAGACAACCAAATAAGATCAAATATCCACCTACGATCTAATGAATACGAAGTTGAAGTTGTCACAGAGCAGTGAGAACGGATACTCAGATCATTAACAAGAGGACATATGCCAGTTAAATGTAAAGTGTAGCTTTAATGCCAACCAAAAATCTACTGTAAGTGTATCTGTTGATGGATGTTATGTAGGTTTCAACTAATAACAAAAGATATGGAGATAAGGTAGTTCATTTCGTCAGTATTTTTTATATATTCTGAAAATATTTCAGCTCAATCCGAGAACTTTTATTTCTACACAAAAATAACAACAATGCAATTCTTCTGAACACAATGTCAGTCCAGCTTAGTTTCATTCAAATTATACAAATTAGAGTCTAAAACAAGATCAAAAGTGTTTGGAAAAGTAAATACGTTTGGGACGTATCACTAGGTTAATAGGTTAGTCCAAAAAATGATATATAATTGCATATAAAACATCCAAAATTAATACTATAATAGTATGGAATAAAAAAAATATAAATACCTTAGAGACGTATCACATACATGAGGCGTGCTACAAGCAACACAGTCATTAGATTTGATGTAGTGTTCCTCCATCTCAGTCCATGACCTCATCCTTCATCCTGAACTTGACCCCGTGACTGGAGATATGAAATACTAAAAGCAAAACAAAAGTAACGGGAAAAATAATCACATGTCTCTATAGACAAACCAACGAAATCTAGAAAAATCATACAACCTTGTATAAAGAATGAACATGTGTTGGATCTATCTAACAACATGCATCAATGCATATGTTTGGTAGTACACATCATACCTGGACGAGGACACCATTATCACCACGCCCGATCTCCTTGGTCCAGCCATCTAGAAGCCAATCTGGTGGCTCCTCCATGCCATCTTCCACCTTCTCCTTAACATCCTCCAGTAGCGTCACTTCCTCGCCATCTGAGATTGAGTCGTCTTCCATTCCTAAAACTCTCAAACTCACACCCTTCTCTTTCAAACCCTCGTCTTTTTTTTCTCAGATCTAAAAGAGCATGAGAACGGGAATGTTGGCAAATCTGGGGGTGGCTAGGTATCTAATCTATTCAACGGTAGAAACTTCGCCGCTGCTGCTGCGACTCGATTAGGGCTAGAGAGCACACCAATCACCCACAATTGCTCTATTTGCTACCTTTTATAGACTGGTATTTTTTGCCTCCTTGGCTTGGGCCGGTGGCTATGCTAGATGGGTTGGCTGGGCCAGTTAACCATAATAGTCCAAAAATGCCACAAGAATAACCGCCCATAGGAAGCTGTAAGGGCATATTTACCCCTCAATAGTTTTGGTGATTGATGACAATGCTTTTGCGTACTAATCGTGTGCATTGAGCATTTAAGATATATCATGTCTAAACACAAGACGATTTGGTGCCCCTTGAAGACTATTGAAGATGACACTTCTCTATATTTCTTTTCGGTGGATTTGAGTCGTAGGAAAGCCGTACTATTAAGAGGGGGTCCGTGTTGGAAAGGTTTGGGTGGAATCTCATGTACACGTCTGTTCCTTTTTGCACCACCTTTCCTTTGGCTCTTTGGTCCTCCGTCTTTCCGTGTCTCTGCAAAATGAAGGACTCCTAATGTTGTTGAACTAAGGCATGCGGTAGTACTGCTCTTCAGAGCGGTACTACCGCAGGCCCTTGCGGTAGTACCGGGATCCAGCACGGTAGTACCGTAGGTGCTCACAGTAGTACCACTCATTGGGAGCGGTAGTACCGTAGCCTCAGGCCAGGCGCAACTGCTCGAGCGGTAGCAGGGGCGGATGTAATTCTTTACATCCGTGCCCTACGCGGTAGTACCACGCCATGGGCGTGGTAGTACCGTGAGCTCTGGCCAGGCACAACAGCATGAGGACGGAAGTAGGGAGGGATGCAATTTTTTACATCCATGCCCTACACGGTAGTACCGCTCCGGGCTTGCGGTAGTACCGTGTCGGATTTTTTGCATAGAACAAAACTCAGCGAAAGTAGTCACTGATGTAATTTTTTATATCCGTGCCTTCTCAGCCTAGACTATTCCTGCCTTGCGGTAGTACCACGCCAGCGGTTCTACCACCCCCTGTTTTAGCACATCAGGACTAGCTTGGCCCCTGCCGTGCCAGCGGTAGTACGGTAGTACACCGCGGTAGTACCGCGGGCCCGTGCGGTAGTACCACTTGTATGATGCGGTAGTACACCGCGGGCCTGTGCGGTAGTACCACTTGTATGATGCGGTAGTACCGCATGTCACAGGCTGAGTTGGTGGATAACGGTTGGATTTGTCCCTTGACTATAAAAGAGGTGTCTTCTTCCCCAAGTTGACTACCTCTTCCACCTCTAAGCTCAATTGATGCTCTAAGATCCATTTTTTCCTGATCTCTCTCCCTAGCCAATCAAAATTGTTGATTCTCTAGGGATTGGTTGAGAAGGCCCCGATCTACACTTCGACCAAGAGAAATTTGATCCCCCCCACTAATCCCTTGCGGATCTTGTTACTCTTGGGTGTTTGAGCACCCTAGACGGTTGAGGTCACCGTGGAGCCATAATCCATTGTGGTGAAGCTTCGTGGTGTCGTTGGGAGCCTCCAATTTGTGGAGATTACCCCAACCTTGTTTGTAAAGGTTCGATCGCCGCCTCCAAGGGCACCAATAGTGGAATCACGGCATATCGCATTGTGTGAGGGCGTGAGGAGAATATGGTGACCCTAGTGGCTTCTTGGGGAGCATTGTGCCTCCACACCGCTCCAACGGAGACATACTTCCCCTCAAAGGGAAGGAACTTCGGTAACACATCCTCGTCTCCATCGGTTCCGCTTTTGGTTATCTCTCACCTTTACTTGTGCAAGCTATATTGTGTTATATCCTTTGCTTGCTTGTGTGCTTATTGTTGTTGCATAATATAGGTTGCTCACCTAGTTGCATATCTAGACAACCTACTTTGATGCAAAGTTTAATTTGGTAAAGAAAAGCTAAAAATTGTTAGTTGCCTATTCACCCCCCTCTAGTCAACTATATCGATCCTTTCAATTGGTATCAGAGCCTCATCTCTGTATTAAGGACTTTACCATCCTAAGAGTATGGTTGACACCATAGACGGTGAGGAGGAGCACCCCGGTGTGAATCCTTCTTCATCTACGACTGATGGGGGCTCCCCGGTCTCACGTGAGGAATTCAATGTGGCTTTGGACACATTGAAAACCTCCATGACGACCGAGGTCAAAGGCATGTTCAAAGAGTTCCTTGATGGTCTTAAATTATCCACCGCACCCTTGGAAGTTGCCGCTCCCACTACCAAGGTGGCGGATGCCAACTCCGATAAGGGGAAGCTTCTAGTGATAAAGTTCCTTTGCCTAGTGGTAAAAGTGGAAATGGCATCTATGCTCATGTTGAACCACCTCTCACTTATGGAGGACTGGTTCCCTCCACTCATTTAAATCATGCGGGTTCTCCTCCCAAGATTGTGAAAAATGAGGATTTTGACTCTTGGGTTTATCACTTTAAACATCATTTAAACCATGTTAATACTAATCTTTGGAGAATCATTGAGGAAGGTTTCTATCCGCATGATCGAAGCAACTTCACCCCTAGAGAAGACGCGGATAATCAATTCAATGAGAATGCTCTCTTCATCATCCAAGATGCAATTCCACCCGAAGATATTGCGCATCTCCGACCCTTCACCATGGCCAAGGAAGCATGGCACCATGTTGTTTCCCTTTACAAGGGAAGCGCAAGCATCCAACGCTCCAACTATGAAGTGGTGCAAGATGAAGCCGATGAGTTTGCAATGAATGAATATGAAGAACCTTGTGAGCTTTACCGGAGATTAACTACTCTCGCGGTCTCACTCCGAGATCATGGGAGCAAGGATATGGATGATAATTGGATCAAGCACAAATTCCTCAAGGCCATGATGCCTTACCACAAGGCCATGTCCTCCGTCATCCGTCAAAGGCCGGACTTCCACACCTTGTCCTCAAGTGAAGTGTTGGATGAGTTTGTGGCAATGAGGATCTTGGACAAGACCGCCGACAATGCGGTGTTGCATTCTCAAAGAGCAAAGAAGCCCAACCTTGCCTTGAAGGCCAAGGCTAGTGTTGAAGAAGAGGTTGAAGAGGAAGATGAGGAGAGCAACCCCGAAGATACGAAATATGATTATCATGAGCACATGGCTCTTGCTTCAAGGCAATTTTGGAGTAAGAAGAACTCAAGGCCAAATTTCAACAAGAACAACTCAAGTGGCTTCAAGGGCAAGCAACGTGTGAGAACTTGTTACAATTGTGGCAATGTGAGCAATTTTTTTGCGGAGTGCCCTTACGAGAAGCGGAAGACAATGGTGACAAGCTCATCCAAAAAGACAAAGCCAAGTCCTTCCCCAACAAGAACAATTTCACCAAGAAGACTCCGACCAAAGGGTTGGTGGCACAAGAAGAATATAATGAGGATGATGATGACGATGAAGATGGTGAAGCCATGGCCATGGCCTCCGTTGCCATTGCCACAACTCCACGGGTGTCTCTCTTCGATTCACCCAACGAGAACATCACCGCCAAGTGCCTCATGGCCAAAGCCACCAACAAGGTAACCCCCAACATCAAAACTACCACCATTACTAATCCTTCCTTGACGGATTGCATTGATGAAAGTGAGGGGTCCAATGAGGAAGTAAATGAATTTGAGTCTTTTATGAGTAAGCTCAAGGGAAAATCCAAAAGCACTTCGTTGCTCTCTTGGAACAACTTGGTGAAGCCAATGACATGATCGAGGCTCATGAGGAAACCATCTCTAAGATGGAAGGTCATAGTCGTGACTATGCCAATGAGATATCAGACCTCTCTAATGCGCTTGAGGAAGAGCGTGTTCATTGTTTGGCTCTTGAGGAGTCACACAACGATGACCATACTAAATTAAAGAAAGATCTTGATCATGCTCTTGTTGTATCTCGTGTGCTAAATTCTGAGAAGGCTAAACTTGGGGTTGACCTTGCTAGACTCAAAGAGGAGTTTGATATACTTTACAAGTCTCACAAGGCCTTGAAGGGTGCTCATGCTAGCCTAAAGGAGTCCCATGATCAACTCCAAGTGAAGCTAACCAAGGAGAAAGCCACCTTTTCTCATATGGTCTTAATTGATAACGCAAATGCTACTAACCCGTGTTTTGAGCATGTGCATCTTGTGGAGGAGAATACCAAGTTGAAGGAGCAACTTGAGAAAGGCCTTGTGTCTTGCATACAAGGTGAGAAGAATCTCAATGACCTTTTGAGCAATCAAAAGGAAGTTGTGGCCAAGGAGGGAGTTGGGTTCGCACCCAAGTCCAAGAACAAGAAGAAGAATGACAAGACCAAACAACCTCCTCCTATAAGCAAACTTTTGTGAAGGAGGGAGAAGGTGCTTCTAAGGAGAAGAAGAACAATGTGAAGGGTGGTGATGTCAAAAAGGGCAATGCCACCCTTCCAACAAAGCCGGCGACTTTTAACCCCTCCTATGTGTTGTGTCGTGCTAGTGATGGGCATGTTTATGCTAAATTTGTTGGTTCTCCTTATGAGTACATTGAATGGTCTATTTGGGTTCCTAAGATCCTTGTTACTAACATCAAAGGACCCATTACAAAATGGATACCTAAAACCAAGCATTGATCTCGTGTAGGTGTTTGCTTCCGGTGGGGGACAATGGTTGCTCGATAGTGGAGCCACAAATCATATGACCGAAAGCAAGGATTTGGTGGTGGACATGCACAAGATTCCATCTATGCCCACCAATGTCAAGTGGGGTGATGCCTCGTCCTCCAAGGTATTGGGTCTTGGCAAGGTTGTCATTTCTCATGATCTCACGATCGAGAAAGTCATGCTTGTTGAGTCCCTTGCATACAATTTACTTTCCGTTCGTCAACTTGCACTAATGGGTTTTGCCACATTCTTTGATATTGATACCGTGGCCCTCTTGTGGAGCAAGACTCTTAAAGTAGCCTTTGTTGGGCATGTCGAGAATGGTCTTTATGTGATTAACTTTTCAGAGCGACCCACTAAGACCGCGACATGCCTAATGGCTAAAGTTGATGTGGGATGGCATTGGCATCGCCGTTTAGCCCATGTCAATATGAGATCTTTGCAAAGTCTTCTCAAGGGGGACCATGTCCGTGGACTAACAAATGTTAATTTTGCCAAAGATCGTGCTTGCAGTGCTTGTATCGAAGGAAATCTACATGAGAAGGCTCACCCTCCCACGACTATCATCTACTCGAAGAGACTCTTGGAGCTCCTTCACATGGATATCTTTGGGCCTCCATCCTTTGATAGTCTTGGGGGTAGAAAGTATTGCTTGGTGATTGTCGATGATTACTCAAGGTACACTTGGGTATATTTCTTCAAGAGGAAGAGTGAAACTCAGCAAACTGTCATCGACTTTGCAATTGAAGCTCAACCTCAACACGATGCAAAGATCTTGACAATAAGAAGTGACAACAGCACCGAGTTCAAGAACTACACCTTGGATGAGTTTCTTAGTGATGAGGGGATCAAGCATCAATATTCCGCACCTTACACCTGCCAACAAAATGGTGTTGCGGAGAGGAAGAATCGAACGTTGATGGATGCGGCAAGGACCATGATGGCGGAGTTCAAGTCTCCTTCGAACTTTTGGGCCGAAGCCATCAACACCGCGTGTCATGCATCCAATAGGCTCTATCTCCGCAAAGGCTTGAACAAGACTCCATATGAAATACTCACCGGTAACAAGCCCAACCTCAAGTACTTCCGGGTGTTCGGTTGTAAGTGTTTCATTCTCAAGAAAGGTGTTTGTTTGTCTAAATTTGAGGCTAGAGCTCATGAGGGCATATTTGTCGGTTATGCTAAAAACTCTCATGCTTACCGTGTCCTCAACAAGTCCACGAGACTCATTGAGGAGACGTGTAACGTGGAGTTTGACGAGAATAACGGCTCCCAAGTGGAGCAAAGTGGTACTTGTGATGTAGGTGATGAATCCCCAATGATACGGAACGCCTCGGAAACGATCTTTCACGATGCCAAAGAACTCACAAGGAGCAGCAACAAACTCACTCGATACTTGTTTCAACAAACTTTGTTTCTCTCAAGTGGCAAGAACAAGAGGTAACACTCTCAGATAAATTGCAGCGGATAACTAGCTGGGTTTACAAGGATGCAACCCAAACCATGAAGCTTGTGAACCTATGAAGAATCACAAGAGGGAACCACAAGGATCCTATATGAATTGAGGATAGGCCCTCCAATCCACACACACGAGCTAACACTCAACGATACTAGTGCTCACAGCACAACACAACCTCACCGGCTGTCTACAAACATAAACTCAGAAATCTCGTCCCCCTCACATGGAACAGCTGGAGAGTATTTAGACTAGAAGCACCCACTAGTTAGGCGTGAAAACAACTCAAAAATAAGGGTAAATTCGTGAGCCCCAAGCTGTAGCAGGAGCAAACTTGTTGAGCCTCGCGCTGTAATAAATTCCTGGACAGCTTGCATGGAAACTTGCACAACTTTTGACTCAAGACCTCAAATGATGCACCATTTTTTTGAATGAAAGCTGACTTCTAAGACCATCTTTTCCAGCCTCTATAAGGTGCTAGAGAATTCTAGAATTAATTAGGTTTAGGTGGGAAGTTGCAGCTGAAAATCTGATGTGTCATTTCTCCCAAAATAGGCACCGGAAGCTTCCCAACTAAGATAATGGTTTTGCCCTTGTCTTCCTTTGGATGCTCTAATGGTTCAACATTTGTGCTAGCATTAACCTCACTCTTGGATGCCTTGGTCATAATCTGGTCCACATCATCCTCCCTTCCTTCAAACAAAACCGTCCTCGGTTTTGAGGTATTCTTTTTGGGCTTCTTCACTTGTGGGAATTGCTCAACCTTGAGTACTTGATCCACCATAGGTTCCAAGACATGGTTCACTCCTTGATGCATGAAAGAATACTTGTTAGACCTCCCATGGTGAGTAGCATCATGATCAAACTGCCACGGTCTTCCCAAAAAAAGATGACAAGCTCGCATTGGCACCACATCACATACCACTTTTTCCACATAACTTCCCACCGAAAATTGCACCCTCGCACGATGCATAATCTTCAGCTTACCAACACCATTCAGCCACTTCACATAATATGGCTGGGGCTGCCTCCATGTTGACATCCCAAGAGCATGCACAAGATCACTACTAATGATGTTGTTGTAGCTGCCTCCATCGATGACCACCTTGCAGTTTTTGTCCTTGATCTTGCAAATGGATTGGAACACATTTTTTCGCTGGCCCTTCTCAATAATAGGAGCATCATCATGAGCTACTTTGCGAACCATGAGATTAACACCATCTCCTCCATCTGAACTCAGAGGTGCTCCGGTCTCAAAAGTACAATAATTTGCATCTTTCTTCTTAGATTCAGATTTGTCACTTGAGTCATCGGTGACATATCCATCATTTGTGAGTAAAACCTTCTTCAGATTAGGACAATCCTTCTTGAAGTGACCTCTACCCTTGCATGTATGGCACTGAATATTACTAATGCGAGTGGCAGGAGTATTGGAAGATTCAACCTTTGATGCATTAGCTTCCTTTGTAGTCATCTTGTTGTGTGAGCGAAAATCTGCAGCGACACTTCCGTCTACTTCTCGCTGAGCTGAACCTCTCCAAGTGCTTGATGTATAGGTTTGGCTGCGATTTTGGCAACGCTTCAGCTGCTGCTCTACACGAATAGCTTGATGCACAAGTTCTTGCAAATCTTGATATGTAACCATCTCTATCCTTTCTTGTACATCTTCATTCAGTCCAAAAAAGAATCTTGACATTGTGGCCTCCTCTGGCTCATTCACCGCTGTCCTAATCATCAAAATCTCCATCTCTTTATAGCACTCATCAACACTAGAATTACCTTGGCACATCCGTTGGAGTCGATTGTACAAGGTTCTTGTGAAATGTTCAGGAACAAACCGTCTCCGCAACAGATTTTTCATTTGCACCCATGTCTCCGGACGACCTCCAGCATGACACAATTGGTTCCACCAAATCAAAGCACATCCAGTATACTCGATGGATGCATATCGTACCTTCTTCTCCTCCGTATAGCGGTGGCTGTCAAAAATCTGATCCACACGCATCTCCCACTCCAAATAATCATCGGGCTCGGTTTTCCCATTGAACGATGGTATGGTAAGTTTGAATTTACCAATCCCATCATCTTCATGGTCATGATGAGCACGCCCATGACCTCTTCCTCCCATGGAAAAGCCTTCTTGGCCTTCTCCGCGACGATCATGATGAACACGTCGTGGTCAAGGCTCGTAGTAGTTTCGAGCATCATCGGAGTTGTCGCTCCAATGCTCTCCATGGTGGTCATGCTGCATGGAGAGTTGTCGATGTCGACCCCGTGCCACAAGCCCATCTCGTGGTGGCGACGGTGGCGCCCAAGTAGCACCTCGCTGGTAGTAGCGAGCGCGCCGAGGTGGTGCAGCGTAGTAGCTATGAGCATCACCCGAGTAGACGTGGTTGTGCTCTCCATGCTCCTCCTCAAGGTGGCGTTGGCCCTGGTGTTCGGGGATTTGTCGATGTCGACCCCGTGCAGCAAGCCTATCTCGACGGAGTTCCTCGGTGAGGGAGTCGATTCTCCGGCCAATGTTGGTCTCCACGGCCGATATGCGCCTCTCCACCTTGTTCAACACATACTCTCGTGTATCCTCCAATGCCAACACATAGGCGGGCTGCAAGCTTGGATCATACACGGGAAGTGGCAGCTCCTCCTCCGCGAGGTGCCTACCTCCATGCACACCATCAACACTGCCGGATCTCCTCGAACCCATGGAAGCTTCTCAAGAACAAAATCAGCAAGAGAGAAAATAGCACCGCGAACAACCTAAAGCTCTGATGCCAAGATGATATGGGACGCCTCGGAAACGATCTTTCACGATGCCAAAGAACTCACAAGGAGCAGCAACAAACTCACTCGATACTTGTTTCAACAAACTTTGTTTCTCTCAAGTGGCAAGAACAAGAGGCAACACTCTCAGATAAATTGCAGCGGATAACTAGCTGGGTTTACAAGGATGCAACCCAAACCATGAAGCTTGTGAACCTATGAAGAATCACAAGAGGGAACCACAAGGATCCTATATGAATTGAGGATAGGCCCTCCAATCCACACACATGAGCTAACACTCAACGATACTAGTGCTCACAGCACAACACAACTTCACCGGCTGTCTATAAACATAAACTCAGAAATCTCGTCCCCCTCACATGGAACAGCTGGGGAGTATTTAGACTAGAAGCACCCACTAGTTAGGTGTGAAAACAACTCAAAAATAAGGGTAAATTCATGAGCCCCAAGCTGTAGCAGGAGCAAACTTGTTGAGCCTCGCGCTGTAATAAATTCCTGGACAGCTTGCATGGAAACTTGCACAACTTTTGACTCAAGACCTCAAATGATGCACCGTCTTTTTGAATGAAAGCTGACTTCTAAGACCATCTTTTTCCAGCCTCTATAAGGTGCTAGAGACTTCCAGAATTAATTAGGTTTAGGTGGGAAGTTGCAGCTGAAAATCTGATGTGTCATTTCTCCCAAAATAGGCACCGGAAGCTTCCCAACTAAGATAATGGTTTTGACCTTGTCTTCCTTTGGATGCTCTAATGGTTCAACATTTGTGCTAGCATTAACCTCACTCTTGGATGCCTTGGTCATAATCTGGTCCACATCACCCAAGCCATAAGAAGAATGGGTGTTGGTCATATCCTACCCATTGAGGAACCCCTTGTGGCCGAAGGAGAAGACAATGCTCCACTCAAGTGGAGCCATCACTGACCCAAGACCCACACGCTTCCAAAGAACAAAGTGAAGGCCCTCAACCACGTGAACAAGATCAAGGGCAAGATCAACCTCAAGATGGTGGTGAGCCACCAAGTGATGCCCAAGGTCGAGTTCTCCCCTCCGATCAAGTTCAAGATCAAAAGAAAGCTCAAGATCAAGAACAAGCTCAAGACGACACTCAAGATGATCAAGTTTTCGCTCCTCTTTTCATACCTGAGGAGGAATTAGAGCGTCGTGCCACTAAGATTGCTTCCAATCTCACAACCAAAGGTCATCTCATGGAGAATGTGGTTGAAAGCCTAAGAACGGGGGTAAGCACTCATAGACAATTAGCAAACTATTGTGAACATTGAGGGAGTCCTGGATTAGGGGGTTCTCGGACGGCCGGACTATGTAGCATGGGCCGGACTGTTGGGCCGTGAAGATACAAGACATAAGACTCTCTCCCGTGTCCGGATGGGACTCTCCTTGGCGTGGAAGGCAAGCTTGGCGCCCGGACATGAAGATTCCTTTCTCTGTAACCGACTTTGTACAACCCTAGTCCCCTCCAGTGTCTATATAAACCGGAGGGCTTAGTTCGTAGAGGCAATCATAATCATACATGCTAGACTTCTAGGGTTTTAGCCATTACGATCTCGAGGTAGATCAACTCTTGTAATACTCATATTCATCAAGATCAATCAAGCAGGAAGCAGGGTATTACCTCCATAGAGAGGGTCCAAACCTGGGTAAACATCGTGTCCCCTGCCTCCTATTACCATCAACGTTAGACGCATAGTTCGGGACCCTCTACCCAATATCTGCCAGTTTTGACACCGACATTGGTGCTTTCATTGAGAGTAGATCGACAGCTACGCCCCTAGCCATCAGGTCAGGTTTGGAAGCTTGAATTACGTTGCTGATATTCACGGAGACTTGATCTTCGATGGATTCGAGCCCATGGCAGCCGCTCCCTGCCACCACGATGAACATGACCTAAATCTGTCATCGGACCACGCCCAAGAGATAGCGCCTGTAACTGCTCTGGACCTGGATCCAGAATAGATTGCGTCGTCCGAGGATGGGAAGCTCAACTCCGCCGCGGAAGCCGCAGACTCAGCGACATTAGAGCCGCACACAGATCCAACCTCGAGCGGGGCCTGTGTCACCGGAACCTCGGATTGTCTCCGACCATAGGTTTCGAACCGCGTGCATCCGCGCCCATCGAACCTGATCAGGCGCCGATCATTGAATTCAGCTCCACGGACATCTTACGGCACTCACCTTTAAGCGATGTGCTAAACTCATTAAAAGCCCTCTCCTTATCAGGGGACTCTCAGCCGAACTATATCTGGTTTGGATTGGAAGCTGATGACGGAGAATTCCGCTTCCCACCCACCACTCACTTCATAGCCACTGTCAAAGACTTAACCGACATGCTCGATTATGGCTCTGAAGACATCGATGGCATGGGCGACGATGCCAGAGAGGAGCAGGCACAAAAACCATCGCTCACAGGGCCCTGGACTGCCACCTCCTCGTATGACGTATACATGGTGGATACACCCAAAGAGAACAACAACGATAATGAGAAGGATCCAGTCGAGGATAAGCCTCCTGAGGTACAGCCAAAGCGCCAACGTCAGCGGCGCCGTTCTAAACCACGCCGTGGAAAAAACAGCAATACCGACACATGAGAAAATAATACTCCGGACGACGCTGAAGACAATGAAGACCCCATTGAGCCAACTTCCGAACAAGATGAACGGGAGGATGGGCGAGTCAGCCCTAATGAACAGGCCGTTAACAAAGATTCGGAGGACAGTAGTTATCTTCCACCCTTCGAGGATGAGGTGAGCCTCGGTGACGAAGACTTTATCGTGCCTGAGGAGCCCGTTGATCAGGAGTACTTTAAGCGTCGGCTAATAGCCACTACAAGGAGTCCGAAAAAGAAGCAACAACAGCTTCAAGCTGATCAAGATCTACTCAATGACAAATGGACTAATGTCCTGGCAGCCGAGGAATACGGCCTCGAGTGCTCAGCCAAAAGTTACCTAAAATGCAAATTGTTACCCCAATTCGATGACGAGGCGCTGGAGCCCGTCCTACCAGCACGTAATGCGGCTGACCGACCACCACGTGGCCGGGACAAAGCGGCAACTCAAGCCGAACACCAGCCCACACTACCTCGCCGTAAAAACAGAGACACAACAGCTCGGGGATACACATATGACCTGCAACATGACCTGGAAAACAGAGCAGGTCAGACCAGATCGATCTATGGATCGCGGGGGTGTGCCCCGATGCACGAAGATGGCCATCCAGCCAGACGTGACAAACATAACCACGCCCGGGCCGAAAACCGCAGACGAACTCCATCCGAGCTACGTCGCGGCGTGGCCCGACATAGAGGCGCCACACACCCCCTTTGCTTCACTGATGAAGTAATGGAACACGAATTCCCGGAGGGGTTTAAACCCATGAATATACGATGGAACAACATACCCCATAGTATGGATTGAAGATTTCCTCCTCCATATCCACTTGGCCCGCGGTGATGACCTCCACACCATAAAATACCTCCCACTAAAACTAAAGGGGCCAGCGCGGCACTGGCTGAACTGCCTCCCCGAGAACTTCATTGACAGCTAGGAAGACTTGGAAGACGACTTCCGCGATAACTTCCAAGGTACATATGTTCGGCCTCCGGACGCCGATGACCTAAGTCACATCATCCAGCAGCCTGGGAGTCTGCCAGGAAGCTCTGGACTAGGTTCTTAATAAAAAAGAACCAAATTGTCGATTGTCCAGATGCCGAAGCCCTCGAGGCCTTTAAACATAGCGTCCGAGATGAGTGGCTCGCCCGCCACCTCGGTAAAGAAAAACCAAGATCCATGGCTGCCCTTACCACTTTGATGACCCTTTTTTGTGCGGGAGAAGACAACTGGCTCACTCGTAGAAGCAACATCACCGATGATCCGGGTACTTCCGAAGTTCGAGATGTAAATGGTAAGCCATGACACAATAAACACAAGCGTCGCAATAACAATGAAGGAACATAAGACACGACGGTCAACGCCGGATTCAGTGGTTCCAAACCCGGTCAACGGAAAAAGCCATTCAAGGCAAACAGAGACGGACCATCCAATTTAGACAAGATACTGGATCGGCCCTGCCAGATTCATGGCACCCCCGTTAAACCAGCCAATCACACCAACAGGAGCTGTTGGGTTTTTAAACAAGTCGGCAAGCTTAATGCCGAACACAAGGTGAAGGGGCTGCCCAGTGACAGCGATGACAAAGAGACTCTCCAACCGAACACCGGGGGACAGAAGCAATTCCCCCCAAAGTAAAGACAGTGAACATGGTATACGTGACGCACATCCCTACAGGGGACTGCAAGCGCGTGCTATGGGATGCCGGCGTCAAAGAGCCAGCTGCCCCAAAATTAAGCCAATGGGCGGCCTTCTCGATCACTTTTGATCGCAAGGAACACCCAACCAGTATCCTTCACGAAGGTTTGGCAGCTCTCATCCTCGATCTGATTATCGATGGGTTCCATCTCATGAAATCCTTATGGACAGCGACGGTAGCCTTAATCTACTTTACCAAGACACTGTCCGCAAAATGGGCATTGATCCTTCAAGAATCAGGCCCACCACAACTACCTTCAAGGGAACAATCTCTGGCATAGAAGCTCACTGCACGGGCTCGATTACATTGGAAGTCGTTTTCGGCTTGCCGAACAACTTTTGAAGCGAAAGCTTGACCTTCGATATTGTCCCGCCCCGCAGTAGCTGTCAGGCACTACTCGGGCGTATCGCTTTTGCTCACTTTAATGCGGTCCCACATTACACTTATCTCCAACTTAAGAAGCCCGGTCCATGCGGCACCATCACCATAAATGGAAATACAGAATGCTCCCTCCGTACAGAGGAGCATACTACGACAACTGCGGCCGAAGTACAAAGCGGCCTTATCAAGCCACACATTTTGTCAGCCATCAAACCCCCGGTCTCCATTAGATAGGACCAATCAATCTCAGAGCTGGGCTAGCAGTTCGGCCTCCACCGCCCGCCCCATATAGCCGCGAAGTATGCCCCGCGCACATAATTATACACTTAAAATACCATGGTCACCGGCGGAGGCACAGTGCGGCCAGACCTATAACACTATCCGCACTCTCATAGTCTTTTTCCTTTTTTTCTAACCATTTTTTATCTTTTACCACATGTTACTATATTTGCTGAGAAGTCCTTTAACCAAGGCAAGGCAGCGCAGACGTGCGACAGGAGGTCCAAATGTTTTTTGTAGACCACACTCTTTATTTCAAACCTGTAAAGTGCCCTTTTTCTCAGATTTCGACCCCCGACATGTCAAATAGCCTTGGTAGTGGCGTTATAATCTGTAAAGTTCACGCTTCACGTATCATTCAGATGCTAGTCAACATAACCTGCATTCAGTATTCGCTTTTCTCAAAGAACTAAATTTTGCTTCTGTGGTTATTTCATGCACGCACCTCGGCATATATTGCCAAGGGCTCGATATGGCAACATATGAGTTGCCGACAAGTCCGAACAACTTTATAGCACACTTCGGCGTCATGAGTTTGGCCTTATATGCATCAGCTCCGAATCATGTCTTTGGTCAATAGTTGGGTTGCCCGGCTCCTGTGCTTACTACCTTACGTTCCGCTCTATCAGATAGGGTAGTGAAGGGAGAACTACTGCGATTGTGTCCTGGTTTGTCCGCATGAGCACCTCAGTAGAGAAAGTCGAAAACTGACTGTCATGATGCGGCGAGAGCTGGTCAACCACTCGATGACTCACCGGAATCTTCGTGATTCCTTCCGTATTACACGAAGGACCATTCTTCTGGTCATGTATGAAAACGCGTCGTATTTGGATAACCGCATACATACCAAGGGCTATATCATAGACCCACCATCAAACTCCTATGGCTAAGTGAAAGTGTTAAAGCCCTATAGTCCGATTGCCTGGTTCGCCGCATTGACACCTCCTTAATGACCAAGACGTTGGGTCAATAGTGATCAAGTGCTTTTCCGAACACCCCCGCATTATATGCGAGGGGGCCGAAGCCGACAACTGGTAAACTTTCAGATTATACAAAAAATGGCCGCACAGGAGGCACCAAAAACTTTTTAGGCAAAAGTATAAAAAACATAGCCCTAATATATCATAACATTGTTTTTACAATTTCTATAAATTTCACTCGAACATAATATCTTTCAAGCACCAACCCTCTATCAAGTGGACACCCTCTAGGACATCCTCAAAATAATGCTCTGACGTATGATGGTCCTTGCCCTTGGGTGGACTTTTCTCTGCAATATTGGTGGCCTTCATCTTCGCCCAGTACGTCTTGACGCGGGCAAAGGCCATCCGTGCACCTTCTATGCACGTTGATCGCTTAACGGCGTCGATACGTGGCGCCGCATCAACAAGTTGCTACACCAAACCGAAATAACTATTCGGAATTGGCTCAGTCGGCCACAGCCGGACCACGACGTCCTTCATGGCAGATCCAGATATCTTGTGGAGCTCGGCCCACTGGGCCATCTGTTCGTTCAGCAACAGCGGGCGCCTTGGCATGCTGAATTGCGACCAGAAAAGCTTTTTCATCGCATGTCCCTCTTACGCTTGGAAAAACTGCGTCGCATTGGAGACACTCTTCAGCAAGTCCAAAAATGCGTCTGGAGAAATCCACATTTGATTAAGCGGGGCATACTTCGGATCACCGAATTTAGTTCGTAATAAGAAGGGCTTACCAGCCGCGATCTCCCTAGCTTGTCGGATCTCCTCCCGAGCCGCTCTAGACTCGGACCGTGCTTCCCTCACCTCTTGTAAGGCCTTGTCAAGATCGGCCGCTCTGGTTTTGTTATCTTTCTTGAGAAATTCACATCGGCTAGTAGCATCCTTTAGCTCAAGCGCCATAGTAGATATTCTCTCCTCGCACTGGCCTCGAGCAGCCTGTTCGGCCTTTAATTCAGTAGCTGCCTTTTTGACAGCCGCATTACTCATCTTGGCTTGCTCCTTGGCCCGGGCAAGCTCAGCCCGAAGGGTCTCAACTGCGGCGGCACCATCTGCAGTTATGCATATCTCAGTATACAATTCTCAGCTTCATGCTAATATTATAATACTTGCATATACTGACTGACCCAAAGACATACCTTGCGCCTCGTCGAGCCGCCTGTTAATAAGCGTGATGTCATCATCCGCCACATCAAGTTTCTGCTTCAGATCTGCAAGCTCTATAGCTTGGGTAGTCACCAGGGATGTAACAGCCTGTGTTCCAATTAGTCAGATTATTTCCTGGGCATATCTTTCTTGATCCTCTGATCACCTCCCTTTGTACGCCAACCAGAGTCTCAGGGGCTACTATCTATACACAGGCGCATTTTGCGTTTATAGCACAATTGAAAATATTACATTATGTACCTTGAAGCTTCTTAGCAGGCCCGTAAAGGCTTCATTCAATCCGCTTTTCACAGACAAAACCCTCTCAACCACCGTACCCATCAAGGTACGATGTTCCTCTGAGACGGGCGCATGTCACAATATGTCCATCAATGTATCCGGCGCCTCCGGATCGCTGGAAGCAGCTGTAGGGGTACAGACTCCCTTCAAAGGAATATGTTTACTCGACCTTAGAGTCATCTCTGGCTATAAATCGGATAGTCCAGGGCCTTTATTGTTGGTCCCCGTAGGGGCCGCACACCCCGGACCCTGGACGGCCGAAGTGTCACCTTCGGGCCTAGTCTTCATTATCCCTCGCACCACTTGTTGATGGGAGAGATCCTCCGGGACGACACCTCGGGGTCGTCTGCCCTATTGGGCGGGGATATCTGTGGAGGCATCCCGCTCTCCATCATCTCCGCAAGAAGATCCCCTGGGGAGGAAGAATGTTGAGGAAGGCTGCATGCCAGACTACAAACATATATGTTAAATATTACCCTTGCAACCAGGAAAGAACGGGATATGTTTAAGACACCCTTGTTCACTTACGATTCAGCTAAGGGCTTGTCCTTACGGTGGGACGGCGTGACAATGTTGCCTCCCGAACCAGAACCCCCTGATAGGGATATCTTCCCTCGCTTAGAAGCCTTTATCTTCAAGTCTTCGGAGGCGGTCCTCTTCTTCCCATGGGGAGAGGGGATGTCAGTTTCTCCTTCCCTTTCATCTTCGGAAGAGGGAGTTCCAATCTCCCCGGACGAGGTGCTTGGCGTACCTCTAGAATGGGGGCCACCCTGGACCTTCATGCTCTCCTCCTTGTCTTCCTTCGCCGGCACTTGATATGGTGCCGGAACCAACATCCTTGTTAACACCGGATCAACTGAGTCTTTGTAAAGAGGGGCCGAACACCTAATTCTCTCCGCCTTCTTTATCCAACCCTGGCCGAGTATGGTTTTCTCAGTATATTGTTATGAGAAATTTAACTAAGTTGTGTTCAAGAGTCGAGTGCTTACCGAGGTATCCGGATGGTTGCAGTCAAGGCCGATGTCCTCTGTAGTATCCAGACACGGTTTTTGTGTCTCGAAGAATAATTTCCACATCCCTCTGAGCGTCGTGCCGAAGAAGTGCTGAAGGGTTTGTGGTCCTTCCGGATTGAACTCCCACATGCGGAGAGGCCGTCATTGGCATGGTAGGACCCGACGAACTAACATCACTTGGATTATGTTGATAAGACCGATGTCCTTTTCAATGAGGCTCCGAATGCAGCTTTGTAGCATCTGCACTTCATCAATTGATCCCCAGTCCAGCCCCTTATTAATCCATGATGCAAGCTGTAACGGAGGGCCAGATCGGAACGCAGGTGTAGTTGCCCACTTGGTACCATGGGGTTCAGTGATGTAAAACCACTCTCCATAGGTTGGAAGTTTCTGTGAAGGAGCCTTTTGGCCAAGGAGTATTGGTGAGTTTGCTCACGGCAGCACCACCGCACTCTGCTTGTTTCCTGTCGGCTACCTTTGGCTTCACATTAAAGGTCTTGAGCCACAAGCCGAAGTGTGGGGGAATACAGAGGAAGGCCTCGCACATGATAATGAATGCCGAGACATGAAGAAAGGAGTCCGGAGCTAGATCGTGAAAATCTAGCCCGTAATAGAACATGAGCCCTCGGACGAAGGGATGAAGAGCGAACCCTAGCCCTCGGAGGAAGTGGGATATGAATACGACCATCTCGCCGGATCTGGGAGTAGGAATAACCTGCTCTTGAGCAGGAAGCCTATGGGGGATTTCTGTGGTCAGGTATCTTGCCGCCCGGAGCTTCGCAATATCCTCCTCTGTGACAGAGGAGGCCACCCACCAGCCTTGAGGGCTGGGTCTAGACATGACTGGGAAGCGCGAAGTGATTAAATTGAACCTTGGGTGCTGGAACTCAAGGTCGGAGAGGTTGGGGAAAGGGTTGGCGTAAAGGAGAAAAGACGGGTCTTAGCCCCTTTATAAAGGCGATGAATATCAAACGCCCCCTCCTAGGCCTTAAAACTTGCCTATTCCTAAGGAATCATGCCAACAGAACTGTTGGTTTACCCACACCCGTATTGATGAGAATCCCGCAATAAGGGGACATGATCTCTGCTTTGACAAGACATGCCAATGAAACCGCATCTCGAAATATGGAGCGGCAGGCTAAAAAATGGTTCAAAATGATGGCCGGGCAGCGACTAATGTCACGCTACAAAATGTTGTTAGCGGGTTGGATTCGTGAAATATTATACTCTTTGCGGTTGTGTGTGGAATTTGTTTTACAGAGCCGGACATGATTCTTGTGTCCAAAAACTATTTTGGAGTATTCGGGGAAGGAACCCGCCTTGCAATGCTGAAGACAATTCGCGTGGCGCACACCTCGTCATTGAAGCCTGGTTCAGGGGCTACTGAGGGAGTCCTGGATTAAGGGGTCCTTGGACGGCCGGACTATGTAGCATGGGCCGGACTGTTGGGTCATGAAGATACAAGACAGAAGACTCTCTCCCGTGTCCGTATGGGACTCTCCTTGGCGTGGAAGGCAAGCTTGGCGCCCAGATATGAAGATTCCTTTCTATATAACTGACTTTGTACAACCCTAGTCCTCTCCGATGTCTATATAAAATGGAGGGCTTAGTCCGTAGAGGCAATCACAATCATACAGGCTAGACTTCTAGGGTTTTAGCCATTACGA
This sequence comes from Triticum timopheevii, assembly GCA_963921465.1. Lineage (NCBI taxonomy): Eukaryota > Viridiplantae > Streptophyta > Magnoliopsida > Poales > Poaceae > Triticum > Triticum timopheevii. The sequence goes on from OY997262.1 coordinate 417,183,283, forward strand.
TATCGAGGTAGATCAACTCTTGTAATACTCATATTCATCAAGATCAATCAAGCAGGAAGTAGGGTTTTACCTCCATAGAGAGGGCCTAAACCTGGGTAAACATCATGTCCCCCGCCTCCTGTTACCATCAACCTTAGACGCACAGTTCGGGACCCCCTACCCGAGATCCGCCGGTTTTGACACCGACAAACATCACGGGTTTGTTTCTTGTGTAGAACCCCAAAAGGTCTATGAGGTGCTCGAGGATCCGGATTGGCTCAATAACATGCATGAAGAACTCAAAAACTTCGAGCACAACCAAGTGTGGAGATTAGTGCCAAGGCCAACGGGGAATCATAATGTCATTGGAACCAAGTGGATATTCAAGAACAAGCAAGATGCTCATGGGATCATTGTTCGCAACAAGGCTCGTCTAGTGGCACAAGGCTACTCCCAAGTCGAGGGTATCGACTACGGTGAAACCTTTGCTCCCGTTGCTCGCCTTGAATCTATTAGTTTGTTGATTGCTTATGCTTCTCATCATAATTTCAAGTTGCAACAAATGGATGTGAAGAGTGCTTTTCTTAATGGTCCCATTAATGAGTTGGTGTATGTCAAACAACCCCCGAGTTCGAGGATCCCTATTTCCCCGATCATGTGTACCAACTCGACAAGGCACTCTATGGCCTTAAACAAGGTCCACGTGCGTGGTATGAGCATCTTACCGAGTTGTTGCAAGATCATGGGTTTGAAATTGGGAAAATCGACCCCACTCTTTTTACTAAGAAGGTCAAAGGGGAGTTGTTTGTATGCCAACTATGTGTTGATGATATTATCTTTGGTTCCCCTAACAAAGCTTTCAATGAGGAATTTGCCACTCTCATGACCTCAAAGTTCAATATGTCTATGATGGGAGAGTTGAAGTTCTTTCTCGGGTTTGAAATCAAGCAAATAAGAGAAGGAACCTTCATCAACCAAGCCAAATACACTCAAGACATGCTCAAGAGATTCAAGCTAAGTGATGTCAAGCCGGCTTCCACTCCAATGCCTGTCAAATGCCAACTTGACATAGATCCCAATGGTAAAGGGGTGGATCATAAGGTATAGCGCTCCATGAGGCTCCCTGCTTTACCTTTGTGCATCTAGACCGGATATCATGTTCAATGTGGGAATTTGTGCACGGTTTCAAGCCGCACCTAAGGAAAGCCACTTTGTGGCGGTCAAGCGAATCTTTCTATATTTGGCTCATACCCCAAACTTTGGCTTATGGTACCCAAGAGGAGCCAACTTCGACCTCTTGGTCTATTCAAACTCAGATTGGGCGGGAGACAAAGTGGATAGGAAGTCCACCTCCAGAGGGTGCTAATTTCTTGGTTGCTCTTTGGTGAGTTGGTCTTCTAAAAAGCAAAGTTGTGTATCCCTCTCGTCCACCGAAGCGGATTATGTGGCTGATGGTAGTTGTTGTGCTCAACTTCTATGGATGAGGCAAACTTTGAAGGATTACGGTGTCACTTGTGACGAAGTGCCGCTTTGGTGTGACAATGAAAGTGCCATCAAGATCTCTCTTAACCCGGTGCAACACTTCAAGAAGAAGCATATTGAGATTCGGTATCACTTCATCCAGGATCATATTAGGCGAGGGGAGATCAAGCTCAAGTGTGTCAACACTCATGATAACCTTGCAGATTTTTTCACGAAGCCCTTGGATGAAGCAAGATTTCACGAGTTAAGGCATGAGCTAAATATCATTGATTCGAGCAATGTAGGTTGAACCCTTGCACACCCCACCATACTCAACTTGATATCTTGTTTAGGTGTTGGAATAGACATAGGGGGAGTGTTGTTCTCTCAATGAACTCTCCCTCCCCCATTATGCATAAATTGATCAACTCTTTCACATTAGCCATTTTTATGGTACTTGTGCTTCAAAGACGAGTTTTGGTCATGGCCCAAGGATAATTCTTTGCGGTGCCATACCAATTGACTCATACATAGGTGGCTCCGGCCACCACCCTCTCTTATTGAGAGTTTTGTTTCGTGTTATGGTCTTCATTGTCTTTTGCCTTAGTTTGAGCCGTGCTTGTGTTTGTGTTGCCTCGCGTGCTAGCTCTTGGTGTGTCCATTTGCGTGAAGGTTGTGCTGCAAAGGCTATTTTCCTCTATCGTTTGTGAAACTTGCATTTTCCTGGGTCTACGGTACTACCGTGGCTTGCCACAGTACTACCGCAGGAGCTGCGCACGGTACTACCGCAACCAGCACGACGATATTTTTTTACTACCGCTGGTCGAGCGGTACTACCGCCCAGCCTGCGGTACTTCGGCCCGGGTGGTACTACTGCAATGATGCGCGGTACTACCGCGCAGTCGTGAGCGCATGGGTGTTAAGAGCGGGCAGGGGGAGTTCTAACTCCCCCCATACCCATTCAACTCCTTTTCCCACGACGTCTCTCTCTCTCTCCTGCCCAAGAACGACGCTGGAGGACCTCACCGGATCTCCGTCTCCAGTCGCTCTCCTCGCATTCCGCCCGGTGGGATCGTTCCCCACCTCACCCTCTTGCCATGGACCAAGGTTTTTACCCAAATCCCTCGCTTTTTTGCTTCTTTGTCTTGTCTCTAGGTTTTTGGGGAGATGCATGTGTTCTTGAGATTTTAGGCCAAATCTTTGCAAGAGTAGGTTGTAGGAGAGTCGTTTTGCAGTAGAGATGCTATTTGGACTGTTGCTACTCGGTAGTTTTGATCAACCGTATTACCGCTCCATTGTTGCAGCGTTTTGAATCTGATCCTGTTTGGATCTGAACTCGAGCTGTACTACCGCACCTCCCGTGTGGTACTACCGCTCTCGCTGCCTTTGCCTCGTACGGTACTACCGCTCCCCCAGAGCGGTACTACCACGCACGGCGCGGAAGTAAAATTTTACTTCTGCTCTAGGCATGGTACTACCGCGGCTAGAGCAGCAGTAAAATTTTAGTTCCGCACCCTGGAGAAGTACTACCACTGACTTCAAACCTTCCTCGTAGCATCTACCCAATGTTATTTCTACTTGTTTCATTTGTTTGCAGTGGTCTTTGCATTGATCCTTCTTGCTTCTTTTGTGTTTTCTTGTGTTGTGTGCTTAGGTGGTGGCTCCGGTTCCAATGTTCGTCGGTCAAACCCTGTCCATGACACGGGCTCGAAGCACCTGCACAACCAAGATGAAGCTCCAGAGGGCTCCAATGCCTCCCAACGCAGAACCAAGCACACCGCCACCAAGCTCAAGGAGCCCACAATGGGCATGGGTGAGATACCACTAGCTGAGTTTATCACTTGAAGGAAGATCAACCCTTATGTGAATCCCCATGCAAACTTCAGAGGGAATGATTTGTTTTGGACTAAGCAGCAAAATCTTATCTATCTGGATGTGATCAAGGCCAAGCAGAACATCTACATGGACATGCACTGGATTGACATGAATCACATGAGGCAGGATAAGCACTGTTACTACTTTGGTGAGGCTTTGGACCTGGTGGAGCAATTTCGCATTGAGCACATGCTTACCTTTCACCTGGACTTTGACCCAGAGATTGTGGCTCAGTTCTTTGCTTCGGTCCACTTCCATTTTGATGAGGCGAGGACCATGCCATGGATGACCAATGGACAAAAGATGACTGCTAAGTGGAAGGACTTCATGGATTTGCTTCAGGTTCCTGATGAGGGGCTCGACACGCCCGTTGGTGTTCGCCCTTGTGCCAACCCTGAGTCAGCCAACAAGAACAAGCTTTAGCCCTTCTTTGTTGAGAAGACGCTTCCCATTAAGAAGAAGGCATGGGTGCCGAACTCTTTCCTTGACATGATGCATCGGATCTTCCGCAACTCCCTCTTTCCGTGCATCGGTACAAGGACAAGGTGCATGCCTATCTTGTAGATATCATGCTCATTTGTGAGGAGGCGCGTCATGCTCAGAGGCAACCACTTGAAGTCTCACATATCATGTGGTGCGAGCTACAATTTGGGGTGTTCAACCATAAGGTCCCCATCTATGGGCCTTACCCGTTTCTCTTGATCACAAAGACTTCGGAGAAGATCTATCCCGATGATGAGTTTGTTGCCCCCGGCTGGATTCGTCATGAGCCCATCAAGCTCCGCATCAAGAGCCAATGGGCTAACACCACTACCAGTGCTGAGGCAGAGGCTGCCAAGATGGATGTGGATGAGGATGAGATCGAGGAGGAGGAAGCAGATGAGGATAGTTCTGATGGATACACTCCTCCCTCTACTGAGCCCTCTTGGTCTAAGAAGCTGAAGAAGAAGATGAAGGCTCTGTTCTGCATGCAGACCCAGGGGCAGTACAGGGCCCATGTTGCCTCCAAGGAGAGTTGCCAGCGCGATAAGAAGATATTGAGGACCTTTGGCAAGATTGTGCACAGTGGCTCAGAGGAAATCATCACTCCGGAGGCTGCCTGGATAGCCCAGCAGGGGTATCAGTGGACGGAGTCAGAGGAGAAGACCATTCCTGCTGCCGAGACCGACGAGGAGTCATTTTCAGCCTGAGCTACCACATGTGTCATAGGTGTCCTCTCTGCCTTTTTGGTGTCTCGATGCCAAAGGGGGAGAGAGTGTAGGATTTGCGCATCTTGTGTCTTGTCTTTAACTTTGTTGCTTTGCTTTCGGTCTGTTGATCCTCGTTTGCTTTGGTATGGTTTGTGCTCATAAGACCAAGTTCTCTATCATATGGTGTAAGACATATGCACGCTAGCATATCTTATTGTCTTAGTTGCTTAAGTAATTCATGAGCCTATGCTATCATGTGCCCTTCTCTTTATGCTCATATTCATTGTCTTGCCTACTTGCTTAGTGTTAGTTGTTTTGTTCCAAGAGATGCCTTGTCTATAAGATATAGGGGGAGTGCTGATCCTGGTATGTGTGCCATGCAGTCCAAAGCACTTCTCTAAAGTGCACACATCTAGGGGGAGCCCGTCTATATTTTATAGATGGTGGGTTTGCCTTTGTTTCATTTTATATCCCTTTGTGCAAATCCCGTATTGTCATCAATCCACCAAAAGGGGGAGATTGTAAGGGCATATTTACCCCTCAGTAGTTTTGGTTATTGATGACAATGCTTTTGCGGACTAATTGTGTGCATTGAGCATTTCAGATATATCATGTCTAAACACAAGACAATTTGGTGCCCCTCGAAGACTATTGAAGACGACGCTTCTCTACGTTTCTTTTCGGTGGATTTTGAGTCGTAGGAAAGCCGTACTATTAAGAGGGGGTCCGTGTTGGAAAGGTTTGGGTGGAATCTTACCGTAACATCCCAAAATTCTAAATTTTGGAATGTTATATTAAATAAATACTTTTGATTGTTTGTTTGATTGTGACGTGGTTGTTTGTGTGAAATTGACTGAAATTTGAAACTTTTTGAAAGTTAAATGAGAGGGAATGAAATGACTTTCCCAAACTTTCACCTTGCATTTATGATCTCCATGAATTCAAATTCTTTTCAACAAAACCCTAGAGAGAAGATGGCATGACTTCTTCCATTATAAATGAAAAAGGTTTTGGAAAGATTTGAATTTCATTTGGAAATGTTTCCAATTCAAAAACTTTATGCAACTCAATGATTTTCAAGAGAGAAGATAAAATGACTTCTTCAAATCATATGAAATATGAGTTGAAAGTTTAAAAGAATCAAATTTAAAGTCCCTTTGAAATTATTTTCAATTTGTAGTTATTTGGGCTTTATTCAAATTATTTTTCTTCAAAAATAAAATATATGGAAAATAGGGTAAAATGATTCCCTAAAGTAGAAAAATGGAGAGAAATGAGTTTGAAATCATTTTGGTATTTTAATTTTTTTATTTGGTTTTTAAATGAACCATTAGCACTGTTTGCTTTATTTATAATTTTGTGGAATTTATTTGCTACTGAAAATATGTTCATCATTTAGGAAATCTTTTTTTTTAAATTTTAATATATAATATACCTATATAAAAGTTTATTTTATTCTCATTATATATTTTTTCTTTTTCTGTTTTTACTAAAAAAAATGCGCATACGCCGTAACTATATGTCGCCCACATGCGCAAAGCAGACATGCCCGTAACCTTTTTTTATTTATTGTTTTCGGTTATGCTTGGAGAAAAGAAAATATGATTTTCAGAAATATTTCTTTTTCTAAGAAAAAAAAGAAAGGAAAAATGCAGCACATGCGCACGACCGGCCCGTGGTGCTTTTTAGCCCATGCGTTTTCCTTCATTTTATTTGTCCGTCTACGTTTAGTCCCACATTCCCTAGCCTCTGACCTCTAAACCTCTTTTCCACCTATAAATATAGACCCGTAGAGCCTCCAAAAATCATCCACTTCGGGTTAAATCAATATTTTGGTTTGCTTAGCTGAAAAATATATTTCTTATCTCTGACGGGACTTTTAGAAGTTGTCTTCTCTATCTGAAGTCGTCTTTTCTCTACCTTATAAAGGTATCTTTCTTCGTTTTTTTATATACTCCTGTAGCCTATTGTGTAGATATTTTTCTTCCGTAAAACAGTTTGGCCTGATTTTTTAAATAGCCACAATTTTTTATTCACTCATCCAAATTAGACGAAACCAACGCCAATATTTTCGTCTTGATTCCACCTATCTAGTGAATCTATCAAATAAAGTTTTTGGAACTTTCAGATTTTGAAATTTGTTCAGATTCATACTTCAATTTTTTTTGATCATATCCTATTACCCGTACATCCGTTTTTGATGAAACTAACGCCTAAATCTTCGTAACGCTCCCTTCTATCCAGTAAACCAAGAACATGTTTTCGATAAATTAAAATTTGAGTTTAATTCAGATTAGTATTCGATCTTGTTTCGTCTGTTTCTTGAGTTTCATAACTCCGTGTGAATTGATCCCTTTTGCAAATCGTAGCCAATCACATGTACCTACTATTAAGATATAATCCACATAAATATAATGCTGTTAAATTTTTTTTCTGTTTAGATTCGTTATTTGTTTGTTTTTGAGTTTTATTTGGATCTTTCCTCGATTTCCCTTTGCATCTTTTGCTTGAGTGCTTATGTATGTAATTGGTTGCTCACGATAGATTGAATGGAGTATGACGAGGTCAACTATCAGGAATTATGAGTGCGAAGGATCTTCATCAATAGTACAAGGCAAGTTCACACTTTGATCATATTCTTCCTATACCTAGTTTTACTTGCATTAGTCTCACCCCTCAAAATTTGCATGAGTAGGATTGGAAATATGTGGGTATTGCTATGTAGTTGATGAGGTAGGAACCTATTACCTTTTTGATTCACCCCAGGTTTATTCGTTATGTCATATATTGCTTAGCCATGCTCGTAGACGTGGATTGGATCGAGATACTGCTACCTCTTGAGCACTGCGTTGTATTTCCCTGAAGAGGAGAGGATGATGCAGTAAAGTAGCGTAAGTATTTCCCTCAGTTTTTGAGAACCAAGGTATCAATCCAGTAGGAGATCTCACGCAAGTCCCTCGTACCTACACAAAACGATAGCAACTCGCAACCAACGCTTAGGGGTTGTCAATCCCTTCACGGTCACTTACGAGAGTGAGATCTGATAGAGATAATATTTTTGGTATTTTTGATAGATAGATGCAAAGTAAAAAGTAAAAGGCAAAGTAAAACAAAGCAAGTGAATAAAGTAATGGAGATTGATATGATGAGAATAGACCCGGGGGCCACAGGTTTCACTAGTGGCTTCTCTCAAGAGCATAAGTATTCTACGGTGGGTGAACAAATTACTGTTGAGCAATTGATAGAAAAGCGAATAATTATGAGATTATCTAGGTATGATCATGTATATAGGCATCACGTCCAAAACAAGTAGATCGAAACGATTCTGCATCTACTACTATTACTCCACTCATCGACCGCTATCCAGCATGCATCTAGAGTATTAAGTAAAAACAGAGTAATGCCGTAAGCAAGATGACATGATGTAGAGGGATAAATTCATGCAATATGATAAAACCCCCATCTTGTTATCCTCGATGGCAACAATACAATACGTGCCTTGCAACTCTTTCTGTCACTGAGTAAGGACACCGCAAGATTGAACCCAAAGCTAAACACTTCTCCCATTGCAAGAACTACCAATCTAGTTGGCCAAACCACAAAGATAATTCGAAGAGACTTGCAAAGATAACTCAATCATACATAAAAGAATTCAGAGAAGAATCAAATATTGTTCATAGATAAGTTGGATCATAAACCAAAAATTCATCGGTCTCAACAAACACACCGCAAAAAGAAGATTACATCGAATAGATCTCCACAAGAGAGGGGGAGAACATTGTATTGAGATCCAAAAAGAGAGAAGAAGCCATCTAGCTAATAACTATGGACCTGAAGGTCTGAAGTAAACTACTCACACTTCATCGGAGAGGCTATGGTGTTGATGTAGAAGCCCTCCGTGGTAGATGCCCTCTCCGGCGGAGCTTCGGAACAGGCCCCAAGATGGGATCTCGCGGATACAGAAGGTTGCGGTGGTGGAATTAGGTTTTTGGCTCCGTTCTGATCTGACGGGGGTATGTAGGTATATATAGGAGGAAGGAGTACGTCGGTGGAGCAACAGAGGGGCCACGAGGCAGGGGGGGCGCGCCCGGGAGGGGGGAGGGCGCCCTCCACCCTCGTGACCGCCTCTGACACTTCTTGGAGTAGGGTCCAAGTCTCCTGGATCACGTTCGGTTGGAAAATCACGATCCAGAAGGTTTCATTCCGTTTGAACTCCGTTTGATATTCTGTTTCTTCGAAATACTGAAATAGGCAAAAAACAACAATTCTGGGCTGGGCCTCCGGTTAATAGGTTAGTCCCAAAAATAATATAAAAGTGGAAAATAAAGCCCAATATAGTCCAAAACAGTAGACAAAGTAGCATGGAGTAATCAAAAATTATAGATACGTTGGAGACGTATCAAGCATCCCCAAGCTTAATTCCTGCTCGTCCTCGAGTAGGTAAATGATAAAAAAGAAATTTTGATGCGGAGTGATACTTTGGCATAATTTCAATGTAAATCTTCTTAATTGTGATATGAATATTCAGATCCGAAAGATTCAAGACAAAAGTTCATATTGACACAAAAATAGTAATACTTCAAGCATACTAATCAAGCAATAATGTCTTCTCAAAATAACATGGCAAAAGAAAGTTCATCCCTACAAAATCATATAGTTAGGCTATGCTTCATTTTCGTCACACAAAGATGTTCCCAACTTCTATACCCCCGATGACAAGCCAAGCAATTGTTTCATACTTAAATAATCTCAAACTTTTTCAACTTTCACGCAATACATGAGCGTGAGCCATGGATATAACACTATGGGTGGAATAGAATATGATGATTGGGATTGTGTAGAGAAGACAAAAAAGGAGAAAGTCTCACGTTGACGAGGCTAATCAACGAGCTATGGAGATGCCCATCAATTGATGTCAACATGAGGAGTAGGGATTGCCATGCAACAGATGCACTAGAGCTATGAATGCTCAACAAAAGAAAACTAGTGGGTGTGCATCCAACTTGCTTGCTCACGAAGACCTAGGGCATTTGAGGAAGCCCATTGTAGGAATATACAAGCCAAGTTCTATAATGAAAAATTCCCACTAGTACAAAAAGGACAACTTATGAGACTCACTACATGAAGAATAAGGTGCTACTTTGAAGCACAATTTATGAGACTCACTACATGAAGAACAAGGTGCTACTTTGAAGCACAATATATAAGATTCACTACATGAAGAACAAGGTGCTACTTTGAAGCACAATATATAAGATTCACTACATGAAGAACAAGGTGCTACTTTGAAGCACAAGTGTGGAAAAAGAGATAGTAGCATGGCCTTTTTTTTCTTTTTTTGGGCCTTTCTTTTTTTCTTTTTGGCCTTTCTCTTTTTTTTATTTGGGCAATGCTCTAATAATGATGATCATCACACTTCTATTGATTACAACACAAGGATTACAACTCGAAACTTAGAACAAGATATGACTCTATATGAATGCCTCCGGCGGTGTACCGGGATGGCGCAATGAATCAAGAGTGACATGTATGAAAAATAATGCATGGTGGCTTTGCCACAAATACGATGTCAACTACATGATCATGCAATGGCAATATGACAAAAGTAATGTATGTCATGATGATGATGGAAGCTGCATGGCAATATATCTCGGAATGGCTATGGAAATGCCATAATAGGTAGGTATGGTGGCTGTTTTGAGGAAGATATAAGGAGGTTTATGTGTGATAGAGCGTATCATATCACGGGGTTTGGATGCACCGATGAAGTTTGTGCCAACTCTCAAGGGGGCAATGCACGGTACCGAAGAGGCTAGCAAAGGTGGAAAGGTGAGAGTGCGTATAATCCATGGACTCAACATTAGTCAAAAGAACTCATATACTTATTGAAAAAATTTAGAAGTCATCAAAAATTCAAGTACTACGTGCATGCTCCTAGGGGGATAGATTGGTAGGAAAATACCATCGCTCGTCCTCGACCACCACTCATAAGGACGCACAAGCCAGGTACACTTCATGTTTCAAATTTGTTACACAACTCTAACCATACGTGCATGCTACGGGACTTGCAAACTTCAACACAAGTATTTCTCAAATTCATAATCACCCAACTAGCACAACTTTGATATTATCACCTCCATATCTCAAAACAATTATCAAGCATCAAACTTATCTTAGTATTTAGTTCACTCAAAATAAAGTTTCACATATCTTGAATACCAAGTATATTAACATTAAGCAAATTACCATGCTATTAACGACTCTCAAAATAATCTAAGTGAAGCATGAGAGATCAAATAGTTTCTTTAAAACAAATCCACCACCGTGCTCTAAAAGATCTAAGTGAATTACTAGAGCAAAAACTATCAAGCTCAAAAGATATAAGTGAAGCACATAGAGCAAAACTATCAAGCTCAAAAGATATAAGTGAAGCACATAGAGTATTCTAGCACATTCCAATTCAGGTATGGCTCTCTCAAAAGGTGTGTACAGCAAGGATTATTGTGGTAAACTAACAAGCAAAGACACAAATAATACAAGACGCTCCAAGCAAAACACATATCATGTTGGTGAATAAAAATATAGCTCCAAGTAATTTACCGACGGAAATAGACGAAAGAGGGGATGCCTTCCGGGGCATCCCCAAGCTTTGACTTTTTGGTGTCCTTGGATTATCTTTGGGGTGCCATGGGCATCCCCAAGCTTAGGCTCTTGCCACTCTTTGTTCCATAATCAATCAAAAGAATGCACCCAAAACTTGAAAACTTCACAACACAAAACTCAATAGAAATCTTGTGAGCTCCGTTAGTGAAAGAAAACAAAAGACTACTTCAAGTTACTGTAATGAACTCATTATTTATTTATAATGGTGTTAAACCTACTGTATTCCAACTTCCTTATGGTTTATAAACTAATTTATTAGCCATAGATGCACTGAAATAAGCAAAAAACACACAAAAAACAGAATCTGTCAAAAACAGAACAGTCTGTAGCAATCTGTAACTAACGCAAACTTCTGGAACTCTATAAATTCTAACAAAAATAGTAAGTACTAGACAATTTTTTTATTGAACAGCAGCAAAAAGAATCAATGCAAAATCTCGTTCCTGTGATTTATTGAATGTTTTCTCGTGAGCGCAAAGTTTCTGTTTTTCAGCAGAATCAAATCAACTATCATCATAGCTTATCCTATAGGTTCTACTTGGCACAAACACTAACTAAAACACAAAACCACATCTAAACAGAAAGTAGAAACAAAATTTAACACTAAACAGGAACAAAAATAAAGAACACAAAATAAAATTGGGTAGCCTCCCAACAAGCGCTATCGTTTAACGCCCCTAGCTAGGCATAAAAGCGAATATAGATCTAGGTATTGCCATCTTTGGTAGGCAATCCATAAGTGGCTCTCATGATAGATTCATATGGTAATTTTATTTTATTTCTAGGGAAGTGTTCCATACCCTTCTTTAAGGAAAATTGGAATCTAATATTCCCTTCCTTCATATCAATAATTGCACCAATCGTTCTAAGGAAAGGTCTACCAAGAATAATAGGACATGAAGGATTGCAATCTGTATCAAGAACGATAAAATCTACGGGCACATAATTCCTATTGGCAACAATAAGAACATCATTAATTCGTCCCATAGGCCTTTTAATAGTGGAATCCGCAAGATGCAAATTTAGTGAGCAATCATCAAAATCACGGAAATCTAGCAAATCACATAAAATTTTGGGGATAGTAGAGACACTAGCACCCAAATCACACAAAGCATAAAACCAAAATCTTTAATTTTGATTTTGATAGTAGTTTCCCACTCATCATAGAGTTTTCTAGGGATAGAAACTTTCAACTCAAGTTTTTCTTCATAAGATTGCATCAAAGCATCAACAATATGTTCGGTAAAGGCCTTATTTTGACTATAAGCATGAGGAGAATCTAGCACAGATTGCAACAAGGAAATACAACCAATCAAAGAGCAATTTTAATAATTAAATTCCTTGAGATCCAAAATAGTGGGTTTAGCAACATCACGGTTTTTATTTATTTCAATCCCACTTTCATCAATTTCATCATCAAGATCTAGAAACTCAGAATTCTTAGGACGCCTTCTAGGTAAAGGAAGATCATATTCAGTTTCATCAAGATTCATATTGCAAAACAAGGATTTAATAGGGGACACATCAATAACTTTTAGATCTTCATCTTGATTTTCATAGGAATCGGAAGAACACGCTTTAATAAAGGCATCTTTGGAAGCACGCATCCTAGCGGTTCTTTCCTTGCACTCATCAATAGAAATTCTCATAGCTTTGAGAGACTAATTGATATCATGCTTAGGAGGAATGGATCTAAGCTTTAAAGAATCAATTTCAAGAGAAATTCTATCAACGTTCCTAGCCAAATCATCAACTTTAAGCAATTTTTCTTCAAGCAAGGCATTAAAATTCTTTTGTGAATTCATAAACTCTTTAACACTACTCTCAAATTCAGAGGGCATATTATTAAAATTTCCATAAGAGTTGTTGTACTCCATAATTATTAGAAGGATTACTAGGATAAGGCCTATGATTAAAATTCCCTCTATACGCCTTATTTCCAAAACTATTCCTTCCAACAAAATTCACATCCATAGATTCATTATTATTCTCAATCAAAGTAGATAAAGGCATATCATTGGGATCAAGAGAAGTATTTTTAGTAGCAAACATCTTCATAAGTTCATCCATCTTTTCACCCAAAACATTGATTTCTTCTATAGCATGCACTTTTTTACTAGAAGTTCTTTCGGTATGCCATTGAGAAAAATTAGCCATAATGTTATCAAGCAATTTTGTAGCATCTCTTAACATAATTTCCATAAAAGTGCCTCCTGCGGCCGAATCTAAAAGATTTCTAGAAGCAAAATTCAATCTGGCATAAATTTTTTGTATGATCATCCATAAATTCAAACCATGAGTAGGGCAATTGCGAAGCATTAATTTCATTCTTTCCCAAGATTGGGCAACATGCTCATGATCAAGTTGTTTAAAATTCATGATATCGTTCCTAAGAGTGATAATCTTAGCGGGAGGAAAATACTTAGAGATAAAAGCATCTTTGCACTTGTTCCAAGAATCAATAATATTTTTAGGCAAATATGAAAACCAAATTTTAGCACGATCTCTAAGTGAAAACGGAAATAACTTTAATTTGACAATATTGTTATCCGTATCTTTCTTATTTTGCATATCACACAAATCAACAAAATTGTTTAGATGAGTAGCGACATTTTCACTAGGAAGGCCGGCGAATTGATCTTTCATAACAAGATTCAACAAAGCGGTATTGATTTCACAAGACTCATCATTATTAAGAGGAACAATCGGAGTACGAAGGAAATCATTATTATTGGCATTCGAGAAATCACACAATTTGGTATTATCTTGTGCCATGGCAACAAGTAATCCAACACACAAGCAAAGGCAAACGAGAAAAAGGCAAATGAGAAAGAGAGGAAGAGATTGGGAAAGAGAGGGCGAATAAAACGGCAAGGGTGAAGTGGGGGAGAGGAAAATGAGAGGCAAATAATGTAATGCGAGAGATAGGGATTGTGATGGGTACTTGGTATAGTTGACTTTTGCGCGAGCTCCCCGGCAACGGTGCCAGAAATTCTTCTTGCTACCTCTTGAGCACTGCGTTGGATTTCCCCGAAGAGGAGAGGATGATGCAGTAAAGTAGCATAAGTATTTCCCTCAGTTTTTGAGAACCAAGGTATCAATCCAGTAGGAGATCACACACAAGTCCCTCGTACCTACACAAAACGATAGCAACTCGCAACCAATGCTTAGGGGTTGTCAATCCCTTCACGGTCACTTACGAGAGTAAATGCTTCAGAAAGACTGTGTCCCGGTCATCCAGTTTTCAAACACCAGGCAGTGCGAGGACGTCAAGGGAGGCGATCGAGTCTTATGGGGAAAAGTGCGCAACCTCTGCAGAGTGTAAAAACTAATCATGATTAGCCGTGTGCCCAGTTATGGACAATTTTGAGTCTCTGGAAGTGAATATTGTGTTGATCTCATCACTCTTATTTAATGTATTGGGTTTAATGATTAATTATGGGATTGAGTTGGGGGAACCTTCTCAATATTGGTATAAACTTTGTAGTAAATAAAATTTATTCCTTTGTTGTAGGAAAAAATTAGCTTTATGCAAAAATTAAACTTAGAGCCTCCACCAGCCAAATATGCATGTAGTGATAGCTATTATTCATCATTATCCTATGGTGTGAATTTGCCAGTACATTCAATGTATTGACCTACATGGCTGCAACGTCTCATGTTGCAGGAATCTTACGACGAGTAAGTGATACATTAGGGTTATGATGTCTACACTCAACTTTGCCGTTGGCGCTGTTGGGAACTCCACAACTTTGTTGTTACTTCCGCTATATGGATTGAGGTAATAGTATTTACGTTACTTTATACATGTGATTTACCTCTGTTATAAATCCTCGAGCAGTGTGTTGTCAGCATACCGATCCAAGGATGGCACTTAAGCACAGAGGCTTGATCCATTTGGGTCGGGTCGCGACAAGATGGTGTCAGAGCACATGTTGACTTTAGGACGTGACCCCTAGAAACTGGCAAACCCATAGGCAAGATTTTCTCTAGAACTTTATTTTCAAAAAGATCTTTTACCTCTCTTCTTTTCTGAGCTTTATCAAATATTCCCTTTTAGTTAGACTATACCCCTTTTCCCCTTTTGACCACACAAAGATTCGACTGATGAGACCACTCCAAGAAGTACAAGATATTGGACAAATAAGACCATTTCGGAATGAAGAGGATTTTACCGTGCAATATAGTAATGGAAACTACAATGGTTGAAGACACTGAAGACTAGAAGAATTTGAAGGCTCTGAAGAATTTCCAGATTGGTATGACCTAGGAAGGCTACCCTTATGGAATTTGTCAAACTATTGAAGCTGTCAATACCCGAGATCTAGGTGTGTTGGAGAAAGACCAGAAACATGGATGCGTTATAACCCAAAGTTTTTGTCAAGAAAACCCTAAGGCAGGAGATATGAACTATGGAATTATAGCTCATGGCAATGACAAGGACAAAAATACGGCTATTCATGATGTTATCGCCCGCTTGTGCTATCGTCACCATGTTGAGTTAAGCATGCATTTCTTCAGAAGGATTGGATAACAGAAGGCTAATGGAGCGTCTATCGCCTTACCGAACTAGCAAAAGATGAAGTTTCCACCTCAGCTGGTGCATCACCCGAAACTGGAGTATTATCTCAATAATTTTCGGATGGAACTTTTGAAAGCCTTATTCGATAAGGAAGCATTTAGTAAAGAGCTCAGAACCCAGAAGTTGAGAGTAGCCAAGCTGGATACTCTGAAGATTTGAAGAGTTGGATGACTTTGAAGATTTATGGACCTTTAGAAGACCAAACCCCCTGTTATATACTTATGTTAGATGCGACGATTCTGAGCTGCCATTTGTTTGATGTTTTTGACAGCCACACAAATTAAATCTGTCCCTTCAAAACTATTGTATGTATCCCCCTCTATCTCTCTTACCCAAAACCCTTGGAACCAATAGAGGATGAATGGAGATGAACTCACATTTTCTGGATTAATGACTCAATTGGAGATAGACCAATGGATTCAGAACTTGGAAGATCGCATGAAGGAGCATTGCATTGAAGGAGAGTATATGGTTCCATACACCCTACAACGGATCACACAAGGTGTTACAAAATGGTGAGAGATACATCAAGCCATACAAGGATGGAATGGAAAAAATGCTTGGGATGAATTCAAGACGATTCTACTGAAGTCACGTCTTATCCAAAAGCCATGTGACCCTAAAGTGAAGAAGCCTTGTGCATGCAAGATTTGCGGAGAAAAAGGACACACCCAGGAGGAGCACAAGGATGAATGCCCTCATTGTGAACAAAGTCACCCAGCTGAAGAATGCCCAACTAGGCAGATTACTGGTTTCTTGTGTGAAGGGACTACCCACTACCTTGCTCAGTGTCACATTTACCCCATGGTACAAAGAACTATCCGACAGAAGAAAGAAGCAATGAAAGGAGACCTCAAGGAAACTTTAGAAGAACCTGTGATGAAGGAAGAGGTGGAGGACACACCCGAAGAAGACCCAATTAAACCCTGCACCAAGTCATGCTATTCATGTGCAGAAGAAGGACACATCTCCCAAAATTGTTTGAAGGGGGATCTAGTAGCATTCCCGACAGAGGAAGTAGAGTATGACCCACATGATAGAAGACCTGATTGGAACGGAAAAGTCCAGAAAGAGAAATAGATTGGATTCTAGGAACAACCCAATTTCTACAAAGAAGGACCTGAGTCATATCACATGTTTCAAGTGCAAAGATTCAGGGAACTACTTCAGTGGTTGCCTAAAAAGGAAGCCGAGGACCCTAGGAGGCTATGTAATCACAAGAAAACCTCGAGACTTGTCAGAAGTAATATGTTTCCGCTGTAATGAAGTAGGGCACTTTGCTGGAGACTATCCCAATGAGGATATTCGTGTTAAATAGTTGAGTCTGTGAGGAATATAGTAGTATTAGTAGTTGGAACAATTATTTTTATATTGGGGTGTTGCATTGAGGCATGAAATGGAAATGCAAGAGATTGCAATAAATTCATGAAATCAATAAAGTTCATATGTCATGATTTCATACGTGGAATTTTACGAGTTGTTACTCTATGAAGAAAGATTTTGACCATTTTTGAGGATATGAGAAATATGGTCTATGGATGAATTTGTGCATTTCAAGGGAGGTAGTACCCTATGAGGACACTATACCCCTGGAAAAGATAATGATATCCCAGGAGTGGCCTATGGACAAAATAAGTATGAGTTTTATCTTGATATGCGGGATACCCCAAGATATGAAGGGATGAAGTACTATTGGATATAAAGGAGGTATAATGTTGGTAATATGGAGCAATTGTAACCCCATGACGAGTTGAAGCAATAAATGTGATGAGATGGGCCATAACCCACACGCTCCAGGACCTGCTAAGAAGCAAGCACACTCTTGCTGAAGGAAAACCCTGGAAGAAGATACGACTTTATCAACAGACGATCTTATAGGAGTTACGCAAAACCTGAGAGTTGTGAAGGAACGATAGATGTTTGTTTGGCTTGTAGAATCAATGGATTTATCCGAACTTGGTTCGTCGATAAGAGAAATTTTGCAATGCTTATGAGGATGACCGAGTGTTAGAATATGAGATTCACTGAACCATGTACAAGGTAATGATTTGGGTGCGGAATGGATTGATCACCATGCCGACTTACTCTTATTATTCGCGTTGCTATGTGGGATCGTAAATCTTAGTGACTTACCTATAATAGAGAGACGTCGATATTAAGCCAAATTGAACCTTAGAATGGTATGACGATTTTCCCTTGTACAAGGCAGCTGTTGCCAAACGTAGGTCATACAGTGAGAATGAAGCCCATACCCATTTCCTGCAGGAGAAACCATAAATTGTTGACCGCCATGAGATATCGATAGTTGTTTAGTACGGGCGCCAGACCTGTCAGCTAAGAAGACCCAGTCTCGGAAGAACCTTACCAAGATAAAAGGACAGAAGAATTGAGGAAAAAGGTTATGCCACTATCGGAAGAGCCCAGAGAAGGAATTATCCTAAAGATCTAAGAAGATCGACATTGCCAACAATAAGGATGAAGTATATGAGTTTTGATGGAACCATAACAATGCTTCTAAGGGTGGTAGCACCCGAGACCCCCTGAGATGATCAATGGATTTTGAGAAGGCCCCTAACCTAACCTATTTCTTGCTAGCCTCTCCGAATCTCGAAGGCAAGATTCATTTTAAGGGTGGTAGGTTTGTAACATCCCAAAATTCTAAATTTTGCAATGTTATATTAAATAAATAATTTTGATTGTTTGTTTGATTGTGGTGTGGTTGTTTGTGTGAAATTGACTGAAATTTGACACTTTTTGAAAGTTAAATGAGAGGGAATGAAATAACTTTCCAAACTTTCACCTTGCATTTATGATCTCCATGAATTCAAATTCTTTTCAAATACAAAACCCTAGAGAGAAGATGACATGACTTCTTCCATTATAAATGAAAAAGGTTTTAGAAAATTTGAATTTCATTTGGAAATATTTCCAATTCAGAAACTTTATGGAACTCAATGATTTTCATGAGAGAAGATAAAATTACTTCTTCAAAGCATATGAAATATGAGTTGGAAGTTTAAAAGAATCAAATTTAACGTCCCTTTGAAATTATTTTCAATTTGGAGTTATTTGGGCTTTATTCAAATTATTTTTCTCCAAAAATAAAATATATGGAAAATAGGGTAAAATGATTCCCTAAAGTAGAATAATGGAGAGAAATGAGTTTGAAGTCATTTTGGTATTTTAAAATGTTTCTATTTGGTTTTTAAATGAACCAATAGCACTATTTGCTTTAGTTAAACTTTTGTGGAATTTATTTGCCACTGAAAATATGTTCATAATTTAGGAAATCTTTTTCTGAAAATTCTGGTATATAATATGCCTATATGAAATTTTATTTTATTCTCATTATTTATTTTTTCTTTTTCTGTTTCTATTAAAAAAATGCGCATACGCCGTAACTATATGTCCCCTCCATGCGCAAAATAGTCAGAAAACAGGCCCGTAACCTTTATTTATTTTATTTTTTCGTTATGCTTGGAGAAAAAAAATATTATTTTTAGAAATATTTCTTTTTCTAAGAAAAAAATGCAGCGCGCGTGCGCACGGCCGGCCCGTGGTGCTTTTTAGCCCATGCGTTTCCCTTCGTTTTATTTATTCGTCTACGTTTAGTCCCATATTGCCTAGCCTTTGACCCTAAACTTCTTTTCCATCTATAAATATGGACCCGTAAAGGCTCCAAAAATCATCCACTGCGTGTTAAATCAATATTTTGTTTTGACTAGCTGAAAAATATATTTCTTCTCTTCTCCGACGGAACTTTTAGAAGTTGTCTTCTCTATTTGAAGTTGTTTTTTCTCTACCTTATAAATGTATGTTTCTTCGTTTTTTTATATACTCGTGTAGCCTATTATGTAGATATTTTTCTTCCGCAATACAGATTGGCCCCGATTTTTCAAAACTTTTTATTCGGTCATCCAAATTAGATGGAACCAACACCAATATTTTTGTCTTGATTCCACCTATCTAGTGAATCTATCAAATAAACTTTTTGCAACTTTCAAATTTTGAAATTTGTTCAGATTCATACTCAATTTTTTTCGATCATATCTTTTTATCCGTACCTCCGTTTCCGATGAAATCAACGCCTACATCTTCATAACGATCCCCTCTGTCCAGTAAACCAACTTGAACATGTTTTTGACAATTTAAATTTGAGTTTAGTTCAGATTAGTATTCAGATCTTGTTTTGTCCGTTTCTTGAATTTCATAACTCCGTGTGAGTTGATTCTTTTTGTAAATCGTAGCCAATCACATGTACTTACTGTTAAGAACTAATCCACATAAATATAATGCTATTAAAATTTGTTTTCTTTTTAGATTTGTTATTTGCTTGTTTTCGAGTTTTATTTGGATTTTTCCTCAATTTCCCTTTCCATCTTTTGCTTGAGTGCTTGTATGTAATTGCTTGCTCACGATAGATTGAATGGAGTGTGACGAGTAGAACTATGGGGAATTATGGGTGTGAAGGATCTTCATCAACAGTACAAGGCAAGTTCACACTTTGATCATATTCTTCCTATACCCAGTTTTTACTTGCATTAGTCTCACCCCTCAAAGATTGCATGAGTAGGATTGGGAATATGTGGGTATTGCTATGTAGTTGATGAGGTATGAAACTATTACCTTTTTGATTCACCCCGGGTTTATTCGTTATGCCATATATTGCTTAGCCATGCTCGTAGACGGGGATTGGATCGAGATACACATGGAAGTTGTGAGAGTTATTAATCTGGATAACATTAAGGTGACAACTTTAACACACATCTTGGTGGAATGGTTGGGGCACCCTAGAGAACCCAGTGGCTTGCCCGGGCACCTGGAGAACCCTGTGATTGCCCAAGGGAATCCCGGAGTACCCGTGTGATTACCCTACGGAATGCCACCCAGGCTCAAAGAGATCGTATGATATTTAATGTCTAGAAACTTCCGTGTGTAGCCACAAGCCATTATGGGCTCTGGCATAGTTGCGTAAGTTGTGTGAGCTCTTGAAGAGGTGGACTAGCAGATGTAGGGGGATTGTAGGTGTACCGGTCTGCCCGAAGTACATAGTAAATGCTTCAGAAAGACTGTGTCTCGGTCATCTCGATTTCAAACACCAGGCAGTGCGAGGACTTCAAGGTAGGTGATCGAGTCTTGTGGGAAAAAGTGCGCAACCTCTGCAGAGTGTACAAACTAATCATGATTAGTCGTGTTCCCAGTTATGGACAATTTTGAGTATCTGGAAGTGAATATTGTGTTGATCTCATCACTCTTATTTAATGTATTGGGTTTAATGATTAATTATGGGATTGAGTTGGGGGAACCTTCTCAATATTGGTATAAAATTTGTAGTAAATAAAATCTATTCCTTTGTTGTAGGGAAAAATTGGCTTTATGCAAAAATTAAACTTAGAGTCTCCACCAGCCAAATATGCATGTAGTGATAGCTATTATTCATCATTATCCTATGGTGTGAATTTGCCAGTACATTCAATGTACTGACCTACATGGCTGCAACGTCTCATGTTACAGGAATCTTACGATGAGTAAGTGATACGTTAGGGTTACAATGTCTACACTCAACTTTGCCGTTGGCATTGTTGGGAACTCCACAACTTTGTTGTTACTTCCTCTATATGGATTGAGGTAATAGTATTTATGTTACTTTATACATGTGATTTACCTCTGGTATAAATCCTCGAGTACTGTGTGTGTCAGCATACCGATCCAGGGATGACACTTAAGCACAGAGGCTTGATCCATTTGGGTCGGGTCGCTACACTCACGTACACGTCTGTTCATTTTTGCACCACCTTTCCTTTGGCTCTTTGGAGCATCCTCCGTCTCTTCGTGTCTCTGCAAAATGAAGGACTCCTAATGTTGATGAACTGAGGCAGGCGGTAGTACTGCTCTCCAGAGCGGTAGTACCGCAGGCCCTTGCAGTAGTACCAGGATCCAGCACGGTAGTACCGTAGGTGCTCACTGATGAGGATACAAACTTGGGGTTGGGTCATAGGCCTGACCTATATGCCCTACCCAGGGTCACTACCCTGGAAGATAAAAGGACCAAGAGACAACAGGAGAGCCCCGGTTGTACATGTCGAGTGCAATCCACTCGGCGGCCACATCACTCGGAGGTCCTCCTCCCTACCGTCACTCGACCATATGGAGAGTCACTCGACCATACTGAGGACCAGGAGTCACTCAGCGCTGTAACGGTCAGGGATTCACTCCGTAGTCTTTAAGATCATTAATAGCACTTAAGGCAGACGTTACCAGTAACACCCATACTTTATGTACATTAGGCCCCTTGTAATGGAGGTCTGCGAGGGTCCTGGCGCACTCTATATAAGCCACCCTCCTCCTCTGGCACAAGGGTTCGCACCCCGTGTTATATCACACACATAATCCAATCGACCGCCCCAGGGTACCGAGACGTAGGGTTGTTACTTCCACCGTGAAGGGCCTGAACTCGTAAACCTCGTGTGTACACCTTCACCATAGCTGAGATCTTGCCTCTCCATACCTACCCCCCTTTCTACTGTCAGTCTTAGGACCATGACAGTTGGCGCCCACCATGGGGAAGGTATCTTAGCGACTTGCTGGTGAAGTTGCAAGTTTTTCCGATCATCATCGCCATGGTTTCCGGCGGCGGATTGGCTGAGGGCCGTGAGATCCGTCTCGGCGCGCTCGTGTTCGTTGCCGACGACTCCACGTGGCTTCAAGAAGCTCCCCTGGACATTGAGGCGCTCCACGTCCGAGGGGCAACGCACTTCCGAGCATGCGTTCACGGTGTTCTCCTTCGGCAGCCATCGACTCAGTATCAGTCGACCCCGACGGTGTTTCCACTCCCTGCCGTTCGTCGCCGCAAGTGATCCGGTCGATCGTGGATTCAATGATGGATGAAGCACGTGGTGGCTCGACGTTCGACCACCCATCAAGTCGCGGCAATCGAGCCCAACGAAACTCTCCACGGCCTGTTCGACCTGTCGACTGGCTCCGCAGAGATCGCATCTGAGTGCGATAGTAGCGACCCTGCGGCTGAAGTCTTAATGGTCGATGGACCTCACAGCCCGCCCAGTTTCCGCCATGAAGGCGGCAGAGACGAAGGCGGCGATCCGTCGCGTGGCCACGAGGAATACCGACCCGAACCCCTCTCTTCGCAGCAGAGGGAAGAACTTCATCGCTGCAACATGGATGCACTCCACACGCCCATCGTTGGAGAAACCCCCAAGGCTCGGGCCTTGGAGGAGGTGCGCCTAGCTAACTTGGCTGAGCGCACTCAACTGGATAACCTTCAGCGTGCTCTCGACGAGCATGCTCAGGAGCGGATCCATGAGTCCAATCGACGATAGCTTTTTCCGCCTCCACCTAAGGTATACTGCACTCTGATTCAGAATCTCACAGCTACGGCCCGAATAGCAGAGTCGATACAACCTTCCCAGTCAGAAGCTGGCAGAGGGTTGATGCAGATCCGGGCCTTGCTCCGGGCAACGGGAGAGCAAAACACAACAGTATCTCAGTCGCGGAATAGGATTCACAGCAGATCCGTTGCAGCGGACACGGTTCAGTCGGCTCACAGCCCAAGATTGCCTCCACGGCATGAAGGCCATGGGCAGTATGATCATCCACTCGACCGTGACAAACGTCGTCAAGGACCCACGCCTCCTCCAAGGAGTGCGTCGTATGTGCCTCGGCGGAACGATGACAGGCGCCGTCATAGTGGCGAGCGCAGAGCCTCAATTGACCCAAGGGAACCGGGCTTCGACGCGAGGTCTATCCTCGTTCAAGGCCTGGTGGACCGGAACAGAGCACACAGAGAAGACCCTGGCAGAGATCATCCAAGTGGCAGCAGAGTGCATGTTTCCGGTCCCGAGTGTTTTAGCAGGGCCATCAAGGCAGCGGTGATTCCTCCCAACTTCAGGTTGGCGTCCGGGGTCAGTAAGTTCACCGACAAATCCAAGCCTGAAACCTGGCTTGAAGATTACCGAGTGACTGTGCAGATTGGAGGCGGAAACAATGAGATAGAGATGAAGCATCTCCCTCTTGTGTTGGAAGGGTCGGCCCGAGCGTGGTTGACTCAGTTGACTTCAGACAATATACACAGTTGGGAGGAGTTATCTCGAGTGTTCATAAGAACTTTTGAGGGCACGTGCAAGCGACCAGCAGGGTTGCCCGAGTTGCAGCATTGTGTGCAGAAGCCGAATGAGACTTTGAGGGAATTCATTCAGAGATGGACCACTTTGCACCACACCGTTGAGAATGTATCAGAGCATCAAGCAGTATGCACTTTCAAGGAAGGCGTCAAATACAGAGAGTTGGTCTTGAAATTCGGTTGGACTGGGGATATGACTCTGACTCAGATGATGGAGATAGCAACCCGGTACGCTAATGGAGAAGAAGAGGATTGACTCCGTAGCGGGAAGAGTAAACCAGTCGGCCAAGAGGCCGGTGGAGGTAACTCCAGTCAGAAACAGAAGCGTAAGGCCGAACCAGCGGCACCTGGAGAGATTGCGGCAATGAATCAAGGAAAGTTTAAGGGAAAACCTAAGGGGCCCTGGCCCCCTAAGAAGGTAAAGGATCAAGCAGGAAATGATGTGCTGGATTTGCCATGTCACATCCACACGAAGAAGGATGAAGAAGGTAACCTGATTTACCCGAAACATACCACTCGGCAATGTCGACTCCTGATCCAGCAGTTCCGAGAGAAACAACCCAATGATAAGGAGAAAGAGTCGGACAAAGATGAGGATGAAGAGGAAGACGATGGTTGTCCCAAAGTCAATTCAACTCTGATGATTTTCGCTGATGTTGAGAGCAAGAGTCGATTGAAGGTCATCAACAGAGAAGTGAATATGGCCGCTCCGGCGGCAACGACCACATACCTGAGATGGTCTCAGACAGCCATCACATTCGGCCAGTCTGACCATCCTGCTCGTGTAGACACCCCTGGAAGGCAAGCACTGGTGGTCGACCCCATGGTCGGGGGCACTCGACTGACCAAAGTACTGATGGACGGTCGCAGTGGTTTGAACATTCTTTATGCTGAAACCTTGAAGGGGATGGGCATTCTGATGTCCAAACTTAGCGAGAGCAACATGAGTTTTCATGGTGTTATCCCTGGAAAGAAAGCCAAATCACTCGGCCAGATCGCCCTCGATATGGTTTTCGGTGATTCCAAGCATTACGTAAGGAGAAGTTGACATTTGAAGTCGTGGATTTCCAGAGTGCCTATCATGCCATCCTGGGTAGGCTAGCCTACGCCCGTTTTATGGCTCGACCATGTTATGTGTATCTCAAGCTGAAGATGCCTGGCCCTAAAGGTGTGATCATAGTTACTGGCAATCGGCAGAAGGCAGAGGAATGTTTCCAGAAAGGTTCCAAAATCGCCAATGCACAGATGGCAGCGGTTGAATTCCAAGAGTATCAGAAGAGTGCAGATCCGAGTGATTTGCTCCGAGCCAAGAAGCCTGCTACAGACTCTGCATTTCAGTCGTCTGGTGAAACAAAGCCGATTCATGTTCACCCGACCAATCCCAATGCTGCACCAACTCATATATCAACAGCACTAGACAACAAATAGGAGGAAGCGCTCATCCAGTTCCTCCGTGAGAACTGGGACATCTTTGCATGGAAACCCTCTGACATGCTAGGTGTACCCAGGGGACTGGCTGAGCACCGTTTGCGTGTCGACCCCAAGGTAAAACCCGTCAAAGAGCACCTTCTGCGGTCCGCCGTGCAGAAGAGAAAAGCAATTGGCGAAGAAGTGGCTCGGCTGTTGGCAGCAGAGTTCATCCGTGAAATCTACCACTCCGAGTGGCTGCCAATGTAGTCATGGTCCCCCAAAAGGATGATTCACTTCGTATGTGCATTGATTTCAAGCATATCAATCGGGCCTGCCTGAAAGATCACTTCCCTCTCCCTCACATCGATCAGATTGTCGACTCGACTGCAGGGTGCGAGCGCTTGTCTTTCTTAGATGCATATTGTGGGTATCATCAGATCCGACTGTATGGTTCCGATGAAATAAAAACAGCCTTCATCACACCATTCGGGTGCTTTTGTTATGTCACCATGCCATTTAGTCTTAAAAATGCTGGAGCCACATTCATGAGAATGATTCAGAAGTGCCCGCTCACTCAAATCAATCGGAATGTGGAAGCATACATGGATGACATTGTGGTCAAGTCTCGCAAAGGTTCCGACCTATTGACTGACCTTGCTGAAACCTTTGCCAACCTAAGAAGGTACGATATCAAGCTTAATCCATCAAAGTGCACATTCGGAGTTCCAGGAGGAAAGTTACTCGGTTTTATCGTTTCCGAACGAGGGATCGACGCCAATCCAGAAAGAATTGGTACCATTCTTTGAATGAAACGCCCCGCGCGAGTGCATGACGTTCAGAAGCTGACTGGTTGTTTGGCCGCCTTGAGTCGATTCATTTCTCTTCTCGGTGAAAAGGCCTTGCCTCTTTACCGACTAATGAAGAAATCTGATAAGTTTGAGTCGACTGAGGAAGCTGACACAGCGTTTGCAGAGCTCAAAACCCTGCTTTCCACCCAGCCGGTGCTCGCTGCGCCAATCAGCAAAGAGCCTTTACTGCTTTACATTGCATCCACTGGACAAGTTGTTAGTACAGTACCCACAGTCGAGCGAGAAGAGGAAGGAAAAGCTTACAAGGTTCAACGCCCAGTTTATTATCTCTCTGAAGTTTTGACTCCATCCAAGCAACGATATCCACATTATCAGAAGCTTGTCTATGAATATACATGACCATGAAGAAGGTTGCGCATTATTTCTCTGATCACTCCATTACAGTCATCAGCGATGCACCATTATCTGAAATGCTGAATAATAGAGATGCAACTGGTCGAGTGACAAAATGGGCGATTGAACTCCTTCCATTGGATATCAAGTTTGAGGCAAAGAAGGCTATCAAGTCCCAAGCAATTGCAGATTTCCTTGCCGAGTGGATTGAGCAGCAATTGCCGACTCAAGTTCACTCGGAGCATTGGACTATGTTCTTTGATGGATCCAAGATGCTGAATGGTTCAGGCGCTGGGGTAGTATTGGTATCCCCCTGTGGAGACAAGCTTAGTTATGTTCTCCAGATTCATTTTGATTCCTCCAATAATGAAGCCGAATATGAAGCACTGTTATACGGGTTGCGTATGGCCCTTTCACTCGGCGTCCGTCGCCTTATGGTCTACGGTGACTCAGATTTGGTTGTTAATCAAGTGATGAAGGAATGGGATGTCAGGAGCCCAGCCATGACTGGTTATTGTAATGAAGTGAGAAAGCTAGAAAAGAAGTTTGAAGGTTTGGAGCTTCACCATATACCCCGACTGAAAAATCAAGCTGCAAATGAGTTGACAAAGATAGGATCAAAGAGAGAGGCCATTCCTCGAAATGTGTTTTTGGAACATATTCATTCACCTTCAGTTCAGGAAGATCCTTTCACCGAAGAATCACCACAGCCCAAGAGTGCCACATATCCGACTGAAGTCGAAATCCCAGCCGTGGTCGACTTAGTCATGGAGGTTTTGGTCATCACTCCCGACTGGACAGTGCCATACATTGCATACATTCTTAGGAAAGAACTCCCAGAGGATGAAGAAGAGGCTCGACAGATCGTCCGACGGTCTAAAGCCTTTACTGTAATAAAAGGCCAGTTGTTCAGAGAAAGTGTAACTGGGGTCTGCTAGAAGTGCATCATGCCAGAAGAAGGCCGATTGATCCTCAATGATATTCACTCGAGGACCTGTGGTCACCATGCGTCCTCTCGGTCCATCGTGGCCAAAGCATACCGAGCCGGGTTTTACTGGCCACATGCCAACGAGATGGCAAAAGAAATAGTGGACAAGTGTGAAGGCTGTCAGTTTTACTCCAACATGTCCCATAAACCTGCATCAGCTCTGAAGACCATTCCACTCGTTTGGCCTTTCTCTGTTTGGGGATTGGACATGGTCGGACCTGTGAGGACTGGCAGGAGCTGGTTTACCCATGTGCTAGTAGCAGTCGACAAGTTTACCAAGTGGATCGAAGCCAAGCCCATTAAAAACATTGAAGCAAGTACTGCTGTGAGTTTCATCAGAGAATTGATATTCAGATATGGCGTACCACACTACATCATCACTGACAACGGATCGAACTTCGACTCTGATGAATTCAGAGCCTTTTGTGCTTCCCAAGGCACGAGGGTCGATTAAGCTTCGGTCGCCCATCCTCAGTCGAATGGGCAGGCTGAGCGAGTGAATGGATTGATTCTCAAAGGACTGAAGCCCCGGTTGATGCATGACCTCAAGCACGCGGCAGGAGCCTGGGTCGATGAGCTCCCATCAGTGCTTTGGGGGCTGAGGACAACTCCCTATCGGTCGACTGGACAGACTCCATTCTTTTTAGTCTACGGGGCTGAAGCCGTTTTGCCGAGCGATTTGCTCCACAACGCTCCCCGAGTCGAACTCTTCTCAGAAGAGGAAGCAGAGCAAGCTCGACAAGATGCAGTCGACCTCCTAGAGGAAGAAAGAGAGATGGCCTTTGATCCGGTCGACCATTTATCAACAAGACTTGCATCGATTCCATGCCAGGAATGTAAGGGGTCGAGCGTTCCAGGAAGGGGACTTGGTTCTCCGAGTGGACCAGCAGAAGCCACATAAGCTCGCCCCCACTTGGGAAGGCCCTTTCGTTGTCATTAAGGTGCTCCACAACGAAGCATATCGTCTCTTCAATGTCGAGCACAACAAAGATGAACCACGCGCCTGGAATGCGGAACTGCTCTGCCTTTTTACTCTTAAGTATTTAGACTGATGAGATGTAATAAGATGTACCTCTTAGTTTGATTATCAAAAGACATAATTTTACAGTCTTCTGAATGATTGTTGTTTATTTCTTTTGTATGTGTTGCCTTAGCTGCGAATCTGTTTCGCCTAAGATGAAGTGATAAAAATCCTACTGAGTGGTGAGTCTGCCTCTCACTCGGGGGCTTAGCTGCGAATCTATTTCGCCTAAGATGAAGTGATAAAAATCCTACCTAGTGGTGAGTCTGCCTCTCACTCGGAGGCTTAGCTGCAGTCCAGTACTCGCCTAAGATGAAGTGATAAAAATCCTACCGAGTGGTGAGTCTGCCTCTCACTCGGGGGCTTAGCTGCGAATCTGTTTCGCCTAAGATGAAGTGATAAAAACCCTACCGAGTGGTGAGTCTGCCTCTCACTCGGAGGCTTAGCTGCAGTCCAATACTCGCCTAAGTGATGAAAATCCTACCGAGTGGCGAGTCTGCCTCTCACTCGGGATCTTAGCTGCAGTCCAGTACTCGCCTAAGTGATGAAAATCCTACCGAGTGGTGAGTCTGCCTCTCACTCGGGGGCTTAGCTGCAGTCCAGTACTCGCCTAAGTTTGAGAAATCCTACCGAGTGGTGAGTCCGCCTCTCACTCGGAGGCTTAGCTGCGGTCCAGTACTCACCTAAGTAATAAAAAGTCCTCCCAAACGGTATGGGTCGGTCTCGACCCTTTATCCCCCTGGGGGTTGCACCGTCAAGAAGAAGGATGAGATTGTGGTGAGCAGCACTCGCCTAAGTTTGAAAAATCCTACTGAGTGGTGAACAATCCTCTCACTCGGGGGCTTAGCTGCAGTCCAGTACTTGCCTAAGTTTGAAAAATCCTACCGAGTGCTGAGCAATCCTCCCACTCGGGGGCTTAGCTGCAGTCCAGTACTCGCCTAAGTTTGAGAAATCTTACCGAGTGGTGAGCAATCCTCCCACTCGGGGGCTTAGCTGCAGTCCAGTACTCGCCTTAGTTTGAAAAATCCTACCGAGTGGTGAGCAATCCTCCCACTCGGGGGCTTAGCTGCAGTCTAGTACTCGCCTAAGTTTGAAAAATCCTTTCGAGTGGTGAGCAGCCCTCCTGCTCGGGGGCTTAGCTGCAGTCCAGTGCTCGCCTAAGTTTGAGAATCCTACCGAGTGATGAGCAACCCTCCCACTCGGGGGCTTAGCTGCAGTCCAGTACTCGCCTAAGTTTGAGAAATCCTACCGAGTGGTGAGAAACCCTCCCATTCGGAGGCTTAGCCGCAGTCCAGTACTCGCCTAAGTCCGAAAACCCTACCGAGTGGTGAGCAGGGTTGCAGGTCGACCACGACACCGCCCCCACGGAGGCTGCACCGTCAAGAAGAAGGACGAGATTGTGTGCACCCATCCAACGGTTGGCCCCTTGCTGATGACAGGAACGTCAAGACAATTGCTGAGTACCTTGCTGATGAGCTGATCAATGCTGCCCAAGGCTCGTCCAATTGATTCGACTGCTGATCCCTCTCGAGCACCTGCATCAAACAAAGAGAGACCAATCCAAGAAAAGAACGGATTTCACTCGAAGATAAACCAACATATTCAAAGATAAATCCAGAGGTTCCTAACCGTAGATTAAAAGTGCTCAGGCGTCAGGCCCAAAGGAGTTTTAACGATTACAGAATCACTCGGCATTCCGAGGAAAATAAAAGTGAGGCATAATGTTTTTTTCGTCACTCGACGGGAGAAGGGCTCGACGGATCACAGAAGTTGTCAAGATCAATGCTGTTGGCAATGCGGGTAGCTGCCTCGAGGAAGGTGTCCATGAAGTCCTGGAAAGAGTGCTTCTTCGTATTCGCCACCTTGAGGGTAGCCAGCTTCTCTTCTTTAGCCTCCTTGCAGTGCACGCGAACCAATGACAAGGCAACATCAGCGCCACAGCAGGTAGAAGACTTCTTCCACTCTTGCACTCGGTCAGGGATTTGGTTGAGTCGAGTCATCAGCGACTCGAGACTTTGAGGAAGTTCTGCTTGAGGCCAGAGTTTGGCGTCCACTCGGGCCATCACGGCCTTCAGCCGAGCCAGATAGTCGACTGCACCGTCCAAGCGTGATTCCAATCGAAGCAAGTTCATCGTAACTTCATCTTTCACGGGACAGTTGATGGGGTCGAGACCTGTCTCGACCCGTCCAGTTTGAGCTTCAAAGTCCTGACATAGTTCTGTTCCATCACAAAAAACAATGAGTCTACAGTATTGCAAATTTCAGCCGACAACAGTTATCTAACTGAACAGTCATACCTTCAAGCTTCAAGACAAGCTTCGTCGCAAGTTGTTCCAAATGGGACTCTATCTTGCCCATCTTGGCCCTGAGGCCGTCGACTTCAGTGGTCAGGTTCTCCTTGTCCTTCCTCAGTTGCTTGACTTCCAGATTGGCGTCCGAGACAGCCGTCTTTAACTTCGCGTTCTCATCTCCTACTTGCTGACTGAAGCCAGCTTCTGGTCCACAAGCGTCGTCTTCTCACGAGCTTCTTTTTGAGCAGCAACAAGGTCCAAGTCCTTCTTCTCCAATGCTTCCTTCATTCTCTCTAAAGAAACAACACTCTTCAGACGAGCCTGAAGTTGGCGGTTTTCATTACGCACATCTGCTTATGTGAAGTCACTCGGTTCAAAGAGACTGAATGAAAAGCAGTGGAAAGTCTACTAAGCAGACGAAACGGTCGAATGGTTACCTCCCATGATGGCCATCTCTTCTTGACCAGTCTTGAGATTCTTCTTGGCAAGTTCAAGGTCAAGTTCAACGCTGATATGCTTCTTCTTTAACTCGGAAAGACGAGCTCCAAGATCACAAGACCTCTACATTCAGCAAAAGTGACATGTCAGTCGACAGAAATAAAGGGCATCGACGGAGAAAAGTTACTCTAAGACTACTGTCGAATCAAAAATCCAACAAGTAGTCTCGGGGACTACACCCAGTGGGTGCACTTAGCGTGCCCCCACTGGTTCAGATCAATACTCAGCAGGGTCTGCCCAACATGAGGTCAAAAAAAGGGGAGAAAGAAAGAGATACATTCTAAGACCTCAGTCGACTGCCAGTAGTCGACCGTGGTCTCGGGGACTACACCCAGTGGGTGCACTCGGCGTGCCCCCACTGGTTCAAAAAGTTTGCTAAGATTCAATCCAAGTCGAGTGACATGGAAGATTTCCCAAGCTCTAAGTAAAGAAACACCCTAGTGGGTGATTGGATATAAGGCAACATTCGAAAGCTCAGTCGGAGTCTTGCTGACCTGAACATTGACCTGAAGGGCAGTACTGGCGTTGTAAGACACCTGGCTAGCCTCATGCACCATCTTCACCTGCTCCATGACAAGGCTCACCTGGCGAAGAGCTTCCCTAGCGGCACTCGGTGAATCATCCGGAGTCTGATACACAGCAAAAAGTGATGGCTGCAGAGCAGCCGAAGTAGTCGCTGGGTCAGAGGCGTGGGGTTGCACTAGAGCAGCAGGAGTTGGTGCAGTCGAGTCCGCTGGATGATCAGACTTCAGCGGTGAAAGGATCGATATAGTTGACTAAGGGGGGGGGGGGTGAATAGGCAACTAACACTTTTAATCTTTTCTTTACCAATTTAAACTTTGCATCAAAGTAGGTTGTCTAGATATGCAACTATGTGAGCAACCTATATGATGCAATAACAACTGATACATAAGCAAGCAAAGGAAACAACACAAATAAGCTTGCACAAGTAAAGGCACGAGATAACCAAGAGTGGAGCCGGTGAGACGAGGATGTGTTACCGAAGTTCCTTCCTTTTGAGGGGAAGTACGTTTCCATTAGAGCGGTGTGGAGGCACAATGATCCCCAAGAAGCCACTAGGGTCGCCGTAATCTACTCACGCCCTCACACAATGCGAGATGCCGTGATTCCACTATTGGTGCCCTTGAAGGCAGCGACCGAACCTTTACAAACAAGGTTGGGGCAATCTCCACAACTTAATTGGAGGCTCCCAACGACACCACAAAGCTTCACCACAATGGACTATGGCTCCGAGGTGACCTCAACCGTCTAGGGTGCTCAAACACCCAAGAGTAACAAGATCCACTAGGGATTAGTGGGGGGAATCAAATATCTCTTGGTGGAAGTGTAGATCGGGGCCTTGTCACCCAATCCCGAGCAAATCAACAAGTTTGATTGGCTAGGGAGAGAGATCGGCCGAAAATGGAGCTTGGAGCAACAATGGAGTTTAGGGTTGGAAGAGATGAGTCTTCTTGGGGAAGAAGACCCCCTTATATAGTGGGGGGGGGGGGGGGCAATTCCAACCGTTACCCACCACGCAGCCCGCGACCCACGGTACTACCGCACGGGCCTACGGTACTACCGCGGCGGGCCACGGTACTACCGTGGGCGCGGTAGAGCCCAGACCTGAAAAAAGGAGCATGGACAGGGCACGGTAGATCCGCAGGTACGGTACTACCGTGGCCCCATGCGATACTACCGCAGGACAGCCGTAGGCTAGGCCCGGTAGTCACAGATGTAAAAAATTACATCCGTGAGTACCTCCACTGAGAAATTGTCGTGCGAAAATCCGACACGGAACTACCGCGACCAAGGGCGCGGTACTACCATGAAGGGTGCAGATGTAAAAAATTACATGCGCCCCTACTTCCGCTCCTGCTACTGTACCTTGCCAGGCGCCACGGTACTACCGCGTAGAGCGCGTAAGTAAAAAAGTCATTGTTAAGGAAATCGGTAACTGGTAGCTGCTCGATCGGCTTGCGAGTAGCAATTAATCGGTGAATCGGCCTATTAACTGGATTAATCGGTTGACCATTAATCGGTAAATAAAATAGGAATCGTCCAACATATATTGAATTTATTAAGGTATTATACCATATGCTCTCATGATCTCAACTACGTATTATACCAAATATGTTATGATTTGGTCAAACCCTAGCTATTGAGGAGTGAGAGGGGAATGGGAGGGGTAAGGGGCCAAATTTTGGGCTTTGTATGCCCCTAAGTTAATGGGCTGGCAACGATTAATTGGCCTGGCAACCTATTAATCGGTCTCATAGGCAAGTTAATCGGCCTGACAAGTTAACGCAGTGAATAGGTGCTATTCTATTCGGCCATCCTAAGAGTATCGATTAACTGGCCCATTAACTGATTAATCGGATGAATTCTTGAACAGTGAAAAAATTACATCCTCGCCTACTACCACTTGAGCAGCGGTGCCAGTCCAGAGCTCATGGTACTACCGCTCTGAGGAGCGGTACTACCGTGGGAGCCCATGGTACTACCGTGCCGGAGCTTGGTACTACCGCTGGCTCCTGCGGTAGTACCGTTCTGAAGAGCAGTACTACCGCTAGCCTGAGAAGAGCAACACGGAGACCTTTATTTCGCAGAGACAAGGTGAGACGGAGGAACACTCCAAAGAGCTCGAGGAAAGGCGATGCAAAGGGAACGTGTATGTGATATTCCACCCAAATCTTTCCAAAGCGGACCCCCTCTTGATAGTATGGCTTTCCTATGACTCAACTCCACCTGACCGAACCGTAGAGAAACACCGTCTTCAATAATCTTCGAGGGGCATCAAATCGTCTTGTGTTTTGTCGTGATATATCTGTAAAGCTCAATACACACGATTAGTCCGCAAAGGCACTGTTATCAATCACGAAAACTACTGAGGGACAAGAATGCCCTTACAATCTCCCCTTTTTGGTGGATTGATGACAATACGGGATTTGCACAAGGAAATGAATAAAGCATAAGAAAACCCCACATCTCTAAAATATAGATGAGCTACCCCTAGATTCGTGCTAGAGAGTAAAGTGCTTTGGACTGCACAGCACGAATACTAGGATCACCACTCCCCCTATATTTTAGAAACAAAGCATATCTTGCAATGGTAAGGCTAACACTAAACAAGATAGTAGATATGAGCATAACATGAAAGGCATGATATAGCATAAGCTCAATAAGGTAATAAGGTATGATAGAGTGCATATGTCTTACACCATATGATAAACTTAGTATGACGAGCACAACCAAACCAAAGCAAACAAGTTCAACGACGGAAAGCAAAGCAAACAACGAAACACACGACACACGACACGCAAATCCTACACTCTCTCCCCCTTTGGCATCCAGACACCAAAAAGGCAGAGAGGTCACCTACAACACAGGTGGTAGCTTAGGCGGAAAACGACTTGTCGTCCCCAGACTCCGCAGCAGGAACATACTCCTCCTCTGAATCGGTCCACTGGTAACCCTGCTTTGCCATCCAGGCAGTCTCGGGGGTGATGTGCTTCTCAGAGCCGTGATACGTCTCCGTCATATCTATAATTTTTGATTGTTCCATGCCAATATTCTTCAACTTTCATATACTTTTGGCAACTTTTTATACTATTTTTGGGACTAACATATTGATCCAGTGCCCAGTGCAAGTTCCTGTTTGTTGCATGTTTTATGTTTTGAAGAAAACCAATATCAAACGGAGTCCAAACGGGATAAAAACGGACGGAGAATTATTTTGGAATATTTGGGATTTTCCGGAGGAAGAATCAACGCGAAACGGTGTCCGAGGTGGCCACGAGACAGGGGGGCGCCCCCTCCCCCCTGGGCGCGCCCTGGACTCTCGTGGGCCACCCGTAAGGCAGTTGACGCTCCTCTTTTGCCACAAGAAAGCTAATTTTATGAGAAAAATCTAGGCAAAAGATTCACCCCAATCAGAGTTACGGATCTCCAGATATAAAGGAAACGGTGAAGGGGCAGAAACAGAGAACGCAGAAACAGAGAGATAGATCCAATCTCGGAGGGGCTCTCGCCCCTCCCAAGCCATGGGAGCCAAGCACCAGAGGGGAAACCCTTCTCCCATCTAGGGAGGAGGTCAAGGAAGAAGAAGAAGGGCCCCTCTCTCCCCCTTGCTTCCGGTGGCGCCGGAGCGCTGCCGGGGGCCATCATCATCACCGCGATCTTCACCAACACCGCCGTCATCTGCACCAACATCTCCATCACCTTCCCCCTTCTATATCCAGCAGTCCACTCCCCCGCAACCCGCTGTACCCTCTACTTGAACATGGTGCTTTATGCTTCATGTTATTTTCCAATGATGTGTTGCCATCCTATGATGTCTGAGTAGATTTCTATTGTCCTATCGGTGATTGATGAATTGCTATGATTGGTTTGAGTTGCATGTTTTATTATTGGTGCTGTCCTATGGTGCCCTCCATGTCGCGCAAGTGTGAGGGATTCCCGCTGTAGGGTGTTGCAATGCGTTCATGATTCGCTTATAGTAGGTTGCGTGAGTGACTGAAACACAAACCCGAGTAAGGGGATTGTTGCATATGGGATAAAGGGGACTTGATGCTTTAATGCTATGGTTGGGTTTTACCTTAATGAATCTTTAGTAGTTGCGGATGCTTGCTAGAGTTCCAATCATAAGTGCATATGATCCAAGAAGAGAAAGTATGTTAGTTTATGCCTCTCCCTCAAATAGAATTGCAATAATGATTACCGGTCTAGTAACATAGTCAATTGTTTAGGGACAATTCCACAAATCCTACCACCACTTTTCTACACTCGCTATATTTACTTTATTGCATCTTTATCTAAACAGCCCCTAGTTTATGTTTACGTGCTCTTTATTATCTTGCAAACCTATCCTATCACACCTACAAAGTACTTCTAATTTCATACTTGTTCTAGGTAAAGTGAACGTCAAGCGTGCGTAGAGTTGTATCGGTGGTCGATAGAACTTGAGGGAATATTTATTCTACCTTTAGCTCCTCGTTGGGTTCGACACTCTTACTTATCAAAAACTGTTGCAATCCCCTACACTTGTGGGTTATCAAGACCTTTTTCTGGCTCCGTTGCCAGGGAGTCATAGCGTGGGGTGAATATTCTCGTGTGTGCTTGTTTGCTTTATCACTAAGTAATTTTTATTTACTATTCTTAGTTGTTCTCTATCTTTAGTTATGGATATGGAACACAAAATACCAAAAAAATTAGAGGTACTTGCTACTCATGTAGATGGGGTAACTCCTAAAACCCCGATTCTCATTATGTGAAAGATATTATGTACTATTTTGATAATCCTGAGAAAACCCCATTCAACTTTATAATGGGAGACACATTGGATCAACGTGAATACTTTAGGGATTATCGCTCGACACAAAAAGGGAAACTATTATGGGATCAATTTATAATGTTGCATTGGTATGCCTGGGATCTATGCTTGAGATATGATATTACTTGTTGCTCTAGGATGAAGGCTCCACACCTTCCCTTTTCATGCAAATTTAATGATAATGAAACCTTAGCTTCTTATGCTAATTGTTTATATGATTACTATGATGTTGAACAAATAGAAGAATTTGTTGCTTTTATGGGTGCTTATGAGATTGAATCTATGTTTGAAGCGTTTGACGATTTTGATGATTCAGTTTATAGGCCTGAAAATCTTGCTATACTTAGATATTGCGATGAAAATTATGAATGAATTACTATATTAATGCTTTTATGAAGAAAGTCTCCGCTGTCCAAGAAGAGATTAATATTTTGCAGGAAGCTATGGAAGAAGAGATTGATGAAACAGTGAGCTCATTGGAAAAAGATGATGAGGAGAGCGAAGAACAAAAGGAGGAAGAGCGGATTAGCTACCCGTGCCCACCTTCTAATGAGAGTAACCCTCCAACTCATACATTATTTAATTCCCCTTCGTGCTTACCAAAGGATGATTGCTATGATCCCTTGAATTTGTTTGAAATATCCCTTTTTGATGATGCTTGCTATGCTTGTGGCCAATATGCCAATATGAATTATGCTTATGGAGATGAACTTGCTATAGTTCCTTATGTTAAACATGAAATTGTTGCTATTGCACCCATGCATGATAGTCCTACTATCTTTCTGAATTCTCCCTACTACACTATATCGGAGAAGTTTGTGCTTATTAAGGATTATATTGATGGGTTGCCTTTTACCATTGCACATGATGATTTTGATGAATATAATATGCATGTGCTTGCTGCTCCTACTTGCAGTTATTATGAGAGAGGAACTTTATCTCCACCTCTCTATGTTTCCAATACGATAGAATTGCAAGAAACTATTTATACTATGCATTGGCCTTTACTTTGTGTGCATGAATTGTTCTTTTATGACATGCCGATGCATAGGAAGAGAGTTAGACTTCATTGTTGCATGATATATGTTACTTTGTGCTCACTACTAAATTACAAATCATTCTTAATTAAAATTGGCTTTGATATACCTTGGGATCCGGGTGGATTCATTGCTTGAGCACTATATGCCTAGCTTAATGGCTTTAAAGAAAGCGCTGCCAGGGAGACAACCCGGAAGTTTTAGAGAGTCATTTATTTATGTTGAGTGCTTTCATATAGTCTAAAAACAAAAAAAATAAAGAGGGTAACCTAAAAACTTTTCAAAAAGGAAAGTGAAAGTGAGAAAGACAAGCATTGTTGAAGTGGGAGAGCTCCTTGAACTTTGTTCATGCTCACGGAAACTTTGTGAATCTTGATTACAAAAACTTTTCATCAAAAATAATTATCCCCTTGTACAATTCCATTGTATTATAAAAATAATGTGCCAAGGTTTGACTTTAGGATGTTTACAATGCTTGTTGGTTTGTACGGTGCAGGACAGAAACTTTGGCTGTAGTGCGCGATTTTACATTTTTAACTGGAACGTCAAGTGGGTCTGATTCCTTTGGCAATGTCTTTCTGTACAACTTGTTTATTTTTCTTAATTTCGTAGAATTTGTGGGGTGCCATAAGTATGGTGAATGTTCAGATTGCTACAGACTGTTCTATTTTTGACAGATTCTGTTTTTGATGCATAGTTTGCTTGTTTTGATGAATCTATCAATTTATATTCGTGGATTAAGCCATGAAAAAGTTATACTACAGTAGACACAATGCAAAAACAAAATATGAATTGGTTTTATACAGTACTTAGAGTGGTGATTTGCTTTATTATACTAACGGATCTTACCGATTTTTCTGTTGAAGTTTTGTGTGGATGAAGTGTCTAAACGAGGAGGTCTCGATATGAGGAAAAGGAAGAGAGGCAAGAGATCAAGCTTGGGGATGCCCGAGGCACCCCAAGTAAATATTCAAGGATACTCAAGCGTCTAAGTTTGGGGATGCCCCGGAAGGCATCCCCTCTTTCTTCAACAAGTATCGGTATGTTTTCGTATTCGTTTCGTTCATGCGATATGTGCAAGTCTTGGAGCGTCTTTTGCATTTAGTTTTTATTTTTATTTTATGCACCATGCTGGTATGAGATAGTCCTTGGTATTTATAGAATGCTCATTCCACTTCACTTAAATATTTTGAGTATGGCTTTGTAGAATGCTCTTTTGCTTCACTTATATTTGTTAGAGCGTGGGCATATCTTTTGTAGAAATAATTAAACTCTCTTGCTTCACTTATATCTATTTAGAGAGATGACAGGAATTGGTCATTCACATGGTTAGTTATAAAATCCTACATAAAACTTGTAGCTCGCTGAATATGATATGTTTGATTCCTTGCAATAGTTTTGCGATATAAAGATGGTGATATTAGAGTCATGCTAGTGGGTGGTTGTGGATTGTAGAGACACTTGTGTTGAGGTTTGCAAGTCCCGTAGCATGCACGTATGGTAACCGTTGTGTGACAAATTTGAAGCATGGGGTGTTTCTTTGATTGTCTTCCTTATGAGTGGCAGTCGGGGACGAGCGATGGTCTTTTCCTACCAATCTATCCCCCTAGGGGCATGCGTAGTAGTACTTTTCTTCGAGGGCTAATAAACTTTTGCAATAAGTATATGAGTTCTTTATGACTAATATGAGTCCATGGATTATACGCACTTTTACCTTTCCATCATTGCTAGCCTCTTCGGTACCGTGCATTGCCCTTTATCACCTTGAGAGTTGGTGCAAACTTCGCCGGTGCATCCAAACCCCGTGATATGATACGCTCTATCACACATAAGCCTCCTTATATCTTCCTCAAAACAACCACCATACCTACCTATCATGGCATTTCCATAGCCATTCCGAGATATATTGCCATGCAACTTTCATCATCA
The DNA here is from genome assembly GCA_963921465.1 of Triticum timopheevii. NCBI lineage: Eukaryota > Viridiplantae > Streptophyta > Magnoliopsida > Poales > Poaceae > Triticum > Triticum timopheevii. The sequence goes on from OY997262.1 coordinate 417,222,878, forward strand.
TCATATACATGACTTGAGCATTCATTGTCATATTGCTTTCCATGATCGTAAGATAGCTAGCATGATGTTTTCATGGCTTGTCCGTTTTTTGATGTCATTGCTATGCTAGATCATTGCACATCCCGGTACACCGCCGGAAGCATTCATATAGAGTCATATCTTTGTTCTAGTATCGAGTTGTAATATTGAGTTGTAAGTAAATAAAAGTGTGATTATCATCAGTATAGAGCATTCCCCATGAAAAAAAGAAAAAGAAAAAAAAGAAAAAAAGGGAAGCCAAAGAAGCCTAAATAAAAAAGGGGGCCAAAGAAGCCCACCCAAAAAGAAAAAAAAGAATAAAAAAATAAAAAAATAAAAATAAAAGGGGGCAATGTTACTATCCTTTTTCCACACTTGTGCTTCAAAGTAGCACCATGTTCTTCATATAGATTGTCTCCTATGTTGTCACTTTCATATACTAGTGGGAATTTTCATTATAGAACTTGGCTTGTATATTCCAACGATGGGCTTCCTCAAATGCCCTAGGTCTTCATGAGCAAGCAAGTTGGATGCACGCCCACTTAGTTTCTTTTGTTGAGCTTTCATACATTTATAGCTCTTAGTGCATCCGTTGCATGGCAATCCCTACTCCTCACATTGACATCAATTGATGGGCATCTCCATTGCCCGTTGATTTGCCGTGTCGATGTGAGACTTTCTCCTTTTTTTGTCTTCTCCACATAACCTCCATCATTATATTCTATTCCACCTATAGTGCTATATCCATGGCTTGCGCTCATGTATTGCGTGAGGGTTGAAAAAGCTGAAGCGCGTAAAAAAGTCTGAACCAATTGCTCGGCTCGTCAACGGGGTTGTGCATGATGGGGGCATTTTGTGTGACGAAAATGAAACATGGCCAAACTATATGATTTTGTAGGGATAAGCTTGCTTTGGCCTTGTTGTTTTGAAAAGACATGATTGCTTTATTGGTACGCTCGAAGTATTATCGTTTTTATGTCAAATGATAGACTATTGCTTTGAATCACTCGTGTCTTAATATTCATGCCATGATTAGATATATGATCAAGATTATGCTAGGTAGTATTCCACATCAAGAATTATCTTTTTATCATTTACCTACTCGAGGACGAGCAGGAATTAAGCTTGGGGATGCTAATACGTCTCCATTGTATCTATAATTTTTGATTGTTCCATGACAATATTCTTCAACTTTCATATACTTTTGGCAACTTTTTATACTATTTTTGGGACTAACATATTGATCCAGTGCCCAGTGCCAGTTCCTGTTTGTTGCATGTTTTATGTTTCGCAGAATATCAAACGGAGTCCAAACGGGATAAAAACAGACGGAGAATTATTTTGGAATATTTGGAATTTTTCGGAGGAAGAATCAACGCGAAACGGTGTCCGAGGTGGCCACGAGATGGGGGGCGCGTCCCCCCTGGGCGCGCCCTGGACTCTCGTGGGCCACCCGTAAGGAGGTTGGTGCTCTTATTTTGCCGCAAGAAAGCTAATTTTATGAGAAAAATCTGGGCGAAAGATTCACCCCAATCGGAGTTACGGATCTCCAGATATAAAGGAAACGGTGAAGGGGCAGAAACAGAGAACGCAGAAACAGAGAGATAGATCCAATCTCGGAGGGGCTCTCGCCCCTCCCAAGCCATGGGAGCCAAGCACCAAAGGGGAAACCCTTCTCCCATCTAGGGAGGAGGTCAAGGAAGAAGAATAAGAAGGGGCCCTCTCTCCCCCTTGCTTCCGGTGGCGCCGGAGCGCTGTCGGGGGCCATCATTATCACCACGATCTTCACCAACACCGCCGTCATCTTCACCAACATCTCCATCACCGCCCCCCCTTCTATATCCAGCGGTCCACTCTCCCGCAACCCGCTGTACCCTCTACTTGAACATGGTGCTTTATGCTTCATATTATTTTCCAATGATGTGTTGCCATCCTATGATGTCTAAGTAGATTTCTATTGTCCTATCAGTGATGGATGAATTGCTATGATTGGTTTGAGTTGCATGTTTTATTATTGGTGCTGTCCTATGGTGCCCTCTGTGTCGCGCAAGCGTGAGGGATTCCCGATGTAGGGTGTTGCAATGCGTTCATGATTCGCTTATAGTAGGTTGCGTAAGTGACTGAAACACAAACCCGAGTAAGGGGATTGTTGCATATGGGATAAAGGGGACTTGATGCTTTAATGCTATGGTTGGGTTTTACCTTAATGAATCTTTAGTAGTTGCGGATGCTTGCTAGAGTTCCAATCATAAGTGCATATGATCCAAGAAGAGAAAGTATGCTAGCTTATGCCTCTCCTCAAATAGAATTGCAATAGTGATTACCGGTCTAGTAACGTAGTCAATTGCTTAGGGACAATTCCACAACTCCTACCACCACTTTTCCACACTCGCTATATTTAATTTATTGTATCTTTATCTAAATAGCCCCTAGTTTATGTTTACGTGCTCTTTATTATCTTGCAAACCTATCCTATCACACCTACAAAGTACTTCTAGTTTCATACTTGTTCTAGGTAAAGCGAACGTCAAGCGTGTGTAGAGTTGTATCGGTGGTCGATAGAACTTGAGGGAATATTTATTCTACCTTTAGCTCCTTGTTGGGTTCAACACTCTTACTTATCGAAAACTGTTGCGATCCCCTACACTTGTGGGTTATCAAGCCGTTGGCCACGTCCTCCTCACAAGCCCTCAAGATCCTGATGTCGCGACGGCGACTCTCCTTCTGAGCAACATGGGCCTTGTACTGACCCTGAACCTGCATGCAGAACAGCCTCTTCATCTTGTTCTTCAGCTTCTTCGCCCAAGTAGTGTTAGCCCATCCTGTTAGTGTTAGCCTCTTCATCTTGTTCTTCAGCTTCATCTTGTTCCACAGCCATCCTGGTAGCCTTAGCACAGTGGTAGTGTTAGCCCATTGGGGCTTGATACGGAGCTTGATGGGCTCATGACGGATCCAGCCTGGAGCTTCAAACTCATCAGTTGGGAAGAGATGCTCCCAAGTCTTGGAGATCAGGTGAAACAGGTAAGGCCCATAGATGGGGACCTTATGGTTGAACACGGCGAACTGAAGCTCACACCACATGATATGTGAGACATCGAGTGGCTGAGTCTGAGCCTGACGGACCACCTCACAAAGGAGCATCATGTCAACGAGGTAAGCATGCACCTGTCCCATGTCACCAATCCGCGGGAAGAGTGTGTTCTGGAAGAGCCTATGCATGATGTCAAGTAAGGGATTAAGCACCCACACCTTCTTCGTGCTTGGAAGAGTCTTCTGAACAAGGAATGACATGAGTTTGTTCTTGTTGGCAGACTCAACATTGGCATGAGGGCGAACTCCAACTGGTGAGTCAAGCCCCTCATCAGGAACCTGAAGCAACTCCATGAACTCCTTCCAGGTAGCATACATCCATCGACCATTGGTCATCCAAGTCATGGTCCTTGCTTCATCGACGCCGAAGTGAACCGAAGCAAAGAACTGTGCTATGGTCTCCGTATCAAAATCCTTGTGGAAGGTGAGCATGTTTTCAATATCGAACTGCTCCACAAGATCCAAAGCCTCTCCAAAGTACCCATGGTGCTTCTCCTTCCTCATGTGAACCATGTCAATCCAGTGAACTTCAACATAGTGATTCTGCTTGGCCTTGATCACATCCATATAGATCAGATTCTGCTGCTTGTTCCAGAAGAGATCATTGCCTCGCGTGCTAGCCCCAGGAGACACATAGGGATTGATCTTCCTTCGAATGACAAACTCGGCCTGGGGCATCTCATCCATGCCCATGACGGGCTCCTTCTGCTTGCTGGCGGTGTGCTTGGTCCTGCGTTGGGGAGCAGCAGAGGACCCCTCTGGAACATCATCTGGGTTGCGCAACCGCTTTGACCCTATGTCACGGCTGGGATTCGAGCGACGAGGAAAACCGGAGCCACCACCTAGACACAAAGACAAAAACACGCACGGGAGCAGGACGGATCAAAACCAAACCGAAAGAAACACAAAGCATGAGATTTGGACAACACAAAAGGGCGCTGGATGAATCTACGGTAGTACCGAGCGGGGTTACGGATGTAAAAAATTATATCCGCTCCAGCCGCGGTAGTACCCTGCCGGGGTGGCACGGTAGTACCGCGCTTGGGGTGGAAGTAATTTTTTTACTTCCGGACGCCAAGCGGTAGTACCGCACCAAGGTGCGGTAGTACCGTAGGGCGTCAAAACCAGGTGAGGCTGCGGTAGTACCGCTCCAGGAGGATCGGTAGTACCGCACAGATCGAAAACCGCCACAGAGGACGCTGATCTGGATCTAGAACCGCCACACGACAACTTCGGTACTACCGTTGATCAACCAGAACTATTTTGACTATCCAAAGAGCATGCAAACTACACTACCACTCTCCTACGAATCCCACTTGCACAGATTTAGCAAAAAATCTCAAGAACACAACATGCTCGGAGGAACTTGGGGAAAAACCTTGGTCCATGGCAAGAGGGCGAGGTGGGGAACGATCCCACCGGTCGGAATCCGAGGAGAGCGGCCGGAGAAGGAGATCCGGCGAAGTCCTCCGGCACCGTTCTTGGGTAGGAGAGAGAGAGAGATGAGGTGGGGAATAGAGATGAATGGGTATGGGGGAGTTAGAACTCCCCCTGTCCCGCTCTTAACCCCCACCCGCTTGGGTGGGCGCGGAAGTACCGTGGGTCATCGCGGTAGTACCACCCGGGCGGAAGTACCGCACTCTGGGCAGTAGTACCGCTCTTTCAACGGCAGTAAAAAATACTGCCGCGGAGGTAGCGGTAGTATCGTTCCCCTGGAGGGCCACACACTAAACGTAGAGCCACCAGCTCCTGCGGTAGTACCATGGCTCACCACGGCAGTACCGTAAGCCAAGAAAGTGCAAGAACACACTAGAGAAAGGGAGAAAAAGCAAAACAACCTCCGGAAAACACCGACCAACTAAGAGGAGAACACAAACGATGACTCAAGCACGACAAGGAGAAGAGGAAGCCACACGACAACGAAGACCAACAACGAGACACAACCTCTCCAAAGGGAGGGCGGTGGCCAGAGCCACCTATGTTTGAGTCAATTGGTATGGCACCACGAAGAATTATCCTTGGGTCCATGACCAAAACTCGTCTTTGAAGCACAAGTACCATAAAAAATGGCTAATGTGAAAGAGTTGATCAATTTACGCATAATGGGGGGAGGAAGAGTTCATTGAGAGAATAACACTCCCCCTATGTCCATGCCTACACCTAAACTAGAAAACAAGTTGAGTGAGGTGGGGTGTGCACGGGCTCAAGTCACATTGCTCAAATCAATGATATTTAGCTCATGCCTTAACTCGCGAAATCTTGCTTCATCCAAGGGCTTCGTGAAAATATCTGCAAGGTTATCATGAGTGTTGACATACTTGAGCTCGATCTCCCCTCGCCTAATATGATCCCGGATGAAGTGATACCGAATCTCAATGTGCTTCGTCTTGAAGTGTTGCACCGGGTTGAGAGAAATCTTGACGGCACTTTCATTATCACACCAAAGAGGCACTTTGTCACAAATGACACCGTATTCCTTTAAAGTTTGCTTCATCCATAGGAGTTGTGCACAACAACTACCGGTCGCCACATATTCCGCTTCGGTGGATGAGAGAGACACACAACTTTGCTTCTTGGAAGACCAACTCACCAAAGAGCATCCAAGAAATTGGCACCCTCCGGAAGTGGACTTCCTATCCACTTTGTCTCCCGCCCAATCGGAATCCATAAATCCTTCAAGCTTGAAGTTTGCTCCTCTTGGGTACCATAAGCCAAAGTTTGGGCTATGAGCCAAATATCGAAAGATTCGCTTGACCGCTACATAGTGACTTTCCTTCGGTGCGGCTTGAAACTGTGCACACATTCCCACACTCAACATGATATCCGGTCTAGATGCACAAAGGTAAAGCAAGGATCCAATCATGGAGCGATATACCTTTTGATCCACCGCTTTACCATTGGGATCAATGTCAAGTTGGCACTTGGTAGGCATTTGAGTAGAAGCCGGCTTGACATCACTTAGCTTGAATCTTTTTAGCATGTCTTGAGTGTATTTGGCTTGGTTGATGAAGGTACCTTCTCTTCTTTGTTTGATATCAAAACCAAGGAAGAACTTCAACTCTCCCATCGAAGACATCTTGAACTTAGAGGTCATGAGAGCGGCAAATTCCTCATTGAAAGCTTTGTTAGGGGAACCAAAGATAATATCATCAACATATAGTTGGTATACAAACAACTCCCCTTTGACATTCTTAGTAAAAAGAGTGGGATCAATTTGCCCAACTTCGAATCCACGATCTTGTAACAACTCGGTAAGGTGGTCATACCACACACGTGGGGCTTGTTTAAGGCCATAGAGTGCCTTATCGAGTTGATACACATGATCCGGGAAGTAGAGATCCTCGAACCCGGGGGGTTGCTTGACATAAAACAACTCATTAATAGGACCATTAAGAAAAGCACTTTTCACATCCATTTGTTGTAACTTAAAGTTGTGATGGGAAGCATAAGCAATCAACAAACGAATGGATTCAAGGCGAGCAACGGGAGCAAAGGTTTCACCATAGTCGATACCCTCGACTTGGGAGTAGCCTTGTACTACCAATCTTGCCTTGTTGCGAATGATGTTCCCATGAGCGTCTTGCTTGTTCTTGAAAATCCACTTGGTTCCAATGACGTTATGGTTCCCCGACGGCCGTGGTACCAATATCCACACCTTGTTGTACTCGAAGTTGTTGAGTTCTTCATGCATGTCATTGAGCCAATCTGAATCTTCGAGCGCCTCATAGACCTTTTGGGATTCAACACAAGAGACAAACGCGTGATGTTCACAATAGTTTGCTAATTTTCTATGAGTGCTTACCCCCTTTCTTAGGCTTCCAACCACATTCTCCATGAGATTTCCTTTGGTGGTGAGCTTGGAAGCAATCTTCACGGCACGGCGCTCTAATTCCTCTTCGGATGTGGAAGGGGGAGGATCAACTTGATTATCTTGAGCGCCGTCCAAAGCTTGTTCGAGATCTTGAGCTTGCTCTTGATCTTGAACTTGATCGAGGGAGAGAACTTGACCTTGGGCATCATTTGGTGGATCATCACCATCTTGAGGTTGATCTTGCCCTTGGTCTTGTTCACGAGGTTGAGGGCCTTCAATTTGTTCGTCGGAAGCGTGTGGGTCTTGGGTTGGTGATGGCTCCACTTGAGTGGAGCATTGTCCTTCTCCTTCGGCCACAAGGGGTTCCTCAATGGGTAGAATTTGACCAATACCCATTCTTCTTATGGCTTGGGGAGGAATTTCATCACCTACATCACAAGTACCACTTTGCTCCACTTGGGAGCCGTTATTCTCGTCAAACTCTATGTTACATGTCTCCTCAATGAGTTCGGTGGACTTGTTGAGGACATGGTAAGCATGAGAGTTTGAAGCATAACCAACAAATATGCCCTCATAAGCTCTAGCCTCAAATTTAGACAAACGAACACCTTTCTTGAGAATGAAACACTTACATCCGAACACCCGGAAGTACTTGAGGTTGGGCTTGTTACCGGTGAGTATTTCATAAGGAGTCTTGTTCAAGCCTCTGCGGAGATAGAGCCGATTGGATGCATGACATGCTGTGTTGATGGCTTCAGCCCAAAAGTTGTATGGAGACTTGAACTCCGCCATCATGGTTCTTGCCGCATCCATCAACGTCCGGTTCTTCCTCTCCGCTACACCATTTTGTTGAGGGGTATATGGTGCATCATATTGATGTTTGATCCCCTCGTCACTAAGAAACTCATCCAAGGTGTAGTTCTTGAACTCGGTGTCGTTGTCACTTCTTATTGTCAAGATCTTTGCATCATGTTGGCATTGAGCTTCATTTGCTAAGTCGATGATGGTTTGTTGAGTTTCACTCTTTCTCTTGAAGAAATATACCCAAGTGTATCTTGAGTAATCATCCACAATCACCAAGCAATACTTTCTACCCCCAAGACTATCAAAGGATGGAGGCCCAAAGAGGTCCATGTGAAGGAGCTCCAAGGGTCTATTCGAGTAGATGATAGTCGTGGGAGGGTGAGCCTTCTCATGAAGCTTCCCTTTGATACAAGCACTGCAAGCACGATCTTTGGCAAAACTAACATTTGTTAGTCCATGGACATGGTCCCCCTTGATAAGACTTTTCAAAGATCTCATATTGACGTGGGCTAAACGGCGATGCCAAAGCCATCCCACATCAACTTTAGCCATTAGGCATGTCGCGGTCTTAATGGGTCGCTCCGAAAAGTTAATCACATAGAGAACGTTCTGGACATGCCCAAAAAAGGCTACTTTAAGAGTCTTGCTCTACAAGAGGGCCACAGTATCAATATCAAAGTAGGTGGTTAAACCCATGAGTGCAAGTTGAAAAACGGAAATAAGATTGAATGCAAGGGACTCGACAAGCATGACTTTCTCGATCGTTAGATCATGAGAAATGACAACCTTGCCAAGACCCAATACCTTAGAAGACGAGGTATCACCCCACTCGACGTTGGTGGGCATAGATGGAATCTTGTGCACGTCCACCACCAACTCCTTAATTCCGGTCATATGATTTGTTGCTCCACTATCGAGCAACCATGATCCTCCACCAGAAGAAAACCCCTACATGAAGTCAATTCTTGGTTTTAGGTACCCATTGAGTAATGGGTCCTTTGATGTTAGCAACAAGGGTCTTGGGAACCCAAATAGACCATTCAATATACTCATAAGGAGAACCAACAAATTTTGCATAAACATGTCCATCACTAGCACGACATAACACATAAGAGAGATTGAAGTCGCCGGCTTTGTTGGAAGGGGTGGCATTTCTCTTCTTGACATCACCACCGTTCACATTGTTCTTCTTCTCCTTAGGATCACTGTCGGTGTCAAAACCGGCGGATCTCGGGTAGGGGGTCCCGAACTGTGCGTCTAGGCGGATGGTAACATGAGACAAGGGACACGATGTTTTTAACCAGGTTCGGGCCCTCTCGATGGAGGTAAAACCCTACTCCTGCTTGATTAATATTGATGATATGGGTAGTACAAGAGTGGATCTACCACAAGATCAGAGAGGCTAAACCCTAGAAGCTAGCCTATGGTATGATTGTTGTTTGTCCTACGGACTAAAACTCTCCGGTTTATATAGACACCGGAGAGGGCTAGGGTTACACAGAGTCGGTTACAATGGGAGGAGATCTTCATATCGTATCGCCAAGCTTGCCTTCCACGCCAAGGAAAGTCCCATCCGGACACGGGACAGAGTCTTCAATCTTGTATCTTCATAGTCCGGGAGTCCGGCCGAAGGTCATAGTCCGGCCATCCGGACACCCCCTAATCCAGGACTCCCTCAGTAGCCCCTGAACCAGGCTTCAATGATGACGAGTCCAGCGCGCAAGTTGTCTTCGGCATTGCAAGGCGGGTTCTTCTTCAAATTCCCTCTACCCGTCGAATAGTGTCCGGCTTATAGTGCGTGCTGCCCTCCTCGGCTTCTGTGCCCCATAATGACCATCTTCCACGTGTCAAACGAATGCAAAAAGCTAGGGGATTTTTTCATTTACCCCCGGTTGCGTTAATGAACCGCCCATAAAAGAGACGGGGATTTAGATCCAATTCACACCATCTTCCCTCCGCGAGCCTTCATCAGAGTGCCTTCGACAGGGATCCATTCCACCATGGCCGGTCGATGCAGCTCCTCCTCTCGCCTCTCCAGCCCTCGGCCCGGAGATTGGGGGCGGTGTTCCGTCCCGCATAGCGAGTTAGTAGTGCTTCAGTCCAAGGGGCTTCTCCCCCCAGCATATATGGTCCCACTTCGAGCCGAGATTGCTACCTATAGCGGCGGAGAGCAGGCGGAGAGCGTCCCCAATCCCTCTCAAGGAGAGCGGGTATGCCTAGTCCCTTATTTGATGAGAGGACTCAGATTTCCAATTCATCCGTTTCTCCGAGGGTTGCTGGAGTTCTACGGCCTCCAGCTACACAACCTCACGCCCGCCTCCATTCTGCACATTGCGGGCTTCGTGGCCCTCTGCGAGCTGTTCTTGGGTGTTGAGGCCCATTTCGCGCTGTGGAAGAGGTTGTTTTGCCTCGTGCCTCGTTCTCAGGAGGGGTCTATTTATCAAGTGGGCGGAGCCGAACTATGGCGCATTCGCCGGGACCGGATATCTATCCGGTACCCCAAAGAGGACGTCCGAGGACTGGTCCTCAGAGTGGTTCTATATAGATGACGTCCCCCTGCCAAACCTTGTACGGATCGGCCTCCCTGAGTTCAATAGTGCTCCGTTGAAGAAGCGCCTGAGTTGGCGCCCGCGGAACCCTCAGAGGGAAACTGACAGGGACGTCCTTTACCTGATGAGCCGGATAAGGTTGTTGGCTCATTTCGGACTGACCATGATCAAGGTCATGGCCATATGCATTACGCGAGGGTTGCAGCCGCTTCAATACAGAGGACACCCCATGTGGGATTTCAACGAGGAGGACGACACCACCCGGTGCGGTCGTAAGGGGCCAAATTCGGCCGCCACTTTAACGAGAATCTTATCCGCTTTGTACAAGGGAGAAGAAGAAGAATTCCTCCGTGCCAACCCGGAGGGCGGATTCTCCATGTACAATCCACCAAGTTGGGTGAGTGAACACTTTCACTTGCCTACCCGCTTTCGAAATTCCCGTAGTTGAGTACTTAGTCTAGCAATGTTAAACGCAGGAGCTGCGCCAGACAGTGAAGGAGATAAACAGCCCTCCTCCACAACTCGAGAACCCGGAACGGTCCCTCGATCCGGACTCCCAAGAGGACCCGGACTTATGTGTGGAGTTAATCGATGGGGTGTTTCATCAATTGAGCAAGGACAATGCCTTAGTGGCCATTACGGCCGACTATCCCGGACTACTTCCAGCCTCAAAGGTAACCGAGACCGAAGTCCCAATATTCTCAAGGAGATCTATCCATGCTTTATCTTGCATGCCGTGAACTAATAGTGTTTTGTTTCGCAGGGTAAATCCTTGAGGCGGAAGGCCGAGCCCGCGGTGGGAAGCCAACAAGGGCCGCTGAAGCCAAGCGGGCCAAAAAGAAGTGCGGACCAGATCGAGATTCCGGCGCAATGGTACGGCATGCAAATTTAATGCCTAGGGTTTATGCCCTTGAGTCTTACTAACGCTCATGATTTTCTTAGAAAGAAGAGAGCCCGCCGGACTATATCCGCCGGCCAAGGTTCAAGGCCGGGTCTGGAAGCGGAGACGGACACGGGGCGCGCCTCGGGCGTTCCTCTGACAGAGGACGCCGACGGGCTATCTGCCACCAATTCAGAGGTGGAGAGTGCCCTGAACCACAGGCGTCGCCGGACTTTTCTTCGTGACGCATGTTTTTCCCCAGAGGCGTTGGACGCCTTTAATACAGGAGATGCGTATCTCCGTGCCGCTCAAAATGGTCTAGGCAGAGCCACAGAGCAGTATGTAAAGGACATACAGGTGAGTAAAGTTGAAGGTTATATATGTCAGTAGCCCCCGAGACTTGAAACAGTGAAGATAACTTTTTTAAGGATCATGTGCTATGCAGTGTCTTACAAAGAAGAATACACAACTGTCCCAGGAGCTTGAAGAGTGCAAGGCCCAACTCGAGGCCGCACTGGCCACTTCAGAAAATGCCAAGGGGACGCCCTCAGGTAATATATGCTTCGAAAGATAATTCCGTTGTGAAGTGCGGCAGGTGTGCAACCCTGACGATAATAGTGCAGATGGGGCCGGAGTAAATCCGGACAAGCAACAACTCCTACGCCAACTAAAGGCTGGCGAGAGCGTGCTAACGAGGGTGAGGTAAGAGAAGAACAAACTTCAAGACGCCAATACCCAGCCGGGCGAGGAACTAAAGGATGTTCGTATTCAGCTGTCTGCTTTCGTAAAGGAGAATCGGCGACTTCGACGCGGCATTTTTAGTAAGTGCTTGAACGAATCTTCGAAAAAAGAATTCGGCGAGGAAGTCGATTGACAGAGCTATGTCTGTAGGTCTGCTGACAGGTCGTCCTGCGGAGGAAATGCCTGGTTCAATGGGAGACCTTCTTCCCGAGCTATTGCAACTGCACGAACGAGTTCGGCAGGCAATGCAGAGCGTCATTCAGGCTATGTGGCCATCCCTCTCCATGCCCGAAGGCCTTGGGGAGCTTACAAAGAAGCTGGAGGGAGTGCGGCAGTGCTTCCGGTTGTGGAAGATATCGGCCTGCCGTCAAAGTGCCAGGGAGGCCTGGGCCATGGTGAAGACTCGGTACACGAAGGCTGACCCAAACCACATGGCCAAGGTCGGCCCTATGGGTCCTGACAGAAAGGAGATCCCTATCAGCTTAGTATATGGCCAGGTAGAGCTGGCTGCAAAGTATTCCCAACAGGACTGTAAATTAGACCGCCTGTTGGATTGTATTGAAGAAGAATATACCGAGTCGGATTGACTCTGTAATTTAAAATGACATGAAAAATGCCTTCTAGCCGGATTGTAGATCGTTTGTCATTGCGGACCTTTTCGCTTCGACCTCTGGACCCTATAGTCCGGAGTGTGTCCGAATACCCTCTCGATTATGTAAGAACCGGGGCATGCATGGAGACAAGGTGTAGGGGTCATAATTGCTTTAGCAGACAAGTGCCCAACTAGTTATGTTATATTACATGGTTAGTAAGAAACATCTTCCAGGGAGAATAGTTCCGTTAGGGGTTCCTTTCCCTGGGAGGCATGCCCTAAAGTGCATGTACGAACTGCTAAAAAGAGCAAAAAAGCATCTGGGGGCAGATAAATAAACACGAAAGATCATCTTTTAGTTCACCGACGGAATATTCCCTTAAGAACGCTAGCTTTCGGCTTCACCTAGTCTAAGGTACACATCCAGCTGACCCGGCAGTAACAATCACAGAGGTGCTCCCTTTACCACCTAGCCGAACGAACGGGAACGTAGGGGTAAGCACAGGAGCCAGGCAACCCAGCTTGGCCAAAACTTAAGTCATATCGATGCATATAATGGTGTATAAAAGGTTCATGCGGAAGTGTCACACATGTTTTGGGCATGAGGCCCGTTTTATATAAACTTCTGATAAAGAAGCCCCCAGGTATGATGAGCGCGGGTGGCGCGTCAGGTATGTGCGAACAATGCACATGCAAGCCCCTAAGGGCTTGGGAGAAGAAATGTAGGGAGAAGGAGCGAAATCCCAGACAGCTAATGTGAAAAAATAAAAATAAAAATAAAAAGGGGACAAAGGAAGGAGACGAACACGAAGTCCGGCGCTAGGTGTAGAATCTTTGTAGGCGTGCTGCGTTCCATGGATTCGGCTCGAGTCGGTTGTCTGATGCGTTTCGCAGACGGTACGCTCCACCAGTCAGTACTTGGTCGATTATGAAGGGACCCTCCCATTTGGGCTTTAGTTTGTCCTTTTTCTTGTCCGGCAGGCGTAGAACTAGTTCGCCAATGTTATAAGTTTTGGCCCGTACTTCTCTGCTTTGATATCTTCGAGCCTGCTATTGATAGAATGCGGAACGAGCTTTTGCCACGTCGCGCTCCTCCTCCAATGCGTCCAAGCTGTCCTGCCGATCGAGCTCGACTTCTTTTTATTCGTACATGCGCACTCGAGGCGAGTCATGAATTATGTCGCATGGTAGTACTGCCTCTGCGCCGTATACCATAAAAAAATGGTGTGAATACGGTAGTGCGATTCGGCATGGTCCGCAGCCCCTAGAGTACGGAGTCAAGCTCCTCTACCCAGTGCGTGTTAGATTCCTTGAGGGATCGCACTAGTCTGGGTTTGGTGCCGCTCATAATGAGACCGTTGGCTCGCTCGACTTGACCATTGGTTTGAGGGTGATAGACCGAAGCGTAGTCGAGCTTAATGCCCATGTTTTTGCACCAGAGTTTAACTTCATCGGCCGTGAAGTTTGTGCCGTTGTCAGTTATGATGCTGTGGGGGACGCCGTAACGGTGTACGACCCCGGATATGAAGTCTATCACCGGTCCGGATTCGGCCGTCTTTACAGGCTTGGCCTGTATCCATTTGGTGAATTTGTCCACCATGAGCAGTAGATATTTTTGCTTGTGGGTTCCTCCTTTAAGGGGTCCAACCATGTCAAGCCCCCAGACCGCAAAAGGCCAGGTAATGGGTATAGTTTGTAGGGCGGTAGGCGGCATGTGGCTTTGGTTGGCGAATAACCGGCAACCGACGCATCGCTGCACTAAGTCCTGAGCGTCTGCCCGGGCCGTTGGCCAATAAAATCCGGTACGGAAGGCCTTGCTTACAAGGGCCCGGGCTGCGGCGTGGTGCCCGCTGAGTCTGGCATGAATTTCAGCCAGAAGGTCTCGCCCTTCCTCTTCGGAGATACACCTTTGAAGGACTCTGGTTGTGCTTTTCTTATAATGCTCTCCCTCGTGGACTTTGTAGGCTTTAGATCGCCGCACTATGCAGCGGGCCTCGTTTTGGTCCTCGGGAAGTTCCTGCCTAGTTAGGTAGGCTAGGAATTGTTCTGTCCACGGGGCCATGACTGCCATTATTGTGTGGGCTGACGGCGTTGTTTTGTTGGCGGAGCCACCAACTGTGTCAGAGTGTTCGGTGAGGGGCAGTGTGGTTGTGTCCGGGCTATTGTTTCCGGAGTCTCCCTCCCATGATATGGATGGCTTGAACAACCTCTCTAGGAAGATGTTGGGAGGGACGGCATCGCGCTTGGCGCCAATGCGTGCCAACATGTCTGCTGCCTGGTTATTCTCCCGGGCTATGTGATGAAATTCGAGCCCCTCAAACCGAGCTGACATCTTTAAGATGGCGTTGCGGTAAGCTGCCATTTTCGGATCCTTGGCGTCAAAGTCTCCATTTATTTGGAATATTGCGAGGTTTGAATCCCCGCGGACCTCTAGGCGCTGAATGCCCATGGAGACTGCCATCCGGAGACCATGTAAAAGGGCCTCGTATTCGGTTGCGTTGTTGGAATCCGTGTACATTATATGAAGTACGTATTGGACTGTATCTCCGGTTGGGGACGTTAGAACGACGCCAGCCCCTAGGCCAGCCAACATTTTGGAGCCGTCGAAGTGCATGATCCAGTTGGAGTATGCGCCGTACTCTTTAGGGAGCTCGGCTTCAGTCCATTCGGCGATGAAGTCGGCCAAAACCTGCGACTTAATAGCTCGCCTTGGCTTGTAAATTATGTCGAGCGGGAGGAGCTCGATTACCCATTTGGCAATACAGCCCGTTGCGTCGCGGTTATTTATAATATCATTAAGAGGTACTTCGGATGCCACTGTTATTGAACACTCTTGAAAATAGTGTCGCAGCTTCCAGGATGCCATGAACACCGCGTATGCTATCTTTTGATAATGCGGGTACCGTGACTTGCATGGAGTTAGGACAGTGGACACGTAGTAAACTGGTTTTTGGAGAGGGAACTTGTGTCCGTCTGTTTCTCGTTCGACGATGAGCACCGCGCTTACAACTTGATGGGTTGCCGCGATGTATAACAACATTGATTCGCCCGTGTTGGGCGCAGCCAGGACCAGATTTGTTGCTAGTATGGATTTTATTTCTTCGAGTCTGGCCGTGGCGGCATCCATCCACTTGAAGTGTTCGGTGCGCCGCAGGAGGCGATAGAGGGGTAATGCCTTTTCTCCTAAGCGGGAGATAAAGCAGCTTAGAGCCGCCACGCATCTTGTCAATTTTTGTATTTGTTTGAGGTCTTTTGGGGTATCCAATTGTGACAGAGCTCGGATCTTGGCTGGGTTTTCTTCAATTCCTCTACCGGATACGATGAAGCCCAAGAGCTTTCCGGCTGGTACGCCGAAAACGCATTTTTCTGGGTTGAGCTTAATGTCATATGTTCGGAGATTGTCGAACGTGAGCCTCAAGTCGTCTACTAGAGTATTGACGTGTTTGGTTTTGATGACCACGTCATCTACGTACGCTTCAACTGTTTTGCCGATCTGGTTGGCCAGACATGTCTGAATCATGCGCTGATATGTTGCGCCGACGTTTTTGAGCCCGAAGGGCATCGTGTTGAAGCAGAATGGGCCGTATGGGGTGATGAATGCCGTTGCGGCTTGGTCTGACTCTGCCATCTTGATTTGGTGGTAGCCAGAGTATGCATCGAGGAAACACAATGAGTCATGTCCTGCGGTGGCATCGATGATTTGATCCATTCGGGGGAGTGGGAAAGGATCCTTTGGGCAGGCCTTATTTAGGTCTTTGAAATCGACACATAGGCGCCAAGATTTGTCCTTCTTTGGTACCATCACCAGGTTTGCTAGCCAGTCCGGATGTTTTATGTCTCTGATGAATCCGGCTTCCAGCAGTTTTGCTAGCTCCTCTCCCATGGCTTGTCTCTTGGGTTTGGAGAAACGCCGTAGAGTCTGCTTAACGGGCTTAAATACTTTTAGGATGTTTAGGCTGTGCTCAGCCAGCCTGCGTGGGATTCCTGGCATGTCTGAAGGGTGCCAGGCGAAAATGTCCCAATTTTCTCGCAGGAATTCTCTGAGTGCGGCGTCTACATCGGGTTTTAGTTGTGCCCCGATGGAGGCCGTTTTTGTGGGGTTTGTTGGATGGACTTGGAATTTGACTATTTCGTCCGCTGGTTTGAAAGAGGTGGACTTGGATCTCTTATCTAGTATCACATCGTCCCTGTCCACCGTGGAGCACAACGCAGTTAGTTCCTCGGCCGCTAGGGCTTCGGATAATGCCTCCATGGCCAGTGCGGCTATCTTGTTTTCGGAGCGGAGCGCTGTGTCTAGATCACCTACAAGAGTGATGATTCCGTTGGTCCCAGGCATTTTGAGCTTCATGTACCCATGATGGGGTATGGCTTGAAAAATTGTAAATGCTTCTCGCCCTAGCAGAGCGTGGTATCCGCTGCTGAACGGGGCCACTTGGAACGTGACCTCCTCGGATTTGTAATTATCCGGCGTGCCGAACACCACATCCAGTGTGATTTTTCTAGAACAGCACGCTTCCCGGCTTGGTATTATTCCTCTAAAGGTTGTGTTGCTTCGCTCAATGCGGCTCCAGTCTATTTCCATTTTTTGCAGGGTTTCCTCGTAGATGAGGTTAAGTCCGCTGCCGCCGTCCATGAGTACCTTTGTAAGTCGGAAGCCGTCCACTATCAGACTGAGGACCAATGCGGCTGGTGCTCGGGCTGTCCGGAATTTAGGTTCGTCACTGGCATTAAAGGTAATAGCCGTGTCACTCCATGGGTTTATTGTTGCTACTTGGTAGAATTCGGTAAGGTTGCAGAGCGTTCGTTTCCTCGCATTGTTTGATGCGAAGGTCTCGAAGACTGTCGACACCGTACTGGCGTTTCTGGGGAGGTGTTCTTCGGGTTCTGGAGTTAGAAGCTCCTCGCCACTTCTGGCCACCTACCGGAGTATCCAACATGCTCTAAGGCTGTGAGTTGGTGTGACTTCCCCTGAACTATGAATTTTACAGGGTCCATTGAGCCATCCCTCCAGTACGGTCCCATACCCTATAGAGGTTTTTTGTTTTTTGATGTTTGGCTCAGATGCCTGGCGATAATTTGCCCTTTTGTTTCGGACTCGTGTTGTATTCAGGGCCGGATTGTCCCATAATTTATCTTCGGTTTTCCGAACGCTTTTTGTCGCACACTACTTTCGTACTATGGACGTCAAGTCGGTGAAGTGTGTAATTTCGCGGTGACTTATGGCGTTGAGGATTCCGATGTCCGTGCAGTTGTTACAGAAGAATGAAATTGCTTCTTTCTCACGGCAGTCCTTTATCCTGTTCATAACCAGGAGGAATCTGGCCCAATAGTAGTGTACTGTTTCCCCGGGCTCTTGCTGTATTTGGGATAAATCCCTGATAGTTGGGTGGGCGGGTGGATTTAAATCCGGAACCTTGCCCGATATAAGATTCAGGGGCCAAGAAGTTTCCGAATTTGGAAGCTTGCTTTCTTGGACATTATTCAATGAATCAGGCCTGCTGCCTGACTTTAGGTTCAGGGCTTGGGCGACATCCCGCCCTCCGCGGGTGTCCGACTTGGAGGGGTCGGGAATCCGGACACATCTGGTCCTTAGGGCGGGCAAATATTCGCCGCATTGTTCTTCCACCACTTCAACGTGGTGGGTGACCTGGGGAGAGTCGATCTCTCTCTGATCGGGTTTAAGCCCAATCTGGCCGTAATCTGTAGCGACTCCTAGGGAAGCAATGCGATCCAAGAGCTCTTTCAGGGAAGAGAGCTCCATCGGATCTAACTGCTCGGCGAGCTCCGAGCTGATGTGGAGATTGCTTTCGATGGCCCGAGAGGTCATCGTCGGCGCGGCGTCCGAACAGGCGGTCATCAAAAAACTGCCTAGCCGGAGAGTTTGTCCGACAGCCAAAGCTCCTTTAGCAACAGCGCCGTCTTTAAAGACGGGGTGCGGCATCCTTCCTGACAGTGATGACACAGAGGAACTCTCAATGAAAGCACCAATGTCGGTGTCAAAACCGGCGGATCTCGGGTAGGGGGTCCCGAACTGTGCGTCTGGGCGGATGGTAACAGGAGACAAGGGATACGATGTTTCTACCCAGGTTCAGGCCCTCTCGATGGAGGTAAAACCCTACTCCTGCTTGATTAATATTGATGATATGGGTAGTACAAGAGTGGATCTACCACGAGATCAGAGAGGCTAAACCCTAGAAGCTAGCCTATGGTATGATTGTTGTTCGTCCTACGGACTAAAACTCTCCGGTTTATATAGACACCGGAGAGGGCTAGGGTTACACAGAGTCGGTTACAATGGGAGGAGATCTTCATATCGTATCGCCAAGCTTGCCTTCCACACCAAGGAAAGTCCCATCCGGACACGGGACAGAGTCTTCAATCTTGTATCTTCATAGTCTTGGAGTCCGCCTGACGATGATAGTCCGGCCATCCGGACACCCCCTAATCCAGGACTCCCTCAATCACCCTCTCCCTCCTTCACAAATGTTTGCTTGAGAGGAGGAGGTCGTTTGGTCGTCTTGTCATTCTTCTTCTTATTCTTGGACTTGGGGGTAAACCCAAGTCCCTCCTTGGCCACAACTTCCTTTTGATTGCTCAAAAGGTCATTTAGGTTTTTCTCACCTTGAATGCATGTCACAAGACCTTTCTTCAATTGCTCTTTCAACTGGGCATTCTCCTCCACAAGATGCACATGCTCACAACACGGGTTAGTAGCATTTGCGTTATCAATTAAGACCATAGGAGGAAAAGTGGCTTTCTCCTTGGTTAACTTCACTTGGAGTTGAGCATGAGGCTCCTTGAGGCTAGCATGAGCACCCTTCAAGACTTTGTGAGCCTTTTCAAGTACATCAAACTCCTCTTTGAGTCTAGCAAGATCAACCCCAAGTTTAGCCTTCTCGGAGTTTGCCACATGAGAGACAACAATAGCATGGTCAAGATCTTTCTTTAATTTAGCATGGTCATTGTTGTGTGACTCCTCAAGAGTCAAACGATGCCCACACTCTTCCTCAAGGGCATTAGAGACCGATATCTCATCGACATAGTCACGACTATGACCTTCCATCTTAGAGATGGTTTCTTCATGAGCCTCGATCATGTCATTGGCTTCACCAAGTTGTTCCAAGAGAGCAACAAAGTGCTTCTTGGATTTGCCCTTGAGTTTACTCATAAAAGACTCAAACTCATTCGACTCTTCATTAGACCCCTCATTTTCATCAATGCAATCCGTTAAGGAAGGATTAGTAATGATGGTGGTTTTGATGTTGGGGGTTACCGTGTTGGTGGCTTTAGCCATGAGGCACTTGGCGGTGATGTTTTCGTTGGGTGAGTCAAAGAGATACACCCGGGGAGTAGTAGCAATGGCAACGGAGGCCATGACCATTGCTTCTCCATCTTCATCATCAACCTCATCCTCATGGTATTCTTCTTGTACCACTAACCCTCGAGTAGGAGTCTTCTTGGTGAAGTTGTTCTTGTTGGGGAAGGACTTGGCTTTGTCTTTTTGAATGAGCTTGCCACCATTGTCTTCTCGCTTCTCGTAAGGACAATCCACAACAAAGTGACTCACATTGCCATAGTTGTAGAAAGTTCTCACTCGTTGCTTGCCCTTGAACCCACTTGAATTGTTCTTGTTGAAGTTGGGCCTTGTGTTCTTCTTGCTCCAAAATTGCCTTGAAGCAAGAGCCATGTGCTCATGATAATCATATTTTGTATCCTCGGGGTTGCTCTCCTCATCTTCCTCTTCTTCCTCTTCTTCCACGATGACCTTGGCCTTCAAAGCAAGATTGGACTTCTTTGTTCTTTGAGAATGGAGCACCATGTTGTCGGCGGTTTTGTCCAAGATGCTCATAGCAACGAACTCATCCAACACTTCACTCGAGGTCATGGAGTGGAAGTCCGGTCTTTGACGGATGACGGAGGACATGGCCTTGTTGTAGGGTATCATGGCCTGAGGAACTTGCGTTTGATCCAATTGTCATCCGTGTCCTTACTCCCATGATCTCGGAGTGAGACCGCGAGTTTGGTTACTCTCCGAAAGAGCTCACGAGGTTCTTCATCTTCCTTCATTGCAAATTCATCGGCTTCATCTTGCACCACTTCATAGTTGGAGCGTTGAATGCTTGCGCTTCCCCGATAGAGAGACACAACACAATGCCACACGTCTTTGGCCATGGCGTAGGGTCGAAGATAAGGAAGATCTTCGGGAGGAATAGCATGTTGGATGATGAAGAGAGCATTCTCATTGAATTGATTATCCACAACTTCTCTAGGGGAGAAGTAGCTTGCGTCATGTGGATAGAAACCTTCTTCAATGATTCTCCAAAGATTAGTATTCAGATGATTTAAATGACGCTTAAAGCGATACACCCAAGAATCAAAGTCCTCATTCTTCACAATCTTAGGAGGAGGACCGACATGATTTAAATGAGTAGAGGGAATCGGTCCTCCATAAGTTGGAGGTTCGACATGGGCAAAGAAGCCGGTGCCATTTCTACCACTAGTAGAAGGACCCTTTTCACTATTAGCTTCCCCCCTGTCGGAGGAAGCATCCGTCACCTTGTTAGTGGGATCACCCACTTTCATCAGCGAGGTAGACAATTTAAGACCTCCTAGATATTTAGTAAACATGCTTTCAACCTCGGTCTTCATGGAGGTTTTCAATGTGTCCAAAGCCGCATTGAATTCCTCACGAGAGACCATGGTTCCCCAATCGGCTGTAGACGAGATAGGATTCACACCGGAGTGCTCCTCCACACCGTCTATGGTGTCAACCATACTCTTCGGATGGCAAAGTCCTTAATAAAGATACGAGGCTCTGATACCAATTGAAAGGATCAATACAGTTAACTAGAGGGGGGGGGTGAATAGGCAACTAACACTTTTTAATCTTTTCTTTACCAATTTAAACTTTGCGTCAAAGTAGGTTGTCTAGATATGCAACTATGTGAGCAACCTATATTATGCAATAACAACTAGTACATAAGCAAGCAAGGGAAACAACACAAATAAGCTTGCACAAGTAAAGGCACGAGATAACCAAGAGTGGAGCCGGTGGAGACGTGGATGTGTTACCGAAGTTCCTTCCTTTTTAGGGGAAGTACGTCTCCGTTAGAGCGGTGTGGAGGCACAATGCTCCCCAAGAAGCCACTAGGGCCACCATAATATCCTCACGCCCTCAATCAATGCGAGATGCCGTGATTCCACTATTGGTGCCCTTGAAGGCGGTGACCAAACCTTTACAAACAAGGTTGGGGCAATCTCCACAACTTAATTGGAGGCTCCCAACGACACCACGAAGCTTCACCACAATGAACTATGGCTCCGAGGTGACCTCAACCGTCTAGGTTGCTCAAACACCCAAGAGTAACAAGATCCGCTAGAGATTAGTGGGGGGAATCAAATATCTCTTGGTGGAAGTGTAGATCGGGGCCTTGTCACCCAATCCCGAGCAAATCAACAAGTTTGATTGGCTAGGGAGAGAGATCGGCCAAAAATGGAGCTTGGAGCAACAATGGAGTTTAGGGTTGGAAGAGGTGAGTCTTCTTGGGGAAGAATACCCCCTTATATAGTGGGGGGACAATTCCAACCATTACCCACCACTCAGCCCGCGACCCATGGAACTACCGCACCATAGGCGCGGTACTACCGCACGGGCCTGCGGTACTACCGCGGCGGACCGCGGTACTATCATGGGCGCGGTAGAGCCAAGACTTGAAAAAAGGAGCATGGACAGGGCGCGGTAGGGTGCGGTACTATCGCAGCCCCATGCGGTACTACCGCAGGACAGCCGCAGGCCAGGCCCGGTAGGCACAGATGTAAAAAATTACATCCATGACTACCTCCACCGAGAAATTGTCGTGCGAAAATCCGACACGGAACTACCGCGACCAAGGGCGCGGTACTACCGTGAAGGGTGCGGATGTAAAAAATTACATCCGCCCCTACTTCCGCTCCTGCTACTGTACCTGGCCAAGTGCCACGGTACTACCACGCCGCAGCACGGTACTACCGCGTAGAGCGCGGATGTAAAAAATTACATCCGCGCCTACTACCGCTTGAGCAGCGGCGCCATTCCAGAGCTCATGGTACTGCCGCTCTGAGGAGCGGTACTACCGTGGGAGCCCACGGTACTACCGTGCTGGAGCCCGGTACTACCGCTGGCTCCTGCGGTAGTACCGCTTTGAAGAGCAGTACTACCGCTAGCCTGAGAAGAGCAACACGGAGACCTTCCTTTCGCAGAGACAAGGTGAGACGGAGGAACACTCCAAAGAGCTCGAGGAAAGGCAGTGCAAAGGGAACGTGTACGTGAGATTCCACCCAAACCTTTCCAAAGCGGACCCCCTCTTGATAGTACGGCTTTCCTATGACTCAACTCCACCGAACCGAACTGTAGAGAAACGCCGCCTTCAATATTCTTCGAGGGGCATCAAATCGTCTTGTGTTTTGTCGTGATATATCTATAAAGCTCAATACACACGATTAGTCCACAAAGGCACTGTCATCAATAACCAAAACTACTGAGGGACAAGAATGCCCTTACAAGCGTGCTGGCAAACGTGACGCTGGCCCAAACAGGCTCTCCGGAACGATCGACCACCACCTCAAGCACCGACATCGACTAAGGAACCTGAACCTCAAGCCTCCTCCTGCCAGCGCTCCCACTCCTCCTCTTCCTCTCGTGTAGAGGCGCTTCTTATTCATCGTCAGGAAGCACAACAACTTCTTGCAGAACTACAAAAAGAGAGAAATGTCAGAAATTCTGCCTATTGACGATCTACTCAACTTAATGAAGCTTGGTCGATCGGACTTACCGACTCGTGAGGTAGCCTCTTCGTCTCCTGGCACCTTGTCAATGTCCATGTCAGTGGCAGCAGAGGTGGGACTGGAAAGGCACATGAATTGGTTGGTCAGAACAAGAAAATCTTTAGTCGACCTATGAAATCGCAAGCGAGATACTCACCCCGAAGCAATAGGGACGTCCATCTTAATCCGTGGCAATGTCTTCCAAACCTTGGGAGGAGCAACTTTAGGTTGCTTGGCCACCTTCTCCGTAGGCTCCGTGGTCGATGTCCGAGTGCGCTTCTGAGTACTGGCACTCGGGACCATGCTTTTCCCGCGCCCGCCAGACGGATCATGCTGCTGTTTGGACCGGCGTTCGGAGCGCGGCGGCGAGTCGACTTCTTCCTCCTCGTCCGACTCCTCGCTCTCCTCCTCCTCTTCTTCTCTCGGAGACTCCCACTCACCACTCTCCTCCACACTGTCCCCTCCCTCCTGGTCCTGCTCCAAAGCTTGTTCACCGTTGGGCATCGAATGCATCTTAGTGAATACCTGCAGAACAAATCGGTCGAGTCAGGGTCAGTCAACATCAAGTACAGTCAGAACGTGAGCGGGAAGCAGTCGGAACAAAAAGTATACCTTGTCAGGTGGGTTTCCATCGCTGAAGGGGACGACTCGCCTGGATCCTCTGGGGTTGTCCTGGTTGCCTATGATGCTCCTTAGCCACAAAGCTACAGTTTCGGATGACACTTCTTCTGGATGGACCCGAGCGGTGTCGTCCGGTCCGGAATACAGCCACATCGGGTGATCGCGGGCCTGAAGAGGCTGGATGCATCGACTGAGGAACACTTCCAGCAAGTCTAGGCAAGTAACGCCATCATTGATGAGCTGGACCACTCTATCCACCAACATCCTCATCTCCATGGTCTCAGCGGCGGTTACTTTCAGTGGGGCAGGGGTCTGAACACAGTCAAAAGAGAAGTGGGGAAGACCATCGACTGACCTGGAGCTACGACATCCTGGCAGTAGAACCAGGTCGACTGC
This sequence comes from Triticum timopheevii, assembly GCA_963921465.1. Taxonomy (NCBI): domain Eukaryota; kingdom Viridiplantae; phylum Streptophyta; class Magnoliopsida; order Poales; family Poaceae; genus Triticum; species Triticum timopheevii. The sequence continues at coordinate 417,247,183 of OY997262.1, forward strand.
CAGCCTCTAACGGAGTCAGGGAGAGTCATGGCGGGAAAGGCACTCCTATTCCTCTTTTGGATACCTAAACCCCCACACATCTGGATGACATGGGTTTTCGAGTCACTCGACTTCGCCTTTTTTACCGACTGGGAACGAATGGTGAAGATATGTTTGAATAGACCCCAGTGCGGTCGACACCCTAAGAAGTTCTCGCACATCGATACAAAAACAGCTAGATACGTGATGGTGTTGGGAGAAAAATGGTGGAGCTGAGCACCGAAAAAGTTCAAGAACCCCCGGAAGAAAGGATGCGGAGGAAGCAAAAAACCGCGGTCGACGTGGGTGGCGAGCAGAACGCACTCACCCGGTCGAGGCTGGGGACTCATCTCCCCCTCCGGCAGCCTTGCCGCTCCCTTGGCGATTAGCCTAGACTCCGCCAGCTCGTCCAGATCCACCTGCCGAATCGAAGACCGGATCCAATCGCCTTGGATCCAGCCCGGTGGCAGCCCCGCGCGCGACGACAACCCGCGTTGCTGCTTCTTGCCCTTTGCCACCCCCTTCGTCTTCTTCGCGCGTTCTAGCGCCGCCGTCTTGTCCTTCACCATGGCGACGGAGTGGCGGCGTCGGAACAGAAGAGCAGGGTGCAACAGAGGAGCGGAGAAGGAAGAAGGAGGCACTACAAAAAAATACACTTCCGTGATGATACGTGTTTGTCACAGTAGGTCACATTTTTTGCCATGCATGTACATCCATGACAAAATTTATGACAGAATCAAGATAGTCATACCTGTGTTGTCGTAGAAGTGTTCCATGACATTACCAAAATTATCATCATGGAAGTGTCCACTTCCATGACGATAAATCGCGTGTCACAGAAGTGCTTTCGTCAAGGGTGACCGACACGTGGCATCCACCGTAACGGAATGCTGTTAAGCTATCGGGTCGGATTTTGGATCCGATAACCCGTTAACAGCCCCGACCAATGGGAACTTTCCACGTGTAAAATTCTGATTGGCCAAAGGGAACACCTGTCAGCTCGTTAGTGGGCCAGATGTCGCCCGTCCATTGGAGGAGACATGCCTATGGTACGTCGACACATGGCTGGGCCCAACAGAGGCCCATATAGGTTAAAAAGGCCGGCCTAGTCAAAGGCCCGTAGAACTTAATCAGGTACTAGTGGGCCAGCCCAATAACGGCCTGCTTAATAAAGGCCCATTTATGGCCCGAAACCAGATCTGGCCCGTTAATTGTTCGTCCAATATTTGGGCCCATTTACGGCCCAAAGCCAGATCTGGCCCGTTAATTGTTCGCCCAATATTTGGGCCCATTTGCGGCCCGAAGCCGGATCTGGCCCGTTAAATGTTCGCCGAATATTCGGGCCCAACTACATCCCAGTGACTTTCGGCCTGTTAGAGGCCTGATGTAGACATGTGCCCATTTTAGTCCGGTGTGACTTTCAGCCTGGGAATGGCTCGTGCTGCCCATGGGCCATAAATGGTCTGACGGGACATCGGGCCCACTAACGGCCCGTGCTAAAGGTGGCAATAGTTAAGCCCAACGTGACTTTGGGCCTGTTAAAGGCCTGTCGCGTAATTTGGCCCGTTGATGCCTGTACTAAGCTTTCGGCCTCTTAAAGGCCCATGATATCAGTGGGCCAACTAAGGCCCGAGATATGTTTCGGCCTAGTAACGGCCCGTGAGCTAACTGGGCCCATAACGGCCCGGTCTACATTTCGGCCTACTGAAGGCCCGTCCACGACTAGTGAAAATTGAGGCCCAACATGCATTTTGGCCTGCTAAAGGCCCGTGGTTTCATCTCGGCCGTAACAGGCCAGTACAATATTCAGCCTGTTAATGGCCCAACGCTACCTGGGCCAAACTAAGCGCTGAGTCGACAAAAGGCCCAACTAAAATATAGGCCGGTGTAAGTTTGGGCCTGGCGCAATGTGTGAAGGCCCTAATCATTCGGGCCCAAGAAAGACGTAGGCCGGCCCAATTGTGGCCCGCTAAAAACCTGGCCCGTTAGAGTCGAATGTTTCGGCCCGGTCGACTACATCTGATTTTTTTTCAGATAGCGAATGATGGTAGTAACTAGTAGGAATTAAGAACAAACCTACTCTATACAATAAAGAAATTACGACATAGTAACTAAGAATAAACCTATGCTATACAATAAAGTATTTAAGGTATATTACATCCACTGGGCATCGAAGTTCGCCACCAGTGATCATAAAGCGCAACGAAGAAGCATATTACTAAAATTGGGCACCATTGCAACGTAACAAAATAATACTGAACTGAGACCACTTCCAAGATAGTTCAAGAAAGGTTAGCCTTGCGGGGGTACTGCTGCGCAAGCTGCTGAGCAAGGCTGTGAGACCGGCCTAGCTTGTCGGTCATAGCTTCCAGGTGTAGCTGTTTAGCGATGAGGTTCTCATTGGTGTTCTCCGCAATCTTTCTTAGAGATAGGACTTCAAGTCGAAGTTGAGTTGCAGAATGCCTTTCTGCTAGAACTTGGGACTAAAGAAGTCGAACTGATTCAGACAACGAATTCTGTGAGCTTGTCTGACTGTTAGTCTCAAGTAACTTGAACACTGCATCAAGACAAGACTTCGGGGTTGTCTCGCTATCTTCAAGATGTTTTGCCTTCTTTGCTACAATATATGTTGGGTTTGTCTCACAGCCTTCAGCAGACTTGTGCATGCCATCAGGCATATCACCCTGAAACAAAGCAGAGAGATGACAGGTTCTGCACGTGTATAAACAAAGATGATAACTGTTCTGTCAATTCTATCCAATTTCAAATTAGAAAATAAAGAGTAAGTTCAAAATATCAATAGCATAATTTGGCATTGTTCATAATGCGGGGAGCTTCACCACACTACTGGATTACCATGTCAACATAACAAGCATAGATGAAGGGCAAAGAAAATCATTGTATCTATTTTGGATAATGTGCATGGCATGTTGTTCATATCATCAGCCACATCAGTAAGATAAAACAAGAGATGACAAGGTGCAAACGTGGGCTGCTTCACCACACACTGGATTATAGATCCACAAAACCAAGCATACATATAGGGAGTATTAAGTAATGTGCATGGTATTAATAAAAAATTTGGTTTTACAAGTAAAACTTAGAACTTACGGTTCTTACGAACATGCATTTTGGTAGAAACAACAAACTAAACAACAGTAAACGATAGGGAGTATGAGCAAATTAAATAACAGTTGAGGATAAAGGCTTTAGAAGGACTGACTTACATTAACAGTTAACACCGGCTTTATAATGCCCTTCTCCATGTCAAGGGAAGGATAACTCAAGAATTTTAGCACATAATCTTCTTCATAAGCATCGCCTGTACTCTACATTTTGTAGAGAGTAATTATAGATATGATAATACTGGAAGGGATAGAGGATAATGAAGATAAGATGCAGATTGATGCTACATAATCAACTACCAATCCCTGGAAGTACAAGCGTTACAGGACAAAATGTACTGACAAGAGCCATGGGCTACACTTCTGCACTGGCATTGTCTGTGTATTCTACTTGTTGGTAAGATTAAATATAGATCTGATCTTTTTTAGTAAATGGTGGGCGAGGGAGATAAGATGCAGAATGCTACAAAATGAACCAATCCCTCTTCCCATAATACAAGAGTGTTTTGAACACTGGTGTACTGTACAAAAGGTTCTTATATTATGGGACGGAGGGAGTAGCTGTTAATGTAAGTACAGTGATAGACCACGTTCAGTCCTTACAAGAGGACTGCAGAGCTAAACCTCTTCAAAAGCATTGGGTTGATTCTAAATTTGTGTAAGAGTCCATACGGATCTTATAATGTCCACCAAATGGACGATTACGAGGCTAACATGTGCAGTGATGCTACATAATCAAACAGCTATGAAAGTAAGTATGGTCATACAGGGCAAGAGGTACTCACAAGAGCAATGCAATCTGCAGTATAGTTGCGAGATTCTGTGGTCCCTTGAGAATGAATGTTCTTCTGCTAACAGTTTTCGTACAAGTGATACATTAAGGCAAATGCAGAAATGTAGTTCAAATTGTGATGTGATATCATAGACAGTACCTTACGCTGCAGCCGAGACCAATGTGTAACAAGATTATTCCAGTCACCGTCGGATAAATGTAGCACCGGAGACTTTACATAAATTTCGTTCAGAGGCTTGCCATTGAAATGCGCTTGCCTCAGGTAGGAATGATACTTCATCAACGAGTGCTTGAAAAGCGCAACCAACTCTTGCTCGTCATCACAATCCAGTTTGCTCCTCGCCTATTTAAAATAATGAAATCTTGTGTCTTCTGTCAGCCGAAACATATGCAGTAATGACCATGAATAACATTAGTACATTACTTACGCGTAAGTTGTGGAGGAAGACTGGAAATTGTTCTGTGTCTGTGGTATAATCTTTCCATGATGGAAAGATGCGCACAAAGTTCCTGACAACAACATAAGCTTCGTCTTCTAAACTGGGAAGAAATGGAACAGGGGTCCTATTTGCTGCAATTGGGGCTCTCTCTGGTTTGAAAAGGGATTTGGAAACTGGATTTGGTGTACTCTTTGCTGGAATGGGGGTTTTGCGTCGGACAGCTGGTGCTATGTCAACTGGCATAATCATACTGTTTGCTGCAGTTGGGGTCTGCTAAGTTGGGGCATCAGAAATGACCAGTGTAGTAGGGCTAGAGTCTGCTAGAGTTGGGGTATTTTGTGGGTCAGGTGATATTGCAACTACACCTAATGGGCTATTTGATTTATCAGGTGCCACTACCTTTTCCAAATACTTTGCTTGTGCTCCTCCACGATCAGCAATCGCCCTCTTCCTTTTGAACGTCTGATACACAAGAACATCATTTGAATGGATAAATATGGTATGATGACAGAGGAATATGTACTGAAAATGGATAGGCAGGGCGTATTCACATACACGATGTGTAAACTAAGCTAATGGCAGTTCAACAAAGTAGAAGCAATGCAAAGCATCAGTTGCAAGATATGTGCGAGCAATGTAACGTTGGAAAGTTAGAGCAAGTACCTTGATGGGTGAATAAGATAGGGCATCTTCCTCTGAATCCTCCAATAGGGAGCTACATTGACTTAGGTCTCCCTCTAGCTCAGAATCACTGTTAGGATCATATTCTGAGCATGAATCTGTAGGTGGAGAGCATTTGCATTGCATTGCATCCAAACTTGATTTCAGTCCCTTAATGCCAAGTTTGACATCCATGGCATTGTTCTGCTTTATTCTTTTCATGCGCGCAAGCTCATAATCATTATGATGCTATTCAGAATCTGAGATTCATGAAAACATAAAAAGTAGTCAGATTATCTATGGAATGCATTGCGGATTCAACTCAGAGAGTGTCTCCCTATAAACCCCTGCATATGCAAAGTTCACCTCCCCAACCGTGCTGACCAGACCACACACAGAAATACAAACCCCTTATGTCTCTATAACAGGCAGGCACACATTTCAAAACTGAAGTAGGAACATTAGAATCATATGAAATTCGTTTTTGAACAAATAAACTAAGCAATTATGAGTGGCGTAATGTTTAGCTTCAAGGGTGGAGTGTTGGTAGTGCGATACAAAGCAAGTAGGCAGATTGTATTCCATGTAAAAGATCAAAACCTATGTAAAAGTTGGAAATGACACTTTCTTTCTATACAATGCAGTGTTCGTTACCCACACATAATGGAAGAGATCACATAGAGAAATACTATTCACTCATGTCTATGGTTCCAGTATTTAGAAACAGGGTGGTCCACCCTAAAAGAATATTGACAACAAATATGACAAGGCAAGCATAGATGTAGTGAATCAATCATTTACTTGTGAGCTTATTAGGACAAGTATGCAGAATTGTAACTGCAATAAGAGACCGTCCAAAATCTGAATGAAGAAGTTTGTCTAGCACTTATTGTTTGCAACTAATCGACGTGAATAATTGGATATTATATCGAATGAGTAAGAAAGACAAGTAAAATTGTCAACAAACCTGGCTTGCAGTAGTAATCTAGGTCAATGTCACTACGACCAACAATCCAAAATGACTAGTTTCTGTTCCGAGGGCCGGAATTTTGAAAACCCTGTGAACTTTAGAGGTACTAAAGATTACCAAAATACATTTGAACCATTAAGTGTAGGTAGCACTGAGCACACAATAAACCCTAATGACAGTCCTGCCTAATGAGTAATGAATCAATTAGAAAATGGGTGATGAGGAGTGGCTGCTGAGTGTTGAGGACGTATCTCACGATAAATTGGGTTGGCTTGGTGGGTGCTGCACGCCTGAGCCCTGAACGGACTGGGAAGGTAGGCACGGCGGCGCGCCCGAGCAGCGGTGATGCTGTTGGGTGAGCGGCTCCTGGCCTCCTGTTAGTCCGGTGCCTCCTCCTAGAGTCATGCCGTCCGAGGACGGCAAGTCGCCGGCGAGGCAGGCGGCTGGGGGCGAGTAGAGATCGGAAGCGCTCAGCAGAATAGAGGGGAATCGGGGCCTGAGACAACCCAAAATCCCAGGGTGGGCCGGCCCACCGTGGGCACCCTGTAGAGATACACACCCGAGCGGCGAACATGCATTTTCGAAACTAATTTAGGAACATTTAGCTGACCAATTAAACAACTCTATTTTAATAACATCAGATTCGTATTTGAACATCTAAGATTGTTTTGCTTGATGGGTGGAGCAGTGTTATTATGACACGAAGCACGTATTCTGATCGTATAGTGATCATAAAAGGGGGAAACTCTAAGAATATTTTTTTAGCAAAAGAGGGTTTCCCCTCCGATTTCTATTAAAGAAACCACCATAGAAACAACATGATCAATTAAACCCTAAGCATGATCAATTAAACCATATTATGGCTGTGCCATGGCAGATTTGAAGCTGCAAACTGGAGAAATGATATTTAGCATCCATTGTTTGCTTCGAACTAAGAACTAAATTCTAAGAGCTGAAAAGAAAGTAGAGTAACCAAGTTAAGATTTATTTTCTGGTTGAGATCAAATAGTTGAGGAGATATGAAGTACCACCTCTCTTGCGGTGCCGTGTAGGCATCAGGGGTGCGATGGCTGTCGGTGGCATTGAAGTAGATCTGCGACGGTAGACGGGTGCATCGGGGGATAAGTCCCATTGCGGTGGAAGAGAAGGTTGTGTGAGCGGCCCCGACAAAGAGGACGACGGCGCCGATGAAGCGAGAGGACGCGATGCAAGGCTATTGGTCCGTCACCATGGATGAGAAACGTCCATCTCTAGCAGTGGTCGACGCAGTCTTGGTAGGCGCTCCGGCATGGTGGAGGACGGTGGCGATGGATGTGGTGGAGGACAGCGGCGATGGATCGGGTGGCGGACGGAGGCTGGTGTGGGGATGGGGTGTTCTAGCGCGGATGGTGTATGAATGGGAAAATGGAGGGAGAGGTACGGGGAACCATGTTTTTGGGACGCGCCTGTCTGAAATATGGGAAAGTTACGAACTTAGCCCCCGTTTAAAATTTGGACGTCTCATCGGTTGGGGATAGGACGGTAATCTCGCATCTCGCCAATATTTGCCCAGAGCGATTTCGGGCGAGGAGAGGGTGGTTGGCGCCCATGGTTGGCGCCCATGGTGTATGAACGGGGCTGACAGGTAGGGCGGTTGTGTCACGTCTGAGTGAAGTTACAAACCTGGCCCTATTGAAAATATTTGCCTACATCGATTTTGGCCGAGTCGAGTTTGTTTTGCCGCCCACCATGTATGAATGGGGAATGGAGGGAGAAACAGAGGTCTTTCGGACGAGCTTGAATCAAATGTGTTTTGCCGCCCATGTTTGACGCCCACCGTGTCGGAATGGGCTCAGAGGCGGTCGTGTCACGTCTAATTGAAGTTACTAACCTACCCCTATTTAGAGCAGTGGAAATCAGGCTGATGGATTGTCCGTGTAATGGGTAGACAGTAATTTCCATCTCCCAAACACTTGGCTTCGGGCAGCCGACGTGGGAGTGGACATTTTGCTGCTTCTTTCGAATTTTGGGACAATAAGCATCCACGTTTACCCTGGCAACTAAATTCGAGTCCACTTTGTATTCCTATATGAATCTTTATAAATCATTCTATGTGTTTTTATATATCTTCAAAAGGACGACAAAGATGTATTCCACTGTCATATATGAATATGGTTTACAAATGCCGATACTCAAATTTAGAAACTAGAATCCAGTTTAAGGTGAATTCGAATATTTGGAACACTTCATGTCCAACTCAAATGTCACACGCAACATAATGTGTACTCCCATTTAGATATGTACACAAGCGATGTATCAAGATTCAAATACCGAGTCAATCAACCAAGAATGTACAGAGCTAACAGACATATAAACACTTATAGAGTATATGGATCAATAATATCAACTAACATACATAAGCCAGGCCGCTGTACTTTTTTTTGGCTACAACAGCATCCTTTTTTTAGCCACCATCTTGGCCCTTTCCGATGCGTGCCACTTATGGTCCATCTATACTACTACTATTGCTGAATGCACATTCAACCCGATTGGCATATTTGTAGGTCTGGCACAGCAATCCAAATGAAATGTCTCCGAGTCTTATCAATTAATACAGACTTGTGCTCAAATAAAATTACAAACCAAAAAACAAAAAAAAATTATTACATGATCTCTAAAACAAATGGTTTGATTAATTACATGAACAGACAACACAAAGGTTATTCAACTATGGAAATAACATTTCACCTATGATTTACCAAGTAGGAATTTAATTTCTTTTTTTCCTTTAGGACCTTAACAATCTGGTCAGTCTCAGCTTGCTTCGTTTTGAAATCCACCAAATATTTAATGGTTGTCTTGAGTACTGCTTGTGATTGTGCTGTTTGCTTCCTCAACATGTCAACTTCATCTCTAAGTGCAGAAGCAGAATCTCTTTCTACCACTAGTTTAGCCTCTAGAGCATCAGCAGTTGGCAATTCATAATGCACGATTGGGCTGGTGCCACTGCTGTGGGATGATGCAACGTCCATGGGGACCTCGCTCTTTGATCTTGGGCTAACCTGTTTTGCCATTAAAGTTCCGATTGGATTCAGAAATGTTGAAGTTAGCAAAACATCTCAACTGGGAGTTATAACAACAAACCAGTTAAACAAACAAGGAATTAAAGAGTTTCAATTGGATGCTGAAAAGTACAGTAGTTATTAACATCATTGTAATCCGCTGTTGCAGCAGCAAAGCAGTTAAACAAACAAGTAGATATTTAAGTTAAGGCAAACATATAATTCTTAACAGTAAGTATCAAACACATAGATAGGCGCAGTCTACAATATGATTAACAGGCTATGCCATTATGTAATCAGTAGCAAACTAAATTAAGCCAAGCAACGTAATTGAACAATTTTGCAATAAGTGGCTAACTAAAATTCCGAGAAGCAGGTAACTGAACTTACGCTAGTTCTTTGTACAGGCATGCTGCAACTTCTTTTTCGCTTACAAGGTTGTACAAAGGAGTCCATGGCATCAATTGCTTGGATACGCAGTCCCAATACTTCTTTCTTCCCACACTGCATGGGTAAGTCGAATGGTCAATCTGGTAAGATGGTGCGTCCTTGATATGTTATATGAGGACGTGTAGTCAGACTAGTTGTAGCCAAACACATCACACTAGCTTTTACTGTATATTTCATGCGATTACTTTTGGCATATCGAGATCTAAGCAATCTACAATAGGATGAAAAGACTGGCATCCTTCACATTATTGGCGAACTCAGTTCATAGAAACAAGCAATTCAACCATTCTGTGGGTAAATCAAAAGCGCCACTGGAATATTTTTCACTATCCAATCATACACGCAAAAAGGGGCGATGCCACCATAGGGGCTAGTATGGGCGGCCGCCTCAGGTGGCTGGAAAGTGTGCACCTAGTTTGAGTCGTTCAGGTTGGCCCACGCTAGTTTTGTTCGTCCCAACGCACGAGCAGGCAATGTAAAAAATGAAGAAAAATGTTTCAATTTGGATGGCCCAATAACATAAGTGCAAGGCAGGCCCTATAGCAGGCTGGCGGCCCATACGAGCGCCTCCCATATCGATCGACAGTAGGAAAAATCCCAATTCATTCGCTCCAGCCTCCAGTCTGGTTTGCTCCTAACCTAGCCGCCGCTAGACAGACCGACACAGCACTTCTTCACGCCCTCGTTGGAGGGCGGTCGCCGGGCTTCAAGCGAACGGAAGGACAAGAATATGAAGATCCAACCCTGGGTGTAGCCTGCGTGGGAGGCAGCGGCGGCAGCACGGGCATGGCATCGAGCTTGCGCAAACGGACAGTCACAGCTTGCAAGAGTAGCATGCACAACGAGCAGGTACATCACATCCCTGATTATATCTAATTCAACTCTTCAATTTCTGGCCAATAGTTAAACCTAACGGTGTTTTAAAACTGCTTGTATGTAGGGAATCTATGAGAAAATGAAACCAATTTCTACTTATTTTATAACTCCCCCAATCAATACTGAACTGACTGAATCTGATGTATCTAATCAAGTTTCCGGTGCAAACATACAAGCTCATGTTGTTCTTGAGCCTGAAGTGCCTAATGAACAGACTGCTAATGAAGGATTTGATGCAAACATTTTACATGCTCCTGGTGATGAACATATTGTGTCTAATGAGGGATCTAATGCAACCATTTTGCAAGCTCATTAAAGGATTTAGTGTCTAATGATGATCTACTATGTTGAGAGAGACAGAGATTTGCAGGCATTGATGACAAGCAAATTATAGTGCATTTTCATAGCTTGAGGAAACGTCGAGGCCATCTACCAGAAAGTCCCTATATCATGACAACATAGCATAAATACTTTTCTAATCTATTGTTTGAAACTATTGGCATACTTGTGCAGGATAGATATATTGATATGCAGTTTGCGCACTGGTTATACATGCAATTACACTTTGATATTTTCAGCCAGAGAATGAATAATTCAAGCAGGTACAGACCATGTTTGCAGTCCTTGTACACCATGTTGCATTTTGTGTTTTTTGGTGCTTGCATCATTTAGTGTTTATAATCTGAACTACTTTGGATCATTAGCTGGTTTTCAAAGTGCATGTAGCTTCACATTTCTCAAGTTATGTTGATTTCTGGAGTGCAAGTGCCTTCGTATTTTTTAAGTTACATTTTCGCCCCTGGTAACTTGAATTCGTGGATCAGCCACTGCACACAAATCATACACGAATGCCAGTATGAATTAAATGAAATACAGGGACTTACGCTAGCTCGTTGTACAGGCTCATTGCAGCTCTGCTTGCGCTTGGGATGTTCCATGTACAAGTCCATGTTACCACTTGATTGTATGTGTAGGCCTTGTGCTCCTTGCATCCCCCTCTGCATTTTTGACACGGGGAATGGTTGATCAAATAAGAGGAATCGACCTTGATGTTGTACCGGAGGACAGATACTTGCAAGGTTATATGGGTGTGCAGGATGTGTACCAGATCCCGTAGCGCCGTCATGCTTTGCTAAAAAATGGATTTGCTTGTTTCATATGATATCTCCAGAAGAAATAAGAGTTAAAGTCAGAGTTGCATAGGAGTGTAAGCTAAGAGAGCAGTGAAAGGATATCCAAACATCATCAGAACAGTGCACAAGGGAGTAATGTGTGGATACCTAGTTCGGGCCGGCGTTTGGGCATGCTCGCCTAGCTAGAGTGCGGGTCACGTCAGAGCCGTTGAGGGTGATGCGCTGGCGTTGGCTGGCCGTGCACGGATGCAGATCTTGAGTGGCAGCGGAGCGCTACGATGCGGTGGACGAGACCGTTGGTGAAGCCCCAATGGCCTCAGGGGGCGGAGGTGCGACGATGTGCTCGGTGAAGTAGCCCCGGTGAGCTGGGAGACAGCATCGGTGAAGCGCACCTGATGTGGTGGAACTCGGTGTCTGTGAGGCACATCGGTTGCGGCAGCCAACGTTGTCGGTGGACCACCCGGTGCGGTGGCCGAGGGCGTAGATGAGGTAGCTCCGGTGCGATGGTGAAGCGTGACCGTTGTCCTCGTCCGACACAGAGGTTGGGAACGGTGGGGAAAGAGACGAGACAAGGGGCGATTCGAGGGATGGCAGTGAATTAGGGATTTGAGCAATCTGGGCGCAGAAGGGGACGGTGGAGAAGAGAGATTTTGCAGGGCTGGAATTGGGGCCGCCAGATATTTCAATCCGAAACGTGGAAGCGCGAACTTATATTGTCGTCGTCCTTTTTTTTGGGGGGAGGGGGGAGGGTGGGTGGGTGGCTGGGTGCTACGCGTCCGTCCGACACATGCGACCACCCCGACAGGACTACGCTTCGGTGCCTTAAGGCACCTGCCTTTGTGTCCATGACATGTGGGCCCAACAGGTGGCTGGCCCACATGTCAGTCACCCAAGGGCAGTTGCCTTTAAGGCACCGAAGCAGCGTCCACCCCGACATGACCCTGGTCTGCCTGGTGCGCCTACATTTGAGAATGCAAACGAAACCAATCTTATTTCATTTGCAAATGAATCTATATGTATTACCATGCCCGTGGTTTCCTTGCAATAATTAGTCATTCGAAACGAGATACTCCATCCGTTCACTTTTGTAAGTCATTTCAGACAACTTAAAATGAATTGTTTTGCACATTGTTTGAAATGTATTCAAGGTCTTATAAAAGTGAACAAAGGGAGTACTATAAATTAATTAATGATGAGTTATTTGAAAAAAAATTGAAATGGTACCCACGCTAACGTGGATTAGAGTGTGTCACATAATTAGTTATTTGAATTAGAGTGTGTTTCATGTAGTTAGTTATTTGAATTAGAGTGTATGTCACGTAGCGATCTCCAATTCTAACGTGGATTTCACATTTCACTCTATCCATGCTACTTTTTAATACAAATTCATATGTATATGATGAACACCATGGTAACTTTTGGATGGATTCAAACATATGACCTACAAAATAGCACAACAAATTGAGTCAATGTCAACTTTTCGAAACTTAGTATGGCACGAATTCAAAATAATTACCCGTATGCCTGGTCCTTGGTTCAAATCTTACAATGTACACCGAATTGAAACATCGATATTAAGTCTCGTACTATGTACATTCAAATGTTGTTTTTAGCCCCCCTGCGCACAAATGCTACATACTTCCTATATCGGTAAATCTTCCTCTCCTAACCACCTTAGCAAGCTATCGGTTTCCAACACACGTTCATTCTTTCTCTCCATGTTTCGATCTCTAAGTTTCTCAACTACACAACCCCTTTTTCCACTCCTGTTACCAAATGTATTTACCTCACACACCCGCCATTACACCCCATGCCGAGCTCTCTCTCTCTCCCCCCTCTCCCTCTCACCCTCTCGCGCTAAATACATGCATTGCCTATCTAGCCCCCCCCAACCTCTCGTGCGCACACATGCACGTTGTATATCTAGGTCACTCCCTCGAGACTGTCTCACTCTTTCTTCCGCACGGCGGGCCACACTCGCTCAATCTCGCTCTCTTTATCTGAGTCTCGTTTAACCTCGTTTTCTTTCACACACAAATGATATATCTCCCTGTTCGGGCCTCGATCGGCACACTCTATACTCTCTCACGCAGATTGTCTATCTAGGTCAGTCCATCCAAGCCGCCGCCACTCTTTCGACCTCATGGTGGGCCATGCTCACTCAATCTCTCTCTCTCTCTCTCTCTATATATATATATATATATATATATATAGATATATCTCCGTATGTCTCGATTGACCTCGCTCTTTCTCGAACAAAAACGATATATCACCATGTTTGAGCCCAATTCAACCTATTCACATTGTATACTCTCTCACGCACATCGTCTATCTAGGTCACTCTCTCCAACCCGTCTCACTCTTTCGATCGCACGCCCCCTATGTGATCGGTTGACCTTGCTTCCTCCCACACACAAAATATATCTACACTTTTGTGACTGGATCATCTCTCAAGCTCTATCTTACAGCCCTCACCCTTACCAAAAGCTCAATCGGACAATATCTCTCCGGAGCATATATATTTTTTCAATGAATGTCGGACCACACTCACTTTGTCTCTCTATCTATATGTCTCTCGATTGACCTCGCTTTCTCACACCGTATCTTCCACGCGTGGAAGCTACTACCTCTCCATACCTCGCAAAGCCGGAGCTATTTACATTGCGAGGGGCACTCCAACCTTGGATTAATTTATGTAGGCATTTATTCCGGTCGGTTTAGATTATATTTTCGTAGCATTCGACCCACAACTACTCCAAACACCGTTGCAACCCACGCAACTCCCCTAGTTGTTTTCCCTTTGGCTCGGTCATTGCTCTCTCGCACGTCCTTTCTCGCCTTCAAGGTCGCACCATGGTATTATTGAAAAAACTATGTTGTTCTCTTTAATTATTATAAATAAGCTACAAAACTACACACCAATAGTCCACTTGGAATGGAACAAATTTCGACCCACAAATTAAAGTGCTACAAACTACACACCGAGGGGCCCACATGTCATGAAACAAATTTGGACCCATATACAAACTAAAAAATAAAGGACGAGGATCAAACATGCGACCGAGCCTTCAAGGCGCACATCAATAGGCAACATACGTAGAATAGCAATGTTTGTTGTACCCCCTTTGTTCACATAATATTTTTATATTACCACAACCTAATTAATGGATAACATGTAATATTATTTTTAGTACTATTCGCCTTCACTTACTGGTGGGTTCCATGTGTGCTCTCTCTCTCTCTCTCCTCCCCTTCTGTGTTTAGACGCACGGGCAAACAGGAAGAACTCGCGGGTGATGTTGCCGTTGACCATATCTGGACGCGTTCACAAGTCCCAACACCAGTTTCACGTACTAGCAACACTAGTCAGTGTGTACATGCAATGCACGTTAATTTGGAAGTATATTAAGTGCATGCGGATATTAACTACTAGGATATTATTTGTGTGTTGTCATGTGATTAGTACTATTTTTGGCATGAAATTAACTGCACGCTAAACGTGTTGAGCGCTCGACACTGGAGCAGTCTAGGTCATTGGATGACAAAGAATACATGTGGCTTGATGACGTTTTATATTTAATTTGATACGACTCTAGCAGAACATTCAATCGATCAAACCATACATTTCGTTTACATTATACGACGGTCGATATAAAATAAACAGAAATGATAAATGTTCAAATTTTAAGCATGGCAATCCGAATGTTTTTCATGGCAAATTTAGATTACGCGGCGGCGGCGGGGGCGTCTCGCGGTGGGAAGCGGCTCCTCTGCCATGCTTTGTGTGTCGTCGGGCCACTGACCGACGGCGACGGTGGCGTCTTGCGCCGTTGTTGGCGTACTCCTGGACGTTGGCCTAGCTTCAAGGAAGGCCAAAATGTTCTGGACTTCGGAGCGAGTCAACTGGCGGGAGGAGGCGACTGTTGTTGGTGCAAGGAAGCGGTCGACGGTGGCCATCCATGCCGCTGAGGGGGGCACTAGCACCCGTGCGGGGATAGGCGCTGTCAATGGCGTGGCGGAGACATTCGTGTGCACATGCACCAGCACGGGCGCACACATCAGTGCATGCGCAGGCGCATGCGCTGGCAGGTGCACGGGCACCGGCACGGGCGTGCGCGTCAGTGCACGCGCAGGCGCATGCGCTGGCAGGTGCACGGGCGCATGAAAGTCGGCGGGGACCTCGTGGAACCCCGTGGCATCAAGCTCGGCGACAATGTGCGGCTCCCAGCCCATCAATGCCACGGGGATGGGCGCTGGCGCAGTCGGGGCGACGGGAGCCGGAACGGGAGCGGGGACAGGCGCCGCGTCTTCCCGCAAGGCCAGTTCAAGCTCATCCCAAAGCACCTTATGTTCTTGAGACTCCTGCTGGGTGTCTTCCTCATGAAACTGGAACACTAAGGGTAGACCATCATGATGTGGCATGGCGTACGTTTAGGTCAGGCTAGTTCGAGGTAGACGACAGGAGAATCGGAGAGGAAGAGAGAGGATTGTAGCGATACCGGGTAGTGCGGGGTTGATTTTAAACTGCGGCGCCGGCAACTTTAAAAGTGGGAGCAGTTGGGACGACGGTGGGCGGCGGAGCCTGGTCAAAGGGCTCGCCTTCCGGTGAGTCTGCACAGCTGTCTGCTCGCACGCCTCCCTGACAGCCGGCGCAGCGGTCTGCTCGCACACCTCCCGTCGACTCACACGCTTGCTGGGACGGCACCTGCCGATGAGAAGCGGGGACTCGTGGTGGCACGTAAACGCCCACAGTTTCAATAGTGAAAGCGTCCGCCTTAACGTGACAGGTCTTTGTTCGAAAATACCTTGGCTCTTCATTTGTGCAACTTTTCTCGAATTGAAGAAAAAACTTACAAAGTAATATTTGTGCCATATCACGTGACCATGCTCAGTTTCAAGAATTTATGCTCACTTTTGGATTTTATGAAATTTAAGATCCAGGATTCGAAACAATATCATAACCTGCATCATGCAATAAATTTTCAAGCCATACATCTGTCCTGTTGTATTTCTTAAGAATGGATTTGGTCAAACATTTTGCTTAGTTAAACCCCCTTTCCTGTTTATAGGGCTCAATTCAAAAATCTCACCAACCAAGGTAGATGGTGAGTGGTGGAACAATTGTTGTAGTTTGCAGAACCACTCAATTAATGCACTTGTTTTCCTCAAAAATTGTGTTTACGAATGCATTAATTGCAATGCATGCATGCATAAAGTACATGCATTGGTCAATTTTCTCTTAATTCTTGCATGTAATGATTTATTGCACCTTGAAATCTGAACATGTGATGGGGAACAACCAAATTGAGACTTATAAAATGGGAAAATTAAAATTTTGAGATAAGCCCTATAAACCGTAAAAGGATAATCCCTACATACCAGTGCATTGCCTGATATATTAACTCAAGTACTAGGCACGAACAAACGGGCTCAATTCTGTGCTCATCCTAGTGTAGTAGTAGTAGTACTGGGCAATGCAGTTCACGGGTGACCTTGACGAGCGGCGACCGAGGGAATTGAACCGTTCTCGGCACGGTAGGTAACGTTGTCTAGTTACTAAAGCATCCCTCCGTTGTTCATCGGTAGTCATTATGGACCGGGGACATGAGGGGAATTTCCTAGGGCTGGAATTCTGGCCGCCAGATATTTCGACTTGAAACGCTGAGGCTCGACTAGTTGGGGTTGCCTAATGTGCATACCACGCAAGCCACCGAAGGACACGAGCCTGTTTTTTTAGGATCAACACGAGCCAAGGTCTAGCTGGTACGCCGTTGGGTCCTACCATTCGAGAATACGAAAGGAACCTTTTAAATTGCCGAACAAATCTATGTGATTACAATACCCGTATTTTCCTTGAAAATACTAATCTCAACGTGGTAATTGATTTATGATGAGTTGTTGAATTAGAGTGAGTTTGTGATATAGTGATCTCAATGTGGATTTCACATTTCATGGTATCCCTAGTAAGTTTTCCAATGCAAATTCAAATTTAAAAGATGAACAATATGGAGGTGAGAAAACTTTGTATGTATCAAGCATATGACCACACACACACACAAACACACACACACATACACACACACACAGACACAGACACACACGCACGAACACAACAACAATCCAATAAGTATAGTGCATCTATTTTTCCAACCCATGCATGTATGACACGAATTCAAAAATACTCCTTCCATTCCTAAATATTAGTCTTTTAGAGAGTTCAACAAGTGACTACATATGGAGCAAAATGAGTGAATCTAGACTCTAAAATATGTCTATATACATCCGTATGTGCCAGTCCATTTGAAGCCTCTAAAAAGACTAATATTTAGGAATGAAGGGAGTAAAATGTAAGACATCCATGGTCCTCAGTTCAATATTTAAAATGAACATGAAACTGAAACATGAATATTAAGTCTAGTACTACAGTACATGCAAATGTTGTGTTTAGGCGGAGCTATGATTGTCGGGGGTCAACCCCTCGACCTTAGATAAAATTGTGGAGCTCTGTTTAGGGTTGTTTAGATTATATTTATCCCCACCCTCCCAACCACCGATTGGTTGTGCACGCCCCACCCCTCCTCCCCGGGAGAATATCATGTGCCCCCATACCTTAGATGCTATATGCCAATACGAGTTGCTTGGAGCTTGTAGATCTGAGATATAGCAGCTCACATGATGTGTCTTAATTTTTTTGCAGGAAACCTTGATGAGTTTGAGAATTGCACACAATTTGTACAAAAACTACTTAGATGCCCTTTGATCCCATATCCAACGACCTCGAAGCTCATATCACCGTAGCATCTAAGATGAAGGAGGACATCATATTCTCCTGTATGTAAGAATATCATGTGCTACCACACCTTAGATGCTTTGGTGATACAAGCTCTTCGGAGGCGTTGGATTTTTGACCCAACACCTCCTCGGTGGTTTGAATGGTTTTTTGCTAAAAAGCCCCAAAAGAGTTCGGCCACTGCTTACAAACACAAAGATTGCTCAGATGCCATTGGATCTCAGATCAAACGACCTCCAAGCTCGTATCACCGTAGCATCCAAGCCGCGATAGCACCTTATGTTTTCTCGCACGGGAGAGTATGAGGTGCTCCCGCACCGTAGATTTTATGGTGATACGAGTTCACTAAGATCTAAGGGCCCACAGTAGGAGGTTTGAATGTTTTTGCAATATACGGCTGATAGAGTTTGGGAAATGCACAGAAAGTACAAGTACTATGCATGTGCCATCTGATCTATGATCATACGACCTAGATGCTCATATCACCATAGCGGGTAATTAAGCTATGGGGAGCACCTAATATGAGCACCAGGGAGCCGTTGGATCGAAGATGCAGCTGCACACACGAGGCCTGAATGTTTTATTTGAAAAAAAACCTTTGGAGAGTTTGGAAATTGCGCATAATCACAAAGACTACTCCCAAACCATTGGATCTCACTTCCAATGGTGTAAAAACACATATCACCATAGTATCTAAGCTGCAGGGTGGATGTGATATTCTATGCCGCTATCATTCTTGTTCGTAAACTTGCAAAATACATGTAACTCGTGCCGTTACTTGTCTAACCGCGCAAAGTGTTTGTTCAAAAAAACCATCCTACACTGAAATATCAGAACAACACACGGGGGTCCCACTTGTCATTAATCAAATTTGGACCTAAAACTAACAAATCTGAAAGACGAGATTCAAACTGGCAACCTGGACTAGAAAGCGTAAGTCGATAGCCTGAAAAAACGAACGGTTGTTGGCTTTGTCCCATAACTTGATTTTATACAGTACTTGCGTTGAGTAGAGTAGAGGGAGTGCCTCGTCAACACGTGCATGACCGTTGTCTCACTTACTGGTGGGTCCCAGGTCTGCGATCTCAATCTCTCTTCTCTCCATCGTCTAACCTTTGCACGGGCACAAACGAAGAGCGGCGCTAGCTTGCCGTGGTGTTATTACAACTAAAAAAAGCTTGGAATTGTGGCTGGTCGAGATGGAGCTAACCGTGCCACGTTTGCATGATGAAGTTGTGTGGCTAGTGGGGTGTTTTTGACCGACTGGCTGGGTCCCGAGGTCGAACCATAGGTACTATGTCTGATACAGTATATTTTTACACGCACATTTTTCCTCCGTGCCGAGACGTGGCACACCCTACCACGCGGTTTCCGGGTCCTCTCGGGTGGTGCACGCATATATTCTTCCTGACGTGGGACGCCCTACCGCGTGTTTTCTGGGTCCTCATCAGTCGTAGCGCCGAAGCAAGTAAATGAGTCGTCAAATCATGAAAGACCACCTTTCCCGCCGAGTACATTAGTGAAGCACGGTGGCTAGCTAGTTGGGCTAGTTTGACCGATTTGCTAGGCCGCTGCCACATTTATTTTTTCACCCCTTTTTTATCTACTTGCCGGCAGGTAAATTTAAATATCCACCGCGGCATTGGTCTGGTGTTTGCGTGCGGCAGGATTTTTATTTTTTTGATTGACGAGAGCAGGCGCGGTAGGATTTTTAATTTTTTGATTGATGGGAGCAGGCGCGGCAGCAATTAGTCATGATGACTCCGCTTGTAAAAACCCACAGCTCCCTTATGTGAGAAGTCGTCGACTGGTGTTTTACCGTGGTGAAAACCAAAAGATTCCCCGCTCCTCGGCTGGCTCTCTCCGCCTTCCCATAGATTGCATTGCCTTTCAGCCGTTTCGCCCCCTTTGCTTCCTCTCCCAATTGCTTCTACCTGGTGCCATGGCGGCGCAGTAGATCATGGAGTCCGAGGTGAGGCGCCTGACACAGGAGCTCCATGCCAAGGATGCGGAGCTCAGGGCCAAGGACGTGGAGCTTTGTGAGCTCAAGGAGGAGAGGAGTGCCATGCTCCTCCATTATGTGCGGGAGTTCACGGAGCTTAAAAGGCGGCAGGCGTCCACCACAAAGATGCTCGAGGCATCGGCGGTGTTGCTGCAGAAAGCGGGAGATATGATAGGCTGTCAGGGGAGCCAGCTGGAGCGCGAGCGGCCGATCATGACGAGGTCCAGGATCGCCTCAGCCACTTGGTGAACCAAGTTGCCACGCACGTGTTGCGGCTGCGCGATGCCTACTGTCGTGCCAGCGCGACGATGCCAGCCGTGGGGCTAAACCCGTTTGACCACCCGGTCGACTTCAACGAGCTGCGGCTTCCTGACCTGGTCTCCTTCTTCACCTATATCTCCGAGGAGCTGAGCCGTCTCCGTGCGATGGTGGGGGCTGAGCTGGACAAGGAGGGGTTGCGGGCTGCCATTGCCGTTGCCGGGCGAATCCTTTCAGGGCTCTGTCACCGGAATCCATTCGTGCCATTGGACGCCGTCTTTGACGAGCTGGCTCCCGTCGACCGGGAGCAGGCTCTGCGGGCGGTTGCACCCTGCATCACCAACGTCATACGCCTCAAGAAGCAGAGGGACTTCGGTGGTGTTTAGGCGCCCTCTGCATGGGCATGTCCATGTCTCGGCGCAACATGACCGTTGGATCAAACTCAGACAGTGCAGATCAGTCACTGTAGCACAAAGCGTGTGGGTGTGTTTGGTTGCATTCTCATCTCAATATAGTTGTTTCCTCTTCATGTATTTTTGTCAACCTACTTGTGTGGACTCATGAACCCTTCATGGTTCATGCACTCTGCCAAACACCCAAAAGTGGGTCGAGAAGGGAACTTTTGCTCCCATCCCATGCACCTTTCATACACCCTATCTAACACTATAGGATGTGCTTCATATGGTTCATGTTTCATGGAGTACTGTAGCACCATACTCTCTGTGCGGTGTGGACCTAGTTCTGTTAACATTGATCTCACCGTTCATTCTCGACCTGACAGTTGAAAAAGCGGTACTATGTTACATATAGGAGTAGTTGACATGCGCACAACATCATTTGTTATCGTCATATCTTACTACACTAGCAACAAGATTGTGTAGTACTGACGTATGAACCACTGCACATGCCTAGTAGTAGGAGCACTATGTATGTTCAAGTGGCTGCCGTGTTTCGCACTCCTCCGTCGTAAGAGTGGAAAGGCTTGCTGTAATCATTTTTTTCTTCAGAATGAAAAATAGTGGACACACTCTACTGTGCGGATCCTCCTCCAGCCATGCACTAAATTACTCACTTTCGCTGATGCGTGGGACAGCCAGCACCTGGGTCCACCAGCCATGCACTAAATTACTCCGTAGTAGAGTGACGGTAGACTACCCAGATCGAACCGCCGCAGTAATGCCCAATGAGCCGTCAAAACACAAAACCCCCTCCTCTCCAGCAGTAAGTTGGACGGACGAAGCAACCATCATTTCACTCTTCTCTCTCAGCTTCCTCTCTTGAAGAAAACCCCCACTCGCTTCGTTTCTCCCTCATCTCCTTCCTCCTTTCACTCTTCTCTCTCAGCTTCCTCTCTTGGATGGACGCCGGAGCACCTACCGACGTGATGTCTATGGCTCTGGCCAAAACCGTCGAGACTCATGGTACGAAGAAGCACAAGCACCCCGCCGAGACTACCGCAGACAAGCTCAAAGACATCGCCCTGTCCAAGCCCCCCTCTCCGGGATCCCTCATTAAGCAAGTCCAGGTAATGTCTCTTGTTGACAATCTTTTTCTTGATCTTGATTGTGTTTTTTCATCTAACACGCAGTACTAGTACTGGTAGTACAATACAACTTTCTGGGTGATCTTGCATGTGATTTTAGTGTGCCAAATGACGGTTCTAAATTCCTCTTTTTACCAAAACATGCGAGAGGTTGACACTGATTTCTTATAGATTACTTTCAACTACTCCCTCTGTCCCAAATTTCTTGTCTTAGATTTGTCTAGATACGGATGTATCTAATAGTAAATGTGACTTGATACATCCGTATCTAGACAAATCTAAGACAAGAATTTTGGGACGGAGGGAGTAATTTATGAACATCAATGCTACCTTTTAAGAGGGTATATTTTCCTCAGTAACTTGTGTTATGGATATTGCATGTAATCCCTCTGCTCTCATGCCTTTGAAGACATGTTCTAGTGTCTTTGTTCACTCATTTCTGTGCGTATATGTAGTCATATATGGAGTATAATATCGAAAATCATCTTATATTTCTGAACGGAGGTAGTAATAAAATATGGTTTCTGTTTGAATTAGAACCAGGTCCGTGGTGGAGATGAAGTTCACAAAGTCATGCCGTGTGAACTGGAAGACCTGATGACGAGTTCTACTGCTGAACTATCCAGCTGCTGTGTCCTTGTCGCCACATGTCCTGAACTAGTGTTTTCCTATAGCATTGTTGTCAGGCGTGTTCTCGAGGCTGTACTTGACCACAACAATGTCCTGGCTGTGCCTTCGATTACGAAGGGTGTGGTTCTTGTAAAGCTTCCCACCAAATCTGATGCGGCCTGTCTTCATCATCATGTTTATGAGTGGAAAGACCACTCTGTTAGGTTCTCCAAGGTTGACAAGATGGTGATGGTGCATGTAGACATCTCACACGAAGTCCATGGCCTAGTCAGTTATGCGGGGTTCACCCCGTCGGTCGGTGGCAAGAAATAGTCTGCAGAGTTTAGTTAGTGCAACTTTGCTTGTCTGTAGTAAGTACTATTGTTCAGTACTTGATTTGTGTTTGTGAACCCTGTATTGTTTATTAGTACTGCCGCTTCTGGTGTGTGGTCAGTCCTGAGAACGGTCTATGTTAATGTCTGTCCACTCAATTCAGTCTATACATTCTGAAGTATCCAGATCATATTTTTTGTGAGGACGGTTTATCGATTATGGTTACACTCCAATATCTGTATGCATTGCAGGGTTTATCGCACCCACCAGGATTTCCCGTCCCATGGATGTTCGGTCCATACGATTTGTCACGACCTTTGGACTGTCCTGCTTATGGGAGTAGGCAGGGCCCCTGCATGCCACGCGTAGTTGGACGATCAATCTTCTATTTAGTACTTCAACATAGTGATTTCCTGGTAAGGATTCACTCGTGTCACATCAAGTAAATCTTATTGATTTACTGTCTAACTCTTATTGATTTAATGTCATGTTTTCTTTCTTTTCCTGCAATTTTACGATGCAGGTTTTGCCATGTGACATTCATCACAGAATAAACCGTTTGGTTTGCTCTATGATGGCTATTTTTGCAGGTTTCACTTCTTATGTCGTGTCAGTAACGAAGGCATTGTACATCACTTATATTACTGGAAAAAATTGGACCAGTCTGTTGTCTGAGTACAAGCTGAATCCATATGATGAACTGCAGTTTGTTTAACAAAAATGCCACAATTAGTCCTTCTCGCGTTTAAAAGAAATGAAGAAAAAACTGGATCACGGTCACGGATCCTAGTCAAGTTAGAAAGCTGATCATAGCAGACTAGACACGATCGCCACTATCTCGCACAGATCGAGCACCGGCAGTTGCTCTAGCACTGACAGCGGCAGCAGCTCAGTCTGATCCAGCTGAGGATTGGGCACCGACCGCGTCAACGGATCAGTCTGATCTACCGGAGGATCGGGCATCAACACCGGCACCAGCTCTACAAGGAGCACCATCTCCGGCAGCAGCAGCGGCTTCGGCACCTGCACCAACACTTGCACTTGCATTTGGTCCGGCCCGTGCAGTTGCACCGTCAACAGACTGGGCTGCAGTTTGCACTTCATATACCAAAGTCCTTACAAAAACTGACATGTCCACCTTCTTGGTAAGCTTTGGCCGCCCAAGTGCTTCGTTCTTTTTTCTTTCCATGTTGTTTCACATGATTCACTTTGTTGATCTAACTGTTTGGGTATGTCTTCTTGTTTGCAAACAGAGAATTCCTAGAGCAACGAGGGAGTCGTTCAGCAATCCGGGCAACCGCGACCAAGTTTCTCTTACCATGCGCAACCTTGGTGTGAATGAACCTGCTCAATATACCGTAAGTACAAAGGATGGTCACATGATGATTGATGCTAAAGGATGGTCAAGGTTCAAATCTAAATCATATCTTGCGGTAGGGGATGATGTCAAAATTGAACTTTCTCGGCAAGGAGAGCTGGTCCAAATCAACTTTGAAATTCTTCAGTAGCAGCACGCAACTGCTGAACTGATCTATCCTCCGAGAGATTTTGATGTAATAATCCGGCATGGTGAAACAAGTGTCGTGTGTGTATAAGTAGTACGACAGTATTATTTATCACATGGTATATCGTTGATAGAATTGCAACTCTTGTTGCTGGTTAGGAACTGTCGTTCGATTTCATTCCAATAGCTGCCGTGCTTTATTCAATTTTGTGTATTCGCCTTGCGACAGCATCTAAAACCAGTGCAGTACCGATTGCTTGCAATATGAAAAGCGCTGAGGTAGAACACATGGCCCCCCAAACATACAGGGTCGGCCTGCGGCCCAAAGTCCAGAACCGTGAGCCTATCTGAGTATTATATTCTCGTCTGAACCCCCATAAAAAAAGCTGAACCCCATAATGCCCGTGCGTTGCAGCGGGAGTATATTTCTTGGCAAGGTGAGCCTGTGATATAAAAGATTTGTATATTTCTTTACAGAGGGAGTATCTCTCTGTCAAAAAATATATTTATGTGTAACTAGTTACTCCTGTCTTTCTACTTCCTTTTGCTGATATGTGGGGCAACCGGCAACGGGGTCCACGTGCCATATGCACAAATTAGAGTGTACAAATTCACGGTAGACACACCCCGGTCGTAGCGCCGCAGTAATGCCCAATGAGCCATCAAATCAGAACCCCCCTTTCCAGCTTTGGCAGTAAGCTGGACAGACGAAGCGGCAATATTTCACTGGGCCTGAATCCCCTTCTCCCTCGTCTGCTTGTTCAGAGAAAACCCCCGCTCGGCGATTGCATAGGGTTTTCTCATGGAGAACCAGGTACGAATTCTTCATCCATCCCCGATAAATCCAAGTCCCTGGGTCGTAGGTAATCCTAGGATGGCAGCCGCCACCGTTGATGCATTTTTCTTTGTACTGAATCTAGTGTGTTTCAGTTGCAGTGCCCGAAGTGCGAGTACCCTACAGATTTCTGCGCCCTCGGCGAGACACCACACTTGTTCCTTCTCATCCTACCACAGCATTTTGAAATGCGCACAATATGTTCCTAGAATCCTCTTCTCTATCCAGGAGGGTGTTTTTTTTTTGACCATGCTATGTTCTCATATTATTTTGCCTGTAGTGTATTATTTGCTCTGCCAGAATACATGTACTCAAGATGCTCGGCCTTGCCATAACTGAATACACTAGTTTAATGGTCACAGTGAAGACAATCCATGTATATTACTTCCGAGTTGGGTTCATGAACCAATAAGATCGCTGCTTTTTTTATGGCCGAATGATAACCCACAAGTATAGGGGATCCCAACAGTTTTCGAGGGTAGAGTATTCAACCCAAATTTATTGATTCGACACAAGGGGAGCCAAAGAATATTCTCAAGTATTAGCAGCTGAGTTGTCAATTCAACCACACCTAGAAACTTAGTGTCTGCAGCAAGGTGTTTAGTAGCAAAGTAATATGATAGTGGTGGTAACGGTAACAAAAGTAAATACAGCAAAAGTAATGTTTTTATTATTTTGTAGTGATTGTAAAAGTAACAACACAAAAGTAAATAAGCAAGAACCAGTATATGGAAAACTCATAGGCACCGGATCAGTGATGGATAATTATGCCGGATGTGGTTCATCATGTAACAGTCATACCATAGGGTGACACAGAACTAGCCCCAGTTCATCAATGTATTGTAGGCATGTATTCCGAATATAGTCATACGTGCTTATGGAAAAGAACTTGCATGCCATCTTTTGTCCTACCCTCCCGTGGCAGCGGGGTCCTATTGGAAACTAAGGGATATTAAGGCCTCCTTTTAATAGAGAACCGAAACAAAGCATTAGCACATAGTGAATACATGAACTCCTCAAACTAAGGTCATCATCGGGAGTGGTTCCGATTATTGTCACTTCGGGGTTGCCGGATCATAACACATAGTAGGTGACTATAGACTTGCAAGATAGGATCAAGAACTCACATATATTCATAAAAACATAATAGGTTCAGATCTGAAATCATGGCACTCGGTCCCTAGTAACAAGCATTAAGCATAGCAAAGTCATAGCAACATCAATCTCAAAACATAGTGGATACTAGGGATCAAACCCTAACAAAACTAACTCGATTACATGATAAATCTCATCCAACCCATCACCGTCCAGCAAGCCTACGATGGAATTACTCACGCACGGCGGTGAGCATCATGAAATTGGTGATGGAGGATGGTTGATGATGACGACGGCGACGAATCCCCCTCTCCGGAGCCCCGAACGGAATCCAGATCAGCCCTCCCAGAGAGATTAGGGCTTGGCGGCAGCTCCATATCGTAAAGCGCGATGATTTCTTCTCCTTGATTTTTTTCTCCCCGAAAGCCGATATATGGAGTTGGAGTTGGCGTCAGAGGGCCACCAGAGGGCCTACGAGGTAGGGGGGCGCGCCCCCACCCTCGTGGACAGGGTGTGGCCCCCCTGGTCTTCATCTTTGGTGAGGATTTTTTATTAATTATCCTAAGATATTCCGTGGAGTTTCAGGTCGTTCCGAGAACTTTTATTTTCTGCACATAAAACAACACCATGGCAATTCTGCTGAAAACAGCGCCAGTCCGGGTTAGTTCCATTCAAATCATACAAGTTAGAGTCCAAAAAAAGGGCAAAAGTGTTTGGAAAAGTAGATACGACGGAGACGTATCAACCCCCCAAGCTTAAACCCTTGCTTGTCCTCAAGCAATTCAGTTGACAAACTGAAAGAGAAAAAGAAAAACTTTTACAAACTCTGTTTGCTCTTGTTGTTGTAAACATGAAAAGCCAGCATTGAAGTTTCAGCAAATATGATGGACTAACCATACTCACAATAACACAAAGGTCTCACAATTACTCATATCAATAGCACAATCAGCTAGCGAGCTATAATAACAAAACTCGGATGACAACACTTTCTCAAAATAATCATAACATGATATAACGAAATGGTATCTCGCTAGCCCTTTCTGAGACCACAAAACATAAATGTAGAGCACCTTCAAAGATCAAGGACTGACTAAACATTGTAATTCATGGTAAAATAGATCCAGTCAAGTCATACCCAACATAAACCAATAACAATGAATTCAAACGACAATGTGCTCTCCAGCGGGTGCTTTTTAATAAGAAGGGTGATGACTCAACATAAAAGTAAATAGATAGGCCCTTCGCAGAGGGAAGCAGGGATTTGTAGAGGTGACAGAGCTCAGTTTTAAAATAGAGATTGAATAACATTTTGAGCGGCATACTTTTGCTGTCAACGCAACAACTATGAGATGACGATATCTTCCATGCTAAACAAATTATAGGCGGTTCCAAAACAGAATGGTAAAGTTTATACTCCCCCTCCTCCACAAGCATCAATCCATGGCTTGATCGAAACAACGAGTGCCTCCAACATTCAACGGGTCCCAAGGGGAGTTTTGTTTGCAATTATTTTGATTTAGTTTGCATAAAGCATGGGACTAGTCATCCCGGTGACCAGCCATTTTTCTCGTGAATGAGGAGAGGAGTCCACTCCTCTTGAGAATAACCACCTGACATGGAAGATAAGGACAGGCCTAGTTGGAACATGAGCTGCTCGAGTATACAAAACAGAATTTCATTTGAAGGTTTGGAGTTTGGCACATACAAATTTACTTGAAACGGCAGGTAAATACCGCATATAGGAAGTTATAGTGGACTCATATGGAACAACTTTGAGGTTTAAAGGAGTTTGGATGCACAAGTAGTATTCCCGCTTAGTACAGGTGAAGGCTAGCAAAAGACTGGGAAGCAACCAACTAGGAGAGTGACAACAGTCGTAAACATGCATTAAAATTAATTTACACCGAATACAAGCATGAGTAGGATATAATATACCATGAACATAAATATCATGAAGGTTATGTTGATTTGATTCAACTACATGCGTGAACATGTGCCAAGTCTAGTCACTCAATTCATTTAAAGGAGGATACCATCCCATCATACCACATCATGATCATTCTAATAACATGTTGGCACGCAAGGTAAACCATTATAACTCATAGCTAATCAAGCATGTCACAAGCAACTATAATCTCTAAATGTCATTGCAAATATGCTTACTTCATAATAGCTAACTCAGGAACGATAAATCATCATATTTACAAAAACAAGAGAGGTCAAGTTCATACCGGCTTTTCTCATCCCAATAAGTCCATCATATATCATCATTATTGCCTTTCACTTGCACGACCGAACAAAGTGTATAATAATAAGAGTGCACATGCATTGGACTAAGCTGGAATCTGCAAGCATTCAACTCAAGAGAGAAGACAAGTAATATGCGCTCTAAGTTAAATAAACAATCATGCATATAAGAGCCACTAAGCATTTTCAATATGGTCTTCTCGACCCCCAAAGAAAGGAAAAGAAAAACTATTTACACGGGAAAGCTCCCAACAAGCAAAAAAAAGAATGGGAAATATTTTTGGGTTTTCATTTTTAATTACTACAACAAAGAAATAAACTACTACTATTTGTTTTTGGTTTTTTAAGGTTTATTAAGCACACAAGAAGAAAGCAGGAAAAAGAAAATAATCTAGCATGGATATTACAGTGAAAGAGTATGAACACCGACATCTGGCAATGAGTGTGTGTGAACATAAATGTAATGTCGGTGGGAGATACGTACTCCCCCAAGCTTAGGCTTTTGGCCTAAGTTGGTCTATTGCCAGGGATAAGTGGAGGAGGGCCACCGTGGGCCCACGAGGCAGGGGGCGCGCCTAGGGGGGTAGGGCGCGCCCTCCACCCTCGTGACCAGGTGGCAGCTCCCCCTGCGGTGATTTTTGCACAGTAAATTCTTAAATATTCCCGAAAAAATCATATTAAATTGGCATGGCATTCTGAGGACTTTTATTTTCGGGATATTTTTATATTGCACGGATAAGTCAGGAAACAGACAAAAAAAATACTATTTTACTTTATTTCTACTAAATAACAGAAAATATAAAGAGGGTACAAAAGGTTGTGCTTCTAGTTTCATCCATCTCATGTTCATCAAAAAGAATCCACTAACAAGGTTGATCAAGTCTTGTTAACGAGCTCATTCTGATTAACACGGAACCGGAGAAATTTCAAATAGCACTAATTTACCTCAACGGGGATATGAAAATCCCCAACAATAAGAATATCATACTTTTTCTTGACAGTAGGGAGAGGAAATTCAAAACCTCCAAATATAATCGATGGAATTTTTCCAATAGAGTTGATACTGTGAAACTGAGGTTGTTTCCTCGGAAAGTGTACTGTGTGCTCATTGCCATTAACATGAAAAGTGACATTGCCTTTGTTGCAATCAATAACAGCCCCTGCAGTATTAAGGAAAGGTCTTCCAAGAATAATGGACATACTATCATCCTCGGGAATATCAAGAATAACAAAGTCTGTTAAAATAGTAAAGTTTGCAACCACAACAGGCACATCCTCACAAATACTGACAGGTATAACAATTGATGTATCAGCCATTTGCAAAGATATTTCAGTAGGTGTCAACTTATTCAAGTCAAGTCTACGATATAAAGAGAGAGGCATAACACTAACACCTGCTCCAAGATCACATAAAGCAGTTTTAACATAATTTCTCTTAATGGAGCATGGTATAGTAGGTACTCCGGGATCTCCAAGTTTCTTTGGTATTCCACCCTTAAAAGTATAATTAGCAAGCATGGTGGAAATTTCAGCTTCAGGTATCTTTCTTTTATTAGTAATAATATCCTTCATATACTTAGAATAAGGATTTGTTTTGAGCACATCAGTTAATCGCATACGCAAAAAGATAGGTCTAATCATTTCAGCAAAGCGCTCAAAATCCTCATCATCCTTTTTCTTGGATGGTTTCGGAGGAAAAGGCATGGGTTTCTGAACCCATGGTTCCCTTTCTTTACCATGTTTCCTAGCAACGAAGTCTCTTTTATGATAGCGTTGATTCCTTGATTGTGGGTTATCAAGATCAACAGCAGGTTCAGCTTCTACATCATTATCATTACTAGGTTGAGCATTAACATGAACATTATCATTAACATTATCACTAGGTTCATGTTCATCACCTGATTGTGTTTCAGCATCAGAAATAGAAATATCATTTGTATTCTCAGGTGGCTCAGCAATAGGTTCACTAGAAGTTTGCAAAGTCCTATCATTTTTCTTTTTCTTCCTATTAGAATAACTAGGTACATCAATATCATTTCTTTGAGAATCTTGCTCGATTCTCTTAGGGTGGCCTTCAGGATACAAAGGTTCCCGAGTCATTCTACCGGTTCTAGTAGACACTCTAACAACATAATCATTTTTCTTACTATTCATTTCATCAAGCGCTTCTTTTTGAGCTTAAAGTACTTGTTCTACTTGAGTGGTAACCATAGAAGCATGTTTGCTAACAAGTTTAAGTTCACCTCTAATACCAGCCATATAATCACCCAAGCGTTTAATCATATAGGCATCTTGTTTTAATTGTCTACCAAAATAAGCATTAAAGTCATCTTGCTTAAACATAAAGTTATCAAACTCATCCAAGCACTGACTAGAAATTTTAGTAGGAGGGACTTCAGCTTTATCATATCTATAGAGAGAATTTACCTTTACTACCTGTGTCGGGATATCGAGAGGTTCTTCAGTAAATAAGTAATTGAGATCATATACTTCTTCAACAGGCGGTAAATTAAGACCGTGTATTTCTTCAATAGGAGGTAAATTCTTAACATCTTCAGCTTTAATACCTTTTTCTTTCATAGATTTCTTTGCCTCTTGCATATCTTCAGGACTGAGAAATAGAACACCTCTCTTCTTCGGAGTTGGTTTAGGAATAGGCTCAATAATTGGCTCAGGAGCTGGCTCGGGAGGTGCCCAATTATTTTCATTTGTCAACATATTGTTCAATAGAATTTCTGCTTCATCCAGTGTTCTTTCCCTGAAAAGAGAACCAGCACAACTATCCAGGTAATCTCTGGAAGCATCGGTTAGTCCATTATAAAAGATATCAAGTATTTCAGGTTTCTTAAGAGGATGATCAGGCAAAGCATTAAGTAACTTGAGAAGCCTCCCCCAAGCTTGTGGGAGACTCTCTTCTTCAATTTTCACAAAGTTATATATTTCCCTCAAGGCTGCTTGTTTCTTATGAGCAGGGAAATATTTAGCAGAGAAGTAATAAATCATATCTTGGGGACTTTGCACACAACCAGGATCAAGAGAATTAAACCATATCTTAGCGTCACCCTTTAATGAGAATGGAAATATTTTGAGTAAATAAAGGTAGCGCGATCTCTCATTATTAGTAAACAGGGCAGCTATATCATTCAACTTAGTAAGATGTGCCACAACAGTTTCAGATTCATAGCCATAGAAAGGATCAGATTCAACCAAAGTAATTATATCTGGATAAACAGAAAAATCATAATAATCCTTATCGGGAACACAAATAGGTGAAGTAGCAAAAGCCGGGTCGGGTCTCATTCTATCTCTAAAAGATTCTTTACTCCATTTAACTAGCAACCTCTTAAGTTCATATCTATCCTGGCAAGCAAAAATAGCGACAGAAGATTCTCCATCAAAAAGATAACCTTCAGGAATAAGAGGCATATTTTCATCATCACTCTCATCATTGTATTCAGGTGTAATAATTTCTCTTTGTCTAGACCTAGCAATTTGCTCATCAAGAAATTCACCAAGGGGCACAGTAGTATCAAGCATAGAAGTGGTTTCATCATAAGTATCATGCATAGCAGAAGTGGCATCATCAATAACATGCGACATATCAGAATTCATAGCAGTAGCAGGTTTAGGTGTCGCAAGCTTACTTATAACAGAAGGAGAATCTAGTGCAAGGCTACATGGCAGTTCCTTACCTCCCCTCGTAGTTGAGGGCAAAATCTTGGTCTTAGCGTCTTTCAAGTTCTTCATAGTGTCCAGCAGATATAAATCCCAAGTGACTCAAAGAATAGAGCTATGCTCCCCGGCAACGGCGCTAGAAAAAGGTCTTGATAACCCACAAGTATAGGGGATCGCAACCGTTTTCGAGGGTAGAGTATTCAACCCAAATTTATTGATTCGACACAAGGGGAGCCAAAGAATATTCTCAAGTATTAGCAGCTGAGTTGTCAATTCAACCACACCTAGAAACTTAGTATCTGCAGCAAGGTGTTTAGTAGCAAAGTAATATGATAGTGGTGGTAAGGGTAACAAAAGTAAAGACAACAAAAGTAATGTTTTTGTAATTTTGTAGTGATTGTAACAGTAACAATGGAAAAGTAAATAAGCGAGAACCAGTATATGGAAAACTTGTAGGCACCGGATCAGTGATGGATAATTATGCCGGATGTGGTTCATCATGTAACAGTCATAACATAGGGTGACACAGAATTAGCTCCAGTTCATCAATGTAATGTAGGCATGTATTCCGAATATAGTCATACGTGCTTATGGAAAAGAACTTGCATGCCATCTTTTGTCCTACCCTCCCGTGGCAGCGGGGTCCTATTGGAAACTAAGGGATATTAAGGCCTCCTTTTAATAGAGAACCGGAACAAAGCATTAGCACATAGTGAATACATGAACTCCTCAAACTAAGGTCATCACCGGGAGTGGTTCCGATTATTGTCACTTCGGGGTTGCCGGATCATAACACATAGTAGGTGACTATAGACTTGCAAGATAGGATCAAGAACTCACATATATTCATGAAAACATAATAGGTTCAGATCTGAAATCATGGCACTCGGGCCCTAGTGACAAGCATTAGCATAGCAAAGTCATAGCAACATCAATCTCAGAACATAGTGGATACTAGGGATCAAACCCTAACAAAACTAACTCAATTACATGATAAATCTCATCCAACCCGTCACCATCCAGCAAGCCTACAATGGAATTACTCACGCACGGCGGCGAGCATCATGAAATTGGGGATGGAGGATGGTTGATGATGACGACGGCGACGAATCCCCCTCTCCGGAGCCCCGAACGGACTCCAGATCAGCCCTCCCGAGAGAGATTAGGGCTTGGCGGCGGCTCCGTATCGTAAAACATGATGATTTCTTCTCCCTAATTTTTTTCTCCCCGAAAGCCAATATATGGAGATGGAGTTGGCGTCAGAGGGCCACCAAGGGGCCCACGAGGTAGGGGGTTGCGCCCGGGGGGGGGGGGGGGGGGGGCGCCCCCCACCCTCGTGGACAAGGTGTGGGCCCCCTGGTCTTCATCTTTGGCAAGGATTTTTTATTAGTTATCCTAAGATATTCCTTGGAGTTTCAAGTCGTTCCGAGAACTTCTATTTTCTGCACATAAAACAACACCATGGCAATTCTGCTAAAAACAGCGTCATTCCGGGTTAGTTACATTCAATTCGTACAAGTTAGAGTCCAAAACAAGGGCAAAAGTGTTTGGAAAAGTAGATACGACGGAGACGTATCACCGAACTTGGATAAACTTTCTCAAGTGTTACGGACTGAAAGTTGGCGCATGAATGTTGATGGAAATAGCAGAACCTAATCTCATCTTCACTGCGATCTTCCACCCCGACGTCGTTCCAATTGTTCATCCATGTTTTTTTTGTATGTGGTTCTTGCTTGTTGCCTCGATTACTTCTTAATCCACCTATTCTGTCTAACTAATCAGAATTTAACTTTAGAAGTAGCAACGAATCTCTCACGAAGATGCTGCTTCTAACTAATATTTTCTTATAATTGGTGGCACGTGTTGGTTTTTTCAGAGTTAAGCAGGCTGCTCGTTTGTTATTCTATAGTAACTCGGCTGTTACTGATGGCACTGAAGTTGACTGGGATGACATCCACATGTTCCTACACTTTATTGATCGTCTTGAGGTCCTTGTGGGGCGTTTCAATGGTGGAAGACCACGTGGGATATGTGTGCCACTGCTGCACTCGTTGAACAGGTCCAACTATGTCGAGAAACTTATGGTACGAGCTGTTTTCTGTTATATATGTTGTTCATAAACTATTGCTCGTACACAGTTTTACAGCTGTGATCTTCTTGAAACAGGAACTGCCGAGTTCTATTGTTCCTATACAGATGCCTGACCATGGTCGGGTCAGACTTGCGCTTGGTCACAACATGATGTTTATGTCGACCTACTCAATTCCCATTGGAGGTGAAAAGATACTTATTCGTGGGTGGTCTCAAATAATGAAGGCCCGTCCATCTTGGAGAGTAGGACAGAAGATTATGTTCATGCTTTTCCATGGCTCTAAAGCGAATATCCTGTTTATTGACCACGTTGTGAGATGAAGCCGCTTTCAGAAGGTTGTGGATGCGCGGGGTGGCGCCTGGGCCTTGTCCTGGGGCTTGGCGGCCTCACCCTTGGTTAACTGTAGGCAAAGTAGCACTGTTCGAGGCATGCTTTGTACGGTTGAACATGTATAAGTACTCATACTGCTTTCAACTTTGGTTGTTAAGTGCCCCTCCTGGTTTTAGTTAAGGTTGTTAAGTACTCCTGCTGCTTTTACAGTCTGTTGTGTTTCTTCAGTCCTGTCTTCCTCCAGCCGCCAAAACCAAACCAGCACCGGTGGGGCCGCCTGCTTCCGCCTCCCACGGCTGGCTACGCCTCAGCGCATGCATCGCCGCCCCACCGTCTCATAAATCGTTAACGCCGATGTCCTCCTCGTGCTTTGGTGCGCTCGCCACGGTGCTGCCCTCTCGCGTTGTCAACATGGTCATCAAACAACAGGAATCGGCAGAAGTACGTGGAGAGGATGACAGTAGGGGCCCACCACGTCAACGTATGGAAAAATAAAATGCTTCCTCCTAGTGTTTTCCTGACATCTGGGACCCACGACATTGTGAGCGTATATAGTCAATAGACAAGAGAACAACACAAGATCGGCTGACACCTAGGACGTAGCTACTCGAGCAGTATTTTTTTTGCTTGGTATTGTTGAGACGGAGCAGGGTTTGAACTGGGTTGTGGCCCGTCTAGCCCAGGCTTATATTTTATGTTCACCATGTGACCAGCTGTCGGCGTTCTGGGAATGGGGGTCCCCAGACTTGCCTACCTGCGGCCCGCGGCGTGGCTCAAGGGGCGGCCCAGCATGGCCCATCTTCATCAGCATGAGCTCAAGACCCTCGCGAGGGGCCAAGCCTCGCGGGGTGGACGACAGGAAGCTTCGTCAGGCACAGCCTCGTCAGGCTGGCTTGCGAGGAGGCGGAGAGATCAAGGTGGGGTACCTCACAAGGTGCCCATGACGCAAGCCATGACGACCAAAGCCAGGCGGGCGCCAGGAGGGCGCCGGCCTGCGCAGAGTCCTTGTTTCCTCTTTGGTGTATAGGGAGCAAGCGCAGGCAAGAGTATCAAGCAAAGGCAGCCATTTCGGTGCAAAAAGACCAAGACCAGCAGAACGGCAAGACGGAGGTCATCGTGGAGCCCAAGCTGGCGTCACCACCAGAGCCTTTGGCAGGGGAGGACCAACTTTAGTCAGGATAAGTGTACTAGATGTTGGAAATATGCCCTAGAGGCAATAATAAAAGCATTATTATTATTCCTTGTTCATGATAATTGTCTTTTATTCATGCTATAATTGTATTATCCGGAAATCGTAATACACGTGTGAATACATAGACCACAACACGTCCCTAGTAAGCCTCTAGTTGACTAGCTCGTTGGTCAACAGATAGTCATGGTTTCCTGACTATGGACATTAGTTGTTATTGACAACGGGATCACGTCATTTGGAGAATGACGTGATAGACAAGACCCAATCCTAAGCATAGCACAAGATCATGTAGTTCGTTTTGCTAGAGCTTTTTCAATGTCAAGTATCTCTTCCTTAGACCATGAGATCGTGTAACTCCCGGATACCGTAAGAGTGCTTTGGGTGTACCAAACGTCACAACATAACTGGGTGACTATAAAGGTGCACTACAGGTATCTCCGAAAGTGTCTGTTGGGTTGACACGGATCAAGACTGGGATTTGTCACTCCGTATGACGGAGAGGTATCTCTGGGCCCACTCGGTAATGCATCATCATAATGAGCTCAAAGTGACCAAGTGTTTGGTCACGGGATCATGCATTACGGTATGAGTAAAGTGACTTGCCGGTAACGAGACTGAACGAGGTATTGGGATCACTACAAGAAATATGTCAACTTATGACCACCACTATTGGTCACTGAACAGTCACAAATTTCCATTTATGACCTTTTTGTGACTAAAAACATAAGGTCAAAAGTTGGGCGTCGTAAACTGACTATAGCGACCTTTCTTCTGGAATGGTCGCAAACATTTATGACCAAAAAAAGGTCGTAGATTTAACAACCAACTGTTTTGGTCACTAGCAATCCGACCACACCACGTCAGATCCACCGTGGCAAGCTGACGTGGCAGACTTACGACCAAATGAAAAGGTCATAAAATAGAATCATCCCGGTCCATTTCAGCCGTCTTGATGGGCCAAGCCCAATAATTCAGCCCATTTAATTTTTTTCTCTTTATTTTGCTTATCTGCATGGGCCTGGCCCAATAATTTGGCCTTTTATTTTCTGGGAATGGAGCCTTTTTCTGATGATTTTTTTATATTCCACTATTGTTTTGGGCCACAGCCTTTTTAGTCTACTTCGAATTTGGGCCTCGGCCTTTTTATTTTCTGTTATGCAGCCTTTTATATTTTTTTCTTACAATCATTTCTTTTTTAGGCCCAAGCCTTTTTGGTCTAATTCTTGTTTGGGCCTTGGCCTTTTTAGAGCCCGGGTTCTCATTTTGCATAACTATAAACAGAAAGGCCCAGGTGCACAAGTGATCCACAAGCCCAGGTGCACAAGTGATCGACATAACTTCATAGAAAATAAACAAAATGATCCACATAACTTCACAGAAAGGCCAGGTGCACAAGTGATCACATAACTTCACAGGATCCATGTGCTCTAGTTTAAACAGCAAAATGCAACAAAATGCAACAGCTCTCAGCTCAGCTCCCAGGTTCACAGGTTCAAAATGTAACAACTACCTTAGCTCAAAGACAAAGAGGTTCATAGCACAGCCATCAAACTACCTTAGCTCCAAAGAGAGCCATCAAATGGGCTAACTTCTCTTCCTGTTCTTGAGACTTCTTACGCAGCAGCTCAAGTTCCTTGTCGCGCGTAGCTTCAGATTCTTCTGCCTTCATCTTGATTGCCGCCAATTCTTCTTGCACCAGTTCAACTTGAAGCTCGGACCTCTCCAGCTTCTGCTCAAGGTCACGAACATGAGCAGCAACTTTGCCGGAGTTGTTCCTAGATGACTGGAGCCCAACATTCCCGAGGAATGTGCTTTCCTTGGCTTTGGTCTTGAGGACTTGTTCGACAATTTCAACAGCAGACTTTGGCTCTTCACCTTCTGGTACCGGCGCTTCCTTCATTTTTTACATCTCAAGCTAGCATATGGAGGAAAATGATAGGAATTAGTGGGAGATCTATTTCACATTTTGCAAACCAAACCAAGCAAGAGAAACCAAACCAGCACACAAATGGATTATTTGAAGTAATCAAACCAGCACACAAAATCTATACAAGAAGATGATGACTAGTGACCTAGAGACATGCAATTGGAACAATATGATCACTTCATTAAGCCTAGAATGGTGGTTCTATATAAGATGGCTTCCCGAGTGAGACGATCATCAAACTAACATTCGGATCAAATTTCATCATATCATAAAAAATGCATCAAATAGCTACAGCAAGTTCTGATATCTTTGTTGAACTATCAAACAACATCAAAGCATGGAACATAGCATGTGTTCTTGACTGGCTCCGAGTCAAACAACATCAAATCATCAAAGCTTCAAAGCTGGCTGTGAATCAAACAGGGCAAAGCATGGAGTGACTTACTATAGCAGTCTTGAGTGGCTCCGAAAACCCGTGCTTCTTGCTGTTGTGGGTGGCCTTAAACAAGTCAATCGCAGACAACTCCTCACCCTTACGCTCTTCTTTCTGAAATGTTTTTCAACAAAAATCAAAATGTTATTCAGCAAGAATTAGAAATGTTATTCAATGAGGAACCAAAGGTAAGGTCTCTAGAGAAGAGTTCTCACAGTGGCAAAAATGTGTGCTGTCTAGTGCCTGGAACCAGTTCTTTGATTGTACATGACTTTTTGTCGATTCATCATGTTCGACAAACAGGTTTCCTACAAAAAAGCATACTGTCAGCATGATCTAGCACTAGCATATCATGTGCAGAACATAAAGCATCAAACAAACCAGAGACAAACCTTGTGTCTTGGGGTAGACCACATCTCCACCAGAGCTTGCCATTCACCATCCATTATATCAGGCACCGGAGACTTAATGCTGACTTTATTTGCGGCTACGGTATCAAAATACTTCTTCTTGATATGATGGCATCTGTTCTTTGAATATTTCTGTAGAATATCTTTGCACGAGGTCTTGATGGTCTCCGAGCCTGTGTTCATCTCAAAATTTGCCTACCAAGATAGCAAACAAGGTAGGAACAATATTAGTGATCATGCATAGGTGTAACAGAAAATAGATAGCACATTAACTATGAAACAAGTAGTTTACATCAACTTTTCCAATGTAGTTTTCCAATAGACTAGCATTTTTTTGTATATCTTGAAGTGAGGAAGAACCGGAAGATGGCTTTTTGCAACGAGTCCACACTCAGAAGCAAGCTTTGCTGCCTGCAGAGGCTTCTCTGGATGAATCATCCCTTCGGCAATTTGGATAGGCACCTTGCTACCAAGTGACTTGGTGATCCTCTCTAGCCCTCTGCCCTTTCTAAGTCTAGTCTTGGGAGTCATTGCATCTGAAAATGAAACTGAACTCATAAATTAGAATAGAAATCGACAAATGCAGGAATCAACAAAAGCATACATGATCATTCCATTTGGAAAATGCACTAGTAAAAGATAGCATTGCAAAGGTCAACTTGCCTGATTGAAGCACAAGCTGCTGTTCTTCTTCATTGATGACAGCGTTCCTATCAATAGAAGGTGCAACAGGGCTGAGGTCTGTGTGGACAGTGCCTGCTTCATCAATGCAGATGGTTCCTGCTTCATCTAGGCAGACAGTGCCATTTCCATCCATGCTGAGAGTGGTTCCTTCATCGATGGGCGGCAACTCATCACCCGTTTGCACCGAGGTCTGAGAGTCCATGAGCAGCATACTTTCCTGATGGTCCGTCGCAGTCGCCATCCTTTCTTTCTGCCTTGTGACTCTATCAAGGGCAGGTTCATCAGGTTCCAGGATCCTCTTTTTTTGTCCTGGAGCTGGGGCCATCACCCTTCCTGGAGGCATTGTAGGAGATGTTTCTGAGCTCTTGTGCTTCTTGCTGACTGTCTTCTTAACACCAGGCCTCTTTGTCCTAGATTCCTTCAGTGCCTCGTATAAACAGCACGGAAAAAAGCATTAGATCACAAGAGAAATATGTGAGCACAAGGAATAACATAGAATAACAGAACCCCAACCCTCCAAGCAAGACAGAGTTTGCACCTTAACAATCCTGTTGACTAAAACATCATCCACTTCCTCTCCATCAATAACTTCATCCTCCTTAGGATTGTACTCTGGGTCATCATTGATAACTCCACTACCCTCTTGAACCTCATCACTTCTACCTTCTTGTACACCATTTGTTTTCCTAATCATCGACGCTATTGCACCGATGCCAAGGGACTGGAACATCCGATTGTTCCTCATGATATTTCTAGCCCTAACCTTCTCGTACTCGGTGAGAGGCTCTTCTTTGCATGATACATGAAACATAACTATTAGGTGAATGTTTGGAATGCATGGACAGGCAGCCAAACATATCTTATGAAATTTTATTATCATTTAATCCTAGTTATTCAGGTAAGGAAGACTAACAGCACACAGGCACAATTAAGCCAGCTTATTTAGATTGCAGCAATACATTTCACTTAGCATATTAAGACACAGATTTTATGAAACTGGCCACAAGGAGCAAGTTGCATACCAACGGTTGGCCTCATGCTTGACCTTGTCCTCCTTGCCATGGATAATCTTGAGGTGGTGCTTGCAAAATAGAATAAACAACAATCAGATACAACAGGGATAGAGTAAAATGATGCACTTGTATCAATAAAGGAAAGCATTTGGACCATCATGCACATACATGTAATACATGTGAAACAAACTTGATGGATAAACAATACAGTGATCTAGTGTTATTAATTAAGAAAACATGTAAGTGCACCAAACAAGCATGCATGTACACTAGGAGCAAGTAAGCAAAGTGCATAAGTGCTACTAATACAAGCAAGCAAGCAAAGTGCTACTGATAGAAACAAGCAAGCAAAGTGCTACTGATAGAAACAAGCAAGCAATGAAGGAAAATGAAGAGAAGGAAGCAAGTACTATTGATACAAACCCTAATTAATAAGCAAGCAAGTAGATTCTTCTCCAAGTGCTAGTGATACAAGCAAGTAATGCTGATGGAAACCCTAATTAAGCATGTATGCCAGCAAGCAACATGTATGCTAGCAAGCAAGCAACATGAACTAGTGAATTGGTGTCATGTACACATGCTTAGACAGTCTGACAGGAAGCTAGACGAGTATATCATGAGGACCTTCAAAACAACTAGATGTTGCCACTGGTAAAGCATGAAGCAACTATACTTGTAGCAGTACAAAAGCAGATGAAAAAACTATACTCAACTATTGATTATGCTGTCTCTACACACCAAAAATGGCTACAGACTAGATGACACAAGTTAAGACATTTTGACAATTAGAATCAACCTTGTATATTACAGCAATCAAAATTATCTAGCACCAATCTAGTATATATTAAAACTAGTCATACTGCCTTAACACAGCAGGAATTCCAATACCACAATAAGTACTAAGAATTCCCGTGTTCACTGGAAAGAAGAACACAAGCTTCATGCACATATTGTGAAAGAAGAACACTGCTACAAACCCCAGTAGTGCTACTGATAGCAAAGTGCTACAAGCAATCAAGTACATGTTCATACTAACCCAAGTTGCAAGCAAGCAAAGTGCATAATACAAGCAAGCAAGCATGGAAAGTGCTACTGATAGAAACAAGCATAGTGCTACTGACAGTAACAAGCAAACAAGGAAGGAAATTGAAGGGCAACAAACAAGAAAGTGCTGTTGATACAAACAAGGAAGCAAGTAGCTTCTTTTCGAAGTGTTGTTGGAAAC
This sequence comes from Triticum timopheevii, assembly GCA_963921465.1. Classification (NCBI taxonomy): domain Eukaryota; kingdom Viridiplantae; phylum Streptophyta; class Magnoliopsida; order Poales; family Poaceae; genus Triticum; species Triticum timopheevii. The sequence goes on from OY997262.1 coordinate 417,288,886, forward strand.
CTAATTCACCATCTATGCTAGCTGAGTAATTGAACCATACACAAGCAAGTACTGATACAAGCACCATCAACCAGACATCATCCACTTCCCCATCCATCCCCATCTGCAGCCTCGCCGTGAGGGAGGGAGATCCGGCCGAAACACCGACAGAATCACACCTTGCTTGTCTCCCCCTGCAGCCTCGTTGGCTCCGCCCAGCTCTTCTTCTCCGACCCAGCCCAACCCTCTTGTCCACTCCAAGGCTGCTGTTGATCCCCTAAAATCATCCACTTTCCCATCCATCCCCATCCCTAAAATCATGAACCCTAAACCATGAAGCGGACCAAATGAACCACCAGGAGGTCCATGAACTAGAGGGATATCATGAACTAGAGGACCAAACGAATCACGAACCACCCTGACCCCATGAACCCTAACCCTAACCCCATGAACTAGAGGGAGATCATCCCCACGCAACAATAAACGAACCACCCAAACCCTAGAATATCCTAACCCATGAGGGGGATCTACTAGAGGGGAGATGGATCCACCAGAGGGGAGGTGGATCCACAAGAGGAGGGGAGATGGATCAAGGGGAGAAGTACCTAGGGGGAGATGATGTTGACGATGCAGCGGTGGTCGTCGTCGATCGCGCCGTCGTCGATGTAGCCGCTGTCGTCGTTGATGTAGTCGATGTGGCTGCCGTCATCGTCGATGTAGTCCGTGGCACGGAGGAGGGGAGGGAGTGGGAGCGGGGCGGCGTGGAGCAGGGAGGTGCGGGGCGAAGGAGAGGAGGGGCGGCGCTATGGTGGGGAGGTGGGGAATGGAGGGAGTGGGAGCGGGGCGGCGCGGAGCAGGGAGGGAGAAGCTAGGGTTCATCGGGGAGAGGGGAGGGGAATGGGGAAATTTTGGGAGGGGAGGGGAGGGGATCCCGCGTGTTAGTGGGAGAGGGAGTGGTGGGTCCTGCCTGGTAGTGGGAGAGGGAGTGGAGGGAAATTTTGGGAGAGGGAAATGTGGGTGGAGGGAAATTTTTGGTGTGGGAGGGAAATCCTTTTGGGTTTGGGTGTAGAAAAAAATAGGGTTTTTTTGTAAACTTTGTAGAAATCATGGTTAAAATCATACCGAGTAGCTCAAGAAAACGCCGGTATTGCAAGTTTAGTATTTTTGCTAGTTGGTAGGCCACATTTGATGATGTGACGCGGAGGTCTCCCATTTTTTTGTTTTTTTTTTATTTTTTTACGGTGTTTTCAAAAACTGGCCGATTTCGTCGCAGCGACCGTCCGTGGCTAGGGTTTGAGCCGTGCAAACCTGTTGTCGATTCTGTGATGGAATGCCTACCTGTGAAGCTAAAAAGCATTTTTAGTGAAAATAACGGGCAAGCTATGGAGGACCCGCAGTTCAAATTCCAGCCGGTTCCAGCTGAATCGGCCGAAGGTGGTCCAAATTGCCGGGAGTAGCTACGAGGGTCGGAAATGCATGCTTTTTGGCGACCGTCCGTAAAATAGGGTCTACTTTGAGATAGCCATGGAATGGCGCCGTTTGGGGTGCCCCTCCTTGTAGCCGCTTCACGAAAAACGCATGTCTTTTGCATTCAAAAAATGAAAAATGGTTTTTTTTTGTTAAACAAGTTGGAACCTCGCTTTGGCAACATTGTTTGCCATCACAAGACGGAGGCATGCACCCAATTTGGGCATATTATCAGAAACTATTCAACGGATGCGGCCATATCATTGCTAGTTTGGCTTGAAAGGCATGAATCTTCGTTCGTGGTAGGTCGTTTTTGAGAACACTTTTTCAAGAAAATGCCGGTATTGCAAGTTTAGTATTTTTGCTAGTTGGTAGGCCACATTTGATGATGTGACGTGGAGGTCTCCCATTTTTTTGATTTTTTTGAATTTTTTACGGTGTTTTCAAAAACCGGCCGATTTCGTCGCGGCGACCGTCCGTGGCTAGGGTTTGAGCCGTGCAAATATGTTGTCGATTCTGTGATGAAATGCCTACCTGTGAAGATAAAAAGCATTTTTAGTGAAAATAACGGGCAAGCTATGGAGGACCCGCAGTTCAAATTCCAGCCGGTTCCAACTGAATCGGCCGAAGGTGGTCCGAATTGCCGCGAGAAGCTACGAGGGTCGGAAATGCATGCTTTTTGGCGACCGTCCGTAAAATAGGGTCTACTTTGAGATAGACATAGAATGGCGCCGTTTGGGGTGCCCCTCCTTGTAGCCGCTTCACGAAAAACGCATGTCTTTTGCATTCAAAAAATGAAAAACAATTTTTTTTGTTAAACAAGTTGGAACCTCGCTTTGGCAACATTGTTTGCCATCACAAGACGGAGGCATGCGCCCAATTTGGGCATATTATCAGAAACTATTCAACGGATGCGGCCACATCATTGCTAGTTTGGCTTCAAAGGCATGAATCTTCGTTCGTGGTAGGTCGTTTTTGAGAACACTTTTTCAAGAAAACGCAGGTATTGCAAGTTTAGTATTTTTGCTAGTTGGTAGGCCACATTTGATGATGTGACGCGGAGGTCTCCCATTTTTTTTGATTTTTTTGAATTTTTTACGGTGTTTTGAAAAACCGGCCGATTTCGTCGCGGCGACCGTCCGTGGCTAGGGTTTGAGCCGTGCAAATCTGTTGTTGATTCTGTGATGAAATGCCAACCTGTGAAGATAAAAAGCATTTTTAGTGAAAATAACGGGCAAGCTATGGAGGACCCGCAGTTCAAATTCCAGCCGGTTCCAGCTGAATCGGCCGAAGGTGGTCCGAATTGCCGCGAGTAGCTACGAGGGTCGGAAATGCATGCTTTTTGGCGACCGTCCGTAAAATAGGGTCTACTTTGAGATAGACATGGAATGGCACCGTTTGGGGTGCCCCTCCTTGTAGCCGCTTCACGAAAAACGCATGTCTTTTGCATTCAAAAAATGGAAAATAGTTTTTTTTGTTAAACAAGTTGGAACCTCGCTTTGGCAACATTGTTTGCCATCACAAGACGGAGGCATGCGCCCAATTTGGGCATATTATCAGAAACTATTCAACAGATGCAGCCATATCATTGCTAGTTTGGCTTGAAAGGCCTGAATCTTCGTTCGTGGTAGGTCGTTTTTAAGAACACTTTTTCAAGAAAACGCCGGTATTGCAAGTTTAGTATTTTTGCTAGTTGGTAGGCCACATTTGATGATGTGACGCGGAGGTCTCCCATTTTTTTTGATTTTTTTTGAATTTTTTACGGTGTTTTAAAAAACCGGCCGATTTCGTCACGGCGACCGTCCGTGGCTAGGGTTTGAGCCGTGCAAATCTGTTGTCGATTCTGTGATGAAATGCCTACCTGTGAAGATAAAAAGCATTTTTAGAGAAAATAACGGGCAAGCTATGGAGGACCCGCAGTTCAAATTCCAGCAGGTTCCAGCTGAATCGGCCGAAGGTGGTCCGAATTGCCGCGAGTAGCTACGAGGGTCGGAAATGCATGCTTTTTGGCGACCGTCCGTAAAATAGGGTCTACTTTGAGATAGACATGGAATGGCGCCATTTGGGGTGCCCCTCCTTGTATCCGCTTCACGAAAAACGCATGTCTTTTGCATTCAAAAAATGAAAAATAGTTTTTTTGTTAAACAAGTTGGAACCTCGCTTTGGCAACATTGTTTGCCATCACAAGACGGAGGCATGCGCCCAATTTGGCATATTATTAGAAACTATTCAACGGATGCGGCCATATCATTGCTAGTTTGGCTTGAAAGGCATGAATCTTCGTTCGTGGTAGGTCGTTTTTGAGAACACTTTTTCAAGAAAACGCCGGTATTGCAAGTTTAGTATTTTTGCTAGTTGGTAGGCCACATTTGATGATGTGACGTGGAGGTCTCCCATTTTTTTGATTTTTTTGAATTTTTTACGGTGTTTTCAAAAACCGGCCGATTTCGTCGCGGCGACCGTCCGTGGCTAGGGTTTGAGCCGTGCAAATATGTTGTCGATTCTGTGATGAAATGCCTACCTGTGAAGATAAAAAGCATTTTTAGTGAAAATAACGGGCAAGCTATGGAGGACCCGCAGTTCAAATTCCAGCCGGTTCCAACTGAATCGGCCGAAGGTGGTCCGAATTGCCGCGAGAAGCTACGAGGGTCGGAAATGCATGCTTTTTGGCGACCGTCCGTAAAATAGGGTCTACTTTGAGATAGACATAGAATGGCGCCGTTTGGGGTGCCCCTCCTTGTAGCCGCTTCACGAAAAACGCATGTCTTTTGCATTCAAAAAATGAAAAACAATTTTTTTTGTTAAACAAGTTGGAACCTCGCTTTGGCAACATTGTTTGCCATCACAAGACGGAGGCATGCGCCCAATTTGGGCATATTATCAGAAACTATTCAACGGATGCGGCCACATCATTGCTAGTTTGGCTTCAAAGGCATGAATCTTCGTTCGTGGTAGGTCGTTTTTGAGAACACTTTTTCAAGAAAACGCAGGTATTGCAAGTTTAGTATTTTTGCTAGTTGGTAGGCCACATTTGATGATGTGACGCGGAGGTCTCCCATTTTTTTTGATTTTTTTGAATTTTTTACGGTGTTTTGAAAAACCGGCCGATTTCGTCGCGGCGACCGTCCGTGGCTAGGGTTTGAGCCGTGCAAATCTGTTGTTGATTCTGTGATGAAATGCCAACCTGTGAAGATAAAAAGCATTTTTAGTGAAAATAACGGGCAAGCTATGGAGGACCCGCAGTTCAAATTCCAGCCGGTTCCAGCTGAATCGGCCGAAGGTGGTCCGAATTGCCGCGAGTAGCTACGAGGGTCGGAAATGCATGCTTTTTGGCGACCGTCCGTAAAATAGGGTCTACTTTGAGATAGACATGGAATGGCGCCGTTTGGGGTGCCCCTCCTTGTAGCCGCTTCACGAAAAACGCATGTCTTTTGCATTCAAAAAATGGAAAATAGTTTTTTTTGTTAAACAAGTTGGAACCTCGCTTTGGCAACATTGTTTGCCATCACAAGACGGAGGCATGCGCCCAATTTGGGCATATTATCAGAAACTATTCAACAGATGCAGCCATATCATTGCTAGTTTGGCTTGAAAGGCCTGAATCTTCGTTCGTGGTAGGTCGTTTTTAAGAACACTTTTTCAAGAAAACGCCGGTATTGCAAGTTTAGTATTTTTGCTAGTTGGTAGGCCACATTTGATGATGTGACGCGGAGGTCTCCCATTTTTTTTGATTTTTTTTGAATTTTTTACGGTGTTTTAAAAAACCGGCCGATTTCGTCACGGCGACCGTCCGTGGCTAGGGTTTGAGCCGTGCAAATCTGTTGTCGATTCTGTGATGAAATGCCTACCTGTGAAGATAAAAAGCATTTTTAGAGAAAATAACGGGCAAGCTATGGAGGACCCGCAGTTCAAATTCCAGCAGGTTCCAGCTGAATCGGCCGAAGGTGGTCCGAATTGCCGCGAGTAGCTACGAGGGTCGGAAATGCATGCTTTTTGGCGACCGTCCGTAAAATAGGGTCTACTTTGAGATAGACATGGAATGGCGCCATTTGGGGTGCCCCTCCTTGTATCCGCTTCACGAAAAACGCATGTCTTTTGCATTCAAAAAATGAAAAATAGTTTTTTTGTTAAACAAGTTGGAACCTCGCTTTGGCAACATTGTTTGCCATCACAAGACGGAGGCATGCGCCCAATTTGGCATATTATTAGAAACTATTCAACGGATGCGGCCATATCATTGCTAGTTTGGCTTGAAAGGCATGAATCTTCGTTCGTGGTAGGTCGTTTTTGAGAACACTTTTTCAAGAAAACGCCGGTATTGCAAGTTTAGTATTTTTGCTAGTTGGTAGGCCACATTTGATGATGTGACGTGGAGGTCTCCCATTTTTTTGATTTTTTTGAATTTTTTACGGTGTTTTCAAAAACCGGCCGATTTCGTCGCGGCGACCGTCCATGGCTAGGGTTTGAGCCGTGCAAATCTGTTGTCGATTCTGTGATGAAATGCTTACCTGTGAAGATAAAAAGCATTTTTAGTGAAAATAACGGGCAAGCTATGGAGGACCCGCAGTTCAAATTCCAGCCGGTTCCAGCTGAATCGGCCGAAGGTGGTCCGAATTGCTGGGAGTAGCTACGAGGGTCGGAAATGCATGCTTTTTGGCGACCGTCCGTAAAATAGGGTCTACTTTGAGATAGACATGGAATGGCGCCGTTTGGGGTGCCCCTCCTTGTAGCCGCTTCACGAAAAACGCATGTCTTTTGCATTCAAAAAATGAAAAACGGTTTTTGAATTTTTACGATGTTTTCAAAAACCGGCGGATTTAGTCACGGCGGTCGTCCGTGGCTAGGGTTTGAGTCATGTTTTTAGCATTCAAAAAATGAAACTTATATTGTTTCATACAGGAGCATGCACAAAAACCCATAATTTTATCTTTCATCCATGAGCATGCATAAAAAATTTCAATTCCCATCAATTACCAAACTGAATTTTCATTGTTAAAAACATGACTTGTTTAGATGACACTGTCATAAATCATCCATGAGCATGCACAAAATTAAACCTGACATACTTAACATTGACATGTTCATATTACACTAACAAGCTTAAACCTAACATGCTGAACACCTTCTTAACATCTTCACTCCTCCTTCTTCTCCTTCATCAACCTGATGCGCTCAGAGTGGCGAATCCCAACGCGAATGTACTCCTCTACCACAATTGGCATGGTCCTGTCGCCAAGCTGTGGGATTGCAGGCGCCGCCACCATCGCGAGGTCGTCATCCGCCACCACCATAGCAAGGTCGTCGTCCGCCACCACCATAGCAAGGTCGTCGTCCGCCACCACCATAGCAAGGTCGTCATCCGCCACCACCATAGCAGGGTCGTCGTCAGCCACCACCATAGCATGTTCGTCGTCAGCTAGAATAGGCTGCTCCTCGTCATCCCCGCTCTGCTCGTCATCCCCGCTCTGCTCCTCGTCGTCATCCCCGCTCTGCTCCTCGTCATCCCCGCTGCTGCTCCCATTGCCTGGCCAAATGCAACAAAGTGTGAACTTGGTGTTGTCGTCGTGCAGGTAGAGGAAGCCAAAAGGACAGGAAGAAGAGAGGCAGAGAGCTTACTGGCATCGTCATCGTGCTGGTAGTACATGCGGCACATGGTGTTGTCGAACATCTTCACGGTGAACATGGCGTCGCCATCGTAGCGGAAGACAAGGAAGTACCCGAGCTGTAGCTCATGGGCGCGGGCGAAATGCTCCCAGCCGGGCCCTAGGTACATGTGGCCTTCACCATCAAACACCACCAACACTTCCCACAGCCTGTGAAGCCCGCTGCCGGCCTCCCGCAGCTTCACTTTGTGGGGCTCACGGCCGGCGAGCATCTTCGCAAACTTGTTAGGCAGCCTCTGCAGCAAGGGTCAAGCAGTGGTTAATTGTGGCAATCAAGCACTAGACAGCAGAGTGATGATAAAGAAATGAGTGATGATAAACATACCTGCCTACTGCAAGATTTCTCAATTATGATCTCGAAGAACTCGAAACCTTCCAAGCCAGCCATCTCACTTATCTGAAAAGCAGCATTGTAAATTAAACAAGCACATCAACATCAATAGCATAGTAAACTAACACTAAAACAAGCACATCAACATCAACAGCAACAGCAACATCATCAGGTGACCACCAACAGCAACAACACTAAAATCTACTATAAATTGACCAGAACCATATCTACTATAAATTGACCAGAACCATATCTATTATAAATGGACCAATAGTGTACAGCAAAACAACAGTTTCAATATTACACAAGAAAGAAGTCTCAGGTTTATCAAGCACAGCAAAACAACAGTGTGACTGAAGAAAATTATAGCAGGAAATACTTCATGCATCATCAATAGAACCATACAGAATTTTTATGATGCATCCAGTTTCTCAAGATAAAACTAGCAGCATCCAACATGCTTTGGCATTCATCTCTTGATCGTCAAAATAAACCACACAGAATTCCACAAAAAAAATTCAGAGACCACAACCCATGATTCTAGGCAAAAGAAACAACAATGTGTACAGAGACAAGCTTCTTTTCCACTTAATATTCAGAATATGCCAGATACACCCAAGGACAAACATGCATTACAACTTATCTTAAGAGAATTAACTACTGTACAAATGCAGTTCATACTAGATCCACCAACAGAGCATACCTAGTATGCATAACAAATACTAGATTCTCAAACCCTAGAGCAAAAGAGAAAGGAGAGAGGATATGAAGCGGATGGCTTACCGCGGCGGAGTCCGAGAAGAAGTGGTTGCCAGCGGCGTAGGGCAAGCTGCACGGGAGGCGTCGGACCAGCAGAGGCGCCGGGGAGGCGTCGCCGTCACCCTAAAAAACATCCTAATCAAACCCTAATCCGGCGGCAAGAACCCTAATCTACCATAACAGTAGATAGGAAGAGGAAGAGGAAGCGGATTCATACCCACGGTGACGGAGAGTCGGCGACGGAGAGAAAGTATGCGGCGGCGGTGGGAGAGGAAGAAGCCGGTGGCGGCGAAGAGGAGGAGCGGGTCGAGTGGATAGGAGGAGTGGAGAGGGGGAGTGGGGAAAAGAGTGGATAGGAGGAGGAGCGGGCCTAATTGTCAGCGAGTTGTTTGATACATTGAAAAGGCTGGGCATAGAGTACAAAACCAACAACCTCTTCCTAGCCCAGTGGTAGAAACATAGTGAAACAAGCGTATGGTCATGGGTTCGAGTCCCCGCTGGCGCATATCTTTTTGCTCACAATGAAATGGGTTAAAATAGCGCAAAATTCAGTTAAAATTCAGTTGAAGCAAAACCAGACATCAGCTTTGCCATCAGCTTTGCCATCACAAAAACTACAGCCATCAGCTTTGCCATCACAAAAACTACATGATCACAAAAACCGGACAACATTTTGACAACATTCTGAGCACAACATTCTGAAATGGGTTAAAATAGCGCAAAATTCAGTTAAAATTCAGTTGAAGCAAAACCAGACATCATCCACTTTGCCATCAGCTTTGCCATCACAAAAACTACAGCCATCAGCTTTGCCATCACAAAAACTACATGATCACAAAAACCGGACAACATTTTGACAACATTCTGAGCACAACTTCATTTTGCCATCAGCTCCATGCTATAAGACCACACCACTACAGCCATCAGGATCACACCACTACAGCCATTAGGATCTTCAAGCATTTTGCTACCTGGAGATAAAAGACCAAATTTATAAGACCACACCACTACAGTACATCAGGATCACCATGCATATGCACAAGAAGGAAAACTACACAGAGTTAAAAGGATCACCAAGGAGACCAAATTTACCTTCATGTCCATTCGCTACTCATCGTCGTTGATACGAAAACAAGGAACTCTATGCCCACTCCTGTTTTCCTCATCATCACTATAATATTGCAGCATAGTATGATCAGTCCGGTTTTCCTCATCCTCGCTTTCATGTCCATCCTGTACCACCTTTCTTCTTTTCTTGACTGTTGCAGCACCAACGATCACACGTTCCTGGTCCCTTCGCACTCTGCTTTGCACCGGAACTTCCATAGAGTCATCATCAGCTTGCAACGGAACTTCCATAGAGTCATCATCTTGGTATGTTAGTACACCATCACCGGGGCCCTTTTCCACTTCAGTTTCAGTCACACTCCACAAGTGTCTGTGCTGAAAGTTTTGCACAACTCGCCATTTTCCGTGCAAAAGAGTGTCTGGCAGATAAAACACCATTGTTGCTTGTGTTGTTAGAATAAAGGGATCACTCTTATACCAGCACCTTGCAGTGTTGATGCTTTTGAAGTGGCCATCATATTTGACAAAAGAGTCTCTCCTCTTCTTTCTACCGAGCTCAAACCAGTCACAGCGAAATAAGACAACCGAGCGATGGATGCCTCCACTAGAGTTGTACTGCAACTCTACGATGCTTCTCAACTGACCATAGAAGTCAATGATCTCACCATCATGTGACCCCTCAGTGACGATTCCACTATTCTGTGTCTTCCTTTTTTCCTCGCGGTCAACGGTGTGGTATCGGACACCGTCAGCAATGCATGCTGAATACACTCTCACTCGCTTATCCGGTAAGCATGCCAAAGCAAATAGATCATCACTGACCTTCTTCTCCTCATGCAACTTTCCAATCTGCACAAATAAACCATTTAGCAAACAATGGTATTTAACAATGGGTGAATAACACAGAAAACATAAAACATGTGGCAAAAGATCTCACATGATTCTTAAACCAATTACCAAACACCTTGGCAACCCTTTTATCAACATTGATATTGCTTTCTTCCTGATTTAACTCTTCCTTGCATTTCCTACAATGCCAACAAAACATGTGAATTAAAACATTAGGCTGGTGCCAACCCAAGCAAAAAATATATATATATATATAATGAGTGCACAAGATATAACATACTCGATATATGGTAGAACCTCGGCGCAATTGCTGAGCACAAACCAAACCATCTTGTCATACTCATCACCAGCCTCCAAGTATTGTGAGGCTCCAAGAAAGTTCACACCATGGTTGAAAACAGAGACATCACCACTTTGCGAATCAGACCGCTCTCTATTTCTGCCCGGCCGGTTCCATCTTGTTTCCACATCACCAAAGTATCTAGAGAAAAAAGTCAAGCACTCGTCAACGACATATGCTTAAGCAATAGAACCTTCAGGTCTTGCTGTGTTTCGCACATAACGCTTACAAGTAAGCAACCTTCTTTCGATTTGGTACATCCAACCGTATTGCACAGGGCCTCTAAGCATTGCCTCTTTGGGTAAGTGCACCGCCAAATGGACCATCACGGTGAAGAAAGCTGGAGGGAAAATCTTCTCGAGCTTGCAAAGAATAATTGGGATTTCTTTTTCAAGTCTTTCCAAGACAGTTAACTTGAGGGTTTTGCAGCACAGTTCTCTAAAGAAATTTCCCAGCTCAGCAACCGCTTCATATATATCCTTGTGCATGATTCCTCGGAGGCCCACCGGTAAAATCCTTTGGAGGAGGATGTGACAATCATGGGTTTTCAGTACTGAAAGCTTGAATCCATCAGAAGTAACACACTTTGCTAGGTTAGCAGCATAACCATCTGGAAATTTCACCGCTCTTAGGAATTCACAGAATGCAAGCTTTTGTTCTTTATTCATTGTATACCATGCTCGTGGAATTTCAAATGAATCTTCATCTTCATTGTGCTGTAGATGCAAATCTTCTCTTAAGCCTAGAACTAACCATGTCCTTTTTCTTCCCTTCAATGTTCAGAAACGTCCCTAGCAGATTCTCGCATATGTTTTTCTCAATGTGCATTACATCAAGATTATGCCTTAATTTTAGATCAGCCCAGTATGGGAGGTCCCACAAACAAGACCACCGGTCCCAACATTGACCTTCCTCATGCTTTCTTTTCTTTGCCAGCTTTCCTGGTCTCACATCTTTCACCTTTTCAAGTTGCTGCTCCAGCTCTTCTTTAGTGAATTCAGCTGGCTTTTCACGGGTTTCATTCTCACCATTAAAATCTTTGCTTCTTCGCCAGCGATGGTTTCGGGGAAGAAAGCGGCGGTGCCCAATATAGCATATCTTGCTCCTTATTCTCTTTGAGTAAGGGTCTTTGTCACAATGGACACAAGCCTGATAACCTGCTGTGATCCTCCCAGACAGAGTGTGCAGAGCCGGGAAATCATGGATGGACCATATGATGACAGCACGTAGATTGAACTTTTCTTCCGGACTCAAGGCATCGTATGTAGGTACACCAGTCCAGAGCTGGAGCAGTTCTTCTACGAGGGGCTCCATAAAGACATCAAAATCCTTTCCTGGAGAATCTGGACCCGGGATAAGCAATGACATCATGAAGTTGGACTGACCCATGCATGCCCATGGTGGCAGGTTGTACGGCACCACAAAAACTGGCCACATGCTATAAGACGTGCTCATGTTCCCAAACGGATTAAACCCATCTGTGGCAATGCCAAGTTTTATGTTCCTTGGATCTGCAGCAAAATCAAAATGTATACGGTCAAACTCTTTCCATGCCTCTCCATCCGCTGGATGGCTCAGCTCATTGTCCATAGGTTGCCGCTTCAGCTTGTGCCACTGTACCTCATGCGATGATTTCTTCGAGATGAACATCCGCTGCAGCCTTGGTATCAAGGGAAAGTGCCTCAGTACCTTCTCCGGTATTGACTTCTTCCCATCCGCTGCAGCGTTGGTATCAAGGGAAAGCCGCTTCAGCTTGTGCCACTGTACCTCACGCGATGATTTCTTCGAGATGAACATCCGCTGCAGCCTTGGTATCAAGGGAAAGTGCCTCAGTACCTTCTCCGGTATTGACTTCTTCCCGTCAGCATCTTTCCACCTAGATGCATTGCATTTTGGACAGTTGTCATGCTTTGCTAAATCCTTCCGAAACAAGACACAATTATTTGGGCACACATGTATTGACACATAACCTAACCCCAGTCCGCGGATTATGCTCAATGCTTCATCATAAGATTTGGGAACACAACTGTCAGGGAATTGCAAGCTCAAAAGACGGAGTATTGCGTTGAATGCGGCATTGCTAATCCGGTAGAAAGACTTGATGTGGAGTACTTCATGGTGAAGGTAAATCTTGAAAATTTACCCCCTTCATGAGCTGCGCGCTTTGCCTCCTCTAACACCTCAGCAAACAACGATTTCTGTCCATCAGCACGATCTTCAGCATTGTACAAATCCTTCAATAGGTCAGGAATCCTATCATCTTCATGCCCATCCTCTTCCTCCAAAACAGCATTATCTCGCAAAACCTTTTCCATGAAATCAATGCCAGCATCACCACCACCCATCATATTAGGGGCCTCTGTATCAGCTTCAAAATGTTGAGGTTGTCTGTCTAAAGGTTCTCCATGATATATCCATCTATCATATGTGCTGGACATCCCATTAAGAAGCAGATGATCTTCCACTCTTCCTTGAGCCATTCTTGGACGGTTGAGGCATTTACAACATGGGCAAAGAATGTGAGCATCGTTGGCAAAATTTGCCCGAACAATTGCCATGAAATCATCAACTCCTTTCATATGTTCTTTCAAAAACTTTCTAACTCCTTGTCTAATCCAGCTTCTATCCATCTGCCAAAGACAACAAATTGTTGCAACTTAGCAAATCAATCTAAGTGCATCAACATTAATTAATGAAAATGGATGGAAGTAATGGAAGCTAAAATTCCAGAAAATAAGGTAGGCACCCAAGTTTATATGCTAACTGCCTAAGCACAACATTCGGCTATTTCCAATTCCTCACTACTTTAGTCCAGTTCACATGGTTTACAGATTTCACATGGGAGCAATAAAAAGTAGTTCAAATGGAAATACAGATTTCACATGGGAGAAAAGAAAAGCTAACTAAAACATGATGGTTCACAAAAAACAGAGGTGGTTAAACAACCAACAATAACAATATATGCTGCCACTAAGAACTATTTTGGTTAAACCACCAACAATAACACCACTGTCAATTTACATGAATGCCATTTCCAAGATTGCATCAAATCTACATCAATGAGAGTTTTCCTAGTTTACATCTAATCTACATCAATATTCAGGTCCTTTCACGGATTTGAGGCTGAAATTTCAGAGGTGTAACATCAAATCTACATCAACCCCAGGATCCTGTTTCAGGGAAAGACCAACTCGAGCTCTGTTCTATTAATTGCTGACAACATAATTTACCAGTAACAATTGACTGAATTCCAAAAGAATTCTTAACAATTTCATCAACAACAATTCTCCTAATAATTTCATCAACATAAATTCTCTTCACAATTTCTACCAAATTCATCAATGACATTTCCAAGAGATTTTTCCAAGCTTACAAGAAACCTACATCAAATCACTCTGAAGATTCTCCTAACAAATCTACATCAAATCATTGACATCAACAGAGAGGAGAGGGGGAAGAGGAGGGGGAAGGAGAGGGGTGGATACGTGGGCGAGGTCTGCTTGCGGCGGTGGTGACTCCCCCATGCTCGCCGGCAGCGAGTCGCCCATGCGTGGGCGACGCGAGCGGCGAGGTCGCCGTTCCTGTTGTGGGCCCCGCCCCCGCCCCCCCCCCCCGCCTCCGCCCCTGCTAGTTTCTTACGCCGCGAGGCCGTGGGCGAGGTCACCTGCAGCGAGGTCGTGGGCAAGGCGAGCGGCCCCTACTGGTTGCTTCGGCCGCCAGCCCCCGCCCGCCGCCTACCGGCCCCGCCCTCGTCCGAGCGACGCTTGCTGGTTGCTTCCGCCGCCGCCCGCTGCCACCTGGTCGGAAGACCTAGAAAAACGCTAAGTGTTGCTCTGTTCGATGCCACCCGCCGCCACCTGGTCGGAAGGTCCCACTTGTCAATGATACGAGAGAGCCGTAGTTCTATATAATGTATAGATAAACTCCCAGATGTGAGCAACTGTCCCTCTCTAGCCCAGCGGTAGCATGCGAGCCAACCAAGCGCGAGGTCGTGGGTTTGAGTCCCGCCTCGTGCATCTTTTTTGGACGAATTAAGCGCTCGGCCCCATCTGTCAAATGGGTCCCGCCTGTCAGTGTGTCCCCCGTCTGTCTGTTGAATATTAAAACTCAAGCAAAAATGACACCTAGACAGTGACACATAAGCGAGGTTGCTAAGGTGGCTGCCTAATCATCCTAATTGATTCAAACTCAAGTGTAGTGACCATTTTATATTGGTCGATATCAGCTACGCATGAGGCAGTGGACAGTGCTACTAGCTTTATGACCATTTCCTCTAACGAAATTATGACCTTTCTGACCAAAATGGTCGTTATGGTTTAGGGTTTAGAGCCTCCCAAACAGCTTTTGACCAATTGGTCTAAATTGGTCATAAATTTATGACCAATTCTTCGAGGGTCACTGACAGAAGGTCATAAGTTGACATATTTCTTGTAGTGGATACCGACGATCGAGTCTCGGGCTTGTAACGTACCCATAGACAAAGGGAATAGTATACAGGGTTGCTTGAATCCTCGACATCATGGTTCATCTGATGACATCATCGAGGAGCATGTGGGATCCAACATGGGTATCCAGATCCCGCTATTGGTTATTGACCGGAGAGCCGTCTCGGTTATGTCTGCGTGTCTCGCGAACCCGTAGGGTCTACACACTTAAGGTTCGGTGACGCTAGGGTTATTAAGAAGACTTGTATGTGATTACTAAAAGTTGTTTGGAGTCCCGGATGAGATCCTGGATGTCACGAGGAGTTCCGAAATGGTCCGGAGGTGAAGATTTATATATAGGAAGTTGTCATGCGGACACCGGAAAGTTTCGGGGGCATATCGGTATTGTACCGGGGCCACCAGAGAGGTTCCGGGGGTCCACCGGGAGGGGCCACCCCTCTCGGAGGGCCACATGGGCCACAAGGGGCAGGGAACCAGCCCCTGGAGGGCTGGGCGCGCCCCCCCTTGGGCCCATGCGCCTAGGGTTTGGGGGGGAACCCTAGAGGGGGCACCCCCTTTGCTTGGGGGGCAAGTCCCCCTTCCCTGGCCGCCGCCCCCCCTCTAGATCCCATCTAGAGGGGCCGGCCCCCCTTGCCCCTTCCCCTATAAATAGAGGGGTGAGGGGAGGGCTGCAAAAGACAACCCAAGGCGCAGCCCCTCCCCTCCCCAACACCTCTCCTCCTCCGTCACGAGCTTGGCGAAGCCCTGCCGGAGTGCTGCTTCTCCACCAACACCACGCCGTCGTGCTGCCGTTGGAGCTGTCTTCCTCAACCTCTCCTTCCTCCTTGCTGGATCAAGACGGAGGAGACGTCGTCCGTCCCGTACGTGTGTTTAACGCGGAGGTGCTGTCCGTTTGGCACTTGGTCATCGGTGATCTGAATCACGGCGAGTACGACTCCATCATCACCCTCCCCTTGAACGCTTCCGCACACGATCTACAAGTGGTATGTAGATGCAAACTCACTCCTTTGACTCGTTGCTTAGATGAACTCATAGATGGATCTTGGTGAAACCGTAGGAAATTTTTTAATTTTCTGCAACGTTCCCCAACAGTGGCATCATGAGCTAGGTCTATGCGTAGTTCTCTATTGCACGAGTAGATCACAATTTTGTTGTGGGCGTAGATCTTGTCAACTTGCTTGCCACTACTAGTCTTATCTTGCTTCAGCGGTATTGTGGGATGAAGCGGCCCGGACCAACCTTACACGTACGCTTACGTGAGACCGGTTCCACCGACTAACATGCACTAGTTGCATAAGGTGGCTGGCGGGTGTTTGTCTCTCCCACTTTAATTGGAGCGGATTCGATGAAAAGGGTCCTTATGAAGGGTAAATAGAAGTTGAAAAAACCACGTTGTGGTTATTCGTAGGTAAGAAAACGTTCTTGCTAGAACCCAATTGCAGCCATGTAAAAGATGCAACAACAATTAGAGGACGTCTAACTTGTTTTTGCAGCAATTGTCATGTGATGTGATTTGGCAAGAAGTTGTGATGAATGATGAATGATATATTGTGATGTATGAGATCATGTTCTTGTAATAGGAATCACGACTTGCATGTCGATGAGTATGAGAACCGGCAGGAGCCATAGGAGTTGTCTTTAATTTTTGTATGACCTGCGTGTCATTGAAGAACGCCATGTAAATTACTTTACTTTATTGCTAAACGCGTTAGCCATAGAAGTAGAAGTAGTCGTTGGCGTGACAACTTCATGAAGACACAATGATGGAGATCATGATGATGGAGATCATGGTGTCATGCCGGTGACGAAGATGATCATGGAGCCCCAAAGATGGAGATCAAAGGAGCTATATGATATTGGCCATATCATGTCACTACTATATAATTGCATGTGATGTTTATTATGTTTTATGCATCTTGTTTACTTAGAACGGCGGTAGTAAATAAGATGATCCCTTATAATAATTTCAAGAAAGTGTTCCCCCTAACTGTGCACCGTTGCTAAATTTCGTCGTTTCGAAGCACCACGTGATGATCGGGTGTGATAGATCCTTAAGTTCACACACAACAGGTGTAAGACAGATTTACACATGCAGAACACTTAGGGTTAACTTGACGAGCCTAGCATGTACAGACATGGCCTCGGAACACAGAGACCGAAAGGTCGAACACGAGTCGTATGGAAGATAAGATCAACATGGAGATGTTCATCAACGATGGCTAGTCCGTCTCGTGTGATGATCGTACACGGCCTAGTCGACTCGGATCGTGTAACACTTAGATGACTAGAGGGATGTCAAATATGAGTGGGAGTTCATTTAATAATTTGATTAGATGAACTTAATTATCATGAACTTAGTCTAAAACCTTTGCAAATATGTCTTGTAGATCAAATGGCCAACGCTCATGTCAACATGAACTTCAACGCGTTCCTAGAGAAAACCAAGCTGAAAGATGATGGCAGCAACTATACGGACTGGGTCCGGAACCTGAGGATCATCCTCATAGCTGCCAGGAAACAATATGTCCTAGAAGGACCGCTAGGTGATGCACCCGTCCCAGAGAACCAAGACATTATGAATGCTTGGCAGTCTCGCGCTGATGATTACTCCCTCGTTCAGTGCGGCATGCTTTACAGCTTAGAACTGGGGCTCCAAAAGCATTTTGAGCAACACAGAGCATATGAGATGTTCGAGGAGCTGAAACTAGTTTTCCAAGCTCATGCCCGGGTCGAGAGATATGAAGTCTCCGACAAGTTCTATAGTTGTAAGATGGAGGAAAAATAGTTCTGTCAGTGAGCATATACTCAAAATGTCTGGGTTGCACAACCGCCTGTCCCAGCTGGACATTAACCTCCCGGATGAGGCGGTCATTGACAGAATCCTTCAGTCGCTCCCACCAAGCTACAAGAGCTTTGTGATGAACTACAATATGCAGGGGATGGTGAAGACCATTCCTGAAGTATTTTCAATGCTGAAGTCAGCAGAGGTTGAAATCAAGAAAGAACATCAAGTGTTGATGGTCAATAAGACCACTAAGTTCAAGAAGGGCAAGGGTAAGAAGAACTTCAAGAAGGACGGCAAAGGTGTTGCCGCGCCCGGTAAGCCAGTTGCCGGGAAGAAGTCAAAGAATGGACCCAAGCCTGAAACTGAGTGCTTTTATTGCAAGGGGAAGGGTCACTGGAAGTAGAACTGCCCCAAATAACTAGCAGACAAGAAGGCCGGCAACACTAAAGGTATATTTGATATACATGTAATTGATGTGTACCTTACCAGTACTCGTAGTAACTCCTGGGTATTTGATACCGGTGCCGTTTCTCACATTTGTAACTCACAGCAGGAGCTGCGGAATAAGCGGAGACTGGCGAAGGACGAGGTGACGATGCGCGTCGGGAATGGTTCCAAGGTCGATGTGATCGCCGTCGGCACGCTACCTCTACATTTACCTACGGGATTAGTTTTAAATCTCAATAATTGTTATTCAGTGCCAAGTTTGAGCATGAACATTGTATCTGGATCTCGTTTAATACGAGATGGTTACTCATTTAAATCCGAGAATAATGGTTGTTCTATTTATATGAGAGATATGTTTTATGGTCATGCCCCGATGGTCAATGGTTTATTCTAAATGAATCTCGAACGTAATGTTACACATATTCATAGTGTGAATACCAAAAGATGTAAAGTTGATAATGATAGTCCCACATACTTGTGGCACTGCCGCCTTGGTCACATTGGTGTCAAGCGCATGAAGAAGCTCCATGCTGATGGACTTTTAGAGTCTCTAGATTATGAATAATTTGACACATGCGAACCATGCCTCATGGGCAAAATGACCAAGACCCCGTTCTCCGAAACAATGGAGCGAGCAACCAACTTGTTGGAAATCATACATACCGATGTGTGCGGTCCAATGAGCATTGAGGCTTGCGGAGGATACCGTTATGTTCTCACTCTGACTGATGACTTGAGTAGATATGGGTATGTCTACTTGATGAAACACAAGTCTGAGACCTTTGAAAAGTTCAAGGAATTTCAGAATGAAGTAGAGAATCAACGTGACCGAAAGATAAAGTTCTTACGACCGGATCGTGGAGGAGAATATTTAAGTCACAAATTTGGTACACACTTAAGAAAATGTGGAATCGTTTCACAGCTCACGCCGCCTGGAACACCTCAATGTAACGGTGTGTCCGAATGTCGTAATTGCACCCTATTGGATATGGTGCGATCTATGATGTCTCTTACCGATTTACCACTATCCTTTTGGGGATACGCTCTAGAGACAGCTACATTCACTTTAAATAGGGCACCGTCTAAATCCGTTGAGACGACACCGTATGAATTATGGTTTGGGAAGAAACCTAAGCTGTCGTTTCTAAAAGTTTGGGGATGCGATGCTTATGTCAAGAAACTTCAACCTGAAAAGCTCGAACCCAAGTCAGAAAAATGCGTCTTCATAGGATACCCTAAAGAAACCATTGGGTATACCTTCTACTTAAGATCTGAGGGCAAGATCTTTGTTGCCAAGAACGGATCCTTTCTGGAAAAAGAGTTTCTCTCAAAAGAAGTAAGTGGGAGGAAAGTAGAACTCGATGAAGTACTACCTCTTGAACGGGATAGTAGTGCAGCTCAGGAAAATATTCCTGTGATGCCTACACCAACTGAAGAGGAAAATAATGATGATGATCAAGGTACTTCGGATCAAGTTGCTACTCAACTTCGTAGGTCCATAAGGACACGTTCCGCACCAGAGTGGTACGGCAACCCTGTCCTGGAAATGATGTTGTTGGACAACGGTGAACCTTCGAACTACAAAGAAGCAATGGCGGGCCCAAATTCCAACAAATGGCTAGAAGCCATGAAATCCGAGATAGAATCCATGTATGAAAACAAAGTATGGACTTTGACTGACTTGCCCGATGATCGGCGAGCGATAGAAAACAAATGGATCTTCAAGAAAAAGACGGACGCGGATGGAAATGTCACCATCTATAAAGCTCGATTTGTCGCTAAGGGTTATCGGCAAGTTTCAAGGGATTGACTACGATGAGACTTTCTCTCCCATAGAGAAGCTTAAGTCCGTCCGAATCATGTTAGCAATTGCCGCATACTATGATTATGAGATATGGCAGATGGACGCCAAAACAGCATTCCTTAACGGGCATCTTAAGGAAGAACTGTATATGATGCAGCCGGAGGGTTTTGTCGATCCTAAGAATGCTAACAAAGTGTGCAAGCTCCAGCGATCCATTTATGGGCTGGTGCAAGCATCTCGGAGTTGGAACATTCGTTTTGATGAGATGATCAAAGCGTTTGGGTTTATGCAGACTTATGGAGAAGCCTGCGTTTACAAGAAAGTGAGTGGGAGCTCTGTAGCATTTCTCATATTATATGTAGATGACGTACTTTTGATGGGAAATGATATAGAACTTTTGGACAGCATTAAGGCCTACTTGAATAAGTGTTTTTTAGTGAAGGACCTTGGAGAAGCTGCTTATATATTAGGCATCGAGATCTATAGAGATAGATAGAGACGCCTCATAGGTCTTTCACAAAGCACATACCTTGATAAGATTTTCAAGAAGTTCAAACTGGATCAGTCCAAGAAGGGGTTCTTGCCTGTATTGCAAGGTGTGAGATTGAGCTCGGCTCAATGCCCGACCACGGCAAAAGATAAAGAAGAGATGCGTGTCATCCCCTATGCTTCAGCCATAGGATCTATTATGTATGCCATGCTGTGTACCAGACCTGATGTAAACCTTGCCGCAAGTTTGGTAGGAAGGTACCAAAGTAATCCCGGCAAGGAACACTGGACAGCGGTCAAGAATATCCTAAAGTACCTAAAAAGGACGAAGGACATGTTTCTCGTTTATGGAGGTGACGAAGAGCTCATCGTAAAGGGTTACGTCGACGCTAGCTTCGACACAGATCTGGATGACTCTAAGTCACAAACTGGATACGTGTATATGTTGAATGGTGGAGCAGTAAGCTGGTGCAGCTGCAAGCAGAGCGTCGTGGTGGGATCTACATGTGAAGCGGAGCACATGGCAGCCTCGGAGGCAGCGCATGAAGCAATTTGGGTGAAGGAGTTCATCACCGACCTAGGAGTCATACCCAATGCGTCAGGGCCGATCAAACTCTTCTGTGACAACACTGGAGCTATTGCCCTTGCCAAGGAGCCCAGGTTTCACAAGAAGACCAGGCACATCAAGCGTCATTTCAACTCCATCCGTGAAAATGTTCAAGATGGAGACATAGATATTTCCAAAGTACATATGGATCTGAATGTCGCAGATCCGTTGACTAAACCTCTCTCGCGAGCAAAACATGATCAACACCAGAACTCTATGGGTGTTCGATTCATCACAATGTAACTAGATTATTGACTCTAGTGCAAGTGGGAGACTATTGGAAATATGCCCTAGAGGCAATAATAAAAGCATTATTATTATTCCTTGTTCATGATAATTGTCTTTTATTCATGCTATAATTGTATTATCCAGAAATTGTAATACACGTGTGAATACATAGACCACAACACGTCCCTAGTAAGCCTCTAGTTGACTAGCTCGTTGGTCAACAGATAGTCATGGTTTCCTCACTATGGACATTAGATGTCATTGACAACGGGATCACGTCATTAGGAGAATGACGTGATGGACAAGACCCAATCCTAAGCATAGCACAAGATCGTGTAGTTCGTTTTGCTAGAGCTTTTTCAATGTCAAGTATCTCTTCCTTAGACCATGAGATCGTGTAACTCCCGGATACCATAAGAGTGCTTTGGGTGTATCAAACGTCACAACGTAACTGGGTGACTATAAAGGTGCACTACAGGTATCTCCGAAAGTGTCTGTTGGGTTGACACGGATCAAGACTGGGATTTGTCACTCCGTATGACGGAGAGGTATCTCTGGGCCAACTTGGTAATGCATCATCATAATGAGCTCAAAGTGACCAAGTGTTTGGTCACGGGATCATGCATTACGGTACGAGTAAAGTGACTTGCCGGTAACGAGACTGAACGAGGTATTGGGATACCGACGATCGAGTCTCGGGCTTGTAACGTGCCGATAGACAAAGGGAATAGTATACGGGGTTGCTTGAATCCTCGACATCGTGGTTCATCCGATGACATCATCGAGGAGCATGTGGGAGCCAACATGGGTATCCAGATCCCACTGTTGGTTATTGACCGGAGAGCCGTCTCGGTCATCTCTGCGTGTCTCTCGAACCCGTAGGGTCTACACACTTAAGGTTCGGTGACGCTAGGGTTATTAGGAAAACTTGTATGTGATTACCGAAAGTTGTTTGGAGTCCCGGATGAGATCCCGGACGTCACGAGGAGTTCCGGAATGGTCCAGAGGTGAAGATTTATATATGGGAAATTGTCATGCGGACACCGGAAAGTTTCGGGGGCATATCGGTATTGTACCGGGGCCACCGGAGAGGTTCCGGGGGTCCACCGGGAGGGGCCACCCCTCTCGGAGGGCCACATGGGCCGCAAGGGGCAGGGAACCAGCCCCTGGAGGGCTGGGCGCCCCCCCTTGGGCCCATGTGCCTAGGGTTTGGGGGGGAACCCTAGAGGGGGCGCCCCCTTTGCTTGGGGGGCAAGTCCCCCCTCCCTGGCCGCCGCCCCCCTCTAGATCCCATCTAGAGGGGCCGGCCCCCCTTGCCCCTTCCCCTATAAATAGAGGGGTGAGGGGAGGGCTGCAAAAGACAACCCAAGGCGCAGCCCCTCCCCTCCCCAACACCTCTCCTCCTCCGTCACGAGCTTGGCGAAGCCCTGCCGGAGTGCTGCTTCTCCACCAACACCACGCCGTCGTGCTACCGTTGGAGCTGTCTTCCTCAACCTCTCCTTCCTCCTTGCTAGATCAAGAAGGAGGAGACGTCGTCCGTCCCGTACGTGTGTTGAACGCAGAGGTGCTGTCCGTTCGGCACTTGGTATCGGTGATCTGAATCACGGCGAGTACGACTCCATCATCACCCTCCCCTTGAACGCTTCCGCACGTGATCTACAAGTGGTATGTAGATGCAAACTCACTCCCTTGACTCGTTGCTTAGATGAACTCATAGATGGATCTTGGTGAAACCGTAGGAAATTTTTTAATTTTCTGCAATGTTCCCCAACACTAGATGTCCCCCTTCAAAATGGCCAATTTTTGGCGCCCTTCCCGCTCAATATTTGGGAAGAGGCCTAGGGCCTTTGCCTATAAATAGGACTAGCCACCCACAAGGATGGGAGGGAGGATCATCATCCAGAAACCAGTAGAAAGGGCGACTGAACTCCCTCTAGCAGTTCATCGCACCAGCCAATAACAGACCCTCGTGAGGCTGCTCTTCCTTGTATTGTTCTTCATCAGCCCAAGAGGCAATCCACCACACCACAAACTAGAGTAGGGTATTACACCACAATGGTGGCCCGAACTAGTATAAACCCTGTGTCTCTTGTGTCGCTCTTTCCATAGATTAGATCCTAGCGAGGCGGCGAGGTGCAGGTAGGTAGAGGGAGAGATCTCCGCACGCACCCCAGTGTTTGAATCTAGAGGGTCTGCCGGAACCCGAAATCTGACATTTGGCGCGCTAGGTAGGGGTGCGTCGGAATCCAGCTTCTGCCGCTTCGCATCCCGTCGCATCGTCATCATCATGTCCGGCGACCAGGCAGGCAACCCTGATCCCTGGGCGGCCAGGCCCGCCCATGCAGAGCCGCTCTCCACGGGCAACCCCATGCCCTAGGCAGCTCACGGTTCGCAGGGCACTGCAGGCCGCGGGCGGCGCGGACAGGCAACGACAGCTCTCACGCAGCGGCAGGCGCGGTCGGCGGCGAGGGCCTCCCACAACGCTGCGGCCACGGCGCCGTACACCCAACGGGAGCAGGCGAACTCGAGGGCCGCGCTCACAGTGGCCCGAGAGCTACTGCAACGCAGGCTGCTGGAAGGCGGCCATGACGTGCTGCTAGAGCGGGTGGCAGAGCTCCTGGGCTTTGCCGCCTCAGGGGTTCCCCCCTTCTGCACCCAACTCCCACCTCAGGTCCAGGGAGGCCTGCACAGAGGCTCCATACATGCCCGTGCAGCCCCAAGCGGACTCCAAGGCCACCCCAACGCCGGCCAGGCCGTCAGCACCGGGCCAGCAGCGGCACTGCCTCCGCCCCTGGCCATCGAAGAAGGACTCGCCACAACCCGCGGCCCCGATGGGCCGCCGCCTTACCACCCCCATGCGGGCGCATCAAGCAGAACTACGTGGCATGCGGAGCGCTACGGCGCGGCCTTCGGGATGGCGGCCCCAGAAGAGTACGTGCCCCACATGATGGACCAAGGGCGCGCGCATGAGGACGAACAAGGCTCGCTCCTCGACCCAAGGTGGGGGGACGAGGCACCGGAAGCTGAACTCTTCCAGGAGCCCCGAGAAGGCCCCGTCGGCTATGCTGGAAGCAACGATTATCAGGTATCACTAATTCCTCCGGAGCAGGCATACACCAACCATGAATCACAGGAGGTGCAGGTCACCACAACGGGCGGCTGCCCCACTCCCGCAGCTTTCTACCCCTCAGGAGGAGGGCGCCGGGGCTGCAGGAGAGGGGCCAAGATCCGACATCACCACTGCGACGTTCGGAGCAAGGCGTCCTCAGGAGGTAGGCCCTCTGCTGGGGAGGTGCCTCAGGGCCTGCCCCTGGCAGAGGACCAGTGGTCGTCGGGGGAACCGCTGGCGACCGCTCTACCCCGTCGGCAGCGTCCTGGTTTCCGGTCGTCCTCGGTGGCACTAGAGTGCGGTGCAAGGCGGGGCCCTCGTCTGGCGATATGAAGCAGGGCCGGTACCTATGAAGAAGGCCCAGTGCCTGTGAAGCTCACCGCCCCGTGACACTCTCACGTAATAATGAGTGGGGCTGTACACGCCCCGGAGTCTCAGGGGTGCCGGCCTCAGGCCCTGGGGCTCCCTCCCACGCACAGTGGCAGCACTTAGCTCCACGCTGGTGAGAATACGCCCAAGACTAGACTAGGTGCCGGACGCGGCCTTTTTCTACTTTCGTTGCTTTTCCCCCTTGGTTGTCATTTTCCCCAGTTGAATTTAAGTTGGATTTGAGCTCAAAGATTTGCGTGTGTTCGGAGAAGGGGTGTTTAGTCTCGTTCGAGCAATCTCTCGCGTTCTGGTTACCACTTTGCCTCAGCTGCCTCCCCTCGTGAGCCCCTCGCAAGCCGGGCCAGGCCTAGCTTGCGTGCAGCCCAGACTGCCGTCGCCGCGCCCTCTCAGGAGGTTTTCATTACAGGTTCAGTGGGATCGTTCAGGAGACGCTCGAGATGCCACAGCCCTCAGCAGGCTAACTCGAGGCCCACGTGGGTCGAAGGTAAACAAGCCAGCCAGCTCGTCGTGAAGTCAACCGCTTGGCGCAGGCGTACGGGTGATATTGCATCTACTAAGACGTTGAATGCGAGTTTTTACATGAGGGGCTCCCCCTCTCAAAATGCTCTTACAACCTTCAGGGCAAGGCCCGAACTCTATCTGCGCAGGGTAAAGAAGCAGAGATAACACGCGGTCAATCGGATAAATCCCCCAATGCATCCTTAGGAGCGCCTCCTGAATCGTCGCTAGCGTCGCTGGCCTCGCCGTCGTTCTCCATGCCGCCGGCAGCGGCGTCAGGGCCGTTCACCACGTCACCTTCATCAGCAGCCAGGACCGCGTCGCCGTTATCAAAAGCGAAGGCCCTGACAAGGGCATCCATGTTGTCTTCCACCCAGCGCGCCAGGTTGCCCCGGACGGCCTGGGGTACTGGGGCGATGGCGGCGTCAAAGTCGAAGTTGGGGTCCATGTTCTGAAGGTAGCTAAAGACACGAGAGAAGGCGCGCCCGAGCAGGGTGCGGCTCCTCTCCTCCACCAGCCTGTTGGCTCCGACTGACCGCGCCTCCAGCTCCGTCACCACGTCGGTGAAGAACTGAAGATTGCCAGCATAGTTGACTGCGTGGGGCTCGTCAACAGCCGCCTCACAGATGTTACCCAGGGCTGCGTTGGCTCTCTCCCGGAGCGTGGTGAGCATGGGGCCGTGTTCGTGCTCCAGAAGCCGCCGCTGGCGTATCTCATCCTCGTTCTGCCGCGCAACGGCCTCAGCCTCGTCCACCCGCTGGCGGAGAAGAAGCACCTCGGCGCAGGAGGTAGTCAGCTCCTCCTGCGCCACGTCGAGGGCGGCCCGGGAAGCGTCGGCCCGCCGCGTCACTTCCTCCAGCTTGGCCCTCAGGGCGGCGGTCCTGCCTTCAGCCTCGACTCAGATCAACCCCAGCCTCTCCTTGAACTCGCGCTCAAGGTTCAACCTCTTCCAGAACTCCGGCCTCACGCGCAGCAACGTCATCCTCCGCTTGCGTCACCAAACGCTCTCCCGTCTCCAGACGTTCAAGATCGCGCACGCGCTTGGCATCTTCCTGCGTCAGCGCCTCCTCACGCCTCAGGAGCTCTACCTGGTCAACCGAAGCCACCTTCATCGATGCAAGGGACGTCTCATGCAGCTCCACCTGCTGCTCCAGGGAATGGCACCGGGCCAGGAGTTCCCACGCTCGCTCATCCGCCGCCTCACGCCGCCGGTCAGCATCTTAGGCCTCCTCGACGGCCCGGGAATGAGCCTCTCGAGAGGCCGCCAGCAACGCCTCGGCCTCCTCGTTGTTGAGGCCACGCTGGTGGCGCGCAAGGGCAACAACCGCCTTCAGCTTATGCCTCTCTTCAGCAAAGCGCAGGCCCTCAGCCTCAAGGCACGCATCTTCATCAGCAAGCTCTTTACCAAGCTGGCTCACCGCGTCAGCCGCCCTCCGGAGAAACCTTTGGTGAATAACGCGACGCCTCCGGGCGCGCTCGAGCATGTCTTCTGCCTCGTCATCCGCCCCAAGTAAGCGCGGGGGGCCACGAATCAGCACTCCCCCTTCGGGCAGGGGGCTGGGGGCTGGCTCCCTCGCGATGGCCGGGCATGCCTCGCGAGAAGCCCGGCCAGGAGCCAACCCTTCCCCAAATGAGGAGCGCAGGGCCGACCTCAGCCAATCGCCATCCACGACCAGACGCGAAGCCCAAGGCAGGCTAGCTATGCCCCGAGGAGGCTCGCGAAGGAGGGTCGCCAGGCGCGCAGAGCCGCGATGCACCATAGGACGGCTCACCTCTCCGACCGGCCTCACTACAAGGGCTCTGCTTGAGCTCGGAGCGCCCGAAGACGATGGAGAGGGCGGAGCCTGGGGGGATGGCTCCTCAGCCATCTCCGTGAGCTCGGCAGGAAGGGCCCTGCAGAGCAAGGATCAGCCAAAGCAACGGGAGGATCAAGAGCTAGGAAAGGGGAAGGCTTACTCATCAATGGCGAAATACTTCCTGCGCTTCAGCAGGCGGCAAGGGTAATCGTCACCCAAGGCCTCCCTTTTCTTCCGGAGAGCCTCGAAGTCCACACGAAAGCGACCCAGGAACTGAGCGCAGGGGTCAGCCTGCAATGAGGAAGAAGCATCAAGATACCCAGCGTCCGGGGCGTCGTCCTAATGCACGCCGCCGGTCCCCTCACCAAGAAGGATAGCTGGGGCCCCAGGTGTCACGCCCAATATGCGACCCTATCCAAAAGGAACTCGAAGGTCCCACCAAGGATAGACCCGCATATTGATACGCTTTTGCAAGGTGGATATCATTACATCAACATTACATAATACATGGGGATACATACAAGAGGCATACAATGCCACATGAACACAACATCACAATACATAAGATCAACATCCGACTATGGACGAAACACAAACAGAAACTCAAATGACATCCACCCTGCTAGCCCAGGCTGCCGACCTGGAACCTATCCCCTGATCGAAGAAGCAGAAGAAGGACTCAACGCAAGCAAGCCTCGCTCTCGCGTCATGATCATCGCATAACCTGTACCTGCAACTATTGTTTTAGTAATCTGTGAGCCACGAGGACTCAGCAATCCCATTACCATGGGTATCAAGACTAGCAAAGCTTAAAAGGAAAGGAAGGGGTAAAGTGGTGAGGCTGCAGCAGCGACTAAGCATATATGGTGGCTAACATACGCAAATAAGAGCGAGAAGAGAGCAAGCAGAACGGTCGTCAACTAGTAATGATCAAGAAGTGATCCTAAACTCCTACTTACATCAAACATAACTCAGAAACCGTGTTCACTTCCCGGACTCCACCGAGAAGAGACCATCACGGCTACACACACTGTTGATGCGTTTTAATTCGTATCTAGTGTCAAGTTATCTACAAACGGACATTAACAAATTCCCATCTGCCTATAACCGCAGGCACGGCTTTCGAAAGATTATACCCTGCAGGGGTGTCCCAACTTAGCCCATGACAAGCTCTCGCGATCAACGAAGGAATAGATCTTCTCCCAGGAAGACCCGATTAGACTCGGAATCCCGGTTTACAAGACATTTCGACAATGGTAAAACAAGACCAGCAAAGCCGCCCGATGCGCCGACAAATCCCGATAGGAGCTGCACATATCTCGTTCTCAGGGCAACACCGGATGAGACTAGCTACGAGTAAAACCAACCCTCAAGTTGCCCCGAGGTGGCCCCGCAGGCAGCTCGGTTCGGACCAACACTTAGACAAGCACTGGCCCGGGGGGGGGGGGGCTAAAATAAAGATGACCCTTGGGTTGGCCGACCCAAGGGAAAGGGATAAGTGGTGGTGAGGCAAATGGTAAAACCAAGGTTGGGCCTTGCTGGAGGAGTTTTATTCAAAGCGAACTGTCAAGGGGGTCCCATAAATCACCCGACCGCGTAAGGAACGCAAAATCCGGGAACATAACACCGGTATGATGGAAACTAGGGCGGCAAGAGTGGAACAAAACACCAGGCAAAAGGCCAAGTCTTCCACCCTTTACCAAGTATATAGATGCATTAATAATATAAGAGATATTGTGATATCCCAACAAAATCCTGTCCACCATGGAGAAATCTTCAACTTCACCTGCAACTAGCAACACTATAAGAGGGGCTGAGCAAAGCGGTAACATAGCCAAGCAACGGTTTGCATAGGAAAGGTGTCAAAGGTTAGAGGTTCATGGCAATATGGGAGGCTTGATGAGCAAAAGATAGGTAACACAGCATAGCGATAGAACGAAGCAACTAGCATAGCAATGATAGTAGTGAGATCCAGGGTAGCGGTCATCTTGCCTGAAATCCCACAAGGAAGAAGAACGAGTCCATGAAGAAGATGAAGCCACGAAGACGAACCAAGCGTAGTCGAACGAGTCCTCACGATCGCAACGAAACAGGAACTATCGAGAAGAAGCACACAACAAGGTAAACACACCACACAAGAACAAGGCATGATGCACAACCGAGCATGATGCATGACAAGGCTACATGAAGCTACTCATGGCAAGAGATGATGCAAACAAGGGCAACACATCAAGGCAAGTTTAAATGAGGCCGGGAACAACATATAACAATTCCGGTAAGTCATCATATGCATATTTCGAAATTGGTCCAGATATGAATGAACCTTATGTTCAAGTTGTTAAACAGCAAGTTAAGATGCACAAAGATGATCTACACGAGATTCTAGTCAAGTTACATATAAAGTTCATTTAGTTCGGAGCTACGGCCTAGAAGATATGAGCAAAACAAGTTAAACATGGCATTGATGCAAAATACACCCAAACATCAAGCAAACACCTCAAAACAAGGATGCAACATGATTATATGAAACTACATGCAATTCTAAGCAAATTTCATATAGAGCATAGTCAAAACGGAGCAACGGTTCAACGCACACACATGAAACAAGTTTAAAGGACAAGCTGTCCAAAACAGCAACTAGGCATATTGCAAGCATCAAAACAACTTGCTATAGGACCTCAACATAATAACAAAAGGCATGGGCATGATGTACAGGTAAATCATAACAAAACATGAACACTGAGCTATCTCCAGAAATCACTAGAACATGCTGAAACACACATGGTAAGATTGCAAGTTATAACAATTTCAGACTTTGCAGAAAATAACATCACGATGCAATGTTTAGAGCTATCAAACAACATGTTACAAGAACTTATAATAGCAAAAAAAGGCATGGAATGATTCTACTCAAAGCATAGATCAAAAGTCCCTTACTGACCATAAGCCAAAAAGGATCAGAAAATATGATGGCACCCACGTATACATGGCAAGTTATATTACAGATTCATACATGGAAGAAACAGAATTATGAAGCCATGTAGATGAGCTTGTACCACTCATCACAGAGCAATACATGGCATGGCAAGGCAACCACCAGTAAGAAGACATATTTGTGAAGCTAAGCATTGCAATAGCAAGGTCATATGGTACATGGATCACTAGCAAAACACATGGAAACAACTGAACTTAATGTTAATAGACAGCAACATTATGAAGCAACTTTGGAGCAAGATATGAACAAGCTACAGCAAGCTATAAATGCAACCAGGGGCATGTATGGATAGAGCATATCATGTAGATCAAAACATATTTAGTGATCATCTCCAGATTATGCATAGAATGACTAGTAGCAACATGTTTATATAGCATCACGAAATAACAGATTCAGCCTAGCAAAACAGCAACATCATGTACCCTACTTAACAAGCTCGATTCACTCACCACAAATCATTGCATGACAAGATAAGCATAGCATCATCAAGAAGACATGTTTTTGAAACAAACCAAGTCAAGAACAAGTCCATAGCATGCACGGATCATCTACAACAACCTTGGCTAAATTGAATAACATGTAAACAATCTGCCAGGAAACATTTTGAAGCAAAAGTAGAGCACTCAAATGACATGCTAGACTACTCCATAATTACAACCAAGGGCATGAATGGATAGAAAATAACCACATGTTCAAAACACCCTTACTGAAGTATCTCAAAATATGCATGGATCTCTCTGTAGCAACAAGTTTACATGGCATCAAAATAACAGCAGAACAGGGACTAAAATCAGCAACATCACGATGCCTAGTTTGCATGCTTGTGCTAGTCACCACAATGATCACAAAAATTCATGGCACACACCACTGTAAAGAAGACATAGCATAGTTCAAAACACATGTAGACATCAACCTCATAGGATGCACAGATCAATCATGGCAAAAATGACAAAAGAGCTCGTTCTGTTAATAGACAACAGATTATGAAGCACTCTTGCAACAATGATACATGCATCAAGATGAGCACAAATGAATATGATGCAATGGAATGAAATGATGTACTTGTTGAGACTAACAATTTGACATATTACTCACATGAAACGGAGCTACGGATGCAGAGATACGGCATGACGAACATGGCATGATAATTACTGCAGATTCGGGGACTTAGTGGAATTATACCTCTGCGAAAGTCAACGTGGGACGGGTTCGACCCGGGACGGAGGGATCCGGGCATGGGGAAGGCGTTTGGATGGGCGAGGTGGTGGATCTGATCCCGATCCACGGACCTCGTCGGAGTAGCTCGCCGGAGACGGCGGGGACGGCGCCGGAGAGGCAGAGACGCGCGGCGGCGTGGGGAGGCGCGGGCGGTGCCGGGCTGGAGGCGGGCCGGCGAGGACGAGCAGCGGCGGGGCCGGAGGACGGCGGGCAGCGTAGCAAGCGCCGGGGCGGCGCCGGAGCCCAGCGAGGCGCCGGCGAGCGGAGCCACGGGCGGCGCATGGGCAGAGCCGCGTGGCGGCGCGCGGGAGACGGCGAGGTGCCACGGGGACGGCGGCGCTCGAGGCCGACGGCGCCGATGGCGGAGCAGGACGCCGGCGGAGGCGGCGGAGGGTGGCGGCGCCGGTGACATGTCGGCGGCCGGAGCGGGGCGCCGGCGGCGAAGGACGCCGGGGCGAGGCGGGCGAGGCGCCCGGGCGGCGGCGCGAGGCGCTGCCTGGTCGGGAACCGGGGCGGGCCGGCGATGGGACTGGCGGGCCCGGCGGCGGGGCGCGGAGAGAGAGAAATGGCGGCGCTGACGTGGCGGAGCGGGGTTGGCTGGGCACGGCGGCGGCAGACATGTCCGGCCGTCGCGGACGCGTCCGGCGCGCGAGGAGGGAGAGGGCTAGGGTTCATGTGCGATTTTTTCGGGGGGAGGCACATATAAATAGGTAGAGGGAGCTAGGAGAGTCCAAATGAGGAGCGGTTTTCGCCCACACGATCGTGATCGAATGACCGAGAGGATGGAAGAGACTTAGATGGGTTTTGGGCCAGTTTGGAGGGGGTGTTGGGCTGCAAAGAGAAGGAGGCTTTACGGTTACCCGGTTAACCGTTGGAGTATCAAACGACCTACAAATGGCACGAAACTTGACAGGCGGTCTACCGGTGGTATACCAAGGCCGCTTGGCAAGACTCGGGCCATTCCGGGAACGTTTAACACCCGCTCACAACGAGAGACAAAAAGGGGAACACCAGAGGGCATAGGAGCGCCGGATTGCAAAACGGACAACGGGGAAAATGCTCGGATGCATGAGATGAACACGTATGCAAAATGAAATGCACATGATGACATGATAAAATGCAACACGCAAGCAAATGACATGGCAACGATGGCGAATAACTGGCAGACACCTGGCGCATCGGATCCGGGGCGTTACACCAGGGGCCTCATCCACGGGCGCCGTGGGCAGCGGCTCAACGCCTCCAGCCGCAGCAGTACGGGCCTCAGGAGCTGCCCCCTCAGGAGTGCTGCCTGGCGTCATCACTCCGGTGGGGGCCCTCTCAGCCTCCGGCGGCCCATGCCTTCCTGCTCCGCCACTCGAGGAAGGACCACCGTGGGCGACTGGGAGGGCAGTCACCACCATTGGGTTCACGCGAGGTCCCGTGAGGCCAGCGGGGCGCAGCCCCCATTCGTCGAAGCCGGGCATCTACTTCACAAAGTCGCCCCTGTTTGAGCAAAGGTACAGCAAAGCCCCCTCTCGTCGGCCGCTGCCGGGGGAAGGGTCCCCCGTCAAGACTAAGAGCACCTTCCTCAGCGCTTCGGGCGTCAGGTCCTCCTCCTGGAGCCTCATGCGATCTTCACGCCCGCTGAAGGCCCACATCCGGCGGGAGTGGTGCTGGAGAGGAGCAATGTGGCGTAGCTGGAACTCCTTCACAACCTTGGGCGCCGTCACACCGAGCTCCCTCAAGAGCGCGAAGCGACGCCAGACAAAGATGAGTCGGGGGCTCGTGAGCATCTCCTGGCCCCAGCCTGAATTGGGGATAGCGGGAGACGTTGGCTCCGAAAGCAGGGGGCTGGGCACTCCTACATCCACGTACAGCCACCGCTCGCGGAATCCAGGCGCGGACGGAGGAAGGCGGAAATCAATCCATGAAGCCGTTGTTTCTAGCACGACAATGAAGCTCACGCACGCTGAGCATTGGGTGGGATCGATGAGGCGCAGAGAGAAGAAGTGACGCAGCAAGGCAATTGAAGGAGGGATGCCCATCATTGCCTCACAGACAAAGGCGAAGACGGCAAGAAGAGTAATGGATTCAGGACCCAAATGCACCATATGGATCTGGTAATGGGAAAGCACAGCGTTGAAGAAATCGGAAAAGGGGGGAACCAATCCTGCCCACAGGGCGTCGGCAAAGTACTGGACCTCGGTGACTACCCTATCGATGGAGAAGTGGGATGCGGGCCAGGCCGTCGTCCTCCTGCACTCGTTGAAGATGGTGGCCAGAGCAGAGCTGACCTTGCCCAAGCCTTCTCGGTTGAGTATGATCGACCGATCGACGGCGGGAGCCACCGACGATGGCGAGCGAGGCGGAGGCACCGGTTTCTTCCCTTTTCCCTTCTTCGTCGGAGCCATGGCGACGGGAAGAGGGAGGATTCGAGATTGGATTGGAAGCAGAGACTGGAGCTCGAGAGGAGGAAGAGCAGGGGACGGTCGAGTGGCGAAAAGAGGAAAGACTGTGTGCAATCACGGGTCCGCCTAGCTGGGCGCAAAATGAGGAGGCGTGGGGGAACAGGGCCACCCACGTCCAATCAACCGCCATGCGGCGCCCGAGGCCGCAGGCTGTTAGGGCCCACGGCGCTTCGCACTTACCCCTTCGCTTCTCTGCTCAGCCAAGTCCGGGTGCGCCTTGGGCCAGGGGGCTACTGTCGGCATTCTAGGGACGGGGGTCCCCAGACTTGCCTACCTACGGCTCGCGGCGTGGCTTAAGGGGCGGCCCAGCCCGGCCCATCTTCATCAGCACAAGCTCAAGACCCTCGCGAGGGGCCAAGCCTCATGGGGTGGACAACAGGAAGCTTCCTCAGGCACAGCCTCATCAGGCTGGCTCGCGAGGATGCGGAGAGATCAAGGCGGGGTACCTCACGAGGTGCCCATGACGCAAGCCATGATGACCAAAGCCAGGCGGGCGCCGGCCTGCGCAGAGTCCTTGTTTCCTCTTTGGTGTATAGGGAGCAAGCACAGGCAAGAGTATCAAGCAAAGGCAGCCATTTCGGTGCAAC
The DNA here is from genome assembly GCA_963921465.1 of Triticum timopheevii. Lineage (NCBI taxonomy): Eukaryota > Viridiplantae > Streptophyta > Magnoliopsida > Poales > Poaceae > Triticum > Triticum timopheevii. Next base: position 417,323,190 of record OY997262.1, read on the forward strand.
AAGACCAAGACCAGCAGAACGGCAGGATGGAGGTCATCGTGGAGCCCAAGCCGGCGTCACCACCAGAGCCTTTGGCAGGCGAGGACCAACTTTAGTCAGGATAAGTGTACTAGATGTTCCCCTTCAAAATGGCCAATTGTTGGCGCCCTTCCCGCTCAATATTTGGGAAGAGGCCCAGGGCCTTTGCCTATAAATAGGACTAGCCACCCACAAGGATGGGAGGGAGGATCATCATCTGGAAACTAGTAGAAAGGGCGACTGAACTCCCTCTAGCAGTTCATCGCACCAGCCAAGAACAGACCCTCGCGAGGCTGCTCTTCCTTGTATTGTTCTTCATCAGCCCAAGAGGCAATCCACCACACCACAAACTCGAGTAGGGTATTACACCACAATGGGGGCCCGAACTAGTATAAACCGTGTGTCTCTTGTGTCGCTCTTTCCATAGCTTAGATCCTAGCGAGGCGGCAAGGTGCAGGTAGGTAGAGGGCGGGATCTCTGCGCGCACCCCAGTGTTCGAATCTAGAGGGTCTGCCGGAACCCGAAATCCGACACCAGCCCAACTATTTTTTCTTTGTGAAAATGAGCCCAGTTTATTTTTTCTGAAGAATACCCAATCCAGGCCTACTTATTTTTCTATGCCCTGATCGGCTGCAACTCTTTCAAGACGCCTGCAAATCTTGAAAGTAATATGAAATGGGTTGTAAATATAAAAACAGATGACAAATTGGCAATTAATTTATAATTTCTGATTTTTTTTTCACATTTTCAGATTCCTATTTCACTGGGCATTAACCAAATTTAAATATATCTTCGAAGTACTTTAAATCTGGCTCGACATTTCGGTATTAAAAATAGTTTGGAACCCACAGAAATATACGAAATTGGCCCTGGCCAACCAAAAAAAAACGACTGCAATAAATTGCATAAGAAGTTACCATGAGCTATATATAAATTATTAAAAAAAGAGGGAGTGGTCTGAGTTGTGGGCCTATTTAGTTGACGCGTATGCAAGATTTTTTTAGTTATTATATACTATGTCAACAAACAATTCTAGCAGACGTAACCGTTGGATGTCAATCCAACGGCCGTCGTGTTTCTTCAATCTCCGATCTTCTTGCTCTAGCCGCCAAAGCAGCACCGGTGGGACCGCCTCTCACCTCCCGTGGCCGGCTGTGCTGCCGCGCAGGCCTCAGCGCCCCCTACTACTCCCACTGCTGGCCAGGGCATCCCTCTCCTCACCTAAACCCCCTGTTATTCTGCGGCGACGGCAGCCTCACACCGAAGTCGAACCGGTGAACCCTTGTACTCCTCTCCGCACGGGCTTCCACTGCCGCGTCTTCCCCGGCTCCGTGTCGTCCCCTTCCTAGGCCTCGCCGTCATCCACCGCCGTGGTGCTCTCAGCGCGGCGTGGTCAATGTGGTCAATGACTGACTTCCATCGGAAGAGTATTGTACGTGGAGAGGTTGACAGCTGGGTCCACGGCAGCCGCAAGGAAGTGCCTCCTTATTACGCGGAAAATAATTATTCCTCCACCTGACAGCAGGGACCCACCAGACGGGCCACTAGTATTTCGTGAAAAAAAAACATTTCCCCCTGACTGTTGGGACCCACAGGACGGGCCACCGTATTTGGCGAAAAAAACGTTCCCCCCGCTGTCATCTCGGACCCACCGGAAGTGCCTCCTTATTACGCACAAAAAAATGAATACCCCCCTGCTAGCTGGGACCAACCTTGGTGGGAGGCTGACTTGTGGGCCTACTAAGTTGACTGGGACGGAGGCCTTTGTCAACTTTAGTCAATATATGAACGATTCTAGCTCCAGTGACCGTACGATGTCCATCCAACGGCCGTAGTGCTTCTTCAACCTCAGGTCTTCTTGCTCCAGCCGCCCAAAGCAGCGCCGGTCGTGCCGCCTGTTCCTGCCGCCCATGGCCGACTGTGATGTCGTGGAGGCCTCACCGCCCCTACTACTCCCACCGCTGGCCAGACTATCCCTCTACGCACCCACACCCCCTGTTATTCTGCGGCGACGATAGCCTCACACCGCAGCCGAACGAGTGAACCCTCATACTCCTCTATGCGTGGGCATCCACTGCCGCGTCTTCCCCGGCTTTGCGTCGTCCCCTTCCTAGGCCTCGCTGTCGTCCACCTCCCTGGTGCTCTCGGCACGGCATGGTCAACGTGGTCAAGGAATGGCTTCCATTGGACGTGGACTGTACGTGGAGAGGCCACCGTATTTTGCGAAAAAACGCTCCCCCCTGTGTGCTGGACCCACCAGCTACATCTTCGCACGCAAGGAAGTGCGTCCGAAAAAAAAATGATTCGCCCCCCTGACTGCTGGGACCCACCAGCTGCATCTTCGCACGCAAGGAAGTGCGACCGGGCAAAAAAAACGATTCGCCCCCCTGACTGCTGGGACCCACCAGCTAAATCTTCGCACACAAGGAAGTGCGTCCAGGCAAAAAAAAAACGATTCGCCTCCCTGACTGCTGGGACCCACCAGCTACATCTTCGCAGGCAAGGAAGTGCCTGACAGTCGGGAGCCACCTGGTCGAAGCGTACGTAGCGTTGTCATTCTGGTCGCGAACATGTACGTACATACTAGTCGATGTAGAGGCGCGCACGTGTCGTAGTAGAGGCGCGCACGTAGCATGTACACGTACGTACAACGGCGAGGGTGCAAGAAAGAAAATAGGACCACGTACGTACATACGGGCAGGGTCTCGAACGCCTACTCGCGCGTACGTACATGGCTGGGTCGGAACGGAGAAACAACGTCGTCGTCGTGTTCATGGGGAGCCAACCGGCTGGGTCGGAGCGAAATGCGTGGTCGTGTTCATCGGGAGGGCTTGGACGGAACAGGCAATGGAAACGAGGCCTAGCGTACCGCACAAAGGAGGAAACAGACCTCCTACGTTCGGAACGGGGTCCTGTTGATCGGGAGGGGTGTGGCGTACCGCAAAACGGAGGAAACAAACCTCCTACGGGCGAAATGGGGGTCCTGTTGATCGGGAGGGGTGTGGCGTACCGCAAAATAGAGGAAACAGACCTCCTATGGTCGAAACGGGGGTCCTGTTGATCGGGAGGGGTGTGGCATACCGTAAAATGGACGAAACGGACGGGGGTCCTGTTCATCGGGAGGGGTGTGGCGTACCGCAAAACGGGACTCCAGGGGATACTATTCATCTCCACCATCGACTTCCTCCAGCCTCCACGGGCTACCGTCGACCTCGTCCAGCCTCCACATGCTCCTGTTCGTCCAGCCTCCACCGCGCGCTACTCCACCGGCTACTGTGCAACCACCCCTCCAACGTCTACTGTTCATCCAGCCCTCCACCATATACTGTTCATCCAGCCCTCCACACCACGGGGTCCTGTTCAACCACCCCTCCGCGGCCACCCCTCCACCGTCCACTGTTCATCCAGCCCTCCACACCACGGGGTCATGTTCATCTAGAGGCAACGCCACCGCTCACTGTTCATCCCCCCCGCAATGCTCACTGTTCATCCAATCGATCGGCTTCAGTTAGCAACAGTAGCAAAGGAATCGCTCCATCGGGTTCAGTTAACAGGCATCGATCAATCGCTCGGGTTCAGTAACGCGTAGCCTGCAGTGCAACAGCTCGGGTTCAGTTAGAGCCCAACGCCTCGCTCGTGTTCAGTTAGAGCCAACGCCTCGCACACACACGCGTACGTGTACGAGAGAAACGCGCATTGCTCGGCCCCCGACCTCCTACCGTAACCGGCAACTCCCCGAAATTTTCCTCCCCCATCGCTTCTACCACGGTTTTTTCCGTCATGGATGGCCCAAAGAATGTCATGCAGTTGCGTCTCCGGCCCGCCCAGGACACAAAGCCCATTTTCTGTCATGATTTTTTGTCATAGAAGTAGGAGCCCACCACATCTATGATGATACTGGGTTTTGTCACAATTATCGTCATAGCAGTGTCATATGTATGACAGATTTTTTTTTCGTTCGGCCCAAAATGTCATGGATGTGTCTTTTTTTTTGTAGTGAGCAAAGGGTGTGCATAGTGCAGACTTCGGTCCTGTCACCTTATAAATGGTCGCTTCCGAGTGACTGCCGCGTGGGACCAGGCGATCCTGTCAAATCTCGCAACAGTCGCACGCGGCGAAAAATGCGGCGCGAAAATTGAGGCATCACTGTTTATCCGCTCCGCCCGCTTCGACACTCCCCGTCTCGCGCGCTTCCCCGAAATTTTGTATCCCGCAAAATCCAGGATACACTGCAGACAATCGCGCCCAATATCCCGCTCTCCAACACAGCACTCGATGCATGAGGTCACCAGTTCATTCGACAGCTCACTGAATGGATCAAGGCGACTGAGTCGACACCGAAGTACCGACGCAGGCGTTCAGACTTGCAGAAAACACTCGTGAAGACGCGATGCTCGGAGCAGGTTCAAGTTCGACCTACTTCCCACTCGCACCTTAATCCATTCGGGGGCTACTGATGAGGATACAGACTTGGGGTAGGGTCATAGGCCTGACCTATACGCCCTACCCAAGGTCACTACCTTGGAAGATAAAAGGACTAAGAGACAACAGGAGAGCCCCAGTTGTACACATCGAGTGCAATCCACTTGACGGCCACATTACTCGGAGGTCCTCCTCCCTACCGTCACTCGACATATGGAGAGTCACTCGACCATACTAAAGACCAGGAGTCACTCAGCGCTGTAACGGTTAGGGATTCACTCCGTAGTCTTTAAGATCATTAATAGAACTTAAGGCAGACGTTACCAGTAATGCCCATACTTTATGTACATTAGGTCCCTTGTAATGGAGGTCTGCGAGGGTCCTGGCGCACTCTATATAAGCCACCCTCCTCCTCTGGCACAAGGGTTCGCACCCCTTGTAATATCACACACATAATCCAATCGGCCGCCCCAGGGCACCAAGACGTAGGGCTGTTACTTCCACTGTGAAGGGCCTGAACTCGGAAACCTCGTGTGTACACCTTCACCATAGCTGTGATCTTGCCTCTCCATACCTACCCCCTTTCTACTGTCAGTCTTAGGACCATGACACTCACGGTAGTACCACTCCTTAGGAGCGGTAGTACCATGGCCCCAGGCCAGGCCCAGCTGCTCGAGCGGTAGTAGGGGCGGATGTAATTTTTTACATCCGCACCCTATGCGGTAGTACCGCACCATGGGTGTCGTAGTACCGTGAGCTCTGGCCAGGCACAATAGTATGAGCGGAAGTAGGGACGAATGTAAATTTTTACATCCACGCCCTACACGGTAGTACTGCTCCGGGCTTGCGGTAGTACCGTGTCGGATTTTTTGCATAGATCATAACTCAGCGGAAGAAGTCACAGATGTAATTATTTGTATCTGTGCTTTCTCAGCCTAGACTATTCCTGCCTTGTGGTAGTACCGCAAGGGGGTGCGGTAGTATCACGCCAGCGGTTCTACCGCCCCCTGTCTTAGCACATCAGGGCTAGTCTTGGCCCTTGCCGTGCCAGCGGTAGTACCGCGGTACGCCGCGGTAGTACCGCAGGCCCGTGCGGTAGTATCGCTTGTATGATGCGATAGTACCACATGTCGCACGCTGAGTTGGTGGATAACGGTTGGATTTGTCCCTTGACTATAAAAGGGGTGTCTTCTTCCCCGAATTGACTACCTCTTCCACCTCTAAGCTCCATTGATGCTCTAAGCTTCATTTTCGCCCAATCTCTCTCCCTAGCCAATCAAACTTGTTGATTCTCTAGGGATTGGTTGAGAAGGCCGCGATCTACACTTCCACCAAGAGAAATTTGATTCCCCCCACTAATACCTTAGGGATCTTGTTACACTTGGGTGTTTGAGCACCCTAGATGGTTGTGTAGTATTGAAAGTATGTCTAGAGGGGGGGGGGGGGTGATTAGACTACTTGACCAAATAAAAATCTAGCCTTTTCCCACTTTTAAGTCTTGGCAGATTTTAGCAACTTTACACAAGTCAAGCAATCTTAACACAATTCAAGCAAGCATGAAAAGAGTATATGAGCAGTGGAAAGCAAAGCATGCAACTTGCAATAAAGTAAATGGTAGGAGTTTGGAGGGAGCAAACGCAATGTTGACACGGAGATTTTTGGTGTGGTTCCGATAGGTGGTGCTATCGTACAACCACGTTGATGGAGACTTCAACCCACGAAGGGTAACGGCTGCGCGAGTCCACAAAGGGCTCCACCCATGAAGGGTCCACGAAGAAGCAACCTTGTCTATCCCACCATGGACATCACCCACGAAGGACTTGCCTCACTAGGGTAGATCTTCACGAAGTAGGCGATCTCCTTGCCCGCACAAACTCCTTGGTTCAATTCCACAATCTTGACGGAGGCTCCCAAGTGACACCTAATTAATCTAGGAGACACCACTCTCCAAAAGGTAATAGATGGTGTGTTGATGACGACCCTTGCTCTTGTGCTTCAAATGATAGTCTCCCCAACACTCAACTCTCTCTCATAGGATTGGATTTGGTGGAAAGATGATTTGAGTGGAAAGCAACTTGGGGAAGGCTAGAGATCAAGATTTATGTGGTTGGAATGGAATATCTTGGTCTCAACACATGAGTAGGTGGTTCTCTCTCAGAAAATGAATGGTGGAAGTGTAGGCATGTTCTAATGGATTTCTCCATGAATGAAGGAAGGGTGGAGGGGTATATATGGCCTCCACACAAAATCTAACCGTTACACACAATTTACCAAACTCGGTGGGACCGAATTAGAAAACTCGGTCAGAATGATTTAGTTCATAATGTGACCATTAGGCATTTACGTGGGACCGACATGTCAACTCGGTGGGACCGATTTCTTTAGGGTTAGGGCATAACGTAATCTCGGTGAGACCGATTACAAAAACTCGGTGGGACCGACTTTGGTAATTAGCTAACCAGAGAGTTGGTCAGGCAAACTCGGTGGGACTGATTCGCTCATCTCGGTGGGACCGAAACGTTATGAAAGGGAAATAGGGAGTTTTCATTGCAAACTCGATGGGACCGATCGTTTATCTCGATTGGACCGAAACATTACGAAGGGAAATAAAGAGTTTGGAATCCCATCTCGGTGAGACCGAGATCCCTATCAGCGAGACTGAAGTGACTAGGGTTTCTGGTAGTGGCTATGTCAAGTGAACTCGGTGGCACTGGATAGATCAAATCGGTGGCACCGAGTTTGACTTTTGGTTTGGGACATATGTGGATATGAGAAAGTGGTTGAGAGTTTTTGGAGCATATCACAAAGCATTTTGAGCAAGCAAGCCATTAAGCAACACCTCATTCCCTTTTAATAGATTGGCTTTTCCTATGGACTCAATGTGATCTTGGATCACTAAAAGTAAAATGTAGAGTCTTGAGCTTTAAAGCTTGTGCCAATCCTTAGTCCTTAGCATTTTGAGGGGTCCACATTCCTAATCCATGCCATGCCAATCATTGAACTTTCCTGAAATATTTATCTTGAAGTAGCATTAGTTTAATGAGCTATATGTTGTTAATCATTAACAAAACCACCTAGGGATAATTGCACTTTCAAGTAGAGGTCACCGCGGAGCCATTGTCCATTGTGGTAAAGCTTCGTGGGGTCGTTGGGAGCCTCCAATTAAGTTGTGGAGATTGCCTCAACCTTGTTTGTAAAGGTTCGGTCGCCGCCTCCAAGGGCACCAATAGTGGAATCACGGCATCTCACATTGTGTGAGGGCGTGAGGATAATACGGTGGCCCTAGTGTCTTCTTGGGGAGCATTGTGCCTCCACACCGCTCCAACAGAGACGTACTTCCCCTCAAAGGGAAGGAACTTCAGTAACACACCCTCGTCTCCATCGGTTCCGCTTTTGGTTACCTCTCACCTTTACTTGTGCAAGCTATATTGTGTTATATCCTTTGCTTGCTTGTGTGCTTATTGTTGTTGCATCATATATGTTGCTCACCTAGTTGCATATCTAGAAAACCTACTTTGATGCAAAGTTTAATTTGGTAAAGAAAAACTAAAAATTGTTAGTTGTCTATCCCCCCGTCTAGTCAACTATATCGATCCTTTCAGAAGCCGCGGGGATGGGTGTGCTCAAGCTAATTCTGTGGTTATCCAACGGACAAAGACATCAATGACATGTGATCTGACAGCAAAAAATGCTAAATGCATGAGAAGGCTAGGAGAGTGCCCAGTTTTACTGTTCTAAATTATTTTCCCTAGGATACCATATAAGATCACATAAGTGATGTCAGTAGATAATATCATTTTATCCATCTAAGCCATTTATCTCCAAAGCCGAAATGTTTCAACATGAAGTAGATGTCATCGTATTCCACCTTGTCAAATCCTCTAAAAATCAATCTTAAATAGTAAATCTCTTTCTTAGATTTATGACACATATGAATTTACTCAAATCCCCAAGCTAGACAGTCCCGAATATTTCTGCTTTTAATGAACCCATATTGACTCTTACTAATTAATGGAATGACAACATCTTGGTCTCTATTTGCTAAGAGTTTAGTAATGATTTTGATGGGCATACTCACAAGGAAGATGGGCCTAAAATCATTAGGGTTCTTTGGGCTATACTGTCTAGGCATCAATGCAATGTAGGCAGAATTAACATGACATAAATTAACCTTCTTAATCAAAGCAGGATTATTGATCCACCTATGATAGTATTTTTAATAATTATAAAATTTCTCAAAGCCTTCTACAAGTTTAGTATCCAGACCGTTTCACATTTGATTTACATACTCCCACATTTATATACATAGACAACACACCTTTTTAGTTGCCTAGACATAAGTTGATACAAATACAAACAATTGTTTAATGCTTGGAATTTATAAATATTCATTACCTATGCTTGGAATTTAGAAATATAAGCTTGTAAAGCGAACTAACATCGTAATTCAACATAAATGTCGAAGCAACAACACTTCATAACCCATAGTTTCCCTTATGACACTTGTAGCCGCTTAACCATCCATCTCCCGCCTTGCATCGGGGCGAAACCTTTCCCTAAGGACTGGTTGGAGAAAAGTAGTTCAAGACCTCTTCCTTCATCCTGAATTTGACCCCCTGCATGAGAGAACTGAAATACTAGAAGGAACCAAAATAAACAAGGAAAAAACAAGATCTCTCAAGTAAACAGAACAACAAAAACTAGTAAAATAATAACCAGAGAAACATGCATAGAGCATGAACATGTTTTAAACATACCAAACAATGTGTATCTTTGCATATGTTTTGCTAGTATACATCATACCTTGTAGATGACGCCATCATTATCATGTTTGAACTCCATGATCCAACCATCCGGGAGGCAATCTAGTGCCTCTTCTGCACCATCTTCCACCTTCTCCATGACACCCTATGGTAGTTTCACTTCCTGACCATATGAGATCAAGTTTTCCATTCTCGCAACTTCGAAAACTCCCCGACTTTCTTTTCTACCCCTCTTGTTGTTTTCTTAGATCTAAAATAGCATGAGAAAGACATCGTTGGTCGACGAGAGAAGCATGCTAGATAAGTAAACCGTGTGTAGGATCATTGTTGGTGTGAGCTAGCATTCTCCAATGTTAAATAATGAGATGGAGCATAGACACCTTTTTCATGAATCAGATGGAGTATAGACTTGTATTCATATATTTATTCGTGAAGTGTACCCTCTATCATTGAGCATGTTCATTGCCAAAAATAATAAGTGTTTATATGTATGTTGATATTGTATTAATTTTTAATAATTGTTGTGGCCAAAGGCCAACGAACTTTTTACATCTCATGAACATTTAAAAAAATCCTGAATTTGTTATGAACATTTAAAAAAATGTCATGAACACATTTTAAACCTGTGATTTTTTTTTCAAATGGTACCAACATTATTTTGAATGTCAAGAATATTTCTTATAGCCATGTGAATGATTTTTTAAGCCTCATACATATTTTGTGAAAAATGCACGTGAACATTGTTTCCATAAACGAAGTTGAAAAAAATGTTCACACACTTCAAAAAATGTGTTCGTGCATTTTTAACAATATTATTCATGAGACGTAGAAAAATGTTCATACATTTATAAGCAATATTCTTGAACTTAAGAAAAATGTTGGTACCATTTAACAAGAATCTCCACATGTTAACGGAAAAGGTTGATGACATTTCCAAAAATCCCGAAATTTAAGAAAAAATGTTGACGGCATATAAAAAGTGTTTGTAACCATTTTAAAAATGTTCATAACATTTACAAAGACTATCATGCATTTCAGGAAAATCATAATGATGTTGAAATTTGTTCCACAACTAAAAAATCATGCGAATAATAAAATATTCATAGTCACCTAAAAAAACTTGCTAGATTTACAATTCTTTTGATGAAAATAAGAAAACCTGGTCGTTCAATTTTTTAACATGTTCGTGAAATATTAAAAAGATTCCCTTCTTTTTCACGAAAATGATATGCAAAAAAAATGAAAAGATAACAAATAAGAAAGCAAGAAGACTAAAACGCGTAAACAAAACAGATAAAAAACAATATAGAAAAACATTGACAAAGGAGAGAAAAAAATATATGAAATGAAAACCTTTCAAGAACGTACACAAGGTTCCCAAAACGAGTCAAACATTTATTTGAGCAATAACAATAGGGAAACCCCCCTACTATAACTCTTTTTCAATAAGATTGGTGGAACATGTACAAATGGCTATATATTAGGTATAGTATGTTACAAATGGTTCACAAATAATCTAACCAAGATTGCACCCCTTCCTTTAAGCTAGGCTTGGCCCTCTTGATGATTGTATCAAAGTGATATTTGAAGCGTGATATGTAATATTCCATGTTTTTGACCTTGTTGTAATAAATAAAACTTTCCTATGCTTACAAATACTCGAAGAGCCATCCATCACACATTCTTTGAAACATTGAATTGAGTATCTCTTCTCCCTTCCTTGAGCATCTCTACAACATCAGAGTCAGTGTTCCATTCAAAACAAAGAGAAACACAATTACACAAAACAATTGAAGAAGAGATGCATCAGATGATCATTCAGCTCATCATCACACAAAACACAATTATTGATTCCAATGTGGAAGTTCTTTCTTACCAGGAGATCTCTGGTATTTAACATGTCCTGTAACATCATCCAAAAGAAGAGTTTTCTGTTTAGGAAGACCGCGTGATTTCCATATCCACTTGGAAGGCGTTAGAGCATCAGAGGGATTTCAAATAAGTTCATATTCTTTTGTTGGAATATTTATTGCTATGCCACTGGACTGCGAAGTGACTTTGCAGTTGTTGCAAATAATGCCATTTAAAATCTTCAGCATTATTGTGCTTTATTGGATAATAATGGATGACATTAGTACGTGAAACATATTTTGGAAGTCATTAGCAACATAGTTGTTTGAAGTGGAAACAGTGATGTTTATGTCTTTGGCATATGACAACAACTGCGGGAATCTTGCCTAAAAATTCTCATCATTCCGCCTATCAAGCCAGAGCTTTATTGTGTTTCCATAAGCAGGTTTACAAATGCTTATGTTCTGAAATCCTCCAATATAGAACAATACCTCTCCAACAGAAAGATCCAACTCTTTTGGGAGGGGTAGGCACCTCAACATCATTACGATATGTATTCAAAATCAATTGAATCCAAGGTATATCATGCTGTTTGAAAAACTTGTACAAGAACTTAGTGAGCAGAGCTCTGTTTTGTGCTCTGAGATGAAGAACACCTACGCCACCAGCTTTTTTATGAACATATGCATGTTTCCCATTTGATTGACCAAATAAAACTTCTACCAATTTTTTTGAAAGTGGTCTAGGATTTTATAAGGTATTCTAAAGCGACACATGGCAAAGATGGGGGGGCGCATAAATTGCTAGATGCACCAACCTACCAAAGTATGGAATCATTGAAGGAATCCGTGATAGTCTTTTGTCAAGTCTGGACACCATAGGGACCCGATCACCCACTTTAGGTCTAGTAGAACCCTTTGGAGCCCAAGGTAATTTAAAGGCATAACTCCTTTTTACAACCATGAATGTTAGCCAGAAGCACAACTCTTTCATTAGGCATATTAGTTCGGACCAAAGAGGAGTAGTTAACTTTCAAACTAGTAAGTTATGAAAAGTATGTAGAACATTCATCAGGTTTGATAGGGTTCTGTAGGCATGATAATAAGCGTATCATTTCCATATTGGATAAAAGGATATCTCATAGTATGCTGATTGTTAATAGGAAAACTCAGATGTTTCTTGTGCCATGATCCATTAACCAGGATCTATAGAAGTTCGACCACAAGAATATAGATAAGTGATGAGAGAGAGTCTCCCCGTCTCACCCTCTTTTATAGTTACTTTTAGTTAGTATTTTTTGTAAGGCGCGTGAAGGAGATAAAAAACTACCTTGCACATCTTATCCATCTTTCTCCCCCTGCTCTGACCTCTACCAACCATCCCTCTGGAAGCCATTCGCGTGCCTTATGCATATCATGATAGAATGACAGATAGATAATGGATATAATAAAATATATTATGGCCTCTTCATGTTAAGAAAACATACATGAGGCATGCTACAAGCAACACGAGCATTAGATCCGATGTTGTGTTCCTCCATCTCAAAGAAAAGGTAGTCCATGACCTCTTCCTTCATCCCGAACTTGACCCCCGTGACCGGAGATATGGACTACTAAAAGGAAACTAAAGTAACGGGAAAACGGATCACATATCTCTAGTAGACAAAGCTGCGAAATCTAGAAAAAGCATAGAAACATATATAAAGAATGGACATGTGTTGGACCTACCTAACATGTATTTGTCCATATGTTTAGTAGTACACATCATACCTAGAAGAGCGCGCCATTATCACCATGTCTGATCTCCATGATCCAGTTGTCTAGTAGCTCCTCCATGCCATCTTCCACCTTCTCCTTAACATCCTCCAGTAGCGTTACTTCCTCGCCATATGAGATTGAGTCTTCCATTCCTAAAACTCTCAAAATCATGCCCTTCTCTTTCAAACCCTCATTTTTTTCTTAGATCTAATAGAGAACGAGAATGGTAATGTTGGCAAATCTGGGGGTAGCTAGATATCTACTCTATTCAGCGGTAGGAACTTCGCCGCCACCACGACTCGATTAGGTCTAGAGAGCACACCAATCACCAACAATTGATTTATTCGCTGACTTTTATAGGCTGGTCTTATTTCCCTCCTTGGCTTGGGCCGATGTCTATGCTAGATGGGCTACCTAGGCTAGTTAACCACAATTGTCCAAAAATCCACAAGAATAACTACCCGTAGGAAGCCGCGAGGATAGGAGTGCTCAAGCTAATTCTGCGTTATCAACGGATAGAGATGGCAATGACATCTGATCTGAAGGCTAAAAGGGATGAATGCATGATAAGGCTAGGAGAGTACCCAGTTTTACTGTTCTAAATTATTTTCCCAGGGATACCATATAAGATCACATAAGTGGTGGCCGTAGATAATATCATTTTATCTATCTAAGGCAATTATCACCAAAGCCCAAATGTTTCAACATGAAGTAGATGACATTGTATTCCACCTTGCCAAATCCTTTCTCAAACCTAATCCTAAATAGTAAATATCTTTCCTTGATTAATGAAACATATGAATGTACTCAAATCCCCAATCTAGACAGTCTCAAATAATTATTATTTTAATGAACCCATATTGATTCTTACTAATAAGAGGAATGACAATATCTTGGTCTCTATTTGCTAATAGTTTACTAATGATTTTGGTGGGCATACTCACAAGGCAGATGAGTCTAAAATCATTAGGGTTCTCTAGGCTTTACTTTTTAGGGATCAATGTAATGTAGGCAGAATTAACAGACATACATTAACCTTCTTAAACAAAGCAGGATTATTGATCCACCTGTGATAGTATTATTAGTCTCCAGAGCGCTTCACATTTGATTTACATACCCCCACATTTATATACATAGAAAATGCACCTTTTTAGTTGCCTAGACATAAGTTCATACAAATACAAAGGTCTGTTGAACGCAAGGAATTAGCAAATATACATTACTGACAATATCTCGATCTAATACAAATATAAGAAGAATATAAGCTTATAAAACAACTAACATCGCAATTCAACATAAATGTCAAAGCAGTAGTGGTTCACAATCCATAGTTTCCCTTATGACGCTTGTAGCTACTTGACCATCCATCGCCCGCCTTGCATTGGAGGCGAAGGCCTTCCCGAGGACTGGTTGGAGAAAAGGTAGTTCAAGACCTCTTCCTTCATCCTGAATTTGACCCCCTGCGCCGGAGAAATTAAATATTAGAAGGAAACAAAATAAACAGGGAAAAATAGATCTCTCAAGCAAACAAAACAAGAAATACTAGAAAAACAAATCAAAGAAACAAGTATACAGCATGAACATGTGTTAAACATATCGAACAACGTGTATCTTTGCATATGTTTTGCTAGTGTACATCATACCTTGTAGATGGCGCCATCATCATCATGTTTGAACTCCATGATCGAACCATCCAGGAGCCAATCCAGTGGTTCCTATGCACCATCTTCCACATTCTCCTTGACATCATGTGGTAGTTTCACTTCCTGACCATATGGGACCACGTCGTCCATTCTAGCAACTCCGAAAACTCCTCGGTTGTCTTTTCTACCCCTCTTGTTGTTTTCTTAGATCTAAAATAATCTGATATGGGGATCATTGGTTAATGAGAGAAGGGTGGCTAGATAAGAAAGCCATGTGCATGATCATTGTTGGTGCGAGCTAGCATTCTCCAATGTGAACCATGCGAACAACATTCAGTGAAAAGTTCTGACAGATACTATAAACAATTCATTAATTGTGGTGACCAGAGTAACCTAATTTGGCATCTAGAGTAAAGTATTACTATTCATTTGGGAGTAAAGTATTACTGTTCATTTGGGAGTATGTAAAAACATGAACATTGTGGAGAAGAAATACGAGCTGTAAAACATCAAGAGAAAAACAACCCGGCCTTCCTTACTAAAAATAATAGATTTGCGTCACGTGTTCAATAATGAGATGGAGCATAGACAAGTTTTTCACGAATCAGATTGAGTATAGACTTGTATTCATATTTTTATTTGTGAAGCGTACCCTCTATTGTTGAGTATGTTCATTATTAAAAAAATAAGTGTTTGTATGTATGTTGATATTGTATTAATTTTTATTAATTGTTGTGGCCACATGACAACGAACTTTTTACATAATATGAACAATTTTCTTAAAAAAGTCATGTATTTTTCATGAACATTTAAAAAATGTCATTAACACTTTTTAAACCTTTGAACATTTTTTCAAATGGTACCAACAGTATCATGAATGTCCAGAATATTTCTTATAAGTATGTGAATGTTTTTTAAGCCTCATGCATATATATATTTTAAAATGCACGAACACGTTTTTTGAACCGCGTGAACATTTTTTTGAGAAACAACAATAGGGAAAACCTCTATTATAACTATTTTTCATTAAGGTTGGTGGAACATGTACAAATGGCTATATATTAGGTATAGTATGTTACAAATGGTTCACAAATAATCTAACTAAGATTGCACCCGTTCCTTTTAGCGAGGCTTGGCCTTCATGATGATTGTATCAAAGTGAGATTTGAAGCGTGATATGCAATATTCCATGTTTTTTCCCTTGTTGTAATAAATAATACTTTCCTGTGCTTACAAATACTAAAACAGCCATCAATCACACATTCTTTGAAACATTGAATTGATTATGTCCTCTCCCTGCCATGAGCATCTCTACAACATCATAGTTAGTGTTCCAATCAAAACTAAGAGAAACACAATTACACAAAACAATTCAAGAAGCGATTTATAAGATGATCATTGGGCTCATCATCAAACAAAACACAATTATTGGTTTCAATGTGGAAGTTCTTTCTTACCAGGAGATCTCTGGTATTTAACTTGTCCTGTAACATCATCCAAAAGAAGAGTCTTCTGTTTAGGAAGACCGCATGATTTCCATATCCACTCGGAAGGCATTGTAGAATCAGGGGGATTTCAAATAAATTCATATTCTTTTCTTGGAGTACTTATTGCTATGCCACTAGACTGCAAAGTCTCTTTGACGTTGTTACAAATCATGCCATTGAAAAGCTTCAGCATTATTGTGCTTTATGGGACAAAAATGGATGACATTGGTACATGAAACATATTATAGAAGTCATCAAAAACATAGTTCTTTGAAGTGGAAATAGTGATGTTTATGTCTTTGGTGTATGACAACAACTATGGGAATCTTGCCTAAAGATTCTCATCATTCGACCTATCAAACTAGAGCTTTACCGTGTTTCTAGAAGAAGGTTTACAAATGCTCATGTTCTGAAATCCTCCAATTCACCTTGCAAGCCAATACACACAATAACCCAAATGGTGGGGTTATGTCCAAGAATATGCATTTTCATCTTATGCTTCCAACTAGCAAAATTAGTACCATCAAAGTAAGGACCTCTACGGTGGTAATTTCCCTTGTTAGACGCCATACTCTCCTAGGTTGTGAAACTAAGGCTATGATCACCGAAAGCTATGGAAATCAAGGCAAATGGAGACCATAGCTCTGATGCTACTTGTAGGATCGAAAGTATGTCTAGAGGGGGGGGGGTGATTAGACTATTTGACCAAATAAAAATCTAGCCTTTTCCCAATTTTAAGTCTTGGTAGATTTTAGCAACTTTACACAAGTCAAGCAATCTTAACACAATTCAAGCAAGCATGCAAAGAGTAGATGAGCAGCGGAAAGCAAAGCATGCAACTTGCAAGAAAGTAAATGGGAGGAGTTTGGAGGGATCAAACGCAATGTTAACACGGAGATTTTTGGCGTGGTTCCGATAGGTGGTGCTATCGTACATCCACATTGATGGAGACTTCAACCCATGAAGGGTAACGGCTGCGCGAGTCCATGGAGGGCTCCACCCACGAAGGGTCCACGAAGAAGCAACCTTGTCTATCCCACCATGGCCATCGCCCATGAAGGACTTGCCTCACTAGGGTAGTTCTTCACGAAGTAGGCGATCTCCTTGCCCGTACAAACTCCTTGGTTCAACTCCATAATCTTGACAGAGGCTCCCAAGTGACACCTAACCAATCTAGGAGACACCACTCGCCAAAAGGTAATAGATGGTGTGTTGATGATGAACTCCTTGCTCTTGTGCTTCAAATGATAGTCTCCCCAATACTCAACTCTCTCTCATAGGATTGGATTTGGTGGAAAGATGATTTGAGTGGAAAGCAACTTGGGGAAGGCTAGAGCTCAAGATTTATGTGGTTGGAATGGAATATCTTGGTCTCAACACATGAGTAGGTGGTTCTCTCTCAGAAAATGAATGGTGGAAGTGTAGGCATGTTCTGATGGACTTCTCCACGAATGAAGAAAGGGTGGAGGGGTATATATAGCCTCCACACAAAATCTAACCATTACACACAATTTACCAAACTCGGTGGGACCGAATTAGAGAACTCGGTCGGACCGATTTAGTTCATATTGTGACCGTTAGGCATTTCGGTGGGACCGACATGTCAACTCGGTGGGACCGATTTCTTTAGGGCTAGGCCATAGCGTAATCTCGGTGAGACCGATTACACAAACTCGGTGGGACCAACTTTGGTAATAAGCTAACCAGAGAGTTGGTCAGGCAAACTCGGTGGGACCGATTCACTCATCTCGGTGGGACTTAAATGTTACGAAAGGGAAATAGGGAGTTTGCATTACGAACTCGGTGGGACCAATCGCTCGGTTGGACCGAAAAGTGAGATCGAGATCCCTATCAGTGAGACGGAAGTGACTAGGGTTTCTGGCAGTGGCTATGTCAAGTGAACTGGGTGGCGCCGGATAGATCAAATCGGTGGGGCCGAGTTTGACTGTTGGTTTGGGACATATGTGGATATGAGAAAGTGGTTGAGGGTTTTTGGAGCATATCACAAAGCATTTTGAGCAACGCAAGCCATTAAGCAACACCTCTTCCCCTTTTAATAGTATTGGCTTTTCCTATGGACTCAATGTGATCTTGGATCACTAAAAGTAAAATGTAGAGTCTTGAGCTATAGAGCTTGAGCCAATCCTTTGTCCTTAGCATTTTGAGGGGTCCACATTCCCAACCCATTCCATGCCAATCATTGAACTTTCCTGAAATATTTATCTTTAAGTAGCATTAGTTCAATGAGCTATATGTTGTTAATCATTACCAAAACCACCCAGGGATAGTTGTACTTTGAATCTCCCCCTTTTTGGTAATTGATGACAACATATAGATTAAAGCTTCGACAAATGATAATAAGATTGAAATACATCGTCGCTTTGAGAAGTATGTGATAAGCAAGAGCTCCCCCTAAATTTGTGAATTATTTAAGATTTTCTTTTGAATGCAAATGCACAATGGATTAGTATCATGGGTTACTCTTCCATGTCACATACATCTTGGTGGAGCGCTCAAAATGATAGCAATTAAAGGCATGCATGCATCACCAAGCAAAGTGAATGATCATATATGGATATAAGAGATAATATCATCCAAGCAAGCATTAAAGTAGCATATGATCAAACACATGATCATACAGCTATCTCACACATGGACATAAGGTATCAAATAAGCACACAATAAATTTCAAATAGCAAGAGATACAAAAAGCAACACTCTCTTGAAGCCTATGATCTATACATATTTCTCCCCCTTTGGCAACAAGTTACCAAAAAGTTCAAATATGCATAGTGTTATGCGTCTCTCAGGCTTGATCTCCATGAGGTGGTGTAGAGATTACTCCAAGGAAGAATGCATCAGTTGATGTAGTTGGGGCTGGTGGAGTGGCTGCTGGAGGTGTCACTGAAGCTGTAGCTGCTGGTGCTGATGTGGTAGCTCTAGTATCAGGTACTGGCACTGCAGCTGACCTCTGACCTCTTGGCACTCGCTGAAAAGCTTCTTTAGTTGCCTTCCCTTTCCTCTCAACTGCTTCCTCCTGGAGCTGCTCAACTGCTGTCTGCATCCCAATCACTTTTAGATCAATATCATAGAATTTTTGTTCAATGATCCTCTCCAAGCTTTCCTGATTCTGAGTCAGGGTGGCCAAGCCCTTCTCAATCCTCAAAGTGGATTGGATCAGATATCCAAGTTGATCTTGTTTGCTCTTCAAGAACACTTGAGATGCCTCTTCAGCACTTGGCATCTTTGGAGCTTTGTCTGTCCTTGCCTTAGCTCTCTTCTCTTGTGCTTGCACTGATGAGGGTTCATTCTCATCCATTACATCTGTGTTGTCTTCAAATTCTGGATAGAGAGGTAAATGCTCCTTGTCCAACAAGTAAGTGCCTGTGCCCATCTTTGAGTTGATGAGCACCTGAATGTGTGGAGCATACCCACAAGATCTCTTCTGATCAACAGTTGTCCTCTTGATTGTCTCTTCAATCAGACTCATGACCTTGAATTTTTCAGGCACATCAAAAGTGTGTAGCAAGTTGATTGAATGTCCTCTTATCATCCTATGATCTCCAGATTTGGGCAATAGAGTATGCCTCAAGATGGTGTTGATAGTAGGCAGACTATACAACAAGTATTTCACCGAGCCCAACTTATGAGTTTTGTCGGGTTTCGGGTTCCGGCAGACCCACAAGGCTCGAACTCTAGGGTGCGCGCGGAGATAACACCTCCTACCTACTCACGTCTCGTCGCCTCGCAAGGATCTAAACTACACGAATAATAACACAAGGGACATGAGGTTTATACTAGTTCGGGCCACCATTGTGGTGTAATACCCTACTCTAGTTTGTGGTGTGGTGGATTGCCTCAGGGGCTGATGATGAACAATACAAAGGGAAGAACAGCCTCGCGAGGGATGTTCTTAGGTTGGTGGTTCGGGCTAAGGTTCGATGGATTGATCCCCTTCTACTGTGGTGGCTCTCGATCAGATCCCGATGCATATTCTATGGTGGCTAGCCCTATTTATAGAGCAATACACTGGTCCTCTTCCCAAATATTGAGCGGGAAGGGCGCCAAAAATTGGCCATTTTGAAGGGGAACATCTAGTACACTTATCCTGACTAAAGTTGGTCCTCGCCTGCCAAAGACTCTGACGATGACGTCGGCTTGGGCTCCACGATGACCCCCATCCTGCCGTTCTGCTGGTCTTGGTCTTGTTGCACCAAAATGGTTGCCTTTGCTTGATAGTCTCGCCTGCACTTGCTCCCTTTGCACCAAAGAGGAAGCAAGGACTCTGCGCAGGCCGGCGCCGGCCTGGCGCCCGCTTGGCCTCGGTCGTCATGGCTTGCGTCACGGGCACCTCGTGAGGTACCCTGCCTTGATCTCTCCGCCTCCTCGCGAGCCAGCCTGACGCGGCCGTGCGTGAGGAAGCTTCCTGTCGTCCGCCCTGCGAGGCTTGGCCCCTCGTGAGGGTCTTGAGCATATGTTGATGAAGATGGGCCGTACTGGGCCTCTCCTTGAGCCACGCCGCAGGCCGCAGGCAGGCAAGTCTGGGTACCCCCGTTCCCAGAACGCCAACAGTAGCCCCCGGGCCCAAGGCGCGCCTGGACTTGGCTTAGCAGAGAAGCAAAGAGGCAAGTGCGAAGCACCGCGGGCCCCAACAGCCTGCGGCCTTGGGCGATGTGTGGCGGTTGATTGGATGTGGGCGTCCCTGCTTCCCCATGCTTCCTTATTCTGCGCCCAGCTAGGACGGACCCGCGGTTGCACACAGTTATCCCTCTTCTCACCGCTCGCGCGTCTCCTGCTCTTCTTCCACTTGAGCTCCAACCTCCTCCTCCAATCCAATCTCGAACCTCCCCCTTCTTGTTGCCATGGTGCCAATGAAGAAGGGGAAAGGGAAGAAGCCTGTGCCCTCGCCCCGCTCGCCACCGTCGGCGGCTCCTGCTGTCGATCAGTCGATCATACTCAACTTGGAAGCCTTGGACAAGGTTAGTTCCGCCCTCGCCACCATCTTCAATGACTGTGGGAGGACGACTGTATGGCCCGCGTCTCACTTCTCCATTGACAAAATAGTCACGTGGTCCGGTTCTTTGCCGATGCCCTTGGGGCGGGACTAGTTCCCCCTTTTTCCGATTTCTTCAATACCGCACTTTCCCTTTACCAGATCCACATGATGCATTTGGGTCCCGAATCCATTGCTCTCCTTGCCATTTTCGCTTTTGTTTGTGAGGCGATGGTGGGCATTCCTCCTTCAGTTGCCTTCCTGCGCCATTTCTTCTCTCTGCGCCTTAGCGACCCCATGCAATGCTCGGGGTGCGTGAGCTTTCTCGCCGCACCGGAAGCGGCAGCCTCGGGGATTGATTTCAGCCTTCCTCCACCTGCGACTGGGTTCGGAGAGCGGTGGTTGTACGTGGATGTCGGAGTGCCCAGCCCCCTACTCTCGGAGCCAACCTTGCCCGCTGTCCCCAACTCGGGCTAGGGCCATGAGACGCTCATGAGCCCCTAGCTCGCCTTCGTCTTGTGTCGCTTCGGGAACCTGAGGGCGCTTGGTGTGACGGCGCCCAAGGTGGTGAAGGAGTTCCTCCAGAGCTGCATTGCCCCTCTCCAACGTCATTCCCGCCGAATGTGGACCTTCGGGGGGTGTGAAGACCGCGTGAGGCTCCAGAAGGAAGATCTGGCGCCTGAAGTGCTGAGGAAGGTTCTGATGATTCTGACTGGGGACCCTTCCCCTGGCAGCCTTCGGCAAGGGGGTGCCTTGCTGTACCTTTGCTCAGGCAGGGCTGATTTTGTGAAGCAGATGCCCAGCTTCGATGAATGGGGGCTGCGCCCAGCAGGCCTCACGGGACCTCGTGAGAACCCAGTTGCTGTGGTTGCCCTCCCGGTTGCCCGCGGCGGTCCTTCCTCGAGTAGTGGAGCAGGGAGGCAAGGGCCGCCGGGGGCTGAGGGGGCTGCCGTCAGGATAATGACGTCGCGCGGAACTCCTGAGGTGGCAGCTTCTGAGGCCTGCCCTCCGGCGGCCAAAGGCGTTGAACCACACCCCGCGGCTTCCGTGGCAAAGGCTCCCGAGGCCCCGGCCACCCCCACGGGGCGGCACCTGGCGGCGTGCACCAGGGCAATGCCCCCGACACCAGTCACCTTGGCGCTTCTTCCTCGCCACAGACTGACTGAGGGAGTCCTAGATTAGGGGGTGTCCGGATGGCTGGACTATGACCTTCGGCCGGACTCCCGGACTATGAAGATACAAGATTGAAGACTCCGTCCCGTGTCCAGATGGGACTTTCCTTGGCGTGGAAGGCAAGCTTGGCGATACGATATGAAGATCTCCTCCCGTTGTAACCGACTCTGTGTAACCCTAGCCCTCTCCGGTGTCTATATAAACCGGAGAGTTTTAGTCCGTAGGACGAACAACAATCATACCATAGGCTAGCTTCTAGGGTTTAGCCACTCTGATCTCGTGGTAGATCCACTCTTGTACTACCCATATCATCAATATTAATCAAGCATGAGTAGGGTTTTACCTCCATCGAGAGGGCCTGAACTTGGGTAAAAACATCATGTCCCTTGTCTCCTGTTACCATCCGCCTAGACGCACAGTTCGGGACCCCCTACCCAAGATCCGCCTGTTTTGACACCGACATTGGTGCTTTCATTGAGAGTTCCTCTGTATCATCGCCTTTAGGCCCGATGGCTTCTTCGATCGTCAATCACGACGCGGTCCAGGGTGAGACCTTTTCTCCCTAGACAGATCTTCGTATTCGGCGGCTTCGCACTACGGGCCAACTCATTTGGCCATCTGTAGCATATCAAAAGCTATGCCCCTGACCATCAGGTCAGGTTTGGAAGCTTAAATTACACGGCCGACATCCGCGGGGACTTGATCTTTGACGGATTCGAGCCATGGCCGAGCACGCCACACTGTCACGATGGGCATGATTTTGCTCTGCCGCCGGACAACGCCCAGAGCGTCGCTCAGGTGTCCGCTCCGACCATTAGCTCGGAGCCTACTGCGCTAGTCGGGGATGGACGGTTGGACGCCACCCCGGGAGCCGCAATCTCTATGGTGATAGAGCTGAATACCAGCCTAGTCCTTTGCAGGGCCCGTGACTCTAAGGTGCCGGACTCCGTTCCGGACTCCGTATATCACGCACCTCTTCCGATCGAACCCGATTGGGCTCCGATCATGGAGTTCACCGCCACGGACGTCTTTGAGCACTCGCCCTTTGGCGATATCCTGAATTCACTAAAATCTCTCTCTTTGTCAGGAGAGCCCTGGCCGAATTACGGTCAGCATGGTTGGGATACGGACGACGAAGAAATTCAAGACCCACCCACCACCCACTTCGTAGCCACTGTCGACGATTTAACTGACATGCTCGACTTTGACTCCGAAGACATCGACGGTATGGACGCCGATGAAGGAGACGACCAAGAACCAGCACCTATAGGGAACTGGAAAGCCACCTCGTCATATGACATATACATGGTGGACATCCCCAAAGCATGGGATGGTGAGGAAAAAACAGAGGATGACCCCTCCAAGAAGCAACCCAAGCGCCGACATCAGCGGCGCCGCTCTAAGTCCCGCCAAAGGAAAAACGGCGATTCCGACACCGGAGATTACAACACACCGGATAGTGCCACAGACAACCCCCTGTAGCAGGATTCAGTGCAGGAGGACGAAGGAGCCAGCCCTCATGAGAGAGCGGCCGACAGAGAGGTTGATGAAGACAACTATATGCCTCCCTCCAAAGACGAGGCAAGCCTCGACGCTGACGAATTCGTCATGCCAGAGGATCCCATCGAACAAGAGCGTTTCAAACGCAGGCTTATGGCCACGACAAGCAGCCTCAAGAAAAAACAACAGCAGCTTAGAGGTGACCAAGACTTGCTAGCCGACAGATGGACTAAAGTCCTGGCGGTCGAAGAGTATAAACTCGAACGCCCCTCCAAGAGCTACCCAAAGCGCAGGCTGCTACCCCAACTTGAGGAGGAAGCAACTAAACCTACATCACCAGCGTACGATGCGCCCGATCAGCCACCCCGTGGCCGTGATAGAGAGGCCTTCAGGCCCTCAAACCAAGCCGCACCCCGGCACCGCTCAAAACATACCAGAGTACGGGGAGACGCAACAGACCCGCAAGACATATCGGAGAATAAGGCAAGGCAAACAAGATCGATCTACGGATCGCATGGGCGCCCCACTTCACGTGACGCCAGCCGTCACGCCGGACATGATAAGTATGGCCAGGCCGAATACAATAGACCAAGCTCATCCGAGTTGCGTCATGATATAGCCCAGTATAGGGGCGCCGCACACCCACTATGCTTCATAGACGAAGTAATGGATCATCAAATCCCCGAGGGCTTTAAACCCGTAAACATCGAATCATACGATGGCACAACAGATCCTGCGGTATGGATCGAGGATTATCTCCATCATATCCACATGGCCCGTGGTGATGATCTACATGCCATCAAATACCTCCCGCTCAAGCTTAAAGGACCAGCTCGACATTGGCTTAACAACCTGCCAGCAGAGTCAATTAGTTGTTGGGAGGACCTGGAATCTGCATTCCTTGACAACTTCCAGGGCACTTATGTGCGACCACCAGACGCCGATGACCTAAGCCACATGATCCAGCAGCTAGAGGAATCGGCCAGACAATTCTGGACACGGTTCCTAACCAAGAAAAATCAAATAGTCGATTGTCCGGACGCCGAGGCCCTTGCAGCCTTCAAGCACAACATCCGAGATAAATGGCTTGCCTGGCACCTAGGACAGGAAAAGCCGAAATATATGGCAGCCCTCACGACACTCATGACCCGCTTTTGTGCGGGAGAAGACAGCTGGCTAGCTCATAGCAATAACATAACCAAGAGCCCTTGCAATTCGGATACCAAGGACAACAATGGTAGGTCACGTCGCAACAAGCATAAGCGTCGCATTAACGGCGACAATACTGAAGATACGACAGTCAATGCCAAATTCAGAGGCTCTAAACCCGGTCAGCGGAAGAAGCCATTGAAAAGAAACCCTCCGGGCCCATCCAGCTTAGACCAGATACTCGATCGCTTGTGCCAGATACACGGCACCCCCGCACAGCCATCCAATCACACCAACAGGGATTGTTGGGTGTTCAAGCAGGCAGGCAAGTTAAGTGCCAAAACCAGAGACAAGGGGCTGCATAGCGATGACGAGGAGGAGCCCCGGCTGCCAAACAACAGAGGACAGAAGGGATTCCACCCGCAAGTTCGGACGGTGAACATGATATATGCAACCCACATCCCCAAAAGGGAGCGGAAGCATGCTCTCAAGGACGTCTATGCGTTGGAGCCAGTCGCCCCAAAGTTCAACCCGTGGTCCTCCTGCCCGATCACCTTTGATCGAAGGGACCACCCCACTAGCATCCGTCACGGCGGATTCGCCACATTGGTCCCAGACCCAATAATCGACGGATTTCACCTCACTAGAGTCCTAATGGACGACGGCAGCAGCCTGAACCTGCTTTATCAGGATACAGTGCAAAAAATGGGCATCGATCCCTCAAGGATTAAACCCACAAAGACAACCTTCAAAGGCGTCATACCAGGTGTAGAAGCCAGCTGTACAGGCTCGGTTACACTCGAAGTGGTCTTCGGATCCCCGGATAATTTCCGAAGCGAAGAGTTAATCTTCGACATAGTCCCATTCCGCAGTGGCTATCACGCCCTGCTCGGACGAACCGCATTTGCAAAATTCAACGTGGTGCCGCACTATGCATATCTCAAGCTCAAGATGCCAGGACCTCGTGGAGTCATCGCGGTAAATGGAAACACCGAATGCTCGCTCCGAACGGAGGAGCACACGGCAGCCCTGGCGGCGGAAGTACAGAGTAGCCTCTCAAGGCAATTCTCCAATCCAGGTGTCAAACATCCGGACAACGTCAAGCGAGCCCGAAGTAACCTACAACAAATTTGGATGGCACGTTCCGAGCAAGCATAGTAGTGCGCCCCCAACCCTAGCCCTCGCCAAATGGTGATATCGGTACCACACGTACATAATTACGCCTTAAGATACCATGGGCATAAGGGGAGGGGTACAACTACGGCATGCCCAGAATGCAGCTCAACTGCACTAAGGGGCTCCCTATTCCGCCGTTTCCTTTTTACACACTTTCAGGACCCAACTATTCGGAAGGCCTCTCTGGCAATACACTCGCCAAACACACGATGCAACAGCCAGGGAGGGAACAAGCCACGTCAAATGTCCAGGTGGTCTCTATAACGAGCTTAATACCTGTTTTACTTAAAATCCCGCAGCTTGCCCCTGGAGGGGAACATGTCAAATAATCCCATCTCTTGCTTATCGCACTACTTGTATCGTTCTGCTTTCGTAGCAGCCCTTTTTTAATAAACAATACATAGCTCTTATCTATTATTGTACTCATCTATTTTTTATATACAAATATGTTCAGTCATGACATTCTGCAACCGTACACTTTGGTACGGCCAATACACCAGGGGCTTAAGCACCCCATAACATGGTGTGAGAAGACCGAACACTCTCATGAGTGCGGCACCCCGAACTTATAGCACTATATGCATCGGCTCTGAATCATGTCTTTGGTCAATAGTTGGGTTTTCCCGGCTCCCATGTTTTGGTACCTTACGTTCCGCAATGTTGGCTAAGGTAGCGCTAGGAGAACTACTGCGATTGTGCCCCAGTTGAGCTGGGTTAACACCTCAGTAGAGAAAGCTAAAACTGACCGTCATGATAGTGCGAGAGACCGGTCGCTGTTCGCGAGGTTTTTCGAGTCCTTAAAGACTTATGCCGCTTAGAGCGTGGAACCGGACTTATCCGGCCTAGGCGTGGATAGCGCCCCAAACTCGGTCTTCCGAATACTAGGGGCTTCGCCGAAATTTAAAATTATACAATTCTATGGCTAAGTGAGAGTGATAAAGCAATATAAGTCTGACGGCCTGGTTTGTTGTGCTGAGCGCCTCCCTAGATGGACCCAAGAATGGGAACAAGAGCGCTCAGGTTTATCCCGAACACCCCAGCACTCGTGGCATGGGGGTCGAAGCCGACGACTTGCATCTCTCGGATTTGATAAACAGCCGCACAGAAGGTGATATTTTAAATTAACAAGCGTTGCTTAACGCACATGAACAAAGTTTTCAGCGTACATGATAACAAATGCGAGTCTACTAAAAAATTACATCTTTGGAGCACTCATCCGCTATACGGCGGGCACCCTTCAGGACGCCCTTATAATACATCTCGGGCGTGCGATACTCCTTGCCCGGCGGTGGCGCGTCCATCAAAAGCTTCTCCGCGTCCAGCTTGCCCTAGTGCACTTTAGCACGGGCAAGGGCCCGACGGGCACCTTCAATGCAGATGGAGCGCTTGATGACCTCAATCCACGGACAAGCGTCCACCAGCCGTCGCACCAGACCGAAGTAGCTCCTAGGCATGGCTTCCCTAGGCCATAGTTGAACTATGAGGCCCTTCATGGCCTGTTCGGCCACCTTGTGGAGCTCAACCAGCTGCTTCAGCTGGACGCTCAGGGGCACCGGATGCTCGGCCTCAGCATACTGAGACCAGAACACCTTTTCCGTCGAGCTCCCCTCCTCGGCTCGGTAGAACGCGGCAGCATCAAACACACTACGAGGCAGATCGGCGAACGCTCCTGGAGAGCTCCGGATTCGGGTAAGTAATAGATATTTTAATTTTACATGCTTGCTTTGCATAAAGAATGCCTTACCCGCCGCTATTTTATTTATCGCCTCGATCTCCTGGAGGCCTTCTGGGCTTTGGCCTTAGCGTTTTTGGCACTCTCAAGAGCCAAGGCGAGCTCGGACTCTCGAGCCTTCGAGTCACGCTCCAAACTCTTGTGTTTTTCCACGAGAGCCTGGAGCTCTTGCCGCACCTCCGCCACCCGCGCCTCCTGCTTCTCTCGCTCGGTGCGCTCCAAGGCCGCACTGTTCTCGGCCTTGGACACCGCCTCCTTTGGGGTCGCCACCTCGGTCGTGGCCCCTGCAACATTTACGTTGCTCCTGTCATTATTTGCAACCAAGTATTTATATATACATTTACATGCGGTACTACATACCCTCTTTATCCTCGAGCTGCTTCTTAGCACGGCCGAGCTCTCTCTCGGACCGCTCGAGGCTTTCCTTCAATGCATTGACCTCCGCAGTCAGTGCGACAGAGGTCAGCAGCGCAGCCTGCATTCCCATATTGACATATTTTTATTAGACTCCTGCGTATATCTTTTTAGATCCTCAGCTCGGCTTTTCTTTTCGAACGCCGAACTGAGCATCAGGGGCTACTGTCTATGCGGTAACATTTTTATATGTTTTTGAACACATACCTCAAAGCCTGTTAACAGGCTTGTACATGCTTCTATCAGCCCGCTCTTGGCAGACTGAACCTTCTGAATCACCGCACTCATAACAGCGCGGTGTTCCTTGTCGATGGAGGCGCCGTTACGCACCTCCAGAAAATTGTCCGGCGCCTCCGGATGGACGGAGGTCGCCGGCGTCGTAGGCTTGCCCTTCTTATGAAGGCGCCACCTGTCGCACTCTGGAACCATTGATGGTTCTGGAGCAGTGTCCGGCCCGGGACCGGACTTGGATCCCTCCGGGGCTTTACCCCCTTTGGGCCTGGAGTCCGGGAGGTCGCCTTGCGGCACCTCCAGGACCACCTCCTCCTGGTTAAGTCCCTTTTGGGACTCCACCTCGGCGTCGTTCGTAGGGAGAGGGGAGGAGGCCGTCGGAAGTGAAGCGCTATTCACATCCGACGAATCCAAGGAGCCGCTCGTCGAATTGTCGAGCTGAGCCTTGGGCGGACTGCATGATCAAATACGGCGTCAGAAAATGCCAAATAATGGAGGGGCGTAGTAAGTTATTTGGATAGCTGGACACTTACGATCTTGCCAGGGGCTTGACCCTGGACGGCCATTCCTCCCCACCGCCTTCGGCACCGGAGGCGTAGTCCGGTAGAAGGGTTTTCCCCTTCTTGGACCCTCCGGCCTCCCCAGTTGGGGCGGCCTTTATTTTCTGTCCTCCCCCCGTCGGAGACGGAGAGGCTTCTTCTTCTTCCACCTCCTCGTCTTCAGAGGCGGAGGGTGCTTCGGGGTTGTTGGGCGATGAACCCGACACCCCCAGGCGCCGGGAGCTCTTGCGAGTCTCCGTGGCCTTCTTCTTGGCCTTCTTCTCCGGCACCACGTGAGGTGCCGGAACCAGCAGCCCTGTCAATTGGGTGTCCGCTGGGTCTTCTGGTAAGGGAGCCGGACAGATCATTTGCCCGGACATCTTCAGCCAGTCCTGTTAAAGGAAAGGGAGGTTAGACCCCACATAGAGTCAGACTATGAAAGATAAAGGTCCCCTAAAGGGTAGAGTAGCTTACCTTGCTGGCCTGGCGCCACGAGCTGAATGCACGATCTTCGGTAGCGGATGCGGGTGCCTCAGCACCCTTAAACAGCACCTTCCAGGCATCTTCATACGAAGTGTCGAAAAGCTTGCTCAAGGTTTGGTGCCTTGCCGGATCAAACTCCCACAATTTGAAGGCCCGTTGTTGGCACGGGAGGATCCGACGGATGAGCATGACCTGGACTACGTTGACAAGCTTGAGATTCTTGTTCACCAGCTTTTTGATGCAGGTTTGAAGTCCGGTCAGCTCCTCCGAATCCCCCCATGTTAAGCCCGTCTCTTTCCAGGAAGTGAGCCGTGTGCGAAAGCCAGATCGAAATTCGGGGGCCGCCACCCATTTGGGATCGCGCGGCTCGGTGATGTAGAACCACCCTGATTGCCATCCCTTTATTGTCTCCATGAAGGAGCCCTCGAGCCATAGGATGTTGGCCATCCGGCCCACCATGGAACCTCCGCACTCCGCTTGGTGCCCGCCCACTACCTTCAGCTTGACATTAAAAGTCTTCAAGCATAAGCTGAAGTGGGGCTGGATACAGAGGAAGGCCTCGCACACGACGGTAAATGCCGAGATGTTGAGGATGAAGTTTGGGGCCAGATCGTGGAAGTCCAGGCCGTAGTAGAACATGAGCCCCCGGACGAACGGGTGAAGAGGAAAACCCAGTCCGCGGAGGCAATGGGGGAGAAATACAACCCTCTCATGGGGCCTAGGGGTGGGGATGAGTTGCCCCTCATCTGGAAGCCGGTGCGCGATGTCGTCAGACAAGTATCCGGCCTTCCTCAGCTTTTTGATATGCCCCTCCGTGACGGAGGAAGCCATCCATCTACCTCCTGCTCCGGACATGATTGGAGAAGGTTGAGGTGGGAAGTGCGGGCTTGGGCGTTGGAGCTCGAGCGCGCAGGGACGAATAAGCAAAGGAGGAAGAAGGCGTGAATGGAAAGGGTGGATTCTTATCCCCTTATATGGGCGGCCGAAACTACGAGCCCCCACCAGCCTAATAAAACTCGCTTATCTCCCAAGCGCCGCGGTTAATGGCGCGGTTGGGTTACCCACGCCCGTATTGATGAGAATCCCGGAATAAGGGGACACGATCTCCGCTTTGACAAGACATGCCAAGGAAACCACCTCGCTAAACACGCTGAGGTGGAGCGGTATAATGAATAAAAGCCTGGCTGTGGCGTGATGTCACGTTGCGTAATACGTCAGCAGATCTGATTGGTGCAAATATTATTCTCTCTACGGTGGAATGTGGAACTTATTTTGCAGAGCCGGACACTATCTTGGTGTACAACATCTTCTATGAAGTATTCGGAGGAGGAACCCGCCTTGCAATGCCGAAGAGAACTTGCGTGCCAGACTCGTCGTCATTGAAGCCTGGCTCAGGGGCTACTGAGGGAGTCCTGGATTAGGGGGTGTCCGGATGGACGGACTATGACCTTCGGCCGGACTCTCGGACTATGAAGATACAAGATTGAAGACTCCGTCCCATGTCCGGATGGGACTTTCCTTGGCGTGGAAGGCAAGCTTGGCGATACGATATGAAGATCTCCCCCCATTGTAACCGACTCTGTGTAACCCTAGCCCTCTCCGGTGTCTATATAAACCGGAGAGTTTTAGTCCTTAGGACGAACAACAATCATACCATAGGATAGCTTCTAGGGTTTAGCCTCCCTGATCTCGTGGTAGATCCACTCTTGTACTACCCATATCATCAATATTAATCAAGAAGGAGTAGGGTTTTACTTCCATCGAGAGGGCCCGAACCTGGGTAAAAACATCGTGTCCCTTGTCTCCTGTTACCATCCGCCTAGACGCACAGTTCGGAACCCCCTACCCGAGATCCGCCGGTTTTGACACCGAAACTAACCCTTGTGCCGAGCTCCTAGGCCGCTTCCATGTGGACTTCGAGGCTCTCCGAAAGAGAAAGGAGGCCTTGGGTGGTGATGATTACCCCTGCCGCCTATTGAAGCGCAGGAAGTACTTCGCCATTCATGAGTTAGTCTTCTCCCTTCTTAGTCCCTTACTTTTCCGTTGCTTCAGCTGACCAGTGCCCTGCAGGGTCCTTCCTGTCGAGTTCGCGGAGACGACCAAGGAGCCATCCCCCGGGGCCTCGCCCTCTCTACCGACCCCAAGCGTCCCGACCTCAAGTGTTGCCCTTGTTGTGAAGTCGGTTGGAGAGGTGAGCCGTCCTGCGGAGCATCCTGATTCTGTGCACCTAGCGACCCTCCTTCGAGAGCTCTCCCGGGTCACAGCCAGCCTGCCCCGGGCTCCTCCTTTGGTCGTGGACGGCGACTGGCTGAGGTCGGTATTGCATTCTTCCTTGGAGGACGAACCGGCTCTGGGCCAGGCTTCTGGCAGGATGCGCCCGGCCATCACGAGGGCGCCAGCCCCCAGCCCCCTGCCCAGAGGAGGCGGGCCGGTTCGTGGTCCTCCGTGCGCGCCAGGGGCAGAGGACGACGCGGAAGACGTGCTCGAGCATGCTCGGGAGCGTCGCGCCCTTCTCCAAGGGTTTCTCGAGAGGGCGGCTGATGCAGTGAGCCAGCTCGGTGTAGAGCTTGCCGGCGAGGACGCGCGCCTTGAGGACAAGGGCCTGCGCCTAGCCGAGGAGAGGCGCAAGCTGAAGGTGGCCGTTGCCCTTGCACGCCACCAGCGTGACTTTGACAATGCGAAGGCCGAGGCATCGCTGGCGGCTTCTCGAGAGGCCTGCTCCCAGGCCGTCGAGGAGGCCCGGGAGGCTGACTAGCGGCGCAAGGCTGCAGAGGAACGGGGTGGGAGCTCCAGGCCTGGAGTAGCTCCCTTGAGCAGCAGATGGAGCTGCGTAAGGCGGCCCTTGCGTCGATGAAGGGGGCCTTGGTTGACCAGGCGGAGCTCCAGAGACGTGAGGAGGCACTGACGCTGGAGGCCGCCGAGCGCACCCTTGACCTCGAGCGGTTGGAGACGAGGGAGCGCCTGGTGTCGCAGGCGGAGAATGACGTGGCCACGTCGGAAGCCCGGGCCCAAGAAGAGGTTGATCGTCGGGTGGCGGAGGCTCGCTCAAACCTCGAGCGTGAGTACGGGGAAAGGCTGGAGCTGATCAGGGTCGAAGAAGAGGGCAGGACTGCTGTCCTTATTGCCGGGCTAGTTGAAGCGACACGGCGTGCGGATGCTGCCGTGGCCGCCCTTGGCGCAGCACAGGTGGAGCTGGCTTCTTCCCGCGCTGAGGTGCTCCTCCTCCGTCAAAGGGTTGACGCGGCTGAGGCCGTCGCGCGGCGAAATGTTGGGGCGGTGGGCACGGTCTACTTCCGTGGCCGCCCGGGCACCTATGGGGCACGGGGTGCCCCTTTCCTGGTTCGGAGAGGGGGGCGGAGGCCGCGCGCAGAGCGGATCGAGGTCCCGGGCGCGCGGTGAGTGAGAGAGACGGCGGGCGATCTTTTTACCCAGCTTCGGAGCTCTCCGGAGAGATAAAACTCCTACTGCTGCTTTGTGTTGTTATTTGATCTTGCTCGAATACGAGCGCAAGGTGGTGTGGTGTGTGTGTGTTCAACCGAGCCCTGTGCCGGAGGAACCTTAGTCCTGTGTACGAAGATGAACCGAACCTAAAACGAACCGAACCGAACGAACCGAACCTAAACAAACCGAACCCCTTCTACGTGCGCATGGGCCTCCCTTTTATAGTCTAAAGGGGGCACCAACAGGTGGCAGCGTAAGAAGAGGGGGTAGAAAGGTAAAAACGCAGGTTGGTGTAACAGTGACCAACAGTGTCCCCTACCTAACTCTGGCGGCAGGGGACAAGGGCATTTAATGCCCGTCCGGTCGCCCCAACAGTGCAAGGAGGCGATCGTCAAGTGAGCCACCGGTTGCCACGATGGCGTTTCTGTCAGCTCCGCTTGCCACCTCGCTCCGCATGGCTGTGTAGTGCCTCGCCACGTGCCTTTGGGATGGCCTTGTGATGACACGTCGCCGGATGTGCTAGAGTTTGGTTGGCAATCTTGCCGCGGCAAGTGCCTTGCCGCGGTCCTCCATTTGTCGTGCCGGCAAGCTTGCCGGTTGTCGGACCTCGCCGGGACGCGCGGGGCGCCGCGGCAAGTCTTCTGGAGGTGCCTTGGTTGGCCTTCCCGGCAAGCTCCTCTTGCTGGGGCCTTTGTTTTCTTCCCGGCGAGCTCTTCTTGCCGAGCCTTGGTTGGCCTTCCCGGCAAGCTCCTCTTGCCGGGGGCTTTAGCTTGAGTACTCCGTTCCTGAACGGCATCATCGTAGCCGCGGAGGACCTTGGCGGACGCCCGGCAAGCCCTGCCGCGGGTTGCCACGACTGCCCGTGCACAAGTTCGGGGTACTAAGGTACCCCCCTACTTTAGTACACCGACAGTAGCCCCCGGGCATGGGCCATACACGGTGCCGAGCATTGTTGGGCCAGGCCCAAAATAGTGCACGGGCACGCGTGGCCTGGGTCCACACAAAATCGGACTCCGCTTCCACCGCGTCCTCCCGCAACGACACGCGTCAAACGCGGCATCGTGGGCGACGTGGGCGGCTCATGCGGGGCTGAGCCTCGCTAGCATGCATCAAGCCATGATGAAGGGGACGACCCACGCCCTCCTATCTAAACGGAGGTAGGCATGGGGGCGTGGTGCATTTACTGGACGGGGCTAGTGCGCGGCTTTTGTGGCGTCTGCTCCCATGCTCACGGGGTGGGACGAGACCGCCTCACCCGTCCACTCGGCGCTGCATCCCCGCCACGCGGCTCCCATGCGCTTGGGGTCACGGACGGTGGGATTGGGGAATCTGGGCCGGTGTGAGCAGAGGCAGCGGGTCGGCCCCGATTCCCTGCTCTCCCGTGCCTTGATTTGCCGAGCGGGGCGGCCGGGCTCCCACCCTGCTCCTTTATAAGGGGCAGGGGGGAGGGCACAGAAGCCCACACTCCTTCATCTCCTTCTTTCCTTTTTAACTTCTGCTCCCCTTCCTCCCATTCGCCATGGGGGAAGGGAATCCTGGCCCCTCGTCGGCGGCGGCGAGGGTTGCCGCCAGACAGCGCATCCCTCCCTCAGTCGCTCCTGCGGCGGTGGAGCCGGTCGAGAGGGGAAGAGGGAGGGGGCGAGGCCGAGGGCGAGGTCGAGGGCATGGCCGAGGCGCTCGGGGAAGAGGCGGCCGGGGTGGTGCACCATCCCCGTCTCCGCCGACGGCTCCTCTCCTCGAGGCGGTCCATATTGGGGACGACCCCTGGGAGTTCTTCGTCAAGCTGCGCCGAGCACCTCGCCGACGCCTCCGTCTTCCGGCTCCCTTTGCGAGCGCGATGGAGCCGGACCCGCCCGAGATGCTGGAGTTGCGCATGAGGGGCTGCGGGATCAACGGCACTCGAGTTAGTGTCGTATCCCCAGCCCCCGGCGTAATGTACTCCGACCGAGGGTGGAAGACGTTCGCCCGCATCCATAGCTTGACGGCGGGGTTTACCCTCCATTTCAAGTTAATGGAGGGCAACCTTCTCGCCGTCAAAGTCTTCGGGGACTCCGGCATCCGGGCGAGATGCTGTGTGGACAGCTCCTCCGATAGCGAAGGTCCCTCCTCGAGCGAGAGTGACGAGGAGGGGAGCGACAGCGACGACGAGGACGGCGGGTCCGACTAGGCGTCGGACGCTGCCTCGCGCGCGCCACCGGCGACCCCATCATCCGGGTCGCCGGCCTTCTGAACTCCCCGGGGCCGTCTCCTTGGGCGGCTGGCGTAGGGAGGCGGCGGAAGAGGAAGAGGGGTGGCGGCAAGGCCGTCAAGCCGGAGTATGAGGGCGAGGTGCCCTCGACAGCGTGCTGACGTCCTGCCGCCCCGTCTTCGAGCTCTGCCTCCGGCGCCTCCGTCTCCGCCAAGCTCCTGGCCGGCCCCCGGGAAGTTCTCTCGGTGTCTTCTGGCACCCGTAGCTCGCCTAGGCGTTTCTTTTGCCCTCCCCGGCAAGCTTCTCTTGCCGGGGCCTCCTTGACCTACCTCCTGAAGAGAAAACAGGAGAGGGATTACGGGCACCTTATCTTTTAATTTGTAAGCCTTCGGGCCTTAGCTGTATTTAAAGCTTGTAATCCTCTCTATCATGTTTTTCATCCTCCATGGACTCACACTAAATTGGGATGTTTTTTAATGAAAAGAGGGGAAAGCTTGCCGGATTAAGTCTTTTACTTGATTGCGTGCCTTGTACGTTTTCACCCTACGCTTTTAGGGAACTTGCCGGCGCGGGCACCTTGCCGCGAGCGCCGAGTACGGAACGTTGGCAACGGAACTACAACCGACAGGAAACCTTGTCGCGGAGCTAGTCGCAGCTTACTTAAGTCATTGAGCGGACTCGAAACGACAGTAAGGCAACTAGCTACGAGTTGGTTCCCTGCCGGCGGTGCCGCGGCCGACAAGAAACCTTGTCGTTGGGCTAGCCGCAGTTCACCTAAATTGTCGAGCGGACTCGAAACAACAGTCGGTGCGTGACTAGCTACGAGTCGGTTCCTCCGCGCACAGGTTCTTTTCGTACAAGGCACGATCGTTCAGAGACGCGGCCTCGCTTTTCCCAGCCCACAAGAGGATGCATGACGAGGGATGGAAAACTTATCTGGTATTACAGCCCCCGGCGACTATGGCTTGCCGGGGGTGAATCTTGATATTTGCAGCCCCCGGCAACTTTGGCTCCGCCGGGACCTAGGCGCTGGTGCGCCTTGCTCTGTCCTTGCCGCCAGCGTTGTAGTCCCTGGGGACCCTGACTCGCCGTGTAGGGATCTTGGCGGCCGCAGCCCCCAGTGAAATCGGCTTGCCGGGGCCTCTTCGCCAGTGCGCCCTTCTGGTTTCTCCTTGTCGCTGTTATTACAGTCACAAAAATAACTAAGACAGCGCTGAAATAAGTTATTCTTTGCAACGTAATCTCAAGTTGGGCAATGCGATGCCATGTTCCACCCTTTGCATGTTTACACTTTACGCTTCTAGGGAACTTGCCGGTGCTAACACACTTGCTGAGTGCGGAACGTCAGCAGCCTGCTGGCGGTGTTGTACCCGGCAAGAAACCTCCTCGGGCCAGTTGCAGCGCACTTGCATTGTTGAGCAGACTCGAAAACAAAGCAAGGGCGCAACTTAACCACGAGTTAGCTCCTCTGCTCCCAAGTTTCTCATACAAAGGACGTCCCATGGCAAGGCTTGCTATGTTACATCCTCGATTTCATTATACCCCTTGTACGTTTTTGCCCTACGCTTTTAGGGAACTTGCCGGTGCTAACACACTTGCTGCGTGCGGAACGTCAGCAGCCTGCTGGCGGTGTTGTACCCGGCAAGAAACCTTCTCGGGCCAGTTGCAGCGTGCTTGCATTGTTGAGCGGACTCGGAAACAAAGCAAGGGCGCAACTTAACCATGAGTTGGCTCCTCAGCGCACGGGTTTTTCGTACAAGGGACGAACGTACGAGGAGCATAACATAAGCGCTCAAAACTAAAGAAAAGAGCTATGCGCTCGAGCTCGGGTGACTTAGCTTTTCTGTCTTTCGTGGTCCGGCGAAGCCGCGCTCCTCCCTTGACTCCCTCCCTTGTACGTTTTTACCGCCCCTCGCGCTTTCAGGGAACCTGCCGGTGTAAACACACTTGCTGAGTGCGGGACATCAGCAGCCCGCTGGCGGTGTTGCTTCCGGCAAGAAGAATTCGTCGGGCTAGTTGCGGCGCGCTTTCGTCGTTGAGCGGACTCGAAAAGGATCAAGGGCGCAACTTAGCCACGATTCGACCCTTCTGCGCGCGGGTTCTTCGTACAAGGTACTGATTCTCAGGGAGTACAATCCAAAAGCTTAAAGCTGGACGCTTTCTTCGCCCTACTGGCTATCGGAACTCGATGGCGCATCCTCGATGGCAGCGCGACACTCCGGGGAGGCGTGCTTGCCGGAGCAGATACCAGAGCTGTTCTTGCCGGGCTTGATCTTTGGCGGATTTGCCTTTGCTTTCTTGCACTTGCCGGTGGAGCTCGATGGTGCGCTCTCGACGGCAGCGCAGCACTCCGAGGAGGTGCGCTTGCCGGAGTGGGCATCAGGGCTGCACTTGCCGGACTTGAGCTTCTCCTTCTGGTGTAGATGCTGAGGAACTCCGATGGATGTATCCTGCCATCGTACTTCTCGGGCACGTCTGGCTTGAAGTTCTTGGTTTTGGGCCACTGGACTTGCCGTAGTTCGCGGCAAGTCACCTAGCTCCCCCAGTGCATGCATGTCGACAGTGGGCCCAGCACGCTGGTCAGATTAACGTCGCGTTTCCCTTCTGCGCTCGATGCGAGTGCGAGCGTCTTCGTGCCGCCGTTCTTGGAGAACGTGGCGCTGGTCGCGTCGAGTCCGCGGATCCGACGACGCGGTGGAGTCGCCGTCGGGGTTGGTCCGGCGAGCCGGGGATCTTGGCCTTCGGGGCTGGGAGTGCACGGAGGTGGCTCCCCCAGCGGTCTTGTCGGCGTCAGCTTGCGCTTGGACGCCTTGCCGGGGCCTCGATGCGCTCGGTTGCCGGGGCTTGTCGCCGTTGGCGAAGGCGATGAGGCTGTATATGGTCATCCTCCAGTCGTCGATCTTGTGCGGCACCGGAGGGTAGTCTAGGAGCAGCTGGGCTCGAGCCAGCGCTTCCTCTGCTGTCTTGGGTGGTGGCGGCAACGAGCGGCGCGAGGAGCGGGATGTGCTCGGACTCCCAACTGGATTGGGAGGTGCATCACCCCGCCCTGGCGACCGTACCTCGCTCGCGCCAGCATGCGGGTGCGCATGCTGACCTTGAGCGTCTCGCGACCCGCCAGCTTGACCTTGCTCTAACGCGAGCACGGTGCTAGGAGCACTGGGGCGTTGTCGACCTTGCACCTCCTGGGAAGGGTGCGGTGTATGCATGGTCGCCGACGCTTGCGGGGCCTTGTTTTTGGATCTAGTGACGACGTGAGTCCCACCGTCGGCGCCCGCTACTCCGCCGGCGCCCACTCCACCGCCCGTTTGCTCCAGCGGTGGTGGCGGAGTCGATGTAGACGGAGCGGCTACCTCCGAAGGCTTCTTCTTCGGTGGCATGTCGATGAAGGTGTTGATGCAGCGTGCGCGGAGACCAGATCGGATGCTCACGGCCTCGACGCGCCCCCTACCTGGCGCGCCAAAGATGTCGGGGCGGTGGGCAAGGTCTACTTCCGTGGCCGCCCGGGCACCTATGGGGCACGGGGTGCCCCTTTCCTGGTTCGGAGAGGGGGGCGGAGGCCGCGCGCAGAGCGGATCGAGGTCCCGGGCGCGCGGTGGGTGAGAGAGACGGCGGGTGATCTTTTTACCCAGCTTCGGAGCTCTCCGGAGAGATAAAACTCCTACTGCTGCTTTGTGTTGTTATTTGATCTTGCTCGAATACGAGCGCAATGTGGTGTGGTGTGTGTGTGTTCAACCGAGCCCTGTGCCGGAGGAACCCTAGTCCTATGTACCAAGATGAACCGAACCTAAAACGAACCGAACCGAACGAACCGAACCTAAACGAACCGAACCCCTTCTACGTGCGCATGGGCCTCCCTTTTATAGTCTAAAGGGGGCACCAACAGGTGGCAGCGTAAGAAGAGGGGGTAGAAAGGTAAAAACGCAGGTTGGTGTAACAGTGACCAACAGTGTCCCCTACCTAACTCTGGCAGCAGGGGACAAGGGCATTTAATGCCCGTCCGGTTGCCCCAACAGTGCAAGGAGGCGATCGTCAAGTGAGCCACCGGTTGCCACGATGGCGTTTCTGTCAGCTCCGCTTGCCACCTCGCTCCGCATGGCTGTGTAGTGCCTCGCCACGTGCCTTTGGGATGGCCTTGTGATGACACGTCGCTGAATGTGCTGGAGTTTGGTTGGCAATCTTGCCGCGGCAAGTGCCTTGCCGCGGTCCTCCATTTGTCGTGCCGGCAAGCTTGCCGGCTGTCGGACCTCGCCGGGACGCGCGGGGCGCCGCGGCAAGTCTTCTGGAGGTTCCTTGGTCGGCCTTCCCAGCAAGCTCCTCTTGCCGGGGCCTTTGTTTTCTTCCCGGCGAGCTCTTCTTGCCGGGCCTTGGTTGGCCTTCACGGCAAGCTCCTCTTGCCGGGGGCTTTAGCTTGAGTACTCCGTTCCTGAACGACATCATCGTAGCCGCGGAGGACCTTGGCGGACGGCCGGCAAGCCCTGCCGCGGGTTGCCACGACTGCCCGTGCACAAGTTCTGGGTACTAAGGTACCCCCCCTACTTTAGTACACCGACACGAAACGAAGACGAGATATGCCAGCGGCAGACCTTGGAGCACATGCATGGCCCTATGCTCCGCACGCTCTGGGAGAGAGCTAACACGGTCTTGGGCAACATCTGCGAGGCAGCCGTAGGGGAGCCTCATGAGGTTAACTATGCTGGTAACCTTCAGTTCTTCACTGATGTGGTGACGCAGCTTGAGACTCGGTCAGGCAGAGCCGACAGGTTGGTGGAGGACAGGAGCCGTGCCCTACTTGGACGTGCTTTTTCTCGTGTCTTCAGTCATCTTCAGGACAGGGACCCCCACTTTGACTTTGATGCGGCCATCGCACCGGTACCCCTGGCCATCCGGGGCGACCTGGTGCATTTGGTGGAAGACAATGTGGACGCCCTTGTTAGGGCCTTCACCGCTGATGACAACGGCGTGGTCGTGGTTGCTGACGAGGGCGGCATGGTGAATGGCCCGGATGCTGATGGCGATGACGCAGAGGGTGATGGCGAGGCCAGCGACACCAGTGACGGCTCCGGAGTTGCCCCTGATGATGCATTGGGGGATTTATCCGATTGACCGTGCATTATTTCTGCTTTTTACCCTGCGCAGAGAGAGTTTGGGCTTGGCCCTGAAGGTTGTAGGAGCATTTTGGGAGGGGGAGCCCGTCGTGTAGAAACTTTAGCATTTCTGTAGACATGAAGTTGCCTACATGCCTACGCCGAGCGATTGGTCTCGCGATGAGTCAGTTGGCTTGTTTACCTTCCTCCCGCATGGGTCCTGAGCGAGCCTGCGGGGGGCCGCAGTGTCCCGAATGCCTCCTGAATGAACCCACCGAACCTGTAATGAGAACCTCCTAAGAGGGTGCGGCGACAGCAGTCCGGGCTGCATGCCCGCTTGGCCTAGCCCGACTCGCGAGGGGCTCGCGAGGGGAGGCGGCTGAAGCTGAATGGACGCAAAGCGGTATCCAGAACACGAGAGATTGCTCGAACAAGACTAAACACCCCTTCCCCGAACACACGCAAGTCTCAAGCTCAAATCCAACTTAAATTCAAACAGAGGAAAAAGACAACCAAGGGAAAGGCAAAAAGCAGAAAAGCCACATCCGGCACCTAGTCTACTCTTCGACGTCTTCTCACCAGCGCAGAG
Organism: Triticum timopheevii; assembly: GCA_963921465.1. Lineage (NCBI taxonomy): Eukaryota > Viridiplantae > Streptophyta > Magnoliopsida > Poales > Poaceae > Triticum > Triticum timopheevii. Next base: position 417,363,823 of record OY997262.1, read on the forward strand.
CTAAGTGCTTCCACTAGGCATGGGTAGGAGCACCCGAGGCCCGAGGGCGGCTCTCCGGAGACTCCGGGGCGTGTACAGCCCCACTCATTATTACGTGAGAGTGTCACAGGGCGGCGAGCTTCACATGCACTGGGCCTTCTTCACAGGTACCGGCCTTGCTTCATATCACCAGACGAGGGCCCCGCCTTGCGCCACACTCTATTGCCATCGACGACGGCCGGAGACCGAGGACGCCGCCGATGGGATAGAGCGGTCTCCAGCAGTTCCCCCGAAGACCACAGGTCCTCTACCGGGGGAAGGCCCTGAGGCACCTCCCCGGCAGAGGGCCTACCTCCTGAGAGCGCCTTGCTCTGAGTGCCGCGGGGGTGAGGCCGGATCTCGGCCCCTCTCCTGCAGCCCCCGATGTCCTCCTCCTGAGGGGTAGGAAGCTGTTGGATTGGGGCAGCCATCTGCCGCGGTGACCTGTACCTCCTGTGACCCATGGTTAGCGTAAGCTTGCTCCTGAGGAATTAGCGGTACCCGGTAGTCACTGCCTCCAGCGCGGTCGACGAGGCTCTCCTGGGACTCCTGAAAGAGCTCAGCCTTCGGCGTCTCTTCCCCCCCAGCTTGGGCCGAGGAACGAGCCATGATCTTCTTCCAGCGCGCTCCCTTGATCCACCATGTGGGGCACATATGCTTCTGGGGCCGCTGCCCCGAATGCTTCGTTGTAGTGCGCCGCGTGCCACGCAGTCCTGCTCGTGGTGCCAACTTGGGGGTGGTAGCGTGGCAGCCGCCGGGGCCATGGGCTGCAGTGAATGCCCCCTTACTGGTCGGAGGCGGAGCCGGCACTGTTGGCAGCCCGACGCTGATGGCCAGGTTGGCGTTGGGGAGGCCTTGGAATCCGCTCGGAGCTGCGCAGGCGCGTGTGGAGCCTCCGTGCGGTCCGCCCTGAACCTGGGGTAGCAGCTGGGCGCAGAAGGGATGAGCCCCCGAGGCGGCGGAGCCCAGGAGCTCTGCCACACGCTCCAGTAGCACGTCGTGGCCACCCTCCAGCAGCCTGCACCGTAGTAGTTCTCGGGCCACCGTGAGCGCGGCCCTTGAGTTCGTCTACTCCCGCCGGGTATACGGTGCCGTGGCCACGGCGTGGCTTGAGGCCCTTGCTGCCGACCGCACCTGCCACGGCGCGAGGGCTGGTGACGCCTGGCCGCATCGCCCATGGCCCGCAGCACCCTACGGACCGCGGGCTGCCTGGGGCACAATGTTGAGGTCGCCCTGGGCAGGCGGCTCGGTGCGGGCAGGCCAGGCCGCCCAGGGGTCGGTGTTGCCCGTTGGGTCGCCAGACATGATGATGACGATGCGACGGAATGCGAGGCGGCGGAAGAAAGATTCCGGTGCACCCCTACCTGGCGCGCCAAATGTCGGATTTCGGGTTCCGGCAGACCCACAAGGTTCGAACTCTGGGGTGCGCGCGGAGATCACACCTCCTACCTACTCACGTCTCGTCGCCATGCAAGGATCTAAACTACACGAAGAACAACACAAGGGACACGAGGTTTATACTAGTTCGGACCACCATTGTGGTGTAATACCCTACTCTAGTTTGTGGTGTGGTGGATTCCCTCAGGGGCTGATGATGAACAATACAAAGGGAAGAATAGCCTCGCGAGGGATGTTCTTAGGTTGGTGGTTCTGGCTAAGGTTCGATGGATTGATCCCCTTCTACTGTGGTGGCTCTCGATCAGATCCCGATGCATATTCTATGGTGGCTAGCCCTATTTATAGAGTGAGGCCCTGGTCCTCTTCCCAAATATTGAGCGGGAAGGGCACCAACAATTGGCCATTTTGAAGGGGAACATCTAGTACACTTATCCTGACTAAAGTTGGTCCTCGCCTGCCAAAGACTCTGGCGATAACGCCGGCTTGGGCTCCACGATGACCTCCATCTTGCCGTTCTGCTGGTCTTGGTCTCATTGCACCGAAATGGTTGCCTTTGCTTGATACTCTCGCCTGCGCTTGCTCCCTTTGCACCAAAGAGGAAGCAAGGACTCTGCGCAGGCCGGCGCCCGCCTGGCGCCCGCCTGGCGCCCTCCTGGCCCCGGTCGTCATGGCTTGCGTCACGGGCACCTCGTGAGGTATCCTGCCTTGATCTCTCCGCCTCCTCGCAAGCCAGCCTGACGAGGCCGTGCCTGAGGAAGCTTCCCGTCGTCCGCCCCGCGAGGCTTGGCCCCTCGCGAGGGTCTTGAGCATATGTTGATGAAGATGGGCCGTACTAGGCCTCTCCTTGAGCCACGCCGCAGGCCGCAGGCAGGCAAGTCTGGGTACCCCCGTTCCCAAAACGCCGACAAGTTTCCAGGGCTTCTTCAGGAATTGCCCTATACATACTTGCCATGGAGTTGTGGTCTTTCTTCTTCTTGGCATACACATCCAAATCATCCTCAGGGTCTTCTGGGGCATTGATCAACTTTGCCCATTCTTCAACAGTTGACTTGTACCTTGTACCTTCAGACATCCACACTATCCTTCCATCTGGATAGAAATGAGCAGTGGAGTAGAATTGTATGATTAGCTCATCATTCCATTTGGTGAGCTTCTGTCCAACAAACTTGTCAACTCCACAAGATTTGAAGCTGTCATATACACCTGGAAAGTGATCTTCATTCTCTCTAATATAATCCCAATCAACCCATCTCATATCACAGACAATTGGCTTCTTGTCAAGCAGAATGGTCTCATAGAAGTCTTGCTATTCTTTGGTGTGGAACCTATAGTCCACAGTAATTCTCCTTCTCACAACATATGGATTAGACTGTCTCCAAAGTCTTAGACCCGCATCCTTCCTGATGCTCATATCCTCTGCCACTGGATGAGTGTCATTATGGTCTGGAATCTTTGGTTTCAGTTTTCTGAGCACTTGGGCTTCAGCATCTTCTTCTTCCATTTCAGGCACTAGGGCCTTGTTCTTCTCCTCAGCAGAAATGTTTCTGGTGCTTCTCTTAGGTGCAGACTTGGTGGTTTTGTGTTGGGAATCGTTGCAAAAATTAAAAAATTTCTATGCATCACCAAGATCAATCTATGGAGAGACTAGCAACGAGAGAGAGAGGGGAGTGCATCTTCATACCCTTGAAGATCGCGAGACGGAAGCATTGCAAGAACGCAGATGAAGGAGTTGTACTCATAGCGATTCAGATAACGGTGGATTCCAATCTAAGCGTCGAACAACGGCACCTCCGTGTTCAACACACGTGCAGCCCGATGACGTCTCCCGCGCCTTGATCCAGCAAGGAGGAGGGAGAGGTTGAGGAAGATGGCTCCAGCAGTAGCACGACATCGTGGTGGTGATGGAGTGGCAGTTCTCCGGCAGGGCTTTGCCAAGCTCACGCGGAAGAGGAGAGGTGTTGGGGAGGGGAGGGGCTGCGCCTTGGATGTGTTACTGCTGCCATCCTCCACACCTCTATTTATAGGGAGAAGGGGGAAGGGGCCGGTGAGGATGTCCTGGATTAGGGGGTATCCGGACACCCGAACTATATCCTTTGGCCGAACTGTTGGACTATGAAGATACAAGACTGAAGACTTCATCCCATGTCCGGATGGGACTCTCCTTTGCGTGGAAGGCAAGCTTAGCGATTCAGATGTTAGATCTCCTTCTCTGTAAACCGACTTTGTGTAACCCTAGCCCCCTCTGGTGTCTATATAAACTGGAGGGTTTGGTCCGTAGAAGAACAACAATCATAATCATAGGGTAGCTTCTATGGTTTAGCCTCTACGATCTCGTGGTAGATTAACTCTTGTAATACTCATATCATCAAGATCAATCAAGCAGGAAGTAGGGTATTACCTCCATTGAGAGGGCTCGAACCTGGGTAAACATCGTGTCCCCAGTCTCCTGTTACCATTAGCCTTAGACGCATAGTTTGGGACCCCCTACCCGAGATCCGCCGGTTTTGACACCGACATTGGTGCTTTCATTGAGAGTTCCTCTATGTCGTCGCCGCAAGGTTTGATGGCTCCTTCAATCATCAACAACAATATGGTCCAGGGTGAGACTTTTCTCCCCGGACAGATCTTCGTGTTCGGCGGCTTCGCACTGCGGGCCAACTCACTTGGCCATCTGGAGCTGATCGATAGCTTCGCCCCTCGCCATCAGGTCAAGTTCTGAAACTTGAACTACACGACCGACATCCACGAAGACTTGATCTTCGACGGATTCGGGCCTGCGTCAGGAGTGTCGAACGGTCGAGCACGACTTAGATCTGCCGCCGGACAATATTCGGGATATCGCACCTGCTGCAGCTCCGGACTTCAATCTGAAGCAGATCGCGCCATCCGAGGACGGGTGGATGGACCCCGCCATGGAGGCCGCACACTCAGCGGCGTTCGAGCCAAACACAGACTCCACCTCTAAGGAAATCTGTGTCACTGGACCCCCGGACTTGTCTCCGGTCTTAGGTTCCGGACCGCGTGCGTCTGTGCCCATCGAATCTGATTGGGCACCGATCATGGAGTTCACTGCCGCGGACATCTTTCAGCACTCACCCTTCGGTGACGTGCTAAATTCATTAAGGTATCTCTCTTTGTCAGGAGACTCTTGGCCAAACTATGTCCGGCTCAAGTGGGAAGCGGATGATGAAAAAATTCATTATCCACCCACCACCCACTTAATTGCCACTGTCGATGATTTAACCGACGTGCTCGACTTTGACTCCGAAGACATCGATGGTATGGACGACGATGCATGAGAAGAACAGGAACCACCGCTCACAAGGCGCTGGACAACCACCTCTTCATATGATATATATATATGGTGGACACCCCAAAGAAAACAATGGCGATGAGGCAACAAAAGACAACCCCTTAGGGAAGCAATCAAAGCATGTGCATCATCGGCGCTGCTCTAAGCCCCGCCACAGCAATACTGGCATAGGAGACAATAGCAATCCGGATGGTGCCGAAGACGAATACAATACCGACCAGCCTAACTTTGGGCAGGCCAAGCAGGGGGACGGGCAAGCTAGCCCAGATGAACAGGCAACGGACGGAGACTTCGAGGACTACAATTATATGCCTCTCTCCGAAGACGAGGTGAGCCTCGGTGACGATGAACTTGTCGTGCCTGAGGATCCCGTCGAGCAGGAGCGCTTCAAGCGCCGGCTTATAGCCACTGCAAGAAGCCCGAAGAAGAAGAAGCAGCAGCTCCAAGCTGATGAAGATCTGCTAACAGACAGATGGACTGAGGTCCTGGCAGCCGAGGAATACCGACTCGAGCGCCCAACCAAACATTACCCCAAGCGCAAGTTGCTACCTCAACTCGAGGAGGAGGCACTAAAGCCCGAACACCAGCCTGCTCCCTGTCGCCAAAACACTACGACTAGGGGCTACAAGCAAGATCTGCGAAACGTACCAGAAAACAAAGCAACACAGTCAAGATCAACCTACGGATCGCGGGGGTGCGCCACCACGTGTAAAGATAATCATCATGTCGGATACACCTAAAGCAAGTCCGGCCGGGCCGAATACAATTGGCCAGATTCATCCGAACTGCGTCGTGATACAACCCGACAAAGAGGCGCCGCACACCCCCTATGCTTCACTGATGAAGTAATGGATCATGAATTCCCATAAGGGTTTAAACCTGTAAACATCGAATCATACAATGGCACAATAGACCCGGCGGTATGGATGGAAGATTTCCTTCTCCATATTCACATGTCCCGCGGCGATGACCTACATGCCATCAAGTATCTCCCCCCTTAAGCTCAAAGGACCGGCTCGACATTGGCTGAACAGCCTGCCAGCAAACTCCACTGGCAGTTGGGAGAACTTAGAGGACGCGTTCCTTGACAACTTCCAGGGCACTTACGTGCAACCAGCGGACGCTGATGACTTAAGTCACATAACCCAACAACCCGGAGAGTCAGCCAGGAAATTCTGAACTCGGTTCCTAACTAAAAAGAACCAAATCATCAACTGTCCGGATATTGAAGCCCTAGCGGCCTTTAAGTATAATATCCGCGATGAATGGCTCGCCCGACACCTCGGCCAAGAGAAGTCGAAGTCCATGGCAGCCCTCACGACACTCATGACCCGCTTTTGTGTGGGTGAAGATAGCTGGTTGGCTCATAATAACAACACAGCAAGCAATCCTGGCACATCAGAGGCCAGAGACAACATCGGCAAACCTCGGCGCAACAAACATAAGCGTCGCAAAAACAATGATGACGCCCAAGATACGACAGTCAACGCCGGATTCCTTGTCTCCCAGTCCGGTCAGCGGAAAAAGCCACTTCAAAAGAACAATTCGGGCCCATCCGGCCTGGACCGCATACTTGACCGCCCATGTCAAATTCATGGTACCCCAGGAACGGCAGCCAATCATACCAATAGAGAATGCTGGGTCTTCAAACAAGCCGGCAGGTCAGGCGCCGAAAACAAGAAGAAGGGGTCTCAAAGCAATGAAGACGACGAGGAGCCCAGATCACCAAACCATAGAGGGGAAAAGAAATTTCCCCCACAAATCAAAATGGTGAACATGATAAACACCATCCACGTCCCCAAAGGGGAACAGACGTGCACTCCTCGGGGCGCCGACTCAACAAAGCGAGTCGCCCCACAATATAAAAATACAGCCGATCACCTTCGGTCGTATAGACCGTCCGACCAATACCAACCAGGGCAATTCAGTCACACTTATCCTCGACCCAATAGTTTGCGGGTTCCACCTCACACGAGCCCCTATGGGCGGAGGCAACAGTCTAAACATGCTGTACCAGGACACAGTGCGCCAGATGGGTATTGATTACTCGAAGATCAAACCCACTAAAAACATCCTTTAAAGGTGTTATACCAGGTGTGAAGACCAGTTCTATAGGCTCCATTACTCTGGAGGTAGTCTTCGGATCACCAAACAATCACCATACCGAAGAGTTAGTCTTCGACATTGTCCCTCCATGCAGTAACTATCGCGCACTGCTGGGGCGAACCGCGTTGGCTCGATTCAACGCGGTAGCACACTATGCCTATGGCAAGCTTAAAATACCCGGCCCACGTGACGTGATCACAATTATGGGATGGCCGAACTCCACCTCGGCACCGAAGAGTATACCACCACTTTACCGACAGAAGAAGCGAGTTGTGCATTTTAATCAAACCTTGATTCGACAGCCAAACTCCCAGACACCGATAAAGGTGTCCGAACTAATTCACGGCATGATAGCTCGGCTTGACCAGGGCTCAATTAAACACTCCGGCATAAGTTGGGAAGGGCCACACCCCGCGGCTCAACCGCTCCGTGGCACACAAATGTCCCTAGCATTTTCTTTGTAGGTTCGCTTTTGCGCAAAACAGGACTGGCGACATGGAATCAGCTCGAACGCGCAAAGGGGGAATCTTTAGACATTCCCCCCGAAGACAACCCGGATATACTTCGGATTCGCACACAGCTCCCTCCCGCCCGGTCTCAGTAGGTTCTGCCGTCATACCTCTTTTTATAACATCAACCGTACTCATACGCATAGACGTATTACTCGAATACAACATGTAGAGTTATATGACGCTTATCTGCTATCATTTCTCATTGACACCTTTCGTCTTAATGACATCCGTACATCGTGTCATGCCTGAATACGCCAGGGGCTTCATTGTTCCCACACTACGGCAACAAAGTCCGACCACCTTCTCGATCGATCGGCACCCCGAACTTATAGCTCCGAATCATGTCTTGGGTCAATAGTTGGGTTTGCCCGGCTCCCATGTTTTGGTACCTTACGTTCCGCTATATCGGCTAAGGTAGCGCTAGGAGAACTACTGCGATTGTGTCTCGATTCTTCCGGCCGAGCACCTCAGTAGAGAAAGCCGAAAACTGACTGTCATGATACCGCGAGAGCTGGTCAGTTGTTCGAGAGGTTGTAAAATCTGTAAGGATTTATTCCACATAATGCCATAACAAATGCAGCGTGCGATGAATCGGCCTTCTGATCAGGTGCTGATAGAGCCCCTCATACAGTCTTCCGAACACCAGGGGCTACGCCTACCTTACTTAAACTCCTATGGCTAAGTGAGAGTGATAAAGCCCTATAGTCTGATTGCCTGGTTCGTTGTGCTGAACACCTCCTTCAAGGACCCAAAAATGGGATAGAGTGTTCAAGTTTATCCCGAACACCCCCGTACTTCCTACGTGGGGGCAGAAGCCGACGACTGGCCAACTCTTAGGATTAATATATAAAACGACCGCACATGAGGAAAAACTTTCACATAACACGCAATACATAATAAAAGTGACTTTGTTCCGCCTTACAAAGGACAGCATGACTGTCTTCATGGAGATACAATGTCTTTGGTACATTGCTCCACCACAAGGCGGGCTCCTTTCAGGACACTATCATAATATAACTCGGGCTTGCAGTGCTCCTTCCCCTCTGGCGGTCCCTCGGTCATCAGCTTTTCAGCATCAAGCTTCCCCCAGTGCACTTTCGCGCGGGCAAATGCCATTCGTGCACCTTCTATATAGACCGACCGCTTAATGACTTCGAGCCAAGGGCAAGCACTCAAAATCCGCTTCACGAGCACGAAGTAACTACTTGGAATTGGCTCGGCGGGCCATAGCCGGACAACTAAGTCCTTCATGGCTAGTTCGGCCGCCTTGGGCAGTTTGATCAGCTGCTTCACCTGATCGACAAATGGCATCAGATAATTCGGCGCCAAATACTGCGACCAGAAGAGCTTTTTCGCACTCTTCTTCTCCTCATCTTGGTAGAATTGAGCAGCATCAGATATGTTGCATGGCAGCTCCGCAAACACCCCTGGAGAAATAAGAATTCCATTTGTCACCTTGAATTCCTCCTATTACTACATAACAATCGCTTTGAATAAGAAAAAGCCTTACCAGCCGCAATCCTCCTCCACTCTTGAATGTCCTTCAAAGCACCTTGGGATTCCTCCCGAGCATCATTTGCAGATTGGAGAGCTTGGGCGAGTTCGTATTCTTTCCCTGATAGACTCTGCTCCAAAGTCTCGCTTTTCTTCACGGCCTCCTGGAGCTCTCGTTCAGCTTCAATGACCCTGGCCTCGTGCTTCTCGCGAAGAGCCTGCTCCGCAGCTGCCTTCTTTTTGGCTTCTGCCACAGCCTTCTTAAGCGCCTCAATTTCGGTATTTGCCCCCTAGAGTGCACAATGCAAATACTTTCATCAGGCACACCTACTCATTTGCGCTAATCTTAACAAAGTTTTGACATACCTTGATTGTCCTCCAACCGCTTCTTCACTTGGACAAGTTCTTCTTCGGCCCGCTCCAGACTCTGCTTCAGTCCGGACACTTCCGCAGTATGAGAGGTGGTAGTCGCTATAGACGCCTGTTTATAAAGGAAGAGATATATGTCATCAACTGATTCTCCTGCGAACGGACATTTGATCCTCTGTCCGGTTCTCTCTTTCACCGGACAGTGTATCAGGGGCTACTATCCATACTATGACAATCTTCAAAAGCTTACCTCAAAGCCTTTTATAAGGCTGATGCAGGATTCATTTAGTCCACTCTCAGTGGATTGAATCTTTTCAATCACCACGCCCGTAAGGGCGCGATGTTCATCGACGATGGAAGCACTCTTTAGCGCTGTCGATAAGCTGACCTGCACCTCTGGTTGGATAGAGGTTGTCGGCGGAGCAGGCTCGCCCCCTCCAGTCAAGGGGGATGCCTTCCTGATCCTGGAGCCTCAAAGGTCTCCGGGACTATGTCCGACTGTGGGCCGAATCCAAGATCGCCCCCGCCGTCGACGCTCATGGGAGCCGTCGCTCCCGTATATCCGGCTCGTGAGGTGTGCCCTCCCTGGTCTGGGTTCTTCTAGGACGACACCTCGATGTCATGCCCAGGCTTCGGGGAAGGGGCCTTCATAGGTGTCTCGCTCTCTAGGGCATGCGAGCTCAACGAATCCTCCGATGAGGACTATTCGGTGCGAGACCTCGCCGAGCTGCAAAAAGTGTGGCGCAAATTAAAATATTACACCTTAGTGATCCTGGATGCATAGGCATGTTCGGATTTCGTGTACTCGTGAGTTTACCAGGGGCTTGGCCCTGGGATCCCACTCTGGGCTGCTATCGGTAGCCGTGGTGGACGCCTCTGGAAGGTTTTTTCCCCCTCTTTGGCAATTCGGCCTCCAAGGATGAGGAGGCCGTCCTTTTCTTTCCTCCCCCCATGGGGGACTCGTCTTCTTCCTCCTCCTCGTCCTCTTCGGAGGAAGGATGGGCATTGGAGTCTTCGGATTTTGTGCCCGAAGCACCACGGCGATGGACGCCGCCCCTGGTCTCCTTGACCTCTTTGTAGGCCTCTTTCTTCGGTGCCTTGTAAGGCGCTGGGACCAACATCTTCGTCAGAAGTGTTCCGGCCGGTTCTTCCTGTAGCGGGGCCGGACAGTGTATCCGCCCCGCCTTCTTCGTACATCCCTGGGATAATTGTGGAAAGCACATTAAAACATCTTCCTCGGGATATGCTAACGAAACACATGGATGGACAAAACATACTGATGACTTACCGGACTTGCAGGGCGGGATAGTTGGTACCCACGGTCCTCGGCGGAGTCCGGCCATGGTTTGCCGGACTTTAAGAGCACCTTCTAGATATCCTCATGCGAGGAACCATAGAGCACCCGTAGGGTTTGGTGCTCGGCCGGGTCGTACTCCCACAAATTGTAGGCCCGGTGCTGACAAGGAAGAACCAGGCGAACTAACATCACCTGGACTACATTAACAAGCTTGATGTCCTTGTCTACCATACCCTTGATGCGCGCCTGGAGCCCTGACAGTTCGTTGGACGAGGACCAGTTTAAAACCTTCTTGGGCCTGGACGTAAGCCGCAGGGGGGCTCCGGATCGGAATTCGGGAGTAGTGGCCCACTTTTTGCCGCACGGCTCAGTGATGTAGAACCACTGGTGCTGCCACTCCTTGGCAGAATCATTAAAGGTGCCTGTCGGCCATGTGACCTTGGACATCTTGCTCACAATCGCGCCTCCGCACTCGGCATGCTCGCCGTTCAGCACCTTGGGCTTCACATTGAAGATCTTCAGCCATAAGCCGAAGTGTGGGGAAATACGGAGAAAGGCCTCACACGCGACGATAAACATCGAGATGTTGAGAAAAGAATTAGGGGATAGATCATGAAAATCAATCCCGTAATAATACTTGATGCTGCGAACAAATGGGTGGAGGGGAAATCCGAGCCCGCAGAAAAAATGAGGGAGGAACACAACCCTCTCGTGGGGCCCCGGAGTAGGGACGATCTGTCCCGCCGTCGGAAGATGGTGGCCGATTTTCTTGGCCAGGTACCCGGCCTCCTGAAGCTTTTTGATATCCTTCTCCTGGACGGTAGAGGCTATCCATTTGCCTCCTGCTCCGGATCTTGACATTTTCGGGTAACCTGTTTTGGTGGAGAAGACGAATGCTTGGGCGCTAGGGCTCGACCGAAGGGGAATGGACAAGCAGAATGAGGCGAAGGCGTGGGTGAAAAGGAGGAGGCCTTATCTCTTTATAGAGGCAATGAAAACTTTGTGCCTGCCCGCTTGCCTAGTAGAACCTGCTCGTTCCCCACTCGTCGTGATTGATGGCACGGTTGGGTTACCCAAACCCGTATTGATGAGAATCCCGTGATAAGGGGACACGATCTCTGCTTTGACAAGACGTGCCCAGAAAACCGCCTCGCAATATGCACAACAGCTGGTTAAGAAACGGTTCAGATAAGGATCGGGCCACTGTGTGATATCAAGTTATGAAAAATTGTCAGCAGATTCGATTCGTGAAAAGCTATGCTCTCTACGGTGGTATGTGGAAATTATTTTGTAGAGCCGGACATGATCCTTGTGTTTGGAATACACCTTGGAGTATTCGGATATGGAACCCGCCTTGCAATGCCGAAGAGAATCTGCGCGCCGGACTCATCGTCATTGAAGCCTGGTTCATGGGCTACTGAGGGAGTCCTGGATTAGGGGGTATCCGGACAGCCAGACTATGTCCTTTGGCCAGACTGTTGGACTATGAAGATACAAGATTGAAGACTTCGTCCCGTGTCCGGATCGGACTCTCCTTTGCGTGGAAGGCAAGCTTGGCGATTCGGATGTTAGATCTCCTTCTCTGTAAACCGACTCTGTGTAACCCTAGCCCCCTCCGGTGTCTATATAAACCGGAGTGTTTGGTCCATAGAAGAACAACAATCATAATCATAGGCTGGCTTCTAGGGTTTAGCCTCTACGATCTCGTGGTAGATCAACTCTTGTAATACTCATATCATCAAGATCAATCAAGCAGTAAGTAGGGTATTACCTCCATCGAGAGGGCCCAAACCTGGGTAAACATCGTGTCCCCAGCGTCCTGTTACCATTAGCCTTAGACGCACAATTCGGGACCCCCTACCCGAGATCCGCCGGTTTTGACACCGATAGCCGGCCCTCTAGATGAGATCTAGAGGGGGGCGGCGGCCAAGGGGAGGGGACGTGCCCCCCAAGCCAAGGGGGGCGCCCCCTTTAGGGTTCCCCCCAACCCTAGGCACATGGGCCCTAGGGGGGGATGGCGCCCATCCCAGTTAGGGGCTGGTTCCCTTCCACCTACAGACCATAAGGCCCTCCGGGGCAGGTGGACCCTCCCGGTGGACCCCCGGAACCCCTCCAGTGGTCCCGGTACAATACCGGTATACCCCCGAATATTTCCAGTGACCGTATGATGACTAATATAAATCTTCACCTCCGGACCATTCCGGAACTCCTCGTGATGTCCAGGATTTCATACGGGACTCCGAACAACATTCGGTAATCACACACAAATCTTCCCTATAACCCCAGCGTCATCGAACCTTAAGTGTGTAGACCCTACGGGTTCGGGAATCACGCAAACATGATCGAGACAGCTCTCCGGCCAATAACCAACATCGGGATCTAGATACCCATGTTGGCTCCCACATGTTCCACGATGATCTCATCGGATGAAAACCACGATGTCGAGGATTCAAGTAATCCCGTCTACAATTCCCTTGTCAATCGGTACGTTACTTGCCCGAGATTCGATCGTCGGTATCCCAATACCTCGTTCAATCTCGTTACTGGCAAGTAACTTTACTCGTTCCGTAATGCATGATCATGTGACCAACTACTTAGTGACATTGAGCTCATTATGATGATGCATTACCGAGTGGGCCCAGAGATACCTCTCCGTCATACGGAGTGACAAATCCCAGTCTCGATTCGTGCCAACCCAACAGACACTTTCGGAGATACCTGTAGTGCACCTTTATAGTCACCCAATTACGTTGTGACGTTTGGTACACCTAAAACATTCCTACGGTATCCGCGAGTTACACAATCTCATGGTCTAAGGAAATGATACTTGACATTAGAAAAGCTTTAGCAAATGAACTACACGATCTTGTGCTATGCTTAGGATTGGGTCTTGTCCATCACATCATTCTCCTAATGATATGACCTCGTTATCGATGACATCCAATGTCCATAGTCAGGAAACCATGACCATCTATTGTTCAACGAGCTAGTCAACTAGAGGCTTACTAGGGACATGTTGTGGTCTATGTATTCACACATGTATCACGGTTTCCGGTTAATACAATTATAGCATGAATAGTAGACAATTATCATGAACACGGAAATATAATAATAACCATTTTATTAGTGCCTCTAGGGCATATTTCCAACAGTCTCCCACTTGCACTAGAGTCAATAATCTAGTTACATTGTGATGAATCGAACACCCATAGAGTTCTGGTGTTGATCATGTTTTGCCCATGGAAGAGGTTTAGTCAAAGGATCTGCGACATTCAGATCCGTATGTACTTTACAAATCTCTATGTCTCCATCTTGAACATTTTCATGAATGGAGTTGAAGCGACGCTTGATGTGCCTGGTCTTCTTGTGAAAACTGGGCTCCTTGGCAAGGGCAATAGCTCCAGTGTTGTCACAGAAAAGAGTCATCAGGCCGGACGCATTGGGAATAACTCCTAGGTCGGTAATGAACTCCTTCATCTAGATTGCTACATGTGATGCCTCTGAGGCTGCCATGTACTCCGCTTCACATGTAGATCCCACCATGACGCTTTTCTTGCAACTGCACCAACTTACTGCCCACCATTATAAATATACACATATCCGGTTTGTGACCTGGAGTCATCCAGATCTGTGCCAAAGCTAGCATCGACGTAACCCTTTACGACAAGCTCTTCGTCACCTCCATAAACGAGAAACATATCCTTAGTCCTTTTCAGGTACTTCAGGATATTCTTGACCGTTGTCCAGTGTTCCATGCCGGGATTACTTTGGTACCTCCCTACCAAACTTACGGCAAGGTTTACATCAGGTCTGGTACATAGCATGGCATACATAATAGACCCTATGGCCGAGGCACAGTGGATGACACTCATCTTTTCTCTATCTTCCGCCGAGGTCGGGCATTGAGCCGAGCTCAATTTCACACGTTGCAATACAGGCAAGAACCCCTTCTTGGACTGATCCATATTGAACTTCTTCAATATCTTATCAAGGTATGTGCTTTGTGAAAGACCTATGAGGCGTCTCGATCTATCTCTATAGATCTTGATGCCTAATATGTAAGCAGCTTCTCTAAGGTCCTTCATTGAAAAACACTTATTCAAGTAGGCCTTTATGCTGTCCAAAAGTTCAATATCATTTCCCATCAATAGTATGTCATCCACATATAATATGAGAAATGCTACAGAGCTCCCACTCACTTTCTTGTAAACGCAGGCTTCTCCATAAGTCTTCATAAACCCAAATGCTTTGATCATTTCATCAAAGTGAATGTTCCAACTCCGAGATGCTTGCACTAGCCCATAGATGGAGCACTGGAGCTTGCATACCTTGTTAGCATTCTTAGGATCGACAAAACCTTCCGGCTGCATCATATACAATTCTCCCTTAAGATAGACGTTAAGGAATGCTGTTTTGACGTCCATTTGCCATATCTCATAATCAAAGAATGCGGCAATTGCTAACAAGATTCGGACGGACTTCAGCTTCTCTACGGGTGAGAAGGTCTCACGTAGTCAACCCCCTGAACTTGTCGGTAACCCTTAGCGACAAGCCGAGCTTTATAGATGGTAACATTGCCATCCGCGTTCGTCTTTTTCTTAAAGATCCATTTATTTTCTATCACTCGCCGATCATCAGGCAAGTCTGCCAAAGTCCATACTTTGTTTTCAAACATGGATCCTATCTCGGATTGCATGGCTTCAAGACATTTGTTGGAATCTGGGCCCGCCGTCACTTCTTCATAGTTCGAAGGTTCACCGTTGTCTAACAACATGATTTCTAGGACAGGGTTGCCATACCATTCTAGTGTGGAACGTGTCCTTGTGGACCTACGAAGTTCAGTTGCAACTTGATCTGAAGTACCTTGATCATCATCATTAACTTCCTTTCTAGTCGGTGCAGGCACCACAGAAACATCTTCCTGAGCTGCGCTACTTTCCAGTTCAAGAGGCAGTACTTCATCAAGTTCTACTTTCCTCCCACTTACTTCTTTCGAGAAAAACTCTTTCTCTAGAAAGGACCCGTTTTTAGCAACAAAGATCTTGCCTTCGGATCTGAGGTAGAAGGTATACCCAATGGTTTCTTTAGGGTATCCTATGAAGACGCATTTTTCCGACTTGGGTTCGAGCTTTTCAGGTTGAAGTTTCTTGACATAAGCATCGCATCCCCAAACTTTTAGAAACGACAGCTTAGGTTTCTTCCCAAACCATAATTCATACGGTGTCGTCTCAATGGATTTAGACGGTTCCCTATTTAAAGTGAATGTAGCTGTCTCTAAAGCGTATCCCCAAAATGATAGTGGTAAATCGGTAAGAGACATCATAGACCGCACCATATCGAATAGTGCGATTACGATGTTTGGACACACCGTTACGCTAAGGTGTTCCAGGCGGCGTGAGTTGTGAAACAATTCCACATTTCCTTAAGTGCGTACCAAACTCGTGACTTAAATATTCTTCCCCACGATCTGATCGCAAGAACTTTATTTTTCTGTCACGTTGATTCTCTACCTCACTCTGAAATTCTTTGAACTTTTCAAAGGTCTCAGACTTGTGTTTCATTAAGTAGACATACCCATATCTACTCAAGTCATCAGTGAGGGTGAGAACATAACGATAGCCACCGCGAGCCTCAGCGCTCATTCGACCGCACACATCAGTATGTATGATTTCCAATAAGTTGGTTGCTCGCTCCATTGTTCTGGAGAACGTAGTCTTGGTCATTTTGCCCATGAGGCATTGTTCGCACGTGTCAAATGATTCGTAATCAAGAGACTCCAAAAGTCCATCTGCATGGAGCTTCTTCATGCGTTTGACACCAATGTGACCAAGGCGACAGTGCCACAAGTATGTGGGACTATCATTATCAATCTTACATCTTTTGGTATTCAGACTATGAATATGTGTAACATCACGTTCAAGATTCATTAAGAATAAACCATTGACCAGCGGGGCATGACCATAAAACATATCTCTCATATAAATAGAACAACCATTATTCTCGGATTTAAATGAGTAGCCATCTCATATTAAACGAGATCCAGATACAATGTTCATGCTCAAAGTTGGCACTAAATAACAATTATTGAGGTTTAAAACTAATCCCGTAGGTAAATGTAGAGGTAGCGTGCTCACAGTGATCACATCGACCTTGGAACCATTCCCGACGCGCATCGTCACCTCTTCCTTCGCCAGTCTCCGCTTATTCCGCAGCTCCTGTTTTGAGTTACAAATATGAGCAATGGCACCGGTATAAAATACCCAGGAGCTACTACGAGTACTGGTAAGGTACACATCAATAACATGTATTTCACATATACCTTTGGTGTTGCCTGCCTTCTTGTCCGCTAAGTACTTGGGGCAGTTCCGCTTCCAGTGACCGTTTCCCTTGCAATAAAAGCACCCAGTCTCAGGTTTGGGCCCATGCTTTGGCTTCTTCCCAGCAACTGGCTTACCAGGCGCGGCAACTCCCTTGCCATCCTTCTTGAAGTTCTTCTTACCCTTGCCTTTCTTGAAACTAGTGGTTTTATTGACCATCAACACTTGATGTTCCTTTTTGATCTCCACCTCCGCTGATTTCAGCATTGAAAATACCTCAAGAATGGTTTTCACCATCCCCTGCATATTTTATTTCATCACAAAGCTCTTGTAGCTAGGTGGGAGCGACTGAAGGATTCTGTCAATGACCGCATCATCTGGGAGATTAACTCCCAGCTGAGACAAGCAGTTGTGCAACCCAGACATTTTGAGTATGTGCTCACTGGCAGAACTATTCTCCTCCATCTTACAACTGTAGAACTTGTCGGAGACTTCATATCTCTCAACTCGGGCATGAGCTTGGAAAACCATTTTCAGCTCTTGGAACATCTCATATGCTCCGTGCTGCTCAAAACGCTTTTGGAGCCCCGGTTCTAAGCTGTAAAGCATGCCGCACTGAACCAGGGAGTAATCATCACTACGCGACTGCCAGGCGTTCATAACGTCTTGAGTTGCTGGGAAAACGGGTGCTTCACTTAGCAGTGCATCTAGGACATATGCTCTTTTGGCAGCTATGAGGATTATCCTCAAGTTCCGGACCCAGTCCGTATAGTTGCTACCATCGACTTTCAGCTTGGTTTAATCTAGGAATGCGTTGAAGTTGAGGGCAACTTTAGCATGGGCCATTTGATCTACAAGACATCTTGCAAAGATTTTAGACTAAGTTCATGATAATTAAGTTCATCTAATCAAATTATCTAATGAACTCCCACTCAGATAGACATCCCTCTAGTCATCTAAGTGATACATGATCCGAGTCAACTAGGTCGTGTCCGATCATCACGTGAGACAGACTAGTCATCATCGGTGAACATCTTCATGTTGATCGTATCTTCTATACGACTCATGTTTGACCTTTCGGTCTGTTGTGTTACGAGGCCATGTCTGTACATGATAGGCTCGTCAAGTCAACCTAAGTGTTTTGCATGTGTAAATCTGGCTTACAGCCGTTGTATGCGAATGTTAGAATCTATCACACCCGATCATCACGTGGTGCTTTGAAATAACGAACTTTCGCAATGACGCACAGTTAGGGGGAACACTTTCCTGAAATTTTATGAGGGATCATCTTATTTATGCTACCGTCGTTCTAAGCAAATAAGATGCAAAAACATGATAAACATCACATGCAATTAAATAGTGACATGATATGGCCAATATCATTTTGCTCCTTTTGATCTCCATCTTCGGGGTGCCATGATCATCATCATCACTGGCATGACACCATGATCTCCATCATCGTGTCTCCATGAAGTTGTCTCGACAGCTATTACTTCTACTACTATGGCTAACGGTTTAGCAATAAAGTAAAGTAATTACATGGCATTATTGAATGACACACATGTCATACAATACATAAAGACAACTCCTGTGGCTCCTGCCGGTTGTCATACTCATCGACATGCAAGTCGTGATTCCTATTACAAGAACATGATCAATCTCATACATCACATATATTTCATTCATCACATCCTTTTTGGCCGTATCACATCACACGTCATATGCTGCAAAAACAAGTTAGACGTCCTCTAATTGTTGTTGCAAGTTTTTTACGTGGCTGCTATAGGTTTGTAGCAAGAACGTTTCTTACCTACGCCAAAAACCACAACGTGATATGCCAATTGCTATTTACCCTTCGTAAGGACCCTTTTCATCGAATCTGATCCGACTAAAGTGGGAGAGACAGACACCCGCTAGCCACCTTATGCAACTATTGCATGTCAGTCAGTGGAACCTGTCTCACGTAAGCGTACGTGTAAGGTCGGTCCGGGCCGCTTCATCCCACGATGCCACCGAAACAAGATAAGACTAGTAGTGGCAAGTAAATTGACAAAATCGACGCCCACAACAAACTTGTGTTCTACTCGTGCATAGAAACTACGCATAGACCTAGCTCATGATGCCACTGTTGGGAATCGTTGTAGAAATTAAAAAAATTCTATGCATCACCAAGATCAATCTATGGAGAGACTAGCAACGAGAGAGAGAGAGAGAGAGAGAGGGAGAGAGAGAGAGAGAGAGAGAGAGAGAGAGAGGGAGAGTGCATCTTCATACCCTTGAAGATCGCGAGACGGAAGCGTTGTAAGAATGCGGATGGAGTCATACTCGTAGTGATTCAGATCGCGGTGGATTCTGATCTAAGCGCCGAACAACAACACCTCCGTGTTAAACACAGGGGCAACCCGGTGACGTCTCCCGCGCCTTGATCCAGCAAGGAGGAGGGATAGGTTGATGAAGATGGCTCCAGCAGCAGCATGACGGTGTGGTGGTGATGGAGTGGTAGTTCTCCGGCAGGGCTTCGCCAAGCTCACGCGGAGGAGGAGAGGTATTGGGGAGGGAAGGGGCTGCGCCTTGGATGTTACTGCAGTCGTCCCTCCACCCCTCTATTTATAGGGAGAAGGGGGAAGGGGGCCGGCCCCTCTAGATGAGATCTAGAGGGGGGGGGGGACATCCAAGGGGAGGGGACTTGCCCCCCAAGCCAAGGGGGGCACCCCCTTTAGGGTTCCCCCCAACCCTAGGCGCATGGGCCCTAGGGGGGATGGTTCCCAGCCCACTTAGGGGCTGGTTCCCTTCCACCTACAGCCCATAAGGCCTTACGAGGCAGGTGGACCCTCCCGGTGGACCCTCGGAACCCCTCTGGTGGTCTCGGTACAATACCGGTATACCCTCGAATATTTCCGGTGACCGTATGATGACTTCCCATATATAAATCTTCACCTCCGGACCATTCCGGAATTCCTCGTGACGTCCGGGATCTCATCCGGGACTCCGAACAACATTCGGTAATCACACACAAATCTTCCCTATAACCCTAGCGTCATCGAACCTTAAGTGTGTAGACCCTACGGGTTTGGGAATCACGCAGACATGACCGAGACAACTCTCCGGCCAATAACCAACAGCGGGATCTGGATACCCATGTTGGCTCCCACATTCTCCATGATGATCTCATCAGATGAACCACGATGTCGAGGATTCAAGTAATCCCATATACAATTCCCTTTGTCAATCGGTACATTACTTGCCCGAGATTCGATCGTCGGTATCCCAATACCTCGTTCAATCTCGTTACCGGCAAGTCACTTTACTCATTCAATAATGCATGATCCCATGACCAACTACTTAGTCACATTGAGCTCATTATGATGATGCATTACCGAGTGGGCCAAGAGATACCTCTCCGTCATACGGAGTGACAAATCCTAGTCTCGATTCGTGCCAACCCAACAGACACTTTCAGAGATACCTGTAGTGCACCTTTATAGTCACCCAATTACGTTGTGACGTTTGGTAAACCCAAAACATTCCTACGGTATTCGCGAGTTACACAATCTCATGGTGTATGGAAATGATACTTGACATTAGAAAAGCTTTAGCAAACGAACTACACGATCTTGTGCTATGCTTAGGATTGGGTCTTGTCCATCACATCATTCTCCTAATGATATGACCTCGTTATCGATGACATCCAATGTCCATAGTCAGGAAACCATGACCATCTGTTGATCAACGAGCTAGTCAACTAGAGGCTTACTAGGGACATGTTGTGGTCTATGTATTCACACATGTATCACAGTTTCCGGTTAATACAATTATAGCATGAATAGTAGACAATTATCATGAACACGGAAATATAATAATAACCATTTTATTATTGCCTCTAGGGCATATTTCCAACAGTTTGAGCAGCAGCTTTGGGAGCAGGTTTGGGCTTAGAAGCAGCCCCTGACCTTATTGCATCTCCCATAAGCTTTTGTGACTTGGGTGTTGGTGCAGCATCCTCTTCCTCTTCCTATGAATCTCTTACCATAGTTGACTTTCCAAGAACTTTTGCATGTGTGGCTCTTGCCCTCTTCTTCTTGCCATCTCCAACTGCCTCACCATCATCTGATTCAATGGTGAATTTCATGGTTTGTCCTATTGCAACTTTCCTTGGCTTTGATGTTGGGACTCTCCTTGCTGGTGCTTTCTTGTTCAACCCTGTCTTGGTTGTAGCAGCAGTGCTATATTATTTCTTCATCACTTTCTTATTTGAGGTGGCCTCATCCTCAACAGCAACATAGTCCTCATCCTCGGAGTCTGAGGTTCTCTTCTTTCTTGTTCTAGTGGCTGCCTTGGGCAAGTTACTTGGTGTGCTCCTGCTGCCCTCATCATAGCTGCTTGAGGTACTAGTGCCCTCACTCATTTTCACTTGCTCTTTAGATTTATTCTGGCTATCACTCTGGTCAGACATCTTGGCAGGCAAACTGACAGCAGACCCTGTGAATAGATATAGATGAGGTAGAATAGATGAGCATCACAAAGTGTAGAGATTTTTGCAAAACAAATGAGTCAAAAACTTAGTTTTAGTTCTCTACTAAAATGATATCGGAGCTACCAAATTGATAAACTCAGTGATATCGAAGCAACATTTGGAACCTAAACTAGTGAACTTGGTCAGACAGAGTCACAGTTCGGTGGCACTGAGATTGCTAGGGTTTCACAAAGAATTGAACTCGGTCACACTGATTTGCATTTTCCGGTCAGACCGAAAAGTGCATGTGCAATGGCCTAAGCCAAATCGGTGAGATCGATTTCTACGATTCGGTCGGTCCGAGATGAGTTCAACAGAGACTTAACCCTAAATTTTTGAATCAAACTAAGCCTAAAGGAATTTTCTCTGGACAGATCGATTTCATACGTGGAAAAGATTAAGGCATTGACCTTGTGCTTAGAATAGGAGGTTAAATGAGAGCACAAGGGGTCCAACTCATACCCTAGTTCAGCGGGAGTTCGCTACAACGGCAATGGCGGAGCAGATTCCCGTTGGCGATGGCAAAAACCAGTGGCGGGAGGTCACTGGCAGCAAGGAGACGATCTCGAGACCCGAGGAGGCAGAGCAGGACACGCGCGGGCTGAGGGGTTTTTGAAGAAATTTCTAAAATCTCACCTGTGGGTATATACATTCCGACCCTGTCGGTGTGACCAAGTGGAACAACTTGCTGGCACCGAGATGCAGAATCACAAGAAGTTACTGTAACTCGATGTGACCGAAATGTTCAAATTGGTTGCACCGAGATGAAAACCTAGATCAACTTAGTGAAATTGGTGTGACCACAATGGATGACTCGGTCATACCGAAATGCACAAAGAGGTTTTGGAAATTTAAGTCGATGACGAATCGGGGACTCCGAGTGCTCCTCACACAGAGTGGTTCGAATCTGACTTGATCAAACTTTGTGATGTAGCATGAATAGAGTTTGAGACGACAAAAGCATAGCTAGCTAGAGGAGGTTCTTAGGCATTCTTGTCCATCCACTTGGCAAAAGAGAAAGAGCCAAACAATCAAAGCAACAAGTGGATGTCCTCGAATGAGTAAAATATGCAATCAACATGCTCACACAATAAAATGGCAACTGAAATATGTGGCAAAGCATGCACAAACACTCTAGCATCTATAAAGCAATTTGCGATGACTAGGTCATCTATATATGAGTATATTGACTTAGGAGTCAAATGAGAACATTTGATCATAGGTCATACTCATCGTTTAAGCACAAGTGGGATTACCACTTTTACATAAAGCATTGTTGTGTTCACACCGTTAGAGTTGCTTTAGCTCAATTCTTAGAGTAAATCTCCCCCTAGATGTGAGATCCCCCTAAGAGGGATGAACTAACCTTGGGTTTTGTCGATGATGACTTCATGTAGGTGTTGAAGATGTGGACGCTCAATATTGATGTAGATCATTCGGAGCAATCCATTGGAGTGAGTTGCACTTTCAATACTTACACGGGTTAGTCCCACAAGGAACAAGCAAGGATACCCATAGACATAGAGTGATGTACACACAAGATGATGTCCATGAAAGCATTAGGTTACCTTGTCCCTTGTCTTACCAACAAGAGGGTTTATGACTCCTTCAACTAGTGCAAGATATGGAAGTTGTTTGCACTTGTTCTTGCCAAAATGATATGAGTGAAGTGTGTTGGCGGAGTCACCCTCAAGAACTCTCTAGTTCTTCTTATTCGGGATCCACATCATCTTGATGGGGATCCTTGGGGTTGTAGTCGTACTTGATGAAGTAGAACTTTATGTAGTCTTGGGAACCCACTTGACCAAGGCCTTCGGAGCATCTTCAAATGCATCAATCTCTTCTTGAAGCTTGTCCTTGCCTTTTAGCTTGTGGTCTGCTGGTGGAAGATCATCTTGAGCTTGTGTCCCTTGGAAATAAGTAGGATCATACTTCTCTTGTTGAGGAACAAACTTTGTCTTTGGTATTGATCTTCTTCCCACTCAACTCCATTGGCATTGAACTTTCGTTCAAAACCAACACCTTGATTCTTCCGGTGCCTTCCTTGCTTGCGTACAATTTCCTCAAATTGATTACTTCCGGCAAGGCTCTTTTAAACACCTTTCTCTATAATTCCCTTCAATAAGATATTTTCTTGCTCAAGTATAACTTGGCTAAGAGAATCATTAGTGGGATCAAGAGAACTACTAGAAGCAACAACATTGGATTTAGCATGATTATTGTTACTACTAGAATAAGAGTCTTTCTTGTTCTTGTTGCTAGATTTTACTTGTGGCATGTAAGTAGACAAGAGTAAATGCTTGGCAATGTAAGAAGAACTTTTCTTTCGAAGATCATCATTGATGGCCTTTAAGAACTCATGCTCTTGCTCAAGATTGAGCTTTTTCAAGCGTAACTTCTCATGAGTTTTTAAAAGTTCTTTATGATCTTCTAAAGTAGTTTCATGAGCTAACTTAAGAGTGTTTAGTTCTTTAGTTAGACGCTCAATCTTCTCCTTATCATTGTCATTCGTTTTAGCATGATTAATTGACATTTCATCATAGTATTCATCACTAGAGTTGTCAACAAATAAATCATCATCACCTAGCAAGTCATCTTCATCACTATTGAAATCAACATACGCAGGGTGTGATACCTTTGGGCCTTTAGCCATGAAGCATACAATTCCTTCATTTGGTGAGTCAAATATGTCGTAGGAGTTGGTTGACACAAGTGCTAGACCGGCAACACCTTCATCTTGAGTATATTTGGAGTCGGAGTGATAACTTCTCTTGGAGTGGTGGTCGGAGTCGGAGCCGGATACCCATTCACCAACGTGAGCTTGTTGTCTTCATTTTGTGTAGCTCTTTGATGATTTGTCCTTCCTTTCCGAATCCTTGCTTCTCCGGGAGGTTCTTCATTCATAACGATCATCTCTACTCCTCTCTCTTGGTGGTGATTCTTCTCTTCCATTTCTTCTTTAGGTGAATCTTCTCTTCTTTTGTAGGGAGTCGTACACTCATTGGAGTAGTGTCCGGGTCTTCCACAACTGTAGCAATTTCGTTCGCGACTCGAAGATCTTTTGTCATTGTAGGACCTTGATTTGGAACTTCTTTCCTTGCTTCTACTCTTGTAGAATTTATTGAAGTTTTTCACCATTAGGATGAATTCTTCTTGAAGGTTTTTTTCTCACTTAATGATGTAGGAGCATCACATGAGGCTTTGTAAGCACCACTTGACTTTTTGTGAAGCTCTTCTTTATCCTTTAGTGACATCTCATGAGCAACAATTCTTGCAATGACTTTCGTTGGCTTGAGATCTTTGTAATTGGGCGTCATTTGGATCAGTGTGCACACGGTATCATATTTTCCATCCAAGGCTCTTAGGATCTTCTTGATGATGAATCTATCGATCATCTCTTCACTTCCTAAGCTGGCAATCTCATTTCTGATGAGAGCAAGCCTAGAGTACATTTCAGCGACACCTTCACCATCCTTAATTTTGAACTTGTCAAGTTGACTTTGAAGCACACCCAATTTGGATTCCTTGACGGAGTCGGTACCTTCGTGCATATCAATCAAAGTATCCCAAATTACCTTTGCATTCTCAAGATGGCTGATTTTGTTGAATTCTTCAGGGCACAATCCGTTGAAGAGGATATCACAAGCTTGAGCATTGTATTGCAGCATCTTCAATTCTTCCACGGTAGCTTCATGGTTCGGTTCTCTCCCATCGAAGAATTCACCTTGCAAGCAAATACACACAATAACCCAAATGGTGGGGTTATGTCCAAGAATATGCATTTTCATCTTATGCTTCCAACTAGCAAAATTAGTACCATCAAAGTAAGGACCTCTACGGTGGTAATTTCCCTCGCTAGACGCCATACTCTCCTAGGTTGTGAAATCAAGGCTATGATCACCAAAAGCTATGGAAATCAAGGAAAATGGAGACCGTAGCTCTGATACTACTTGTAGGATCGAAAGTATGTCTAGAGGGGGGGGTGATTAGACTACTTGACCAAATAAAAATCTAGCCTTTTCCCACTTTTAAGTCTTGGCAGATTTTAGCAACTTTACACAAGTCAAGCAATCTTAACACAATTCAAGCAAGCATGAAAAGAGTATATGAGCAGTGGAAAGCAAAGCATGCAACTTGCAATAAAGTAAATGGGAGGAGTTTGGAGGGAGCAAACACAATGTTGACACGGAGATTTTTGGCGTGGTTCCGATAGGTGGTGCTATCGTACAACCACGTTGATGGAGACTTCAACCCACGAAGGGTAACGGCTGCGCGAGTCCATAGAGGGCTCCACCCATGAAGGGTCCACGAAGAAGCAACCTTGTCTATCCCACCATGGACATCACCCACGAAGGTCTTGCCTCACTAGGGTAGATCTTCACGAAGTAGGCGATCTCCTTGCCCGCACAAACTCCTTGGTTCAATTCCACAATCTTGATGGAGGCTCCCAATTGACACCTAATTAATCTAGGAGACACCACTCTCCAAAAGGTAATAGATGGTGTGTTGATGACGACCCTTGCTCTTGTGCTTCAAATGATAGTCTCCCCAACACTCAACTCTCTCTCATAGGATTGGATTTGGTGGAAAGATGATTTGAGTGGAAAGCAACTTGGGGAAGGCTAGAGATCAAGATTTATGTGGTTGGAATGGAATATCTTGGTCTCAACACATGAGTAGGTGGTTCTCTCTCAGAAAATGAATGGTGGAAGTGTAGGCATGTTCTGATGGGTTTCTCCATGAATGAAGAAAGGGTGGAGGGGTATATATGGCCTCCACACAAAATCTAACCGTTACACACAATTTACCAAACTCGGTGGGACCGAATTAGAAAACTCGGTCAGAATGATTTAGTTCATAATGTGACCATTAGGCATTTCCGTGGGACCGATATGTCAACTCGGTGGGACTGATTTCTTTAGGGTTAGGGCATAACGTAATCTCGGTGAGACCGATTACAAAAACTCGAAGGGACCGACTTTGGTAATAAGCTAACCGGAGAGTTGGTCAGGCAAACTCGGTGGGACTGATTCGCTCATCTCGGTGGGACCGAAACGTTATGAAAAGGAAATAGGGAGTTTGCATTGCGAACTCGATGGGACCGATTGCTTATCTCGATTGGACCGAAACATTATGAAGGGAAAGAAAGAGTTTGGAATCCCATCTCGGTGAGACCCAGATCCCTATCAGTGAGACCGAAGTGACTAGGGTTTCTAGTAGTGGCTATGTCAAGTGAACTCGGTGGCACTGGATAGATCAAATCGGTGGCACCGAGTTTGACTTTTGGTTTGGGACATATGTGGATATGAGAAAGTGGTTGAGAGTTTTTGGAGCATATCACAAAGCATTTTGAGCAAGCAAGCCATTAAGCAACACCTCATTCCCTTTTAATAGATTGGCTTTTCCTATGGACTCAATGTGATCTTGGATCACTAAAAGTAAAATGTAGAGTCTTGAGCTTTAAAGCTTGTGCCAATCCTTTGTCCTTAGCATTTTGAGGGGTCCACATTCCTAATCCATGCCATGCCAATCATTGAACTTTCCTGAAATATTTATCTTGAAGTAGCATTAGTTTAATGAGCTTTATGTTGTTAATCATTAATAAAACCACCTAGGGATAATTGCACTTTCAGGTAGAGGTCACCGCGGAGCCATTGTCCATTGTGGTGAAGCTTCGTGGGGTCGTTGGGAGCCTCCAATTAAGTTGTGGAGATTGCCTCAACCTTGTTTGTAAAGGTTCGGTCGCCACCTCCAAGGGCACCAACAGTGGAATCACGGCATCTCGCATTGTGTGAGGGCGCGAGGATAATACGGTGGCCCTAGTGTCTTATTGGGGAGCATTGTGCCTCCACACCGCTCCAACAGAGACGTACTTCCCCTCAAAGGCAAGGAACTTCGGTAACACACCCTCGTCTCCATCGGTTCCGCTTTTGGTTATCTCTCACCTTTACTTGTGCAAGCTATATTGTGTTATCTCCTTTGCTTGCTTGTGTGCTTATTGTTGTTGCATCATATATGTTGCTCACCTAGTTGCATATCTAGACAACCTACTTTGATGCAAAGTTTAATTTGGTAAAGAAAAACTAAAAATTCTTAGTTGCCTATCCCCCCCTCTAGTCAACTATATTGATCCTTTCAGAAGCCGCGGGGATGGGCGTGCTCAAGCTAATTCTGTGGTTATCCAACGGACAAAGACATCAATGACATGTGATCTGACGGCAAAAAAGGCTAAATGCATGAGAAGTCTAGGACAGTGCCCAGTTTTACTGTTCTAAATTATTTTCCCTAGGATACCATATAAGATCACATAAGTGATGTCAGTAGATAATATCATTTTATCCATCTAAGCCATTTATCTCCAAAGCCGAAATATTTCAACATGAAGTAGATGGCATCATATTCCACCTTGTCAAATCCTCTAAAAATCAATCTTAAATAGTAAATCTCTTTCTTAGATTTATGACACATATGAATGTACTCAAATCCCCAAGCTAGACAGTCCCGAATATTTCAGCTTTTAATGAACCCATATTGACTCTTATTAATTAATGGAATGACAATATCTTGGTCTCTATTTCCTAAGAGTTTAGTAATGATTTTGATGGGCATACTCACAAGGAAGATGGGCCTAAAATCATTAGGGTTCTTTGGGCTATACTGTCTAGGCATCAATGCAATGTAGGTAGAATTAACACGACATAAATTAGCCTTCTTAATCAAAGCAGGATTATCGATCCACCTGTGATAGTATTTTTAATAATTCTAAAATTTCTCAAAGCCTTCTACAAGTTTAGTATCCAGACCGTTTCACATTTGATTTACATACTCCCACATTTATATACATAGACAACACACCTTTTTAGTTGCCTAGACATAAGTTGATACAAATACAAACAATTGTTTAATGCTTGGAATTTATAAATATTCATTACCTGTGCTTGGAATTTAGAAATATAAGCTTGTAAAGCGAACTCACATCGTAATTCAACATAAATGTCGAAGCAACAACACTTCATAAACCATAGTTTCCCTTATGACGCTTGTAGCCGCTTAACCATCCATCTCCCGCCTTGCATCAGGGGCGAAACCTTTCCCTAAGGACTGGTTGGAGAAAAGTAGTTCAAGACCTCTTCCTTCATCCTAAATTTGACCCCCTGCACGAGAGAACTGAAATACTAGAAGGAACCAAAATAAACAAGGAAAAAACAAGATCTCTCAAGTAAACAGAACAACAAAAACTACTAAATAATAACCAGAGAAACATGCATAGAGCATGAACATGTTTTAAACATACCAAACATTGTGTATCTTTGCATATGTTTTGCTAGTATACATCATACCTTGTAGATGACGCCATCATTATCATGTTTGAACTCCATGATCCAACCATCCGGGAGGCAATCTAGTGCCTCTTCTGCACCATCTTCCACCTTCTCCATGACACCCTATGGTAGTTTCACTTCCTGACCATATGAGATCAAGTTTTCCATTCTCGCAACTTCGAAAACTCCCCGACTTTCTTTTCTACCCCTCTTGTTGTTTTCATAGATCTAAAATAGCATGAGAAAGACATCGTTGGTCGACGAGAGAAGCATGCTAGATAAGTAAACCGTGTGTAGGATCATTGTTGGTGTGAGCTAGCATTCTCCAATGTTAAATAATGAGATGGAGCATAGACACCTTTTTCATGAATCAGATGGAGTATAGACTTGTATTCATATATTTATTCGTGAAGTGTACCCTCTATTATTGAGCATGTTCATTGCCAAAAATAATAAGTGTTTATATGTATGTTGATATTGTATTAATTTTTAATAATTGTTGTGGCCAAAGGCCAACGAACTTTTTACATCTCATGAACATTTAAAAAAATCCTGAATTTGTTATGAACATTTAAAAAAATGTCATAAAAACATTTTAAACCTGTGATTTTTTTTTTCAAATGGTACCAACATTATTTTGAAGGTCAAGAATATTTCTTATAGCCATGTAAATGATTTTTTAAGCCTCATACATATTTTGTGAAAAATGCGCGTGAACATTGTTTCCATAAACGAAGTTGAAAAAAATGTTCACACACTTCAAAAAATGTGTTCGTGCATTTTTAACAATATTCTTCATGAGACGTAGAAAAATGTTCATACATTTATAAGCAATATTCTTGAACTTAAGAAAAATGCTGGTACCATTTAACAAGAATCTCCACATGTTAACGGAAAAGGTTGATGACATTTCCAAAAATCCCGAAATTTAAGAAAAAAATGTTGACGGCATATAAAAAGTGTTTGTAGCCATTTTAAAAATGTTCATAACATTTACAAAAACTATCATGCATTTCAGGAAAATCATAATGATGTTGAAATTTGTTCCACAACTAAAAAATCATGTGAATAATAAAATATTCATAGTCATCTAAAAAAACTTGCTAGATTTACAATTTTTTTGATGAAAATAAGAAAACCTGGTCGTTCAATTTTTTAACATGTTCGTGAAATATTAAAAAGATTCCCTTCTTTTTCACGAAAAAGATATGCAAAAAAATGAAAAGATAACAAATAAGAAAGCAAGAAGACTAAAACGCGTAAAAAACAGATAAAAAACAATATAGAAAAACATTGACAATGGAGAGAAAAAATATATGAAATGAAAACCTTTCAAGAACGTACACAAGGTTCCCAAAATGAGTCAAACATTTATTTGAGCAATAACAATAGGGAAACCCCCCTACTATAACTCTTTTTCATTAAGATTGGTGGAACATGTACAAATGGCTATATATTAGGTATACTATGTTACGAATGGTTCACAAATAATCTAACCAAGATTGCACCCCTTCCTTTAAGCTAGGCTTGGCCCTCTTGATGATTGTATCAAAGTGAGATTTGAAGCGTGATATGCAATATTCCATGTTTTTGACCTTGTTGTAATAAATAAAACTTTCCTATGCTTACAAATACTCGAAGAGCCATCCATCACACATTCTTTGAAACATTGAATTGAGTATCTCTTCTCCCTTCCATGAGCATCTCTACAACATCAGAGTCAGTGTTCCATTCGAAACAAAGAGAAACACAATTGCACAAAACAATTGAAGAAGAGATGCATCAGATGATCATTCGGCTCATCATCACACAAAACACAATTATTGATTCCAATGTGGAAGTTCTTTCTTACCAGGAGATCTCTGGTATTTAACATGTCCTGTAACATCATCCAAAAGAAGAGTTTTCTGTTTAGGAAGACCGCGTGATTTCCATATCCACTTGGAAGGCGTTAGAGCATCAGAGGGATTTCAAATAAGTTCATATTCTTTTGTTGGAATATTTATTGCTATGCCACTGGACTGCGAAGTGACTTTGCGGTTGTTGCAAATAATGCCATTTAAAATCTTCAGAATTATTGTGCTTTATTGGATAATAATGGATGACATTAGTACGTGAAACATATTTTGGAAGTCATTAGCAACATAGTTGTTTGAAGTGGAAACAGTGATGTTTATGTCTTTGGCATATGACAACAATTGCGGGAATCTTGCCTAAAAATTCTCATCATTCCGCCTATCAAGCCAGAGCTTTATTGTGTTTCCATAAGCAGGTTTACAAATGCTCATGTTCTGAAATCCTCCAATATAGAACAATAACCTCTCCAACAGAAAGATCCAACTCTCTTGGGAGAGGTAGGCACCTCAACATCATTACAATATGTATTCAAAATCAATTGAATCCAAGGTATATCATGCTATTTGAAAAACTTGTACAAGAACTTAGTCAGCAGAGCTCTGTTTTGTGGTATGAGATGAAGAACACCTACGCCACCAGCTTTTTTATGAACATATGCATGTTTCCCATTTGATCGACCAAATAAAACTTCTACCAATTTTTTTGAAAGTGGTCTAGGATTTTATAAGGTATTCTAAAGCGACACATGGCAAAGATGGGGGGCGCATAAATTGCTAGATGCACCAACCTACCAAAGTATGGAATCATTGAAGGAATCCGTGATAGTCTTTTGTCAAGTCTGGACACCATAGGGACCCGATCACCCACTTTAGGTCTAGTAGAACCCTTAGGAGCCCAAGGTAAGTTAAAGGCATAACTCCTTTCTACAACCACGAATGTTAGCCAGAAGCACAACTCTTTCATCAGGCATATTAGTTCGGACCAAAGAGGAGTAGTTAACTTTCAAACTAGTAAGTTATGAAAAGTATGTAGAACATTCATCAGGTTTGATAGGGTTCTGTAGGCATGATAATAAGCGTATCATTTCCATATTGGATAAAAGGATATCTCATAGTATGCTAATTGTTAATAGGAAGACTCAGATGTTTCTTGTGCCATGATCCATTAACCAGGATCTATAGAAGTTCGACCACAAGAATATAAATAAGTGGTGAGAGAGAGTCTCCCCGTCTCACCCTCTTTTATAGTTACTTTTAGTTAGTATTTTTTGTAAGGCGCGTGAAGGAGATAAAAAACTACCTTGCACATCTTATCCATCTTTCTCCCCCTGCTCTGACCTCTACCAACCATCCCTCTGGAAGCCATTCGCGTGCCTTATGCATATCATGATAGAATTACAGATAGATAATGGATATAATAAAATATATTATGGCCTCTTCATGTTAAGAAAACATACATGAGGCATGCTACAAGCAACACGAGCATTAGATCCGATGTTGTGTTCCTCCATCTCAAAGAAAAGGTAGTCCATGACCTCTTCCTTCATCTTGAACTTGACCCCCGTGACCGGAGATATGAACTACTAAAAGGAAACTAAAGTAACGGGAAAACGAATCACATATCTCTAGTAGACAAAGCAGCGAAATCTAGAAAAAGCATAGAAACATATATAAAGAATGGACATGTGTTGGACCTACCTAACATGTATTTGTCCATATGTTTAGTAGTACACATCATACCTAGAAGAGCGCGCCATTATCACCATGTCTGATCTCCATGATCCAGTTGTCTAGTAGCTCCTCCATGCCATCTTCCACCTTCTCCTTAACATCCTCCAGTAGCGTTACTTCCTCGCCATATGAGATTGAGTCTTCCATTCCTAAAACTCTCAAAATCATGCCCTTCTCTTTCAAACCCTCATTTTTTCTTAGATCTAATAGAGAACAAGAATGGTAATGTTGGCAAATCTGGGGGTAGCTAGATATCTACTCTATTCAGCGGTAGGAACTTCGCCGCCACCACGACTCGATTAGGTCTAGAGAGCACACCAATCACCAACAATTGATTTATTCGCTACCTTTTATAGACTGGTCTTATTTCCCTCCTTGGCTTGGGCCGATGTCTATGCTAGATGGGCTACCTAGGCTAGTTAACCACAATTGTCCAAAAATCCACAAGAATAACTACCCGTAGGAAGCCGCAAGGATAGGCGTGCTCAAGCTAATTCTGCGTTATCAACGAATAGAGATGGCAATGACATCTGATCTGAAGGCTAAAAGGGATGAATGCATGATAAGGCTAGGAGAGTACCCAGTTTTACTGTTCTAAATTATTTTCCCAGGATACCATATAAGATCACATAAGTGGTGGTCGTAGATAATATCATTTTATCTATCTAAGGAAATTATCTCCAAAGCCCAAAAGTTTCAACATGAAGTAGATGACATTGTATTCCACCTTGCCAAATCCTTTCTCAAACCTAATCTTAAATAGTAAATATCTTTCCTTGATTAATGAAACATATGAATGTACTCAAATCCCCAATCTAGACAGTCTCGAATAATTATTATTTTAATGAACCCATATTGATTCTTACTAATAAGAGGAATGACAATATCTTGGTCTCTATTTGCTAATAGTTTACTAATGATTTTGGTGGGCATACTCACAAGGAAGATGAGTCTAAAATCATTAGATTCTCTAGGCTTTACTTTTTAGGGATCAATGTAATGTAGGAAAAATTAACAGACATACATTAACCTTCTTAAACAAAGCAGGATTATTGATCCACCTGTGATAGTATTTTTAGTCTCTAGAGCGCTTCACATTTGATTTACATACCCCCACATTTATATACATAGAAAATGCACCTTTTTAGTTGCCTAGACATAAGTTCATACAAATACAAAGGTCTGTTGAACGCAAGGAATTAGCAAATATACATTACCGACTATATCTCGATCTAATACAAATATAAGAAGAATATAAACTCATAAAACAACTAACATCACAATTCAACATAAATGTCAAAGCAGTAGTGGTTCACAATCCATAGTTTCCCTTATGACGCTTGTAGCCACTTGACCATCCATCGCCCGCCTTGCATTGGAGGCGAAGGCCTTCCCGAGGATTGGTTGGAGAAAAGGTACTTCAAGACCTCTTCCTTCATCCTGAATTTGACCCCCTGCGCCGGAGAAATTAAATATTAGAAGGAAACAAAATAAACAGGGAAAAATTGATCTCTCAAGCAAACAAAACAAGAAATACTAGAAAAACAAATCAAAGAAACAAGTATACAGCATGAACATGTGTTAAACATATCGAACAACGTGTATCTTTGCATATGTTTTGCTAGTGTACATCATACCTTGTAGATGGCACCATCATCATCATGTTTGAACTCCATGATCCAACCATCCAGGAGCCAATCCAGTGGTTCCTATGCACCATCTTCCACATTCTCCTTGACATCATGTGGTAGTTTCACTTCCTAACCATATGAGACCACATCTTCCATTCTAGCAACTCCAAAAACTCCTCAGCTGTCTTTTCTACCCCTCTTGTTGTTTTCTTAGATCTAAAATAATCTGATATGGGGATCATTGGTTAACGAGAGAAGGGTGGCTAGATAAGAAACCCATGTGCATGATCATTGTTGGTGCGAGCTAGCATTCTCCAATGTGAACCATGCGAACAACATTCAGTGAAAAGTTCCGACAGATACTATAAACAATTCATTAATTGTGGTGACCAGAGTAACCTAATTTGGCATCTAGAGTAAAGTATTACTATTCATTTAGGAGTAAAGTATTACTGTTCATTTGGGATTATGTAAAAACATGAACATTGTGGAGAAGAAATACGAGCTGTAAAACATCAAGAGAAAAACAACCCGGCCTTCCTTACTAAAAATAATAGATTTGCGTCACGTGTTCAATAATAAGATGGAGCATAGACAAGTTTTTCACGAATCAGATTGAGTATAGACTTGTATTCATATTTTTATTTGTGAAGCGTACCCTCTATTGTTGAGTATGTTCATTATTAAAAACATAAGTGTTTGTATGTATGTTGATATTGTATTAATTTTTATTAATTGTTGTGGCCACATGACAACGAACTTTTTACATATGATGAACAATTTTCTTAAAAAAGTCCTGAATTTTTCATGAACATTTAAAAATGTCATTAACACTTTTTAAACCTTTGAACATTTTTTCAAATGGTACCAACAGTATCATGAATGTCCAGAATATTTCTTATAAGTATGTGAATGTTTTTTTAAGCCTCTTGCATATATATATTTTAAAATGCACGAACACGTTTTTTGAACCGCGTGAACATTTTTTGAGCAACAACAATAGGGAAAACCTCTATTATAACTATTTTTCATTAAGGTTGGTGGAACATGTACAAATGGCTATATATTAGGTATAGTATGTTACAAATGGTTCACAAATAATCTAACTAAGATTTCACCCGTTCCTTTTAGCGGGGCTTGGCCTTCATGATGATTGTATCAAAGTGAGATTTGAAGCGTGATATGCAATATTCCATGTTTTTCCCTTGTTGTAATAAATAATACTTTCCTATGCTTACAAATACTAAAACAACCATCAATCACACATTCTTTGAAACATTGAATTGATTATGTCCTCTCCCTGCCATGAGCATCTCTACAACATCATAGTTAGTGTTCCAATCAAAACTAAGAGAAACACAATTACACAAAACAATTCAAGAAGCGATTTATAAGATGATCATTGGGCTCATCATCAAACAAAACACAATTATTGGTTTCAATGTGGAAGTTCTTTCTTACTAGGAGATCTCCGGTATTTAACTTTTCCTGTAACATCATCCAAAATAAGAGTCTTCTGTTTAGGAAGACCGCATGATTTCCATATCCACTCGGAAGGCATTGTAGCATCAGGGGGATTTCAAATAAATTCATATTCTTTTCTTGGAGTACTTATTGCTATGCCACTAGACTGCAAAGTCTCTTTGACGTTGTTACAAATCATGCCATTGAAAAGCTTCAGCATTATTGTGCTTTATGGGACAATAATGGATGACATTGGTACATGAAACATATTATAGAAGTCATCAAAAACATAGTTGTTTGAAGTGGAAATTGTGATGTTTATGTCTTTGGTGTATTACAACAACTATGGGAATCTTGCCTAAAGATTCTCATCATTCCACCTATCAAACTAGAGCTTTACCGTGTTTCTAGAAGAAGGTTTACAAATGCTCATGTTCTGAAATCCTCCAATATGGAACAATAACCTCTCCAACAGAAAGATCCAAGTCTATTGGGATAGCTAGGAACCTCAACATCACTACAATATGTATTTCAAATAAATTGAGCCCAAGGTATATCATGCTGTTTGAAAAACTTGTATACGAATTTAACGAGCAGAGATCTGTTTCGTGCTCTTAGATCAAGAACACCTATGCCACCCATTTTTTAGGAAGGCATATATTTTCCCCATTTGATCAACCAAAAAAGTTCCATGCTTGTTAATTTCTTTCCATACCAAAGAAAAATTCTAGCAATTCTTTTGGAAGTGGTCTAGGGTTGTAAAAGGTACTCTAATGTGAAACATTGCAAAGATGGGGAGCGCATAAAGTATTAGATGCATCAATCTACCAAAGTATGGCATCATTGAAGGAATCCGAGATAGTCTCTTGTCAAGTCTGGACACCATAGGCATCCGACCATCCACTTTAGGTCTAGTAGAACCCATAGGAGCCATGGATAATAGAAAGGCATAGATCTTTTTTATAACCACGAATGTTAGCCAGAAACACATCTCTTTCATCAGATATATTAATTCGGACCAAAGAGGACTTGTTGTAGTTAACTTTCAAACTAGTAAATTATAATAAAAACTGTAGAACATTCATCAGGTCTGATAGTTGATATTGTTCTGTAGGCATGATACTAAGTGTATCATTTGCATATTGGATAATAGGATATCTCATATATGCTGATTGCCAATAGGGAAACTCAGATGTTCATTGTGCCATGATTCATTAACCAGGATGTGTAGAAGTTCAACCACAAGAATGTAAATTGGAGGTGAGAGATGGTCTCCTTGTCTCACCATCTTTTCTAGTTATTTTTAGTTAGTATTTTTTTAATGTGTGTGAAGGAGATAAAAAGCTACCTTGTACATCTTATCCATATTTTCTCCCTACTATGACCTCTACCGGCTATCCCTCTTGAAGCCATTCTTGTGCCTTATGTATAACATGATAGAATGACACATAGATAATGGATATAATAAAATATATAATGGCCTTGTCATATTAAGAAAACATACATGAGGAGCGCTACAAGCAATACGATCAGTAGATCCGATGTAGTGTTCCTCCATCTCAGAGAAAAGGTATTCCATGACCTCTTCCTTCATCCTGAACTTGACCCACGTTATTGGAGATATGAAATACTAAAAGGAAACAAAACTAATGGGAAAAATAATCACATATCTCTAGTAGACAAAGCAACGAAATCTAGAAAAATCATAGAAACATGTATAAATAATGAAAATGTGTTGGATATACCTAACATGTATTTGTGCATATGTCTAGTGGTACACATCATACTTGGAAGAGGGCGCCATTATCACCATGTCTGATCTCCATGATCCAGCCATCTGGAAGCCAATCTAGTGGCTCCTCCATGCCATCTTCCACCTTCTCCTTAACATCCTCAACTAGCGTCAGTTCCTCGCCATCTGAGATTGAATCTTCCATTCCTAAAACTCTCATACTTGCGCCCATCTCTTTCAAACCCCTGCCTTTCTTTTCTCAGATCTAAAAGATCATGAGAACAAGAATGTTGGCAAATTTGGGGGGTGGCTAGATATCTAATCTATTTAGGGTTCGACCTTCGCCGCCACTGGCGCGACTTGATTAGGGCTAGAGAGCTCACCAATCACCCTCAATTGCTATATTTGCTGCCTTTTATTGACTGGTGTAATTTCCCTCCTTGGTTTCGGATGGCAGCTATGTTAGATGGGCTGACTGGGCCAGTTAACCACAATAGTCCAAAAAGCCACGAGAATAATTGCCCGTAGGAAGTCGCGGGGATGGGTGTGATCAAGCTAATTTTGTCCTCATCCAAAGGACAGAGACGGCAATGACATGTGATATGACGGCTAAAAAGGCTAAATGCATGAGTAGGCTAGGAGAGTGCCTAGTTTCACTGTTGTAAATTATTTTTCCAAGGATACCGTATAAGGTCACATAAGAGGTGGCACTAGATAATATCATTTCTCCATCTAAGCCATTCATCTCCAAAGCCCAAATGTTTCAACATGAAGGAGATGGCATTGTATTCCACCTTGTCAAATCCTTTCTCAAAATAAATCTTAAATAGTAAATCATTTTCTTAGATTTATGACCCATATGAATGTACTCAAATCCCCAAGCTAGACAGACCCGAATAATTATGCTTTTAATGAATGAATCCATATTGACTCTTACTAATAAGTGGAATGACAATATCTTGGTCTCTATTTCCTTACAGTTTTGTAATCATTTTGATGGGCATACTCACAAGGGAGATGGGCTTAAAATAATAACGTTCTTTGGGCTTCACTTTTTAGGTATCAATGCAATGTAGGGAGAATTAACACGACATAAATTAGCCTTCTTAATCAAAGTAGGATTATCGATCCAACTATTATAGTATTTGTAATAATTCTGAAAGTGCTCAAAGCATTCTAAAAGTTTAGTATCCACAATGTTTCATGTTTGATTTACATAATCCCACATTTATATACATATATGACACACCTTTTAGGTTGCCTAGACATAAGTTCATATAACGCTTGGAATTTAGAAACATATGTTACCTACAGTATCTTGATCTAATAGAAGCATGAGAAGAATATAAGCTTATAAAACGAACTAACATCACAATGCAACAAAAATGTCAAAGCAACAACGGTTCACAACCCATAGTTTCCATTATGACGCTTGTAGTCGTTTGACCATCCATCGCCTGCCTTGCATTGGGGGCGAATCCCACAGAGAAAAGAAATTCAAGAACTCTCACTTCATCCTGAATTGGACCCCTTCTACGAGACAAATGAAATATTAGAAGGAAACAATAGCAACAAGGAAAAAACCAGATCTCTTAAGTAAACAAAACAAGAAAAACTAGAAGAAAAAATCAAAGAAACATGCATAGAGCATGAACATGTGTTAAACATATCGAACAATGTGTATCTTTGCATATGTTTTGCTAGTATACATCATACCTTGTAGATGGCGCCATCATAATCATGTTTGAACTCCATGATCCAACCATCCGGGAGCCAATCCAGTGGCTCCTCTGCACCATCTTCCACCTTCTCCATGACATCCTATGTTAGTTTCACATCCTGACCATATGAGATCACGTCTTCCATTCTAGCAACTCCGAAAACTCCCCGACTTTCTTTTCTACCCCTCTTGTTGTTTTCTTAGAACTAACATAACATGATGTAGGGATCGTTGGTCGATGAGAGAAGGGTGGCTAGATAAGGAACTTGTGTGTAGGATCATTGTTGGTGCGAGCTAGCATTCTCCAATGTGAACCATGTGATAAACATTTGGTGACAAGTTCTGATAGATACTATAAACAATTCATTAAATGTGGTGACCGGAGTAACCTGATTTGGCATGTAAAGTAAAGTATTACTATTTATTTTGGAGTAAGGTATTATTATTCATTTAGGAGCTTGTAAAAATATGAACATTGTGGAGAAGAAATACGAGTTTTAAAACATCAAGAGAAAAATAAACCGACCTCTCCTTACTCAAACTAATAGATTTGCGTCACGTGTTAAATAATGAAGGGAGCATATACACGTTTTTCACAAATCAGATAGAGTATAGACTTGTATTCATATTTTTATTCATGAAGTGTACCCTCTATTATTGAGTATGTTCATTAGTTAAAAAATAAGTGTTTGTATGTATGTTGATATTGTATTAACTTTTGTGGCCACAGCATAGCAAACTTTTTACATCTCATGATATTTTATCTTAAAAAAATCCTGTGTTTTTTGTGATCATTTTAAAAAATGTCATTAACACTTTTTAATCCTATGAACATTTTTTCGAATGGTACCAACATTCTGAATGTCAATAATATTTCTTATAACTCTATGAATGCTTTTTTAAACCTCATGTATTTTTTTTAAAAAATGCATGAACACATTTTTTGAACTGTACGAACATTTTTTTGGGCAACAACAATTGGGAAACCCCTATGATAACTCTTTTTCATTAAGGTTGGTGGAACATGTACAAATGGCTATATATTAGGTATAGTATGTTACAAATGGTTCACAAATAGTCTAACTAAGATTGCACCCCTTCCTTTAATCTAGGCTTGGCCTTCTTGTTGATTATATCAAAGTGAGATTTGAAGCGTGATATGCAACATTCCAAGTTTTTAACCTTGTTGTAATAAATAACACTTTCTCATGCTTATAAATACTCGAACAACCATCAATAACGCATACTTTGAAACATTGAATTGAGAATCTCCTCTCCCTTCCATGAGCATCTCTACAACATCATAGTCAGTGTTCCAGTAAAACTAAGAGAAACAAAATTACACAAAAAATTGAAGAAGATGTTTATAAGATGATCATTCGGCTCATCATCACACAAAACTCAATTATTGTTTTCAATGTGGAAGTTCTTTCTTACCAGGAGATCTCTGGCATTTAACCTGTCCTGTAACATCATCCAAAAGAAGAGATTTCTCTTGAGGAAGACCGCATGATTTCTATATCCACTAGGAAGGCATTGTAGCATCATGGGGATTTCAAATTAGTTCATACTCTTTTGTTGGATTATTTATTGCTATGCCACTAGACTATGAAGTCTCTTTGTTGTTGTTGCAAATTAGTCCATTTAAAAGCTTCATCATTATTATGCTTTATTGGACAATATTGGATGACATTGGTACGTGAAACATATTATATAAGTCCACAGAAACATAGTTGTTTGAAGTGGCAAGAATGATGTTTATGTCTTTGGTGCATGACAACAACTATGGGGTTCTTGCCTAAAGATTCTCAACATTCCACCTATCAAACTAGAGCTTTACTGTGTTTCTACAAGCAGGTTTACAAATGCTCATGTTCTGAAATCCTCCAATATAGAACAACAACCTCTCCAACAGAAAGATCCAACTCTATTGGGATAGCTAATCACCTCAACATCACTACAATATGTATTTCAAATAAATTTAGCCCAAGGTATATCCTGTTGTTTGAAAAACTTGTTTAAGAACTAAATGAGCAGAGCTTTGCTTTGTGCTCTGAGATCAAGAACACCTATGCCTTCAGTTTTTTTAAGAAGACATACATTTTCCCCATTTGATCGACCAGACAAGTTCCATGCTTTTTAATTCCGTTCCATACCAAAGAAAAATTCTAGCTATCTTTTTTAAAGTGGTCTAGGATTGTAAAAGGTACTCTATCGTGAAACATGGCAAAGATGGGGAGCGCTTAAACTGCTAGATGCATCAACCTACAGAAGTATGGCATTATTGAAGGAATCCGAGATAGTCTTTTGTCTAGTTTGGACACCATAGACATCCGATCATCCACTTTAGGTGTAGTAGAACCCATAGGATCCCAATATAACTGAAAGGCATAGCTCCCTTTTACAACCACGAATGTTGGCCAGAAACACAACCCTTTCATAAGATATATTCATTAGGACCAAAGATGACTTGTTGTACTTAACTTTGAAACTAGTAAATTATGAAAAAAAAAACTGTAGAACCTTCACGAGGTTTGATAGTTTCTCTGGTTCTGTAGGCATGATATAAGTGTATCTTGCATATTGGATAATAGGATATCTCATAGTATACTGATGTTCATTGTGCCATGATTCATTAACCAGGATCTATAGAAGTTCGACCACAAGAATGTCGATAGGAGGTGAGAGAGGAGCTCCCCGTGTCACCCTCGTTTATAGTTATTTTTAGCTAGTATTTTTTGTAATGCACTTCAGGGAGATAAAAAACTACCTTGTACATCTTATCCATCTTTTCTCCCACTACACCGACCTCTACCAGCCACCCCTCTCGAAGCCATTCTTGTGCCTTATGTATATCATGATACAATGACACATAGATAATGGATATAATAAAATATATAATGGCCTCGTCATATTAAGAAAACAAACATTAGGCGTGCTACAAGAAACATGATCATTAGATCCGATATGGAGTTCAACCATCTCGGAGATAAGTTAGTCCATGACCTCTTCCTTTATCTTGAACTTGACCCCCGTTACCAGAGATATGAAATACAAAAAGGAAATAAAAGTAATGTTAAAAAAGAATCACGTATCTCTAGTATACAAAGCAGCGAAATCTAAAAAAAGGATAGAAACATGTATAAAGAATGAACATGTGTTGGATCTACCTCACATATATTTGTCCATATGTTTAGTAGTACACAACATACCTAGAAGAGAGTGCCATTAGCACCATGTATGATATCCATGATCCAGCCATCTAGACGCCAATTTGGTGGCTCCTCCATGCCATCTTCCACCTTCTCCTTAACATCCTCCACTAGCGTCACTTCCTCGCCATATGATATTGAGTCTTCCATTCCTAAAACTCTCATACATGTGCCCGTCTCTTTCAAACCCTCATTTTTTATCTCAGATCTAAAAGAGCATGAGAACGAGAATGTTGGCAAATCTGGTGGGTGGCTAGATATCTAATCTATTCAGGGTAGGAACTTCGCCGCCGCTGACGCGACTCGACTAGAGCTAGAGAGAACACCAATCACCCACAATTGCTCTATTTGCTGCCTTTTATAGATTTCTCTTATTTCCCTCCTTGGCTTGGGTCGGCAACTATGCTAGATTGGCTCACTGGGTCAGTTAACCACGATAGTCCAAAAAGCCACAAGTATAACTGCCCGTAGGAAGCCACGGGGATGGGCGTGGTCAAGATAGTTCTATGGTTATCCAACGGACAGAGAAGACAATGGCATGTGATCTGACGGCTAAAAAGGCTAAATGCATGAGTAGGCTAGGAGAGTGCCTAGTTTCACTATTCTAATTTATTTTATTAGGGATACCATATAAGTTCATGTAAGTGGTGGCAGTAGATAATATCATTTTATCCATCTAAGCCATTTATCTCCAAAGCCCAATCGTTTCAACATGAAGTAGACGGCATTGTATTCCACCTTGTCAAATCCTTTCTCAATATCAATCTTAAATAGTAAATCAATTTCTCAGATTTATGATAGATATGAATGTACTCAAACCCCCAAGCTAGACAGTCCTGAATAATTATGTTTTTAATGAATGAATCCATATTGACTCTTACTAATAAGTGGAATAACAATATCTTGGTCTCTATTGGATAACACTTCTGTAATG
The DNA here is from genome assembly GCA_963921465.1 of Triticum timopheevii. Classification (NCBI taxonomy): domain Eukaryota; kingdom Viridiplantae; phylum Streptophyta; class Magnoliopsida; order Poales; family Poaceae; genus Triticum; species Triticum timopheevii. The sequence continues at coordinate 417,406,762 of OY997262.1, forward strand.
ATTTTGATGGGCATACTCACAAGGGAGATGGGCCTAAAATCATTGAGGTTCTTTGGGCTTTACTTTTTAGGTATCAATGCAATGTAGGCATAATTAACACGACACAACTTAACCTTCGCAATCAAAACAGGATATCGATCCAGCTGCTATAATATTTTTAACACTTCTGAAGTGCTCAAAGCATTCTAGAAGTTTTATATCCACAGCGTTTCACATTTGATTTACATACTCCCAATTTATATACATAGACAACACACCTTTTTAGTTACATAGACATAAGTTCATATAAATATAAAGAATTGTTTAATGATTGGAATTTTGAAACATACATTACCTATAGTATCTCGATCTAATACAAACATAAGAAGAATATAAGCTTATAAAACGAACTAACATCATAATGCAACATAAATGTCAAATCAACAACGGTTCACAACACATAGTTTCCCTTATGATGCTTGTAGCCTTTTTATCATCCATCGCCCTCCTTGCATTGGGGCCGAAGCCCATAGAGAAAAGTTAGTTCAAGACCCCCCCCCCTTCATCCTGAATTTGACCCCCTCTACAGGAGAAATGAAATAATAGAAGGAAACAAAAGCAACAAGGAAAAAAACGAGATCTCTTAAGTAAACAAAACAAGAAAAACTAGAAGAACAAATTCCAAGAAATATGCATAGAACATGAACATGTGTTAAACATATCGAACAACGTGTATCTTTGCATATATTTTGCTAGTATACATCATACCTTGTAGATGGTGCCATCATAATCGTGTTTGAACTCCATGATCCAACCATCCGGGAAACAATCTAGTGGCTCCTCTGCAACATCTTCCACGTTCTCCTTGACATCCTATGGTAGTTTCACTTCCTGATCATATGAGATCACGTCTTCCATTCTAGCAACTCTGAAAATTCCTCGTCTTTCTTTTCTACACCTCTTGTTGTTTTCTTAGATCTAAAATAACATGATATAGGGATCATTGGTCGATGAGAGAAGGGTGGCTAGATAAGTAACCCGTGTGCAGGATCATTGCTGGTGCGAGCTAGCATTCTCCAATGTGAACCATGCGAACAACCTTCGGTGACAAGTTCTGGCAGATGCTATAAACAATTCATTAAATGTTGTGACCGGAGTAACCTAATTTGGCATGTAGAGTAAAGTTTTACTATTCATTTGGGAGTAAAGTATTACTGTTGATTTGGGAGTCTATAAAAATATGAACATTGTGGAGAAGAAATACAAGTTGTAAAACATCAAGAGAAAAACAAACCGTCCTCCATATTAAAACTAATAGATTTGCGTCCCGTGTTAAATAGTGAGATGGAGCATAGAGTCGTATTTCGCGAATCATATAGAGTATAGACTTGTCTTCATATTTTTATTTGTGAAGTGTACCCTCTATTATGGAGTATGTTCATTATTAAAAAGTGAGTGTTTGTATGTATGTTGATATCATATTAATTTTTATTAATTGTTATAGCCACAAGACAACAAACTTTTTACATCTGATGAACATTTTTCTTTAAAAATTCCTGATTTTTTCGGAACATTTTTTAAGAATGTCATTAAGACTTTTTAAACCTACGAACATTTTTTCGAATGGTACCAACATTATTTTAAATGTCAAGAATATTTCTTATAACCTGTGAACGCTTATATAATCCTCATGCATATATATTTTTAAAATGCGCGAACACATTTTTTGAACCGCATGAACATTTTTTGGAGCAACAACAATAGGGAAAACCTCTACTATAACTCTTTTTCATTAAGGTTGGCAGAACATGTACAAATGGCTATATATTAGGTATATTATGTTACAAATGGTTCACAAATAATCTTACTAAGATTGCACCCCTTCCTTTAAGCTAGGCTTGCCCTCCTTGATGACTGTATGAAAGTGAGATTTCAAGCATGATATGCAATATTCCATGTTTTTGACCTTGTTGTAATAAATAACACTTTCGTATGCTTACAAATACTCGAACAACCATCAATCACGCCTTGTTTGAAACATTGAATTGAGTAACTCCTCTCCCTTCCATGAGCATCTCTACAACATCATAGTTAGTGTTCCAGTAAAACTACGAGAAATACAATTACACAAAACAATTGAAGAAGAGATTTTTAAGACGATCATTCGGCTCATCATCACACAAAACACAATTATTGGTTTCAATGTGGAAGTTCTTTCTTATCAGGAGATCTCTGGCATTTAACCTGTCCTATAACATAATCCAAAAGAAGAGTTTTCTATTTATGAAGACCGCATGATTTCCATATCCACTTGGAAGGCGTTGTAGCATCAGGGGATTTCAAATAAGTTCATATTCTTTTGTTGGAATATTTATTGCTATGCCACTAGACTGCGAAGTCTATTTTGACGTTGTTGCAAATCATGCCATTTAAAAGCTTTAGCATTATTGTGCTTTATTGGACAATATTGGATGACATTGGCACGTGAAACATATCATAGAAGTCATCAGAAACATAGTAGTTTGAAGTGGCAATAGTGATGTTTATGTCTTTTGCGTATGACAACAACTATGGGAATCTTGCCTAAAGATTCTCATCTTTCCACCTATCAAACTAGAGCTTTACTATGTTTCTCGAAGCAGGTTTACAAATGCTCTTATTCTGAAATCCTCCAATATAGAGCAACAACCTCTCCAATAGAAAGATCCAATTCTATTGGGATAGCTAGGGACCTAAACATCACTACAATATGTATTTAAAATAAATTGAGCCCAATGTATATCATGTTGTTTGAAAAACTTGTATAAGAATTAATGAGTAGAGCTCTATTTTGTGCTCTGAGATCAAGAACACCCACGCCACCAATTTTTTTAGGAAGGCATACATTTTCCCTATTAGATTGACCAAACAAGTTCCATGCTTATTCATTTATTTCCATACAAAAGAAAAATTCTAGAAATTTTTTTGAAAGAGGTCTAGGATTATAAAAGGTACTCTAATGTGCAACATGGAAAAGATGGGGAATGCACAAATTGCTAGATGCACCAACCTAACAAAGTATGTCATTATTGAAGGAATCCGAGATAGTCTTTTGTCAAGTCTGGACACCATATGCATTCGATCATCCACTTTAAGTCTAGTAGAACCCATATGATCCCAAGATAATTGAAAGACATAGCTCTTTTTTACAACCATGAATGTAAGCCAGAAACACAACTCATTTATCAGATATATTAATTCGGACCAAAGTGGACTTGTTGTAGTTAACTTTCAAACTAGAAAATTATGAAGAAAACAAATTGAAGAACATTCATTAGGTTTGATAGTTACTATAGTTTTTTAGGCAGGATAATAAGTCTATCATTTGCATATTGGATAATTGGATATCTCATAGTATGCAGATTGTCAATAAGAAAACTCAGATGTTCATTGTGGCATGATTCATTAACCAAAATATGTTGAAGTTTGACCACAAGAATGTAAATAGAAGGTGAGAGAGGGTCTCCCTGTCTTACGCTCTTTTATAGTTATTTTTAGTTGGTATTTTTTGTAAGGCGCATGAAGGAGATAAAGAACTACCTTGTACAACTTATCCATCTTTTCCCACCTGCTCTGACCTCTACCAGCCATCCCTCTTGAAGCCATTCTTGTGCCTTATGGATATCATGATACAGTGACACATAGATAATGGATATAATAAAACATATAATGGCCTCTTCATATTAAGAAAACATACATGAGGCGTGCTACAAGCAACACGATCATCAGATCCGATGTAGTGTTCCTCCATCTCAGAGAAAAGGTAGTCCATGACCTCTTCCTTAATCCCGAACTTGACCCTCATTACTGGAGATATCAAATACTAAAAGGAAACAAAATTAATGGGAAAAGGTATCACATATCTCTAGTAGACAAAGCAGCAAAATCTAGAAAAAGCATAGAAACATGTATAAAGAATGAACATGTGTTGGATCTACCTAGCATATATTTTTTCATATGTTTAGTAGTACACATCATACCTAGAAGGGGGCTCCATTATCAGCATGTCTGATCTCCATGATCCAGCCATCTAGAAGCCAATCTGGTGGCTCCTCCATGCCATCTTCCACCTTCTCCTTAACATCCTCCACTAGCGTCACTTCCTCGCCATATGAGATTGAGTCTTCCATTCCTAAAACTCTCATACTCACGCCCTTCTCTTTCAAACCCTCGTCTTTATTTTCTCAGATCTAAAAGGGAATGAGAACAAGAATGTTGGACAATCTGGGGGGTGGCCAGATATCTAATCTATTTAGGGTAGGAACTTTGCCGCCGTCGGTGCAACTTGATTAGGGCTAGAGAGCACACCAATCACCCACAATTGCTCAATTTGCTGCCTTTTATAGACCATTCTTATTTCTGTCCTTGACTTGGGCCAGTGGCAATGCTAGATGGGCTAACTGGGCATGATACTGTGTTAAACATATCCAACAACGTCTATCTTTGCATATGTTTTGCTAGTATACATCATATCTTGTAGATGGCGCCATCATAATCATGTTTGAACTCCATGATCCAACCATCCGGGAGCCAATCCAGTGGTTCCTCTGCACCACCTTCCACCTTCTCCTTGACATCCTATGGTAGTTTCACTTCCTGACCATATGAGATCTCATCTTCCATTCTAGCAACTCCGAAAACTCCCCGACATTCTTTTCTACCCCTCTTGTTGTCTTATTAGACCTAAAATAACATGATATTGGGATTGTTGGTCCACGAGAGAAGGGTGGCTAGATAAGAAACCCATGTGCAGGATCATTGTTGGTGTGAGCTAGCATTCTCCTATGTGAACCATGTGATAAAAATTTGGTGACAAGTTCTGACAGATACTATAAACAATTCATTAAACATGGTTAACGGAGTAACCTAATTTTGCATGTAGAGTAAAGTATTCCTATTTATTTGTGAGTAAAGTATTATGGTTCATTTGGGAGCTTGTAAAAATATGAACATTGTGGAGAAGAAATATGAGTTTCAAAACATCAAGAGAAAAATAAACCGGCCTCTCCTTAGTAAAACTAATAGATTTACGTCACGTGTTAAATAATGAGAGGGACCATATACATGTTTGTCACAAATCAGATAGAGTATAGACTTGTATTCATATTTTTATTAGTGAAGTGTACCCTCTATTTTTGAGTATGTTCATTAGTTAAAAAATAAGTGTTTGTATGTATGTTGATATTGTATTAATTATTAATAATTGTGGCCACAAGATAACAAACTGTTTACATCTGATGAAATGTTTTCTTAAAAAATCTTGAATTTTTTGTGAACATTTAAAAAAATGTCATTAACACTTTTCAAACCTATGAACATTTTTTTGAATGGTACCAACAATATTTTGAATGTCAAAAATATTTCTTATAACTCCACGAATGCTTTTTTAAACCTCATGCATTTTTTTAAATGCGCGAACACGTTTTTTGAACGGTGTGAACTTTGTTTGAGCAACAACAATTGGGAAACCCCTACGATAACTCTTTTTCATTAAGGTTGGTGGAACATGTACAAATGGCTATATATTAGGTATAGTATGTTACAAATGGTTCACAAATAGTCTAACTAATATTGTACCCCTTCCTTTAAGCTAGGCTTGGCCTTCTTGTTGACTGTATCAAAGTGAGATTTGAAGCGTGATATGCAATATTCCAAGTTTTTGACCTTGTTGTAATAAATAACACTTTCCCATGCTTACAAATACTTGAACAACCATCAATTGCGCATCTTTGCAACATTGAATTGAGAACCTCCTCTCCCTTGCATGAGCATCTCTACAACATCATAGTCAGTGTTCCAGTAAAACTAAGAGAAATAGAATTACACAAAAAAAATTGAAGAAGAGATTTATAAGATGATCATTCGGCTCATCATCACACAAAACTCAATTATTGTTTTCAATGTGGAAGTTCTTTCTTACCAGGAGATCTCTGGCATTTTACCTGTCATGTAACATCATCCAAAAGAAGAGATTTCTCTTGAGGAAGACCGCATGATTTCTATATCCACTGGGAAGGCATTGTAGCATCAAGGGGATTTCAAATAAGTTCATATTATTTTTGTTGGAATATTTATTTCTATGCCACTAGACTGCGAAGTCTCTTTGTTGTTGTTGAAAATTAGGCCATTTAAAAGCTTTAACATTATTGTGCTTTATTGGACAATATTGGATGACATTGGTACGTGGAGTATATTATAGAAGTCATCAAAAACATAGTTGTTTGAAGTGGAAACAATGATTTTTATGTCCTTGGCGCATGACAACAACTGTGGGAATCTTGCCTAAAGATTCTCATCATTCCACCTATCAAACTAGATCTTTACTGTGTTTCTACAAGCAGGTTTACAAATGCTCATGTTCTGAAATCCTCCAATATAGAACAATAACCTCTCCAACAGAAAGATCCAACTCTATTGGGATAGCTAGTCACCTCAACATCACTACAATATGTATTTCAAATAAATTGAGCCCAAGGTACATCATGTTGTTTGGAATACTTGTATAAGAATTCAATGAGTAGAGCTCTGTTTTGTACTCTGAGATCAAGAACACCTATGCCACCAGTTTTTTTAAGAAGGCATACATTTTCCTGATTTGATCGGCCAGACAAGTTCCATGCTTTTTAATACCTTTCCATACCAAAGAAAAATTCCAGAAATCTTTTTGAAAGTGGTCTAGGATTGTAAAAGTTACTCTAACATCAAACATGGCAAAGATGGGGAGTGCATAAATTGCTAGATGCATCAACCTACCAAAGTATGGCATCATTGAAGGAATCCGAGTTAGTCTTTTGTCAAGTCTGGACACCGTAGGCATCCGATCATCCACTTTAGGTCTACTATAACCCATAGGAGCCCAAGATAATTGAAAGGCATAGCTCTTTTTTACAACCACGAATGTTAGCCAGAAACATAGCTCTTTCATCTGATATATTCATTTGGATCAAAGAGGACATGTTGTTGTTAACTTTCAAACTAGTAAGTTATGAAAAAAAACTGTAGAACATTCATCAGGTTTGATAGTTGCTCTGGTTCTGTAGGCATGATAATAAGTGTATCTTGGATATTGTATAATAGGATATATCATAGTATACAGATTGTAAATAGGAAAACTCAGATGTTCATTGTGCCAGGATTCATTAACTAGGATCTATAGAAGTTCGACTACAAGAATGTAGATAGGAGGTGAGAGAGGGGCTCCCCGTGTCACCCTCTTTTATAGTTTTTTAGTTAGTATTTTTTGTAATGCGCGTGAGGGAGACAAAAAACTACCTTGTACATCTTATCCATCTTTTCTCCCCCTGCTCTGACCTCTACCAGCCACCCCTCTCGAAGCCATTGTTGTGCCTTATGTATATCATGATAGAATGACACATATATAATGGATAAAATAAAATATATAATGGCCTCTTCATATTAAGAAAACAAACATGAGGCATGCTACAAGCAACACGATCATTAGATCCGATATAGAGGTCCACCATCTCAGAGAAAAGGTAGTACATGACCTCTTCCTTCATCTTGAACTTGACCCCCATTACTGGAGATATGAAATACTAAAAGTAAACAAATGTAATGTTAAAAAGAATCACATATCTCTAGTATACAGAGCAGCAAAATATAGAAAAAGCATAGAAACATGTATAAAGAATGAACATGTGTTGGATCTACCTAACATGTATTTGTCCATAAGTTTAGTAGTACACATCATACCTAGAAGAGTGTGCCATTAGCACCATGTATGATATCCATGATCCATCCATCTAATAACCAATCTAGTGGCTTCTCTATGCCATCTTCCACCTTCTCCTTAACATCCTCCACTAGTGTCACTTCCTCGCCATATGAGATTGAGTCTTCCATTCCTAGAACACTCATACTCGCGCCCTTCTCTTTCAAACCCTCATCTCTTTTTATCTCAGATCTAAAAGAACATGAAAATGAGAATGTTGGCAAATCTGGTGGGTGGCTAGATATCTATAATCTATTCAGGGTAGGAACTTCTCCGCCACTGACGCGACTCGAATAGGGCTAGAGAGCAAACCAATCACCCACAATTGCTCTATTTGTTTCCTTTTATAGATTGGTCCTATTTCCCTCCTTGGCTTGGGTCGGCGGCTATGCTAGATAGGCTCACTGGGCTAGTTAACCACGATAGTCCAAAAAGCCACAAGAATAACTGCCCGTAGGAAGCCACGGGGATGGGCGTGGTCAAGGTAATTCTGTGGTTATCCAACGGACAAAGGCGACAATGACATGTGATCTGACAGCTAAAAAGGCTAAATTCTTGAGCAAGCTATGAGAGTGCCCAGTTTCACTGTTCTATATTATTTTCTTAGGGATACCATATAAGTTCACGTAAGTGGTGGCAGTAGATAATATCATTTTATCCATCTAAGCCATTTATCTCCAAAGCCCAATTGTTTCAACATGAATTAGATGGCATTGTATTCCACCTTGTCAAATCCTTTCTAAAAATCAGTCTTAAATAGTAAATCAATTTCTTAGATTTATGACAGATATGAATGTACTCAAATCCCCAAGCTAGGCAGTCTCGAATAATTATTCTTTTAATGAATGAATACAGATTGACTCTTACTAATAAGTCGAATGATAATATCTTGGTCTCTATTTGCTAACACTTTTGTAATGATTTTGATGGGTATACTCACAAGGGAGATGGGCCTAAAATCATTAAGGTTCTTTGGGCTTTACTTTTTAAGTATCAATGCAATGTAGGCATTATTAATATGACACAACTTAACCTTCTCAATCAAAACTGGATATCGATCCAACTACTATAATATTTTTAACAATTCTGAAAGTTCTCAAAGCATTCTAGAAGTTTAGTATCCACAGTGTTTCACATTTGATTTACATACTCCCACATTTATATACATAGACAACACACCTTTTTAGTTACATAGACATAAGTTCATATAAATATAAACAATTGTTTAATGCTTGGAATTTAGAAATATACATTCCCTATAGTATCTCAAACTAATACAAACATAAGAAGAATATAAGCTTGTAAAACGAACTAACATCATAATGCAACATAAATGTCAAATCAACAATGGTTCACAAGACATAGTTTCCCTTATGACGCTTGTAGCCGTTTGACCATCCATCGCCCGCCTTGCATTGGGGACGAAGCCCATAGAGAAAATTTAGTTCAAGACCTCCCCCTTCATCCTGAATTTGACCCCCTCTATAGGAGAAATGAAATACTAGAAGGAAACAAAAGCAACAAGGAAAAAAACCAGATCCCTTAAGTAAACAAAACAAGAAAGAGTAGAAGAAAAATTCCAAGAAATAAGCATAGAAGATGAACATGTGTTAAACATATCGAACAACGTGTATCTTTGCATATATTTTGCTAATATACATCATACCTTGTAGTTGGTGCCATCATAATCGTGTTTGAACTCCATGATCCAACCATCCGGGAACCAATCTAGTTGCTCCTCGGCAATATATTCCACCTTCTCCTTGACATCCTATGGTAGTTTCTCTTCCTGACAATATGAGATCACGTCTTCCATTGTAGCAACTCTGAAAACTCCCTGAGTTTTTTTTTCTACACCTCTTGTTGTTTTCTTAGATCTAAAATAGCATGATATAGGGATCATTGGTCGATGAGATAAAAGGGTGGCTAGATAAGTAACCCGTGTGCAGGATCATTGTTGGTGCGAGCTATAATTCTCCAATGTGAACCATGCGAACAACATTCGGTGATAAGCTTAGACAGATGCTATAAACAATTCATTAAATGTTGTGACCAGAGTAACCTAATTTGGCTTGTAGAGTAAAGTTTTACTATTCATTTGGGAGTGAAGTATTACTGTTCATTTGGGAGTCTATAAAAACATGGACATTGTGGAGAAGAAATACGAGTTGTAAAACATCAAGAGAAAAACAAACCGGCCTCCGTACTAAAACTAATAGATTTGCGTCCCGTGTTAAATAATGAGATGGAGCATAGACACGTTTTTCGCGAATCATATGGAGTATAGACTTGTATTCGTATTTTTATTTGTGTAGTATACCCTCTATTATGGAGTATGTTCATTGCTAAGAAATAAGTGTTTGTATGTATGTTTATATCGTATTAATTTTTATTAATTGTTCTGGCCACTGGACAACGAACTTTTTACATCCGATGAACATTTTTCTTTAAAAAATTCCTGATTTTTTCTGAACATTTTTAAGAACTTCATTAAGACTTTTTAAACCTACGAAGATTTTTTTGAATGGTACCAACATTATTTTAAATGTCAAGAATATTTCTTATAACTGTGTGAATGCTTATTTAATCCTCATGCTTATATATTTTTTAAATGCGCGAACACATTTTTTGAACCGCGTGAACATTTTTTGGAGCAACAACAATAGGGATAACCTCCACTATAACTCTTTTTCATTAAGCACAAATGACTATATATTAGGTATAGTTTGTTACAAATGGTTCACAAATAATCTAACTAAGATTGCACCCCTTCCTTTAAGCTAGGCTTGGCATTCTTGATGATTGTATCAAAGTGTGATTTCAAGCATGATATGCAATATTCCATGTTTTTGACCTTATTGTAATAAATAACAATTTCCTATGCTTACAAATACTGGAACAACCAGCAATCATGCCATCTTTGAAACATTGAATTGAGTATCTCCACTCCCTTCCATGAGCATCTCTACAACGTCATAGTCAGTGCTCCAGTAAAACTAGGAGAAACACAGTTACACAAAACAATTGAATAAGAGATTTATAAGACGATCATTCAGCTCATCATCACACAAAACACAATTATTGGTTTCAATGTGGAAGTTCTTTCTTAGCAGGAGATCTCTGGCATTTAACCTATCCTGTAACATCATCCAAAAGAAGAGTTTTCTGTTTAGGAAGACAGCATGATTTCCATATCCACTGGGAAACGTTGTAGCATCAGGGGATTTCAAATAAGTTCATATTCTTTTGTTGGAATATTTACTGCTATGCCACTAGACTGCGAAGTCTATTTTGATGTTGTTGCAAATCATGCCATTTAAAAGCTTTAGCATTATTGTGCTTTATTGGACAATATTGGATGACATTGGTACGTGAAACATATCATAGAAGTCATCAGACGCATAGTAGTTTGAAGTGGCAATAGAGATGTTTATGTCTTCGGCGTAGGAAAACAACTATGGGAATCTTGCCTAAAGATTATCATCATTCTACCTATCAAACTAGAGCTTTAGTGTGTTTCTAGAAGCAAGTTTACAAATGCTCATGTTCTGAAATCCTCCAATATAGAACAACAACTCTCCAATAGAAAGATCCAATTCTATTGGGATAGCTCGGTACCTAAACATCACTACAATATGTATTTCAAATAAATTGAGCCCAAGGTATATCATGCTGTTTCAAAAACTTGTATAAGAATTTAATGACGAGAGCTCTATTTTGTGCTCTGAGATCAAGAACACCTACGCCACCAGATTTTAGGAAGGCATACATTTTCCCTATTTGATCGACCAAACAAGTTCCATGCTTATTCATTTCTTTCCATACCAAAGAAAAATTCTAGCATTTTTTTTGAAAGTGGTCTAGGATTATAAAAGGTACTCTAATGTGAAACATGGCAAAGATGGGGAGTGCACAACTTGCTAGATGCACCAACCTACCAAAGTATGTCATTATTGAGTGAATCTGAGATAGTCTTTTGTCAAGTTTGGACACCATATGCATCCGATCATCCACTTTAGGTCTAGTAGAACCCATAGGAGCCGAAGATCATTGAAAGGCATAGCTCTTTTTTACAACCATGAATGTAAGCCATAAACACAACTCATTCATCAGATATATTAATTCGGACCAAAGAGGACTTGTTGTAGTTAACTTTCAAACTAGTAAATTATGAAGAAAAAAAATTGAAGAACATTCATCAGGTTTGATAGTTACTATAGTTCTGTAAGCATGGTAATAAGTGTATCATTTGCATATTGCATAATAGGATATCTCATAGTATGCAGATTGTCAATTAGAAAACTCAGATGTTCATTGTGGCATGATCCATTAACCAAAATATGTTTAAGTTCGACCACAAGAATGTAAATAGGAGGTGAGAGAGGGTCTCCCTATCTCACGCTCTTTTATAGTTATTTTTAGTTGGTATTTTTTGTAAGGCGCATGAAGGAGATAAAAAACAATGTTGTACAACTTATCCATCTTTTCCCACCTGCTCTGACCTCTACCAGCCATCCCCTCGAAGCCATTCTTGTGCCTTATGGATATCATGATACAGTGACACATAGATAATGGATATAATAAAGTATATAATGGCCTCTTCATATTAATAAAACATACATGAGGCGTTCTACAAGCAACACGATCATCAGATCCGATGTAGTGTTCCTCCATCTCAGAGAAAAGGTAGTCCATGACCTCTTCCTTCATCCCGAACATGACCCCCGTTATTGGAGATATGAAATACTCAAATGAAACAAAAGTAATGGGAAAAAGTATCACATATCTCTAGTAGACAAAGAAGCGAAATCTGGAAACAACATAGAAACATGTATAAAGAATCAACATGTGTTGGATCTACCTAACATGTATTTGTTCATATGTTTAGTAGTACACATCATACCTGGAAGAGGGCGCCATTATCACCATGTTTGATCTCTAGGATCCAGCCATCTAGAAGCCAATCTGGTGGCTCCTCCATGCCATCTTCCACCTTCTCCTTAACATCCTCCACTAGCGTCACTTCCTCGCCAAATGAGATTGAGTCTTCCATTCCTAAAACTCTCATACTCGTGCGCTTCTCTTTCAAACCCTCGTCTTTATTTTCTCAGATCTAAAAGAGCATGAGAACGAGAATGTTGGACAATCTGGGGGGTGGCTAGATATCTAATCTATTTAGGGTAGGAACTTCGCCGCCGTCGATGCAACTCGATTAGGGCTAGAGAGCACACCAATCACCCACAATTGCTCAATTTGCTACCTTTCATAGACCGTTCTTATTTATGTCCTTGACTTTGGCTAGCGGCAATGCTAGATGGGATGACTGGGCATGAACATGTGTTAAACATATCGAACAACATGTATCTTTGCATATGTTTTGCTAGAATACATCATACCTTGTAGATGGTGCCATCATAATCATGTTTGAACTCCATGATCCAACCATCCAGGAGCCAATCTAGTGGCTCCTCTGCAACATCTTCCACCTTCTCCTTGACATCCTATGGTAGTTTCACTTCCTGACCATATGAGATCACGTCTTCCATTCTAGAAACTCTGAAAACTCCCCGGCTTTCTTTTCTACCCCTCTTGTTGTTTTCTTAGAACTAAAATAGCATGATATAGGGATCGTTGGTCGACGAGAGAAGGGTGACTAGATAAGAAACCCATGTGCAGGATCATTTTTGGTGCGAGCTACGCTACAAAAATAAAGAGACTTCCATGAGATTTTGGGCCGAACGAATTTTTTTTTCGGTCATACATATGACACTTCTATGACGGTAATAGTGACAAAACCCGGTATCATCATAGATGTGGTGGGCTCCTACTTCTATGACAAAAAATCATGACAGAAAATGGGCTTTTCGTCCTGGGCGGGCCGGAGACGCAGCTGCAAGACATTCTTTGGGCCGTCCATGACGGAAAAAACTGTGGTAGAAGCGAGGGCGAGGAAAATTTCGGGGAGTTCCCGGTTACGGTGGGAGGTCGGGGGCCGAGCGATGCGCGTTTCTCTCGTACACGTACGCGCGTGTGTGCGAGGCGTTGGCTCTAACTGAACCCGAGCGAGGCGTTGGGCTCTAACTGAACCCGAGCGATTGCACTGCAGGCTACGCATTACTGAACCCGAGCGATCGATCGATGGCTGTTAACTGGACCCGATCGAGCGATTCCTGTGCTACTGCTGCTAACTGAAGCCGATCGATTAGATGAACAGTGAGCGTTGCGGGGGGTTTGGATGAACAGTGAGCGTTGCGGGGGTTTGGATGAACAGTGAGCGGTGGTGTTGCCTCTGGATGAATAGGACCCCGTGGTGTGGAGGGATGGATGAACAAGACGACCCCGTGGAGGGCTGGATGAATTGTAGACAATGGAGAGGTGGATGAACAGTAGCCATGGAGGGGTGGTTGAATAGGAGCCCGTGGAGAGGGGTGGTTGAGCAGTAGCCGGTGGAGTAGCGCGCGGTGGAGGCTGGATGAACATGAGCCCGTGGATGAACAGTCGCAGGTGGAGGCTGGAGGAGGTCGACGGTGGATGAACAGTAGCCTGTGGAGGTTGGAGGAGGTCGACGGTCGAGATGAACAATATCCCGTGGAGTCCCGTTTTGTGGTACGCCACACCCCTCCCGATGAACAGGACCCCCGTTTCGACCGTAGCGCTCCAACACAAGTCCGTTTCGTCCGTTTTGCGGTACGCCACACCCCTCCCGATCAACAGGACTCCCGTTTCGACCGTAGGAGGTCTGTTTCCTCCGTTTTGCGGTACGCCACACCCCTCCCGATCAACAGGACCCCCGTTTCGACCGTAGGAGGTCCGTTTCCTCCGTTTTGTGGTACGCCACACCCCTCCCGATGAACAGGATCCCGTTTCGAATGTGGCCGGTCGAACACAAGGCCGTTTCCTCCATTCTGTGGTACGCCAGGCCTCATTTTCACCGCCTGTTCCGTCCAAGCCCTCCCGATGAACACGACCACGCATTCCATTCTGACCCAGCCGGTTGGCTCCCAATGAACACGACGATGACGTTGTTTCTCCGTTCCGACCCAGCCATGTACACGAGCCCTGGCCGTACGTATGCGCAAGTAGGCGTTCGAGACCCCGCCCATATGTACACATACGTGGCCGTATTTTCTTTCTTGCACACTGGTCGTTGTACATACGTGTACGTGCTACGTGCGCGCCTCTACTACGACACGTACGCGCCTCTACTACGACACGTGCGTGCCTCTACATCCACCAGTATATATGTACGTACACGTTCGCGACCAGAATGACAACGCTACATACTCTTCGACCAGGTGGGTCCCGACTGTCAGGCACATCCTTGCGTGCTAAGATGTAGCTGGTGGGTCCCAGCAGTTAGGGGGGTGAATCGTTTTTTTTCGGATGCACTTCCTTGCGTGCGAAGATGTAGCTGGTGGGTCCCAGCAGTCAGGGGGGACGTTTTTTCCACGAAATACGGTGGCCCGTCCGGTGGGTTCCCGCTGTCAGGTGGAGGAATAATTATTTTGCGCGTAATAAGGACGCACTTCCTTGCTGCGGCCGTGGACCCAACTGTCAGCCTCTCCATGTACAGTCCACGTCCGATGGAAGTCGTTCCTTAACCACGTTGACCACGCCGTGCCGAGAGCACCAGGGTGGTGGACGATGGTGAGGCCTAGGAAGGGGACGACGCGGAGCCAAGGAAGACGCGGCAGTGGATGCCCACGCGTAGCGGAGTACGAGGGTTCACTGGTTCGCTGTGGTGTGAGGCTGTCGTCGCCGCAGAATAACAGGGGGTGTGGGTGAGTAGAGGGATGGCCTGGTCAGTGGTGGGAGTAGTAGGCGGTGGTGAGGCCTCCGCCGCATCACAGCCGGCCACGGGAGGCAGGAGCATGAGGCACGACCGGCGCTGGTTTGGGCGGATGGAGCAAGAAGACCAGAGGTTGAAGAAGCACTACGGCCGTTGGATGGACATCGTACGGTCACTGGAGCTAGAATCGTGCATATTGACTAAGTTGACAAAGACCTCCTTCCCCGTCAACTTAGTAGGCCCACAAGTCAGCCTGCCACTATACCGGGTCCCAGCTAATAGGGGGAGTATTCATTTTTTTGTCCGTAATAACGAGGCACATCCTTGCGTGCAAAGATATAGCTGGTGGGTCCGAGCTGTCAGCGGCGGTAATATTTTTTTCGTGAAATACAGAGGCCCTTTTGGTGGGTCCCTGATGTCAGGTGGAGGAATCATTATTTTGCGCGTAATAAGGAGGCATTTCCTTGTGTGCGGCCGTGGACCCAGCTGTCGGCCTCTCCATGTACAGTCCACTTCAGATGCATGTCAGTCGTTGACCATGTTGAGCAGGCCGCGCCGAGAGCACTAGGGCGGTGGACGACGACGAGGCCTAGGAAGGGAAGGACACGGAGGCAGGGAAGACTCGGCAGTTGTTTCCCACGCGGAGGGGAGTACGACCGTATGAGGGTTTACTGGTTCATCTGCCGTCGCCGAAGAATAACAGTAGGTGTGGGTGAGTAGAGGGATGGCTAGGCCAGCGATGGGAGTACGGTGGGGCGGTGAGGCCTGCGCGGCAGCACAGCCGGTCACGGGGAGGAGGGAGCAGGCAGTCCCGCCGGCGCTTGTTTGAGCGGCTAGAGCAGGAAGAGCAGAGATTGAAGAAGCACGATGGTCGTTGGATGGTCATCCAACAGTCACTACTTGTGCGTCAACCTTTTTTTAGGAAAGCCTCAAATCTGTGGAAAACAGCATACAACCCATCTGCCATTATTTCTAATAATTTACAACCCATTTGCTAATTCTTAAGGTTTTTTTGGAGCCCATATTCTTTTTGTTAGCATTACAGCCCATATTGTGGCCACGGTTAGAAAATTATACGAAATTTTGCATATTTCGGTGCAGTCCGAATTGTTTTTAATCCTGAAATTTTGACTCACATTCAAACATAATTTAAAAATAAATGTATATCAATATAAAATCCAACAAATTATCCACGCATAAAAATTAATGTAATTTAAAATCTCGAAATGAAAAAAAGATATTTGAAACTAATTGCCAGTTAGATGTGTTTTAAAAATGTACAACCCATTTCTCATTACTGATGGGCCATTTTCTCGGCCAGCCGAATGAAAGCTCTCCTCGTCTTGAAAGATTTGCAGCCCAACACGCCTGACAAAGCGACTTACTTGGCAAGTCACAAAAAAACTGGGTTGTGGCCATGGACCCAGCTGTCAACCTTATTTTGCATATTTCGGTTGAGTCCGAACTGTTGTAATCCCGAAATATTAAACATTTTTTTAAGAACTTCTTGATTTGCCAAAAAAATCATTTTGTTTTTGTAAGCAAATAAGACGGGGGACAATTGAGTTGGTTTAAGGGAAAACCAGTGGTAAAAAAATCAGCGCTGGGTGGGAAAAAACAACAAAAATAAGGATGTAAATATGAAAAGGGAATTTTATGTGTTTTCAATATGATGATACGCGTATATGAACTATTAAAACTATATGTAGAGATTAGAAAACGGATGTAGGACATGCGTTTCAAGAGGAAAATAGAACTGGGTTGTGTGCTTGATTCAGTAAAAAAACTACATGCAGATGTTGTAAGACAAAATACAACTAACGCTGGCGGGCCAGAGGCCAGTAGATACCTGCTGGATCTTTGTGCCCCGTTGTCGTCATGGGCTGGGCGTGGTAAAAACAAAACCAACCCTGGGCAGTCTACAACCCAGTTGAAACTTTCTTGACCTCAAAAAACAATATACGTGCTCAATAAACGAGAGAATTCTGCAAGTACAGAGTGATAACTGGGATGCAGCACGGATATTGTTTTTTTATCGTGATAATAAGTGCATGCACTTGTTTCCAAAAAATTGGAGAACTGAGAATTCGAACGGCAGGTGCTTATGCTACCCATCAAATAAAAATTAGGTGCCTAAAAATTCGTTTCGAAACAAATGATTCAGCTTTATATCCACGTCGACCCGCGGCATGATGGTTGGAAACAAATGCAAGTTCATACCAAAATATCGTTAACAACAATACCAACTTGCGGACGACAAGGTAGTACAACTACCAATACCAAACTAACTTATAGTCTTTTTACTCCTGGCCCTAGTGTTCGTCTGGTAGAAAATCTTGCAGAGGACCAGCTCCCGCTCCTTCTCTTGCTCCAAGTCCCCGAGGTGGTACTGGTGCATCACCCAGTTGGTCCTCTGCTGGTCGAAATTCTTGTTGTTGTGCAGCACCAGAACCTTTTTTGCTGCCCGTCTGCCGGCCGTTGACCATCACCGGCAAGGTATTACCGGTCTTGTGCCACATCGCGTGCATGCCGCACTCCGACTGTATCTTGCGACATGTCCACGTGCCCCTTTTGAACACCCTGGAATTGCGCTAGAAGAAATGCTTCCTTAGGCCACTTAGTGTGATACCTGCAGTATTGTGGAATACAGGTTTTAGTGTATGTAGTTGGCATTTTCATAACATCTTTGGCATGTTGCAGTCACTTGTTTCACTTTTTATTAATTGTCAAATTGTAATTGCTTCACCAGGTCTGCGTCTAAAAAGAAAAATAGAGCTACAAACAAAGGAATATGTTTGTGCAAGTAGACGGCCGATCGGTGTCTTACCTGGAAGTTTCTCAGGTTGGGTGTAGCATATGCCGTGCTCGCTGTCGATGGTTGGTATGAACAAATCGATGAGAGACTGAAATCTCGCGCTGTCGGCACTCACTTTGGCCTCAAGGAGCTCGATCAGCTCCTGATCCGTGGGATCGAACTTGACGCCAGCCGGCAGCACCGGCCAATCCTTCTTCGACTTGCATCGGTAATTCCAGTTATATGGTACTCAATGTATGATCAATCGACTGTTTTAAGTGAACGATGAAAGATTTCGACAGATAAGTGGTACTCCAAATCTGAAGTCCAGAATACCTGAACACGCCGTCGGGATTCTTGTGTCACCTCACGCGCAGCATGTTGTCACGTCAATTCAATGTGTGTACATGATGAATAATTTGACCAACGTATACTAGTACTGCTACTGTACTACTTACTAGTCATATTTAGTGTCACAATTTATACATAGGTTTAACTAATAAGTACGCACTTGAAGCCTAACTGATATATATATATATATATATATATATATATATATATATATATATATATATATATATACCTACGCAGGTGAGTTAGGATGCACTTGATCCCAGGAAGGTATCTACTATCCTTCAAACCAGATGAGTGCTTCAAACTAACAACAGTACATAATATCCAACAAAAGAGGATCGTGCTACAGCAGCAGAATAAATGACTCAGTCTAGATATCAGCACGAATCAAGTTGTGCATATTTGCTGTTGGCATGAACCACATCGCCGCATGTCGGGTTTGCAAAAGCCATCCATCGCATGGAAGCTTGATGCCTTTCACACACTGAAGATTATCTGGCAACAAGCTGTGTCGACGAATCTCTGGATATGGTGATTCATGAAACCCATGGTATGATTTGTAAACATAGTCCCCCCTCGTGAATGGAAGTTTCATAGCATGGTAATCATCGCTGGTGATATGATCGATGATTGGTTGGATGATCGGATAATTGAGCCCGAGGAAAAAGGAGTGGTTGCCGAGGCTGTAACCCCGCCTCTAGTTGAATATGCCTGGCCCAACGGAGCTGGGATCTTTCTCGAACACGAAGCAGCCATAGCCATCAATGTCACGAACGCTCCACGCATTGTACTGCATGTGGTTTGATGTAATGGTTTGGTCAATTTGGTACGTGCGAATGAGCATCAAATGACCGCCGTCAGCTGTACGAGCGATAACCCACCACCCATCGGCTGGTACGATTCCAGGTCCTGGAATCATGAAGGCCAGCGCATTTGTGTCTGCTGCAACAATCCAAATTGGAGACCAAAAGGACAAAAATAAACAATCATGTTCAGAGTATGTGTGGAATTAAGATTATTATAACAGTGACACATATCATAGATAGATAATTGCAATATCGTGGTCATAATCATACCCCAAGTTAAAAAAATAAGCCAATGGCTTTCATATTCTAGCAATATGTCATGGTTCAAACATCATGTAACAATGAGAGGAAAACAACTATGACAACGCCTACTCATATTCTATCATAGCACTTACTACTACTGTTCTCATATCAACTCTAAGCAATAACATGCGTTGTTATAAAAATCTTGTAAACAAGAGTAACATATAGAAATCATGATGTTATGCTCATAATATGTATTCTAACAATCATTAGATGCCAGTTGTTCTCATATCAACTCTATAACAATAACATGTGTGGTCATAAAAATCTAGTAAATGAGAGGAACATATAGCAATGAAGTGGTTATAGACATGCTATGTATTCTAAATTTGTAACAAATGAACAGGCAGTCGTATTCATAAGGTAAAGATGAGATGAGATAGAACAATTACACGACTATAGATTCCACCAGTATAGGCAGCTAATTTGTGCGTCGACCGCGTAAACGATGCCATCATGCACTATAGCATCAGACAGAAATGTTGCCTCAACAGGATTGATGATGAGCCATAACCATGTATGGCAACCGAATTCCAGATAGACTAATCCCATGTTGAACAAGGCAATGAACTTGTAATCCATGTAGTCTTCTGATGGTGTGGGCACTTCACAGATTACAACTTTCTGCAAACAGAGGTCGAGCCAAAAGCTTGATGCGTCTCGTGCGTAGTAGGCAGGGGTGTCCGGCGGGCCACGAGGCTCGATGGCGGCGGTATCCAACGATAGAAGGGTGATCTCTCGCTGGGTGTAGATATCCACGAGATGCCACAGACTACCGGAGTGGTGGATGAGGACGATCCAGTTGGCCATCATGCCCGCCCAGTAGTGGCCGCGCATGAAGGACAGGTGGACGGGTAGTGGTAGCATGTCGAGGGGCACCACGGCAACCTCTGTAGGATCGTCAAGTCCGTGTCTGGGCCACCTGCGAGGATCGGGCATCAGCAACCAGGGTGTCTTGAAAAGAGCCGGTCGGTTGCAGACGAGTAGACGGTACAAAGACACTGAGCATGCGGCCAGATGGACGGTGTTGAGTAGGTCCATACGACTACAGATCTGCTCCAAGAGAACATCAGGGAGGGAATTCCAATCGCGGCTCTGCGTGTCAGTTGGTTCTGCCATTGGAGTTTTCGGTGCCTGCAAGCCAGCGGGGAAGTGGATTCGAGCGGGCGAGCGAAGAAGCTTCTCCTCGTGTGGCCGAGCAGTGAGCGGGGGGATATGGTATGCGCGAGCTACCAAGGAAGATGGCGCCGGCGGGCGAGCAGTGAGCAGGGGTAAATGGTGTGCAGCCGGTGATGGGGAAGATAAGATGAAGAAGAAGAGAGGAGGAAGAAGAGTGGAAGACGGGGAAGAAAGTGCATTAAATCTCAATTCTACTAGTACTACTACCAGGATATACCGTCCTTCGGAGTGTAAATAGTTACACCGATGACATGTGGGTCTACCACAAGAGGGCCCATATGTCAGTTAATGGAGGACAGAGGTGCGTAGGCATATTTGCGGAAGCATGCTCTACTGGCAAACATGATGCAGTACTAGGTAAGGCTGATTTAGTAACACCAACATGCTGGTTCACCTTATTAATTACGTGTCCCATCTGCTACAGCGTGTATTGTCACTTCAATGCGAAGAATAGTTGAATAGTTCTCTCTGACCGAGATGGGGAATAATGGATCGCGAGGACTTCCTTTCTACAGTATCCCTATGCCTCTACGCTCACTTCACTCATTTTGCTTCGTACCTAGTCACTTGTTGAAATATGTAGAAAGATAAATACTCCGTATTTGGGAACAGAGGGAGGCTTTTACACCGTATTTGGGAACAGAGGGAGTATCACCATATGGAGGGAACAGAGGAAGCTTGAGATATGAACATGTCAATGGGAGGGAGTACGCCTCATGCATGCATGCATGCAACATGCAACACTCACACGTACAAATGGACGAACGCAACACTCACGCACCCATGTGGCACACAGCACACGACGCAACACCCACGCTCACGCTCAAGTGCTCAAGCTACTCCCTACGTCCGTGAAAGACCGTACATTTAGAGATTTACACATCGACCAGGGCATAATTAACGTCCAAAAGTATCAGACTTATGTGTGCATGCGACCATTGAGAGAAGAAGATTAAATGAAGGCTAAATGCATTGGAAGTGTAGATGTATATCATGTACTACACTCTTTGTTTTAGGCTGGCCATAGTGGGGGTAACATAACTAGTATCATGTACTTGGGACTCGTAAATATGCTTATGTTGCAAACAATTAAAGAAGAGAGACAGGGTAGTAGTAACATAGGTAGATACCGTAACACAATAAATGTTATGCTACAACCAAATTGAGCCTTATAAAATGGAAAAACTAAAATTTTGAGATAAGCCCTATAAACCGGAAAGGAGGGAGTATGTGTCATGCATGGCAATAAATGAGACCATCTATGATACTACTTTATGATACTATGCACTATAGATGTAGTATCATACACTAGTATCATATGCATGATACTAGTATATGTTACTCTCCACTATGACCAGCCTTATAGCCGATGTACACTCTTTGTTGGAAGACCGAGGGAGTACACGTGCATGCACTCACATACACAGCCAGGGCGGCTCGCGCGCAAGGGTTGGACTCGTGTCGCGCCTGCGAAAAGTTTTGTTTAACTGATTTCTTTGCTCTGCCAACTAACAGGTGGGACCCAGAAACCAGGTGACAATTTAAACACTCGACAAAGTGCCACGTCGACTATGTGGCCGGTCAGTAGGGTGCAATACGGTGCTCGACGATGAGCTAGTGATCGTATAATCACCGCAAAACTATATATAGTGACCGTAAAGAGCGTATTGTTACATACGTTGACCGCCAGTGTGTTTTTCTCGTTTCAAATTAAGCCATATTAATAGGAAAGGACGCAGTATGGACTACTACTAGTACTAGTATTGCTTTGATGTGTCCCGTCAACTCGCTGAACGAGGAGAAGCTTGCTTACTACGCCTCTCCCTCGCCCACGCGCGCGGTGGTTCACAGGACGAGGAGAGGGTTTTGACTACAGCGCCCTCTCCCTCTCCCTCGCCCTCGCCCTCGCCCTCGCGGTGGACGTGCAGCAGTTCAATCTGTGTCAGATTGCCAGAAGCATATTGTACTGTAGTATCATCATTGTTGGACCTTCTGAAGAGGCGAAGAGCCAAGTGCAAGGTTCACATGAGTACGAACTGTTGAACCTCCAGAGCCAAGCGCAAGGTTTTATAGGAGTTGTCGTCCTAGTAGGAGTGTACTACAACTATAGCGAACGATGCTACTGTATGATGCCGCCACGTCACGTATATCCAAAGTTGTGCCACCTTTTTTTCTCAAAGAGCATGTTGGAGCCCGTGCAACAACCACAAAAGTTGCACGTACCCATAGCACATTTACTAGTAATAAATTCTAAAGGACAAATGCCACTATGCCACACAAGTTCATCTCCAATTCATGTGATAAATTTGTGCACGACTAGTCCACATATATTCACAGCACTACCGTTCACAATTACCATACTCCACTTACACGTTATAGATGGGCTACATGTCCTCCTCCAGGTTCTAGTCCCAGGTGTTCTTCATGGATGGCATGATCCATAGCGGTGGGCAACGGGAATCATTGTCGCAGCTTTCTAGTCCGGTTCCACATGATGGAGACTCATCCAAGCTGAAGCGGCATAAATCAGTGATAGCGTGTCCCAGCATGTCGTTCATCCGGCGGTGCGCAATGAAGACACAACCATGCTTCATGAATGGCAGGCCTTCCGTGTCGTGCACAGAAGGTGGCATTCGCTTCACAATGGGGTATTTGTCCCCGATGAAAAGCGAGTACTCTCCAAGAGTGTTCCTCGGCACCCACGTAGCATCACGGGGGTCGAACTCGGCACCGTTCATCTGGTACACGCGGCATCCCAGATCTGGACACATGGTGACGTACATAGTCAAGGTCCATGCATAATAATGTTGTGCTCAAATATGGCGGTCAGTAATACTGTGCAGCAAATAGTACTACTTCGGTATAGAGGAAGTAAAATAACTGGCTTATTATATATAGCCACACTCTTGGCTACATGGATGAGATAGTAAGAAATGGAAAAACAAAAATGGTGGCAGCTAGTGGGTTCAAGTCTTCAAGGGCCTAGCTAGCTATACGCGTCCTCCAAGGTAAAAAGTACTCCTACTAGTACTACTAAGTATACTACTAGTACAACAATGAAAGAGAAGGCGAGAGGGTTAAAAAATGGAATACCTGGGTAGATGGTGACAGTCCGATCGTGGTAGATTGTGTGACCATGTTGCACATCAGTGATACCATGGGTAACGACTGCTAAGATAGTTGATCCCAATATGCCAAAGTCAGCTACAAGGTTCCAGGTTAGACCGAATCACGGATGCAAATGCACATCCAGGATCGGCGATCTTATTTTGATCGGGGGATGAGTGGTCCCTGCAAAATAATGGAGTACCGTTAGGGATGCAAAATGATGGTTTGTGCATTCCGTTTGTAATCTCCCGTACCGTAGGATGGCAACCAGATGAAACAAGTCCCCTGGCTTGTCACCGCGAAGATGCGGCCTAGATGGCGCACGACATCTTCGAACGTGTAGGGGTACAAATCTGTCGCCGCCAACATGCGCCAGCCTCTGCCGTTACTTCCTCTTGCATTGATGGCAATCCTTATGTCGAACACCACGATGAGATAGTAATCGTTGTAGCCGCGTCGCTTTGTTGGCAGGTCCACAATTGCTATCTTCTTTAATCTCATGTAGGCATCATCATACGTATTCAAGCCCAGCCAGTCCGGAAGGCCGATCCCAATGGTGGAGAAGGGGTCTACCGGAACGGTCGCACTACTGTGGATGTTGTGCAAAATGATGGTGGTATCCAGTCGAAGGTATGCAAGACAATCTTTGTTGGCACCGAACCAGACCTATATATAAGATGGTGGGCAGCGGAGAAATTACGGGATGGAAATGGAATAACTAAGTACTACATGATCAAACTCCATTACTGACCTGCTCATCGGACAGAATCCGACTACCTCTCAACATCGGCAACTCTAGCGGAGTCAATGTGCAACCATGGCCAGGGAGCGGTGGACTGTTCGAAGGATTGTCCCATAGAAGAACCTTCTCCTCGAGTACGCATGGAAGACCAACAAGCATGGCCTTTTCCCAAGCCTGTTTAAGCAGCGTCTTGAAAAAGTTGGTGCGGGAAGCACCGAGTCTTGCAGCGATGAGGACGTCGGAGCGGCGTGCGATTTCTCCTAGAGGATCGTCATCCAAGGTCTCCCAGCCCCGACGAGGAGGAGAACCGCCTGGCGAATCCATGGGAGCAGCGACGAACTGCCTTCTCTTCGGGGGGAGGGGAACTGGCGAGGAGGAGATAAGAGCGTAGTAACCGCAGGGCCTCGTCCCTTCCAACTGTAGATCGTTCCTCATCGGAGGGGTGAGGCTTTATTTACTAGTACTAATACTACCATTATGGAATGTTATGGGATTGCATTATACTGTAAACAATAGCACTAGTAAGAAATTTTTGGCACTAGGTATTAGTTTTTGGCGTGGATTAAGAAATTTTGGGTGTGTTTTTGCCATTTTTTGTACACGCCAACTAGTGTCAAAAAACGTCTTACATTATGTGACGGAGGAGTACGTACTCGTACTGTAGCAGTACTAGTACTACTTTTCTCAACTAGTAGTGCGATGTACTGTACTTCTTGTCTAGTTCTAGTCTAGTGCACCAGTTTTGAACTCTTGAATCTCAGGGCCAAGGAGCTACAGTTGGAAGTGGAGGGTACTACTGTTCTCTAGAACCATCATTGTACTATCAATGCAGGGAAAGTACACCTGCGTAGTGGCCTAGTGGGTACTCTCGGTGCTCTATTCAGCCGCTCCTCTCACGTAGCTGGCCTACTCAGCCGCTCCTCTCTCACACAGACACTAGCAGCCTGTTTATCAGCGACGGTTACTGCGGGGGCAGAATATTTGAGTTATTTGATACAGCGAGACTAGGCTTTTCGCTTCCATTTGTGGAGGTGTAATGGATCTCGTCGAACTTTGTTAGTAGTTCCTTCTTTATTAAGAGACGAAGCAAAGCTTTTGCCTCTGTTTCAAAAAAAACACGTCAATAGGAATTTCTTTTATAGTAGAGCCGATAATGGAGTGAAGTCCATGCGTTCAACGCCACAAGCTATAGTAGAGCACTTTACGTGCAAAGCCATATTGCACAGCTCCCAGTGCCCCGCCAGGCTTTTCCGGCTCCTCGGGCTTAATTGGGAGGCGCTAGTTTAAATATGCTACTAGCTGATGAGGAAGCTGCAAGCGAGATGCGGCTAGGGCGAGCACGCGAGCCACGGGATGCTGGGAAGGAAAACCCGTTCACGTGGCTAGGCTATCCAGTGCACCCAGATTGTGGGGCCGCATGTCCGTTTGACTTCAAAACTCAAACTACCCGTGTAAAATATTGGCTCACAGCGAAGTGTAGTAGCACTATTAAATAAAAGGCCGTCGTGCGTTCGGCTGGGATCAAACCCACAAAACGAGAGTTATACACTCCTGCGACCACTAGTAGTACTCGTTGGAGTAAAACGCAACCTAGAATCGCCTTTTGTCGCTAGTAGTACGTACATTGTTCCTTACAAGAAACCCCTATAATGCAAGAAACCACTAAAATGCCAAGAAACCACTACCACTTGCATACGTGGCAGACTTAAGATAAGACTACCTTATCAACCATTGTACATGCTCTTACTAACAAAAATCCTCGAGTGACCTCCTACCTCCGACCCGTCCACCTAGTCATCCTCGGCCATGGGACGCAGCTACCGCCAACGGCAGAAGGCAAGGTCAAAACCGCCGACGGTGCGGAACCCATGTTGGGGCAGCCCGGATGCCAGCTCCGTCCGGCGCTCGCGGCCGCTAGCTAGCCAAGATAGCTCCATCCAGCTGCTTGTCTGCAAGGTTTGCTAGCTAGATTGGCACGGCAGCGCGGTGGCTTGCTCGCGCGCGCCGCGCTAAGGCCAGCCATCTGGCTCGAGTGAAGGCCAGCGCGGTGGCTTGCTCGCTCGTGAGTCACGCTCAGGCCAGCCTGCCAACCCGTGCAGAGGCCAGCGCGGTGTCCGGCCCGTCCGGCAGAGCGGCGGCCAACTCGCTCATCACCGGCACCACCGATGAACACGCATCAGTACTGTTTGAAGTAATGTTCAGGAAAAAGAATGATTTGAGGGGGAATAATAGGGTAGAAGGTCAGATGTGGGTCCTCGTGTCAACGGTCAAACAAAATGTGTTGGTTTAAGCTGTCTCGTTAGCACGGACGTGTGGGCCAACCCTGTCATAAATGGGTTTCAACGAACCTAATTGGTAGGAGTACAAGGTAGTAGTTTTTGGCGTGGATTAAGAAATTTTGGGTATGTTTTTGCTATTTTTTGTACAGTAGATTCTTCCTAGGGCTGGTTGAAAGTGGTAGTTTTTTGTTAAAAACTCTACATATTGTAAGTAGGAGTGAAAGTTAAGCTTTGGAAGCCAATAAGCAAGGCTAGTTACATAGCGCATATGTATACATGATTGAAAGTAAATATCAACTATGAGTGACTAATATCTTGATGGAAAACTCGAAACTATGGAATACTAGGGAAAAATGCATGGTTGGAAATAGTAGCAATGTTCATGTCCGTTGCAACGAATCATAATTAGAATAATACTTATTCACAAACTTGGTACAAAACACTCTAATTTTGATATACATATGTCACTAGAGATATATTATGTTTCAATTAGAATATATTCCTTGGGCTGTTTTGGTGAGGTCAGGGAGAGATGTGGTTTGTTTTAAGATACTAATTATGGGTTTTTCTGCAAATTGGTAGACAAGTGGGATGTTGGTGAGAAAATGCAACAACTTACCTCACAATCGTTAGATGTAGATCTAATGGTCAGAAACGACGGATGGCAGACACACCAGCATCACCAACTTAGTCTTGTTTAGGAGTACTAGCAAGATCCGTGCATCGCATGGAACATCAAGATGCATTTTTTTATAAAACACTTGTTGTGATTGACCCTTGCGGGAGTAATCCCATGTGTAAAACTAATGATATCTCGAGAAATATGAGATAACTAGCAGTGTGACCCGCGCATTTGCGCGGCTAGAATCTATGTACATTTTTACAAGTATTGGCAAAAATCTTCAAAAGAAAATTAACTTTTATAAGCATTCTCCCTCACTCAATTCATCATCTATTCATTTTATCCGCTAATGCTAATGTCATTTCCATAAACCTATGATATTTAGCATGACATAAATAATCTGTTATGTACTCGACATGATTTGTTGTTTCTACATTTATTGCTATTGTAAGAACATAGTTTTTATTGCCCTGTGATACTCTTATTCATAACTTATTCTTCTTACCCATGTTTTATCTGAATTTGTACATGCATATATTATATAGTACTTCTCAGAGTAGTTCCTCTCAGCCTCACTTAGTCCTATGAGCTCCAGGTACGACAATAATCCATCTGCGAAAAAAAGTATGACAATAATTCATGTATTTATCATTTAAAATTTCATGCTTATAATATTAATTATTTAGTCTGAAGACATACATATAAAAACAATACGCTGACATCTGCTGCTTAATTATTTCACACAGTAGAGTACACACGAAATAGCTTACTGATTGTAGTTCTTACTTAAAAATCATAACTATAAAGTGTCATGTTTTTTTGTACTCGTAATGTGATACTAAAGAGATATATTATATTCATGACTTAGCGGTTAAGGATTTCAAATGGAGTTTGTTGGACCACAAAATATAATTTTAGATATTCATATACTTAAGGCATCTTCGTCCGAGAAAAAAATGCCTTTTTAATAATTTATTATTCAAAAATTTAAACAGGTATTCATTGTCCAAAATATATTCCGCTTAGATTACATACTTGTGGGGTAGGGATTTTAGGTTTACTATCGGCCAATTTTAGTTACAAATTTTTTGTAGTCAGTGTATGTACAAAAGCTGCACGTCTCACCTTTATCATAAATTATCCATGTATGCCCAACATCATGTGTCCGGTTTGCTTGATTTTTTTTTTCTAAAGACTTGCTAGTTCTTCTTTTGACAATAGAAAGGCGCTACTTTCCCGTACATGTACATGTGAGTGACGAATCCTTATGTCGTACGTCTCATCTTTTTTTTAACTTGCCGCACCCATTGAATCTAAATTTGGCACAAATTTTCCTTTCCGGGCCATGTTAGCAGCAAAACTTTACGTGTTGGATGTTTTCTTTTTTTTTTTGGAAAGGAGCGTTATCCTGGCCTCTGCATCAAGCGATGCACACAATGTGCAATATGTGTACATGTTAATTTTCTGCATAACTTTTAGATTTTATGGTGGTCTGTATTATTAGTATCGGGAAATTAGCGGGCATGACAGTTTATAAAATTCGGGATGGCGGTGAATGTGCAAAAGAAAAAACTATATAACTATCTTATTCGGAACGAAAATGTGTATAGTGATTCCAAAACTACCTTGATTAATTTGTATGCAATAGAAGTTTTTTCTTGCTCCAAGTTTGAAGTTTTTCTTTGGTGCTACTCATAAGAACTTCATGAAAGAAAAGAAAAAGGAACACGTTGTATTCATACGTGTATGTGTGCTGATGCAAAAGTTGTGGTCACATGGCATACGAAAGATTTTTATCACAAATGGTGGAGCTCTAAGTTGAGTCTGAATCGTTCTACTATTATCAAAAAACAAAAAAATTGTAGACGATGTCAGCACATTTCCCCATGGAATCGTAGATGAAGTACACGTATTCTTCTAGGAACCTTCCTTTCTATGCGTAGTGTGTTATGGTCAGACTCTTGCCTTTTTCCGGAACTGGACCATTCGCTAGATGGTTATTAAAAGTCATTGTTGGTTAGGAAAGAAAATTATGCTAGAACATCTCACAAAAAGCAAGCCATTTATTCAGTGGACAGAATCCGGTTGCCTAGATGCTAGAAAAAAAAGATTTAAAAGGGAAAATATGAGGAAGTACATTCGGTAGACCTTCATTGTAGCAGATCATACCCATTGGATGTTACCTAAACAATATATAAGATTCTTAATAAAATGGATTATATAACAAAATTCCAACACATCGGCCATTTTTTTATAAAATATGTAGTTTTTTTGTGGCAAAAAATTACACGTATTTTGCACAGAAAGGGACGATGCATATATCCTGTCTACAAACGGCCGATACTATTGTTTGTGTAAAATACCTAGTTACTTCATAACCAAGTGATCTCACACGGCACAATGTATATCCTATCTAAAAAATTAAAATAAATGCATATACCTTCATAGAAAAAAATGCATATATCTTGCAAGCATGCATGCATTATATATGTATCAGCTAGCTCGTACGATCAAACACATACCAAGTAGTAGCTGGTCTACATGAAGAATCAATTAGCATACGTGCTGTAGGAAACAAAGAGATGGATCGGCGCACCTCTTTCTTTTGGATCAGCGCACTTGTCCACATCGAGGCATCAGTATGCATGTGTTTTATTGTGCTTGGCTCAGGCTGAAGCCCTCGTCTCGTTCGCCCCTTGACTTGATCGTGCTGCCGCGACGGCGAGACGGCGGCCCCATGGCCTTGTGCACCACCATATACGCCTTCGATTGTTGACAGTGATCCCACGGCCTTGTGCAGCACCATATACAGTATATACGCCTATGTGTTGTGATTGAGAGAGTGGTTTTGTGCTGCGAGAACTTGCAGCTTTTCTCTGTGGCCTTCTTGCCCTTTTATTCATACGAAAACAAAACGCTGAACACGCCAGCTCCCACGACCGATTCCGACGCGCCATCCCACGTCCACGATCCATGAGTCTCGGTCGTGCAGCATCTACCTAGTCGCCACGATGCGCACGCCATGGTGGCTCTGGCCTAGACTTTAGGGAAATAAAACAGACTCTTAACTGACTAACTGTCTAACTGAAGAAAACAAAGAAACGAACAGCCTAAGGCTGCTAAGACTGACGAAACTGAAGACGGCGAGCGACGGGTTGAACCTGACATTCTCCCCCTTTAACTTGTCACACGCCGTCAGTGTTGAGAATGCCGATCTTGGCGCGCAGCTCCTGGAAGCGCACACGCCCAAGTGATTTTGTGAGAATATCAGCCAGCTGCTCACCGGAGTTGACATGGTCGACCTTCACCTTCCCTGCTTCAACCTTGTCTCTGAGAAAGTGATATCGGATCTCTATGTGTTTGCTTCTGTTGTGGAACACCGGATTCTTGCTGAGCTGGATTGCAGATTTGTTGTCGATGAGAATTGCAGGCGGCTTGATCTCGGTGCCCGTCGCTTCAGCCAGCAACCGAGAGAGCCACAGCCCCTGGCAAGTGGTAGATGCGCCTGCGACGTACTCCGCCTCGCATGATGATAGCGCGACCACCTTTTGCTTGGTGGACTGCCAGCTGATCGGGCTCTTGTCGAGGAAGAAGAGCGAGCCGGTGGTGCTCTTGCGGTCGTCGACGTCGCCGCCAAGGTCGGAGTCGCTGTAGCCGATGAGGAGGGGATCCCTGCTCCCCCCAAGGTACACACACCCGAAGGTTAAAGTACCTGCAATGTACCTCAGCAAGTGCTTTGCCGCCGTCAGATGCTCGACGGTGGGCTTCTCCATGAAACGGCTGAGGTAGGAGACCGCGTACGCGATGTCGGGCCTGGTCTGCACCAGGTACCGCAGGCTGCCAATCAGGCTGCGGTAGTATGAGGCGTCGGTGGCCAGCGCCCGTGCTGTCCTTGCTGAGCTTCAACTTTGCTTCCATGGGCACCGCGCTGGTTTTGCAATCTGCCATGGATGCCTTCTCGAGCAGTTTCTGCGCGTAACCCGCCTGGCACAGCGTAATGCCGCCCTCTGTCTGTCGTACTTCTATGCCAAGATAGTACGTGAGTCGCCCGAGGTCGCTCATCTGGAAGAGTTTCTTCATCTCCTCCTTGAAGTTGCCCAGTTCCCGTGGCTGCGCGCCGGTGATGATGAGATCGTCGACGTACACGCCAACAGCCAAGAGGGAGTCGCCGTTCCAGCGCAGGTAGACGCCATGCTCGGAGTCGCTTCGCTGGAATCCAAGCGACAGCAGACTGCTGTCCAGCTTCGCATTCCAGGCACGCGGCGCCTGTCGTAGACCGTACAGCGCCTTGGCGAGCTTGAAGACCTTGTGTTCCTGTCCAGCAAGCTCGAACCCCGGCGGCTGCGCGACGAACACCTCCTCCGCCAAGTCCCCGTTGAGGAAGGCTGATTTGACGTCCATGTGATGGACCTCCCACCCATGGTGGGCGACGAGCGCGGTGAGGAGACGTACGGAGTCGAAGCGAGCCACCGGCGCAAAGACTTCCTCGAAGTCTATGCCGGCGCTCTGCACGTAGCCCTTCGCTACCAGGCGCGCTTTGTACTTGATGATGGCGCCGGACGGGTCCTTCTTCAGCTTGAAGACCCATTTCAGGCCGATCGGCCGCTGCCAAGGTGGAGGTTCCACCAGCTTCCATGTGTCGTTGGCGTTGATCGCGGCGAGCTCCTCTCGCATCGCCCGCAGCCAGCACTGTTGTGCTGCAGCTTCTGGGTACGAGGCTGGCTCCTCCCCTGCGACGAGGCAGATCAGGTCTGCAGTCTCGTCGTCGTCCACGATGTCGACGAGGTGCACGTAGTCCTCGTCGTACTTGGTGCTCGGTTGGAGTGTGCCGTCCTTGCTTCGGGTGAGCATGGGATGTCCACCTCGCTCTGTGTCCTGGACGCCTCCTTCAGGATCATCTTCAGAGTGCGCCCCGCTTGGCGGCGCCACGTCCTCGTTTGCGGTCGGGTCCCCGCTTGCCGGGCTCGGCATGACGGGCTCCCCCGTAGGCGCCCGAGCCGCTGGCGACATTGCTGCTCCGCCGGGTTCTGGGCGCTCTGGCCTGGTGATGGAGACGGTGTAGCTCACCGAGAACGGTTCTGATGTTGGTGAGGATTCGTCCCATTTCCAGCAGGCACCTTCATCGAAGACCACATCGCGAGAGACATTGACACGCCCAGTCCCCGGGTTGAAGACACGGTAGCCCTTGGTCCCTTCCTCATAGCCGATGAAGACCATGGGCGTACTCCGATCATCGAGCTTCTTGAGCATGGGCCTGGCATTCTTCACATGCGCAACGCATCCAAATACGCGAACATGTTGAACACTAGGTTTTTTGCCGTGCCATACCTCATATGGTGTCTTCCCTTCGACGCTGCGTGTAGGGGATCGGTTCAGGAGGTAGACTGCAGTGGTGACTGCCTCCCCCCAGAACTTGGCCGGCATTCCCTTCGCCTTGAGCATGCTGCGCGCCATGGAGACCACCGTCTGGTTTCGCCTCTCCACCACCCCGTTCTGCTGGGGTGTGTAAGGCGTGTGAGCTGTCGCTTGACACCCTCTTCCATGCAGTATTCCATGAACACTACTGATGTGAACTCGCCACCACGATCTGTGCGGAGCGCACGCAGGGGCCGCCCCGCCTCCACTTCGACTGCCGCCTTGTACTGCCTGATCGCCGCTTGGGCCTGATCCTTGGAGGCAAGCAGGACTAGCCACATGTATCTGCTCCGATCATCTACCAGGAGCAAGAAATACCTCTTCCCCCCCGGCGTGGGTGGAGAGATCACCCCGCATAGGTCACCGTGCACGAGGTCGAGTAGGTTGTCGGCGCGCCACTTCGCTTGCTAGGGAAAGGGTGCCCTCCGCTGCGTGCCGGCGAGGCAGGCATCGCACAGTTCGTCGACGTGGTCGATCTTGGGGAGCCCGCGCACCATCTCCTCTCGCGCCAGCTTCTGCAGTGCCTGGAAGTTCAGATGTCCCATGTGCGCATGCCAGCGCCAGGAGACGTCGTCGTAGCGTATAGCCATGCACTGTGGCTGCCCTGGCTTGACGCGCAGCACGTAGAGGCGATTGCCGTTGCGCTGGACCTTGGCGAGGAGCTGGCGATGAGTGTCCAGCACGCGCAGCTCCCCGCGCTCAATGGTGACCCGGCAGCCGATCTCATCCAGCTGCCCGAGGCTCACTATGTTTGAGCGTAGGCGTGGTATGAAATACACCCTGGTGAGCGCGCGCTGGCGCCCATCTTGACACGTGAACAGCACCGTGCCACGGCCACAGATGTCCACCACCGACCCGTCGCCGAACCGCACGCTCCCTCCGACGCTGGTGTCCAGCTCGCCGAAGAGTGAACGATCCCCGGTCATGTGGTTGCTTGCGCCGGTGTCGAGGAACCACGCCGAGCCGTGACGCTCGCCGTCACGCCCGGGCAGTACGCCGGCGCGTTCTTCGTTGAGCATGACGATCTCCGGAGGCGGAGTAGGTGGTGCTGGTTCCTCCATGGCTTCTGTCAGGGCGCACACCGAGGTCAGTAGCAGTGCAGGGTCAGCGTCGTCGTCGCCGGCAGGTTGCACCAGATGCCCCTGTTCGCGCTTCCTAGTGTTGCAGTCTCGCGCCCAGTGGCCCATCTTCTTGCAGTATCTGCACTGGTCCGTGGGTCGAGGTCCGCCGCGTGAGCCGCCGCCACGGCCGCGTCCTCGCCCGCCACGCCCCCTGGAGTTGGATCCGGGGGCGCCGTTGCCGCCACCACCGTTGTCGGTGTTGCCGTGGTTGTCACCGTTGCCGCGTTCCCGGTTCTTCCGACGCGCATCCCACTCCGCCTCCATCATCAGGAGGGTGCCGGAGCTGGAGCCGCCGCCGTCGTCGAGGCCGTAGCGCTCCTCCACAGAGCGCAGTCGCCCCGTCAGCTCCTCGATCGTGAGGGTGCTCACGTCGAGCAGCGTCTCGATGGCAATTGCCACCTGTGAGTAGCGCCGAGGAACAACACGAAGGAACTTGGTGACAACCTTTACATCTTCGATGTCGTCTCCGACGGTGCGCATGTTGTTGACGAGGGACGTGATCCGCATCCCGAAGGCATCGACGGACTCCCCGTCCTTGAAGGAGATGGACTCGAATTCGCTGCGGAGGCGTTGTGCCGTCGCCTGCCGCGCCCTCTCGACGCCCATCCTCAACACCTTCACCGCCTCCCATGCCTCCTTTGCAGAATACTTGACGGCAAGGATTCCGTGCATGTCCGCAGGTACCGCTCGCAGGATCGCCGCCATGGCCGCACTATCCTCGCGCTCGATGTCGCACCCCAACTCGATTGCATCCCAAAAGCCCTGGGCCTTCAGGTTGACCTTCATGACGAGTGCCCACTCGATGTAGTTGGTCGAGGTGAGTTCAGGGTAGACGAACGAGCCGCCGCCGTGCTCCCGCACGACGCGCTCCTGGACAACCACGGCGCGGCCGCTGCGCCTGGTCCTACTCCTTCCCCGTCGAAGCAACGGAGGAGTCAGGGACCTGGCCGGCGAGCGGGCGCCGCTGCGCTCATCGGTGGACATGGTCACCGGATCGAGGGACGGGCTCTGATGCCACTTGTTGTGATTGAGAGAGTGGTTTTCTGCTGCGAGAACTTGCAGCTTTTCTCTGTGGCCTTCTTGCCCTTTTATTCATACGAAAACAAAACGCTGAACACGCCAGCTCCCACGACCGATTCCGACGCGCCATCCCACGTCCACGATCCATGAGTCTCGGTCGTGCAGCACCTACCTAGTCGCCACGATGCGCACGCCATGGTGGCTCTGGCCTAGACTTTAGGGAAATAAAACAGACTCTTAACTGACTAACTGTCTAACTGAAGAAAACAAAGAAACGAACAGCCTAAGGCTGCTAAGACTGACGAAACTGAAGACGGCGAGCGACGGGTTGAACCTGACAATATGCACTAATCTCAATCGTACACTGCTGGCTACTTGCATGGCAGCAGCCCCCACGTCGGTGCACCGGCTAGATGACGGACACACAGGAGGTCAAGGGCCTTGGCTTATTAAATAAGGAAGCTGTAAGCCTTGCTAGCCACGCATGATCCCCTTGTCCAATTCATCAGAGGTTTTGACTTTCCTATCTCTACGCTCGGGCAAGCTGTTTTTTTTCTGTGGAATCCGAAGGAATCGGTCCGATTTCTTGTCCTGTCCATAGTGGTGGGTTTCGGTTGGATGTGTATCTGTTTTTTTTTCTTTTTTTGGCCGAGACGTGTATCTATCTGTATATGTGGAATCGGAAGGAATCGGTCCAATTTCTTGTCCTGTCCATAGTGGTGGGTTTCGGTTGGATGTGTATCTGTTTTTTTTTGTTTTTTTGGCCGAGACGTGTATCTATCTGTACGTGACGTGG
This sequence comes from Triticum timopheevii, assembly GCA_963921465.1. Taxonomy (NCBI): domain Eukaryota; kingdom Viridiplantae; phylum Streptophyta; class Magnoliopsida; order Poales; family Poaceae; genus Triticum; species Triticum timopheevii. The sequence continues at coordinate 417,442,840 of OY997262.1, forward strand.
TCCAGCTATTAATATGAAACATTATTTGTACGTAACGCATATATTTAAAATCTCAGCCCTTAATATCGGAAATTAATGGCCAAGATAATTTAAGCTATGTGGATCAACGTAATGGCTTGTTTTATTTATGTTTTAAGTATATAATAGATAGATAGATGTGAAGAGGAGTGGGGTGTGGTGGTGGTTGGTGGGGGACTGAGCGGAGGCATGGGGATTGACAACGCCGGCAGCGGCCACCAGGCCAGTTTGTTCCAGAGGCTTCCTTTCTTAATTGCTCAACAATGAGGTTTGTTGGAGATAAGGATGAACGAGGGAAGGCCTTGTCTGCAAATGTGGAGAGGGGTGCGGGTATCTTTTAGTTTAATTTCCATCCGTCAGATATAGATCGGACAGTCTATATTGCAAGATGGCACACGTAGCATCATCACCAACTCAGTTTTTTATAAGAGAAGAAATATAAGTATGGAGATACAGACGTATTATCAATACTTTCTTTCGTAAACTAGCATCTACATTCTATTCAATGCCTCGGCATGTGGGGCCTTAGCACAATGACTTCTCGACTGTGTAAAACAAAGATTTTCCCGTCGCCGACAAGGAGGGGGTCACGGCGGCGCGCTTTTTGGCTTGGTCTAGTCCTAGTAGTCATACTAGGTGGTCTAAGCACGTGTAGATTTATTCTTTTTCACGTCTCGTGTTTGCCATACTGCCACGACTGTTGATGAATAGACGGTAAGTTATTCATGTGGAAACCCTTGTTGAGCGTGTTTGCGAGAGAGAGAGAGAGAGAGAGTGCGTGTGTGATATGTTAGAGACTGAGGCAATGATAACAGATTCTTTGTGTCTATGTGTGTGGAGGATAGAGAGAGACATCTACATGGGGCTTTGTGTTGTGTAACGTGGAGACACATATACATAATTAGAGAGTGAGTGTGTGAGATACACATGCGGACATGGGGAGAGATGAGGATCCAGATAAATGGGTGTTTGTGCGTGTCTGTGTGTGTTTGTGCACGCGTTTGTGTGTGAGAGGGAGAGAGTGTATGTGGAGTAGAGAGACCACTGATGATGTAAACCTAGTATAAGGGAAGGGGGAATGGTGTGACATGTATAGTAGCGGGATAGCGCGGGTGCGGGCGGGGGGGGGGGGTAGACTATTTGGAAGAGACATCAAATGTGTGTGGGGGGTGTGTGAGAGCGAGAGAAAGAGAGAGCTAGCGACGGAGAGAGATAGAGAGGAAGAGAGGGGGCAAGAGGGGTCGTTTGTGTCCATAAATGGTGTATAGATAGGGAGACAATGTTGATGTTGTCCGAAATTGGCCTATGAACGGAGACGTATGGGAAGCGAGTCATCGTGTGTGTGATAGGGACTTCATGAGAGATCTAGAATAGATGGTGTAGAGAACAATGTGCGAAATCGAGAACGATTATACATTAGGGAGCTATGCAAAGAGTCATGACATATATGTATACAGGGAAGGAGCTGGGGCGGGTCCGCATGTGGGAGAGATAGAAAGAGGAGAGTGGTGCACAAGGAGATAAAGTGTGCTTGTTTGCAGTGGGGTTGGTGTGTGAGGTGAGTGCGCGAGAACCACATAACTAGGGAGATAAACGTTTGGGGGCGACGTTTTGTGTGTATGGGAAATATACATTCTACATAGTGCGTGTGCTTGGGTAAGAGAGATAGCGGGGGACATAGAGAGTGAGGGAAGAGATGTGTGCATGCCCGAGAGACAAAGTGATAGAGACCTATGTTGGGCTCTGGACTTTAGAAGAGACAGGGGTGTTAATGTGCTCGTGTGTTGGTGTTTGGGGAGAGAATGACTTCTCTATGTGTGTGTGTGTGTGTGTGGTGGTGGGGCGGGAGGGGGGTTGACTTCAGATAAAGAGTGAGGTGTCTATATTTGAGGGACTTTAGCGTAATTCAGATATTGTGCACTCATGGTTGATCAATTTGTTTCACAATTTGTACTATGAGATAACGATACTTTTGAACATGCGTGATATACCTTGATGTACCAGAATTACAAACCTAAGATTGGAATTTTGGAATTCGACTCAATCATTAGCTTTTGTAATTCATTTAAACGGAGGTACATTTTTTAAGCCGGGATTTCATGATTTCAAATTCATATATCAAACCTAGAGATATACACATACGGGCATGTTCAAACTTTATAATCATCCACTTTATTCATACACATACGCATTTTTGCTTTTGTCATCATATTTAGGATAAACACATTTGGAATTTCATTTGAATTGGACCGTATGATGGTATTTGCTTGTAGTAGCTCAATGATCCATATTTGAATTGAATGGACAATCTAAGTTTCGAGTTGGAGACATTGATTTTCAAAACTTGCACATTTTTTTGCGTGCAAAACATACAAATTGTCGGCCATGATATCATAGTCGCCCGTACGAGAGCAGAATACTTATAATTTTAGGCACCAAAAGCTTTCAAACTTCCCGCTGACATTGAAATATCACGCGCCCGAAAGTTTAGCCCTGCGATATTCCTGTTTTACCCCTGCCACATGAACGAAAAAGGGCTGCTTTGGTAACTCCATTGTTTTCCCCTCTTTGCGCCCAACATTCTTCCCCAGAGCCCCTCCCCTTCCCCTCCCCGACCCCCCCAACCACGGCAAGCCGCCGAATCTAGTCCGCTGCCGCAGCGGTGGACCTCACACCCCGCCGGATCTACCTTCCGCATGTTGGAACCCCCAACTGCCAACTCACCACTTCACCGGAGCCGCTTCAGCGACTGGCTTGTCCACCGCTCTAGATCTCCTTGACTGCCATCATGGTCCACCGCACCAGATCTGCTTAACCAGCGCCCTCGTCCACCACAGCATAGGCCCTTCACTGACTCCCTCGTCCGCCCCTTCGCTGGCCCTTCATACAAGCCCTCGTCTGCCGCAACAGATTCGCCTCATCGAAAGCACTATACAACACGCCCGCCGAAGCCTTCGTCCACTGCACCAGACCCGCTCCACGGACGCCATATTCAACTCCACCGGCCCTGCTTTACCGACACCGCAGCGTCATCAGGTTATTTCGATTTGTATTCCTTCGTCTTTTCTCTTTATCGTGCAACTGTTCACTTACCATAGATGAGCTTTCTTGTATGTCGACAGGCGCCGCAACCGTAGCACCGGAGCCGCTTCAGCGACGGCGACAGCCGGCCCAAACTCAACCGCAACACGAGCACCATCGATGATCCTTAGCTATCAAGTATGACAACGATACCCATACGCCGCCGAGAATCAGGTACCATTATCCAACGGCCGGCGCCTACGTTCACTTTCCTAGCATAAGCACCACACCTTTGAATTTCTTCAGGGCATCATTCATTTTTTCATGAGACGCGTTATTCTGCTTGCATCTGTAGGGCCATACTTCTGGAAGTGAACATATTACATGTGCTAAATTACATACCATTGCACATATAGTTAATATGCTTTAGTTTTATTCTGATGCCACCTTTTGGTTCCATCAGACTGCTTAATGTTCTCTATGCTTAATTACACATCAGCAAACTAGCATGTGGTTCTGCTGCTTTTTGTTCGTTTTACCCTACATTTTCTGATGCTAGCTATTACATCACTGCTCCGAGCCTCTGTTCATTACCTGTTTGTGTGTTCTTGATCTTCCCAAGTTGCATGACTAATTTGATGCTTCTATTAATTATGGAGCTGCCAACCCCATCAAGCAAAATATTTGTTCTTTTGAGGCTGGCACCTCGAACAAGCATAAAAATAGAGGGAAGCAGATATATTGTCGTGTATGCACACACCCTTCTTTCATTAGTTTAGATGAACCACTGATGATCAATTCTGACCAGTGCATGCGATTAAAATTAATTTTACCTAAATAGAGGGTGGAGAATAAACTACAACAACTAGAATTGCAACCACGGGATGCTGACGATATCTTCAAAGAACATTGCAACAGCAGCGAGGCTTCACAGCAACATATGGTAAGCCAGTGTGTTTTAGTACATGTGAAATGTAATGAGAGTGGGCTGCTTTCTTGGCTTGTGCCCTCAACCTGTAATCCTACCAAATTACAAATAGTTCAGTTGTCTGCTTTGTTGTATTGCTTGATTCGAATGCTTGTTTGTTGTTATGCTATACCTGAGTTGGCCAATATATCAGCAGTGCTTGCTGTACTATTGTAAAGAAATGCATGCCTATTCTATTTGAGTCCTTAACTTTTCCTCTCAACTTCATCACAAGACTGTCTTCGTAGTTTATATGAGGCCACACTGTTAAGTGCTTTCTTAGAATATTTCAACTGCTTAGATGCCTTGGCAACTTAAATATAGCGGTGGTACACTCCCTTCAACTAGGGATGCCAACTGGGTCCCGTTTAATCCTGATTAAAGTCCACTAGTGGTATGATAGTTCAAAAGAGTTTTTGTTTTTTGAGGAAAATGAACTAGGGAGGTAGCAAAAACTAACTAGATGGGACTGGCGGATGTCGTTTATTTGCCACTTACATCCCTAGTTTCATCTTACTATTTTAATTTCTTTTCAGATGATGCTGCTTCGAACCATTTAAATATAGTTTGCCATGCTCGACAATAATTCGTCCGTCGTTTACCATGTAAGCTTACTGCCTGGATCATATGATAACTATCTCTTACTTATGTCCAGCGGAAACCTTTCAGCATGCCGTTCACACTAGGACACAATGTACAACCCCAGAATCTATTTGTGGAAGCAGTGTGCCATCCATGTTACCAGATGGTAGCAGTTCAGAGGAAACACCGCCGGGGAGCAGTCTGAGCACAGATATTATAGTGCTTGAGGCTCTACTAGAGGCAGAAAGAGATGGTGTGGCTGCCATGAATGAGGTAATCTTTATCTTGAGGCTAGAAATTACGTAATTAGCGGCACGCATTATCCAAGAAACCCAAGAATTGGAGGAAGTAAGAATGTTGCATTTGAAGATGGAGGAGATCCTGCTGTTTCTGCTATCGGAAGCCCAAGGTAATCCCGGTTCTTCTTTAGATACCAGTTGAAATTGTCATTAGATTATTGTACTTGCATGTTGTGTCACGTCTCTGAATGTATTATGTTGCAAGACCCCCTTTGTTGTCCATGTGTTGTAATGATCCGGATTTTTTAGGCGAGGTAATCCTCAGTACTTGTATGATTGACATAAGGTGAACTATTTTTCGTGTGAGCATATTGTATTGGATGAAATAACTGTTTGACTCAGAGTGTATCCAACCTACTGAATTCGAAGATCATGACATTTCTAAATCATAATCATATATAAGGGTGGAATAAATCTTTGTTGTGGTTTTGAAGAAATAAATAACAAAATGTATAATTATCTATGGGTATTCGTAATCGAATACTAATTGGATTTGAATTTAGTTTGCCAGGGCCCAGGGCAAACGTGAATGCTAATTCTCCCAAGTTTTGAACGAAGCGGCTAAACACCCACTATAATTTGTGGGCTGCCCGAAGCAAGTGTTTATGAGATGGAAATTACTGTCTACCCCTGACACTTGACATCCTTATCGACCGGATTTACGCTGTTGTCGATAGGGGTAGACTAGTAACTTCAATCAGACGTAACACGACGGCCTCTAAGCCCATTCAGACACGGTGGGCACCAAACATGGGTGGCAAAACACATTTGATTCAAGCTCGTCCGAAAGACATGTGTCTCTTCCTCCATTTCCCCATTCATACACGGTGGGCGGCAAAACAAACTCTCCTCGTCCGAAATCGATGTAGGCTAATATTTTGAATAGGGGTAGATGTGTAACTAACATCAGACGTGACACAACCGCCCTACCTGTCAGCCCCGTTCATACACTGTGGGCGCCAACCGTGGGCGGAAAAACACCCTCTCCTCGGCTGAAATAGTTACCGGCAAATATTTGGGAGATGCGAGACTACCGTCCTATCCCCAACCGACGCGATGTCCGAAATTTTAAACGGGGGATAAGTTCGTAACTTTCCCCCATTTCAGAGAAGCGCGCCCCAAAGTTTGAGATACCCTCCTCCCCCCCCCCATTTCCCCATTCATACACCATCGGCGGCACGACAACCTCCGCAATGCGGCCAGCCTCCTCCGTCCGCCACCCCATCCTCCACCTTGCCGGAGCCGCTACCCCTACCCCGTCGTCCACTGCAAGAGATGGACGTCTCTCATCCACGGCGCTGGACCAGGATCCTTTCATCGCCTCCTCTTGCTTCATCGGCACCGTCGTCCACCTTACTGTTTCCGCTCCTACGACCGCCTCATCCACGGCAACAGGATATATCCCCCGACCCGGCCGTTTGCCGTCTAAAGTCTTCTTCCCCGCCGCCGATAGCCATCGCACCCGCAGCACCCTCAATGTATCAGCATAGGCCTACACGGCATCGCAAGAGAGGTGGTACTCTTCCATATGTGCTTAAGTTATTGATCTCACCCGAAATTTGTTTACTGTACTTTTCTTGTCCGTACCAAATCATAGTGGCTAGTTGAAAGCAAACATTGGTTGCGAAGTAGCTTTGTCCGATTTGCACCTTCAGATCCGCCATGGCACGGGCACTATACTCGTAAATCTTATGGTTCCCCCTTTATATTCACTACCATCATCATAGGTGCTTCGTGTCATGCTAGCATTGCTCCTCAAGACCTCAACCCAAAGCTTACATGTTGAAATATGAATCTGATATGATGCTCATATCACTAAAACAGAGAACATTTAATTGGTCACCTAATGTTCCTATATTCGTTTCGAAAAGCATGTGTGCCACCCACTGGTCCAGCTAGTTCCACTTTCCTGATTTTTCTCTTGATGCTTAGGGTTTTCCCCTTTTATCTATTATACTATGATCTGCATAGGTGCTTTCTGTCGTACTAGCATTATTCCACCCTTCAAGCTAAACAACACAACACTCAGAATTCGAAAGCTTAGTTGTTCAAATATGATTGTGATATGATACTGATATTAGTTAACCGACACATTTAATTGGTTAGCTAAAGGTCCCACTGAGTTTCCAAATGCATGTCGCAACATATAGAGAGACAGCATAGTTGCATTTCTTTGTCACTTGTTGACCGTACTTTCTTGTCCATACCAAATCTTAGTTGTTATTTCAAAGAAAACATCGGTTGCTAACTACCCTTTGCGCGGTTTGCAGCTTCAGATCTGCCACCCCACTGCCACGGTCAACACTGTACTCATCATGCTTATGGTTTCCCCATTTTATGATGACCACAATCAGCCTACGTGGTTCGTGTCGTAATAGCACTGCTCCACCCATCGAGCTAAACAAGCTTAGTTGTACAAATTCATATATGATATTATTGCTGATATTAGTAAAACTGAGAGATGTTTAATTGGTTAGCTAAATGTTCCTACTTTAGTTTCGAAATGCATGTGAGCCACATATGGAGAGACCGGAAAGAATAGTATTTCTCTGTGCGCTCTGGTTCATCATGGGTGGCCAATCGACATTGTATTGAAAGACTTGTAATATCTTCAATCTGCTTGCTCTTCTGCTCTTCTTTAAGATGATACTCTTCTCTTGCGGTCGACTGGTCAGGTCGAGTTGTTCTCCGTTAGTATATTTTGAATCTGCCAGGTCAGGTCGACTTGTTCTTCTTTACTATATGTTGAAGCTGTCATCTGCGAAGTGTCATCACTTCTGGAGCTCCCATATTTTGAGTAGTAGGCCACATTATATTAATGTACTCAACAAATTACAGCATGCATGGCATCTCTTAAAAGAATTGCAGAGATAGCACAAAGGGGTTTACATGGAGGCAGTATTGGATTAGAATCACTTCTGCATTACAAAGAAAATCTCACATGTTTTTATGTTTTCATGCATGTCATATATTGAACATTATCAAAGTGAATATGAGAATGGGCGCATGAGAGGAATATTGTAGAACGATCCACTGGCTAAAAAACTTGGCATGGTGGAGGATGGCCTATCTTATTCACCCATCAAGGTGCTTGCTCTAACTTTGCAAAGTTGTATTGGTCGCACATATTTTGCATATGACCTCTTGCATTACTTCTATTTTGTTACACCGTCTGCTTAGTTTAAGCATCATATATGAGTATATGCCATACCTATCCATTTTCTGTACCTATTCCATGTGTCGTCACACTATGTTTTTCCAGTCAAATGTTGTTCTTTCGTAATAGATGTCCAAAAGGAAGAGGGTGAGTGCAGATCCTCAAGGAGTACAAACTAGGTATTTGGAAAAGGTAGTGATACCTGTTAAATCAGATAGATCAGCAGCCACAGAAAACACAGGCCCAACTGTACCACACTTTACCCCTACTCCAGTGGCCAAACCCCTACTACAACTGCTGGGAGCCCAGCGTCAGGTACTGTCTATGATATCAATTCAAAATTTGAACTCCTAAATTTCTGCTTGTGCCTTACCTTCTCTCTTGTATGAAAACTAATTTCAGATGAATCTCCTTGCTCAAAGGATCATACGATCTCAAAACAATAATGGGCTCTGCATTACTCTTGTCAGTACCTCTCTCCCTTTTGCCTTGTAATGATGTACTTAATTAATTGCTATTTGATTATGTATCATCAGTGTGCACCTGAGCTTCATTATCCTCTGTTTCTTCCAATATTATTTGATCTATATTTACTCTTTGCAAAATGTAGAATAATGGCAGCGCTTATAAAGAATTTCTTTGGGGAATTTATTGAATTATCCTTCCATCAACATGGAGAAGGGCTTTGTTCTAGTATAGATTTGGATAGGCATCATTTCATCCACTATTGTTTGCTTTGCTGTTTACATCTGATTGGATGTTTACAACAACTACCAATTTCAAATTGTAGTTGTAAAAACATGTTCCTTATACAGAACAGATCCATTTATTTGCTTATATAATTGTGAAACCTATTACGTGTCTCCTTGTTTCTCTTTCAGAGTCGTATCTCTTATGCCAGGCAGGACTTTAGGGAAGATAGTGAGACAAACCATCTTGAGGACAGCGAGATGACCCCAAGGTCCTATCTTGATGAAGACAGTGAGATGACCCCAGCAGGTGTGAGACAACCTCTGTGCAGTCGCTGCTTCAATCAGTTCGACTTCTTCAGTCTCAACTTAAAGCGAAAAGGCTTGCTTCAGCTCAACTCCGACTTGAAGTCAAAGATGCAATGAAGATGTTAGAGGACTGCCATGCGCACCATCATGCCTTAAATCTAGTGTTGATGCATCTATCATTGACACAACTAAGGTCTACTCAGCTTCTTCATCTGTTTGGGGGTCCTGACCTGGCCAGGCCTAGTGCCTTCTGAAGTGCTCTCAGTTTTGTATATTCTTTCATCGGCGCGTTTATTTGCACTGGTGGCGAACTTTGATGCCCAGTGGATGTAATATGTGTGATAGCCGTGATAGCCTAGCGTAAGTTGCTTGCTTATTTATTTCCTTGTTGTCTTGTTTATTTGTTTGCTTGTAGTCATAGCAGTTCTTTTTCCGCGGTTTGCTAGTGGCTGCAATAACCTATTTTTTAAAACTAGGCCACAATAACCATGGGCTAATATTTACTGTAGTGACACTGGGCCTCCTACGGGCCGTAGAAATAGTGGGCCTTCTACGGGCCGTAGAAATAGTGGGCCTTCTACGGGCCGTAGAAATAATGGGCCTTCTACGGGCCATATGATCGATTGGCCAAACATGGGCCAATAACAGGCCGCAATATGGCCATAAACGGGCTAGAGTTGGAATCGTCCGTTCATGGGCCGACCATAATGGGCCATTGTTAATAGGCCGTATTTTATGACACTATGAAAATGGCCCAGCGTATTAACGGACCACAAATGGGCCGACTGTAACCATGGGCCGAATTTGGCCCACAAGCAGAAAATGACAGTAACGCGCCGTAAGTAAACGAATGATGGAATGAGCCCAAGAATAAATGGGCTCTGAGAAGGCCGAAAGATAACATGGGTTGGAAATGGCCCAACGGAATAACGGGCCGCTAATGGGTATAAAGTGATACACTGTTCATTACGGGCCAGTTTCACCACGGGCCGTTAATGGGTGTAAAGTGATACACTGTCCATTACGGGTCAGTTTCACCACGGGCCGTTAATAGGGCAAGAATTACATATGGCCTCATATGGGCCGAAAGACGCCATGGGCCATACATGGGCCAGAAGTGAAAATGGGCTGGAATCATATTGGATGGCCCAGATGACGCTACTGGGCCTAATTCGGATAGGGCGTAACGGGCCTTGGGTTAGCGGGTTGTAAATGGGCTATATGCGAACATGCCGTTAACAGGCTTTACATGGGCCGGCCCGCCATCTTTTGACCAAGTTAAACAGGCCGACCTTTTCACAGGAATGGGCCTCTGTTGGGTCGTGCCACGTGTCGACGTATCATAGGCGCCTTCTGTCCAATGAGTGGATGACATCTGTCCCAATGATGAGCCGACACGTGTTTCCTCCAGCCAATGATGATTTTATACGTGGAAAATCCCCATTGGCCGGGGCTGTTAACGGGTTATCGAATCAAAAAACCGACCCGATAGCTTAACGGTGTTCCGTTACGGTGGATGCCACGTGTCGGTCACCCTTGACGAAAGCACTTCTGTGACGCGCGATTTATCGTCATGGAAGTGGACACTTCCATGATGATAATTTGGGTAATGTCATGGAACACTTCTACGACAGCACAGGTATGACTATCTTGATTCTGTCATAAATTTGTCATGGATGTACATGCATGACAGAAAATGTATCATCATGGAAGTGTACTTTTTGTAGTGCTAGCATTCTCCAATGTGAACCATGTGATAAACATTTGGTGACTAGTTCCGACAGATACTATAAACAATTCATTAAATGTGGTGACCGTAGTAACCTAATTTAGCATGCAGAGTAAAGTATTACTGTTTATTTGGGAGTAAAGTATTATTGTTCATTTGGGAGCTTGTAAAAATATGAACATTGTGGAGAAGAAATACGAGTTTTAAAACATCAAGAGAAAAACAAACCGGCCTCTCCTTAGTAAAACTAATAGATTTGCGTCATGAGTTAAATAATGAGAGGGAACATATACACGTTTGTCACAAATCCGATAGAGTATAGACTTTTATTCATATTTTTATTCGTGAAGTGTACCCTCTATTATTGAGTATGTTCATTAGTTAAAAAAATAAGTGTTTGTAAGTATGTTGATATTGTATTAATTTTTAGTAATTGTTGTGGCCACAAGATAATGAACTTTTTACATCTGATGAAATTTTTTCTTAAAAAATTCCTGAATTTTTTGTGAACATTTAAAAAAATGTCATTAACACTTTTTAAATCTATGAACATTTTTTCGAATGGTACCAACAATATTTTGAATGTCAAGAATATTTCTTATAACTATATGAATGATTTTTTAAACCTCATGCATTTTTTTAAATGCGTGAACACGTTTTTTGAACTGTGTGAACATTTTTTTAGCAATAACAATTGGGAAACCCCTACGATAACTCTTTTTCAATAAGGTTGGTGGAGCATGTACACATGGCTATATATTAGGTATAGTATGTTACAAATGGTTCACAAATTGTCTAACTAAGATTGCACCCCTTCCTTTAAGCTATGCTTGGCCTTCTTGTTAATTGTATCAAAGTGAGATTTGAAGCGTAATATGCAATATTCCAAGTTTTTGACCTTGTTAGAATAAATAACACTTTTCCACGCTTACAAATACTCGAACAACCATCAATCATACATTCTTTGAAACATTGAATTGAGAATCTCCTCTCCCTTTCATGAGCATCTCTACAATATCATTGTTAGTGTTCCAGTAAAACTAAGAGAAACACAATTACACAAAAAAATTGAAGAAGAGATTTATAAGATGATCATTCGGCTCATCATCACACAAAACTCAATTATTGTTTTCAATGTGGAAGTTCTTTCTTACCAGGATATCTCTGGCATTTAACCTGTCCTCTAACATCATCCAAAAGAAGAGATTTCTCTTGAGGAAGACCGCATGATTTCTATATCCTTTGGGGGAAGGCATTGTAGCATCATGGGAATTTCAAATAGTTCATATTCTTTTGTTGGAATATTTATTGCTATGCCACTAGACTGCGAAGTCTCTTTGTTGTTGTTGCAAATTAGGCCATTTAAAAGCTTCAACATTACTATGCTTTATTGGACAATATTGGATGACATTGGTACGTGAAACATATTATAGAAGTCATCAGAAACATAGTTGTTTGAAGTGGCAACAATGATGTTTATGTCTTTGGCGCATGACAACAAATGTGGGAATCTTGCCTAAAGATTCTCATCATTCCACCTATCAAACTAGAGCTTTACTGTGTTTCTACAAGCAGGTCTACAAATGCTCATGTTCTGAAATCCTCCAATATAGAACAACAACCTCTCCAACAGAAAGATCCAACTCTATTGGGATAGCTAGTCACCTCAACATCACTACAATATGTATTTCAAATAAATTGAGCCCAAGGTATATCATGTTGTTTGAAAAACTTGTATAAGAATTAAATGAGCAGAGCTCTGTTTTGTGCTCTGAGATCAAGAACACATATGCCACCAATTTTTTTAGGAAGGCATACATTTTCCCCATTTGATCGACCAAACAAGTTCCATGCTTTTTAATTCCTTTCCATACCAAAGAAAAATTCTAGCAATCTTTTTGAAAGTGGTCTAGGATTCTAAAAGGTACTCTAACGTGAAACATGGCAAAGATGGGGAGCACATAAGCTGCTACATGCATCAACCTACCAAAGTATGACATCATTGAAGGAATCTGAGATAGCCTTTTGTCAAGTCTGGACACCATAGGCATCCGATCATCCACTTTAGGTCTAGTAGAACCCGTAGGAGCCCAAGATAATTGAAAGGCATAGCTCATTTTTACATCCATGAATGTTAGCCAGAAACACAGCTCTTTCCTCAGATATATTCATTCGGACCAAAGAGGACTTGTTGTAGTTAACTTTCAAACTTGTAAATTATGAAAAAAAACTGTAGAACATTCGTCAGGTTTGATAGTTGCTCTAGTTCTGTAGGCATTATAATAAGTGTATCTTGCATATTGGATAGCAGGATGTCTCATAGTATACTGATTGTAAATAGGAAAACTCAGATGCATGATTCATTAACTAGGATCTATAAAAGTTTGACCACAAGAATGTAGATAGGAGGTGAGAGAGGGGCTCCCCGTGTCACCCTCTTTTATAGTTATTTTTAGTTAGTATTTTTTGTAATGCGTGTGAGGAAGATAAAAAACTACCTTGTACATCTTATCCATCTTTTCTCCCCTCTCGAAGCCATTCTTGTGCCTTATGTATATCATGATAGAATGACACATAGATAATGGATATAATAAAATATATAATGGCCTCGTCATATTAAGAAAACAAACACGAGGCGTGCTACAAGCAACACGATCATTAGATCCGATATAGAGTTCCACCATCTCAGAGAAAAGGTATCCCATGACCTCTTCCTTCATCTTGAACTTGACCCCCGTTACTGGAGATATGAAATACTAAAAGGAAGCAAAAGTAATGTTAAAAAGAATCACATATCTCAATTATACAAAGCAGCGAAATCTAGAAGAAGTTCACAAATAACACTTTCATTAAGGTTGGTCGTGTCGTGGTACTAAGACTGACAGTAAGAATAGGGGTTACATAGGAGGAGGCAAGGTCCTAGCTACGGTGAGGTTGTACGCCAGTGTTTACGAGTTCAGGCCCCTCTCAAAGGAGGTAAAAGCCTTACGTCTCGGTGCCCAGAGGCGGTCGACTGGATTTCAGTATATTCATGTGTGTTAAAGGGGGTGCGAACCCTTGTCTCAGAGGAGGGGGTGGCTTATATAGAGTGCGCCAGGACCCTAGCTCCCCTCTGTTATAGAGGGTTCAATGTTCATAAAGGAGGGACGTTACTGATAACGCCAGCTATAAGTTTCATTAATGTTCATGAAGACTACGGAGTGAATGTCCGACCGTTGCAGTTCCATATGACTCTTGGTCTTCATGGGTCGAGTGGTTTCTTGTATGGTCGAGTGATCTTCGAAAAGTTGGGATACCCGAGTGATATGATTGGTCGAGTGGATTGCACTCGATGTCTTCCTTGGGTACTCCCTGCTATCTCTTGAGCTTCTTTGCTTCTAGGGTAGTGACCTTGGGTAGGGCACGTAGGTCAGGCCTATGACCCTACCCTAGGTCTATATCCTCATCACTAGCCCCCGAATGGATTGAGGACCGAGTGGAAAGAAGATTGAAGTGGATTTCACTTCAACCTTTGTGCTTCACGAGTACCTGCGTTGAATGGGAGGTTCGTGTTGGAACTTCGGCTTTGTTTCAGTTGCCTCAATCGATTCAGAAGTTGCCGAGTGAATTAGTAGCATCATTGTCGATTGTTGTCTTTTGTTGTGAGATCTCCAGCGCAATTGGTTATCACGTATCCCGGATTCAATGGGATTCAAAATTTCGGGGAAGCGCGCGAGGCGGAGTGTGCCGCGGAAATCGGGACGAATAAGTAGGAATGCCTCGTTCCCTGCGCCACCTTTTTCGCCACGTATCCGGCACGCGACTGCTGCGGGGATTTAACAGGATCTCCTGGGCCCGCGCGTCATCCACTCGGAAGTGAGCCTTTAAAAGGCAGCGAGGCCGAGGCGTTGCACTGTGCACTCCCAAGGTCCCCCTTTCTTCTCTGCTTCTCCATCGCGCGCAGCTCCTCCGCTCTCGATGCCGCCGCTCCACCGCAATGGTGAAGGACAAGACGGCAGTGCTAGAACGCGCGAAGAAGGCGACAGGGGCGGTGAAGGGCAAGAAGACCCAGCGAGGGTTGTCGTCGCGGTCGGCCTTGCCGATGGGTTGGATCCAGGGCGACTGGATCTGATCCTCGCTCTAGCAAGAAGACCTGGACGAGCTAGCTGAGCTCGGGCTGATCGCTAACGGTGCCACGAGGTTGTCGGAGGGGGAGATGGAGCCGCAGCCGCGACCGGGTGAGTGCGTACTGCTCGCCACCCACATCGACCGTGGTTTTTCGCTTCCTCCGCACCCCTTTTTCTAGGGTTTTCTGAACTTCTTCGGAGCCCAACTACAACATTTCTCTACCAACACCATCACCTACCTCGTGGCGTTTGTGTCCATGTGCGAGAATTTCCTTGGCTGTCGACCGCACTGGGGCCTCTTCAAACACATCTTTACCATCTGTTCCCAGTCGGTCAAAAAGGCAAACTCGAGTGACGAGAAAACACACGTTATCCAAATGTGTGGTGTTTTGGGAATCCATAGGAGGAAGAGGAGCTCCTTCCCTTCCATGACCCTTCCTGAGTCAGTCAGGGGCTAGCAGTCGACATGGTTCTACTGCCAGGACGTCCCCACCCCGGGCAAGTCAACTGGACTTCCCCCTTTCTCCTTCGATCATGTTCAAACTCCTTCCTTGCTGAAAGTGACTGCTGCGGAGAGGGTGGAGCTGGATATGCTGGTCGAGAGGGTGGTCCATCTGATTAATCAGGGCATGACCGGGATGGACCTACTAGAGGTGTTTCTCAGTCGACGCATCCAGCCGCTTCAGGCTTGGGATCACTTGATGTGTATGTACTCCGGTGCCAATGACACCGCTCGGGTTCATCCGGAGGAATTCTCGGCCAAGACGGTGGCTCGATGGTTGAAGAGAATCATGGGCAACAAGGACAACCCCAGGGGGGGCACGAGGGTCGTTCCCTTCAGTGACAGTAATCCACCCGACAAGGTTCGAACTTCTGCCTCCGACTGATTTCTTGTGGATCTTGCATCTGTCTCTGGCATCGACTAGAATTCACTCGACTGCTTGTTTTGTAGGTTTCTACTGAGATGTATTCCATGTCCGACAGCGAGCAAACCCTGGGGCAGGACTAGGAAGGGGAGGACAACACAGACGAAAGTGGCAAGTGACAATCTTCAGACGGTGACAACGAAGAGGAGAGTGATGAGGCAGACGACGATGAGGGGATCGACTCGCCGCCATGCTCGGAGCGCCGATCCAAACAGCATCACGATCCAGCAGGCGAGCGGGGCAAGGCCGTGGCTTCTAGTACCTAAGCGCAGAAGCGGACTCGGATGTCAACTCCAGAGCCGACTGAGAAGGTGGCCAAGCAGCTCAAGGTCATTCCCCCGAAGACTCTGCCGAGGATCAAGATGGATGTTCCAATTGCCTCTTGCGTGAGAATTTTATCTTTCTGTGTTCCTTTCTTCCGATTGGCCTTTCTGTTGGTTACCGAGTGGATCGTGCATCTTTCCAGCCCAGCCTCTGCCGCGACTGACATGGACATTGACAAGGCCCCAGGAGACGAGGAAACCAACGACGCGGCCACCTCCAGAGCTGGTAAATCTGCTTGATTAAAAGTTATTGCGTCGATTGAACTGTCGGTCAGTTGAATTTCCGACGTTATTCCTTTTTGATGTAGCTCCACGAGACGTTGTCATGCTTCCTGATGATGATGAAGAAGAAGTGCCTATGAGGGAGAGGAGGAGGAAAGTCAAGGGATCGAGCGGGAGAGTGCTTGAGGTTCAAGCCCCTCAGTCGACGTCGGTGCTCGAGAGGTCCGTCGAGCGATCCGGAGATCTGGTTCGGACCAACGTCACATTCGCCGACCCGCTGACGATGGATCGCCCATCGGGGTCAACTGCTCCGACACCAGCTGCTCCAGTGCAACTCCATGTGTCCGACCCAGTGGCTGCTTCGGCCGCCTTGCCGCCATCACTCATTGTTGTATACCAAACTCTAGACGACTCGCCAGATGCTGCCAGGGAGGCTCTTCGCCAGGTGAATCTCGTTATGGAACAAGTGAAGGTGATGCACGAGGCCAGTAAGGTGGCCTAAAATGCCAGCACCGCTTTGCAGACCAACGTCAAGGTTAGTTAACTCCCAACTGAACTTTTGAATCATGAAAAAACTGTTGATGTTGTTTCGCTGCCCATATGTGCATCTACTATCATGGGTCTATGTTTCGTATCTGATCACCCACTCGGGTGTCCTTGCCTTGGAGTTTAATATGCTTCCACTCCACTCGACTGTTGGTGAGTCGAGTGTTTGTCCAAACCGGTGGAGGCACGCGAAGTGCACCCACTGGGTGTAGTCCCCGAGACCACGATCGACTGCTTGCTGTCGACTGGGGTCTGAGAATCTACACTTTCCTTCTTTCTTCTTTTTTTGACTCAAGCTGGGCAGACCATGCCGGGTGTTTATCCAGACCAATGGGGGCATGCTAAGTGCACCCACTGGGTGTAGTTCCCGAGACTATTGTTGAATGTTTGATTTGATAGTAGTCTTAGAGTAACTTTCACTGTGATTGTCTTTCTGTCAACTGATATATCTCTCTCGCTCACTGCAGAGGTCTTGTGATCTTGGGGCTCGACTTTCTGAGTTGAACAAGCAGCAAATCAGCCTCACTCTTGACCTTGAACTGGCAAATCAGCCCCATGGTGGGCGCCATGCTCAGGAAGAAACAGCTATCATGGGAGGTAACCAATCGAGACTTGTCCACCTTGTGACTCGCGCCTTTCAGTGTTTTTTCTTTCAGTCCCTTTGAACCGAGTGACTTCACACGAACAGATGTGCGTAGTGAAAACCGTCAGCTTCAAGCTCGTCTGAAGAGTGTTGTTTCTTTAGTGAGAATGAAGGAAGCTCTGGAGCAGAAGGGTCTGGACCTTGCTGCTGCTCAGAAGGAGGCGCGAAATAAGACAACGCTTGCGGACAAGAAGCTGGCTTCGATCAGCAAGTTGGAAGAGGAGAACTCGAAGCTGAAGACTGCCATCTCTTATGCCAATCGGGAGATTGAGGAACTGAAGAAAGATAAGGAGAACCTGACCAATGAAGTCGGAAGCCTCAAAGCCAAGACGGGCGAGCTGGAATCCTATCTGGGACAGCTTGCTTCAAAAACTGGTCTTGAAGCTTGAAGGTATCATCGTTCGACTGATTGGTTGCCGTCCATTGGAATGTCTTGTTATACTGTCAACTCACCATTTTCCTCGATTGTGCAGAACTTTGCCAGGACTTTGAGGCTGAGACTGGGCGGGTTGAGATGGGTCTGTACCCCATCAATTGTCATGTTAAAGATGATGTTGTGATGAGCTTGCTACGGTTGGATAGTGTTGTTGCTTATCTGGCTCGACTGAAGGCGGCGATGACTCGGGTTGATGCCGAACTCTGGCCTCGGCCGGAACTTTCACAAGGTCTCGAGTTGCTAATGACTCGACTGAACCAGATCCCTGGCCGAGTGCAGGAATGGAAGAAATCATCTGCTCGCTATGGTGCTGATGTTGCCCTGTCATTGGTCCAAGTGCACTGCAAAGACGCTAGAGAAGACAAGCTGGCGGCCCTCAAGGTTGTGAACACTAGGAAGCACACCTTCCAGTCCTTCATGGACACCTTCCTCGAGGCTGCCACTCGCATTGCAGACAGCATTGACCTTGACAGTTTCTGTGATCCTGCTAGCCCCTCTCATGATGAGTGACCGAGAAACATTATGCCTCACACTAATTTGCCTCAGAACACCGAGTGATCATGTAATCGGTAAACTCTTTCAGGCTTGATGCCTGAGTACTCTTGTCCGCTGCAGTTCGAAAATTTTGTGGGGTTTATCCGAATTTGAATTTCTTTGAATATGGTGGCTTTTGCTCTACTTCTTATGCTGTTTCTGATTGTCCCTCGGTTCCGAGTGGATTTGATCTTCTCACCCTTTGCTGAATGAAAGTACATTGTACTTGTGACAGAGCTCAGTCATGGTGTTCAGTCGACACCTTGTCGTCCTTGCGGGTAGAGACGGAACATTGTATTTGTGACGTAGCTCAGAGGTAGTGCTCAGTCGATGCCTTGTCGTCTTTGCGGGTAGAGATGGAACATTGTATTTGTGGCGTAGCTCAGAGGTGTTCAATCGACACCTCTCGTCCCTGTGAATAGGAATAGAACGCATGTGTACTTGTGGCGTAGCTCAGAGGTGTTCAACCGACACCTCATCATCCCTGTGGATAGGGATGGAATGCACGTTGCACTTGTGGTGTAGCTCAGAGGTGTTCAATCGACACCTCATCGTCCTTGCGAATAGGGATGGAATGCACGTTGTGCTTGTGGTGGTGAAGTCCCCGAGTGGGAGGGTTGCTCTCCACTCGGAGTGTTTTTAACTTAGGCGATTACGGGGTCGCATCTAAGCCTCCAAGTGGGAGGGTTGCTCTCCACTTGGAGTGTTTTTAACTTAGGCGATTATGGGGTCGCAGCTAAGCCCCCGAGTGGGATGATTGCTCTCCACTCGGAGTGTTTTTTTAACTTAGGCAATTACGGGGTCGCAGCTAAGTCCCCGAGTGGGAGGATTGCTCTCCACTCGGAGTGTTTTTTAACTTAGGCGATTACGGGGTCGCGGCTAAGCCCCCTAGTGGGAGGATTGCTCTCCACTCGGAGTGTTTTTTAACTTAGGCGATTACGGGGTCGCAGCTAAGCCCCCGAGTGGGAGGGTTGCTCTCCACTTGGAATGTTTTTAACTTAGGCAATTACGGGGTCGCAGCTAAGCCCTCGAGTGGGAGGGTTGCTCTCCACTCAGAGTGTTTTTTAACTTAGCCGACTACGGGGTCGTAGATAAGCCCCTGTGTGGGAGGGTTGCTCTCCACTCAGAGTGTTTTTTAACTTAGGCGATTACGGGGTCGCAGGTAAGCCCCCGAGTGGGAGGGTTGCTCTCCACTCGGAGTGTTTTTTAACTTAGGCGATTACGGGGTCGCAGCTAAGCCCCCGAGTGGGAGGGTTGCTCTCCACTCGGGATGTTTTTTTAACTTAGGCGATTACGGGGTCGTAGCTAAGCCCCCGAATGGGAGGGTTGCTCTCCACTCGGAGTGTTTTTAACTTAGGCGATTACAGGGTCGCGGCTAAGCCCCCGAGTGGGAGGGTTGATCTCCACTCGGAGTGTTTTTAACATAGGCCAATCGGGTTTGCAGCTAAGTTACCCACTGGGGGATTTTACACACAGATGCTTATAGGAAACTAATCATTATGATATTGAAAAAATCTTGTCTTCGGAAAGCAAACTGAAACACTTTTATTACAACTCGTCAAGTCGAGTGATCTATGTGTAGAAGTGACGGAGCAGCTCTGCATTCCACGCTCGTGGCTCATCTATCTTCTTGGATATGTTGTAGATGTGGTAGGCTCCATTGTGAAGCACCTTGGTGATGATGAAGGGGCCTTCCCAAGCTGGGGCCAGCTTGTGAGGTCGCTTCTGATCCACTCGAAGAACCAGGTCTCCCTCTTGGAATCCTCGTCCTCTGACGTTCCGGGTGTGGAGCCAACATAGGTCTTGCTGATAAATGGTCGACCGGATCAAAGCCATCTCGCGCTCCTCTAGGAGATCAACGGCATCTTCTCGTGCTTGTTCCGCTTCAGCTTCTGTGAATAGTTCCACTATGGGGGCATTGTGCAGCAAATCACTCGGGAGCACGGCCTCTGCACCGTACACCAAGAAGAAAGGAGTCCGGCCAGTCGACCGATTTGGTGTTGTCCTCAGCCCCCATAAGACGGAAGGCAACTCGGTTATCCAGGCACTAGCAGCATACCTGAGATCGCGCATCAAGAAGGGTTTTAATCCTTGGAGAATCAAACCGTTCGCCCTATCAGCTGGTCCATTCGACTGGGGACGTGCGACAGATGCATAATTGACCCGAGTGCCTTGGGTTGCACAGAACGCCTTGAACTCGTCAGAATCAAAGTTGGAGCCATTATCTGTGATAATGATGTGAGGGACTCCATATCTGAATATCAACTCCCTGACGAAACTGACAGCAGTGCTTGCGCTGAGGTTCTTGATGGGGTTAGCTTCAATCCACTTGGTGAACTTGTCGACTGCTACGGGCACATGGGTGAAACCACTTGCACCGGTCTTGAAGGGGACGACCATATCTAATCCCCAAACTGCAAATGGCCAAACGAGAGGTATAGTCTTCAAGGCGTACGCTGGCTTGTGGGACATGTTGGAATAGAACTGATAGCCTGCACGCTTGTCGACTATATCCTTTGCCATTTCGTTTGCCCGAGGCCAATAGAATCCCGCTCGGTATGCTTTGGCCACGATGGTCCGAGAGGATGCATGGTGACCACAGGTCCCCGAGTGGATATCGTTTAAGATCATTCGACCTTCTTCAGGGGTGATGCAGTGCTGGGCTTTCTCTGTAAAGCTGATCTTTCATCACTGTAAAGGCTTTGGATCGACGGACTATCTGACGGGCTTCGTCTTCATCTTCTGGGAGCTTCTTTCAGAGAATGTATGTGATAGACAGCACTGTCCAGTCGGGTGTGATCACTAGGAGTTCCATGATCAAGTCGACCTCGGCTGGAATCTCAATCTCAGTCGGGTTGGTTGAACTTATCGGTTGCGGGGGCTCTTCCTTGAAGGGATCCTCTTGTATGGACGGGGTATGGGGATGTTCCAGGAACACATTGCTGGGGATAGGCTTCCGAGTGGAACCTATCTTGGTCAAATCATCCGCCGCTTGATTCTTGAGTCGGGGTATGTGGTGGAGCTCTAACCCCTCAAACTTCTTCTCCAACTTTCACACTGCATTGCAATAACCAGTAATTGCAGGGCTCCTGACATCCCATTCTTTCATCACTTGATTGACCACTAAATCTGAGTTGCCATAGACCATCAGGCGCCGGACGCTGAGTGAGATGGCCATACGCAATCCATATAAAAGTACCTCGTATTCAGCTTCATTGTTGGAAGAATCAAAGTGAATCTGAAGGACATAACTGAGCTTGTCTCCTTGTGGGGATACTAAAACCACTCCTGCGCTAGAGCCATTCAACATTTTGGACCGATCAAAGAATATGGTCCAATGTTCTGACTAGATTTGAGTCGGCTGTTGTTGTTCTATCCACTCTGCGAGGAAGTCTGCAATTGCATGAGACTTGATGGCCTTCTTTGCCTCAAACTTGATATCCAATGGAAGAAGTTCGATCGCCCATTTAGCCACTCGACCACTTGCATCTCTATTATTCAGAATCTCTGACAAAGGAGCATCACTGACGACTAAAACTAAATGATCAGAGAAGTAGTGTGCAACCTTTTTCATGGTTAAGTAAATCCCATAAACAAGCTTCTGATAGTGAGGGTATCTCTGCTTGGATGGGGTCAAAACTTCTGAAATGTAATAGACTGGGCACTGAACTTTGAAGGCTTTTCCTTCCTCTTCCTGATCGACCGTGAGCACTATGCTGACAACTTGTCCTGTGGTCGGGATGTAAAGCAAAAGAGGCTCCTTGCTGATTGGAGCAGCAAGCACCAGCTGGGTGGAAAGCAGGGCTTTGAGTTCTTCAAATGCTACTTCAGCTACATCATTCCGCTCGAACTTGTCAGACTTCTTCATTAGTCAGTAAAGAGGCAATGCCTTTTCACCGAGTTGTGAGATGAGTCGACTCAATGCAACCAAGCAACCAGTGAGCTTCTGAACATCATGCACTCGCACTGGGCATTTCATTCGGAGGATTGTGCCAACCTTCTCTGGATTTGCATCGATTCCTCATTTAGAAATGAGAAAACCGAGTAACTTTCCGCCTGGGACTCCGAATGTGCATTTTGATGGATTGAGCTTGATATCGTACCTTCTCAGGTTGGCAAAGGTTACGGCGAGGTCAGTCAGCAGGTCGGAACCTTTGCGTGACTTAACCATGATGCCATCCATGTAAGCTTCCACGTTCCGACTGATCTGAGTGAGCAGACACTTCTGGATCATGTGCATGAACGTGGCGCCAGCATTCTTGAGGCCAAAGGGCATGGTGACATAACAAAAGCACCCGAACAGGGTGATGAAGGCAGTCTTGATCTCATCGGGTCCAAATAGTCGGATCTGATGGTACCCGGAATAAGCGTCCAGGAAGGACAGTCGCTCGCACCCCGCAGTCGAGTCGACTATCTGGTCGATGCGGGGCAGCGTAAAATGATCCTTCGGGCAGGCCCGATTGATGTGATTGAAGTCAATGCACATTCGTATTGATTTGTCTTTCTTAGGAACCATAACAACATTGGCGAGCCACTTGGAGTGGTAGATCTCGCAAATGAACTCTGCGGCCAGGAGTCGAGCCACTTCTTCACCAATGGCTTTCCTTTTCTCCGTGGCGAACCAACGAAGATGCTCTTTGACCGGTTTTTTGCTTTCGAGTAGGCGCGCAAACGGTGCTCAGCCAGTCCCCTGGGTACACCTGGCATGTCAGACGGCTTCCATGTGAAGATGTCCTAGTTCTCACAGAAGAACTGGGTGAGTGTGGCTTCCTATTTGCTGTCGAGCATTGTGGAAATATTAGTCGGAGGAGCACTGGGGTCGGTCGGGTGGATGTGAACCGGTTTGGTTTCCCCGGCTGACTGGAACGCGGACTCCGAGGCAGGCCTCTTGGCATGCAGCAAATCACTCGGATCTGCCGTCCTTTTGTGCTCTTGGAACTCCACCGCTGCCATCTGCTCATCTGCTATCTTTGCACCATCCTGGAGGCAATCCTCTGCTTTCTTCGAGTTACTATAGATGGTAATCGCGCCTTTGGGGCCAGGCATCTTCATTTTGAGGTACACGTAGCATGGTCGAGCCGTGAAGCTCGCATAGGCAGGTCTGCCCAGAATGACATGGTACGCACTTTCAAAATCCACCACTTCAAACATCAACTTCTCTTTGCGGTAATTCTTCTCGTCGCCGAAAACCACATCGAGAGCTATCTGGCCGAGTGACTCATCTTTCTTTCCAGGGATAACTCCGTGGAACCTCATGTTACTTTGCTCAGTTTAGACATCGGAATGCCCATTCCTTTAAGAGCTTCGGCATACAAAATATTGAGGCCACTGCCGCCATCCATCGGAACTTTGGTCAATCGCGTGCCTCCAACAACTGGGTCGACCACCAGCGCCTGCCGCCCAGGGGTAGCCACTCGCGGTGGGTGGTCCAACTGATCGAATGTGATAGGAGTCTTTGACCATTTCAGATATTTGGGTGTCACCGGAGCGACCATGTTCACTTCCCAGTTAATGACTTTCAGTCGACTTCTACTCTCGACATCAGCAAATATCACCAGGGTGGCATTAACTTGGGGGTACCCACGTTCCTCTTCTTATTTGTCTTCCTCCTTTCCCGAATCCTTATCCTTTTCACTGGGCCGACCCTTCTTCTGGAAGCTCTGGATCAGGAGTCGACATTGTCGAGTGGTATGCTTGGGAAGGATCAGATTCCCCTCTTCATCCTTCTTGGTGTGAATATGACACAGCAAATCCATCACATCATTCCCATCTTGATCTTTCACTTTCTTGGGATTCCAGGGCCCTTTGGGCTTCCCCTTGAACTTCCCTCGATTTAACACTACTGCCTCGGTAGGCCCTGCTACCTCAGCCTTTCGCTTCTGCTTCCGACTGGAATTCCCTCCTCCAGTGTCCTAGGCGACTATTTTATGCTTGCCACTCTGGAGTCGGTCCTCCTCTTCACCATTAGCATATTTTGTGGCAATCTCCATCATCCGATTCAGAGTCATATCTCATGTCCGACCGAACTTCAGATTGAGCTCTCTGTAGCGAACGCCTTCCTTGAAGGCACAGACTGCTTGGTGATCTGACACATTCTCCACTGAGTGGTGCAGAGTGATCCATCTTTGGATGTAGTCTCTCAAGGTTTCATTTGGCTTTTGCACACAGTGTTGCAACTCCGGTAGACCGGCTGGTCTCTTGCAAGTGCCCTCGAATGTTCTGGTGAACATTCGGGCCAACTCATCCCAACTCAAAATACTCCCAGGGGCCAACTGATTGAGCCAGGATCTGGTAGAACCTTCAAGCATCAAAGGGAGGTGCTTCATGGACACCTTATCGCTGCCTCCGCTGATGTGCACAGCCACTCGGTAATCTTCAAGCCAAGTGTCGGGCTTCGACTCTCCCATGAACTTGCTGACACCAGCTGCCAATCTAAAGTTGTGGGGGATCTCCACGGCTCTGATGGCCCTTCCGAAGCACTCGGGGCCAGACACGTGGACCCTTTGTCTCTGTTCAGCCCTTCTCTGTATGCTCTGTTCCGGTCGACCAAGACCTGAACGAGGATTGGCCTCGCGTCGAACCCAGGCTCCCTTGGGTCGACTGGAACCCTGCGGTCATTACCGAGTGGATGCCTTTCATCATACCGCCGGGGCGCATATGACCCTCCCCTCGGGAGGGGAGAAGGCACTCGACGGTAGTTGTCACAGGCGAACTCACAGTCATCATTTCCATGAACTCTTCCCAAATGCCAATCCTGACGGTGCTCATGATCTCTTTGCCTCAACGGTGATCTAGGACTGTGTGCTGACTGAACGGTTTCCTCGCTTACCGACCGACTGTGAATTTTGTTCTGTGATTGGGACACCACAGAGTTTTGATGTCCTGCTGCCCGGAGCAACACTCTGATCTGTTCCAGGCCTCTCCCAGCCTCCCAACGGGAAGGCTGGATGGACTCCGCAATATGCGCAGCTGCTGCGAGATTCTGGATTGGTGTGCAGAATACCTGGGTTTCCGGTGGAAACAGTTGTCGCGTGTGCCGACTGTATCCGGGGATCAGTCGACGGGCGCGCTCATCGAGAGAATGCTAGAGATTATCCAAATGGTGCGCTCGGCCAGCATGGTCAGGCACACGTCCTCCAAGGCCCGAGCCTCGGCGGTTTCCCCTATGATGGGGGTATGGAGATCCTCCTCGTTGCGGCGATGCAGGTCCTCCCTCTTCTGCAAACTGAGAGGTTGAGGCTGGTACTCCTCGTGGCCGAGCAACTCGTCACAGACCCGGTTCTCGCTGTTGCGGCGGAAACCAGGTGGGCTACGATGGGAGTTGGCCATGAGAACCTCCACCGCAGGGTCACAACTCCCGCTCTCGGAAAGTGTGTCTACGAAGTCAGTCGACGGATCGACTGGACCGCAGTGATATATGTTGGGCTCGATCGCCGCGACCTGAGGGGTGAACGCCTGCCTAGCCAGCGCGTGCTTTACCCACCGCTGGAGCCGTGAGAGGCCCGACCGCTTGTGGTGGCGTCCAGCGGAATGAGAGGCCAACACGGGCGCCGACTGGTATGGAGTCGACAGCTGCCGGGGGAGCACGCCACGGGCTTTCGCACGGAAGTGTGATGAACCTCGGGTCGGCAGCGCCTCGACGTTGAGGGGGGCTTCCTGAGCCAGGCCGAATCGTCGGCAACGAACGTGAGTTCTCCAAGTCGGAACTCGTGGCCCATGATCAAACTGCCGCCGGAAACCATGTTGATGAAGACTGAAGAAATTGCAACCTCGCCGGAAATCACTAAGACGCTTGGCCCCATGGTGGGCGCCAATTGTTGTGGTACTAAGACTGACAGTAAGAATAGGGGGTACGTAGTAGGAGGCAAGGTCCTAGCTACGGTGAGGTTGTACGCAAGTGTTTATGAGTTCAGGCCCCACTCGGAGGAGATAAAAGCTCTACGTCTCGGTGCCCGGAGGCAGTCGAATGGATTTCAGTATATGCGTGTGTGTTACAGGGGGTGCGAACACTTACCTCAGAGGAGGAGGTGGCTTATATAGAGTGCGCCAGGACCACAGCTCCCCTCTGTTACAGAGGGTTCAATGTTCATAAAGGAGGGGCGTTACTGATAACGCCAGCTATAAGTGTCATTGATGTTCATGAAGACTACGGAGTGAATGTCCGACCGTTGCAGTTCCGTATGACTCCTGGTCTTCAAGGGTCGAGTGGTTCCTTGTATGGTCGAGTGATCTTCGGAAAGTTGGGATACCCGAGTGATATGATTGCTCGAGTGGATTGCACTCGACGTCTTCCTTGGGTACTCCCTATTATCTCTTGAGCTTCTTTGCTTCTAGGGTAGTGACCTTGGGTAGGGCACGTAGGTCAGGCCTATGACCCTACCCTAGGTCTGTATCCTCATCAGGTGGAACATGTACAAATGGCTATATATTAGGTATAGTATGTTACAAATGGTTGACAAATAGTCTAACTAAGATTGCACCCCTTCCTTTAAGCTAGACTTGGCCTTCTTGTTGATTGTATCAAAGTGAGATTTGAAGCGCGATATTCAATACTCCAAGTTTTTGACCTTGTTATAATAAATAACACTTTCCCATGCTTACAAATACTCGAACAACCATCAATCATGCATTCTTTCAAACATTGAATTGAGAATCTCCTCTCCCTTCCAATGATCATAGTCAGTGTTCTAGTAAAACTAAGAGAAACACAATTACACAAAAAAATTGAAGAAGAGATTTATAAGATGATCATTCGGCTCATCATCACACAAAACTCAATTATTGTTTTCAATGTGGAAGTTCTTTCGTACAAGGAGATCTCTGGCGTTTAACCTGTCATGTAACATCATCCAAAAAAAGAGATTTCTCTTGAGGAAGACCGCGTGATTTCTAGAAGTTTAGTATCACAACATTTCACATTTGATTTACATACTCCCACATTTATATACATAGACAACACACCTTTTTGTTGCCTGGACATAAGTTCATATAAATACAAACAATTTTTTAATGCTTGGAATTTAGAAATACACATTACCTACAGTATCTCGATCTAATACAAACATAAGAGGAATATAAGCTTGTAAACGAACTAACATTGTAATGCAACATAAATGTCAAAGCAACAATGGTTCACAACCCATAGTTTCCCTTATGACGCTTGTAACCATTGGATCATCCATCGCCCGCCTTGCATTGGGGGCAAACCCATAGAGAAAAGTTAGTTCAAGACCTCTCCCTTCATCTTGCATTTGACTCCCTCTACAGGAGAAATGAAATACTAGAAGGAAACAAAAGAAACAAGGAAAAAATCAGATCTCTCAACTAAGCAAAACAAGAAATACTAGAAAAACAAATCAAAGAAACATGTATAGAGCATGAACATGTGTTAAACATATTGAACAACGGGTATCTTTGCATATGTTTTGCTAGTGTACATTATACCTTGTAGATGGCGCCATCACCATCATTTTTCAACTCCATGATCGAACCATCCAGCAGCTAATCCATAGGCTCCTCTACACCATCTTCCACCTTCTCCTTGACATCCTATGGTAGTTTCACTTCCTAACCATATGAGATCACGTCTTCCAGTCTAGCAACTACGAAAATCCCCAGCTTTCTTTTCTACCCCTCTTGTTGTTTTCTTAGATCTAAAATAGCATGATATAGGGATCGTTGGTTGATGAGATAAGGGTGGTTAGATAAGTAACCCGTGTGCTGGATCATTGTTGGTGCGAGCTAGCATTCTCCAATGTGAACCATGCAAACAACATTCGGTGACAAGTTCTGACAGATACTATAAAAAATTCATTGAATGTGGTTACTGGAGTAACCTAAATTTGCATGTAGAGTAAAGTTTTACTATTCATTTGGGAGTAAAATATTACTGTTCATTTGGGAGTCTATAAAAACATGAACATTGTGGAGAAGAAGTACGACTTATAAAACATCAAGAGAAAAACAAATCGGCCTCCTTACTAAAACAAATAGATTTGCGTCATATGTTAAATAATGAGATGGAGCATAGACATGTCTTTCGTGAATCAGATTGAGTATAGACTTGTATTCATATTTTTATTTGATAAGCGTACCCTCTATTATTGAGTTTGTTCATTACTAAAAAAATAAGTGTTTGTATGCCAGATAAACACTTTTCTTAAAAAAAATCCTAGAATTTTTATGAACATTTTAAAAAAATGTCATTAACACTTTTTAAACCTATGAACATTTTCTCGAATGGTACCAACATTATCTTGAATGTCAAGAATATTTCTTATAACTATGTGATTTCTTTTTTAAGCCACGTGCATATATTTTTTTAAATGCGCGAACATGTTTTTTAACCGCGTGAACATTGTTTTGAGCAACAACAATAGGGAAAACCCCTACTATAAATCTTTTTCATTAAGGTTGGTGGAACATGTACAAATGGCTATATATTAGGTATATAGTATGTTACGAATGGTTCACACGTAATCTAACTAAGATTGCACCCCTTCCTTTAAGCTAGACTTGGCCTTCTTGATGATTGTATCAAAGTAACATTTGAAGCGTGATATGCAATATTCCAAGTTTTTGACCTTGTTGTAATAAATAACACTTTCTTGTGCTTACAAATACTAAAACAACCATCAATAACGCATTCTTTGAAACCATGAATTGATTATCTCCTCTCCCTTCCATGAGCATCTCTACAACAGCATAGTCAGTGTTCCAGTCAAAACTATGGGAAACACAATTGCACAAAAACAATTGAAGAACAGATCTATAAGATGATCATTCGGCTCATCATCACACAAAACACAATTATTGGTTTCAATGTGGAAGTTCTTTCTTACCAGGAGATCTCTGGTATTTAACCTGTCTTGTAACATCATCCAAAAGAAGAGTTTTCTGTTTAGGAATACTGCATGATTTACATATCCACTAGGAAGGCGTTGTAGCATCAGGAGGATTTCAAATGAGTTCATATTCTTTTGTTGGAATACTTATTGCTATCCCACTAGACTGCGAAGTCTCTTTGATGTTGTTGCAAATCATGCCATTTAAAAGCTTCAACATTATTGTGCTTTTTTGGACAATAATGGATGACATTGGTACGTGAAACATATTATAGAAGTGATCAGAAAATAGTTGTTTGAAGTGGCAACGGTGATGTTTATGTCTTTGGTGTACGACAACAACTATGGGAATCTTGCCTAAAGATTCTCATCTTTCCACCTATCAAACTAGAGCTTTACTATGTTTCTCGAAGCAGGTTTACAAATTCTCTTATTCTGAAATCCTCCAATATAGAGCAACAACCTCTCCAACAGAAAGATCCAACTCTATTGGGATAGCGAGGCACCTCAACATCACTACAATATGTATTTTAAATAAATTGAGCCCAAGGTATATCATGCTGCTTGAAAAACTTGTATAAGAATTTAATGAGAAGAGCACTATTGTGTGCTCTGAGATCAAGAACACCAACGCCACCAGGTCTTTTAGGAAGGCATACATTTTCCCCATTTAATTGACCACACAAGTTCCATGCTTATTAATTTCTTTACATACTAAAGAAAAATTCTAGCATTTTTTTTGAAAGTGGTCTAGGATTATGAAATGTACTCTAATGTGAAACATGGCAAAGATGTGGACCGCATAAATTGCTAGATTCACCAACCTACCAAAGTATCGCAACATTGAAGGAATCCGAGATAGTCTTTTGTCAAGTTTGGACACCATAGGCATCCGATAATCCACTTTAGGTTTACTAGAACCCATAAGATCCCAAGATAATTGAAAGGCATAGCTCTTTTTTACAAGCACGAATGTTAGCTGAAAACACAGCTATTTCATCAGATATTTTAATTCAGACCAAAGAGGACTTGTTGTAGTTAACTTTCAAACTAGTAAATTGTGAATAAAAAATTGTAGGACATCAGGTTTGATAGTTGCTCTAGTTCTATAGGCATGATAATAAGTGTATCTTGCATATTGGATAATAGGATATCTCATAGTATGATGATTGTCAATAGGAAAGCTGAGATGTTCATTGTGCGATGATTCATTAACCAGGATCTGTAGAAGTTCGACCACAAGAATGTAAATGGGAGGTAAGAGAAGGTCTCCCTGTCTCACCCTCTTTTATAGTTATTTTTAGTTATTATTTTTTGTAAGGCACGTGAAGGAGATAAAAAACTACCTTGTACATCTTATCCATCTTTTCTCGCCCTGCTCTGACCTCTACTGGCCATCCCTATCGAAGCCATTCTTGTGCCTTATGTATATCATGATAGAATGACACATAGATAATGGATATAATAAAATATATAATGGCCTTGTCATAGTAAGAAAACATACATGAGGCGTGCTATAAGCAACACGATCATTAGATCCGATGTAGTGTTCCTCCGTCTCAGAGAAAAGGTAGTCCATGACCTATTCCTTCATCCTAAACTTGACTCCCGTTACTGGAGATATGAAATACCAAAAGGAAACAAAAGTAATGGGAAAAAGAATCACATATCTCTAGTAGACAAAGCAGCGAAATCTAGAAAAAACATAGAAACATGTATAAAGAATGAACATGTGTTGGATCTACCTAACATGTATTTGTCCATATGTTTAGTAGTACACATCATACGTGGAAGAGGGCGCCATTACCACCATGTCTGATCTCCATGATCCGGCCATCTGGAAGCCAATCTGGTGGCTCCTCCATGCCATCTTCCACCTTCTCCATAACATCCTCCACTAGCGTCACCTCCTCGCCATATGACATTAAGTCTTCCATTACTAAAACTCTCATAATCGCGCCCTTCTCTGTCAAACCCTCGTCTTTTTTTCTCAGATACAAAGGAGCATGAGAACGAGAATGTTGGCAAATCAGGGGGGGTGGCTAGATATCTAATCTATTCAGGGTAGGAACTTCGCCGCCACCGGGCGACTTGATTAGGGCTAGATAGCACACCTATCACCCACAATTGCTCTATTTGTTGCCTTTTATAGACTGGTCTTATTTCCCTCCTTGGATTGGGCCGGCGGCTACTCTAGATGGGCTGACTGGGCCAGTTAACCACAGTAGTCCAAAAAGCCACAAGAATAACTGCCCATAGGAAGCCACGGGGATGGGTGTGCTAAAGCTAATTTTGTGGTTATCCAACGGACAGAGATGCCAATGACATGTGATCTGAAGGCTAAAAAGGCTTAATGCATGAGTAGGCTAGGAGAGTGCCCAGTTTCATTGTTCTAAATTATTTTCCCGGGGATACCATATAAGATCACATAAGTTGTGGCAGTAGACAATATCATTTTATCCATATAAGACATTTATCTCCAAAGCCAAAATATTTCAGCATGAAGTAGATGGTATTGTATTCCACCTTGTCAAATCCTTTCTCAAAATCAATCTTAAAAAGTAAATTAGTTTCTTAGATTTATGACACATATGGATGTACTCAAATTCCCAAGCTAGACATTCTCGAATAATTGTGCTTTTGATGAATGAATCCATATTGACTATTACTAATAAGTGGAAAGACAATATCTTGGTCTCTATTTGCTAACAATTTTGTAATGATTTTAATGGGCATACTCACAAGGGAGATGGGCTTAAAATCATTAAGGTTCTTTGTGCTTTACTTTTTAGGTATCAATACAATGTAGGTGGAATTAACACGACATAAATTAACCTTCTCAATCAAAGTAGGATTATCGATCCAACTATTATAGTATTTTCAATAATTCTGAAAGTGCTCAAAGCATTCTAAAAGTTTAGTATCCACAACATTTCACATTTGATTAACATACTCCCACATTTATATACATAGACAACGCACCTTTTTAGTTGCCTAGACATAAGTTCATATAAATACAAACAATTTTTGACGCTTGGAATTTATAAATATACAATACCTACAGTATCTCCATCTAATAGAAACATAAGAAGGATATAAGCTTGTAAAACAAACTAACACCATAACGCAACATAAATGTCAAAGCAACAACAGTTCACAACCCATAGTTTCCCTTATGACACTTGTAGTCGTTCGACCATCCATCGCCTGCTTTGCGTTGGGGGCGAAGCCCATAGAGAAAAGTTAGTTCAAGACCTCTCTCTTCATCCTGAATTTGACCCCCTCTACATGAGAAATGAAATACTAGAAGGAAACAAAAGCAACAAGGAAAAAACCTGATCTCTTAAGTAAACAAAACTAGAAGAAAAAAATTCAATGAAACATGCATAGGGCATGAACATGTGTTAAACATATCGAACAACGTGTATCTTTGCATATGTTTGGTAGTATATGTGATACCTTCTAGATGGCGCCATCATCACCATGTTTGAACTCAATGTGCCAACCATCCGAGGGACTATCCAGTGGCTCCTCTGAACCATCTTCCACCTTCTCCTTGACATCCTATGGTAGTTTCACTTCCTCACGATATGAGATCAAGTCTTCCATTCTCGCAACTCCGAAAACTCTTCGACTTTCTTTTCTACCCCTCTTGTTGTTTTCTTAGATCTAAAATAGTATGAGAAAGATATTGTTGATTGACGAGACAAGGATGGCTAGATAAGTAAACCATGCGCATGATTATTGTCGGTGCGAGCTAGCATTCTCCAATGTGAACCATGTGAACAACATTCAGTAACAAGTTCGCACAGATAGTACTATAGACAATTCATTACATATGATGACCAGAGTAATCTAATGGCATGTGTAGTAAAGTATTACTGTTCATTTTTGGAGCCTGTGAAAACATGAACAATGTGGAGAAGAAATACGAGTTGTAAAACACCAAGAGAAAAACAAACCCGCCTCCTTACTAAAAATAAGAGATTTGCCTCACATGTTAAATAATGAGATGGAGCATAGACACCTTTTTCACAAATCAGATGGAGTATAGACTTGTATGCATGTTGATATTGTATTAATTTTTATTGATTTTGTGGCCAAAGGACAACGAACTTTTTACATATCATGAACATTTTTCTTAAAAAAATTCCTAAATGTTTAATGAACTGTCTAAAAAAATGTCATTAACACTTTTTAAACGTGTGAACATTTTTTAATCCACACGAATATTTTGTTAAACGTGTGATCATTTAAAAATGTCATGAACACTTTTAAAAAAAATTGTCTGAAATATTTTATGAATATTTTTAAAATAATGTCATGAAGATTGTTTAGAAATGTGTGAACATTTTTTAAGCCTCGTGAATATTTTGTTAAAAATGTGTGAAACATATTTTGAATTGTGTGAACATTTTTTCCATACACAAAGTTCAAATGTTCACACACTTCGAAAAATGTGTTTGTGCATTTTTAACAATATTCTTCATTAGACTTCGGTAAATGTTCATACATTTATAAAAAAAATCATGAATTTCATAAGAATGTTTGTACCATTTAAAAAAATGTCCGCATGTTATAAAAAGGTTCATGACATCTTTTAAAAAAATCACGCAATTTAGACAAAAAATCATGACATATAAAAAGTGTGTGTAACCATTTAAAGTTTTTTTAACAACATTTACAAAAAATGTTAATGCATTTAAAAAAATCATGATGATTTTGAATTTTATTCGCATAACTAAAAAATTCATGCGACATAAGAAAATGTTCATAACCATCTAAAACAACTTGCTAGATATACAAAAATATTGATGAAAATATGAGAACTTGTTCGTTGTACTTTTTTAACATGTTCAAGAAATATAAAAAACATCCCCTCCCCTTTTTTCAAAAAAGAACATGCAAAAAATGAGAGGATAAATAAATAATAAAACAATAAGAAAAAATCTAAAAACAAGACAGGCGGATATTTTTTTAGAGAAAAACACAGGAAAAACCCTGAAATGAAAACATTTCAAAAACGCAAACAAGGTTCCCAAAATGAGGCAATACATTTTTTTGAGCAACAACAGTAGGGAAAACCCCTATTGTAACTCTTTTTCATTAAGATTGGTGGAACATGTACGAATTGCTATATATTAGGTATAGTATGTTACAAATGGTTCACAAATAATCTAACCAAGATTGCACCCCTTCCTTTAAGCTAGGCTTGGCCTTCTTGATGATTGTATCAAAGTGAGATTTGAAGCATCGTATGAAATATTCCTAGTTTTTGATCTTCTTGTAAGAAATAACACTACTCTTGTGCTTACAAATACTCCAACAACCAGCATTCAGGCATTCTTTGAAACATTGGATTGAGTATCTCCTCTCCCCTTTCATGAGCATCTCTACAATATCATAGTCAGTGTTCCAGTCAAAATTAAGAGAAACACAATTACACAAAACAATTGAAGAAGGGATGCATAAGGTGTTCATTAGTCTCATCACCACATGAACACAATTATTGGTTTCAATGTGGAAGTTCTTTCTTATGAGGAGATCTCTAGTATTTAACATGTCCTGTCACAACAGCCTAAAGAAGAATTTTCTATTTAGGAAGGCATCATAATTTCCATATCTGTTGGGAAGTCTTTGGAGTATCAGGATTTCAAATAAGTTCAAGATTTATTCTTTTGTTGGACTATTTATTGCTATGGGAGTAGAACTACCAAGTGTCTTTGTTGTTGTTGTTGTTGTTGTTGTTGTTGCTGTTGTTGTTGTTGTTGTTGTTGTTGTTGTTGTTGTTGTTGTTGTTGTTGTTGTTGTTGTCTACTAATGATATCCATTGCATTATGGGCTGTTATTACACATTATGGTACAATATTTATGCCTTTTCCCTCTTATTTTACGAGGTGTACATGAAGAAGGAGAATGTCGGCAGCTGGAATTCTGGACCGGAAAGGGTGCAAATCTGAGAGACCTATTCTGCACAACTCCAAAAGTCCTGAAAATTTACGGAGAATTATTTTGGAATATATAAAATAAATTGGGCAAAGAAATACCAGAGGGGGACCCACCAGGTGGCCACAAGCCTGGGGGCACACCCTACCCTCCTGGGCGCTCCCCAGAGCTTGTGGGCCCCATGGCAGGCCTTTGGTGCCCCTCTCTGCTATATGATGTCTTTTGACCTGGAAAAATCAAGAAGAAGTTTTCGGGACGAAGCGCCGCCGTCTCGAGGCGGAACCTGGGCAGAAGCAATCTAGGACTCCGGCGGAGCTGTTCTGCCAGGCAAACTTTCCTTTGGGAGGGGGAAATCGAAGCCATCGTCATCACAAATGATCCTCTCATCGAGAAGGGGTCAATCTCCATCAACATCTTCACCAGCACCATCTCCACTCAAACCCTAGTTCATCTCTTGTATCTGATCTTTGTCTCAAAACCTCAGATTGGTACCTGTGGGTTGCTAGTAGTGTTGATTACTCCTTGTAGTTGGTGCTAGTTGGTTTATTTGGTAGAAGATCATATGTTCAAATCCTAGAGGCTATCATATACCCCTCTGATTATGAACATGAATATGCTTTGTGAGCAGTTACGTTTGTTCGTGAGGACATGGGAGAAGTCTTGTTATAAGTAATTGATGCGTCCATTTTGCATCCTGCTTTTATATCGATATTTATTGCATTATGGACTGTTATTACACGTTATATCACAATACTTATGGCTATTCTCTCTTATTTTACAAGGTTTACATGAAGAGGGAGAATGCCGACAGCTGGGATTCTGGGCTAGAGAAGGAGCAAATATTGGAGACCTATTCTGCACAGCACCAAAAGTCATGAAACTCCATGAAAGTCATTTTGGGAATTAACAAAAAATATTCAGAGGAAAAAATACGTGAGGGGGGCCACCCACCACCCACGAGGGTGGGGGTGCGACCTACCCTCCTGGGCGCGCCCCCTGCCTCGTGGGCCACTTGGCAGCCCTCCGGTGCCCATCTTCTACTATATGAAGTCTTTTACCCTGGAAAAAATTGCAAGCAAGCTTACGGGACGAAACTCCGCCGCCACGAGGCGGAACCTTGGCGGAACCAATCTAGAGCTCCGGTGGAGCTGTTCTGCCGGGGAAACTTCCCTCCGGGAGGGGGAAATCGTCACCATCGTCATCACCAACGATCCTCTCATCGGGAGGGGGTCAATCTCGATCAACATCTTCACCAGCACCATCTCCTCTCAAACCCTAGTTCATCTCTTGTATCCAATCTTTGTACCAAAACCTCAGATTGGTACCTGTGGGTTGCTAATAGTGTTGATTACTCCTTATAGTTGATGCTAGTTGGTTTATTTGGTGGAAGATCATATGTTCAGATCCTGAATGCATATCAATACCCCTCTAATTATGAACATGAATATGATTTGTGAGTAGTACGTTTGTTCCTGAGGACATGGGAGAAGTCTTGCTATAAGTAGTCATGTGAATTTGGTATTCGTTCGATATTTTGATGAGATGTATGTTGTCTATCCTCTAGTGGTGTTATGTGAACGTCAACTACATGACACTTCACATTGTTTGGGCCTAGAGGAAGGCATTGGGAAGTAATAAGTAGACGATGGGTTGCTAGAGTGACAAAAGCTTAAACCCTAGTTTATGCATTGCTTCGTAAGGGGCTGATTTGGATCCATATGTTTCATGCTATGGTTAGGTTTTCCTTAATACTTCTTTTGTAGTTGCGGATGCTTGCAATAGGGGTTAATCATAAGTGGGATGCTTGTCCAAGAAAGGGCAGTACCCAAGCACCGGCCATCCACATATCAAACTATCAAAGTAACCAATGCGAGTCATATGAGCGTGATGAAAACTAGCTTGAGGATAATTTCCATGTGTCCTCGGGAGCGCTTTTCTCATATAAGAACTTGTCCAGGCTTGTCCTTTGCTACAAAAAGGATTGGGACACCTTGCTGCACCTTATTTAGTTTCATTGCTTGTTACGTGTTACAAATTATCTTATCACAAAACTATCTATTACCTACAATTTCAGTGCTTACAGAGAATACCTTACTGAAAACCGCTTGTCATTTAATTATGCTCCTCGTTGGGTTCGACACTTTTACTTATCGAAAGGACTACGATAGATCCCTTACACTTGTGGCTCATCAAAACTCTTTTCTAGCGCCATTGCCGGGGAGTGAAGCGCCTTTGGTAAGTGGAACTTGGTAAGGAAAAATTTATATAGTGTGCTGAAATTTACTGTCACTTGTTACTATGGAAACTAATCCTTTGAGGGGCTTGTTCGGGGTATCTTCACCCCGACCAGTAGAGCAACGAGTTTCTCCTCAACCTACTGAACCTACTGAAAATGTTTACTCTGAAATTCCTTCGGGTATGGTAGAGAAATTGCTAGCTAATCCTTTTACAGGAGATGGAACATTACATCCCGACTTGCACCTAATCTATGTAGATGAAGCTTTTGGATTATTTAATCTTGCAGGTATGCCTGAGGATGTTATTAAGAAGAAGGTTTTCCCTTTATCTTTGAAGGGAGACGCATTGACATGGTATAGGCTATGTGATGACATGGGATCTTGGGACTAGAAACGATTGAAATTGGAATTTCACCAGAAGTTCTATCTTATGCATATTGTTCATCGTGATCGTAAATATATATATAATTTTTGTCCTCGTGAAGGACAAAGCATCGCTCAAGCTTGGGGGAGGCTTAAGTCAATGTTATATTCATGCCCCAATCATGATCTCTCAAGAGAAATGATTATTCAAAAGTTTTATGCTCGGCTTTCTCTCAGCAATCGCACCATGCTCGATACTTCTTGTGTTGGGTATTTTATGATGAAGACTATTGAATTCAAGTGGGACTTATTGGAAAGAACTGAACGCAACTCTAAAGATTGGGATTCCGATGATGGTAAGGAGTCAGGTATGACATCTAAGTTTGATTGTGTTAAATCTTTTATGGATACCAATGTCTTCCATGAATTTAGCACTAAATATGGACTTGACTCCGAGATAGTAGCGTATTTCTATGAATCATTTGCTACTCATGTTGATCTCCCCAAGGAGAAGTGGTTTAAATATAATCCTCCCACTGAAGTAAAAGTAGTTGCAACTATTAAAGTTGAAGAAAATACTATCACTTATAATGATCCTATTGTCCCTACTACTTATATTGAGAAACCTCCTTTCCGTGTTAGGATAAAAGATCATGCTAAAGCTTCAATTGTGGTTCGTAAGGGTAATACTAAAACACCTACAGCACCTGAGAAAATTAAAGTTGAACCTAATATTGTTGTGGTTAAAGATCTCTTGGCTGATAATATTGATGGGCATGTTATTTATTTCTGTGATGAAGTTGCTAGAATTGCTAGACCCGATGCTAAGAAACATAGACCTGTAGTAGGCATGCCTGTTATTTCTGTTAAAATAGGAGATCATTGTTATCAGGGCTTATGTGATATGGGTGCTAGTGCTAGTGCAATACCTTATTCCTTACATCAAGAAATTATGCATGATATTGTACCTACTGAGGTAGAAGAGATTGATGTTACAATCAAGCTTGCCAATAGAGATACCATTGCACCAATTGGGATTGTTAGAGATGTTGAAGTCTTGTGTGGGAAAGTTAAATACCCTGTTGATTTTCTTATTCTTGGTTCCCCACAAGATAGCTTTTGTCCTATTATATTTGGTAGACCCTTCTTGAATACTGTTAATGCTAGAATTGATTGCAAAAAAGATGTTGTTACGATTGGTTTGGATGAGTTTAATTTTGCTAAATTTTGTAGACAACCCCATGATAAAGAATTGCCTAGTAAGGATGAAATTATTGGTCTTGCTTCTATTGTTGTACCTCCTAATGATCCTTTAGAACAATACTTTCTAGACCATGAAAATGATATGTTCATGAATGAAAGAAGGTAAATAGATGAAGTATTCTTTAAACAGGGTCCTATTTTGAAACACAACTTACCTGTTGAAATCCTAGGGGATCCTCCACCACCCAAGGGTGATCCCGTGTTTGAGCTCAAACCATTACCTGATACTCTTAAATATGATTATCTTGATGAAAAGAAGATATATCCTATTATTATTAGTGCTAACCTTTCAGAGCAGGAAGAGGAAAGATTATTGAAAACTCTGACGAAGCACCGTGCTACTATTGGATATACTCTTGATGATCATAAGGGCATTAGTCCCACTCTATGTCAACACAAAATAAAATTGGAGAAAGACGCCAAACCAGTTATTGATCACCAACGACGGTTAAATCCTAAGATGAAGGAAGTGGTAAGAAAGGAAATACTAAAGCTCCTAGAGGAAGGTATAATTTATCCCGTTGCTGATAGTAAGTGGGTAAGTCATGTCCATTGTGTCCCAAAGAAGGGAGGTGTTACTGTTGTTCCTAATGATAAAGATGAATTGATCCCGCAAAGAATTATTATAGGTTATAGGATGGTAATTGATTTCCGCAAATTAAATAAAGCCACTAAAAAGGATCATTACCCTTTACCTTTTATTGATCAAATGCTAAAAATACTATCCAAACATACACATTTTTGCTTTCTAGATAGTTACTCTGGTTTCTCTCAAATACGTGTATCAGCGGAGGATCAAGAAAAGACCACCTTTACTTACCCTTTCGGTACTTTTGCTTATAGATGTATGCCTTTTGGTTTATGTAATGCACCTGCTACTTTTCAAAGATGCATGATGGCTGTATTCTTTGACTTTTGTGAAAATATTTGTGAGGTATTCCTGGATGATTTCTCCGTTTATGGATCCTCTTTTGATGATTGCTTGAGCAACCTTGAACGAGTTTTGCAGAGATGCGAAGATACTAGTCTTGTTTGAATTGGGAGAAGTGCCACTTTATGGTGAATGAAGGCATTGTCTTGGGGCACAAAATTTTTGAAAGAGGTACTGAAGTTGATAAAGCTAAAGTTGATGCAATTGAAAAGATGCCGTGTCCCAAGGACATCAAAGGTATAAGAAGTTTCCTTGGTCATGCCAGTTTTTATAGGAGGTTCATTAAGGACTTTTCTAAATTTCTAGGCCTCTGAATAATCTATTACAAAAAGATATTCCTTTTGTCTTCGATGAGGATTGTGTAAAAGCATTTGAAATACTTAAGCAAGCTTTGATTTTTGCACCTATTGTTCAACCACCTAATTGGAATTTACCCTTTAAAATTATGTGTGATGCTAGTGATTATGCTGTAGGTGTTGTTCTAGGACAAATAGTTGATAAGAAACTAAATGTTATTCAATATGGTAGTAAAACTCTAGACAGTGCCCAGAGAAATTATGCTACTACTGAAAAAGAATTTTTAGTAGTTGTATTTGCTTGTGATAAGTTCAGACCTTATATTTTTGATTCTAAAGTAACTATTCACACTGATCATGCTGCTACTAAATATCTTATGGAAAAGAAAGATGCTAAACCTAGACTTATCAGATGGGTCCTCTTGCTACAAGAATTTGATTTACATATTATTGATAGAAAGGGAGCTGAGAACCCCGTTGCAGACAACTTGTCTAGGTTAGAGAATATTCTTGATGACCCACTACCTATTGATGATAGCTTTCCTGATGAACAATTAGCTGTCATAAATGCTTCTCGTACTGCTCCATGGTATGCTGATTATGCTAATTACATTTTTGCTAAATTCATACCACCTAGTTTTACATACCAGCAAAAGAAAAGGTGTTTCTATGATTTAAAACTTACTTCTGGGATGGCCCACACCTTTACAAAGAAGGAGTAGATGGTGTTATTAGACGTTCTGTGCCTGATCATGAACAGGAACAGATCCTACGCAAGTGTCACTCTAAGGCATATGGAGGACACCACGCTAGAGATAGAACTGCACATAAGGTATTGTAATCTAGTTTTTATTGGCCTACTCTCTTCAAAGATGCCCGTAAGTTTGTCTTGTCTTGTGATGAATGTCAAAGAATTGGTAATATCAGTAGACGTCAAGAAATGCCTATGAACTATTCTCTTGTTATTGAGCCATTTGATGTTTGGGGCTTCGATTATATGGGACCTTTTCCTGCCTCTAATGGGTATACACATATTTTAGTTACTGTTGATTACGTTACTAAGTGGGTAGAAGCTGTTCCAACTAGTACTGCTGATCATAACACCTCTATTAAAATGCTTAAAGAAGTTATTTTTTCGAGGTTTGAAGTCCCTAGATACTTAATGACTGATGGTGGTTCACATTTTATTCATGGTGCTTTTAGTAAAATGCTTGCTAAGTATGATGTTAATTATAGAATTGCATCTCCTTACCACCCACAGTCTAGTGGCTAAGTAGAGCTGAGTAACAGAGAGCTTAAATTAATTTTGCAAAAGACTATTAATAAATCTAGAAAGAATTGCTCCAAGAAACTTGATGATGCATTATGGGCCTACATAACTGCATATAAATATCCTATGGGTATGTCTCCATATAAAATGGTTTATGGAAAAGCATGCCATTTACCTCTTGAACTAGAACATAAGGCATATTGGGGTATTAAAGAGCTCAATTATGATTTCAAACTTGCCGGTGAGAAGAGGTAGTTTGACATTAGCTCACTTGATGAATGGAGAACCCAAGCTTATGAAAATGCCAAACTATTTAAGGAAAAGGTTAAAAGATGGCATGACAAAAGGATACAAAAGCGTGAGTTTAATGTAGGTGACTATGTGTTGCTTTTCAACTCTCGTTTAAGTTTTTTTTGCAGGAAAACTTCTTTCTAAATGGGAAGGCCCTTAAGTTATCAAGGAAGTCTATCGTTCCGGTGCCATGAAAATTAACAACTTTGAAGGCACAAATCCGAAGGTGGTGAACGGTCAAAGAATCAAACATTACATCTTAGGTAATCCAATAAATGTTGAAACTAACGTTATTGAAACTGTAACCCCGGAGGAATACATAAGGGACACTTTCCAGAACATTCCAGACTCCGAAAAGGAATAGGTACGTGGTGCGGTAAGTAAATCGACTCCAAAACAATTCTAACAGCAATTTTTCTCCATTTTGAAATATTTAAGAAAATAGGAAAATAAGTAGTCTGGGAAGGACACGAGGCATCCACGAGGGTGGAGGGCGCGCCCTACCCCCCCTAGGCACGCCCCCTGCCTCGTGGGCACCTCGTGTGCTCTCCGGACTCTGTTTTCTTGCACGATACTTCTTTTGGTCGGTAAAAATTCATTATATAACCTCCCGAAGGTTTTGACCACCGTATCACGCAAATATCCTTTGTCTTTGTTTCGAGCTGTTTTTCTGACATATCTAGATCACCATGATGTCTTCAAGCGCCCCCAAGGACAAACTTTTCGAGAATGTCATCAACCCCTATCTCACGGAGGTGCTGCGACACCCTCAAACCATTGAGATGCATGAGGGGGTGCTGCACATCCGCGATGTTGAGGGACCAAGGAGGACAGGAAGCATGGAGACAAAACTCGAAGCAATGGAGCAACAAGTTTTCAAGTGCCAAGGAATGCTGGAACGTGGACTCAACTCCAACCACATGATGATCGCGGAGTTCACCAACAAGCACAAGCTGGACACCAAGAACATTGAGGAGACCATCTTCAAGCTTCACGAGAAAATCGAGCACCTCCAAGCCCAAATCTACGACCTGCAAAACCAAAACTGTGAGTATGAATATAGATTCAAGAGGATGAGTTTGGCTGCAGATTTGAGGATCCCGGTGACTCGATCATCTTTCTATGATGGGGAGCCTATGCCTTGGAAGATGGAGGACAAGCCTACATCATCAACAGCACCACCCTCTTCACCAGCAAAGGAGACATAATCACATGGGTATGGGCACTCCCCTTGGCAACTACCAAGCTTGGGGGTGTGTGCCCCGGTATCATATCACCATCACACTCCTATTTTTACCATTTTACTTAGTTCGATCCTTTTAGTAACATCTCGATCTAGTAGAATAAAGTTTTGGTATGATTTAGTTTTGAGTTTTGCCTTATGGTGCCTTTATGTAATCAAGTCCGTGAGCCATATATAATAAAGATTAGTGTTGAGTCAAGGACTTTGCTGTTTTTCCATGATCTTGAAATAATAAAAAGAAAACGTAATAATAAAAAGGAATAAAGATATCATATTGATCTTATGAAGAGTAATGACTTCACATATAAAGAGTATGATGAATAAAAGTTGTTGAGAGTTGGCAAACATAGTTCTGGTCATTGTTGCAATTAATAGGAAGTAATAAAGAAAGAGAGGTTCTCACATTCAAATATACTATCTTGGACATCTTTTATGATTGTGAGCACTCATTAAAATATGACATGCTAAAAGAGTTGACGTTGGACAAGGAAGAAACGTAATGGGCTATGTTATCTTATATCTGAGATAAAGTATATTGTCATGGATCATCCAACATGTTGAGCTTGCCTTTCCCTCTCAAGCTAGCCAAATTCCTTGCATCAAGTAGAAATTACTTGTGCTTCCAAGATACCCTTAAACCAGTTTTGCCATGAGAGTCCACCAAATGTACCTATGGATTGAGTAAGATCCTTCAAGTAAGTTGTCATGTTGTGTGCAATAAAAATTGCTCTCTATATATGTATGACTTATTAGTGTGGAGAAAATAAGCTTTATACAATCTTGTGATATGGAATTAATAAAAGCGACGGACTGCATAATAAAGGGCTTTATCACAAGTGGCAATATAAAGTGACGTTCTTTTGCATTAAGATTTCATGCATCCAACCATAAAAGCACATGACAACCTCTGCTTCCCTTTGCGAAGGGCCTATCTTTTATTTTTGTCTTATTCATTATGCAAGAGTCAAGGTGATCTTCACCTTTCCCTTTTACATTTTATCCTTTGGCAAGCACCTCGTGTTGGAAAGATCCTGATATATATATATATCCAATTGGATGTAAGTTAGCATGAACTATTACTGTTGACATTACCCTTGAAGTAAAAGGTTGGGAGGCAACACTATAAGCCCCTATCTTTCTCTGTGTCCGATTAAAACTCCATAACTATAAGTAATGTGTGAGTGTTAGCAATTGTGAAAGACTAAATGATAGTTGAGTATGTGGACTTGCTGAAAAGCTCTTATGTTGACTCTTTCCTATGTTATGATAAATTGCAGTTGCTTCAATGACTAAGATTATAGTTTGTTAGTTCTCAATGAAGTTTCTGAATCATACTTGACATTGTGAATAGATTGTTACTTGAGCATAAGAAATCATATGACAATATATATATATATATATACATTTATATATATATATATATATATATATATATATATATATATATATATATATACGTTGCTGTTACAAGAATGATC
Source organism: Triticum timopheevii (assembly GCA_963921465.1). Lineage (NCBI taxonomy): Eukaryota > Viridiplantae > Streptophyta > Magnoliopsida > Poales > Poaceae > Triticum > Triticum timopheevii. Next base: position 417,487,509 of record OY997262.1, read on the forward strand.
ATGATGCCCTCATGTCCGTATTTTATTTTATCGACACCTCTATCTCTAAACATGTGGACATATTTTTCGATATCGGCTTCCGCTTGAGGACAAGCGAGGTCTAAGCTTGGGGGAGTTGATACGTCCATTTTGCATCATGCTTTTATATCAATATTTATTGCATTATGGACTGTTATTACATGTTATGTAACAATACTTATGGCTATTCTCTCTTATTTTACAAGGTTTACATGAAGAGGGAGAATGCCGGCAGCTGGGATTCTGGGCTGGAGAAGGAGCAAATATTGGAGATCTATTCTGCACAGCTCCAAAAGTCCTGAAACTCCACGAAAGTCATTTTGGGAATTAATAAAAAATATTTAGCGGAAGAAATACCCGAGGGGGGCCACCCACCACCCACGAGGGTGGGGGTGCGCCCTACCCCCCTGGGCGCGCCCCCTTCCTCGTGGGCCACCTGGCAGCCCTCTGATGCCCATCTTCTACTATATGAAGTCTTTTACCCTAGAAAAAATCGCAAGCAAGCTTACAGGACGAATCTCCGCCGCCACGAGGCAGAACCTTGGCGGAACCAATTTAGAGCTCCGGCGGAGCTGTTCTGCAGGGGAAACTTCCCTCCGGGAGGGGGAAATCATCACCATGGTCATCACCAACGATCCTCACATCGGGAGGGGGTCAATCTCCATCAACATCTTCACCAGCACCATCTCCTCTCAAACCCTAGTTCATCTCTTGTATCCAATCTTTGTACCAAAACCTCATATTGGTACATGTGGGTTGCTAGTAGTGTTGATTACTCCTTGTAGTTGATGCTAGTTGGTATATTTGGTGGAAGATCATATGTTCAGATCCTTAATGCATATCAATACTCCTCTGATTATGAACATGAATATGATTTGTGAGTAGTACGTTTGTTCCTGGGGACATGGGAGAAGTCTTGCTATAAGTAGTCATGTGAATTTGGTATTCTTTTGATATTTTGATGAGATGTATGTTGTCTATCCTCTAGTGGTGTTATGTGAACGTCGACTACATGACACTTCACCATTGTTTGGGCCTAGAGGAAGGAATTGGGAAGTAATAAGTAGATGATGGGTTGCTTGAGTGACAGAAACTTAAACCCTAGTTTATGCGTTGCTTCGTAAGGGGCTGATTTGGATCCATATGTTTCATGCTATGGTTAGGTTTACCTTAATACTTCTTTTTTAGTTGCGGATGCTTGCAATAGGGGTTAATCATAAGTGGGATGCTTGTCCAAGAAAGGGTGGTACCCAAGCACCGGTCCACCCACATATCAAACTATCAAAGTAACGAACGCGAATCATATGAGCGTGATGAAAACTAGCTTCACGATAATTCCCATGTGTCCTCAGGAGCGCTTTTCTCATATAAGAACTTGTCCAGGATTGTCCTTTGCTACAAAAAGGATTGGGCCACCTTGCTGCACCTTATTTACTTTCATTTCTTGTTACCCATTACAAATTATCTTATCACAAAACTATCTGTTACCTGCCATTTCAGTGCTTGCAGAGAATACCTTACTGAAAACCGCTTGTCATTTCCTTCTGCTCCTCGTTGGGTTCGACACACTTACTTATCGAAAGCACTATGATAGTTCCCCTACACTTGTGGGTCATTAGTAATCATGTGAATTTGGTATTCGTCCGATATTTTGATGAGATGTATGTTGTCTTTCCTCTAGTGGTGTTATGTGAACGTCGAATACATGACACTTCACCATGATTTGGGCCTAGGGGAAAGCATTGGGAAGTAATAAGTAGATGATGGGTTGATAGAGTGACAGAAGCTTAAACCCTAGTTTATGCGTTACTTCGTAAGGGGCTAGTTTGGATCCACATGTTTCGTGCTATGGTTAGATTTATCTTAATTCTTCTTTCATAGTTGAGGATGCTTGCGAGAGGGGTTAATCATAAGTGGGAAGCTTGTCCAAGTAAGTACAACATCCAAGCACCGGTCCACCCACATATAAAATTATCAAAGTAACGAACGTGAATCATATGAGCATGATGAAAACTAACTTGACACTAATTTCCATGTGTCCTCGGGAGCACTTTGCTTTATATAATAGTTTGTCCAGGCTTATGCTTTGCTACAAAAAGGATTGGGCCACCTTGCTGCACCTTAGTTACACTTGTTACCCGTTATGAATTGCCTTATCACAAAAATATCTATTACCTATAATTTTAGTGCTTGCAGAGAATACCTTGCTGAAAACCGCTTGTCATTTCCTTCTGCTTCTCGTTGGGTTCGACACTCTTACTTATGGAAAGGACTACGATAGATCCCCTATACTTGTGGGTCATCAATATACCAAAAGGAGCTGCTCATAAAGGAAAATATTAAACACAATAATATAATGTTGCCTGCATACTAGATTCTAAGCACCAATAGCTAGTTCGTGAAAGAACCAACAATACAAATTATTACCACCAAGAGAAATCCATAGGACGGTGACACGGGGTTGGCCAAAGTGGAGAAGATATCATGAACCTTGGTTTTGAATTGATGTCCAAAAGAGAAATCCAAATGATTAGCAATGTAGTGTGGATCAATGAATGGCTCCATTGGAGGGGATGTGGATTCTATTGGAGGAGTGGGTTGGAACCATGGACGCCACCATTAACCATGCAATATTGTATGTGAAAGCTTCTCCAAACTAAAAGGTGAGCCGTTGTGTCGTCTAGTGGAACAAGCATTATAGGGGCGTCTAGGTCTTGTTTACTGCGAGACCAACGGGATGCTCGCCTGTGTCATGTGGAATGGGCGTCATTACGATCAAAAATTTGAAAATCAACAATGAAAACGGTAAGGTTTTATTTTTATATACCAAGTTTTCCTTATTATTCCCTCTGATTTTATGCATATTAGCTCTTTGACCCATCATTGTGGTATCCCACATGGGTTGAACTTGATGGAAATATGCCCTAGAGGAAATAATAAAATGGTTATTATTATATTTCCTTAATCATGATAAAGGTTTATTATTCATTCTAGAATTGTATTGACCAGAAACTTAAATACATGTGTGGATACATAAACAAATCCCGTGTCCCTAGTGAGCCTCTACTAGACTAGATCATTGATCAAAGATGGTTAAGGTTTCCTAACCATAGACATGAGTTGTCATTTGATAATGGGATCACATCATTAGGAGAATGATGTGATGGACAAGACCCATCCGTTAGCATAACATATGATCGTTCAGTTTATTGCTATTGCTTTCTTAATGTCAATACATGTTTCTTCGACCATGATATCATGCAACTCCTAAATAACGGAGGAATACCTTGTGTGCTATCAAATGTCACAACACAACTGTGTGATAATAAGGATGCTCTACAGGTATCTCCAAAGTTGTCTGTTGGGATGGCATGGATCGGGAATGGGATTTGTCGCTCCGTATGACGGAGAGGTATCTCTAGGCCCTCTTAGTACCATAGCATCACAAGAAGCTTGCAAACAAAGTGACTAAGGAGTTAGTTACAAGATGATGTATTACAGAATGAGTAAAGAGACTTGCCAGTGACGAGATTGAACTAGGTATGGAGATACCGGCGATCAAATCTCGAGCAAGTAACATACCGACAGACAAAGGGGAACTATGTATGTTGTCATAAAGGTTCGACCGATAAAGATCTTTGTAGAATATGTAGGAACCAATATGGGCATCCAGGTCCCGCTATTGGTTATTGATCACAGAAGCATCTCGGTCATGTCTACATCATTCTTCAACCCGTAGGGTCCGCAAGATTAACATTCATTGATGATATAGTATTATATGAGTTATGTATGTTGGTGACCGAATGTTGTTCGAAGTTCTGGATGAGATCACGGACATGACGAGGAGCTCCGGAATGGTCCGGAGATAAAACTTAATATATTGGATGATATGGTTGGGACAAGGGGTAATGCCCACGGGGATTTAGGTCATGCAAAATGAAGTTTTGTAGAGGTCGATACTAGACACCAGGGACCCTAGCGTCTAGCGTTGGGCCAGACGCTGAGGCCCATGGCGTCTGAGCCAGACGCCGAGGACTGTGGCATCTGGTCTTGGAAGTCCGAGAAGGACTCTTCCTTGCGAGCTAAACCAACTTTGAGGAGGCTCTTTCTCCAAGATACAACCCCGTGGCTCAACATATAAATAGAGGGGCATGGCTAGCACCCAGAACATATCAAGATTCACCAAGTCATGTGTCGGCAACCCCGTCCCCTCTAGTTTATCCTCCGTCATAGTTTTCGTTGTGCTTGGCGAAGCCCTGCGGAGATTGTTCTTCACCACCACTCTCACCACGTTGTCATGCTGCGGAACTCATCTACTACTTCGTCCCTCTTGCTGGATCAAGAAGGCGAGGACATCATCGAGCTGAACGTGTGCTAAACACGGAGGTGCATACTTTCGGTACTTGATCGGGACGGATCGTGAAGGTGTACTATTACATCAACCGCGTTGATAAATGCTTCTGCTTAGTGATCTTCAAGGGTATGAAGATGCTCTCCCCCTCTTTTAGCTATGCATCTCCATGGATAGATCTTGCATGTGCATAGCAATTTTTTGTTTTCCATGCAACGTTCCCCAACAGTGGCATCATGAGCCAGGTCTATGCGTAGATGATATGCACGAGTAGAATACAAACAAGTTGTGGTTTGTGATGTTCATCTGCTTACCACCAACGTCTTATTTCGATTCGGCATTATTGTGGATGAAGCGGCCCGGACCAACCTTAAATGTCCACGTACATGAGACCGGTTCCACCAATAGACATGCAACTTGTTTTGCATAAAGGTGGTTGGCGGGTGTCTGTTTCTCCTACTTTAGTTGAATGGAATTTGACTACGGTCGGTTCTTGAAGAAGTTTAAAATAGCAAACTTGATAAATCACCGTTGTGGTTTACGTAGGTAAGAACGGTTCATGCTAGTTGCCCGTAGCAGCCACGTATAACTTGCAACAACAAAGTAGAGGACGTCTAACTTGTTTTTGCAGGGCATATTGTGATTTGATATGGTCAAGACGTGATGTGATATACGTTGTTGTATGAGATGATCATGTTTTCTAATATCGACAACCGACAGGATCCTTAGGGTTGTCTCTTAATTGTTGTATGAAATGCAAGCACCATGTAACTGATTTACTTTATTGCTATGCGTTAGCAATAGTTGTAGAAGCAATAGTTGGTGAGACGACCCCGACGCAACGATGAAGATCAAGGTGTCGAGCTGGTGACTATGGAGATCATGACGTTGCTTTGGAGATGGAGATCAAAACCACAAGATGATGATGGCCATATCATGTCAAATATTTTGATTGCATCTTATGTTTATCCTTTATGCATCTTATTTTGCTTAGATCGATGGTAGCATTATAAGATGATCCCTTCACTTAATTTCAAGATAAAATTGTTCTCCCCGAGTATGCAGCGTTGCTATAGTTCGTTTCGAAGCACCTCGTGATGATCGGGTGTGATAGATTCTACATTCACATACAACGGGTGTAAGCCAGTTTTACACATGCAGAATGCTTGGGTTAAACTTGACGAGCCTAGCATGTCAAGACATGGTCTCGGAACACTGGAGACCTAAAGGTCGAACATGAGTCATATAGTAGATATGGTCAACATGAAGATGTTCACCATTGAAGACTACTCCATCTCATGTGATGATCGGACATGGTTTAGTTGATTTGGATCATGTATCACTTAGACAACTTAAGGGATGTTGATTTAAGTGCGAGTTCATTAGTATTTGATAATTGAACTAAAATTTATCATGAACATAGTCAAAATGTCTTTGAATATTATGTTGTAGATCAATAGCTCGCGATGTAGCTCCCCTTTTTGATGCGTTCCTAGAGAAAACTAAGTTGAAAGATGATTGTAGCAATAATGCAAACTGGGTCCATGATCTGAGGATTATCCTCATTGTTGCATAGAAGAATTATGACCTTGATGCACCGCTAGGTGACAGACCTGTTGCAGGAGCTAATGCAGACATTATGAACATTTGGCAAGCTCGATCTGATGACTACTTGATAGTTTAGTGTGCCATGCTTTACGGCTTAGAGTCATGGCTCCAAAGACGTTTTGAACGCCATGGAACATATGAGATGTTCCAAGAGCTGAAATTGGTATTTCAGGCTCATGCCCGTGTTGAGAGGTATGAGACCTCTGGCAGGTACTTTTCCTACAAGATGGACGAGAATAGCTCACCCAGTGAGCAAGTTCTTAGAATGTATGGGTACTACAATCACTTGAATCAAGTGGGAGTTAATCTTCCAGATAAGATAGTGATTGACAGATTTCTCCAGTCACTAGGACCAAGATACTAGAGCTTCATGATGAACTATAACTATGCAAGGGATGAAAAAAATGATTCCCAAATCTCTTTGCGATGTTGAAATTGGTGGAGCTAGAAATCAAGAAAGAGCATCAAGTGTTAATGGTTAACAAGACCACCAGTTTTAAAAAAAGGGGCAAGGGAAAGAAAGGAAACTTCAAGAAGAACATCAAACAAGTTGCCGCTCCCGTGAAGAAGCCCAAAGCTGGACCCAAGCCTGAAACTGAGTGAGTGTTTTTACTACAAAGTACATGGTCACTGGAAGCAGAACTACCCCAAATACTTGGCAGATAAGAAGGATGGCAAAATAAACAAAGGTATATTTGATATACATGTTATTGATGTGTACCTTACTAGTGCTCGTAGTAGCCCCTGGGTATTTGATACCGGTTCAGTTGAGCCCCTGGGTATTTGATACCGGTTCAGTTGCTAAGATTAGTAACTCGAAATAGGAGTTGCAGAATAAACGGAGACTAGTTAAGGGCGAGGTGACGATGTGTGTTGGAAGTGTTTCCAATATTGATATGATCACCATCGCACACTCCCTCTACCTTCGGGATTAGTGTTGAGCCTAAATAAATGTTATTTGGTGTTTGTGTTGAGCATGAACATGATTAGGTCATGTTTATTGCAATACGGTTATTCATTTAAGTTAGAGAATAATTGTTATTCTGTTTACATGAATAAAACCTTTTGTGGTCTTACACCCAATGTGAATGGTTTATCGAATCTCGATTGTAGTGATACATATATTCATAATATTGATGCCAAAAGATGCAAAGTTGATAATGATAGTGCAACATACTTGTGGCACTGCCATTTATGTCATATTGGTGTAGATGGACTTTTGGAATCACTTGATTATGAATCATTTGGTACTTGCGAACCATGCCTCATGGGTAAGATGACTAAAACTCCATTCTCCGAAACAATGGAGCGCGCTAATGACTTACTGGAAATAATACATATAGATGTATGCGGTCTGATGAGTGTTGAAGCACGCGGTGGGTATCGTTATTTTCTAACCTTCATAGATGATTTAAGTAGGTATGGATATATCTACTTGATGAAACACAAGTCTGAAACATTTCAAAAGTTCAAAGAATTTCGGAGTGAAGTGGAGAATCATCGTTACAAGAAAATAGAAGTTTCTACGATCTGATCACGGAGGAGAATATTTGAGTTACGAGTTTGGCCTTCATTTAAAACAATGTGGAATTGTTTCACAACTCATGCCACCTGGAACACCACAGCATAATGGTGTGTCCGAACGTCGTAACCGTACTTTATTAGATATGGTGCATGATGTCGCTTGAACTACGTCGGTATTTCCCCAAAGAGGAAGGGATTATGTAGCACAGCTATGGTCGGTATTTCCCTCAATGATGAGACCAAGGTTAATGAACTAGTAGGAAAACCACGTAACACTATGTAAAGGGTACCTACACAAAATGAACAAATACTTGCAACCCAACGTGTTAAAGGGGTTGTCAATCCCTTTCGGATAACGGTGCCAGAAATTGTCATGTTGACGTGATAAAATTGTAGTAGATTGATAGACACAAATAAAAGCAAATAAACTCAGTGAGGTATTTTTGGGTTTTTGATAATATAGATCTGAAAGTAAAAGTTGCAAATAAAGGAAAAGGTAAATGGCAAAATAGACCTGAAAGTATATGATAGGAAAATAGACCCGGGGGCCGTAGATTTCACCAGTGGCTTCTCTCGAGAAAATAGCATACGGTGGGTAGACAAATTATTGTTGGGCAATTGATAGAAAAGCAAATAATTATGACGATATCCAAGACAATGATCGTGTATATAGGCATCACGTCCAAGATTAGTAGATTGACTCCTGCCTGCATCTATTACTATTACCCCACATATCGACCGCTATCCAGCATGCATCTAGTGTATTAAGTTCATGGGAAAACGGAGTAACGCAATAAGAATAATGACATGATGTAGACAAGATCTATTCATGTAGGAATAGACCCGTCTTTTTTATCCTTAATAGCAATGATACATGTGTGCCTTGTTGCCCCTTCTGTCACTGGGAAAGGACACCGCAAGATCAAACCCATCACAAAGCACCTCTTCCCATTGCAAGATAAATAGATCAAGTTGGCCATACAAAACCCAAATATCGGAGAAGAAATACGAGGCTATAATAATCGCGAATGGATATTAAATCAAGGCAAATCTAATCCTAAACTCACAATTCATCAGATCCCAACAAACACACCGCACAAAGTCACTGCATCAAATAGATCTCCAAGAGACCATTGTATTGAGAAACAAAGAGAGAGGAAGCCATCTTGCTACTGCCTACGGACCCGTAGGTCTGAGGTGAACTACCCACGCATCATTGGAGAGGCACCAATGAGGATGATGAACCCCTGCGTGATAGTGTTCCCCTCTGGCAGAGTGCTGGAAAAGGGCTCTAAATTAGATCTCGTGGCTCTGGAACTTGCGGTGGTTGGAATAAAATTTCATTGACTCCTTGAGGCTTTCTAGAATATTGGAGTATTTATAGAGTGAAGAGGCGGTGCAGGAGGCCACCGAGGTGGGCACAACCCACCAGGGTGCACCCTGGTGGGTTGTGCTCCCCTCGGAGCACCCCCCCCAGGTGCTTCTTTTGCCCGCTGGATGTCTTCTGGCCCAGAAACAATCTCCAAAAAGTCTCGCTGCATTTGGACTCTATTTGGTATTGATTTTCTACGATGTAAAAAACAAGAAAAAAATAGCAACTGGCACTGGGCACTATGTCAATAGGTTAGTCCCAAAAAATGATATAAAATGATTGTAAAACATCCAAGAATGATAATATAACAGCATGGAACAATAAAAAATTATAGATACGCTGGAGACATATCAGCATCCCCAAGGTTAATTCCTGCTCGTCCTTGAGTAGGTAAATGATAAAAACAGAACTTTTTATGTGGAATCCTGCCTATCATGTTCATCACATATTCTTTTCTTTATAGCATGGACAATTGGACTTTTATATGGTTCAAAGCAATAGTCTAGTTTTGACATGAAGACTTCAATTCTCAAGCATACAAACAAACAACCATGTCCTTCAAAATATCAACACCAAAGCAAGTCATCCCTAGCCCATCATGCTCAATCATTGATCCATTCATGAAACACACTCGCATATTAGCTACAACCAATGTTCAAATATGATCATAGTGCCCCTTAGTTGGTGCTTTATAAGAGAAGATGGAGACTCAAATAAAAATAAAAATGCATAAAGTAAATAGAGAGGCCCTTCGCAGAGGGAAGTAGGGATTTGTAGAGGTGTGAGAGCCCAAAGCTTAAATTGAGAGATAAAAAATAATTTTGGGAGGCATACTTTTCCCGTCAACGAAAATGACTTAGAGTTCCCAATACTTTCCATGCTAGATACATCATAGGCGGTTCCCAAATATAAATTAAAGTTTATTCTTTTTCCACCATTCTTTCACAATCCATGGCTAACCGCATTCACGGGTGCCCACCATACCAACACTTTCCAAGGAATTTATTATTTGACAACATAAAGTAAATTAATTTTTCATTTCGGGACTGGGCATCCCTAATACCTTTGTCGTACTCTCGTGCAATGACAAGTGAATAAACACTCATCTTGAGAATAACACATCTAGCATGAAAAAATACCAGCCACCCCTCACCGCCTCATGAGCGGTAGGGGCACGCAAAAGAGAAGTTTATTTTGAAATTTAGAGATGGCACATACAAATTTTCTTTGAACAGCAAGGTAATACCGCAAATAGGTAGGTATGGTGGACTCATGTGGCAAAACTGGGTTTAAAGAGTTTGGATGCACAAGTAGTATTTCTACTTACTAAAAGTGGAGGCTAGCAAATAGATTGAGAAGCAACCAAGCAAGAAACAAAAAATCACATAAGCAAGCATTGAGCATAACTAACACCAAATAATGCACCACAAGTAGGATGTAATTTCATTGCATAACTATTGACTTTCTTGCTTGCATAGGGAATCACAAACCTTAACATCAATATTCTTACTAAAACATAATCACTCATTAACATGGCTCACGTATCACTATCATCATATCTCAAAACTATTACAAAGAATCAAGTTTATTTTGTCCAATGATCTTCATGAAAGTTTTTATAATATCCCTCTTCAATATCTATCACTTTGGGACTAGTTTCATATGTTGCTTTTGATAGGCTCAAACAAATCTAAGTGAAGAACATGAGCATACTATTTTCTTCTCTCAAATTAATCTAAGTGAAGCATGAGATGATTTCTTCAAAAATAATAAAGCACACCGTTCTAAAAAAATATATAAGTGGAGCATTAGAGCAATTCCATAGCTCTCAAAAAATTTAAGTGAAGCATAAAGAGCAATTCTAACAAATCATAGCATAATTTTAGCTCTCTCAAATAGGTGTGTACAGCAAGGATGATTGTGACAAATTAATAAACAAAACAAGCAAAGACTCATAACATACAAGACGCTCCAAGCAAAACTCATAATATGTGATGAATAAAAATATAGTCTCAAGTAAAATACCGATGGTCATTAGAAGAAAGAGGGGATGCCACTCGAGGGTATCCCCAAGGTAAGTTGCTTGATACTTCTTGAACATTATCTTGGGCTGCCTCGGGCATCCCCAAGCTTAGCCTTTTGCTAATCATTATTCCTTTGTCCATCGTGATCTCACCCAAAACTTGAAAGCTTCAATCACACAAAACTCAACAAGACTTCATGAGATCTGTTAGTATAAGAAAGCAAATCACTACTTTAAGTAATATTGCAAACCCATTCATATTTTGTTATTGTATTATATCTATTGTATTCTAAGTTTTCCATGGAAAAAACTCTTCAAAAGAAACCATAGAATCATCAAAACAAGCACATAACACAATGAAAACAGAATCTATCAAAAACACAATAGTCTGTAGTAATTAGAGAACTTCATATACTTCTGTAACTCCAAAAAATATGAAAAATTAGGACAAAGTAGGAAATTTGTATATCAATCTTGTATCAAAAATTCAGAAATTTATCACGCTCTGGTTATTTTTAGGATTTTCTATACTGGGTGCAAAAGTTTCTGTTTTCCAACAAGATCAAATCAACTATAACCCAAATCATCCCAAAGGATTTTCTTGGCACAAACACTAATTTAAACCACAAAAACACATCCAATCAGAGGCATAATTGTGTAAACACACAAGAACAGAAAGTAAAAATTAAATTTATTTATTGGATTGCCTCCCAACAATCTCTTTCTTTATAGCCATTAAGATAGGCTAGAGATTTCAATGATGCTCACATGAAAGACAAGAATTGAAGCACAAAGAGAGCATCATAAAATATGTGACAAACACATTAAGTCTAACATACTTCCTATGCATAGGCATTTTGTAGGCAACCAAATTATCAAGACAAGAAACATCTAGCATATGCAAGGAGAAAGAAAGAAACAATAGCAATCTCAACATGACGAGAGGTAAATTAGTAACATGAAAATTTCTACAACCATATTTTCCTCTCTCATAATAATACATTTAGCATCATAATCAAATTCAACAATATATCCATCATATAAAATTTTCTCTACATGATCCACATGCATAAAAAGTTGACACTCTTTCAAAATAGTGGGATTATCATCAAATAAAGTCATGACCTCTCCAAACCCACTTTCAATATTATTGCAAACATTACTATCAATATCATAATCATGATGAGGCTTACATAAATTCCAAGATCATAAGAAACATCACCCCAATCATGATCATTACAATAAGTCATGGACATAGCAACATTAGCATCCCCAAGCTTGGGGTTTTGCATATTATTAACACAACTGACAATAATAGAATTCACAATAACATCATTGCAACCATGCTTTTTCTTCAAGGATCTATCATGAATCTATTTGTAGATTCATTCGTTTAACACTTCATCACAATTTTCAGATTCTTGAATTTCAAGCAAAACCTCATAAAGATAATCTAGTGAACTCAATTCACTAGCAATTGATTCATCATAATTGGATCTTTTAAAAAGATTAGCAAGTGGATGAGGATCCATTAGCTTTTTTCTGATTTCCAATAAACACACAATTATGCCAAACAAAAAAGCAAAGCAACCAAGTAAGACATAAGGGCAAATGGAAAAGGCAAACGGAAAGAAGGCAAATAAAAAGGCAAATATTTTTGTGAAGTGGGGAGATAAAAACGAGAGGCAAATGGAAAATAATGTAAATTGCAAGGAGATGAGATTTGTGATTAGGAACCTGATAGATGTTGATGATGTCTCCCCGGCAATGGCACTAGAAATTCCTTTTGATGTCGCTTGAACTACATCGGTATTTCCCCAAAGAGGAAGGGGTAATGCAGCACAACTACGGTAGGTATTTCCCTTAGTGATGAGATCAAGGTTATCGAATCAGTAGGTGAACCACGCAACACTTTGTAAACGGTACCTGCACACAAAGAACAAATACTTGCAACCCGGCGTGTTAAAGGGGTTGTCAATCCCTTTCAGGTAACACTGCCAGAAATTGTCAAGTTAACGTGATAAAATTGTAGTAGATTGATAGATGCAAATAAAAGCAAATAAAACTCAGCGAGGTATTTTTGGGTTTTTGATAATATAGATCTGAAAATAAAAGTTGCAAATAAAGGAAAAAGCAAATGGCAAAATAGATCTGAAAGTATGTGATAGGAAAATAGACCCGGGGGCGTAGATTTCACTAGTGGCCTCTCTCGAGAAAATAGCATACGGTGGGTAGACAAATTACTATTGGGCAATTGATAGAAAAGCAAATAATTATGACAACATCTAAGACAATGATCATGTATATAGGCATCACGTCGAAGATTAGTAGACCGACTCCTGCCTGCATCTACTACTATTGCTCCATACATCGACCGCTATCCAGCATGCATCTGGTGTATTAAGTTCATGGAAAAATGGAGTAATGCAATAAGAACAATGACATGATGTAGACAAGATCTATTCATGTAGGAATAGACCCCATCTTTTATCCTTAATAGCAACGGTACATGTGTGCCTTGCTGCCCCTTCTATCACTGGGAAAGGACACCTCAAGATTGAACCCATCACAAAGCACCTCTTCCCATTGCAAGATAAATAGATCAAGTTGGCCAAACAAAACCCAAATATCATAGAAGAAATACGAGGCTATAATAATCAAGAATGGATATTAAATCAAGGCAAATTTGATCATAAACTCACAATTCATCAGATCCCAACAAACACACCGCACAAAGTCATTACATCAAATAGATCTCTAAAAGACCATTGTATTGAAAAACAAAGAGAGAGGAAGCCATCTTGCTACTACCTACGGACCCGTAGGTCTGAGGTGAAATACTCATGCATCATCGGAGAGGCACCAATGAGGATGATGAACCCCTTGTTGGGGAACGTAGTAATTTCAAAAAAAATTCCTACGTACACACAAGATCATGGTGATGACATAGCAACGAGAGGGGAGAGTGTTGTCCACGTACCCTCGTAGACCATAAGCGGAAGCGTTATGACAACGCGGTTGATGTAGTCGTACGTCTTCACGATCCGACCGATCCAAGCACCGAACGTACGGCACCTCCGAGTTCAGCACACGCTCAGCTCGATGACGATCCCCGGGCTCCGATCCAGCAAAGCTTTGGGGATGAGTTCCGTCAGCACGACGGCGTGGTGACGATGATGATGTTCTACCGGCGCAGGGCTTCGCCTAAACTCTGCGACGATATGACCGAGGTGGAATATGGTGGAGGGGGGCACCGCACACGGCTAAGGAACGATCCGTAGATCAACTTGTGTTCTTGTGAGGTGCCCCCTGCCCCGTATATAAAGGAGGGAGGGGGAGGTGCGGCCGGCCAGGAGGGGCGCGCCAGGAGGAGTCCTTCTCCCACCGGGAGTAGGACTCCCCCCCTTCCTTGTTGGAGTAGGAGAGAAGGAAAGAGGGGGAGAGGAGGAAGGAAAAGGGGGCTGCACCCCTTATCCAATTCGGACCAGAGGGGGGCTGCGCACCTCCTTCCTTTCGGCTTCTCTCCTCTATTCCCGTATGGCCCAATAAGGCCCATATACTCCCCGGCGAATTCCCGTAACTCTCCGGTACTCCGAAAAATACCCGAATCACTCGGAACCTTTCCGAACTCCGAATATAGTCGTCCAATATATTGATCTTTACGTCTCGACCATTTCGAGACTCCTCGTCATGTCCCCGATCTCATCCAGGACTCCGAACTCCTTCGGTACATCAAAACTCATAAACTCATAATATAACTGTCATCGAAACCTTAAGCGTGCGGACCCTACGGGTTCGAGAACTATGTAGACATGACCTAGAACTATTCTTGGTCAATAACCAATAGCGGAACCTGGATGCCCATATTGGCTCCTACATATTCTACGAAGATCTTTATCGGTCAAACCGCATAACAACATACTTTGTTCCCTTTATCATCGGTATGTTACTTGCCCGAGATTCGATCGTCGGTATCCAATACCTAGTTCAATCTCGTTACCGGCAAGTCTCTTTACTCGTTTACGTAATGCATCATTTCGTAACTAACTTATTAGCTACATTGCTTGCAAGGCTTATAGTGATGTGCATTACCGAGAGGGCCCAGAGATACCTCTCCGACAATCAGAGTGACAAAACCTAATCTCGAAATACGCCAACCCAACATGTACCTTTGGAGACACCTGTAGTACTCCTTTATAATCACCCAGTTACGTTGTGACATTTGGTAGCACCCAAAGTGTTCCTCCGGTAAACGGGAGTTGCATAATCTCATAGTTACAGGAACATGTATAAGTCATGAAGAAAGCAATAGCAATATACTAAACGATCAAGTGCTAGGCTAACAGAATGGGTCATGTCAATCACATCATTCTCCTAATGATGTGATCCCGTTAATCAAATCACAACTCTTTTGTCCATGGTTAGGAAACATAACCATCTTTGATAAACGAGCTAGTCAAGTAGAGGCATACTAGTGACACTATGTTTGTCTATGTATTCACACATGTATTATGTTTCCGGTTAATACAATTCTAGCATGAATAATAAACATTTATCATGATATAAGGAAATAAATAATAACTTTATTATTGCCTCTAGGGCATATTTCCTTCAGTCTCCCACTTGCACTAGAGTCAATAATCTAGTTCACATCGCCATGTGATTTAACACCAATATTCACATCTGTATGTGATTAATACCCATAGTTCACATCGTCATGTGATCAACACCCAAAGGGTTTACTAGAGTCAATAATCTAGTTCACATCGCTATGTGATTAACACCCAGAGAGTACTAAGGTGTGATCATGTTTTGCTCGTGGGAGAAGCTTAGTCAACGGGTCTGTTACATTCAGAGCCGTATGTATTTTGCAAATATTATATGTCTACAATGCTCTGCATGGAGCTACTCTAGATAATTGCTCCCACTTTCAATATGTATCCAGATTGAGACTTAGAGTCATCTGGATCGGTGAAAAAGCTTGCACCGATGTAACTTTTTACGACGGGCTCTTTTATCACCTCCATAATCGAGAAGTATTTCCTTGGTCCTTACTAAGGATATTCTTGACCGCTGTCCAGTGATCTACTATTAGATCAAAATTGTATTCCTTTGCCAAACACAGAGCAAGGTATACAATAGGTCTGGTTCACAGCATAGCATACTTTATAGAACCTATGACTGAGGCATAGGGAATGACTTTTCATTCTCTTTCTATTTTCTGCCATAGTCGGGTTTTGAGTCTTACTCAACTTCACACCTTGCAACACAGGCAAGAACTTCTTTCTTTGACTGTTCCATTTTGAACTACTTCAAAAAAAATATCAAGGTATGTACTCATTGAAAAACTTATCAAGCGTCTTGATCTATCTATATAGATCTTGATGCTCAATGTGTAAGCAGCTTCACCGAGGTCTTTCATTGAAAAACCTTTTATTCAAGTATCCTTTTATGCTATCCAGAAATTCTATATTATTTCCAATCAACAATATGTCTTGCACATATAATATCAGAAATGCTACAGAGCTCCCACTCACTTTCTTGTAAATACAGGCCTTTCCAAAAGTCTGTATAAAACCATATGCTTTGATCAACTCATCAAAGCGTATATTCCAACTCCGAGATGCTTGCACCAGTCCATAGATGGATCGCTGGAGCTTGCACAATTTTTTAGCACCTTTAGGATTGACAAAACCTTCTGGTTGCATCATATACAACTCTTCTTTAAGAAAACCATTAAGGAATGCAGTTTTGTTTATCCATTTGCCAGATTTCATAAAATGCGGCAATTGCTAACATGATTCAGACAGACTTAAGCATAGATACGAGTGAAAAACTCTCATCGTAGTCAACACCTTGAACTTGTCGAAAACCTTTTGCGACAATTCTAGCTTTGTAGATAGTAACACTATCAGCGTCCGTCTTCCTCTTGAAGATCCATTTAATCTCAATGTCTCGCCGATCATTGGGCAAGTCAATCAAAGTCCATACTTTGTTTTCATACATGGATCTTATCTCAGATCTCATGGCCTCAAGCCATTTTGCGGAATCTGGGCTCACCATCGCTTCTTCATAGTTCGTAGGTTCGTCATGGTCTAGTAACATAGCTTCCAGAACAGGATTACCGTACCACTCTGGTGCGGATCTTACTCTGTAAGACCTACGAGGTTCTGTAGTAACTTAATCTGAAGTTTCATGATCATCATCATTAACTTCCTCACTAATTGGTGTAGTAGTCACAGGAACAGATTTCTGTGATGAACTACTTTCAAATGAGGGAGCAGGTACAGTTACCTCATCAAGTTCTACTTTCCTCCCACTCATTTCTTTCGAGAGAAACTCCTTCTCTAGAAAGGATCCATTCTTAGCAACGAATGTTTTGCCTTTGGATTTGTGATAGAAGGAGTACCCAATAGTTTCCTTTGGGTATTCTATGAAGACGCACTTCTCCGATTTGGGTTCAAGCTTATCAGGTTGAAAACCTTTTTCATACAAGCATCGCAACTCCAAACTTTAAGAAACGGCAGCTTAGGTTTACTTCTAAACCATAGTTCATACGATGTCTTCTCAACAGATTTAGATGGTGCCCTTTTAACGTGAATGCAGCTGTCTCTAATGCATAACCCCAAAATGATAATGGTAAATCAGTAAGAGACATCATAGATCGCACCATATCCAATAAAGTGCGGTTACGACGTTCGGACACACCATAACGTTGTGGTGTTCCAGGTGGCGTGAGCTGTGAAACTATTCCACATTGTTTTAATTGAAGACCAAACTCGTAACTCAAATATTCGTCTCCGCGATCAGATCGTAGAAACTTTATTTTCTTGTTACGATGATTTTTCCACTTCACTCTGAAATTCTTTGAACCTTTCAACTATTTCAGACTTATGTTTCATCAAGTAGATATACCCATATCTGCTCAAATCATCTTGTGAAGGTCAGAAAATAACGATACTTGCCACGAGCATCAACACTCATTGGATCGCATACATCGGTATGTATTATTTCCAATAAGTCAGTAGCTTGTTCCATTGTTCCGGAGAACGGAGTTTTTAGTCATCTTGCCCAAAAGGCACGGTTCGCAAGCATCAAATGATTCATAACCAAGTGATTCCGAAAATCCATCTTTATGGAGTTTCTTCATGCGCTTTACACCGATATGACCCAAACGGCAGTACCACAAATAAGTTGCACTATCATTATTAACTTTGCATCTTTTGGCATCAATATTATGAATATGTGTATCACTATGATCGAGATCCAACAAACTATTTTCATTGGGTGTATAACCATCGAAGGTCTTATTCATGTAAACAGAATAACAATTATTCTCTAACTTTAAATGAATAACCGTATCGCAATAAACACGATCAAATCATGTTCATGCTCAACGCAAATGCCAAGTAACATTTATTTAGGTTTAACACTAATCGCGAAAGTATAGGGAGTGTGCGATGATGATCATATCAATCTTGGAACCACTTCCAACACTCATCGTCACTTCCCCTTCAACTAGTCTCTGTTTATTCTGTAACTCCTGTTTCGAGTTACTAATATTTAGCAACCGAACAAGTATCAAATGCTCAGGGGCTACTATAAACACTAGAAAAGTACACATCAATAACATGTATATCAAATATACCCTTGTTCACTTTGCCATCCTTCTTATCCACCAAATATTCAGGGTATTTCCATTTCCAGTGACCATTTCCTTTGCAGTGTAAGCACTCAGTTTCAGGCTTTGGTTCATCTTTGGGCTTCTTCGTGGGAGTGAAAACTTGCTTGCCATTCTGCTTGAAGTTCCCTTTCTATCCCTTTGCCCTTTTCTTGAAACTAGTGGTCTTATCAATCATCAACACTTGATGCTCTTTTCTTGATTTCTACCTTTGTCGATTTCAGCATCACGAAGAGCTCGGGAATTGTTTTCGTCATCCCTTGCATACTATAGTTCATCACGAAGTTCTAGTAACTTAGTGATGGTGACTAGAGAATTCTATCAATCACTATCTTATCTGGAAGATTAACTCCCACTTGATTCAAGCAATTGAAGTACCCAGACAATCTGAGCACATGCTCACTAGTTGAGCGATTCTCCTCCATCTTTTAGCTATAGAAGTTGTTGGAGACTTCATATCTCTCAACTCATGTATTTGCTTGAAATATTAACTTCAACTCTTGGAACATCTCATATGGTCCATGACGTTCAAAATGTCTTTGAAGTCCCGATTCTAAGCCGTTAAGCATGGTGCACTAAACTATCAAGTAGTCATCATATTGAGCTAGCCAAAGGTTCATAACGTCTGCGTCTGCTCCTGCAATAGGTCTGTCACCTAGCGGTGCATTAAGGACATAATTCTTCTGTGCAGCAATGAGGATAAACCTCAGATCACGGATCCAATCCGCATCATTGCTACTAACATCTTTCAACACAATTTTCTCTAGGAACATATCAAAATAAACATATGAAAGCAACAACGCAATCTATTGATCTACAACATAATTTGCAAAATACTACCAGGACTAAGTTCATGATAAATTTAAGTTCAATTAATCATATTACTTAAGAACTCCCACTTAGAAAGACATCTCTCTAGTCATCTAAGTTATCACGTGATCCAAATCAACTAAACCAAGTCCGATCATCACGTGAGATGGAGTAGTTTCAATGGTGAACATCACTATGTTGATCATATCTACTATATGATTCATGTTCGACCTTTCGGTCTCCGTGTTCCGAGGCCATATCTGTATATGCTAGGCTCGTCAAGTATGACCTGAGTATTCTGCGTGTGCAACTGTTTTGCACCCGTTGTATTTGAACATAGAGCCTATCACACCCGATCATCACGTGGTGTCTCAGCACGAAGAACTTTCGCAACGGTGCATACTCAGGGAGAACACTTCTTGATTATTAGTGAGAGATCATCTTAAAATGCTACCGTCAATCAAAGCAAGATAAGATGCATAAAGGATAAACATCACATGCAATCAATATAAGTGATATGATATGGCCATCATCATCTTGTGCTTGTGATCTCCATCTTCGAAGCACCGTCGTGATCACCATCGTCACCGGCGCGACACCTTGATCTCCATCGTAGCATCGTTGTCGTTACGCCACCTATTGCTTCTATGACTATCGCTACCGCTTAGAGATAAAGTAAAGCAATTACAGGGCGTTTGCATTTCATACAATAAAGCGACAACCATATGGCTCCTGCTAGTTGCCAATAACTTCGGTTACAAAACATGATCATCTCATACAATAAAATATAGCATCACGTCTTGACCATATCACATCACAACATGCCCTGCAAAAACAAGTTAGACGTCCTCTACTTTGTTGTTGCAAATTTTACGTGGCTGCTACGGGCTTTAGCAAGAACCGTTCTTACCTACGCATAAAAACCACAACGATAGTTCGTCAAGTTGGTACTATTTTAACCTTCGCAAGGACCGGGCGTAGCCACACTCGATTCAGCTAAAGTGAGAGAGACAGACACCCGCCAGCCACCTTTAAGCACGAGTGCTCGTAACGGTGAAACCAGTCTCACATAAGTGTACGCGTAATGTCGGTCCGGGCCGCTTCATCTCACAATACCGCCGAACCAAAGTATGACATGCTGGTAAGCAGTATGACTTGTATCGCCCACAACTCACTTGTGTTCTACTCGTGCATATGACATCTACGCATAAAACCTGGCTCGGATGCCACTGTTGGGGAACGTAGTAATTTCAAAAAAAAATCCTACGTACACACAAGATCATGGTGATGACTTAGCAACGAGAGGGGAGAGTGTTGTCCACGTACCCTCGTAGACCGTAAGCGGAAGCGTTATGACAACGCGGTTGATGTAGTCGTACGTCTTCACGATCCGACCGATCCAAGCACCGAACGTACGGCACCTCCGAGTTCAGCACACGCTCAGCTCGATGACGATCCCCGGGCTCCAATCCAGCAAAGCTTCGGGGATGAGTTCCGTCAGCACGACGGCGTGGTGACGATGATGATGTTCTACCGGCGCAGGGCTTCGCCTAAACTCCGCGACGATATGACCGAGGTGGAATATGGTGGAGGAGGGCACCGCACACGGCTAAGGAACGATCCATAGATCAACTTGTGTTCTTGTGAGGTGCCCCCTGCCCCCGTATATAAAGGAGGGAGGGGGGATGTGCGGCCGGCCAGGAGGGGCGCGCCAGGAGGAGTCCTTCTCCCACCGGGAGTAGGACTCCCCCCTTCCTTGTTGGAGTAGGAGTGAAGGAAAGAGGGGGAGAGGAGGAAGGAAAAGGGGGCTGCACCCCTTGTCCAATTCGGACCAGAGGGGGGCTGCGCACCTCCTTCCTTTCGGCCTCTCTCCTCTATTCCCGTATGGCCCAATAAGGCCCATATACTCCCCGGCGAATTCCCGTAACTCTCTGGTACTCCGAAAAATACCCGAATCACTCGGAACCTTTCCGAACTCCGAATATAGTCGTCCAATATATCGATCTTTACGTCTCGACCATTTCGAGACTCCTCGTCATGTCCCCGATCTCATCCAGGACTCCGAACTCCTTCGGTACATCAAAACTCATAAACTCATAATATAACTGTCATCGAAACCTTAACCGTGCGGACCCTACGGGTTCGAGAACTATGTAGACATGACCTAGAACTATTCTTGGTCAATAACCAATAGCGGAACCTGGATGCCCATATTGGCTCCTACATATTCTACGAAGATCTTTATCGGTCAAACCGCATAACAACATACTTTGTTCCCTTTGTCATCGATATGTTACTTGCCCGAGATTCGATCGTCGGTATCCAATACCTAGTTCAATCTCGTTACCAACAAGTCTCTTTACTCGTTTACGTAATGCATCATTCCGTAACTAACTTATAAGCTACATTGCTTGCAAGGCTTATAGTGATGTGCATTACCGAGAGGGCCCAGAGATACCTCTCCGACAATCGGAGTGACAAAACCTAATCTCGAAATATGCCAACCCAACATGTACCTTTGGAGACACCTGTAGTACTCCTTTATAATCACCCAGTTACGTTGTGACGTTTGGTAGCACCCAAAGTGTTCCTCCGGTAAACGGGAGTTGCATAATCTCATAGTTACAGGAACATGTATAAGTCATGAAGAAAGCAATAGCAATATACTAAACGATCAAGTGTTAGGCTAATGGAATGGGTCATGTCAATCACATCATTCTCCTAATGATGTGATCCCGTTAATCAAATAACAACTCTTTTGTCCATGGTTAGGAAACATAACCATCTTTGATAAACGAGCTAGTCAAGTAGAGGCATACTAGTGACACTATGTTTGTCTATGTATTCACACATGTATTATGTTTCCGGTTAATACAATTCTAGCATGAATAATAAACATTTATCATGATATAAGGAAATAAATAATAACTTTATTATTGCCTCTAGGGCATATTTCCTTCACCCCTCCGTGATCGTGTTCCCCTCTGACAGAGTGCCGAAAATGGGCTCTAGATTGGATCTCGTGGCTCTGGAACTTGCGGCGACTGGAATAAAATTTTGTCGACTCCCTGAGGGTTCTTGGAATATTGGGGTATTTATAGAGCGAAGAGGTGGTGCGGGAGGCCACTGAGGTGGGCATAACCCACAAGGCGCCTAGGGGCCTGGGCATGCCCTGCTGGGTTGTGCTCCCCTTGGAGCACCCCACAGGTGCTTCTTTGGCCTACCGGATGTCTTCTGGCCCAGAAAAATCTCCAAAAAATTTCGCTGCATTTGGACTTCATTTGATATTGATTTTCTGCGATGTAAAAAACAAGCAAAAACAACAACTGGCACTGGGCACTATGTCAATAGGTTAATACCCAAAATGATATAAAATTATTATAAAATGATTGTAAAACATCCAAGAATGATAATATAACAGCATAGAACAATAAAAAATTATAGATATGTTGGAGACGTATCAGTGCGTTCTATGATGTTTCTTAGTGATTTGCCACTATGTGGTTTTGGGGTTATGCATTAGAGACAGCCACATTCACGTTAAATAGGGCACCATATAAATCCGTTGAGACGACACCGTATGAATTGTGGTTGGCAATAAACCTAAGCTGTCATTTCTTAAAGTTTGAGGATGCGACGCTTATGTTAAAAGGCTTCAGCCTGATAAGCTCGAACCCAAAGCAGAGAAGTGCGTCTTCATAGGATACCCTAAAGAAACTATTGGGTATACCTTCTACCATAGATCCGAAGGCAAGATGGGTCCTTTCTAGAGAAGAAGTTTCCTCGAAAGGAGTGGGAGGAAAGTAGAACTCGATGAGGTAGTTGTACCTTCTCTCGAATTGGAAAGTTCAAGGGGTTGACTGCGATGAGACTTTCTCACCCACAGCGATGCTTAAGTCTGTCTGAATCATGTTAGCAATTGCTGCATTTTATGATTATGTAATATGGCAAATGGATGTCAAAATTGCATTCCTAAAATGGGTTTCTTAAAGAAGAGTTGTATATGATGCAACCAGAAGGTTTTCTTGATCCTAAGGGAGCTAACAAAGTGTGCAAGCTCCAGCGATCCATCTATAGACTGGTGCAAGCATCTCGGAGTTGGAATATACACTTTGATGAGGTGATCAAAGCATATGGTTTTATACAGACTTACGGTGAAGCCTGTATTTACAAGAAAGTGAGTGGGAGCTCTGTAGCATTTCTGATATTATATGTGGATGACATATTGTTGATTGGAAATGATATAGAATTTCTGGATAGCATAAAAGGATACTTGAATAAGAATTTTCCAATGAAAGACCTCGGTGAAGCTGCTTATATATTGGACATCAAGATCTATAGGGATGGATCAAGACGCTTAATAGGACTTTCACAAAGCACATACCTTGATAAGGTTTTGAAGAAATTCAAAATGGACCAGTCAAAGAAAGGGTTCTTGCCTGTGTTACAAGGTGTGAAATTGAGTAAGACTCAAACCCGACCACGGCACAAGATAGAGAGAGAATGAAATTCATTCCCTATGTCTTAGCCATAGGTTCTATAACAACCTGATAAGCCTTGTTGCGTACCACACCTAATATGTGCTTTGCCATGTGTCTGGCAAAGGGGGTACAAGAGTGATCCAGGGGTGACTCACTGTACAACGGTCAAAACTATCCTCAGTAACTAGAGGACTAAGGAAATGTTTCTTGATTATGGAGGTAATAAAGAGTTCGTCGTAAAGGTTTACATTGATGCAAACTTTGACACCAATCTGGATAACTCTAAGTAGCAAACCAGATTGTATAATGGAGCAGTCATTTGGAATAACTCGAAGTAAAGCGTGGTAGCAGCATCTACAGTATGCCAAAAGGATTTGAAAAATACACATGGATCTGAATGTTGCAGACCCATTTGACTAAAACCCCAATCACAAGCAAAACATGATCACACCTTAGTGAACTCTTTGGGTGTTGATCACATGGCAATGTGAACTAGATTATTAACTCTAGTGCAAGTGGGAGACCGATGGAAATATGCCTTAGAGGAAATAATAAAATTGTTATTATTATATTTCCTTAATCATGATAAAGGTTTATTATTCATGCTAGAATTATATTGATCGGAAACTTAAATGCATGTATGGATACATAAACAAATACCTTGTCCCTAGTGAGCCTCTACTAGACTAGCTCGTTGATCAAAGATGGTTAAGGTTTCCTAACCATAGACATGAGTTGTCATTTGATAACGGGATCACATCATTAGGAGATTGATGTGATGGACAATACTCATCCGTTAGCATAGCATATGATTGTTCAGTTTATTGCTACTGCTTTCTTAATGTCAAATACATGTTTCTTCGACCATGAGATCATGCAACTCTCGGATACTGAAGGAATAACTTATGTGCTATCAAACGTCACAACGTAACTGGTTGATCATAAAGATGCTCTACATGTATCTCCAAAGGTGTCTGTTGGCTTGGCATGGATCAAGACTGGGATTTGTCACTCTGTATGATGAAGAGGTATCTCTGGGCCCTCTCGGTAATACAGCATCACAAGTAGCTTGCAAGCAAAGTGACTAAGGAGTTAGTTACAGGATGATGTACTACAGAACGAGTAAAGAGACTTGCCGGTGACGATATTGAACTAGGTAGGGAGATATCGATGATCGAATGTCGGGCAAGTAACATACCGACAGACAAAGGGAACTACGTATGCTGTCATAAAGGTTCGACCGATAAAGATCTTCATAGAATATGTGGGAACCAATATGGGCATCTAGGTCCCACTGTTGGTTATTGACCGAAGAAGCGTCTCGGTAATGTCTACATCATTCTCGAACTCATAGGGTCCGCACGCTTAACGTTTGTTGACGATATAGTATTATATGAGTAATGTATGTTGGTGAACGAATGTTGTTCGGAGTCCCGGATGAGATCACGGACATGACAAGGAGCTCCAGAATGGTCCGGAGGTAAAAATTGATATATTGAATGATATGGTTGGGCCAAGGGGTAAGGCCCACGTGGCTTTAGGTCGTGCAAAAGGAAGTTTTCACTAGTAGAAAAAGGGCCATTCAAACCGGTTCATGAGAGCCATTTGTCTCGGTTCCCGAACCAGGACTAAAGGGTCGTAACTAAAGCCCTATACCTTTAGTTCCGGTTCGAACAGGAGCCGGGACAGATCGAGCTCCACGTGGCCGGAGCGGCTTGCCTAGGCAGGGGGCCTTTTGTCCCAGTTGGTGCCACCAACCGGGACCAAAAGGTTGGGCTGGGTTTTTTTCTAAAAGGGGGGGGGGGGTTGTAGGGTTAATTTAGGGGTTTCATATGTTGTGTTAGCTCGCTAATAGAAATGAGTGTCCTCTCTTATCTCTGTGCTTGGTCAACTCTGCGTATAGACTCGACACGCTAGCTAGCTAGTAAGGAAATGAAGGAAACCATTAAGTACACAAGATCGTCATGAACATATACACAGAGAGAAGTGATCGACCTCTCCATCTTTGATAGATTGGTCGAACAACAAGTTTTCGTATATCTATCCGATGCTACAATATAAGATCTCTTACGTCCCCTAACATCTGAACTCAATTTCCACATGGTATTCTCCGTGTTTGTTGATGACGTGGTCAAGAAAGAATCCCGCCAATTCCTCTTGAATTGCTTGTATGCGATCTTGTGGTAGGAGTTCATCCCGCGTCTATCATATCTAATTTCAGGAAGGGGGTCAATACATATATATGAATGAAACTGAACACAAATGATGTAACAAAATAAAATTGTGAATATTATTGCTTACGCACTTCATATTGTTGTTTAGTGTAGCCTCGCTCACAAGTGGTGTGGTGGATGAACTCGCAAATGTAGTATCCACACAAATCATTCTCGCGTTCCTGCCACAACCACTTTACAAGAAATAGAGGTCAATCAAACTGATAAGGAAGCATGGTAAATGGTATTGATGAAACTAGCTAGAATCAATGGGAGATGTGCGGAACTAGCTAGTAGATAGTACTTACATTCGGGTGGTCAAATCGCAGTTGCGCCGGCAGTCCCGGAGCTTGTGCGGTGAACTTTTTCCAAGCCCTAGCAGACAAAGAAAACAATTGCTTGATATCGGGAAATGAACAAAGTTTCCATATGGTGTGATAATGATCGATTGAACTTACTTCTCGAGCATTTTAGTCATGGTCGCATACTCCTCCGGATTTTTTTGTTTGGAGTCTATGACGGTTACTAGTCCCTGCTCAAGCTTAATCTCTAGCAGAATAAAGTGGAAGTTGTGCATGCATGCATAACTCATCAATTACATTACTATAACCTCAAGTAATAAGGGAAACCGAATATGCAGAAGATAGTAACACTCACTTGAAGTTGTAAGGAAAGAGTATTGTTGCTTTGTTTCGATTTCGAAGTAACGATGCGAGCAACTTGGCCTCGGTTTCTCTGGCATCATGTTTAACACTCCATTCATCCATGAGATTTGTGTTAATGAACCCAATATCACCTACTTGTCTTTTATTCAATTCGGCGATCTTCAATCTGCATAATATAGTGAGGATAATTATATATACATGCAATGAAAGAGCTGAGCTATATATAGACTTAACTAATTACAGAGAAGTAGTACTTACATATAGTAGCAAGTGATGATTGTTTTATCAAGGGCCTTTCGATTGAAAAACTAGAAGAACTCCTCATATGCAACTAACAACACATCAATTCCAACGAGGTCGTGCTCCTCTTTAATCGCTAGCGACAAAGTATTTTTCCTAGACTTCCTACAAATATACATGTACCAATCATGGAATCTTTGCATCATCGTTGTTAGGGAAGTACCAGGTCTGACGAGAGGATTACCGTGCTCGAATCTTAATGTGTCCACCTCCATTGTTCCAAAAATTATTGCATCCTCGTCGGTCATGTAATCTGCAGGATTGGTACCGGGCAGCACCCCTAGAATATTAGCGATGATATCGCTAGACACGTTGAGCGGGGGGCACGATTGCTTTGCTTGTTCACCGAGCTGGGGAATTTGTTTCCCTTTTGTTCATTCTGCTAGCCTCCCGCCTCTAGCTGTACTGCTAGACGACAGAGCAGCCGGAGCGGCTGCGTCTATCTTCTTTCGTTGCTGAAGAGGCGGAGCAGCTGGAGGCAGACTGCTACGACGCGCCTGAGCAGCCGGAGCGGTGGCGTCTGTGTTGCGTTGTCGCTTACAAGGCGGCGAAGGAGGAGGTGGGCTGCTCGGACGCGCCGGAGCAGGCGGAGAAGGAGGCAGAGTACTGCCGCCCTTACGCACCAAAGCAGGAGGCGGAGTGCCCTGATGACTCGCTGGAGGAGGAGGAGGCAGAGTGCCCAGCTGACTAGTAGGAGCCATGAAGTTCAGAAGCTTGATGTGCTCCTTCCGCCATAGACACGGAGTATGCATAGCAAGACCCAGCTGAGTCTCCCCATCACCTGTAGGGTGGTCAAGCTGTAGCTCCTCAAATCCCTCCGTTATTTCGTCCACCATCACAACAGCATAGCCTTGTGGAATCGGACGGCAGTGAAAAGTTGCTTCGGGTGAAGGAGGGAACACAGAGCCGACAGCAGCCTTGACTTTGAGCTGATCCCATTGCGTCATAAGGTGGCACTGGTGTGAATCCGTGATAGAATCCACGGGGTAGCTAGGACCCATCAAGTCAGGATGATGAACGAGCTCGATGGAAGCCACGCTGCTTCTCCGCTGAGATGGCGGGGTAGCTTCTAGGGTAGCATCTTGGGCAGGATCTTGCAGCTGCTGGTTCTCAACATCTCATTCCTCTAGCTTTCTTACCCTTGCCTTAAGCTCCTGCAGTTCGCTCTGCTCCACTTCCCTCCTCCTCTCTTGGGTTTTGTAACCGCCCGCGTCGGGAAACCCAACCTTCCACACAACAGAGCCTGGCGTGCCTCGTGTTCGTCCAGGGTGCTCAGGATTCCCGAGGGCCCTTGTGAGCTCGTCATTCTCTCTCTCGGGAACGAACTTCCCTTCCTGCACTTCCTTGATTGCTTTCCGAAGCTTCGTGACGGGTGTTGCATGTTGCTCATCCGTCCAGCAGCACTCCCCTGTTTCAGGGCCCAATGTTCCACCAGCCCCGAAGAACCAAGTCCTACAATGGTCTGGCCAGTGCAATGTCTCTGGTTCGACCCCTTTAGCAATCAGGTCCTGCTCAGCCTTGTCCCACAACGGCCGGGCTTTGAGGTAGCCACCTGACCCCATGCGATGGTAATGCTCCTTCTTTTCAGCATTTATCTTGTTAGTCGCGGACATCTTCTTACTCCTCTTCGATGTCTTGTTGGCCACAAATGCGGGCTAGTGATCTCTTATCTTCTCAAATCGGCCGGTGAATTCTGGAGTCTTGTCTTGGTCGACATACGTTGTTTTCAACTCATTCTTCCACCTTCTGAATAGATCTGCCATCTTCTTGAGAGCAGAGGACTTGATCAATGGCTCTATAACTGGATTCTCCGGATCCTCCTCTTCCGATAGGGTAAAATTTACCTTCAGCGCTTTCCAAAGATCGTCTTTTTGTCTATCTTCGACAAAAGAAACTTGAAGGAAGGTCTTCCTTCTTAGGCTCATTCCATAGCTCGATGCTGATCGGGATCATGTCCCTAACAAGAACCCCGCACTGAACAGAAAATGCTTCCTTAGTCCGGAGAGGTTTAATCGGTTGGCCATCGCGCACGATTTTTGTGATCGTGAACCTTTCATCCGGTCGCAACTTTTTCTTCGGGCCTCATTTCTTTGCTGAAGTATTGCTTGATCTAGAGGGCTATATAAAAGAAGAAAGAAGAGTTAATATATGTACATACCAAAACAATTAATGCATCAGTTAGCTAGTCAGCACATGCTTTATATATATACCTCGCCGGACTTTGCAACAACTGATCCCGACTCCGTTCGGTCACCAGAGCCGTCATCACGGTCGTCGGAGCCACCATGACGATCATGACCCTCCTCCATTGTTTGATCACCGCAGCCTGCTTCCTCTCCTTGCAGACCTTCTTCGATGTTGTTGAGAAACGACAAGACTACATCACCTCTGTCGCGGATTATGTCCCCCAATATCTCTTCTTGATCGAAGTCTCTTTGATGATCCATAGTTTCTGCAAATATTACAACATGGAAATTAATATACAAAACATGAGAGATGGATATATCGAAGTTATCAGGGAGGGGGTATATCAACAATGACGACATATGCATAGAAAAAAATGTTATTGAGGAGCGGGTATATCGACCCCCCCCCCTCATGTCGAAGTTATCGAAGAGGGGGTATATCAACAATGATGACATATACATAGAAAAAAAATTGAGGAGGGGGTATATCGACCCCCCATGATGTCAAAGTTATCGGAGAGGGGGTATATCGACCCCTCGACGACCCTCGACCCCTCGGCGACCCTTGCCCTCAACCCTAGCTAGTTCACGACCCTCGACCGCTCGGTGATCCACGGACCTCAACCCTAGTTCCCGACCCTCGACCCCCTTATGTCATATTTGTCTAGTGTCAAAGGATTCAACAAAACCATGTCTTCATCATTAGGCGAAAGTAACAGGCGCATGATGGCATTTTGGAACGGAATCCCAGATAGGATAATTCCAGATAGGATAATTCGCTTTTTGGTACAAAGTACAACAAGAGCTTTCCGAATATCGCTATTTGGAAGGCCTTTGCTGAAATTTGTACCAAAAGGCGGATTATCCTATCCGGGACTCCGTTCCAGAATAATTTTGGAGTACTATCATGCCCCGCTTACATCCAACTAATGATGAAGCCATGGATTTCTTCAATACTTTGACACTAGGCAACATCTTGACCCCTCGGCGATCCTCGACCCTCGACCCTAGCTAGTTCACGACCCTCGACTCCTCGGTGATCCACGACCCTCTACCCTAGTTCCCGACCCTTGACCCCCTCGTGTCACGTTTGTCTAGTGTCAAAGGATTCAAAAAACCATGTCTTCATCATTAGGCAAAAGTAACAGGCGCATGATGGTATGAAGCTCTCCAAAGTTGTTTTGGAACGGAGTCCCACATAGGATAATTCGCTTTTTGGTACAAAATATAGCAAGAGCCTTCTGAATATCGCTATTTGGAAGGCCTTTGCTGAAATTCGTACCAAAAGGCGAATTATCCTATCCGGGACTCCATTCCAAAACAACTTTGCAGAAATTCGTACCATCATGCCCCGGTTACTTCCGGCTAATGATGAAGCCATGTATTTCTTCAATACTTTGACACTAGGCCACCCTCTCGACCCCTCGACGACCCTCGACTCTCGAGCCCTCGGCGAACCTCGACCCTCTATACCCTAGTTCACAACCCTCAACCGCTCGGCGATCCACGACCCTCTACCCTAGTTCACGATCCTCGACCCCTCGGTGATCCACGACCCTCTACCCTAGTTCCCGACCCTCGAACCTCTCATGTCACGTTTGTCTAGTGTCAAATGATTCAACAAAACCATGTCTTCATCATTAGGCGAAAGTAACAGGCGCATGATGGTACAAAGCTCTCCAAAGTTGTTTTGGAACGGAGTCCCGGATAGGATAATTCACTTTTTGGTACAAAGTACAACAATAGCCTTCCGAATATCGCTATTTGGAAGGCCTTTGCTAAAATTCGTACCAAAAGGCGGATTATCCTCTCCGGGACTCCATTCCAAAACAACTTTGGAGAAATTCATACCATCATGCCCCAGTTACTTCCGGCTAATGATGAAGCCATGTATTTCTTCAATACTTTGACACTAGGCCACCCTCTCGACCCCTCGAGGACCCTCGACTCTCGACCCCTCGGCGATCCTCGACCCTCTATACCCTAGTTCATGACCCTCGACCGCTCGGCGATCCACGACCCTCTACCCTAGTTCATGATCCTCAACCCCTCGACGATCCATGACACTCTACCCTAGTTCCCGACCCTCGACCCCCTCGTGTCACGTTTGTCTAGTGTCAAAGGATTCAACAAAACCATGTCTTCATCATTAGGCAAAAGTAACAGGCGCATGATGGTACGAAGCTCTCCAAAGTTGTTTTGGAACGGAGTCCCAGATAGGATAATTCGCCTTTTGGTGCAAACTACAGCAAGAGCCTTCCGAATATCGCTATTTGGAAGGCCTTTTCTGAAATTCATACCAAAAGGCGGATTATCCTATCCGGGACTCCATTCCAAAACAACTTTGGAGAAATTCATACCATCATGCCCCAGTTACTTCCGGCTAATGATGAAGCCATGTATTTCTTCAATACTTTGACACTAGGCCACCCTCTCGACCCATCGGCGATCCTCGACGACCCTTGACTCTCGACCCCTCGGCGACCCTCAAACCTCTATATCCTAGTTCACGACCCTCGACTGCTCGGTGATCCACGACCCTCTACCCTAGTTCACGACCCTCGACCCCTCGGCGATCCTCGACACCCTCGTTCCCGATAAAAAGAAGAAAACGAAGAAAAAAAGAGTAGAAGAAGAAAAAAAGAGAAAAAGAAGAAGAAGAAAAAGAGGAGAAGAAGAAGGAAAAGAGGAGAAGAAGAAAATATTTCTATTTTTTCTTCTTCTCCTCTATTCCTTCTTCTCCTCCTTTTTTTCCTTCTACTTCCTCTTCTTTTTTCTCCTCATCTTCTCCTTCTTCTTCTCCTTCTTCCTCTTATTATTTTCCTTTTTCCTCTACTTCTTTTTCTTTTTAAATTGATATCTACTAACAACCTAAAATGCACTAACCTAAATCGATATCTACTAACAACCTAAAATGCACTAACCTAAATCGATATCTACTAACAACCTAAATAAAAAAATACATATATGAACAAAAAAATGCTATGAACATTATATCCATACATACATAGCCACATCCATGCATACCTATATCCACATACATATATACATTATATATATGAACAAAAAATCATCACATAAAAAAATTGCATAAACGGCGACGGCTCACAACGGGGGTAGCCGGCGAGGGAGACAGTGTTGGCGGCGAGGGCGACGGCGGTGGGGGCGACAACGGCGACGATGAGGCATAGGGCTGCGGCCAGACAACGCACTCGGGGGGCGAGGCAGGGGTGGGGGCAGGGGCGCGCGGGCTCAGGGACGTCATTGGCGACGGCGACGACAAGGCACAGGCGACGGCAGGGGCGCGGTCGACCGGCGCGCTCGGGGGCGAGGCAGGGGCAGGGGCGCACGGGCTCGGGGACGACATCGGCGATGGAGACGGTGACGATAAGGCACAAGCGACGGCAGGGGCGGCGCGGCGACGGCGTCGGAGGCAGGGCGACGGCGGCGATGGGCGCGGTCGACGGGGTAGAGGGCGACGACCTCGGAGCCAGGGCGACGGCGGCGATGGGCGCGGTCGACGGGGTAGAGGGCGGCGTCAGCGGCGGGAGATTGAGAGGAAGTGAAAATTTCACAAGTCCTGCTTATATAGCCAGAGCATTGGTCCCGGCGTGGCACCAACCGGGACCAATGCCCCCCTTTAGTCACGGTTGGTGCCACCAACCGGGACCAAAGGTCTCTTTTCAGCAGTCCAAAGGGTGGGAAACAGAGGCCTTTGGTCCCGGTTGGTGGCAACAACCGGTACCAAAGGTGGGCATTGGTCCCGGTTGGTGCCACAAACTGGGACCAATGCCCACCTTTGGTACCGGTTGGTGCCACCAAACGAGACCAAAGGCCTCTTGCTGCCCGTGGCCAGAATTTTAGTCCCACCTTGCTAGTTGAGAGGAGCGCGCAGTGGTTTATAAGCCCCACTGCTGCACCCCTCTTGAGCTCCTCTCGATTGCAGGCTTACAGGCCTAATTGTCACTGCTATGCCTGATGGGCCTACTGGGCCTTGTGCGGGCCTGAATCCTGGCCCATTGTAGGGTTTCTAGTCGTATTCAGGCTGTATTGGCCTAGTAGGTGGCATTTTTTAATTTTTCCCAGTTTTTTTTTCTGTTTTTCGCATTATTTATTTTCTTTCATTTTTTGCTTTATTTTTTATTTCCTTTTGCTTTTAGGTAATAAAAAATATAAACTTTCTGTTAGTGCCATTTGTTTTCCATTTTAAATAGTTTAAATTTGAATTTTTTGAAATTTGTGTGAATCACTAGTTTTTGAATAACTTTACTATAAACATAGATTTTTGAGTGATTCTTTTTCCTGTGGTTTAATATTACTGTGTTTTATCATTATATTCAAAAACAGATTTTGTTATTTTAGTTTCTAACACAAAAATTCTTTATGATAATTCTTTTTGCTATTAAATTTTCTAACAAAAGAATTTCTTTATGAAAATTGTTTTTGCTTTTAATGTTTGGAACAAAAAATAATTTGATAATTTTGGTTGCATAAATTTTATATAATTTTAGTTTCAATAGTACTAGAAGTTTATAAAAGTTTTTTGAGTGTATTCCTTTTGCTATTGGAGTTTTACAAAAGCTTTTTAGTTGATTCTTTTTGCTATTGAAGGATATTATAGTTTTGTTTTAGTTGATCATAACAGAATATTTTAATTGATTATTTTTAGTTCATTATTTTTACTATTAGTTCATTATGTTTGCTTTTAGTTCATTTTTTCCCTGTTAGTTCATTATTTGAGATAAATGACCCTTATATTAAAAAGCACTACAAATGAACTCTGAAAAGGTTGAAAGTTGGCATGGTATCATCATTTCACCCACATAGAATGTGCTAAAAAGTTGAGATGGTTACAACAAAAGCTGGATGCACTTCATGTACAAAATAGACAATCTCTTTGGAAGTATCAGGGTTTCGGACGAAAACTCATCTGTTACAAAGGGATTTCATTTGTTCAAAAGTAACTGCAGTGATATTCTACATCAAAGGCATCATCATAATAGTTGTTGATAGAAAGTCTTCACTTTTTCTTCGCTTGTGTTCTTTGCTTATTGCGCCATAACCATGGATAATCTTCATCGTTTAACAGGGTGCTTGGGTCAGCCTTGACTTTGAAGGGAGGAATTTCATGTAACTTTTCATAATCTTCAGACACGTCTGTCTTGCCCTCCAATCCCACGATGTCTCTTTTTCCCGAAAGAACTATGTGGCGCTTTGGCTCATCGTATGATGTATCTGCTTCCTTATCTTTTCTTTTTCTCGGTTTGGTAGACATGTCCTTCACATAGAAAACCTGCGCCACATCATTGGCTAGGGAGAATAGCTCGTTTGTGTACCCCAGATTGTTCAGATCCACTGATGCCATTCTGTACTGTGGGTCTACCTGTACCCTGCCTCCTGACATATTGACCCATTTGCACTTAAACAAAGGGACCTTTATATCATTTCCATAGTCAAGTTCCGATATGTCCACTATGTAACCATAATATGTGTCCTTTCCCCTCTTGGTTGCTGCATCAAAGCGGACACCACTGTTTTGGTTGGTGCTCTTTTGATCTTGGGCGATCATGTAAAATGTATTCCCATTTATCTCGTACCCTTTGTAGGTCATTAAAGTCGAAGATAGTTCCCTCGCCAACGAGTACAAGTCATCAGAAACAGTTTTGTCACATCTGAGACGTGTTTGGAACCAACTGCCGAAACTCCTGATGTTTTCACATGTAATCCAGTCCTCACACTGGTCCGGGTGTTTGGAGCGCAGAATGTTCTTGTGTTCATCGACATACGGGGTCACCAAGGTAGAATTCTGTAGAACCATGTAGTGTGCTTGAGACCAAGAATGCCCGTCCCTACATACTATTGAGTCCCCTCCTAGCGTGCCTTTTCCACCCAGTCTTCCCTCATACCGCGATTGAGGGAGACCTATCTTCTTAAGGTCAGGAATGAAGTAAACACAAAACCCAATGATATCCTCTGTTTGATGTCCCATGGAGATGCTTCCTTCTGGCCTAGCGCGGTTACGGACATATTTCTTTAGGACTCCCATGAACCTCTCAAAGGGGAACATATTGTGTAGCAATACAGGGCCCAGAACAACAATCTCATCGACTAGATGAACTAGGACGTGTGTCATGATATTGAAGAAGGATGGTGGGAACACCAGCTCGAAACTGACAAGACATTGCGCCATATCGGTCCTTAACTTTGGTAGGATTTCTGGATCGATCACCTTCTGAGAGATTGCATTGAAGAATGAACATAGCTTCACAATGGCTAATCGAACGTTTTCTGGTAGAAGCCCCCTCAATGCAAGCGGAAGCAGTTGCGTCATAATCACATGGCAGTCATGAGACTTTAGGTTCTGGAACTTTTTCTCTGCCATATTTATTATTCCCTTTATATTCGACGAGTAGCCAGACGGGACCTTCATGCTGAGTAGGCATTCAAAGAAGATTTCCTTCTCTTCTTTGGTAAGAGTGTAGCTGGTAGGACCTTCATACTGCTTTGGAGGCATGCCGTCTTTTTCGTGCAAACGTTGCAGGTCCTCCCGTGCCTCCGCTGTATCTTTTGTCTTCTCATACACGCCTAAGAAGCCTAGCAGGTTCACGCAAAGGTTCTTTGTCACGTGCATCACGTCGATTGAAGAGTGGACCTCTAAGTCTTTCCAGTAGGATCGGTCCCAAAATATAGATTTCTTCTTCCACATGGGTGCGTGTCCCTCAGCGTTTTTGGAACAGATAGTCCGCCGAGACCCTTTCCGAAGATTACTTTTAAATCATTGACCATAGCAAGTACATGATCACCGGTATGCATGGCGGGCTTCTTCCGGTGATCTGCCTCGCCTTTGAAGTGCTTGCCTTTCTTTCGACACTGATGGTTGGTCGGAAGGAATTGACGATGCCCCATGTAAACATTCTTCCTTCTTTTGTCCAGGTATATACTTTCGGTGTCATCTAAACAGTGCATGCATGCGTGGTACCCTTGTTTGTCTATCCTGAAAGGTTACTGAGAGCAGGCCAATCATTGATGGTGACAAACAGCAACGCATGCAGGTCAAATTCCTCCTGTTTGTGCTCATCCCACGCACATACACCATTTCCAATTCACAGCTGTAAAAGTTCTTCAACTAATGGCCTTAGGTACACATCAATGTCATTGTCGGGTTGCTTAGGGCCTTGGATGAGAACTGGCATCATAATGAACTTACGCTTCATGCACAACCAAGGAGGAAGGTTACAGATACATAGAGTCACGGGCCAGGTGCTGTGATTGTTGCTCTGCTCCCCGAATGGATTAATGCCATCTGCGCTTAAATCAAACCATATGTTCCTTGCATCACCTGCAAACTCCTCCCAGTACTTTCTCTCGATTTTTCTCCACTGCGAACCGTCAGCGGGTGCTCTCAACTTCCCGTCTTTCTTACGGTCATCTTTGTGTCATCGCATCAACTTGGCATGCTCTCTGTTTCTGAACAAGCGTTTCAATCGTGGTATTATAGGAGCATACCACATCACCTTGGCAGGAACCCTCTTCCGGGGGCGCTCGCCGTCAACATCACCAGGGTCATCTCGTCTGATCTTATACCGCAATGCACCGCATACCGAGCATGCGTTCAAATCCTCATATGCACCACGGTACAGGATGCAGTCATTAGGGCATGCATGTATCTTCTGCACCTCCAATCCTAGAGGGCAAACAACCTTCTTTGATGCATACGTACTGTCGGGAAATTCGTTATCCTTTGGAAGCTTCTTCTTCAATATTTTCAGTAGCTTCTGAAATCCTTTGTCAGACACACCATTCTCTGCCTTCCACTGCAGCAATTCCAGTATGGTACCAAGCTTTGTGTTGCCATCTTCGCAATTGGGTACAAACCTTTTTTGTGATCCTCTAGCATGCGATCGAACTTCACCTTCTCCTTTTCACTTTCGCACTGACTCCTTGCATCAGCAATGACTCGGCAGAGATCATCATCAGGCACATCATCTGGTTCCTCTTGATCTTCAACAGCTTCCCCCGTTGCAGCATCACCGTATTCAGGGGGCACATAGTTGTCATCGTACTCTTCTTCTTTGATATCTTCCATCATAACCCGTATTTCTCCGTGCTTGGTCCAAACATTATAGTGTGGCATGAAACCCTTCTCAAGCAGGTGGATGTGAAGGAATTTTTGGTTAGAGTAAGACTTCATATTTTCACAGATAGGGAATGGACAACACGTAAAACCATTTTGCTTGTTTGCCTCAGCCACTTTGAGAAAACCATGCACGCCCTTAATGTACTCGGAGGTGTGTCTGTTACCATACATCCATTGCCGGTTCATCTGCGTGCATTTATATATATATATATATATATATATATATATATATATATATATATATATATATATATATAACTAAGTGTGTCAAAAACTATTACAGAACATCATGAATAGATAATTAAGTGACCAAATTAATAAAAGTTCATCATCGCATTAAAACCAAAGCACATACATAGTTCTCGTTGAACAACATATAGCTCTCTAGAGCATCTAATTAATTAAACCATACATTGAAACTATGTAAAAACATTTCAATGCGAAAACAAATACGATCATAATCGCAACCAAGATAACAATTGATCCAACGACATAATGATACCAAGCCTCGGTATGAATGGTATATTTTCTAATCTTTCTAATCTTCAAGCGCATTGCATCCATC
This sequence comes from Triticum timopheevii, assembly GCA_963921465.1. Classification (NCBI taxonomy): domain Eukaryota; kingdom Viridiplantae; phylum Streptophyta; class Magnoliopsida; order Poales; family Poaceae; genus Triticum; species Triticum timopheevii. The sequence continues at coordinate 417,525,443 of OY997262.1, forward strand.
TTGATATTGTGATCATCGACGACATCCGCAACATGCAACTCCAATATCATCTTCTCCTCCTCATTTTTTTTATTTTTTCCTTCAAGAAATTGTTTTCTTCTTCAACTAAATTTAACCTCTCGACAATAGGGTCGGTTGGAATTTCCGGTTCACATACCTCCTAGATAAATAAAATCTATGTCACGTTGGTCGGCATAATTATCATAAACAATAAATGAACCAAATAGTTATAAAGATAATATATACCACATCCAAATCATAGACAGGACGAGGGCCGACGGGGGCAGATACCAAAACCATCGCACTAAATAATAAGAAGCAATAATAAAAATAAGAAAATTATACAAGTATCTATATAAACATACAAGTAAGAATTTTTTTCCTTTCAGAAAGAAGATAAGAACAAGAGGCTCACCACGGTGGTGCCGACGACGAGATCGGCGCGGGAGATCGACGGCGGTGAAGACGGGGATGGGACGTGATGGAACGATAAACCTGGACAAATATTGAGGAAAATGGAGTTTGGAGGTCGATCTTGGAGAGGAGAAAGTTAAGTAGTGTGGCTCGGGCATTCCATCAAACACCTCGTGTGCATAGGAGGTGAGCTAGAGCACCACAAAGCTCTCCAATGGCCGGGCAGAAAAACAGAGGAGTGGAGTGCTCTGCTCGCGGGCGAGGGGTATATATAGGCAACTCATTGGTCCCGGTTCGTGGCATGAACCGGGACTAAAGGCCACCCTTTGGTCCCGGTTCTAGCCATCAACCGGTACCAATGGTGGTGGGCCAGGAGCGAGGCCCATTGGTCCCGGTTCGTCCCACCAACCGGGACCAAAGGGTCCAGACGAACCGGGACTAATGCCCCCACAAGGCCCGGCAGGCCCCCTGGTCTCACGAACCAGAACCAATGGCCCCATGGGTCCAGGTTCGTGACTGAACCGGGACTAATGGGTTTATCCGGCCCAAACGTATGCCCTATTTTCTACTAGTGTATGCAGAGGTTGGTACCAGACACCAGGGAGCCTGGCGTCTGGCCCTGGGCCAGATGCCGATGAATGTGGCGTCTGGTCCTGGAAGTCCGAGAAGGACTCATCCTTGCGGGCTAAACCGACTTTGAGGAGGCTTTTTTCCAAGATACGACCCCAGGGCTCAACATATAAATAGAGGGGCAGGGCTAGCACCCGGAACACATCAAGATTCACCAAGCTGTGTGCCGGCAACCCTGTCCCCTCTAGTTTATCCTTCGTCATAGTTCCCGTTGTGCTTGCCAAACCCCTGCGGAGATTGTTCTTCATCATCACCGTCACCACGCTGTCGTACTGCCGGAACTCATCTACTACTTCGCCCCTCTTGCTGGATCAAGAAGGCAAGGAAGTCATCAAGCTGAACGTGTGCTGAACACGGAGCTGTCGTACTTTCGGTACTTGATTGGGACGGATCGTGAATGTGTACGACTACATCAACCGCGTTGATAAACGCTTCCGCTTAGCGATTTTCAATGGTATGAAGATGCTCTCCCCCTCGCGTAGCTATGCATCTTCATGGATAGATCTTGTTGTGCGTAGAATTTTTTTGTTTTCCATGCAACGTTCCCCAACAGAACTCCACTTCTGTTATAATCTACCAAGCAAGGAAGAGAATTAGCTTTGAAAAGCAAAATCATTACAAACATATATAATTATTTATGTACTAATAGCAAGATATACACATTATCTTTGAAGCTTGTCTCGCATTGTCCATCTGTAACACATTTTGACATGTTCATTTCCTTAGCATAGAGTAGTAAATCTTCTTTAGAAAGTATCCGTACTCTCAGTGCCGAGTAAACATAAAACTATTTCCAAAATTAAGTAAATCCTAATGTTGCCATTTTATGCGAATATCCAATTCTGAGCCCGGGCTCATCTGCAACCGGTCAAGAAATAATTCACTAAAAATTCAAAAAAATTAAAAAAATCAAATTTTTTGTGCATGGTAGATAATTTGGTGCGTGAGGTGCGCTCCAAATTTCAGAGCATTTGGACATTTGACTAGCTCTCAGAAAAGACAAATTGGGTCAGAACAGTATATGAACCGTACACTATTTAACAGACCCCAAAATTGTTTTTTTTTTTTGCCAATAGCTATTCAGATGTCCAAATGATTTGAAATTTGGACCGGACATCACACACCAAATTATCTACCATGCCAAAAAAATGGAACTTTTTGAATTTTTTTTAGTACTTATTTTGAAAAAAAATATATTCTGCGCAGATGCAGATGCTCCTGGGAGCCAAAACGCCTCACTCCATTTATGTTATTATTCTCCCGGGGACACGAAGGAATTAAAGGGCAACACTAGGCATCAGACTACTGATAGGTTGCCTCCTATCAGACCAGTCTTTGGCCGTTGGATTAGAAGCAGCATACACATGCAATCTGCTATTTAGTCTGGGCGAGAGATTAACTATTTGGTGGGACCACGTTTGCATCACACGACCAATGCATGCATTTGTTTTCCATGGTAACTAATCCAGCGCTAATAATGTGGAATTGGTTATTAATTAGGGCCCCTATTTTAGGAAAATAATCCCTATTTTTAAGCTGCAAACATTGTTTTCAATATATTTCAGTTTTTTGACAAACTTCAATATATTTCAGTTTGTTGCAAAGAATTCCGTAACGTAATGATTTGCTTCCATAACAATAAAATTTTGTTTACTACGACCGGAGAATTATCTTCCAGGATGAATTAGATTTGCTTCAATTTTCCAAAGAAAGATATCACAATATTGTTCCCACCGACCATAGTATTGCTTCCAACGTAATAGGAATTTGTTTCCATCAAACACGGAATTATTTCGCTATCATGAACGTACATGCTTCAACCGAATTGGGGATGTGCATCCAGAGATATAAAATTTTGCTCCCGTCCTAACATGATTTTGCTTCTGTGGTCAAAACAACTCAAAGTATCACAACATTCTTTGTATCAGTAGTCACAAATATTCATATTGATTGTGCCACATGCTTTCACTAGTGTCTTGTTTGCTATCGTAGACATTGACAAGCGGCCATGTTAATTCCTATTTCCAAGCAACATATGCTTTCTATTTGCTTCATGAAGCATGAGGATGCAACCGTGCAGCTTGTTATCTCCATGTGTTACGAAGCAAGCAGGCCCATCATCTTAGCTAGGTTCTCATGGTGCCAGAGGTCTCCATCGCCATTGCCATCAGTTTCCATTTTTGATTTCTCTTTTTGCCATCGTGACTTGCATGCCACTGGTATCCCCTATTTTTTAGCTCCCTTTGAATCATAAAAGGTTTAGGCATGATGCATATAATAATAGAAGGTAGGAAGCAACAACTAGTAATAGAAAGAAGCTTAAAAATACATGTGCGGAAACATTGGATGATTAAGAATGAATATTTTGAAGTAGGGTTCTATTACAGTAAACTGTCTGAACAGAAGAAACATAGATCGGATCAGGAAGCATGGGTATTTAGAAGCATCAATGTCATACTATCTCAACATAAGTTATACCTAGTGGAAGCATAAATACTGAAACTAGAAATTGGCTATGCTTGCCGCCCACATGCAGGTGCATCATTTGAAAGCACACATATGTTCTATGAAGCAAATTGTATTCCGGAAAGAAGCACAAATATGACACGTACGGAGCATGGGAATTTGAAAGCATATGCTCACACAATCTCAAAATATTTCTAGTTATAACTTATAATTACATATGGTTCTAGTTCGAATTACAAAATTGTTTGCAAAGAGAAAAAATAGGTGTCATGTTGCTTCCACATGTCAATTTTTGCTACTACAAAATTGACCTGGCCATCATGTAATGGAAGGTGTGATCCATGGAGTCGATGGGTAAAAGTTGAGGTGTCCTTGCTCGAGGACTTTGATCTTCTTCACCGTGATGCCGTTGAGGTTGTATGCCCCGAATGTCTGAGCCATGAGGATCGATGCGCAAACTCGACACATGGTCTTTGAAGTAGACGCATCCGGCCTTTATCTCCAAGCACTCCCTCATCGTCAAAGAAATATATGTGAGAAATCGAAAAGTATGAAGCATGGCTGACACAATTTTTTTTGATGCTATCATGCACTAGAAGCACACAGAAATTTGATTTGAGAATCTTATACGCTTGTTGAGGAAAATTTGGGTGCATAAATTTAATGTCCGTGAACCTTGTTGTGATGCGGCACTACATGTCAACATTAGAAGCAGAGTAAAAATCAAAGAAACATGCTTAATAAGAAGCACTGATTTGGTGCTATTCAAACCGGTTGTCATTCACCAATTGAAGTATCCTCTATATCCGAAGGGAGCATATGTAGTACAATAAAAAAGCACAATGTGTATAAAGCGTGCAAATCGTGATCTGGATAACGCATAAGTATTTGGATAAAAGCAGTACGAAATCAGTAGTTAAGGCTGCGGAGGACACAAGATGCACTTTCCTACCATTAGCCGCGTGGGTCGCGTCGCCAGGGAGAAAGGATGGGCGCACAATGCAACCTGCAATGGTAACCACCTGCCGCCGATGTGCAGTTTTCCCAGTGCTTGGTGTGCTTGACGCCGCTGGTCAGCGTCCCCGATCCTGGTGTGCCTGCCACCCGGTAGTGAAAACCACAACGGCCTCCTAGGAGAGGCACGGCCGTCCTAGTGAGCGACGGTGTTGAGGTGTGGTGGTGCTCGTGGGGAGGCCGATTGTCGTGCTTGATGGAGAGCCATGGAGAGGCACGGCCGTCTCCGGCGAGGTGTGGAGAACGGCGAGATTTGGAGCGATTTGGGGTGAGAATGAGGCGACATAACGAGAAGGTGCGAGATTAGGGGGGAAGCTCGTGGGGGTGTTTCTTTCTTTTTCCAATTTGTGCGGGGATAAAAGGTTTAGTCGGATCGGTATACTATTGGATCCTCTCAGCCATACGATGGAAAACAAATCGACGGAAGACGACTAGTCTGACGGGTGAAAGGAAGCAGACGTCTCACAAACAATGTTTCCCGGAATTAAATACTACCTTGTACATCTTATCTTCTCTCCTTCCCCTCTGAGCTCAACCAACTAACCATTCGGAACCCATTCGTGTCCTTATCTTATGCATACCATTGTAGAATGGCACATAGATCATGGAAATAATAAAAAATAAAATATACTCCCTCCGCCCGGAAATACTTGTCATTAAAATGAATAAAAGAGGATGTATCTAGACGTATATTAGTTTTAGATACATTCTTTTTTATACATTTTGATGACAAGTATTTTCGGACGGAGGGAGTACAAGGTTCTCGTCATAGTAAGAAAAATATACATATCCATATCGAAGAAAAGGTAGTTGAGGACCTCTTCCTTCATCATGAATTTGACCCTCAACACGGGAGAAATTAAATACCAGAAGCAAACAAAAGCAACAAGGAAAATAAAACCTGATCTCTCAAGCAAACAAAACAACAAAAACTAGAAAAAACATACAAACATGTATAAATACTCAATATGTGTTAAGCCTACTGAACAAGGTGTATCTTTGCATATGTTTTGGTAGTATACATCATACCTTATAGATGGCGCATCATCACCACGTTTGACCTGCATGATCCAACCATCTGGGAGCCTATCCGGTGGCTCCTCCGCACCATCTCCCACCTTGTCCTTGACATCTTCTAGTAGTTTCACTTCCTTACCATATGAGATCAAGTATCCTAATTCTGTATGTAGAGTAAAGTATTACTATTCATTTGGGAGTGTGTAAAAATAGGAATAGTGCAGAGAGGAAATACGAGTTGTAAAACATCAAGAGAAAAACAAATCCACTTCCTTACTAAAAGTGATAGATTTGTGTCCATGTATTAAATAATGAGATGTCACATAGACTCTTTTTTTGTGAATCAGATGGACTTTAGACTTGTGTTCATATTTTTACTCGTGAAGTGTACCCTCTATTATTGTGTATGTTCATTACTCAAAAAATAAATGAATGTACATTTGTATTGTATTAATTTTCATTTATTTTTGTGACCAAAGAACTACAAACACTTTTTTATATGCCATGAACATTTTTTAACATTGCATGATTTTTTTGAAGAATGTCATGAACACTTTTAATGTGTGAACAATTTGTTAAATGGTACCAGCAATTTTTTGAATGTCACGAATATTTTGCATAAATGTGTGAACATTTTTATAGTCTCATGGATATTTTGCATAAAATGTTCATGCAGTTCAAAAAATGTGTTCACACATTTTTAACAGAATATTCATGAGACTTAGAAAAATACTCACACATTTATTAAAAATATTCATGAACTTGGAAAAAGTTTGTACCGCTTAAGAAAAATGTCTGTATGTTTAAAAGGTATTCATTGCATGAGTTAAAATTGTTCATGCAATTTTAAAAACAAATGTTCATGACATATAAAACGTGTTCATAACCATTTAAATAATGTTCAAAACATTTGCAAAAAATGTTCACACACTTAAAAAATCAGGAAGATGTAGAAATTAGTTCACGCAATTTTTAAAAACCGTCGCCCCTTTTTTTACATAAAGAACATGAGAAAAGGGGGGAAATGAAAATACAAAAAAAAATTAAAAAGAGAAGAATAAAATCCCAAAAAAAGTAGATTAAAACACAGTAGATAAAACACAGAAAGAAAGGGAAAAACCTGAAAAAGAAACCTTCCAAAAAACGCACAGAAGGATCCCAAAACCTGTCAATGTTGTATATAGAAGCTTCTTAAAGCCACACAAGGAGCTGTTGTGCCGGCTCACCAAAACGAGCGTTGTAGAGGCGTCTAGGTCTTGTATACTACCGAGACCAACGAGACGCTCGCCTGTGCCATGAGGGGTGGGCAGGCACACTACAGGGAGATCCTATTTAGCGCCCCGAGCGCTGGCAAACGATGCAGGGCGAACCCTCACTTTCCCCGGCGCGCCACTTTAGCCGTCCCATTTACAGGACTGGTCGCCCCTTTACAGGATTCAAAAGATGCTCGCGCATAAAAAAAATCTTTGCGGATTTTAAAAAAATGTTTGTGTTTCCAAATTTTGTTTGGAATTTAAAAAATATTTCAGTTTTCAAAAATTGTTCACATATTCGTTTCCGTAAAAGGTTTAAAAAAAGCGGAATAAAAAAGGTTCGGAATTCCAATAATTATTTTCATTTCCGAAACAATGTTCAACATTTAAATTTTATTTCTAAAATTTTCAAGAAAGGTTGAAAAATGTGTAATTATTTTAAACGCGGCACTTAGGTAAAAACTCAATTGGAGACTTTTGCTGGAGTGGCTAGTGCCATAGGTTCACGACCCGTAATTCTCAACTTCGATTCCTGGCAGCATTTCACCTTTTTCTGCCATTTTTATGTCGAATAGGAGCTCCCGTCGCTAAACAGTGACCCGCCCGCGAAATAGGATCCCCACCTACTACACCCTGTGACCGCTAATCTGGTTGAATTGGCTATGAACCGCTAAAAAAAAGGTTAGGTACTGATTTTATATTTGCCCAAACAAATCTATAATTTTGCATGACTCAATTTTTTTTACAACTTTGTTATTTTCCTTTAATTACAATTGTTCTATATTTTTCCTACTTGCTTAAATTTTATAAATATACAAAATATAATAAAATATTCATCATGTATTTTAAAATATTCATAAGATATCCATAATGTGTTTGAATTCTCATGGCCTAATTAAAAAATGTTCGCCGTGTGAGAGTTCTTATATATGAATTAAAAATATTGGTCATTTTTACCAAATGCTCATCGAGTTTCTGAAAATGTTTGTAACATTAGAAAACATTGTTGACGAAATTAAAAAAAGTTAACACATTTAAGACATTGTTCATGTCATTTCAAAAATATTCATGATGGTTCTAAAAAAGTTCATGAAATCTAAAAATTTACTCGCATAATTTTTGAAAAATTATCATGGTATATGAAAATATAATTATAACACTTAATAAAATATTCACATGTCTAAAAATATGTTCAGACAATTTAAATTTTGTTACCACAATTCTTTTTTAAGTGTACGTCATATAAAAATGTCTACTTTTTTAAACAAAAAATGACAAAAATTTAAAATAAACATAAATAAAAAATTAGCAAAGGAAGAAATAATTTAAGAAAAAAATGAGGGAAATATATTGAAAAATAAATATTCAAAGTAAAGCAGAAAATAAAAATAAAAAACTGGCATAGAAAAACAAAGAAAATAGGCCGTAGAAGGTTAAGACAAGGAAAAAAAAAACGCTCTCAACTGTAGCTTAAAAGCTTTCCAAGACCAATTTATTGGTCGTGTCACTGGGACATACATTGTAGGCAAGGGACCCATAGGTCGGGCAAAGAAAGAGATAGAGGGTGTGTTTGGATGTTGCCGTTGCTCGCCCTACCAAATCATTGGCTTGCCAAAATATTGGTGCAAAATAGAACTCCGAAGTAGCATCTGTCCGTGCAAGCCAAATTTTTGGCCGGCAATCAAACAAGCGCCTACCCTTTCGTCAATTACCAATTTTTTGGCTTGGCTGCCGAAGGCAGCAATCCAAAAACACTCATAGTCTGGTGGTTCCCATCGCCACAAGGATCTTCTGCAGTTGACCGTCCCATTATTATGTACCCTAGGTTTCTCATATGTTTTATTTGGTCTTTTTCACTTTTTATTTTATATATTTTTAATATCATATTCTAGTATGTATGCACAACAATGCACATTTTAACATTATGGGGTGATTTTTGGTACGAAACAAAACTTAGACTTGCTAATAGATTCAAGGTAAAAAAATTGATGATGTATAGGTGTAGAAATAAATTATCTTGTAAAGAAAATTGGAATTAATAAATGCAATCCCCACAAGTTGTTAACAGTGAATCCCACAAAAAAAATTAATACATAAAACATTCTAAAAATAGAATTTAAATTTATTATATGTTTCTACCCCAAAACCATTTTTTGGCTTAACACGGCTGCAACATGTTTGGCCCAAGAGGAATCAGTATGGGCCAGGTCTCTTGAGAAGGATCAGGTGTTCATTCTAGAACATGCTGGATGCAGGAACCATGTACTGTACACTGCAAATCCCACTACTTTCAGCCGTTGGATTTCAGACACAAATGGTTAGGATTGATGGCTAGCTCCTATTCAAAACTGGTACACTATATAGTAGTATAATGTATATATGTATTTCATATATTACTTTACTAAAAAAATTAACAACGTTCGCCATGTATAAAAAAATGTTCATGAATATAGAAATTTGTTTGTACAATTGGAAAATTATTTGTGCCATTCAGAAAAATGTTTGTGTCCTTTAAAAAATTTCACATGTTCAAAATATGTTAATGACATTTTTATACAAATGTGCAGAAATGTAAAAAAATAATTCACATTTTTTAAAATGTTTGCACCATTCATAAAAATTATCCATGACATTTTTTTCACGTGTTCAAAAATATGTTCATGACATTGAAAAATACTCATGAAATGTAAAACATGTTCGTGCAAATTTAAGGGTTGTTCACAATGTAAAATTTTTGTGCTATCTAAGAAATGGTCATAAACACTTAAGGGATATTCACACTTTATACAAAATTGTTCATGATTGTTTTCAGAAAAGTTCAACATGTGTTTAAAAATGTTCATTGTGTATTAAAATTGTTCAATTTTGCATTTAACAAATGTTCAACATGTATTCAGATAAATGTTTAGCGTGTATTTCAAAACACCTCAGCTTATATCTAAAAAATGTTCAACGTGTATACTGAAAATGTTCAAGGTGTACTAAAAAATTTGACATGTATTTTTGAAAACAGAAAAATCCAACTGCAAAAAAAGGAAGTAGCTGGAGAAAACACATAAAAAGAAAAAGGATCACATTGAACTTTCCCAAAACTGCTTGTGCACAACTTATGTTGTGCCCGTCCTGTCGGGTAAACTCTACAGTCGAGCGCTACTACCGTCACGTGCCGTAAGCGAATCATAGGATTTGCGTACTTATAGGCAATCGACTCGCTTGACAAATGTTCCTCATTTGTGGAGGCTATGCTTTTTGTTGATGTCCCAATGTGGAGGAAGATCTTCTAGCCGATCCTTTTCGTGTATTACATTGTTTACTGGTCTTTTTACTGCAGTACAGAGGTACTTCGCTAGCTGACCTATCTTCATGTTTTACATTGTTTACAAATATTGTCCCATATTTTAGTTTTCTCTTCCTTTCAATCAAACAAAGGAGGAAACATGCATGCAGGGGCGGAGCCAGGATTTGAACATGAGGGGGGCGAGACAGATAATAATCATTCCAAATTATACACCACACTAGAATTAATATAGTCTGAATAGTAGAATTGATATGAGTGTATGACAACGTATGTTTAGCAACAAGAAAAGTTACATATCTATCAACTGAAATTCAGCTCTACGAGTACCATCATCGAAAATGTGGATAATCTCATCAGATGTGACTTTTGCAGCTATATCCTTTCCAATGTAGACGATCATGTAATGTTGAAGAAAGTCATCACCCATTTTGCCTCGAAGACGTGTCTTCACTAGTTTCATAGCAGAAAAGGCTCGCTCAGTGGTTGTCGTTGAAACTGGAAGCGTAATAACCAACCACAATAGTCTATCAACCATGGAATAGTCATGAACTTTACCAGTTTTGAACAAACCAACAGTCAAATCAGCAAGTGAATGCAAGCATTTTAGGTCTGGATGTGAGCGAACATCCATTCTGAAATGGTTAAGTTGAGACTCTAACCGAGCCAACTCTTGGTTAGAAAAATCAGCAGGATAAAACTTTTCTGCTAGAGTGCATATCTTTGTCACATCAAATGTGTCATGCAGTGGATTCAAGGATACACAAAGCCTCAGTAGCTCAGTGCTTTGAACGCTGAACCGGTCATTTAGCTCGACCAACTGCTGATCTATGGCAACATTGAATACATCTGCTTTATAGTGGTGAAGTGTTGTGGTGTTGTCATGCTTGTTTCGAGATTTAGTCATATCAACGAACCTACAAATGGCAACATATATTAGATTAAAATACTTGTGATGATTAATATTCCAATCTAGATATAGGAAAAGAGACATACTTGGAACTAAAATTGGGGATGTCAATATCATGCTTCAGACAAAAAGATTTAACCTCTTTTAGAAGTGGTTCCCAACCATCTTCTCTTAGTTCAGCAAGTAGAAGCTTTGTGTTTGCAACACAATCTAATGCGTTTAAAATATCCAGAGACTTCCTTTGGAGCATTTGACATAAAGCATCTGTGATCTTCATAATTTTCTCCATGAGGTGCAGAATGAATACAAAATCAAAAGAGATAATCATCTTTAGGGCGCCCACTGCATCTCCACGAGAATATCTTGTGACTGAACGATCATTTGCTACACTTCGTAGAACTGCAATCGTAGCAGCAAACATCTTCCTCAAGCTATTAATTGACTTGAAGTGAGAACTCCACCTCGTATCTCCCGGCCTCTGTAAAGAGCCTGTTTGATTTGGCCCTTTCCCCGTATCAAGCTCACCCAATTCAACGCCACGTGCAGTTTCAGCAGCTTGATTAGCTAATAACTCATCATTCCGTTTAGACGACGCACTAACAATATTTATCACAAAATTTGCATGTTGAAAAAATTTATGCACGTCGTGTACCTCTTGTGATGCTGCAACAAGAGCCAATTGGAGCCGATGAGCCATGCAGTGGACATAATAAGCATAAGGGCACTCATTTAATATTAGAGCTTTCAATCCATTCCATTCCCCTCGCATGTTACTTGCGCCGTCATATCCTTGACCTCTGATATCTTGCACATTCAGGTTATTATCTTCTAAGACAATACAAATTGCCTCCTTGAGAGTCAATGCAGCAGTGTCACTAACATGTACTCCCTCCGTTCGGAATTACTTGTCTCGAAAATGAATGTATCTAGAACTAAAATACATCTAGATACATCTATTTTCGAGACAAGTAATTCCGAACGGAGGGAGTATGATGTCAAGGAAGCGCTCATCTATGTACCCTTCTTTATTAGCAAAACGAATGACCAGTGCCATCTGCTCCTTTTTAGATTGATCTCTAGACTTGTCCACCATTATACAAAATTTGCTATTGCCAATTTCTTCTCTAATACTTTTCTGCACTTTCCTGGAAAGTAAACCAAGGATTTCTTGTTGAACAGGGTGTGAAGTGTACTTGGCATTTTGTGGAGCATTTTCCAAGACAACATCTCTGACATCCTTGTTATAAGCAGCCAAAAGCTTTACCAGCTCAAGAAAATTACCCCGGTTTAGGGATCCTGGAGATTCATCATGGCCTCTAAATGGACAAACTTGGAATGTTAACCACCTAATGAAATAACAGACAAAGGACATGTTAGTCTTACATAAATACAAAATATACTAGGTTAATTGTTGAAACAAATAAACTTAATCTTACCTAATGGAATCAATTGCGACTTTAAGTCTTAACCTTGCAGCTGCAACCTTTTTTGTACATACTTGTACCATCGCCTTGTTAATATGGTTCAATCTATTTTTCAGATTTTCATAACAGCGGGCTGCGTAGCTATGAGCTGAGTTGGAATCTTTACCCATATGGGTTATAAAAGCACAATTTTGCCATCATTATTCACCTTTCTCCAGTTTATAAATCCACCCACTGTGAATGCACTTGAACGGTTGAACCACACTTTCCAGTTGGCTTTTTCGTAAAGAGGAAACAATAGAAGCAATATGCACGATGTGTGACAAGTGAATACTCTAGCCAAGGCCAATCAGTGAAATAATTATACTGGAATCGGCGACGGTTTTTTGTTGTTCCATTATATGGATACTCTTTCATGTATGGCTGAAAAGCGCCCTCAGAAACATAGAATCGACGTGCTTCATCCTGCTTATCGGGATGGAGTTCCCAAATCCGTTGGCGTGTACCAGGATCCCTCACATATTTTGTGCTTCTCGTTCTACCTTCTTCTAAAGTTTCTAGTGGTGCCACAATATTTTGATCATCAGTTTGCATATCAACTAGATTGGGGCTGGAAGTATCATCTACAACAGGATGCTCCTCCGGTGGATTTGCATTTTCAGTTGCATTAGAGCTAGAAGCAATAGGCTTGAAAAACAAATCTATTGTTGTTGTACTCTTCCTCTTCATCCTTTAGTCATTGGAACATTAAAAAAGGAGTGGCATTAGAAAACTATTGTGCTACCTTATGAAAGCAGTAAATTAAACTATTATCTTTGTAGAACTGCGCTAATTTACCAAGATTAACAGTGAGTCAATACCTTGATATGTTGATGTATGTATGATGCCAATGAAGTACGCAAGTAGTTTATGTCTTTTGATTGATTCGCATGCACTGAAGTGTTGGACCACTGCCCTGGGCGACGGCGGCAAAAGCAGCAAGACTGCAAGAGTCGACCGTGAACGAGCGATGGGTGGCGGCGCCGGCGGGCGGCGGGCGGCGGCAGGCGGTGCAGGGAGGTACAGATCGCACCAACAAAATTACCAGGAGGATAAGGGTAGATCAATAGCACGTAATCTCTTTTTTCTGATGCGTACATCTAGCAATCGAGGCTCGGCTGATGGTTCCACGTTGGGCCTTGGGCAGTTGGGCACTTGGGCTAGAATGTTTTCATGTCCAACAAGAAAAAGATCAGCGATCAGCGGCCTATACATGCAACATCTATACGTACAAACTACTGGTAATACTAGTACCTACTAACGAAGCGTCATGGGGGGTCTGATCCCTGGTCGCACGGTCGCACCCCCTGTCTCCGCCTCTGCATGCATGCACTGTGTTTAGTTTCCTCTTCGTGTTCCTTTGAGGAGTTTTTTTTTCCTAAAACAGTGCAGATGCATTTTGAGTTTGATGAAGTTGCCACAGACACCTTCATAGTCGTCAGGAACGTCTCCTTCCATTGAAGCACATTGCCGGAAGGTCTTAAACAAATTCAAAAAAATGCAAACACTAATGTCAAGTCTAGTACTTGAACCCGATGGGCTGGGATGTGTTCCTTTAAGGAGTTGATGCACAAGATTCATTGTAGGCCGTAGTTTGTGGATTTTTTTTTGCCACAACCAGTGAAAGCGTCAACTTATTTTAAGATTATACATGATTTACCATTTGGGGGTGGGGGTTGCAAATTTTGTGGTACTCGCAAGGGAAGCGATGGGAAAAAAAATCCCATCACCATGTGTTCAAGCATTTATCTTTAACTAAGATACCTGATGATATTTGCAATCATACCAAAGAGTAAACTACGAATGAAATTGATGGTATAGTCCAAGATTGCAACTGCAACTTATGAACGCATTTATCATTCAAACAAGGTTAGAGAGCACCCTACTAAATTGACTGCACCATTTTGAGTTGCTTTATTTACAAGGCATCAATGTTGGATCATGTGGGAAAAAACATTGGCATGCAAGCTCACGGGAGGCTGTAAGAAAATTATCTAACGAGGTTACAAAATCTGATATATATATTGTTTTTTAAAGAACAGAGTAGAAGTTACTGATTTTGGATAAACTATATTTTGTAAGAGTATCTACAACCGAGCGCCTCAAACCCGTCTCATACGCCCGGGCGGGCCGCCCGTTCACTGTCCGGTCACGTTTTTTCGACCCAGACGGGCTCCTTAAATGGGCGTCAAACACCCGGGCTGATTGGGCTGGATATGGGGGCGCTCGGGCACGCCCGAGCATGCCCGCCACGTCAGACCCGACAGCACGACCCCATCTAAAATTGCACCAAATCCATCAAACCCTTCTTCCTCCTCCTACCGCCCTCCAACCTTTCCCGCGCCCGGACCCTCTCCTCCTGATCCGGAGAAAATCGATAGATTCGAAAACTATGAATCTCCACCCTTGCTTCATATCCTCACCTCTGGTCCTGATCCAGCGCCGGAGATGTCGTCCAGCCCAACCCACACCGCCGCGACAGAGACGCAATCCACCTCGTCCGTTGGCGGGGTCAATTCGTCGGCTGCGATTTGCAAGGCGAAGAACGTCGCCTGCAAGTTGCAACGACGCTGACAGTGAGAGAGGGAAGCGGCGACATTGCAGGGAGGTTCAAACGTGGTGGAGCAGTTGTCTCCTCCGCTGCGCCGGGATCCTCGCACCCCTTCCCTCCAAGCGCTGACGCGGATTACGCCGTCCGCCCCCCTTGGGATAGAGGATGATTCGACTGCGGCTGGGCCATTCCGGACAGCTTTCTGTGCACGCAGATGCCGGCGGTCGACGTGTGTAGCTCGCCGCAGCTGTTCGGGCGCGGATTAGCACGTGCATCGGCAGGGCCCGGGCTGCCCTCGGCAAGTTCGACGGAATGACCGAACAAGAGTCTGTTCGTTTTCTTTGCTCCTGTCCGATCAGATTTTAGCATAGACGACTAGTTCATTTCGCACTTGATGAATGCCTGCAAACCATAATCATGTAGGAGGCGTTCTTGTCGAACATGATCAATGACAATGAAGATTCGAACAAAATGGAGTATGAGTTAGAAGCCACCACCGCATTTGAAGTTGGGACAACATCCGATCCCAATCCGAGCAAGAAGAAGAAGAAGACCAAGACACCGAAGGCAAGAGGTCTGGCATTCTCAAGATTTGAGGACATCTTGTTGGTCAAAGCTTGGTTGGACACGACGATGGATCCAATATGCGGCACCGAGCAAAAGGGGAACACATATTGGACGAAGATTTGGAAGGAGTATCACGGGCAAAAGGAGTATGTGGAGCCGCATCCTATCGTTACCACCTGCAATGTGGCATCTCTCCAACATCGTTGGGGGGTCATTAAAGGGGAAGTGAACAAGTATGTTGGCTACTACTCACAAGGGATCAAACGCCCTCAAAGTGGGATGGGAGTCCCAACTCACGTAAACTCGATTGCCTCATCTTGTCGTCCATTGCATATGCTTCTTGTGTTTGCATTCTCGTACTCATACATATGTTGTTTTCTAGATGGCGGTGGCGGCCACTTTGTATCACAAGGTGGGGAAATAAGCCATTTGCTTTTAGGCATTGTTGGGTCATATTGAATGCCAAGCCGAAGTGGAACCAACTTGTGGCCGACCTCAAGTCCGGCAAGAAGAGGAATGATGGCTCAAGCTCGAACCAATCAATTGGGTTGGATGATGAAGATGACGATGTTGTCGCGACAAATGGAATAGCCACCGTGCCAAAGGACAACCGTGAAGTCTTGGGAAACAAGTGGGAGAAGGCATGTGCTGCCCGTGATGCCGCGGCTACCAAAATGTCGTCCACATGGACGGGCATTCTTTCGGTGAGGGAGAACAAGAAAGAGGAGAGGCAACTCATGTTGGATGCGCAAAAGGAAAGGATGGAGTGAGACCGGAAGAGGGCGGAGAAGAAACTCGAAATTGAGACGGAGAAGATCGAGTTGGAGAAGCAACAAGCGGCGATCAAATGGGAACTCGAGAAGCCAAGACATTTGGCGATAGAGCTTGAGAAGGAAAGGTTGCAACTCGCACGGACGCGGAAGATGCGAGGATCATGTTGGTGGATGAGACCCTCTTGGTTGAGCATGCGAAGAAGTGGCTTGTGGACAAGAAGATGAAGATCAAGGACAGTAGGAAGTGCGAGGGCGGCTCGGCCCAGATGCAGGCGCAGGAGGCAGCCTGGATGCAGGCGGAGGAGGCTGCCCGGATGCAGGCGGAGAAGGACGAGCAGGACGCATTCCGCCTGGAGCCAGTGGCGGAGGCAGGGGGACCAGCAGGGGCCCTGCCCCCCTGACATTAGGACTTTGCTGCTAATTCAGTGACGAACAATGCATAATTAGAAATTATTTGATGCTTAAAGTCTTATTTTTCTATGCTTTGGCCCTCCGTAACCTGTTTTGACTGCAATCGCCCCTGATCCAAATTTTCTGGCTCCGCCACTGCCTGGAGCACGACGCATTCCGCTCGGAGCAGATGCTCGGCCAGTGATCTGAGGCCATCCATCACGCTCGGACATTGATTTCATTTTGCCATGTCTGTTTTGTTGAACTATGATTTGTTTTGCTTTGTTTCAAACTTTTACATTCAGACAGTTTGTATCGTATGACGACGTACATGAATTGCATGGATTTGAGGATTAAAATTTGCGATATGGATGTGCGGCGCAACATTTGAGAGGTGCCCGATCAATCCTCGGGGAAGCGCTCAGGCGCGTCCGCGAGCGCTGAAGGGGCCGGATTTGCCAAGTGCCCAAGTCCAACTGTAGATGCTCTAAGGTTCCTATCAACTTATTTTTTGGAGACGGTAGAGGGAGCACTATCAAATGTGCTTGGAGCAATGACCATCAATCAAGATGGTCGAAACGAAGATTCACGCATTGGCATAGGCAACATAGTACAAGCTGATCGCCATGCATGCAACCTGATCAGACCAATCCGCGCCGTCGACCCGCCATGTCGGTTCAGTGGACGGCTCAGATCCACCGTCACTCCGTCGTCCCATATATCGAAAGAACGAGCCGAGCCGCCTCCAGATCTCACCAGAGATCCTCGAAAATCTCTTCTCCCCCGAGCTCGACCACCCCAAACCCTAGCAGCCATGGCGACGGAGTCGGAGCCGGCCGCGGCGCCGCGCCTGCTCCTGGGCCCGCCCCTGATCCGCGCCGCGCGCCCGTCCCCCGACTCCGGCGCCACCACCGGCGACGCGTCGCACCCGTTCGTCGACCTCCTCGACGCGGCCTTCAACGCGCCGTCGGAGGCGGCCCTCAAGGCGGCGCTCAAGCCGCGGAGGGCGCTCACGGAGAACTGCTCCGCCACGTACGCCAACTCGGGCAACCCCTGCCTCGACTTCTTCTTCCAGGTGGTCCCCGACACGCCCGCCGACCGCGTGCGCCAGCTCCTCGCCGCCGCCTGGGCGCAGGACGCGCTCACGGCGCTCCGCCTCGCCTGCAACCTCCGCGGCGTGCGCGGCACCGGCAAGTCGGACAAGGAGGGCTTCTACGCCGCCGCGCTCTGGATGCACGAGCACCACGCGCGCACGCTCGCCTGCAACGTCGCCGCGCTCGCCGAGTTCGGCTACCTCAAGGACTTCCCCGAGCTGCTGTTCCGCCTCCTCCGCGGCCCCGACGTGCGCGCGGTCGCCAAGGCCGGCGCCGAGGCCGACAAGGCGCGCAGGAAGGCCAAGGGCCTCGCCAGCCAGCGGGAGGACTTGAGGGCTAGGCTCGCCAGCCGCAAGCGCGCCCGCGAGCTCGCCACCGTGCCTGCCAAGGCCACCTTCGGTGACTTCCTCTCCGCCGCGCTCTCCAAGTTCGGCAAGGGCAGCAAGCCTGTGGAGGTTGTCCCGGTCCAGGAGCCCGCGGAGGTGCAGAAGCCGGAAGCGATGGAGGTGGACCAGAAGAAGACGACGGCGGCGAGTAAGCCGCGGCGGATGTCGAAGAAGGTACGCACGGTTGCCAAGCTCGCCGTGCAGTCGTTGGAGATGTACTACGGCGACCGTGCCTACCGCTTCCTGTTCGACGCCGTCGCCGACTTCTTCGCCGCGCTCCTCACCTCGGACCTCCAGCAGCTGGCCTCCGGCGGCAAAAAGAGGAAGATCGGGCTCGCCGCCAAGTGGTGCCCCACTCCAGGCTCGTCCTTCGACCGCACCACGCTGCTCTGCGAGGCCATCGCCCGCCGCCTCTTCCCGCGCGACTCGGACCCCGAGCTCACCCAGCTCTCGGAAGAGCACTACGCGTACCGCGCCCTACACCGCCTCCGCCGCGAGGTGCTCGTGCCGCTGCGCAAGGTGCTGGAGCTCCCGGAGGTGTACATGAGCGCGCAGCGGTGGTCGGAGCTGCCCTACACCCGCGTCGCCTCGGTGGCCATGCGGCGCTACAAGTCCCTCTTCAAGAAGCACGATGAGGAGCGCTTCGACAAGTACCTGGAGGACGTGGAGGCAGGCAAGGCCAAGATCGCGGCCGGCGCGCTCCTGCCGCACGAGATCGCCGCGGCCGCCTACCGCGGCCAGGACGACAATGTGTCGGAGCTGCAGTGGCGACGCATGGTGGACGACCTCCGTTCCAAGGGGTCGCTGCGCAACTGCATATCGGTCTGCGACGTGTCCGCGAGCATGAGCGGCACCCCGATGGAGGTGTGCATCGCACTGGGCGTGCTCACCTCGGAGCTCAGCGAGGAGCCGTGGGCCGGCAAGGTGATCACCTTCAGCGAGAACCCGGAGATTCACCTGATCAAGGGCAAGACCCTCCGCCAGAAGATGGACTTCGTGCGACGCATGCACTAGGGCGGGAGCACCAACTTCCAGGGGGTGTTCGACCAGATCCTCCGCACGGCGGTCCAGGCGAGTCTGGCGCCGGAGAAGATGATCAGGACCGTGTTCGTGTACAGCGACATGGAGTTCAACATGGCGTCGGGGAGCGCCTACGCCGCCTTCTACAGCCGGCGGGAGTCTGTTCCGTGGGAGACCGACTACGAGGTGATCTGCAAGAAGTTCAGGGACGCTGGCTACGGCGACGTGGTGCCCCAGATCATCTTCTGGAACCTGCGTGACTCGCAGTCGACGCCGGTGACATCGACCCAGCCTGGGGTGGCCATGGTGAGCGGCTTCTCCAAGAACTTCCTCAAGATCTTTCTGAAGAACGACGGCGTGGTGAACCCCGAGGCCATCATGATGGAGGCCATCGCCGGCGAAGAGTACCAGAAGCTCGCCGTGTACGACTAGATCCATGCATTGTCAGTTGTCATCATCAGCTTAGTTTGTCTGTCGTGCTGTTGGATCAGCTTGTTTTCAGAACTGTGAACAGCAGGCTTGCTGTGCTTGATTAGCTTCTTTTCTGAAATAAAACCAAAATCATGCTTGACCGGAATTGTTTTGCTTTATCCAATGTACTGATCGATCATCATTTGGAGTGCATGCATGAATTAATTGACCGTGCCTTCTGAATTCCGAACAACTTTAGCTGCCCATGTTGTTCTTGGTTAGCATTATTACCCTGTTTGCTTTCCAATGTCCTTAGGAATTCTCTTATTGCAACTGCATATACTGGCATGTATGCACTGAATTGAAGGCCAATTTACAATTTCAAATTCTTATGTTTATGCATGCAATTGTTTTGCTTTTTGATTTCCCATCATCGAAGAGTATGAAGGAGTGATTTCTGAATTCTGGGCAGCTAAACTGTCATGGGTGTTTGGTTAGCTTATTTTATGAATGAATTGGGACATGGTAAAAGTTGTCTGAACTGTTGCCTGTTTTATCATCATCATGCCACTAATGCGGAAACTTACTCATCGTTCATGTGTGCATTTGGGTTTCTCTGTTTTATCATGCTTCTTTGGCAAATTCATTCTGTAGTGTAGGAAACTAGGAACACGTTTGTAAACAGTTTCCTTAGCCTGCACAGCCTGTATGCATGTATGTGGTTGGTACTGTTATTAATCTGTAACTGAGCCGAAGGCTGAAGCTAGATGCAGAATCTCTCTCATGTAAAAAAATCCCATTTAACAGTAGAGTTACTAAAACTAAATTTTGGCGAACAGTGGTAAAAATAAAATGGATAGCATGGCCTTGTCAACATCTGCAGATGCTGATCTCTCGAAACAAGTTGCTCTCATCCGCCCTCCACTGTTCAAGTGCTGTACGTGCTCCTCCAGTGGCCGGCAGTGTTATTGGAGTGCATGAATGAATTTCTGAATTCCTAACAGCTTACTGTCGTCGCGTTTGATTTTCTGAATCCAGACCAAAATCATGCTTGTAATTTTTGCTCTCTCTCTCTCAGTTGTATGCTTGCTCTGTTTGCTAGTCTTCTTTTCAGAATCCAAACCGAAAGTCATGCTTGCAATTTTTGCTGTTGAACACGTTGCTCGAGTCTTTTGATTACTGGCATAGGTGATTGCTGCATGTATGCAATGAATTCAGGGTACCGCATGCCACAAGACTGCAGAGACTTTTTTCTTTTTCTTTTAGAGTCGCGCAAATGCAACTTTGGCAGAGAATGAATGGCTTGTATTGTCATCTGTCATCAGAAACACTTTTGGCAAACACACTGTCTAGGTTGCCTGTACATCGATCCTCTATGCATGATACGGTTAACCTGTCAGTTTATTCCAAAAGCTGAAGCTACAGTAATAGCCATCCATAGATTTGAGTAATTTCAAGTAAAAGTGGCAGCGGACCGACAAGTTGAAGCGTCGAGACCAGCCGCGTCGCAAGATATGCTGTCGATCTGACCTGGTGACCCTTCTTCGTGTTCATTGATGGCCAGGTCGACCTGACGGTCATGCTTCTCTCCTTGAGTGCTGATGGACCATCCTTTGGAGCGCTCGAATGAATGAATTAGCTTGAATCTAAACTGATTACCTTTTTTTTTCTTCTGAAATTGAACCAGGTCGATAGATTTGTGCTATGTCTTTTATCTTTCTTAGGTATGTTGTAGCTCACATGCATTGAGATGTATTTATATTAGTCGACACGCGCAACAAAATTATGACCATCGGTCAAATTTAGAGAAAATTTTACAAATGCATTGATGCTTCCTTGAGTCTACTAATAATAGGCTTGTAATGTGTTTTTTTTACTGGAAAGTCATTGCAGCCTCTACATTCTCAATTATTGGACATGCGGATGACTTTCCTAGCCACAAATGGCGTCCAGTAGGGAGAGACGAGGCTGCCTTTGCCAAGGCATGAGCCTCAAAGTTTGCCTCCCTACTTTCAAAAGAAACTTAACTTCTACAAAGTCTGTAGCTAAATTTCAGTTGGCTGAAACACTTTATATCTCAGCCGTGCTTAGCCCTTATTGAGAGAGATGTAGCTTCGGTCACCTCTG
Source organism: Triticum timopheevii (assembly GCA_963921465.1). Taxonomy (NCBI): domain Eukaryota; kingdom Viridiplantae; phylum Streptophyta; class Magnoliopsida; order Poales; family Poaceae; genus Triticum; species Triticum timopheevii. The sequence continues at coordinate 417,547,224 of OY997262.1, forward strand.
GCGCAGTGCTACTGGGCCAGCCCAGTATGGTAGCTTCCACACAAGTTTTCTTTTCTCTGTGCTTCTCTTATTAATTTTTCACTGTTTGCATTGATTTCCTTTGATTTCTATCCTTTTTCTTCTTTTTCTTCGCTTTTCTATGGTTTTCTTTCTTTGATTTTCACCATATTTTTTTGATTTTTTGTTTCAAACAATGTCACATTCTTCATACACATTTCACATTTTTTGTATACTCAGAAATGTTTTTATGCATGTTTAACAATTTTCCAAGTATAAGTTTCAAGGTCTATTTTTCATACACATTGTACATTTTTGGTATAATTTTTTTTATACATGTTCAACATTTTTTTCAAATACATATTTTAGAACACATGTTAAACATTTTACACGTACGCGCTGAAATATTTTTTGAATGATACAATGTTTTTTACATTGTATAAACATGTTTTTAAATGTAAATATATTTTTAAATACATGAATCTTTTTTAAAATGCAATATATATTTTTTGAGTGATATGAATTTTCAGAATTAGACGCACTTTGTTTCATATGTCCAACATTCATTAATGTTTCATGTACACTTTTTGAAACACGTGAATATTTTTAGAATGCAATAAACATTTTTTGAATGATACAGAAATTTTTTAATTACATGAATTTGATTTTTTTTCAAAATGTCACGCACATTTTTTTGAAATGCGTGGACATTTTTTAAATATCACCATTTTTTGAATGCTATCAACATTTCTTTACACAGCCAAAAAGTTGACACCGTGTTCCATTTTTCAAATCCATGGTGCAAATATTTTTTAAGTACATTAAGTTTTTTGGAATGTTTGTATTTATAATATTTTAAAAAATATATATAAATGAATAAAAGCTGATGTATGTATAACTGTGTGATTAGGGACCGGCATATTTAAGGCGTCCGTGAGACGAGACGTGCTTGTGTATGCGGGCGAGACACAACCGATCCCCGGCTCCAACAGTGTGTTTACCATTCGGTCATGGCAGAGAGGGGGCTTTTTAGGGGTTGTTATGGGTTTGTGGGTGTGCGGGACGAGCTGGAGGGGTGACAGAGGCATTTTTCAGCGTTATCTGCTGGACTGTGTTTTATATTGCATTTTCCTTTTTAAGTACGGTAGGGTGGGAGGGGGGGGGGGGGGGGGGGCACACATCCATTTTTTTTTTCGCTTTCGGTTTTCATTCTTTCATATCTTTTGAACCAAAATTCCAAATTAAGTTTCGTTTTTATATTTGTGTTTCTGGTGACAAGAGCTTACAAATGAGAACCATTTCGAACCCATTTTGACGAGTTTTTAAAATTTTCATTAAGTTTCATCTTCTGAAACTTAGTATGAGCAACCCACAAAATCGTAAGTTTCAGAATCTACGGCCAACAAACTCGTAAGTTTTAAGTTTCAACTCTAAAACTTGGTAGGATCGATTGACAAAACCGTAAGTTTCAGAAGCTATGACCGACAAAATCGTAAGTTTCAAAAACTAAAACTTAAAACTTGTTGTGCCCTTGTGCAAGGATCCAACAACTTTGCGAATCACGAGGCATCAAAACGGCTGGTATGGCGGGTAAGGTGTGTGCCCCGCATCTACATGCACCTGCAATTTTCCGAGGGTAGGGGGAGGGATTATACTACGGCTTCTCTACATAGATTTTCTTTAGGGGACTCTACATAGATTTTTAGTCTATGTTTTTAGGACATGCCTAGCCTGCAAGTGTATGGCACGGTAAGGGCTCAACTTTCAATCGTAGTTCTGTTGGGACAATTAGAAGATTTGCTCACAACTTATTTTGCATCTTGAATGCCACCTTACACATTGAAAGGTGTATGCCATCTTTTAAATACGTGATGAACATTTTCAAAAAAATACTTCCAACATTATAAAATGAATATTAAATTATCATTGAAAATGTGAATGGAATAATCAAACAAAAGAAGGAACAATGTTGCTTGGTAAAAGAACAAAATGATAGAAGAAGAAATAACAAAAACCCGTAAATACTAGAAAAATAGAACATAGTAGAAAGGAAAAGCATTGAAAATAAATAAATGGAAGCAAATGAATGTTTTACTTACCTAGGATCGAACCTGTGACATGAAGGTAAGAACCGATCCTGTGGTGGCCGAGGGCCTTTCGTGCCTTTTAAAACATAGAAGTCAGTCATAGGAGCTTAAAGGTTTGGTTGTGGCACCGTTGGCACCAGAGGTGTGCCATCTTTTAATTGCGGATGACATTCATTCGTTCTTGAAGGCATGTGGGGAGTGCAAATGCAACAAGGAGTGCTTTAAATGATTACGATCGAGCTTTAGGGCAAGAAGTTAATGTGGATAAATCTTTTGTACTTTTGGGCAAGGGGCGTTCCAATGAGCTGAGAAATAGATAAACAATGTACTCAAAGGCTACACTGAATCATTAAGTGAGAATTATTTGGGGCTGCCTTCTGATGTGGGCAGAAAACGTTTAAATATCTTAAAGATAGAATATGTAAAGGGTTCAAGTTGGATGGCAAGAATGTTACCGACTGAGGGGAAGGAAGTGTTGATCAACTCAATTTCTCAAGTAGTTCCCACTTATTCAACAGTTTTTTTCGGCTTTCCCGTGTATGATCTCAAATAAAGTCCATGCTTCAAAATTTCTGGTGGGAAAGTAAGGGTGGAAAGATGAAGACATGTTGGCATCATGGGACATAATGACTAAACCAAAATCAATGGAGAGTCTTGGCTTCCAGGATTTCAAGTTATATTATTTGGCTCCTCTCCATTGCTAATGACATGGCAAGTGGTGGGTCCCACAGAGGAGGAAACAAGTGAAAGGATACGGCAACGAGGGGCTAACCTAATGGCTAGTCACTTATAAGGCGTGCAGGGGTATGTGGCTAAATTTTCTAGAAGCATTAGTGTCATAGCCACAATTTGTGAAAATCTAGTGGTGACCATCGAATGATATTGACTTTGGATAGTGGCATAGACCGAATATTCCCTTAATCAATACCATGAGAATGTAATACATGTGATTAAATTTTTGAAGGATTAACTGAAACATTTTAATCATCACATTAAGTAGGCGAGGCCTTTCTATCCCCTTTATCTAGAACCCACAGTTTAGGGAATTTATAGTTTGTAGTTACTCACTCGCTCTGGACTCCCTTGCATCTTTCATAAATACGCGGTGTAAATTGTATGTGCTTCTCTAATGTACGAGTGCGGTGCGCCCATACACTAGCATAAAGTATTGCATAATCTTAATACCAGGCTCATACTAGAATACCAAATGTTCATTGATCAAGGTGCAGTATTATTTAAATTGTCTGAAAGGAGCTAAAATACAAAGTAGGGAGCATCAAAATTAATGCCAACCCGCAGAAATCATGTTAACTCCTAAGGTTGTTGCAGCAAAAAACATTTTGGACATCTAGTATGAAACACCGCTCTTTAAGAGGATGATTAATACTTTTTACTTAAACTATACTAGCACAAATGGCCGTGCGTTGCAATGGGAGAAAATAAATATCATACATACCTAACTCAGTAAGCATGTCGTCTTCGGCAGTGTCTCGTAATGGTGTCATACCACCCAAATCCTCCCCATACGTCCGGAAGAACAGTCCGGTCACTGTCCAGACAGAAAAGAGAGGGGGAAAAAAAGCCAACTGGACCTTCACTTTGTCCTCATATGACCGGTCAGTCGCAAATCACCATATCTCACATCAAATATGAGGGGGATATGGGGATTTCCGGAAAGCCATTCACGTAGGATTTAGCCCACACGGGGCCATTTTTTCTCTTTCTTTTCTCTCTCTTCATCTCCACCAATCACATGCAATTTACCAGACAATTCGAAACCAAAGTAAGAAACATGGTTGTGTCCATGCACAAATAGAGATGCATATTTATTTCAGCTGTCAATATTTATTGTGCAAAATATATACCTTGAGGATCCTTATGCATATCAAGCAATATTGTCCCTTTCTTTTACAGTTAATATACTTGAAAAGTGAAGTTGTGAGCATAACTTGCTTCTCCTTCTATTTGATTTATATATGTACCATTTGTTTGGAGGACATGGCTTTGTTTGGAGCAGAGAGCTGGACCCGAGATAAAAACTGAATAAGAGACATAGAATCATACAACTTCCTAAAAAATCAGCCTTTCTAGAAAAAATAGCAACAACTTGCCGTACGTGCAAGTACCCGCAGTTCCAACTCATCCTGGGGGGAGGAAGGATACATAGCACCAGTCCCTCCTCGTAAGGCTTTGTTCGGTTAATCCTCTCCCCAAGAGGATTGGAGGGGATTGGCAGGGATTGGTTCATATTTTGACTTAGAAGAGGTTTAAATCCCCCTCAAACCCCTTTAATCCACTCGGATTCACACGCAACCGAACAAGGCCTAAGGAGGCGCAGCGACGGGGATCTCGACTGTGGCAGTGTTTTTTTCTTCTGAGCAACAACGGTGGTGTGTGAGTGCTAACTGCGGAGGGACATTCCTTTATGTACCAGGACTGGGTTGGAGCATGGAGAAGGGAGATACCAAATTCACAATAAATTGCAACAAACCGAAAGGCTGCAAGTACGTACATTATCCTCCTAGATAAATCTAGTAATGTTTATTGTGTTGTCATGATTCCCCAAAAAAGGTGTGTTGTCATGAATAATAATAAATTATTTCTTGAAGAACCTACTGCAAGCCTTTTCTAAAGAGAACTTATATAAATCACGGATTTAACCAGCTGGATAAAGTCACTGTCACCATCCCCAAAAGGTTAAACCACTGTTGCGTTTGGCATGGGTAGCAAGCTTGTGGGCTCCCAAGTTGCACTCAATGTCAACCTTCTGATTTTGGAAGCCTTCAGACGCCCGGCTAGCAATCCTAGCTCACCTTATCACAGTGATCCCACTATCTCAATCCTTTGGTAGCTCTTTCATTTAAATTCATCAGCACGACACCACAATCGTCTCAGCCACGACAGGCCCTGGTATATGGTGCGTATTTGGTTCAATCCCTGTAACAGTGCAGCCACTTCTGTTTCTTATGCCTCTATGCAGTTTTCCAGACGTCGCTCACAAAATAAAAGAACCGTGCATGGACGACCATCTCTTACAATAGCCCCATCACTTCCTTGTCCCATTGCCGCCATAAAAGAACCATCCATGTTCAGTTTAATCCAGTCGTCACTTGGAACAGTGCACGCATGTTTCAGTGGCGCCGTTGAACTCTCAGGTGGAGGGTTTACTCTGACTATAGTGGCCTTCCCTTTTTATGAGAATCATTGGGCACTTAATTCATTAACCGACGCAGGTACTGTCGATCGCCTGAACGATATCACCGCTAATAAGCCATGCTCTATCCTGCACCGTCCAATCACATGATGCATGTCCAAATATTTCTCTGGATGCAGATGGTGAAGACTGAAGAGCTGCAGCATGACAAGATCATCTCACTTACCTGACTTAGAAACGGAATTATGAAAACAAAGCCAAATAAACGATGTAGAGAAGTTGGGGAGTGTCCTACTGACTTGGGTTGGTTGGTTGATGGACGTGGTTGAAGACACTGACGTGTAAATCATGGTCGTTGCTCAGCGGAGGGCTAGATTTCTTTAACTTACGAGTGACAGTGGGTAAATATTATCAACTTTTAGGGGCACTTTTAATGATGGTGAGCGGGCGGGCAGAAGCAATAGCCGCTTTATTATTAAGGAAAGATATATTTGACTCACTATGTATATGTGACCAACATTACAATCATTTGTATTCATCAACAACACTACATGTGTATGTATGGCTTGGGATGAATCACAACCATCAGTATTCTCATATATTTCCAATAAAAAAGAAGCCAACAAAAATGGAAAGGCATGCTGTCCAGGTGGAATGTGTGACCCCCATATGCATTCATCATACCAAACTATATTGTGAGATGTCGGCACCATGTATGCCTAATAAAAGTAGTGTGAATACATGATAGGTGAAAGCAAATAATCTTCCATTCAACTATTAGTTTACCATTTTTTAGGGGAAGGGGGGGGGGGGGGGGGGGGGAGTACATATTACTAAGCACATGAATTATCCATTCAACTATTAGTTAATAGAATGATATTGGCACGCGTGCACACACAGACACAAAAGCTAAATTGTGTAATGGATATTATCCAACAACCCAATAAGGGGAAGTATAATCACATACATATGTATGGTGTTCTCGATCAACTTTACAAGAAGCCACATTTTAAATTACACCATTTCAATCTCGCGGGGATTTTCCTGTTGGTATGGCTCAGTTATGTGCTTCTGATGGTTGCCCCTATACTTGTAGCTGCTCACATTAAATGGGATGCTCAAGGTACACTTGTCCTTTTGTATGGGCATTCAACAATTGGGTGCTTATCTCTTGCGCTCTTGGCATGAAGTGTTTAGCTTATGAGAAAGCCTAGCATTGTATTTAGCCTTCCATACCTTGACCTCAGAAGTTAGTGCTTTTTGTTGAGCTGGAGAATAAATAAATAATAAATTAAGTTAATTAACTTGACATTGGGTAAAAATAAAAACCATAGCATTGATAGGAAAATAAAGGGGCTAGTAAATTAATATAATGACATGTACGAGATTAGCTAGCACAAGAAGCATCCAAAGAAACAAACTATGTAATTAACATGCATAACATTGCTGCTGTACACATTAAGTTATTCGAAGGAACAAATATCGATGTAACTTGTAAAATCCAGACGACATAGTGGTTGAATGAATATATGTTTTGTGAATATGACAATATTTTAAATACGAAGAGATACATCAGCAATATTTATGTTTGGTTCGAATGTGGTTGATCGGTAGAAAAGAAGTGGCATAACCCGAATAACCGCATCGTGGCACAGTCACCATGTCATGAAATATCAAAGATGATTTGGTAAATGCCCTGTGTCAACGTTCAAGTACTCAGCATAGTTTATTTATATTAATTTTAAGACAGCTAGCAGCCTGCATTTACACGCGCGCATGCACACACAATTTTTACTCTGAAAAGATAATACGAGTATCTAAGGTGAGTATGCAAGCTAAAGACAAGAAAAACTTGTTCTCCAAGCAAAACCTATGCCCTTATGCATCCATTTGCAATGCGTCAATCATCTTTTTTATTGCCTCTAGGGAACAAATGTGCACATACATACAATGTCGATTAACAATGAAACAAGCATACCCTTTCTCAGTTGTGACATTTCCTCCATTGACCGCAGCTTAATCATTAGCTCACTATTTTCAGTCCTAATTTGAAGATGCTTGCTCTGCAATGAGATAACACAACAATATATGATTAAGAAAGCCGAAAAGAGGCACACCACCATGTAATTGGTTGAGAGCTTATAATAGGGATTTATAATTGAACTTTGCTCCTTAATAAATAAAATTCTGAGAAGAAAAAGAAAGGATGTAACTATCAGGTATAGAATTACATATATATATGCATGTCAAGAATCAAGAAGATATAACCTATTAATTAGCGTTAAGTGAAGCCAATCGAGAAAGATAACTCAGCCCAAGCAGATTAACCTATTAATTAGCATTAAGTGAAACCAATGACATAGCTCAGCTCGTCTCTCACTTCAACAGAACACCACAAAGTCTTAGATATACATTACATGCACCATTTAAACATGTAAAACTAAAATGAATGCAACACTAGCTTGATTCTTTATAGTCAAAAGAATCATACACACAAATGCTTCCTATTTTTATAGGGCATGTTCTATCTTGGGTGTGTGCTTGGCGATTGCGTTTATGATAGGATTTTATCGCATATTTTCTCTAACTTCCAATGAAATGATGAAGACATTTATTGGTTATTTCCATAATAAAATAAAATAAAAATAACTTCCACCTTGTTCTACATACATAACATATACTAGTTAAAATAGACCCACTGTGTGAACAAAAGAATACCACTCCAATTCTGTAGAAGCTATAGTTGTAAAACATGCTAGAGTCAGACACTAAATTTCGACTACTATTACCGCAAGAAATATTTATACTAGAGAATTTGGATGTTCTGCACATGGTACATATCCCAAAGAACCACCCTTCCAGTTTTGCGGTGCAGATAAGGGGGAGCACGTTCCCCGAGCCGGCTTAGACTGTCCAATGTCTCTTGAAAATAATAGGAGGGAACATATCTCAAAAAGTACTTTTTAACTTACAAAACCAGTTTATATTTTAGAAATGTATTCTAATGCCGGACAAGGTCGTATTTTCAAAAACCATGCCAATGTCCAGAACAATAGCTTCAGTTAATACAAGTATATACTAATACTTATGATCGTACAACCGTGTGGGGAAAACCATGCTAATCTCCAAAACGGCAGCCTCCAGACATGTGCACACTAGTAATCATAAAATCGTGTGGGGAAAACTGGTTATGTGCAAAGATGTGCAACCAACATAACAACAGAGTACCAAACTGATTATGTATTAACTTTCTAGCGGCGCAAAAAAAAAAACACAACACATACCAGTTCTTCAGATAATGTATGGACCCTCTAATTGGTCAGCGTCTCAACCATTTGCTCAAGTTCCTGCTTGCGGGCCGCCTTGTCTTTGTCCTTCTTGGCAGAGTACACCCGGGCTGCCAGAAGGCTACAAATTTGTTCCAAAAGAAAATACTCAGTTTCAGACATTCCAGTCCATGGACAACATATGATATGAGTATATCAGATCGACAATCTGGATCTCCACATGATTTTGTCAAAATAAATAAATAAATAAATTTGCACACGCACTAGAACGAAGGAAATCCTCACCTCTTGGCCCTCCTAGGGTCTGTAAGCGCAAGCTCCGCGAGACGCTTGTCCTTGATGATCTTCTGCATGTGAGCCTCACTGGGCTTCATCTCTCTTGCCAGCTCAAAGAGAGCTGCGCCGCCTCTACCCATGGCCATGGTTAAGGGGTGACTACTGCCAGGGCCGCCTACCCCTGGAGAAGCGCCATTGCTGCCGCCGCCACCAGCTGCTGGAGGAGAAGCCCCGCAGCGTATGGATAGATGGCTATTACCAGCGCCTCCTGGTCCTGCCGAAGCGCCGCCTGCCCCTGGACCAATGGATAAGCGGCTGCGTTTGACAGAGCCGCCTGCCCGTGGAGAAGCGCCGCTGGGCGGACGCCTACTCCTGCCGGGGCCAGCAGCCATTGGAGAAGGCGCTGGTAGTGCCGGCTGCTCTAGGACTACGGTTTTGGAATTGACCTCCGGCTCGGAGCTATTCAGCACCGCGATCTGGGTACTCTTGCCATCTACGGGGCCATCGACCTGCCGTGCCCCTGCCCCTGCGTCGTTCCCGTGTCCAGGGGTGACCCCGCAGAGTCCGTCCAGGTCGATTAAACGGCCGACGGCGACGATATCATCCGAGACGGGGTCGTCCTCGAAATGGAAGGATTCCAGGACCGGAGTGGAGAAGGCATTTTGCGCGTGAGAGCTGCTGCCGGCGCCACTACTAGTTCCGGCGGTGCGGCCGAGCGACCACGACAAGGGACGATTCAGGAGGTGGGGCGGATGGCCGCCGGAGCCATCGCCGCCGCTTTGGGAGGCGAGAGGAGTTGCCGAGGTGGGCAGCCGCGGAGGAGAGAAGGAGCTGTGGCGGCGGAGGGAGGCGGGTGAGCCCTGCGGGAGGAGGTGGCGGCGGCGGCTGGGATCCATGACGGAATGGGAAGAAAGGGAAACTTGTTGTTCGCTAGGGTTCTGGGAGTTGTCAACACGGATCGGACGAACGGAGGGTGCTTTTGGAGTTGCCAAAAGCGAGAGCGAGCGAGCTTGATATAGAAAGGAACGGGAGATTTGTTTTTTGAGGGGTAGAAGCGGGAGATGAGAGAGTGGGAAGAGGGCTCGCCTCGGTTTGATTTCCTACTGGTCTTGGACTCCAGCTGCTCCGAGGTCCTAACGCAACCTCGCTGGCCCGGCCCAATCATTCTAGCCTAGTTAAAAGAAAATCAAAACAATTTCTATGAGAAACATATTTTGGTCCCATTTGTGCTTTCATGAATCTTAAAGCCTAATTGGATGTTCTCAACAGTGACTTATGAATAGTTGTTTCCCGATCACTAATCTCCTGAGAAATAACGAAACAAATAGAACATATGCTCAAATAATTAATCCTCGGAACTACAAACATGCATCGGGTTGCATCGTCTTGCGATGCTTTGCTCCTTCGTGCACCTCTCCGATTTTGAAGGGCCCTGCAGAAAATTAGCTTGTCATTATTCAAGAATGAAGTGATATCTAAAGGCGTGAACCATGCATAGTCAAACTTCCATCCAAGTACTCCCTCCGTTCCGAATTACTTGTCTTGGATTTGTCTAGATACAGATGTATCTAGACTCATTTTAGTGCTAGATACATCCGTATCTAGACAAATCTAAGACAAATAATTCGGAACGGAGGGAGTATATAAGTAAGAACCCAGTTCACAAGATCGAACAAAATATAGTTGGCTTGACCAAACAACACAAAAAGGATGGGCCATTCCGCCATTGTTACCACATCAATATTATCCAGGCCATATGGTTTCCCGCTTAAACTTTTCATATGAAATTTCCTTGCAGTGTCTGATGTGCGGTGAAGTTATCAGGCTGCCTTGTAGTTCTTGAGTTTGCTGGAGCTATGCTAGCTACTTATGTGTTTGGAGTTGCTCTTCGTTGCAACACTTGAGGGCTCATCTCTTGCTATAAACCATTTGACACGTAGGAATGGTTAATCTCACCTGTATTAAATCTGAGATGGTGGACATGAACAATTAGTTTTTCATTGAGATATGTTTATGGAAACAATAGAACACCAAACTTAGTGGCACAAGTAGTTAAAAAGGAACAGTGTCTTGTGATCCATAGAAACAAAATCACATGGTAACATGGACTAAATGCCCCCCCCCCCCCCCCCCCCCCCCCCCCAAACATGGACTAAATAGTAGACCTGGGCATGGACAGCCCAACCCGAAAGCCCGACATCAGGGCCAGGCTCGGGCTCAACTTTTCCGCCCGAATCCCAGCCTAAAAACCCGAAAATAGGCCCAAACAGGATATAAATCATTACTTTATGTGAAATGTAGGTAAAATATGTTTTTTAAATGTCCTGAAAATCATTATTCTTATAAAAAAAGGGGCACTGTTCATGTGATTCTGGCCGGGCCGGGCTCGGGCTTGAGATTTCGAGGTCGTGCTTTACAAAAGCTGGCTCGAGCTAAGCCTGGCCCGACGAATGCCTAGGTTTACTAAATAGCTAGCGCACATAGTGCATGAAATCATAAATGTCATTAGCACATCTGAAGTCATGATAAATTGATTGCACCACCAAAAAGTAAGGTAAGCTTCCATAGCCTGTATAGATAGATTTATCTCTTTTTTTGGTGTCAGATGGGATTTCCTATGGCCAATACGTGTAATTCAGAGGATATTAGGGTGTACGGTGTGTGTGTGTGTGTGGGGGGGGGGGGGGGGGGGGGGCATCGCATTTTTGACTACCGGCAATAAAAAAGTTCATCCGAGAGGCACACATTCTCTCTACATCTTTGGATATTTTCTTTGGTCCTCTGCCTTACGTGCTACCACGTGTGCTTGCTCCATCTGACCACCTCCCTCCCAGATTTAGTGGTATTACTGAACAAAATCTCTGTCGGACGCTGCCCCTTTTGTGTCCGAAGAAGTTCAGACTGAACAGGCGGGTCTTAGAGATAGAAATGTTCAACTGACGTCCATCTGGGATTGGGAGGCAACAATCTAGGCGTAAGGGAGGAGGAGGATGAAGGTGAGTGGAGGAAAAAGAGGACGTGGGAAGAGGAAGCTACGGGAAGTAAGAAGGGCATCAAAGGATGTGACTAACATAGTCACAACCACATTCCACATCAATGAAGATGATGGTGGCCCCTGGCATCTTAGGCGGATGCCTATTGCCTAAAAAGATCATCGACGCTCCAACTTGACACTACATGCTGAGAAAATGGTGGTCGTGGCATACCTAGCTAACGGGGCTGGTGGTGGTTAGAACCAAGATGACAAGGACAAAAATGAGGGGGCAACAAAGATGAGAAGGCGAGAGTGGTGGAAAGAGAGGTGCAGCCAACAACGAAAGATGGGTGAGAGGAAGAAGATAATGGTTGGAAGAGAACGATGGATGCGAGATGAAGATTTTTTTATCCCATTTTTACTTTTATGAATACTGAAGTATAAACGGATGCTTCTTATCAGTTGCTTACCACCCAATAAACAAAAAAACAAATACAACATTTGTTTCGGCTGAAGAAGCATCGATCTCAACTTTTATTTTTTGAAAGATGATAAAACAAAGCGAAATTTCGGTCCGTGCCACTATTGAACTAGGATATTCGAGGCGTACCACTCAAACTTCTCTATTTCGGTCCGTGCCACTATCACGTGCGAAGAAATTAGCTACATGCCCCTACGAGCCATCTTCACTTGTTGCCGTCAACTTGCCATCTTGTTTGACCCATTTTCTCCTCTATGGCGCCCACCAAATGTCATGTCAACTGCATCAAGTTTCATACCCATTTGACCCGTAATATCCGCCTATTCACACGCCATGTTGGTCTAAGAATGCAGTTTTGCATTGGATTCCGGCGAGCGGCGCGTCTCCCATGACTATTGGCCCATTTGCGCTTCTTGAGATTCCAACCGACTATAACTACTGTGCCGCCCATGACATTTGGCACACCAGTCACATATACCGTGTTTCCCTCCATACAGTCTCACACCGCCCCTACAACCGTTTGCCATACTCGGCAAACACTATGGTGTCGCTTGTCCCTATTCCACGCAATTCCGCCGCCCCATGCAGAGGAGGATGCTTTGTGTTTCATGACTCGCATACACGGGTCGATGTCGCGCGCTGAGGAGGACGCTTCACTGGCCCTCACCAAGGAGGACATCCTACCTACCTGACCCCTCACCATGGAGGAGTTTTGAGCCCAAATGGAGGTTGGTAGGAGAGAAGCCGGCATGAAGGCCGAGAAGGAGAAACACACAGTTAGGGAGGACGCATGGGAGGCCTATGTGGCCTCTAAGACAGCAAGGCGATGGGATCTTGATGACCCACAATTATAGGTGATCAATCGCAGTCCTTTCAATAAGTAATAGTGTCGAACCCAATGAGGAGCAGATGGAAATGACAAGCGGTTTTCAGCAAGGTATTTTCTGCAAGCACTTAAATTATCGGTAACAGATAGTTTGATAGCAAGGCAATTTGTAACGAGAAACAAGTAGCAATTGTAACAAAGGTGCAACAAGGTAGACCAATCCTTTTTATAGAAAAGGACAGGCCGGAACTTTCTCTTATAACAAGCTTAGCATTTTTGAGGACACATGGGAATTCATCGAGTCACTTTCATCATGTTTGTTTGATTTGTGTTTGCTACTTTCATAATTTGATATATGAAAAAGCCTCACACTTATGATTACCCTCTCTCGCAAGCATTCGCAACTACAGAAGAAGAATTAAGATAAATCTAACCATAACATGAAACATATGGATCCAAATAAGCCCCTTATGGAATAGCGCATAAACTAGGGTTTAAGCTTTTGTCACTCTAGCAACTGATGACCCACAAGTATAAGGGATCAATCATAGTACTTTCGATAAGTAAAAGTGTCGAAACCAACGAGGAGCAGAAGGAAATGACAAGTGGTTTCCAGCAAGGTAATGCGTGCAAGTACTGAAATTGTCGGTAACAAGTAGTATGCATGATAGCAAGGTAATTTGTAACAAGTAACAATAGTAACAATAGGTGTAGCAAGGTATCCCAATTCTTTTTGTAGCAAAGGACATGCCAAAACAATCTCTTATAGTAAGCAAAGCATTCTCGAGGACACACAGGAATTTCTTCTAGTCACTTTCATCATGTTTGTTAGACTCGCGTTTGCTACTTTGATAATTTGATATGTGGGTGGACCGGTGCTTGGGTGCTATTCTTACTTGAACAAACCTCCCACCTATGATTAACCCCTCTCGCAACGATCCGCCACTAGGAAAGAAGAATTAAGATAGAATCTAACCATAGCATTAAACATGTGGATCCAAATCAGCCCCTTACGAAATAGCGCATAAACTATGGTTTAAGTTTCTGTCACTCTAGCAACCCATCATCGAATAACTACTACACAATGCATTCCATTAGACCCAAAGATGGTGAAGTGTCATGTAGTCGACGTTCACATAACACCACTAAGGGAATCACACCTACATATCATAAAAATATCGGACGAATATCAAATTCACATGATTAGTTATGACGAGACTTCTCACATGTCCTCAAGAACAAAAGTAACCACTCACAAAACATATTCATGCTCAAGATCAGAGGGGTATTAAATATCGTGATAGATCTGAACATATAATCTTCCACTAAATGACCGGCTAGCATCAACTACATGATGCAATCAACAATACTAGTCACCCACATGTACAAATCTGAGGTTTTGATACAAAGATTGAACACAAGAGATGAACTAGGGTTGAGATGAGATGGTGTTGTTGAAGATGTTGATGGAGATTGGCCCTCCCACGGTGAGAGGGTTATTGGTGATGACGGTAGCTTCGATTTCCCCCTCACGAAGGGAAGTTTCCCTTGCGGAATCGCTTTGCCGGAGAGCAAAAATGCTCCTGCCCAAGTCCCGCCTCGAGACAGAGTCCTCCCCTTATTTTTATCTAGGTCAAAAGACCTTAAGTATCAGAAGACGGGCACCGGAGGTGGCCCAGGGAGCCCACTACCCAACAGAGCGCACTTGGAGGGGGTGGTACGCCCTGGTGCCTAGTGGGCACCTGGGCGGCCCCCTCCGGTATTTCTTTTCTCCAATATTTTTTAATGTATTCAAAATAATTCTCCGTAAAATTTCAGCTCATTTGGAGATGTGCAGAATATGTATCTCTCACATAGCTTTTTCAGGTCCAGAATTCCAGCTGTCGATATTCTCCCTTTTTGTGTAAATCTTGCATATTATGAGATAAAAGGCATTAGAATTACTCCACAAAGTATTATATTACATAAAAATACAATAAATATTAGTAGGAATTCATGATGCAAAATGGACGTATCAACACCCCAAGCTTAGATCTCGCTTGTCCTCAAGCGAAAGCTGATATGGAAAATCATGTCCACAAGTTTAGAGAGAGAGGTGTCGATACAAACAAAATACGAACATAGTAGCGTCATGCTTATTATTGTAACAACAATAAACTCTATCATAAAACTTCTCATGAGCAAGTAACAATTCATCACAACATCGAAGTATAAAGCATAAACTTTCTTGAAACTAAGAAACTATGTTCTCAGTCAACTTTACAATTGCAATTCATCATATTTTCAGGAAGGGTCTCGTATCGGAGCCTTTTGGCAAGTCCACATACTCAACCATCATTTAGTATTCTATGATTGCTAACACTCAGAACATATATATATGGATCAAAAAGTTTCAACCGGACACATAAAAAGATAGGGGCTTATAGTTTCTCCTCCCAACTTATTCACCTCAAGGGTGATATCAACAATAATAACACACGATCACTCATATCCAACTGGATATATGTGCCTAGATCTTCCCCCACCCAAGGTTTTGGTTACAGAATGAGGCATTTTTACCGAGGGGGACTGGTAAACACGGTTACCACGGTTACCGAGAAATACCGAGAATATTTAGAACGAATTTTATAGTTGAATTTTGAATTCAAACAAGTTAATGAATGAACATTTGAACCAGAGACCTCTCAAAATAGAAGTAGGTTGCTACCAACACGCCAGAATATCAATATCAAAGCATGATGAAAAATGGACGTATCAATTCCCCCAAGCTTAAACCTCGCTTGTCCTCAAGCGGAAGCCGAAATCGAAAAATATGTCCACATGTTGATACGTCCACTTGAGGACAAGCAAGGTCTAATCTTGGGGGAGTTGATACGTCCATTTTTCATCATGCTTTGATATTGATATTTATTGCATTATGGGCTGTGATTACACATTATGTCACAATACTTATGCCTTTTCTCTCTTATTTTACAAGGTTTACATGAAGAGGGAGAATGCCGGCAGCTGGAATTCTGGGCTGGAAAAGGAGCAAATATTAGAGACCTATTCTGCACAACTCCAAAAGTCCTGAAACTCCACGGAGGCATGTTTTGGAATTAATAAAAAATACTGACGAAAGAATCAACCAGAGGGGGCCCACATCCTAGCCACGAGGGTGGGGGGCGCGCCCCCCTGTCTCGTGGGCCCCCTGGCAGGGCTCCGGTGCCCATATTTTGCTATATGAAGTCTTTTGCCCTGGAAAAAATCAGAAGGAAGCTTTCGGGATGAAGTGCCGCCGTCTCGAGGCGGAACCTTGGCGGAACCAATCTAGGGCTCCGGCTGAGCTGTTCTGCCGGGGAAACATTCCTCTTGGAGGGGCAAATTGTCACCATCGTCATCACCATCGATCCTCTCATCAGGAGGGGGTCAATCTCCATCAACATCTTCACCAGCACCATCTCCTCTCAAACCCTAGTTCATCTCTTGTATCCAACCTTTGTCTCAAAACCTCAGATTGGTACCTGTGGGTTGCTAGTAGTGTTGATTACTCCTGGTAGTTGATGCTAGTTGGTTTATTCGGTGGAAGATTATATGTTCAGATCCTTAATGAATATTAATACCCCTCTGATTATGAATATGAATATGATTGGTGAGTAGTTACGTTTGTTCCTGAGGACATGGGAGAAGTCTTGCTATAAGTAGTCATGTGAATTTGGTATTCGTTCAATATTTTGATAAGATGTATGTTGTCTTTCCTCTAGTGGTGTCATGTGAACGTTGACTACATGACACTTCACCATTATTTGGACCTAGGGGAAGGCATTCGGAAGTAATAAGTAGATGATGGGTTGCTAGAGTGACAGAAGCTTAAACCCTAGTTTATGCGTTGCTTCGTAAGGGGCTGATTTGGATCCATATGTTTCATGCTATGGTTAGGTTTACCTTAATTATTCTTTCATAGTTGTGGACTCTTGCGAGAGTAGTTAATCATAAGTGGGATGCTTGACCAAGGAAGGGAAGCACCCAAGCACTGGTCCACCCACATATCAAATTATCAAAGTAACGAACGCGAATCATATGAGTGTGATGAAAACTAGCTTGACGATAATTCCCATGTGTCCTCGGGAGCGTTTTCCTTTATATAAGAGTTTGTCCAGGCTTGTCCTTTGCTACAAAAAAGATTGGGCCACCTTTCTCCACCTCCTCTGCTGGCCTCATAAGCCTCAGTGTCAAGTATGAGTCTGAAACTTCATTGAAAACTAACAAACTATAATCTCGGTCCTGAAGCAGCTGCAATTTATCATAACATCGGAAAGAGTTAGTATAAGAGCTTTTCAGCAAGTCCACATACTCAACTATCATTTAGTCTTTCACAATTGTTAACACTCATGTAATACTTATGGGTATGGAGTTTTAATCGGACACAGAGAAAGATAGGGGCTTATATTGTTGCCTCCCAACTTTTTACCTCAAGGGTAATGTCAACAATAATAGTTTATGATAACTTACATCCAATTGGATATATATACCAGGATCTTTCCAACACAATGTGCTTGCCAACGGATAAAATGTAAAAAAGAAAGGTGAAGATCACCATGACTCTTGCATAAGGCATAAGATAAGACAAAAATAAAATATAGGCCCTTCATAGAGGGAAGCAGAGGTTGTCATGTGCTTTTATGGTTGGATGCACAAAATCTTAATGCGAAAGAATGTCACTTTATATTGCCACTTGTGATATGGACCCTTATTATGCAGTCCATCGCTTTTATTACTTCCAAATCACAAGATGTATAAGGCTTATTTTCTCCACACTAATAAATCATACATATTTAAAGAGCAATTTTTATTGCTTGTAACAATGACAACTTACTTGAAGGATCTTAATCCATAGGTAGATATGGTGGACTCTCATGGCAAACTTGGTTTAAGGATATTTGGAAGCACAAGTAGTATCTCTACTTGGTGCAAAGAATTTGGCTAGCATGAGGGGGAAAGGCAAGCTCAACATGTTGGATGATCCATGACAATATACTTTATTTCGGATATAAGAAAACATAACCCATTACATTGTCTTGTCCAACATCAACTTTTTAGCATGTCATATTTTAATGAGTGCTCACAATCATAAAAGATGTCCGAGATAGTATATTTATATGTGAGAACCTCTCTTTCTTTATTACTTCATATTAATTGCGACGATGACCAAAACTATGTTTGTCAACTCTCAACAATCTTTATTCATCATACTCTTTATATGTGAAGTCATTACTCTCCATAAGATCAATATGATCTATTTAATTCTTTTTATTCTTTCTTTTATCTTTTATTACCTCAAGATCATAGCAAGATAACCAAGCCCTCGACTCAAGACTAATCTTTATTATATATAGCTCACGGACTTGATTACATAGAAGGATCATAAAGCAAAACTCAAAACTAAATCATACTAAAACTTTATTCTAACAGATCAAGATTTTACCAAAAGGATAGAACTAAGAAAAACGATAAAGATAGGAGTGTGATGGTGATACGATACCGGGGCACCTCCCCCAAGCTTGGTAGTTGCCAAGGGGAGTGCCCATACCCATGTATTTATGTCTCTTTCTTCGGAGGTGGTGACGGTAGAGTTGTTGATGATGTAGGCTTGTCGTCCATCTTCCAAGGCATAGGCTCACCATCATAAAAGGATGATCGAGTCTCCGGGATCCTCAAATTTGTAGCCAAACTCATCCTCTTGAATCTATATTCATACTCACAGTTTTGGTTTTGTAGGTCATAGATCTGGGCCTGGAGGTGCTCGATTTTCTCATGAAGCTTGAAGATGGTCTCCCTAATGTTCTTGGCATCTAGCTTGTGGTTGTTGGTAAACTCCGTGATCATTATGTGGTTGGCGTCGAGTCTATGTTCCACCATCTCCTGGCACTTCAAAACTTGTTGCTCCATTGCTTCGAGCCTTGTCTCCGTGCTTCCGGTCCTCCTTGGTCCCTCAACATTGCGGATGAGCAGCAACCCCTCACGCATATCAATGGTTTGAGGATGTTGCAGCACTTCCGCGAGGTAGGGTTTGATGACCTTCTCGAAGAACTTTTCCTTGGGGGCGCTTGGAGACGTCGTGGTGATCTAGATCTGTCAGAAAAACAGCTCAAAACAAAGACAGAGGATATTTGCGTGATATGGTGGTCAAAACCTTAGGGAGATTATATAACGAATTTTTATCGACCAAAAGAAGTATCATGCAAGAAAACGGAGTGCGGAGAGCACACTAGGTGCCCATGAGGCAGGGGGGCGCCCTCCACCCTCGTTGATGCCTCGTGTCCTTCCCGGACTACTTCTTATTTTCCTATCTTCTTAAATATTCCAAAACAGAGAAAAATTGCTATTAGAACTGTTTTGGAGTCGGTTTACTTACCGTACCACATATCTATTCCTTTTCGGAGTCTGAAACATTCTGGAAAGTGTCCCTTATGTATTCCTCCGGGGTTACGGTTTCAATAACATTGATTTCAACATTTATGGGATTATCTGAGATATAATGTTTGATCCTTTGCCCATTCACCACCTTCGGATATGTGCCTTCGAAGTTGTTGATTTTTATGGCACCGAAACGATAGACCTCCTCGATAACATAAGGTCCTTCCCATTTAGTGAGAAGTTTTCCTGCAAAAAATCTTAAATGAGAGTTGTATATCAAAACATAATCACCTACATTAAACTCATGCTTTTGTATCCTTTTGTCATGCCATCTTTTGACTTTTTCTTTAAACAATTTGGCATTCTCATAGGCTTGAGTTCTCCATTCATCAAGTGAGCTAATGTCAAATAGCCTCTTATCACCGACAAGTTTGAAATCATAGTCGAGCTCTTTAATGGCCCAATACGCCTTATGGTCTAGTTCGAGAGGTAAGTGACAAGCTTTTCCATAAACCATTTTATAAGGAGACATACCCATAGGATTTTTATATGCTGTTCTATAGGCCCATAATGCATCATCAAGTTTCTTGGACCAATTCTTTCTAGATCTATGAACAGTCTTCTACAAAATTAATTTGAGCTCTCTATTACTTAGTTCTACTTGGCCACTAGATTGTGGGTGATATGGAGATGCAATTCTATGATTAACATCATATTTAGCAAGCATTTTATGGAAAGCACCATGAATAAAATGTGAACCACCATCAGTCATTAAGTATCTAGGGACTCCAAACCTTGGAAAAATAACTTCTTTGATCATCTCAATAGAGGTGTTATGATCAACACTACTAATTGGAATAGCTTCTACCCACTTAGTAACGTAATCAACAACAACTAAAATATGTGTATACCCATTAGAGGAAGGAAACAGTCCCGTATAATCAAAGCCCTAAACATCAAATGGTTCAATAACAAGTGAATAATTCATAGGCATTTCTTGACGTCTACTAATATTACCAATTCTTTGACATTTATCACAAGACAATACAAACTTACGGGCATCTTTGAAGAGAGTAGGCCAATAAAAACCGGATTGCAATACCTTATGTGCAGTTCTATCTCCAGCGTGGTGTCCTTCATAAGCCTCGGAGTGACACTTGCGTAGGATCTGTTCCTGTTCATGCTCAGGTACACAACGTCTAATAACACCATCTACTCCTTTATAAAGGTGTGGGTCATCCCAGAAGTAATGTCTTAAATCATAAAAAACTTTTTCTTTTGCTGGTATGTGAAACTAGGTAGTATAAATTTGGCAACAATGTAATTATCATAATCAAAATACCATGGAGCAGTACGAGAATCATGTATGACAGTTAATTGTTCATCAGGAAAGCTATCATCAATAGGTAGTGGGTCATGAAGAACATTTTCTAACCTAGACAAGTTGTCTGCAACGGGGTTCTCAGCTCCCTTTCTATCAATAATATGCAAATCAAATTCTTGTAGTAAGAGAACCCATCTAATAAGTCTAGGTTTAGCATCTTTCTTTTCCATAAGATATTTAATAGCAGCATGATCAGTGTGAATGATTACTTTAGAGTCAACAAAGTAAGGTCTGAACTTATCACAATCAAATACAACTGCTAAAAATTCTTTTCAGTAGTAGCATAATTTCTCTGGGCACTGTCTAGAGTTTTACTAGCATATTGGATAACATTTAGTTTCTTATCAACTCTTTCTCCTAGAACAACACCTACAGCATAATCACTAGCATCACACATAATTTCAAAGGGTAAATTCCAATCAGGTGGCTGAACAATAGGTGCAGAAATCAAAGCTTTCTTAAGTATTTCAAATGCTTCTACACAATCATCATCAAAGACAAAAGGAATATCTTTTTGTAAGAGGTTAGTCAGAGGCCTAGAAATTTTAGAGAAGTCTTTAATGAACCTCCTATAAAAACCGGCATGACCAAGGAAACTTCTTATACCTTTGATGTCCTTAGGACACAGCATCTTTTCAATAGCATCGACTTTAGCTTTATCAACTTCAATATCTCTTTAAAAAAATTTATGCCCCAAGACAATACCTTCATTAACCATAAAGTGGCACTTCTCCCAATTCAAGACAGGATTAGTTTCTTCGCATCTCTGCAAAACTCGATCAAGGATACTCAAGCAATCATCAAAAGAAGTTCCATATACGGAAAAATCATCCATGAAAACCTCAACAATCTTTTCACAAAAATTAGAGAATATAGCCATCATGCATATTTGAAAGGTAGCAGGTGCATTACATAAACCAAAAAGGCATACGTCTATAAGCAAAGGTACCGAAAGAGCAAGTAAAAGTGGTCTTATCCTGATCCTCTTTTGACACAGGTATTTGAGAGAAACCAGAATAACCATCTAGAAAGCAAAAATTGGTATGTTTAGATAAACTTTTTAGCATTTGATCAATAAAAGGTAAAGGGTAATGATCTTTTCTAGTAGCTTTATTTAATTTGTGGAAATCAATTACCATCCTATAACCTGTAACAATTCTTTGTGGGATCAATTCATCTTTATCATTAGGAACAACAGTAATACCTCCCTTCTTAGAGACATAATGGACATGACTTACCCACTGACTATCAGCAACGGGATAAATTATACCTGCCTCCAGAAGCTTTAGTATTTCTTTTCTTACCACTTCTTTCATCTCAGGATTTAACCGTCGTTGGTGATCAACTACTAATATGTCCATTTTGCATCATGCTTTTATATCAATATTTATTGCATTATGGGTTGTTATTACACATTATGTCTCAATACTTATGGCTATTCTCTCCTATTTTACAAGGTTTACCATGAAGAGGGGGAATGCCGGCAGCTGAAATTCTGGCTGGAAAAGGAGCAAATATTGGAAACCTATTTTGAACAGCTCCAAAAATCCTGAAACTCCACGGAAGCTACTTTTGGATTTAATAAGAATTATTGAGCGAAGAAAACACCAGAGGGGGCCCACACCCTGGCCAGGAGGGTGGGGGCGCGCCCACCCCTACTGGGCAAACCCCTGTTTCCTGGGCCCCCTGGTGGCCCTCCGGTGCCCATCTTTTGCTATATGAAGGCTTTTACCCTGGAAAAAAAAATCAAAAGCAAGCTTACGGGACGAAACTCCGCCGCCACGAGGCGGAACCTTGGCGGAACCAATCTAGGGCTCCGGCAGAGCTATTCTGCCGGGGAAACTTCCCTCCGGGAGGGGGAAATCATCACCATCGTCATCACCAATGATCCTCTCATCAGGAGGGGGTCAATCTCCATCAACATCTTCACCAGCACCATCTCCTCTCAAAACCCTAGTTCACCTCTTGTATACAATCTTGTATCAAAACCACAAATTGGTACATGTGGGTTGCTAGTAGTGTTGATTACTCCTTGTAGTTGATGCTAATTGGTTTATTTGGTGGAAGATCATATGTTCAGATCCTTAATGCATATTATTACTCCTCTGATTATGAACATGAATATGCTTTGTGAGTAGTTACGTTTGTTCCTGAGGACATGGGTGAAGTCTTGCTATTAGTAGTCATGTGAATTTGGTATTCGTTCGATATTTTGATGAGATATATGTTGTCTCTCCTCTAGTGGTGTTATGTGAACGTCGGCTACATGACACTTCACCATTATTTGGGCCTAGAGGAAGGCATTGGGAAGTAATAAGTAGATGATGGGTTGCTAGAGTGACAGAAGCTTAAACCCTAGTTTATGCGTTGCTTCGTAAGGGGCTAATTTGGATCCATATGTCTAATGCTGTGGTTAGGTTTACCTTCATACTTCTTTTGTAGTTGCGGATGCTTGCAATAGGGGTTAATCATAAGTGGGATGTTTGTCCAAGTAAGGGCAGTACCCAAGCACCGGTCCACCCACATATCAAATTATCAAAGTACCGAACGCGAATCATATGAGCGTGATGAAAACTAGCTTGACGATAATTCCCATGTGTCCTTGGGAGCGCTTTTCTCATTATAAGAAATTTTCCAGGCTTGTCCTTTGCTACAAAAAGGATTGGGCCACCTTGCTGCACTTTATTTACTTTTATTGCTTGTTACCCGTGACAAATTATCTTATCACAAAACTATCTGTTACCTACAATTTCAATGCTTGCAGAGAAAATCTTACTCAAAACCGCTTGTCATTTCCTTCTGCTCCTCATTGGGTTCAACACTCTTACTTATCGAAAGGACTACGATAGATCCCCTACACTTGTAGGTCATCAAGACTCTTTTCTGGCGCCGTTGCCGGGGAGTGAAGCGCCTTTGGTGAGTGGAACTTGGTAAGGAAACATTTATATGGTGTGCTGAAATTTTCTGTCACTTGTTACTATGGAAACTAATCCTTTGAGGGGCTTGTTCGGGGTATCTTCACCCTGACCAGTAGAGCAAAGAGTTGCTCCTCAACCTACTGAACCTAATGAAAATATTTACTTTGAGATTCCTTCAGGTATGATAGAGAAACTGCTAGCTAATCCCTTTGCAGGAGATGGAACATTGCATCCTGATTTACACCTTATCTCTGTGGATGAAGTTTGTGGATTATTTAAGCTTGCAGGTATTCCCGATGATGTTGTCAAAAGGAAGGTCTTCGCTTTATCTTTGAAGGGAGATGCATTGACATGGTATAGGCTATGTGATGATACGAGATCTTGGAATTATAAACGATTGAAGTTGGAATTTCACCAGAAGTTCTACCCTATGCATCTTGTTCATCATGATCGTAATTACATATATAATTTATGGCCTCACGAAGGATAAAGTATCGCTCAAGCATGGGGGAGGCTTAAGTCAATGTTATATTCATGCCCCAATCATGAGCTCTCAAGAGAAATGATTATTCAAAACTTTTATGCTCGGCTTTCTCTCAATGATCGCACCATGCTTGATACTTCCTGTGTTGGTTCTTATATGCTGAAGACTACTGAATTCAAGTGGGATTTATTGGAAAGAATTAAACGCAACTCTGAAGATTGGAGTTCCGACGATGGTAAGGAGTCAGGTATAACACCTAAGTTTGATTGTGTTAAATCTTTTATGGATACCGATGCTTTTCGTGGATTTAGCGCTAAGTATGGACTTGACTCTGAGATAGTAGCTGCCTTTTGTGAATCTTTTGCTACTCACGTTGATCTCCCTAAATAGAAGTGGTTTAAATATAATCCTCCCATTGAAGTAAAAGTAGTTGCACCTATTACAGTTGAAGAGAATACTATCACTTATAATGATCCTATTGTTCTTGATAGTTATGTTGAGAAACCACTTTTTCCTGTTAGGATAAAGGATCATGCTAAAACTTCAAATGTTGTTCGTAAGAGTAATACTAGAACTTATACACCTCCTGAGCAAATCAAAGTTGAACCTAGTATTGCTATGGTTAAAGATCTCTTGGATGATAATTTAGATGGGCATGTTATTTACTTCTGTGAACAGGCTGCTAATATTGCTAGACCAGATGCTAAGATACATAGACCTGTTGTAGGCATGCATGTTATTTCTGTTAAAATAGGAGATCATTGTTATCATGGCTTATGTGATGTTGGTGCTAGTGCTAGTGCAATACCCTTTGACTTATACACATAAATTATGCTTGATATTGCACCTGCTGAAATAGAAGATATTGATGTTACTATTAAGCTTGCCAGTAGGGACACCATTAAGCCAGTTGGGATTGTTTGAGATGTTGAAGTCTTGTGTGGGAAAGTTGAATATCCTGCTAATTTTCTTGTTCTTGGTTCCCCACAAGATGACTTTTGTCCCATTATATTTGGAAGACCCTTCTTGAATACTGTTAATGCTAGGATTGATTGTGAAAAGGATATTGTTACAATTGGCTTAGAGGATATGTCTCATGAGTTTAATTTTGCTAAGTTTCGTAGACAACCCCGTGATAAAGAATCACCTTGTAAGGATGAGATTATTCGTCTTGCTTCTATTGTCGTGCCTCCTACTGATCCGTTAGAACAATATTTGCTAGACCATGAAAATGATTTGTTCATGAATGAAAGAAGGGAAATAGATGAAGTGTTCCTTCAATAGGGTCCTATTCTGAAACACAACTTGCCTGTTGAAATCCTAGGGGATCCCCCTCCACCCAAGGGTGATCCCGTGTTTGAGCTCAAACCATTACCCGATAATCTTAAGTATGCTTATCTTTATGAAAAGAAAATATATCCTGTTATTATTAGTGCTAACCTTTCAGATCAAGAAGAAGAAAGATTATTGAAAACTCTGAAGAAGCACCGTGCTGCTATTGGATATACTCTGGATGATCTTAAAGGCATTAGTACAACTCTATGTCAACACAAAATTAAAGTGGAGAAAGATGCCAAACCATTTAGGGATCCTCAACAACGATTGAATCCTAAGATGAAAGAAGTGGTAAGAAAGGAGATAGTAAAGATCCTTGAGGCAGGTATAATTTATCCCGTTGCTAATAGCGATTGGGTAAGTCTTGTCCATTGCATTCCTGAAAAGGGAGGTATTACTGTCGTTCCTAATGATAAAGATGAATTGACCCCGCAAAGAATTATTACAGGTTATAGGATGGTAATTGATTTTCGTAAGTAAAATAAAGCTACTAAGAAAGATCATTTCCCTTTACCTTTTATTGATAAAATGCTAGAAAGACTATCCAAACACACACATTTTTGCTTTCTAGATGGTTATTCTGGTTTCTCTCAAATACCTGTGTCAGCGGAGGATCAATCAAAAACTACTTTTACTTGCCCTTTCTGTACTTTTGCTTATAGACGTATGCCTTTTGGTTTATCTAATGCATGTGCTACCTTTCAAAGAGGCATGATGGCTATATTCTCTGACTTTTGTGAAAAGATTTGTGAGGTATTCATGGATGATTTATCCGTTTATGGATCCTCTTTTGATGATTGCTTGAGAAACCTTGATCGAGTTATGCAGAGATGTGAAGACACTAGTCTCGTCTTGAATTGGGAAAAGTGCCACTTTATGGTAAATGAAGGCATTGTCTTGGGGCATAAGATTTCCGAGAGAGGTATTGAAGTTGATAAAGCTAAAGTTGATGCTATTGAAAAGATGCCATGTCCCAAGGACATAAAAGGTATAAGAAGTTTCCTTGGTCATGCCGGTTTTTATAGGAGGTTCATTAAGGACTTTTCTAAAATCTCTAGGCCTCTGACTAATTTATTGCAAAAAGATATTCCTTTTGTCTTTGATGATGATTGTATAGAAGCATTTGAAATACTTAAGAAAGCTTTGATCACTGCACCTATTGTTCAACCACCTGATTGGAATTTACCCTTTGAAATTATGTGTGATGCTAGTGATTATGCTGTAGGTGCTGTTCTAGGGCAAAGAGTCGATAAGAAATTGAATGTTATCCAGTATGCTAGTAAAACTCTTGATACTGCCCAGAGAAATTATGCTACTACTGAAAAAGAATTTTTAGCACTCGTATTTGCATGTGATAAGTTTAGACCTTATATTGTTGATTCCAAAGTTACTATTCACATTGATCATGCTGCTATTAAATATCTTATGGAAAAGAAAGATGCTAAGCCTAGACTTATTAGATGGGTTCTCTTGCTCCAAGAATTTGATTTGCATATCATTGATAGAAAGGGAGATAAGAACCCTGTTGCAGAGAACTTGTCTAGGCTAGAGAATGTTCTTGATGACCCACTACCTATTGATGATAGCTTTCCTGATGAACAATTAGCGATCATTAATGCTTCTGTACTGCTCCTTCGTATGCTGATTATGCTAATTACATTGTTGCTAAATTTATACCACCAAGTTTCACATACTAGCAAAAGAAAAAGTTCTTTTATGATTTAAGACATTACTTCTGGGATGACCCACACCTTTATAAAGAAGGAGTAGATGGTGTTATTAGACGTTGTGTACCTAAGCATGAACATGAACAAATCCTACGCAAGTGTCACTCTGAATCATATGGAGGACACAACGCTGGGGATAGAACTGCACATAAGGTATTGTAATCCGGTTTTTATTGGCCTACTCTCTTCAAAGACGCTCGTAAGTTTGTCTTGTCTTGTGATGAATGTCAAAGAATTGGTAATATTAGTAGACGTCAAGAAATGGCTATGAATTATTCTCTTGTTATTGAACCATTTGATGTTTGGGGCTTTGATTATATGGGACCTTTTCCTGCCTCTAATGGATATACACATATTTTAGTTGCTGTTGATTACATTACTAAGTGGGTAGAAGCTATTCCAACTAGTAGTGCTGATCATAACACCTCTATTAAGATGCTTAAAGAAGTTATTATTCTAAGGTTTGGAGTCCCTAGATATCTTATGACTGATGGTGGTTCACATTTTATTCATGGTGCTTTCTGTAAGATGCTTGCTAAGTATGATGTTAATCATATAATTGCATCTCCTTATCACCCGCAGTCTAGTGGTCAAGTAGAGTTGAGCAATAGAGAGCTCAAATTAATTTTGCAAAAGACTGTTAATAGATCTAGAAAGAATTGGTCCAAGAAACTTGATGATGCATTATGGGCCTATAGAACTGCATATAAAAATCCTATGGGTATGTCTCCGTATAAGATGGTATATGGAAAAGCATGTCACTTACCTCTAGAACTTGAACATAAAGCATATTGGGCTATTAAAGAGCACAACTATGACTTCAAACTTGACGGTGAGAAGAGGTTATTTGACATTAGCTCACTTCACGAATGGAGATCCCAAGACTATGAGAATGCCAAGCTATTCAAAGAAAAAGTTAAACGATGGTATGACAAAAGGATACAAAAGCGAGAATTTAACATAGGAGATTATGTGTTATTATTGAACTCCCGTTTAAGATTCTTTGCAGGAAAACTTCTCTCTAAATGGGAAGGTCCTTACATTATCGAAGAGGTCTATCGTTCCGGTGCCATAAAAATCAACAACTTCGAAGACACAAGTCCGAGGGTGGTGAACGGTCATAGAATCAAATATTATATCTCAGGTATCCTATCAATGTTGAAACTAATATTATTGAGACCGTAACCCCGGAGGAATACATAAGGGACACTTTCTAGAATGTTTCAGACTCCAAAAAGGAATAGGTATGTGGTACGGTAAGTAAGCCGACTCCAAAACAGTTCTAATGGCAATTTTTCTCCATTTTGGAATATTTAAGAATTTTCGAAAGAAATAAGTAATCCAGGAAGGACACGAGGCCTCCACGAGGGTGGAGGGCGCGCCCACCCTTCCTGGGCGCGCCCCCTTGTCTCGTGGGCACCTCGTGTGCCTCCTGAACTCCGTTTTCTTGCACGTTACATATTTTGGTCGGTAAAAATTCATTATATAATCTCCCGAAGTTTTTGACAATCGTATCACGTAAATATCCTCTGTTTTCATTTCGAGCTATTTTTCTGACAGATCTAGAGCACCATGACGTTGCCCTCCTTCAACAATGAAGACAAGGATGCTTGGCTATTGAAGATTGAGCTGAAAAGATAAGAACCGGAGGAGATCAACAAGGATGAAGGGATCAAGAAGGCCATGGAGGATCAAGTTGTTGGGGAACGTTGCAGAAAATAAAAAATTTCTATGCTTCACCAAGATCAATCTATGAGTTCATCTAGCAATGAGAGAGGTGTGCATCTACATACCCTTGTAGATCGTGAGCGGAAGCGTTCAAGAGAACGGGGTTGAGGGAGTCGTACTCGTCGTGATCCAAAACACCGATGATCCTAGTGCTGAACGGACAACACCTCTGCGTTCAACACACGTACGGTTGGGGAAGACGCCTCCTCCTTCTTGATCCAGCAAGGGGGAAGGAGAGGTTGATGGAGATCCAGCAGCACGACGGCGTGGTGGTGGCTGCAGCAGCGATCTCGGCAGGGCTTTGCCAAGCACTACAAGAGGGAGAGGTGTTGCGGAGGGAGAGGGAGGCGCCAACAGCATGGGTGCGGCTGCCCTCACTCCCCCCTCTTTATATAGGGCCCTTAGGGGAGGCGCCGTCCCTAGGAGATGCAATCTCCAAGGGGGGCGGCGGCCAGGGGGGAAACTTGCCCCCAAGCCAGGTGGAGGCGCCCCCACCCCTAGGGTTTCCAACCCTAGGCGCAGGGGGGCCAAGAGGGGGCGCACCAGCCCACCAGGGGCTGGTTCCCCTCCCACTTCATCCCATGGGGCCCTCCGGGATAGGTGGCCCCACTCGGTGGACCCCCGGGACCCTTCCGGTGGTCCCGGTACAATACCAGTGACCCCCGAAACTTTCCCGATGGCCAAAAGCTGACTTCCTATATATAATTCTTTACCTCCGAACCATTCCGGAACTCCTCGTGACGTCCGAGATCTCATCCGGGACTCCGAACAACTTTCGGGTTACTGCATACTCATATCTCTACAACCCTAGCGTCACCGAACCTTAAGTGTGTAGACCCTATGGGTTTGGGAGACATGGAGACATGACCGAGACGCCTCTCCAGTCAATAACGAACAGCGGGATCTGGATACCCATGTTGGCTCTCACATGCTCCGCGATGATCTCATCGGATGAACCATGATGTCGAGGATTCAATCAATCCCGTATACAATTCCCTTTGTCAATCGGTACGTTACTTGCCCGAGATTCAATCGTCGGTATCCCAATACCTCGTTTAATCTCGTTACCGGCAAGTCACTTTACTCGTACCCTAATGCATGATCCCGTGACCAGACACTTGGTCACATTGAGCTCATTATGATGATGCATTACCGAGTGGGCCCAGAGATACCTCTCCGTCATACGGAGTGACAAATCCCAGTCTCGATTCGTGCCAACCCAACAGACACTTTCGGAGATACCCGTAGTGCACCTTTATAGTCACCCAGTTACGTTGTGACGTTTGGCACACCCAAAGCACTCCTACGGTATCCGGGAGTTGCACAATCTCATGGTCTAAGGAAATGATACTTGACATTTGGAAAAGCTCTAGAAAAACGAACTACACGATCTTTGTGCTACGCTTAGGATTGGGTCTTGTCCATCACATCATTCTCCTAATGATGTGATCCCGTTATCAATGACATCCAATGTCCATAGTCAGGAAACCATGACTATCTGTTGATCAACGAGCTAGTCAACTAGAGGCTCACTAGGGAGATGTTGTGGTCTATGTATTCACACATGTATTACGATTTCCGGATAACACAATTATAGCATGAATAACATACAATTATCATGAACAAAGAAATATAATAATAACCATTTTATTATTGCCTCTAGGGCATATTTCCAACAGTCTCCCACTTGCACTAGAGTCAATAATCTAGTTACATTGTGATGAATCGAACATCCATAGAGTTCTGGTGTTGATCATGTTTTGCTCTAGGGAGAGGTTTAGTCAATGGATCTACTACATTTAGGTTCGTATGTACTTTACAAATATCTATGTCTCCATCTTGAACATTTTCACGAATGGAGTTGAAGCGATGCTTGATGTGCCTGGTCTTCTTGTGAAACCTGGGCTCCTTGGCAAGTGCAATAGCTCCAATGTTGTCACAAAAGAGTGTGATTGGTCCCGACGCATTGGGTACGACTCCTAGGTCAGTGATGAACTCCTTCACCCAGATTGCTTCATGCGCTGCCTCCGAGGCTGCCATGTACTCTGATTCACATGTAGATCCCGCCACGACGCTTTGCTTGCAACTGCACCAGCTTACTGCCCCACCATTCAAAATATACACGTATCTGGTTTGTGACTTAGAGTCATCCAGATCTGTGTCGAAGCTAGCATCGACGTAACCCTTTACGACGAGCTCTTCGTCACCTCCAAAAACGAGAAACATATCCTTAGTCCTCTTCAGGTACTTCAGGATATTCTTGACCGCTGTCCAGTGTTCCTTGCCGGGATTACTTTTGTACTTTCCTACCAAACTTACGGCAAGGCTTACATCAGGTCTGGTACACAGCATGGCATACATAATAGACCCTATGGCTGAGGCATAGGGGATGACACTCATCTCTTCTATATCTTCTGCCGTGGTCGGGCATTGAGCCGAGCTCAATCTCACACCTTGCAATACAGGCAAGAACCCTTTCTTGGACTGATCCATATTGATCTTCTTCAATATCTTATCAAGGTATGTGCTTTGTGAAAGACCTATGAGGCATCTTGATCTATCCCTATAGATCTTGATGCCTAATATGTAAGCAGCTTCTCCAAGGTCCTTCATTGAAAAACACTTATTCAAGTAGGCCCTAATACTGTCCAAAAGTTCTATATCATTTCCCATCAAAAGCATGTTGAGGGAGTCCTGGATTAGGGGGTGTCTGGATGGCCGGACTATGACCTTTGGCCGGACTCCCGGACTGTGAAGATACAAGATTGAAGACTCCGTCCCATGTCCGGATAGGAATTTCCTTGGCGTGGAAGGCAAGCTTGGCGATGCGATATGAAGATCTCCTCCCATTGTAACCGACTCTATGTAACCCTAGCCCTCTCCGGTGTCTATATAGACCAGAGGGTTTTAGTCCGTAGGACGAACAACAATCATACCATAGGCTAGCTTCTAGGGTTTAGCCTCTCTGATCTCGTGGTAGATCAACTCTTGTACTACCCATATGATCAATATTAATCAAGTAGGAGTAGGGTTTTACCTCCATTGAGAGGGCCCAAACCTGGGTAAAAACATTGTGTCCCTTGTCTCCTGTTACCATCCGCCTAGACGCACAGTTCGGGACCCCCTACCCGAGATCCGCCGGTTTTGACACCGACATTGGTGCTTTCATTGAGAGTTCCTCTGTGTCGTCACCTTTAGGCCCGATGGCTTCTTCGATCATCAACCACGACGCGGTCCAGGGTGAGACTTTTCTCCCCGGACAGATCTTCGTATTCGGCGGCTTCGCACTGCGGGCCAATTCGCTTGGCCATCTGGAGCAGATCGAAAGCTACACCCCTGGCCATCAGGTCAAGATTGGAAGCTTAAACTACATGGCCGACGTCCGCGGTGACTTGATCTTCGACGGATTCGAGCCACAGCTGAGCGCGCCGCACTGTCACGATTGGCATGATCTAGCTCTGCCGCCGGATAGTGCCCGGAGCGCCGCTCAGGTGTCTGCTCCGACCATTAGGTCGGAGCCGACTGCACCAGTCGGGGACGGTCGGTTGGACGCCGCCCCAGGGGCCGCAACCTCTACTGCGATAGAGCCGAATACCAGTCTAATCCTTCGCGAGGCCTATGACTCCAAGGTGCCTGACTCCTTCCCGGACTCCGAATCTTCCGCACCTCTTCCGATCGAACCCGATTGGGCTCCTATCATGGAGTTCACCGCCGCAGATGTCTTTCAGCACTCGCCCTTCGGCGATATCCTGAATTCACTAAAGTCTCTCTCTTTGTCAGGAGAGCCCTGGCCGGACTATGGTCAGCAGGGTTGGGACGCGGATGATGAAGAAATTCGAAGCCCACCCACCACTCACTTTGTAGCAACTGTCGACGATTTAACCGACATGCTCGACTTCGACTCCGAAGACATCGACGGTATGGACGCCGATAAAGGAGATGACCAAGAACCAGCCTATAGGGCACTGGAAGGCCACCTCGTCATACGACATATACATGGTGGACACCCCCAAAGCAGGGGATGGCGATGAAAAAACGGAGGACGACCCCTCCAAGAAGCAACCCAAGCGTCGACGTCAGTGGCGCCGCTCTAAATCCCGCCAAAGCAAAAACGGCGAGTCCGGCACTGGAGACAACAACACCCTGGACAGTGCCGAAGACAACCCCCTCCAGTAGGATTCAGCGCAGGAGGACGAAGGAGCCAGCCCTCACGAGGGAGCGACAGACAGAGAGGTCGAGGACGACAATTATATGCCTCCCTCCGAAGACGAGGCAAGCCTCGACGACGACGAATTCGTTGTGCCAGATGATCCTGTCGAACAAGAGCGTTTGAAACGTAGGCTTATGGCCATGGCGAGCAGCCTCAAGAAAAAACAACAGCAGCTTAGAGCTAACCAAGACCTGCTAGCCGACAGATGGACTAAAGTCCTAGCGACCAAAGAGTATAAACTGGAATGCCCCTCCAAGAGTTACCCAAAGCGCAGGCTGCTACCCCAACTAGAGGAGGAAGCAACCAAACCTACATCCCCAGCGTACGATGCGACCGATCGGCCACCCCGTGGCCGCAACAGAGAGGCTTTTGGCCCTCAACCCAAGCCGCACCCCGGCACCGCTCCAAGAATACCAGAGCACGGGGAAACGCAACAGACCTGCGAGACATATTGGAGGATAAGGCAAGGAAAACAAGATCGATCTACGGATCGCGTGGGCGCCCTATGTCACGTGACGATAACTGTCACGCCGGATATGATAAATACGGCCTAGCCGAATACAACAGACAAAGCTCATCCGAGCTATGTCGCGATATAGCCCAGTACAGGGGCGCCGCACACCCACTATGCTTCACAGACGAAGTAATGGATCATCAAATCCCCGAGGGTTTTAAACCCGTAAACATCGAATCATACGATGGCACAACAGACCCTGCGGTATGGATCGAGGATTATCTCCTTCATATCCACATGGCCCGTGGTGATGATCTGCACGCCATCAAATACCTCCCGCTCAAACTTAAAGGACCAGCTCAGCATTGGCTTAACAGCCTGCCAACAGAGTCAATTAGTTGCTGGGAGGACCTGGAATCCGCATTCCTTGACAACTTCCAGGGCACTTATGTGCGACCACCAGACACCGATGACCTAAGCCACATAATCCAGCAGCCAGAGGAATCGGCCAGACAATTCTGGACACGGTTCCTAACCAAGAAAAATCAAATAGTCGACTGTCCGGATGCCGAGGCCCTTGCAGCCTTTAGGCACAACATCCGAGACGAATGGCTTGCCCGGCACCTAGGTCAGGAAAAGCCGAAATCTATGGCAGCCCTCACGACACTCATGACCCGCTTTTGCGCGGCAGAAGACAGCTGGCTAGCTCGTAGCAAGAACATAACCAAGAGCCCTGGAAATTCAGATACCAAGGACAACAATGGCAGGTCACATCACAACAAGCACAAGCGCCGCATTAACGGCGACAATACTGAGGATACGACAGTTAATGCCGGATTCAGAGGCTCTAAGCCCGGTCAACGGAAGAAGCCATTCAAAAGAAACCCTCCGGGCCCATCCAGTTTAGACCACATACTCGATCGCTCGTGCCAGATACACGGCACCCCCGAACAACCAGCCAACCACACCAACAGGGATTGTTGGGTGTTCAAGCAGGCAGGCAAGTTAAGTGTTGAAACCAAAGACAAGGGGCTGCATAGCGACGACGAGGAGGATCCCCGACCGCCGAACAACAGAAGACAGAAGGGCTTCCCCCCGCAAGTGCAGATGGTGAACATGATATACGCAACCCACATCCCCAAAAGGGAGCGGAAGCATGCTCTCAAGGACGTTTATGCGTTGGAGCCAGTCACCCCAAAGTTCAACCCATGGTCCTCCTGCCCGATCACTTTTGATCGAAGGGACCACCCCACTAGCATTCGTCACGGCGGATTCGCCGCATTGGTCCTAGACCCAATCATTGACGGATTTCACCTCACTAGAGTCCTCATGGACGGCGGCAGCAGCCTGAACCTGCTTTATCAGGATACAATGCAAAAAATGGGTATAGATACGTCAAGGATTAAACCCACAAAGACAACCTTTAAAGGCGTCATACCAGGTGTAGAAGCCAGCTGTACAGGCTCGGTTACACTCGAAGTGGTCTTCGGATCCCCGGATAATTTCCAAAGCGAAGAGTTAATCTTCGACATAGTCCCATTCCGCAGTGGCTATCACGCCCTGCTCGGACGAACCGCATTCGCAAAATTCAATGCGGTGCTGCACTACGCATATCTCAAGCTCAAGATGCCAAGCCCTCGCGGAGTCATTACGGTAAATGGAAACACCGAACGCTCTCTCCGAACGGAGGAGCACACGGCGGCCCTGGCGGTGGAAGTACAGAGTAGCCTCTCAAGGCAATTCTCCAATCTGGGTGTTAAACGTCAGGACAACGTCAAGCGCGCCCGAAGTAACCAACAACAAAGCCGACTGGCACGTTCCGAGCAAGCATAGCAGTGCGGCCCCAACCCCAGCCCTCGCCAGATGGTGATATCGGTACCACGCGTACATAATTACGCTTTGGAAATACCATGGGCATAAGGGGAGGGGCACAACTATGGCACGCCCAGAATGCGGCTCAACCGCACTAAGGGGCTCCCTATTCCGCCATTTCTTTTTTTATACTTTCAGGACCCAACTATTCGGTAGGCCTGTCCGGTAATACACTCGCCGAACACACGATGCAACAGCCAGGGAGAGAACAAGCCGCGTCAAATGTCCAGGTGGTCTCTATAACGAGCTAAATACCTGTTTTACTTAAAGTCCCGAAGCTTGCCCCTGGAGGGGGACATGTCAAATAATCCCATCTCTTGCTTATCGCACTATTTGTATCATTCTGCTTTCATAGCAGCCCCTTTTTAATAAACAATACATAGCTCTTATCTATTATTGTATTCATCTATTTTTCTACAAATATATTCAGTAGTGACATTATGCAACCGTACACTTTGGTATGGCCAATACACCAGGGGCTTAAGCACCCCGTAACATGGTGTGAGAAGACCGAACACTCTCATGAGTGTGGCACCCCGAACTTATAGCACTATATGCATCGGCTCCGAATCATGTCTTGGGTCAATAGCTGGGTTTGCCCGGCTCCCATGTTTTGGTACCTTATGTTCCGCAATGTTGGCTAAGGTAGCGCTGGGAGAACTACTGCGATTGTGCCCCAGTTGAGCTGGGTTAACACCTCAGTAGAGAAAGCTAAAACTGACCGTCATGATAGTGTGAGAGACCGGTCGCTGTTCGCGAGGTTTTTCGAGTCCCTAAAGACTTATGCCGCTTAGAGCGAGGAGCTGGATTTTTCTGGCCTAGGCGTGGATAGTGCTCCGAACTCGGTCTTCTGAATACTAGGGGCTTCGCCGAAATTTAAAATTATAGAATTCTATGGCTAAGTGAGAGTGATAAAGCATTATAAGTCCAATGGCCTTGTTCGTTGTGCTGAGCGCCTCCCTAGATGGACCCAAGAATGGGAACAAGAGCGCTCAGGTTTATCCCGAACACCCCAGCACTCGTGGCATGGGGGTAGAAGCCGACGACTTGCATCTCTCAGATTTGATAAACGGCCGCACAAAAGGTAATATTTTAAATTAACAAGCGTTGCTTAGCGCATATGAACAAAGTTTTCAGCGTACAGGATAACAGATGCGAGTCTACTCAAAAATTACATCTTTGGAGCATTGACCCGCTATAAGGCGGGCACCCTTCAGGACTCCTTTATAATAGATCTCGGGCGTGCGATACTCCTTGCCCGGCAGTGGCGCGTCCGCCAAAAGCTTCTCAGCGTCCAGCTTGCCCCAGTGCACTTTAGCACGGGCAAGGGACCGATGGGCACCTTCAATACAGACGGAGCGCTTGATGACTTCAATCCACGGACAAGCGTCCACCAGCCGCCGCACCAAACCGAAGTAGCTCCCAGGCATGGCTTCTCTAGGCCACAACCGAACTATGAGGGCCTTCATGGCCTGTTCGGCAACCTTGTGGAGCTCGACCAACTGCTTCAGCTGGTCGCTCAGGGGCACCGGATGTCCGGCCTCAGCATATTGAGACCAGAACACCTTTTCCGTTGAGCTCCCCTCCTCGGCTCGGTAGAACGCGGCAGCATCAGACACACTACAGGGCAGATCGGCGAACGCTCCTGGAGAGCTCCGGATTCGGGTAAGTAATAGATAATTTACTTTTATATTCTTGCTTTGCATAAAGAATGCCTTACCCGCCGCTATCTTATTTATCGCCTCGATCTCCTGGAGGGCCTTCTGGGCTTTGGCCTTAGCGGTTTTGGCACTCTCAAGAGCCAAGGAGAGCTCGGACTCTCGAGTCTTCGAGTCACGCTCCAAACTCTTGTGTTTCTCCACGAGAGCCTGGAGCTCTCGCCGCACCTCCGCCACCCGCGCCTCCTGCTTCTCTCGCTCGGTGCGCTCCAAGGCCGTACTGTTTTCGGCCTTGGACACCGCTTCCTTCAGGGTTGCCACCTCGGTCATGGCCCCTGCAACATTCACGTTGGTCCTATCATTATTTGCAACCAGGTATTTCTATATACATTTACATACGGTATTACATACCATCCTTGTCCTCGAGCTGCTTCTTGGCACGGCCGAGATCGTTCTCGGACCGCTCAAGGCTCTCCTTCAATGCATTGACCTCCGCAGTCAGTGCGGCAGAGGTCAGTAGCGCAGCCTGCATTCCCATATTGACATATTTATGTTAGACTCCTATGTATATCTTTTTAGATCCTCAGCTCGGCTTTTCTTTTCGAACACCAAACTGAGCATCAGGGGCTACTGTCTATGTGGTAATATTTTTTATATGTTTTGGATACATACCTCAAAGCCTGTTAGAAGGCTCGTGCAAGCTTCGGTCAGCCCGTTCTTGGCGGACTGAACCTTCTGAATCACCACACTCATAACAATGCGGTGTTCCTCGTCGATGGAGGCGCCGTTAAGCACCTTCAGCAAATTGTCCGGTGCCTCCGGGTGGACGGAGGTCGCCGGCGTCGTAGGCTTGCCCTTCTTACGAAGGCGCCGCATGTCGGACTCTGGAACC
Organism: Triticum timopheevii; assembly: GCA_963921465.1. NCBI lineage: Eukaryota > Viridiplantae > Streptophyta > Magnoliopsida > Poales > Poaceae > Triticum > Triticum timopheevii. Next base: position 417,585,364 of record OY997262.1, read on the forward strand.
ATTGATGGTTCCGGAGCAGTGTCCAGCCCAGGGCCAGACTTAGATCCCTCCGGGGCTTTACCCCCTTTGGGCCTGGAGTCCGGGAGGTTGCCTTGTGGTGCCTCCAGGACCACCTCCTCTTGGTTTGGTCCCTTTTGGGACTCCACCTCAGCGTCGTCCATAGGGAGAGGGGAGGAGGCCGTCGGAAGTGAAGCGCTATTCACGTCCAACGAAACCAGGGAGCCGCTCGACGAATCGCCGAGCTGAGCCTTGGGCGGACTGCATGATTGAATTCGGCGTCAGAAAATACCAAATAATAAAGGAGCATCATAAGTTATTCGGGTATCCGGATGCTTACGATTTTGCCAGGGGCTTGACCCTGGATGGCCATTCCTCCGCACCATCTTCGGCATCGGAGGCGTAGTCCGGTAGAAGGGTCTTCCCCTTCTTGGCCCCTCGGGCCTCCCCAGTTGGGCGGCCTTCCTTTTCTTTCCTCCCCCCGCTGGAGGGGGAGAGGCTTCTTCTTCTTCCTCCTCCTCGTTTTCAGAGGCGGAGGGTGCTTCGGGGTTGTCAGGCGATGAATCCGACACCACCAGGCGCCGGGAGCTCTTTCGAGTCCCCGTGGCCTTCTTCTTGGCCTTCTTCTCCGGCACCACGTGAGGTGCCGGAACCAGCAGCTTGGTCAGACGAGCATCCGCTGGGTCTTCGGGCAAAGGAGCCAGACAGTTGATCTGTCCGGCCTTCTTCTACCAGTCCTGTTGCAAGGGATGGGAGTTTAGATCCCGCATAGAGTCAAACTATGTAAAACAAGTACCCCATAATGGGAAAATTAAGCTCACCGCGCTGGCTTGGCGCTTGGCGCAGAATCCGCGATCCTCGGTGACGGGAGGGGAGACCTCAGAGCTCTTGAATAGCACCTTCTAGGCATCCTCATGCTTTGTGTCGAAGAGCCGGGACAGAGTCTGGTGCTGGGCCAGGTCGAACTCCCACAAGTTGAAAGCCCGTCGTTGACACGTGAGAATCCGGTGGAAGAGCATGACCTGGACTACGATGACAAGTTTAACCTTCCTGCCGATCGGGTCCTTGATGCAGGTTTGAAGTCCGGTCACTTCTGCCGAATAACCCCACAACAGGCCCATCTCTTTCCAAGATGTGAGCCGTGTGGGGATGCCAGATCGGAATTCAGGGGCCGCTGCCCATTCAGGGTCACGTGGCTCGGTGATATAGAACCACCCCGATTGCCACCCTTTGATGGTCTCTACGAAGGCGCCATCGAGCCATGTAATGTTGGCTATCTTGCCCACCATGGCGCCTCAGCACTCCGCTTGGCGGCCGCCTACGACCTTCGGCTTGACGCTGAAGATCTTCAGCCATAGGCCAAAGTGGGGCTAGATGCGGAGGAAGGCCTCGCACACGACGATGAACGCCGAGATGTTGAGGATGAAGTTCGGGGCCAGATCGTGGAAGTCCAGGCCATAGTAGAACATGAGCCCCCGAACGAACGGGTGAAGAGGAAAGCCCAGTCCGCGAAGGAAATGGGGGAGAAATACAACCCTCTCATAGGGCCTAGGGGTGGGTATGAGTTGCCCCTCATCCAGAAGCCGGTGCACGATGTCGTCAGACAAGTATCCGGCCTTCCTCAACTTTTTGATTTGCCCCTCCATGACGAAGGAGGCCATCCATCTACCTCCCGCTCCGGACATGATTGGAGGAGGTTGAGGTGGGAAGTGCGGACTTGGGCGTTGGAGCTCGAGGGCGCAGGGATGGATAAGCAAAGGAGGAAGAAGGCGTAAATGGAAAGGGTGGATCCTTATCCCCTTATATGGGCGGCCAAAACTACAAGCCCCCTCCAGCCTAATAAAACTCGCTTATCTCCCAAGCGCCGCGTTTAATGGAGCGGTTGGGTTACCCACGCCCGTATTGATGAGAATCCTGGAATAAGGGGACATGATCTCTGCTTTGACAAGACGTGCCAAGGAAACCGCCTCGCTAAACACGCTGAGGTGGGACAGTAAAACGATTCGAATAAAGGCTTGGCCGTGGCATGATGTCACGCTGCGGAGTGTGTCAGCAGATTAGATTTGTGTAGATATTATTCTCTCTACGGTGGTATGTGGAACTTATTTTGCAGAGCCGGACACTATCCTTGTGTTCAACATCTTCTATGAAGTATTCAGAGGAGGAACCCGCCTTGCAATGCCGAAGACAATTTGCGCGCCGGACTCGTCGTCATTGAAGCCTGGTTCAGGGGCTACTGAGGGAGTCCTAGATTAGGGGGTGTCCGGATGGCCGGACTATGACCTTTGGACGGACTCCCGGACTGTGAAGATACAAGATTGAAGACTCCGTCCTGTGTTCGGATAGGACTTTCCTTGGCGTGGAAGGCAAGCTTGGCGATGCGATATGAAGATTTCCTCCCATTGTAACCGACTCTATGTAACCCTAGCCCTCTCCGGTGTCTATATAAACTAGAGGGTTTTAGTCCGTAGGACGAACAACAATCATACCATAGGCTAGCTTCTAGGGTTTAGCCTCTCTGATCTTGTGGTAGATCAACTCTTGTACTACCCATATCATCAATATTAATCAAGCAGGAGTAGGGTTTTACCTCCATTGAGAGGGCCCGAACCTGGGTAAAAACATCGTGTCCCTTTTCTCCTGTTACCATCCGCCTAGACGCACAGTTCGGGACCCCCTACCCAAGATCCGCCGATTTTGACACCGACACATGTCATCTACATATAATATGAGAAATGCTACAGAGCTCCCACTCACTTTCTTGTAAACGCAGTGTCAGGACCCCGATCCTAAGTCACACCGATCTAGCATGTAACACATCATATCACTTTGCGGCCTCACGCACGGTATTCCCACGGGTGCCACCTTACCTTGCCCGAGACCGTTTGCGCCTTTTGGCTCACATATATGATAGTGCCGCTAGCATCCAAATGACAAAGAACCCGGGCTGACATGGCTAGTCATGAACCCAAAGTGGCACTAACTTACAGGGACAGGCATACATGACCCAACAACGAACGTGTCGGTCATCAGCGAGTGAATCCAGGCTGTAGCACTAGGCTAGCAGGACTCCGGTGAAACCGGGCTGTAGCGGGCTAACAGGACTCCGAAATTCATCGCGTGACATTTCCCCGAGGGGACAGACATAGGAACGAAGAAGGACACATGCCGGCCAGCCTAAGTGTTCCGGCGCAGTAGCAAGCTACCCTGGCTCAGTGGAAACACTAGGAGACATTTCCCGGTAAGAGAGGCTACTAAGGATAAACAACTAGATAGTCAGATCCCACACATACCAAGCATTTCAATAACATACACACAATATGCTCGATATGTGCAAATACAACATGGCATCACAACATGACTCTACAACTCAAGTATTGATTTAATAGGCTCCGAGGAGCGAGATATGACAAACATGGGTCTCATGACCCAGCATTCAGAGCACACAAGTCAAGCACAAGCGGAAGCTTAACATGTCTGAGTACAGACATCTACAAATGAAAAAGGCTGAGAAGCCTGACGGTCTATCAGATCCTGCCGAGGGCACAAGATCGTAGCTGAGGTAACAAGCTAAACATTAAAGTCCACGCGGTACTACTAGCGAGACTGAAGTCTCTCTGCAAAAACATAAATTAAGCAACGTGAGTACAAATGTACCCAGCAAGACTTACATCAGATCTAACTACATATGCATCATTATCAACAAGGGGATGGTGGGGTTTAACTGCAGCAAGCCAGCTTTGACTCAGTGGCTATCCTGAACTACGACTGCAAGTAACTCTTTTGAGGTGGCGCACATGAGTCCACATATTCACCATATCAATACACCACTATGGATCCGCTCCCGTCTCCCTACGAGAACGCCATCCATAGCACTCACGCTTATCTTGCGTATTTTAGAGTATCCACTTTCACTTGTCTATGAACTGTACAGGCAACCCAGAAGTCCTTTACCGCGGACACGGCTATTCGAATAGATCATATTAACCCTACAGGGGTGTACTTCTTCACACACGCTCTCACCACTTACCGCCGTTACAAGACATGTACTCGGCAACCTTCAAGCGGAAGCCCAGCGAGGGTGTCGGCCACGACCTGACTAACCACACAAGTCTCTCGTCCAGGTTTATCGCCTATTCGGGTTCCATCCGCAAGGAGATCCGGCCGGGGTGTCGCTCACGGCCCCAAACGATGTGTGCAGGGTTCCCAAGCCCACCATCCGGGTGCTACTTGGTACACCGGGCCATTGTGCCTAGTCTGTCCCAAGCCCACCTGTACTGGGTGCCACTTGGTAGACTACTAACACTACCTACAAACACCAGAAACTAGTTTCAACTCCTGGACAGATATCAAGTTGATTAATAAGTCGAGAGAGCTTGGAGCGCCCGGAGCCCAATGTGTGGTAGTAACTGTTCATGGATCACAAACACAGAACTCAGTTCCTGAGGACGGCTGCAATGAGAAAACCCACCATGTACTCCTACATGGTCTCTCACCGCTACCTTTACCAAATCGTGTTCACACACTTAGCTCTCAACAGTAGGACATGTTTACACACCTCCAATTCATCCCCGATGAATCATACCTGACTCAACTCTAAGCAGTAGCAGGCATGAAAAACAAGCATGAATGAGTAGGCACATCAGGGCTCAAACAAATCCTACTCATGCTAGTGGGTTTCATCTATTTACTATGGCAATGACAGGTCATGCAAAGGAAAGGGGGTTCAACTACCGCAGCATGTAACAGTTGAATCGTTGTTGTCCTAATGCAGTAAAAGAGAGCAGGAGCGAGAGAGTGGGATTGTATCGGAATGAACAAGGGGGTTTTGCTTGCCTGGCACTTCTGAAGATAATATAGCTCTTCATCGGTGTCATCGATCACATCATCGAAACACGTCTATCGAGAGGAGACAGATACCGGCAACAGAGAAGAAATACAATCAATGCAATGCACAATATGATGCATGAATGTGACATGGCAATATGATGTGGTTTGTGCTAATGCAACTAAAACCAGATTAAATGAAGTTGGTTTGGATCCAAGATTCAAATTCAAACTCCATATGTGGATATTTAAATGCCATTTAAATGGTTTGTGCTAAACAGCAGCTATAAGTTGTTCCAACATGCATGAAAATGGTACAGATGGATAGATTGGTTTTTTCTGATCATTTTTCATATATAATTTATCTCATTTGGAGTTACGGTTGAATTTATAAGAATTTTAGAAGTTTTGGATATTTTCTGAAATTTCCCGAATAAGATTAAATCCAGAAAATACATATTGCGTCAGCATGACATCACTCTGATGTCAGCAGGTCAACAGAGGTCAGCCGGGTCAAATATGACCAGTGGGTCCCATTGGTCAGTGGCGTAGTGCTGCCCCGGGTCACTGGCAGGTGGGGTCGGTCAATGGCCACGTCAGCAAGGTCAGTGCTGACGCATGGGCCACTGTGATTAGTTAAAACTAAACAAAAATTAAACTATGGTTAATTAAGGGCGTGGGTCCCATATGTAAGTGGGTCAGGGTTTCAATTAGTAGGGTCATTAGTGACTAATGGTGGCGCCACATCAGCGGCCACCGGGGTTACTCGCCGGCGACCACATTCCGTGGCGGTGGCTTGCCGGAGAGGCTCGGGCTTCACATACAAGGGTCTGTTCGGGGCGCGGTCGGTCCCGTTGGAAAGCTGGCAGTGCAGCACATCTAGGGGTGGTGGTGGTTGGTGCTGGAGTCGTCGGAAGGTGGCCGGCGACGAGGTTCGGCGGCGGCAGCGGCTCGGGTTAGTTTGCGCTTGGCGTTAGGGTGCTCGGGAGGAGGAGCTGGTGGTAGCCATGTGCTCCTGGGAAGGCACCGAACGCGTTGACGCGCTCAGGCGCGAGCTATGGTGGCGAAAACGACGGCGGCATCATAGCCGGCAGCGATGAGCTCTCGGCTCCGGCAGAATCGAGCTAGCGGAGAGAAACGGAGGGGAGGCGAGCATAGGGGAAGGTGCAGGAGCTCACAAGGGGTCGGAAGCGAAGCTCAGCGGGCTCGGGGAAGCTTCTGCGACGGCGAATTGACGGTGGCGATCTCCGGGCACCGGAGATGAAGACGACGATGCTCCGGTCGACTGGGGCCCCCTCTGGTCGCGTACGTCGGGTGTGTAGCTCCACGGGGCCGGGTCAGAGCTCATGGATGCAGAGAGGGAGCGAGGGGGTGGCTGTGGCCCTGGTGTAGCTCGTCGGCGGCGGCGGGTGTGTTCGGTGGTGCCGCGCGGAGAGAGTAGTGGAGGGGAAAAGGTCCAGGGGGAGAGGGGAGAGGCACCAGAGAGTTGGGGAAGTGAGGGCAAAGGTGCTAGGCGTCTCCGTGGCACCGATTAGGACGAAGGGGCGGCCTCCAGCGCGAAGCAGGAGGTGGAGAGCTGCGCGGGTGCGCGCGTGTTCGCTCCTGCCTACTGGCAGGAGGAAGACGACGAGCGAGGAGGTAAGTGGGCTGGGTCGGCCACGTGGGCCGCCAGATGGGCCAGGTGGGTTCCTTTCTCCTTTTCAGTTTTTCTTTCTGTTTTCTATTTTGTTTCTCTGTTTTGATTTATTAATAATGCTAAACCATTTTATAAACTCCTGAAATAATTTGTGGACTCTCTCTGGATTATTCTAGTGACCCACATTTAGTTTCAGAATTATTTGAGCAATTAAATTATTTATAGTATTTAAATGCCCAAACTCAAATACAATATGATTTAATTCAAAAATCCAAATATGATCTAAGAATATATTCATCATTTTTGGCAAAGGTTTCCACCTTAACCAGAAATCATGAACTTTTCTTCGGGACATTTTGGGTTTATTGAAAAAGATTCTAATCCCTCCTAGTTGAGTTGATTTAGTGCTAGGGTTTGGACATCCCCATTTCAATCTTAAATAAAATTTAGACATGATGCAACAACCAAGCTAGTCCAAGTGCATAGCCAGGCTAGGGATGTGACAGCTGACCCCTACTAAACAAGAATCTCGTCCCGAGATTCAAGCGTAGGGTAAGATGAAGGGGGATCGCAAACTAACATAATCTTCACGATCCAGGTGGCACTTCAAAGAACGTTGATTCGATCACCATCATTGTCTTGAAGTCTTGCTCTGAGAAATCCTGCCAACATGACATGGAGAGAAGAAGGAGACTCTAGAAGGGTCGATCTTCTCGAAGATCGAACAACTCAGGATTAACTCACGGAATGAGACATAGCAACCTCTCTCGAGCTGAGACACGAAACATTCATCCAAATGAATGGAGTGGAACAGATGTCGAAGGTTCACTAGGTACACAACAATTCCACACTTAAGAGGGTGGTGAACAGTTGTCAACGTAGCGAGGAGTTGAGTTGCCATGATACCACAACGAGACACCTTAGGGATGGTGACTCGTAGAAAAATCCCCTTAGGTGGCAAAAAGAATTACCTTTGATTCAGAGATCATTGAAACTCTTTATACCAGCCTAAGGCAATTCTCAAGCGATCGTGTGGAGAGGTTCGGTAGAATGGCATACCCGGATTAGAATGGATGATGTGGATTACCTTGTTGAAAACAACACAAGGGATGATTTAGTAACTGGGAAGAAGCTCAACAATAGAGAGTGAGTCCACTGTTTGAAAAGTTATAGCATAACCGAGGAAACTGAGAGCAATCCCAGTTAGTGCCGATGATAACACCTAGCGCTTGAGCGTGCTCTCAAGAACTTGAGCATTTCCATATTCATCAAGGTTTTACCAATTTCCGAAGCGAGGATCCTGGCTGCACATCATACTACCATGATGAATACCGGTGGAAGATGCAGATGCAAAGGAAGATAACACCTTCTCAGATTTCACCTTAGTAATGCCAAGGTCGCAAGATCTGGATAATCGACCGAGAGACATTTAGCACTCCGCTTCTAATGTTCTCCTTGATGTGCTAGTGTATCCCATTCATAGATATGGTTTGATATCTAGAACATCAAGTAAAAGGTCGGACTTCGGGAACAGAAAAATCCATAAGGAACAACTAGGGAGTAAATCCTACGAAATCCTTATGGGGAGGTGGCCAACTTCTTCAATCAAGATACTACAATAATAGGTCTTCCGGCTGGGTGTGTTGGCCACGACATCCACTTTACCGGTTATAGAGGGACCAATATTATAGTTCTTGGAAAAATGCTCCAACCATCATATCTGGCAGAGATTCAGATTTGGTTGGTGTCAGAACAATCCAGACTCATCGAGTCTAGAAAGAAAAATGAAAGTTTGAAACACAAACCGACGAGATGACATTGCGAGATTCTCGGGAAATGAACTAGGATAGCAAGCTCCAAAACATGAGCTGGTTCTGCTACAAACCTGTGAACACGCTGTCCAAGACAAGCATGACCACATAGTAGTCTTGTAATAAAACACTACCGAGTTCAGGTTGGGGAACCATCATCGAGGATAACGAAGTCCTATCATAAGTCATGATTCTTAAGAAGGAACTTCTTCTCCTTGAACAAATCAATTAGTGGCTTGGTGTGCTAGGAACACATATAGAATGGAGGTAGCTAATCTCACAATCCAATGTATACTTCACACATGCATGACCGACTTGGGATGATTCCAAAGGAAGCAAAAACAGTCTTTCTCGGATCCACGGCGGCAACTTACACCAAGTGCACGTGAATTAGAGAAAGTCACTTCTTTCATCCGAACATATACCTCATGAATGGAACACGGAGGTAATGTTTACAAAAGTTTCCAACACTAGATGGATGTTCAACATGATCACGGAGAAGATAAAATGCTGCTGATGGGCTCAACAACAAGTCATCTGGATGACCATATAAATAGAATTCCATAATTATGTGAGCAAGGACATAGCATTGGTCAGACCCGAAAGATATAATGGTGTATGCTCGAGGAACAACCACGAGTAAGACAACATTACGAATATCGTTGGTTCTGACTTGATTTGACGATAGCCCATACTCAAATCAAAGGTTTGGGTAAGACAATAGTTCCAACAATTGACCACGAGGATCAACCAATGAAGATATCATCTTTCTTCAACACACACACACACACAAAGATATCCCTTCGGAATGAACTGAGTCGGACAAGCTATTATCTTCCAACTCTCCAAGTTGTTGTTTAGCTTAACCAACTAGCTCAGGGTACCCGACATAGATGCTTGGAGAAAGGGTGATTTATAGGAAACCAACTTGATCACGAGCTCAACATAGAGGTCAGGTAACAACCTGGTGATACTTCTGAGAAGATAATCGGAAAATCATGAACCACCGATATGCTATTAAGTTTGAGAACAATCTTGCTTTTCAGGACAAGACAAGATGATCAAATAAGCAAGGGATTGGCATAGCCCTAACTCATTGATCGAAAGGTGCACCGAAAATAAGGACTAGGTAGCACAATCTATCTTAGAATGATGATTCAAGAACCAACACGCTAAGAATGAAATTATTGTCCGTTAACTACCAAGCAACAAGGTTGCTAGGAGTATTGATTTCACACATCACGATTCACTTGTCGACATTCCGGTTGTAACAACACGGGAACCGAGAAATGAATAATGATGGAGAGAGTATCACTACGTCAAGAATTCATGAGAGATGCTGCAATTCCTATGACAATCCTGACATAAAGGGGGTAATACTCCGAGGTAGAACAGAACAAAAGCTGGATTGGCTTTTTGATCCGCGGAGTACAACTACTTTGACCAGTCCAAGAAATGGATGAGGTGCTGGAGTTTGTTTCTCCTAGTCATTCCGGAATAGAATGGCTTGATGGACCACAAGAATAATAAGCATTGATAACACGAATGCACAATTACTCCTGACTATCAATTGATAGACGAGGCCTAGAAAACAACTAAAGAGGGACAACTCAAAGAACATGCGATTTACTGAGTTGTGGATGCATGGATTTGCATGTCGAACGAGTTCAACATATTTCTTCCGGATAACCCATGCTGAAGAGGAAGGACTAGCAGATTCACCGCTATGAATGGAGGACTCGTCAAGAGCACTCTGGTTGTGATCTTTTGGTTCAAAGAACTTCTGCCATAAACGGTTCATAGTATTTGGAAGAAGGAAATACCACGGACTTTGAGGACTATCGCAAAGTTACTAATATCCTAAAGGAACTAGCAACACTATCAACATGAGGTAAGTAGGGTAAATCTCGGGTTCAAAACCCAGAAGTAGAATATCTACTAACTAGTTGGCATCACGGGATGCTTTCAAGAATGAAGGCCAGAATCATCACACTGGGAACACAAATCATGGCTAGATTACTAGATGATCCCCTAAGACATCTAGGGTCATAATAATAACTCCAACATAAATGTCAAGGCAATGGAGTACCTCAACTCACCAATTAGTGTGGTTAAACTGGCCAGAGAGGATTTCGGGAATGGGAAGAAGGGATTTGCAAATGCATCAGATTGTTTAGAAACCTGGGATAACTCGGACAGCATAACGGCTGTAAATGCTCAAGAAGATTGGAGACATGCTACAAAAATGGTGGCATAACCACTCGATCATCATAAAAGCAAGGTTCCGAGACCAACTGTCAACATACGGAAGTAGTAGGAACTGAACAGAGGCTTAAATCCAACAATACTATAAGTCTACGGATTAGTAACACGTGATCCTGATAGAAGAAGGAGAGAGACTAGTTCCTTAACCCCGTAGGAAAAGATAAGATGACTCAGATCAGAAGGGCATAAGGTAAAGGAGTAAAAAGAGCCTTACGTTCCAACCCACAATCAATTCCCTTATATAACTAAAGAATTTCTAGACTCAACTTCGACCAGTTGGCTTGGTAATCCTACAGGCAGTCAAGCTCTGATACCAAAGCTATCAGGATCCCGATCCTAAGTCACACCGATCTAGCATGTAACACATCATATCACTTTGCGGCCTCACGCACGGTATTCCCACGGGTGCCACCTTACCTGGCCCGGGACCATTTGCGCCTTTTGGCTCACGTATATGATAGTGCCGCTAGCATCCATATGACAAAGAACCCGGGCTGACATGGCTAGTCATGAACCCAAAGTGGCACTAACTTACAGGGACAAGCATACATGACCCAACAACGAACGTGTCGGTCATCAGCGAGTGAATCCAGGCTGTAGCACTAGGCTAGCAGGACTCCAGTGAACCAGGCTGTAGCGGGCTAACAGGACTCTGGAATTCATCGCGTGACATTTCCCCGAGGGGACAGACACAGGAACGAAGAAGGACACATGCCTGCCAGCCTAAGTGTTCCGGAGCAGTAGCAAGCTACCATGGCTCAGTGGAAACACTAGGAGACATTTCCCGGTAAGAGAGGCTACTAAGGATAAACAACTAGATAGTCAGATCCCACACATACCAAGCATTTCAATAACATACACACAATATGCTCGATATGTGCAAATACAACATGGCATCACAACATGACTCTACAACTCAAGTATTGATTTAATAGGCTCCGAGGAGCGAGATATTACAAACATGGGTCTCATTACCCAGCATTCAGAGCACACAAGTCAAGCACAAGCGGAAGCTTAACATGTCTGAGTACAGACATCTACAAATGAAAAAGGCTGAGAAGCCTGACGGTCTATCAGATCCTGCCGAGGGCACAAGATCGTAGCTGAGGTAACAAGCTAAACGTCGAAGTCCACGCAGTACTACTAGCGAGACTGAAGTCTCTCTGCAAAAACATAAATTAAGCAACGTGAGTACAAATGTACCCAGCAAGACTTACATCAGATCTAACTACATATGCATCATTATCAACAAGGGGATGGTGGGGTTTAACTGCAGCAAGCCAGCTTTAACTCAGTGGCTAACCTGAACTACGACTACAAGTAACTCTTTTGAGGTGGCGCAGACGAGTCCACATATTCACCATATCAATACACCACTATGGATCCGCTCCCGTCTTCCTACGAGAACGCCATCCATAGCACTCACGCTTATCTTGCGTATTTTAGAGTATCCACTTTCACTTGTCTATGAACTGTACAGGCAACCCAGATGTCCTTTACCGCAGACACGGCTATTCGAACAGATCATATTAACCCTGCAGGGGTGTACTTCTTCACACATGCTCTCACCACTTACCGCCGTTTACATGACATGTACTCGGCAACCTTCAAGCGGAAGCCCAGCGAGGGTGTCGGCCACGACCTGACTAACCACACAAGTCTCTCGTCCAGGTTTATCGCCTATTTGGGTTCCATCCGCAAGGAGATCCGGCCGAGGTGTCGCTCACGGCCCCAAATGATGTGTGCAGGGTTCCCAAGCCCACCATCCGGGTGCTACTTGGTACACCGGGCCACTGTGCCTAGTCTGTCCCAAGCCCACCTGTACCGGGTGCCACTTGGTAGACTACTAACACTACCTACAAACACCAGAAACTAGTTGCAACTCCTGGACAGAGATCAAGTTGATTAATAAGTCGAGAGAGCTTGGAGCGCCCGGAGCCCAATGTGTGGTAGTAACTGTTCATGGATCACAAACACAGAACTCAGTTCCTGAGGACGGCTGCAATGAGACAACCCACCATGTACTCCTACATGGCCTCTCACCGCTACCTTTACTAAATCATGTTCACACACTTAGCTCTCAATAGTAGGACATGTTTACACACCTCCAATTCATCCTCGATGAATCAGACCTGACTCAACTCTAAGCAGTAGCAGGCATGACACACAAGCATGAATGAGTAGGCACATCAGGGCTCAAACAACTCCTACTCATGCTAGTGGGTTTCATCTATTTGCTGTGGCAATGACAGGTCATGCAAAGGAAAGGGGGTTCAACTACCGCAGCATGTAACAGTTGAATCATTGTTGTCCTAATGCAGTAAAAGAGAGCAGGACCGAGAGAGTGGGATTGTATCGGAATGAACAAGGGGGTTTTGCTTGCCTGGCACTTCTGAAGATAATATAGCTCTTCATCGGTGTCATCGATCACATCGTCGAAACACGTCTATCGAGAGGGGACAGATACCGGCAATAGAGAAGAAATACAATCAATGCAATTCACAATATGATGCATGAATGTGACATGGCAATATGATGTGGTTTGTGCTAATGCAACTAAAACCAGATTAAATGAAGTTGGTTTGAATCCAAGATTCAAATTCAAACTCCATATGTGGATATTTAAATGCCATTTAAATGGTTTGTGCTAAACAGCAGCTATAAGTTGTTCTAACATGCATGAAAATGGTACAGATGGATAGATTGGATTTTTCTGATCATTTTTCATATATAATTTATCTCATTTGGAGTTACGGTTGAATTTATAAGAATTTTAGAAGTTTTGGATATTTTCTGAAATTTCCCGAATAAGATTAAATCCAGAAAATACATATTGCGTCAGCATGACATCACTCTGATGTCAGCAGATCAACAGAGGTCAGCCGGGTCAAATATGACCAGTGGGTCCCATTGGTCAGTGGCGAAGTGCTGCCCCGGGTCACTGGCAGGTGGGGTCGGTCAATGGCCACGTCAGCAAGGTCAGTGCTGACGCGTGGGCCACTGTGATTAGTTAAAACTAAACAAAAATTAAACTATGGTTAATTAAGGGCGTGGGGCCCATATGTAAGTGGGTCAGGGTTTCAATTAGTAGGGTCATTAGTGACTAATGGTGGCGCCACGTCAGCGGCCACCGGGGTTACTCGCCGGCGACCACATTCCGCGGCGGTGGCTCACCGGAGAGGCTCGGGCTTCACATACAAGGGTCTGTTCGGGGCGCGGTCGGTCCCGTTGGAAAGCTGGCAGTGCAGCGCATCTAGGGGTGTTGGCGGTTGGTGCTGGAGTCGCCGGAAGGTGGCCGGCGACGAGGTTCGGCGGCGGCAGCGGCTCGTGTTAGTTTGGGCTCGGCGTTAGGGTGCTCGGGAGGAGGAGCTGGTGGGAGCCATGTGCTCCTGGGAAGGCACCGAACGCGTTGACGCGCTCAGAGCGAGCTATGGTGGCTAAAACGACGGCGGCATCATAGCCGGCGGCGATGAGCTCTCGGCTCCGGCGGAATCGAGCTAGCGGAGAGAAACGGAGGGGAGCCGAGCATAGGGGAAGGTGCAGGAGCTCACAAGGGGTCGGAAGCGAAGCTCGGCGGGCTCGGGGAAGCTTCTGCGACGGCGAATTGACGGCGGCGATCTCCGGGCACCGGAGATGAAGACGACGATGCTCCGGTCGACTGGGGCCCCCTCTAGTCGCGTACGTCGGGTGTGTAGCTCCACGGGGTCGGGTCAGAGCTCATGGATGCGAAGAGGGAGCGAGGGGGTGGCTGTGGCCGTGGTGTAGCTCGTTGGCGGCGGCGGGTGTGTTCGGTGGTGCCGCGCGGAGAGAGTAGAGGAGGGGAAAAGGTCCAGGGGGAGAGGGGAGAGGCACCAGAGAGTTGGGGAAGTGAGGGCGAAGGTGCTGGGCATCTCCGTGGCGCTGATTAGGACGAAGGGGCGGCCTCCAGCGTGAAGCAGGAGGTGGAGAGCTGCGCGGGTGCGCGCATGTTCGCTCCTGCCTACTGGCAGGAGGAAGACGACGAGCGAGGAGGTAAGTGGGCTGGGCCGGCCATGTGGGCCGCCAGATGGGCCAGGTGGGTTCCTTTCTCCTTTTCAGTTTTTCTTTCTGTTTTCTATTTTGTTTCTCTGTTTTGATTTAGTAATAATGCTAAACCATTTTGTAAACTCCTGAAATAATTTGTGGACTCTCTCTGGATTATTCCAGTGACCCACATTTAGTTTCAGAATTATTTGAGCAATTAAATTATTTATAGTATTTGAATGCCCAAACTCAAATACAATATGATTTAATTCAAAAATCCAAATATGATCTAAGAATATATTCATCATTTTTGGCAGAGGTTTCCACCTTAACCAGAAATCATGAACTTTTCTTAGGGACATTTTGGGTTTATTGAAAAAGATTTTAATCCCTCCTAGTTGAGTTGATTTAATGCTAGGGTTTGGACATCCCCATTTCAATCTTAAATAAAATTTAGACATGATGCAACAACCAAGCTAGTCCAAGTGCATAGCCAGGCTAGGGATGTGACACGCAGGCTTCTCCATAAGTCTGCATAAACCCAAACACTTTGATCATCTCATCAAAGCGAATGTTCCAACTCCCAGATGCTTGCACCAGCCCATACATGGATCACTGGAGCTTGCATACCTTGTTAGCATTCTTGGGATCGACAAAACCTTCCGGCTGCATCATATACAGTTCTTCCTTAAGATAGCCGTTAAGGAATGCCGTTTTGACGTCCATTTGCCATATCTCATAATCATAGTATGTGGCAATTGCTAACATGATTCGGACGGACTTGAGCTTCGCTACGGGAGAGAAAGTCTCATCATAGTCAACCCCTTGAACTTGCCGATAACCCTTAGCGACAAGTCGAGCTTTATAGAAGGTAACATTACCATCTACGTCCGTCTTCTTCTTAAAGATCCATTTATTTTCTATCGCTCGCCGATCATCGGGCAAGTCTGTCAAAGTCCATACTTTGTTTTCATACATGGATTCTATCTCGGATTGCATGGCTTCAAGCCATTTGTTGGAATCTGGGCCCACCATCGCTTCTTCATAGTTCGAAGGTTCACCGTTGTCTAACAACATGATTTCCAGGACAGGGTTGCCATACCACTCTGGTGTGGAACGTGTCCTTGTAGACCTACAAAGTTCAGTAGTAACTTGATCCGAAGTACCTTGATCATCATCATTAACTTCCTCTTCAGTTGGTGCTGGCACCACAGGAACATCTTCCTGAGCTGCGCTACTCACTGGTTCAAGAGGTAGTACTTCATCAAGTTCCACTTTCCTCCCACTTACCTCTCTCGAGAGAAACTCTTTCTCTAGAAAGGACCCGTTCTTGGCAACAAAGATCTTGCCTTCGGATCTGAGGTAGAAGGTATACCCAATGGTTTCCTTAGGGTATCCTATGAAGACACATTTTTCCGACTAGGGTTAGAGCTTTTCAGGTTGAAGTTTCTTGACATAAGCATCGCATCCCCAAACTTTCAGAAACAATAGCTTAGGTTTCTTCCCAAACCATAATTCATACAGTGTCATCTCAATGGATTTAGACGGTGCCCTATTTAAAGTGAATGTAGCTGTCTCTAGAGCGTATCCCCAAAAAGATAGCGGTAAATCGGTAAGGGACATCGTAGATTGCACCATATCCAATAAAGTGCGATTACGACGTTCGGACACACCATTACACGGAGGTGTTCCAGGCGGCATGAGTTGTGAAACGATTCCACATTTCCTTAAGTGTGTACCAAATTCGTGACTTAAATATTCTCCTCCACGATCTGATCATAAGAACTTTATCTTTCGGTCACGTTGATTCTCTACTTCATTCTGAAATTCCTTGAACTTTTCAAAGGTCTCAGACTTGTGTTTCATCAAGTAGACATACCCATATCTACTCAAGTCGTCAGTGAGAGTGAGAACATAACTATATCCTCCACGAGCCTCAAAGCTCATTGGACCGCACACATCAGTATGTATGATTTCCAATAAGTTGGTTGCTCGCTCCATTGTTCCGGAGAACGGAGTCTTGGTCATTTTGCCCATGAGGCATGGTTCGCATGTATCAAATGATTCATAATCGAGAGACTCTAAAAGTCCATCAGCATGGAGCTTCTTCATGCGCTTGACACCAATGTGACCAAGGCGGCAGTGCCACAAGTATGTGGGACTATCGTTATCAACTTTACATCTTTTGGTATTCACACTATGAATATGTGAAACATCACGTTCGAGATTCATTAAGAATAAACCATTGACCATCGGGGCATGACCATAAAAATATCTCTCATATAAATAGAACAACCATTATTCTCGGATTTAAATGATTAGCCATCTCGTATTAAACGAGATCCAGATACAATGTTCATGCTCAAAGCTGGCACTAAATAACAATTATTGAGGTTTAAAACTAATCCCGTAGGTAAATGTAGAGGTAGCGTGCCGACGACGATCACATCGACCTTGGAACAATTCCCGACATGCATCATCACCTCATCCTCGCCAGTCTCCTCTTATTCCGCAGCTCCTGCTTTGAGTTACAAATATGAGCAACCGCACCGGTATCAAATACCCATGAGCTACTACGAGTACTGGTAAGGTACACATCAATTACATGTATATCACATATACCTTTGGTGTTGCCGGCCTTCTTGTCCACTAAGTATTTGGGGCAGTTCCGCTTCCAGTGTCCGCTTCCCTTGCAATAAAAGCACTCAGTCTCAGGCTTGGGTCCATTCTTTGGCTTCTTCCCGGCAACTGGCTTACCGGGCGTGGCAACTCCCTTGTCGTCCTTCTTGAAGTTCTTCTTACCCTTGTCTTTCTTGAACTTAGTGGTTTTATTCACCATCAACACTTGATGTTCCTTTTTGATCTCTACCTCTGCTGATTTCAGCATTGAATATACCTCAGGAATGGTCTTTTCCATCCCCTGCATATTGAAGTTCATCACAAAGCTCTTGTAGCTCGGTGGAAGCGACTGAAGGATTCTGTCAATAACCGCGTCATCCGGGAGATTAACTCCCAGCTGAGTCAAGCGGTTGTGAAACCCAAACATTTTGAGTATGTGCTCACTGACAGAACTATTTTCCTCCATCTTAGAACTGAAGAACTTGTCGGAGACTTCATATCTCTCGACCCGGGCATGAGCTTGGAAAACCATTTTCAGCTCTTCGAACATCTCATATGCTCCATGTTGCTCAAAACGCTTTTGGAGCCCAGGTTCTAAGCTTTAAAGCATGCCGCACTGAATGAGGGAGTAATCATCAGCACGAGACTGCCAAGCGTTTATAATGTCTTGGTTCTCTGGGATGGGTGCTTCACCTAGCGGTGCTTCTAAGACATAATCTTTCTTTGCAACTATGAGGATGATCCTCAGGTTCTGGACCCAGTCCGTATAGTTGCTGCCATCATCTTTCAGCTTGGTTTTCTCTAGGAATGCGTTGAAGTTGAGGTGGACATGAGCGTTGGCCATTTGATCTACAAGACATTTTGTAAAGATTTTTAGACTAAGTTCATGATAATTAAGTTCATCTAATCAAATTATTTAATGAACTCCCAACTCAGATTAGACATCCCTCTAGTCATCTAAGTGATACATGATCCGAGTCGACTAGGCCGTGTCCGATCATCACGTGAGACGGACTAGTCATCATCGGTGAACATCTCCATGTTGATCGTATCTTCCATACGACTCATGTTCGACCTTTCAGTCTCTTGTGTTCCGAGGCCATGTCTGTACATGCTAGGCTCCTCAAGTTAACCTAAGTGTTTATGCATGTGTAAATCTTTCTTACACCCGTCGTATGTGAACGTTAGAATCTATCACACCCGATCATCACGTGGTGCTTCGAAACAACGAACTTTTGCAACGGCGCACAGTCAGGGGGAACACTTTCTTGAAATTATTATGAGGGATCATCTTATTTACTACCGTCGTTCTAAGTAAACAATATGCAAAAACATGATAAACATCACGTGCAATCAAATAGTGACATGATATGGCCAATATCATATAGCTCCTTTGATCTCCATCTTCGGGGCTCCATGATCATCTTCGTCACTGGCATGACACCATGATCTCCATCATCGTGTCTCCATGAAGTTGCTTGCCAACTATTACTTCTACTACTATGGCTAATGGTTTAGCAATGAAGTAAAGTAATTACATGGTGTTAAATCATTGACACATAGGTCATACAATAATTAAGACAACTCCTATGGCTCCTGCCGGTTGTCATACTCATCTACATGCAAGTCGTGATTCCTATTACAAGAACATGATCTCATACATCACATATATATCATTCATCACAACTTTTGGCCATATCACATCACAAGGCATATGCTGCAAAAACAAGTTAGACGTCCTCTAATTGTTGTTGCATGTTTTACGTGGCTGCAATAGGGTTCTAGCAAGAACGTTTTCTTACCTACGTAAAAGCCACAACGTGATTTTCCAACTTCTATTTACCCTTCATAAGGACCCTTTTCATCGAATCCGCTCCAACTAAAGTGGGAGAGACAGACAGCCGCTAGCCACCTTATGCAACTAGTGCATGTCAGTCGGTGGAACCTGTCTCACGTAAGCGTACGTGTAAGGTCAGTCCGGGTCGCTTCATCCCATGATACCGCTGAAGCAAAATAAGACTAGTAGTGGCAAGAAAGTTGACAACATCTATGCCCACAACAAATTTGTGTTCTACTCGTGCAAAGAGAACTACGCATAGACCTAGCTCATGATGCCACTGTTGGGGAACATTGCAGAAAATAAAAAATTTCTACGCTTCACCAAGATCAATCTATGAGTTCATATAGCAACGAGAGAGGAGTGCATCTACATACCCTTGTAGATCGCGAGCGGAAGCGTTCAAGAGAACGGGGTTGAGGGAGTCGCACTCGTCGTGATCCAAAACACCTATGATCCTAGTGCTGAACGGACAACACCTCCACGTTCAACACACGTACGGTTGGGGAAGACGTATCCTCCTTCTTGATCCAGCAAGGGGGAAGGAGAGGTTGATGGAGATCCAACAGCACGACGGCGTGGTGGTGGATGCAGCAGCGATCTCGGCAGGGCTTCGCCAAGCACTACGAGAGGGAGAGGTGTTGCGGAGGGAGAGGGAGGCGCCAACAGCATGGGTGCAGCTGCCCTCCCTCCCCCCTCTTTATATAGGGTACCTAGGGGGGGTGCCGGCCCTAGGAGATGCAATCTCCAAGGGGGGGAAGCGGCCAGGGGGGAAACTTGCCCCCCAAGCCAGGTGGAGGCGCCCCCACCCCTAGGGTTTCCAACCCTAGGCGCAGGGGGGCCCAAGAGGGGGCGCACCAGCCCACCAGGGGCTGGTTACCCTCCCACTTCAGCCCATGGGGCCCTCCGGGATAGGTGGCCCCACCCGGTGGACCCCCGGGACCCATCCGATGGTCCCGGTACAATACCGGTGACCCCCGAAACTTTCCCGATGGCCAAAACCTGACTTCCTATATATAGTTCTTTACCTCCGGACCATTCTGGAACTCCTCGTGACGTCCGGGATCTCATTCGGTACTCCGAACAACTTTCGGGTTACTGCATACTCATATCTCTACAACCCTGGCGTCACCGAACCTTAAGTGTGTAGACCCTATGGGTTAGGGAGACATGCAGACATGATCGAGACGCCTCTCCAGTCAATAACCAACAGCGGGATCTGGATACCCATGTTGGCTCCCACATGCTCCTCGATGATCTCATCGGATGAACCACGATGTCGAGGATTCAATCAATCCCGTATACAATTCCCTTTGTCAATTGGTACGTTACTTGCCCGAGATTCGATCGTCGGTATCCCAATACCTCGTTTAATCTCGTTACGGCAAGTCACTTTACTCGTACCGTAATGCATGATCCCATGACCAGACACTTGGTCACATTGAGCTGATTACGATGATGCATTACCGAGTGGGCCCAGAGATACCTCTCCGTCATACGGAGTGACAAATCCCAGTCTCGATTCGTGCCAACCCAACAGACACTTTTGGAGATACCCGTAGTGCACCTTTATAGTCACATAGTTACTTTGTGACGTTTGGCACACCCAAAGCACTCCTACGGTATCCGGAAGTTGCACAATCTCATGGTCTAAGGAAATGATACTTGACATTTGGAAAAGCTATAGGAAAACGAACTACATGATCTTTGTGCTACGCTTAGGATTGGGTCTTGTCCATCACATCATTCTCCTAATGATGTGATCCCGTTATCAATGACGTCCAATGTCCATAGTCAGGAAACCATGACTATCTGTTGATCAACGAGCTAGTCAACTAGAGGCTCACTAGGGACATGTTGTGGTCTATGTATTCACATGTGTATTACGATTTCCGGATAACACAATTATAGTATGAATAACAGACAATTATCATGAACAAAGAAATATAATAATAACCATTTTATTATTGCCTCTAGGGCATATTTCCAACACAAGCTCCGATGGTGGAAGAAGAAGACATCCCTCAACCTCTACCTAACCTCTTTACCCCAACTGAGATTGAAGCTTTCAAGATGATTGAGTTAGCTCGCATACAAAACAAGTATGTCACGCAGGAAAATATTTTGTTGAAGGATCATATTGTTGGACTCAAGGGCATCATCCGTAGGTTGGAGGAGGTTTTACGCTCGATGTGCGATTATCCACCATCATCATCACCACCTCCATCACCTCCGAGGACATAATCACATGGGTATGGCTGGGCACTCCCCTTGGCAACTGCCAAGCTTGGGGGAGGTGCCCCGGTATCGTATCACCATCACACTCCTATCTTTATTGTTTTCCTTAGTTCGATCCTTTTAGTAGTATCTTGATATAGTAGATTGAAGTTTTGGTATGAATTAGTTTTTAGTTTTGCTTTGTGATCTCTTTATGTAATCGAGTTCGTGAGCTATCTATAATAAAGATTAGTGTTGAGTCAAGGGCTTTGCTATCATTCTATGATCTTGAGAAAGTAGAAAGAATAAAAAGAATAAAAGAGTTCATATTGATCTTATGGATAGTAATGACTTCACACATAAAAAGTATGAGGCATAAAAGTTGTTGAGAGTTGACAAACGTAGTTTTGGTCATCATTGCAATTAATAGGAAGTAATAAGGAAAGAGAGGTTTTCACATATAAAGATACTATATTGGACATCTTTTATGATTGTGAGCACTCATTAAGTATGACATGCTAAAAGAGTTGATGTTGGACAAGGAAGACAACGTAAAAGTTTATGTTTTCTCACATCTTAGTTAAAGTATATTGTCATTGATCTTCCCAACATGTTGAGCTTGCCTTTCCCCCTCATGCTAGCCAAATTCCTCACACCAAGTAGAGATACTACTTGTGCTTCCAATTATCCTTAAACCTAGTTTTGCCATGAGAGTCCACCATACCTACCTATGGATTGAGTAAGATCCTTCAAGTAAGTTGTCATGTTGCAAGCAATAAAAATTGCTCCTTAAATATGTATGACTTATTAGTGTGGAGAAAATAAGCTTTATACGATCTCGTGATATGGAAGTAATAAAAGCGACGGACTGCATAATAAAGGTTCATATCACAAGTGGCAATATAAAGTGACGTTCTTTTGCATTAAGATTTTGTGCATCCAACCATAAAAGCACATGACAACCTCTGCTTCCCTCTGCAAAGGGCCTATCTTTTACTTTATGTTTTTTACTTTATGCTTGAGTCGAGGTGATCTTCACCTTTCCCTTTTTCATTTTATCCTTTGGCAAGCTCCTCGTGTTTGAAAGATCCTGATATATATATATATATCCAATTGGATGTAAGTTAGCATGAATTATTATTGTTGACATCACCCAAAGGTGAATACGTTGGGAGGTAACACAATAAGCCCCTATCTTTCTTAGTGTCCGATTAAAACTCCATAAGCACAAGTATTGCATGACTGTTAGCAATTGTAGAAGACTACTCCCTCCGTTCCTCAATATAAGGTGTATTATTTTTCCAAAAAGTCAAACTTCTCTAAGTTTGACCAAGTTTATAGACAAAAATATCAATATCTAGAATACCAAATCATTATCACTAGATCCGTCATGAACTATATTTTTACATTTTATATATTTGGTATTCTAAATCTTTATATATTTTGTTGGAAACTTGGTCAAACATAGACAACAGTTGACTTTTTGAAAAACTAATACACCTTATATTTAGGAATGGAGGGAGTATATGATAGTTGAATATGTGAACTTTCTGAAAAGCTCTATTCTTGACTCTTTCTGATGTTATGATAAATTGCAGTTGCTTCAATGACTGAGATTATAGTTTGTTAGTTCCCAATGAAGTTTTTGAACCATACTTGACATTGTGAATTGATTGTTACTTGAGCATAAGAAATCATATAACAAAAATTACTTGTTGCTGTTATAAGAATGATCATGATGCCCTCATGTCCGTATCTTATTTTTATCGACACCTCTATCTCTAAACATGTGGACATATTTTTCAATTTCGGCTTCCGCTTGAGGATAAGCGAGGTCTAAGCTTGGGGGAGTTGATACGTCCATTTTGCATCATGCTTTTATATTAATATTTATTGCATTATGGGCTGTTATTACACATTATGTCTCAATAGTTATGGCTATTCTCTCCTATTTTACAAGGTTTACCATGAAGAGGGGGAATGCCGGCAGCTGGAATTCTGGCTGGAAAAGGAGCAAATATTGGAAACCTATTCTGCACAGCTCCAAAAATCCTGAAACTCCACGGAAGCTACTTTTGGAATTAATAAGAATTATTGAGCAAAGAAAACACCAGAGGGGCCCCACACCCTGGCCAGGAGGGTGGGGAAGCGCCCACCCCTACTGGGCGCGCCCCTGTCTCTTGGGGCCCCTGGTGGCCCTCCGGTGCCCATCTTCTGCTATATGAAGGCTTTTACCCTGGAAAAAAATCAGAAGCAAGCTTACGGGAGAAACTCTGCCGCCATGAGGCGGAACCTTGGCGGAACCAATCTAGGGCTCCAGCAGAGCTGTTCTGCCGGGGAAACTTCCCTCCGGGAGGGGGAAATCATCACCATCGTCATCACCAACGATACTCTCATCGGGAGGGGGTCAATCTCCATCAACATGTTCACTAGCACCATCTCCTCTCAAAACCCTAGTTCATCTCTTGTATCCAATCTTGTATCAAAACCACAAATTGGTACCTGTGGGTTGCTAGTAGTGTTGATTACTCCTTGTAGTTGATGCTAATTGGTTTATTTGGTGGAAGATCATATGTTCAGATCCTTAATGCATATTATTACTCCTCTGATTATGAACATGAATATGCTTTATGAGTAGTTACGTTTGTTCCTGAGGATATGGGTGAAGTCTTGCTATTAGTAGTCATGTGAATTTGGTATTCGTTCGATATTTTGATGAGATGTATGTTGTCTCTCCTCTAGTGGTGTTATGTGAATATCAGCTACATGACACTTCACCATTATTTGGGCCTAGAGGAAGGCATTGGGAAGTAATAAGTAGATGATGGGTTGCTAGAGTGACAGAAGCTTAAACCCTAGTTTATGCGTTGCTTCGTAAGGGGCTGATTTGGATCCATATGTCTAATGCTATGGTTAGGTTTACCTTAATACTTCTTTTGTAGTTGCGGATGCTTGCAACAGGGGTTAATCATAAGTGGGATGCTTGTCCAAGTAAGGGCAGTACCCAAGCAATGGTCCACCCACATATCAAATTATCAAAGTACCGAACGCGAATCATATGAGCGTGATGAAAACTAGCTTGACGATAATTCCCATGTTTTCTCGGGAGCGCTTTTCTCATTATAAGAAATGGTCCAGGCTTGTCCTTTGCTACAAAAAGGATTGGGCCACCTTGCTGCACTTTATTTACTTTCATTTCTTGTTACCCGTTACAAATTATCGTATCACAAAACTATCTGTTTCCTACAATTTCAGTGCTTGCAGAGAATACCTTACTGAAAACCGCTTGCCATTTCCTTCTGCTCCTCGTTGGGTTTGACACTCTTACTTATCAAAAGCACTATGATAGATCCCCTACACTTGTGGGTCATCAACAACCGGTTTAGCGTCTTTCTCCAATTTTATCTTGTGTTTGATCATAGTGGGACTAATGCCCTTAAGGTCATCAAGAGTATATCCAATAGCAGCACGGTTCTTCTTCAGAGTTTTCAATAATTTCTCCTCTTCCTGCTCTAAAAGGTTAGCACTAATAATAACAGGATATATCTTCTTTTCATCAAGATAAGCATATTTAAGAGTACCAGGTAATGGTCTAAGCTCAAACACGGGATCACCCTTGGGTGGTGGAGGATCCCCTAGGATTTCAACAGGCAAGTTGTGTTTCAAAATGGGTCCCTATTTAAAGAATACTTCATCTATTTCCCTTCTTTCATTCATAAACATATCATTTTCTTGTTCTAAAGGATCATTAGGAGGCACAACAATAGAAGCAAGACCAATAATTTCATCCGTACTAGGCAATTCTTTATCATGGGGTTGTCTACGAAATTTAGCCAAGTTAAAGTCATGAGACATATCCCCTAACCCAATCGTAACAATATCCTTTTCGCAATCTATCCTGGCATTAATAGTATTCAAGAAGGGTCTACCAAATATAATGGGACAAAAGTCATCTTGTGGGGAACCAAGAACAAGAAAATCAGCAGGATATTTAACTTTCCCACACAAGACTTCAACATCCCTAACAATCCCAACCGGTATCAATACCTTCTAACTCAGCAGGTGCAATATCATGCATAATTTCTTTGTATAAAGAATGAGGTATTGCACTCGCACTAGCACCCATATCACATAAGCCATGATAACAATGATCTCCTATTCTAACGGAAATAACATGCATGCCTACAACAGGTCTATGTTTATTTTTAGTATCGGGTCTAGCAATTCTTGCAGCTTCATCACAGAAGTAAATAACATGCCCGTCGATATTATCGGCCAAGAGATCTTTAACCATAGCAATACTAGATTCAACTTTAATTTGCTCATGGGGTGTAGGTGTTCTAGTATTACTCTTACGAACCACAATTGAAGCTTTAGCATGATCCTTTATTCTAACAGGGAAAGGTGGTTTCTCAATATAAGCGGTAGGAACAATAGGATCGACATTATAAGTGATAGTCTTTTCTTCAATTTTAATAGGTTCAACTACTTTTACTTCAATGGGAGGATGATATTTAAACCACTTCTCCTTAGGGAGATCGACATGAGTGGCAAATGATTCACAGAAAGAAGCTACTATCTCAGAGTCAAGTCCATATTTAGTGCTAAATTCATGGAAAACATCGATATCCATAAAAGATTTGACACAATCAAACTTAGGTGTCATACCTAACTCCTTAACTTCGTCGAGATCCCAACTTTCAGAGTTGCGTTTAATTCTTTCCAATAAATCCCATCTGAATTCAATAAAAGAACCAGTACAATAAGTATCGAGCATGGAGCGATTGTTGAGAGAAAGCCGAGCATAATTTTTTTGAATAATAATTTCTCTTGAGAGCTCATGATTGGGGCATGAATATAACATTGACTTAAGCCTCCCCCAAGCTTGAGCGATGCTTTCTCCTTTGCGAGGCCAAAAATTATATATATAGTTACGATCACGATGAACCTGATGCATAGGATACAACTTCTGATGAAATTCCAATTTCAATCGGTTGTAGTTCCATGATCCCATATCATCACATAGCCTAAACCATGTGAATGCCTATCTATTCAAAGATAAAGGGAAGACCTTCTTCTTGATAACATCCTCGGGCATACCTACAAGCTTAAATAATCCACAAACTTCATCACATAGATTAGGTGCAAATCGGGATGCAATGTTCCATCTCCTGTAAAGGGATTAGCTAGCAGTTTCTCTATCATACCCGAAGGAATTTCAAAGTAAACATTTTCAGTATATTCAGTAGGTTGAGGAGCAACTCTTTGCTCTACTGTTCGGGGTGAAGATACCCCGAACAAGGCCCTCAAAGGATTACTTTCCATAGTAAAGTAAATTTCAGCACACAATATAAATTTTTCCTTACCAATTTCCACTTACCAAAGGCGCTTCACTCCCCGGCAACGGCGCCAGAAAAGAGTCTTGATGACCCACAAGTATAGGGGATCTATCATAGTCCTTTCAATAAGTAAGAGTGTCAAACCCAACAAGGAGCAGAAGGAAATGACAAACGGTTTTCAGTAAGGTATTCTCTGCAAGCACTGAAATTATCGGTAACAGATAGTTTTGTGATAAGGTAATTTGTAACGGGTAACAAGCAAAAAAAGTAAACAAGGTGCAGCAAGGTGGCCCAATCCTTTTTGTAGCAAAGGACAAGCCTGGACAAACTCTTATATAAAGGAAAACGCTCCCGAGGACACATGGGAAATATCGTCAAGATAGTTTTCATCATGCTCATATGATTCCCGTTCATTACTTTGATAATTTGATATGTGGGTGGACCGGTGCTTGGGTGCTGCCCTTCCTTGGACAAGAATCCCACTTATGATTAACTACTCTCGCAAGCATCCACAACTACGAAAGAAGAATTAAGGTAAACCTAACCATAGCATGAAACATATGGATCCAAATCAGCCCCTTACGAAGCAATGCATAAACTAGGGTTTAAGATTCTATCACTCTAGCAACCCATCATCTACTTATTACTTCCCAATGCCTTCCCCTAGGCCCAAATAATGGTGAAGTGTCATGTAGTCGACTTTCACTTGACACCACTAGAGGAAAGACAACATACATCTTATCAAAATATCGAACGAATACCAAATTCACATGACTAATTATAGCAAGACTTCTCCCATGTCCTCAGGAACAAACGTAACTACTCACAAATCATATTCATGTTCATAATCTGAGGGGTATTAATATGTATTAAGGATCTGAACATATAATCTTCCACCGAATAAACCAACTAGCATCAACTACAAGGAGTAATCAACACTACTAGCAACCCACAGGTACCAATATGAGGTTTTGAGACAAAGATCGGATACAAGAGATGAACTAGGGTTTGAGAGGAGATGGTCCTGGTGAAGATGTTGATGGAGATTCACCCCCTCCTGATGAGAGGATCGATGGTGATGATTTCCCACTCCCGGAGGGATGTTTCCCCGGTAGAACAGCTCCGCCGGAGCCCTAGATTGGTTCCGCCAAGGTTTCGCCTCGAGTCGGCAGCACTTTGTCCCGAAAGCTTCCTTCTAATTTTTCCAGGGCGAAAGACTTCATATAGCAAAAGATGGGCATCGGAGGCCTGCCAGGGGGGCCACGAGACAGGGGGTGCGCCCAAGGGGTAGGGTGCGCCCCCCACCCTCGTGGCCAGGATGTGGGCCCCCTCTGGTTGATTCTTTCGCCAGTATTTTTTATTAATTCCAAAACGTGCCTCCGTGGAGTTTCAGGACTTTTGGAGTTGTGCAGAATAGGTCTCTAATAGTTGCTCCTATTCCAGCTCAGAATTCCAGCTGCCGGCATTCTCCCTCTTCATGTAAACCTTGTAAAATAAGAGAGAAAAAGGCATAAGTATTGTGACATAATGTGTAATAAAAACCCATAATGCAATAAATATCAATATCAAAGCATGATGCAAAATGGACGTATCAGTCCACCAAAATACTTTTCCGCCGCCGCAAGCCTCTGTTTCCGCGAGATCCCATCTTGGGGCCTTTTTTGGCATCCTGTCGGAGGGGGATTCGACCACAGAGGGCATCTACATCAACTCTATTGCCCCTCCGATGAAGCGTGAGTAGTTTACCACAGACCTATGGGCCCATAGCTAGTAGCTAGATGGCTTCTTCTCTCTCTTTGATCTTCAATACAATATTCTCCTCGATGTTCTTGGATATCTATCCGATGCAATCTTCTTTTGTAGTGTGTCTATCAAGATCGATGAATTGTGGATTTACGATCAGATTATCTATGGATATTATTCAAATCTTCTCTGAATTCTTTTATGCATGATTTGATATCTTTGTATTTCTCTTCGAATTATCGGTTTGGTTTGGCCAACTAGATTGGTTTTTCTTGCAATGGGGGAGGTGCTTAGTTTTGGGTTCAATCTTGTGGTGTCCTCACCCAGTGACAAAGTAGGGGTAGTGAGGCACGTATTTGTATTTTTGCCATCAAGGGTAAAAGATGGGGTTTTCATCATATTGCTTGAGTTTATCCCTCTACATCATGTCATCTTACTTAAGGCGTTACTCCGTTCTTATGAACTTAATACTCTAGATGCATGCTAGATAGTGGTCAATGTGTGGAGTAATAGTAGCAGATGCAAAATCATTTCGGTCTACTTGACACGGACGTGATGCCTATATCTCATATGTCTAGGCTCACTTACTTATATGTCCCATCTTTGATGCAAATGTTGTCAGACTATAAAATATAGGGGGAGTGTTGATCCTAATGTGTGTACTTGGCATTTCAAAGGCACCTCTTATTAAGTGCACACATCTAGGGGGAGCCCAACTATATTTTTTAGTCTCTCGGATTCACTTATTATCATTTAATTCCTTTGTGCAAATCCCGTGTTGTCGTCATTCTACCAAAACGGGGGAGACTGTTAGGGCATGTCTCTCTCTAAGTAGTTCTGGTGATTGATGACAATGCTTTTGCGGACTAATCGTGTGCGTTGAGTTTTTAAGAGATTCATTCATTGGCACGATACGATTCTTTCCCCTCGAAGCTTTAAGTGAAGACAGTGTAGTCTCCTTCATTTAGGTTTTGGTCGAGTTGAGTCGTAGGAGACACCGTACTATCAAGAGGGGGTCCGCATTGGAAAGGCTATGGTGGAATCAACATGCACACTTTATTTTTGCACCCCCAGCTCCTTTCCTCTCCTTGGAGTTTACCGTTTTGAAAGATGTGGGGATTGTGAGGTGCTAGCGGTAGTACCGCCGACCTAGCGGTAGTGCTACCTATGGTCCTCAAGCGGCAGTACCGCTGTCCAACAGCCGTAGTACCGCTCGGGTGCATAGGCAGCAGTACTGTCCTGGTTCAGCACCGCTACCACCTCGATTCGAGGGCGTCTCTCCTCATGTCGGGTTGTGCGACATTAGCAGTGGTAGTATCGCTCGTAAGCGGTAGTACCGTGGCTACCACCGCTACTAGTGCCGCCCAAACCCTCTCTCTCCTGTTCTCTCTCGTAGGCCTCTGCCTTCAGTCACTATGGTAGTACCGCTGGGGGTCGCGGTAGTACAGCTGCTACCAGCAGTACTACCGCTCCACTAAGCAGTAGTACCGCTCTGTGTGGGCAGAAGAGGGGGTAACGGTTGGATAAGTTCCCCCACTATAAAAGGAGGTCTTCTTCTCCAAAGAGATCTACCTCTTCCCTCCCCAAACTCCATTGTTGCTCAAAGCTCCATTTTCGCCCGATCTCTCTCCCTAGCCAATCAAACTTGTTGATTTTCTAGGGATTGGTTGAGAAGGCCCCGATCTACACTTCCACCAAGAGAAATTTGATTCCCCCCACTAATCCCTTGCGGATCTTGTTACTCTTGGGAGTTTGAGCACCCTAGATGGTTGAGGTCACCACGGAGCCATATTCCATTGTGATGAAGCTTCGTGGTGTCGTTGTGAGCCTCCAATTAAATTGTGGGAGATTCCCCAACCTTGTTTGTAAAGGTTCGGTCGCCGCCTCCAAGGGTACCAATAGTGGAATCATGCCATCTCGCATTGTGTGAGGGAGTGAGGAGAATACGGTGGCCCTAGAGGCTTCTTGGGGTGCATTGTGCCTCCACACCGCTCCAACGGAGACGTACTTCCTCTCAAAGGGAAGGAACTTCGGTAACACACCCTCGTCTCCATCAGCTCCACTCTTGGTTATTTCTTACCTTTACTTATTCAAGCTTATATTGTGTTGTATCCCTTGCTTGCTTGTGTGCTTGTTGTTGTTCCATCATATAGGTTGCTCACCTATTTGCATATCTAGACAACCAATTTCGATGCTAAGTTTAATTTGGCAAAGAAAAGCTAAAAATGGTTAGTTGCCTATTCACCCCCATCTAGTCAACCTTATCGATCCTTTCAGATGTGAACTATTGGTGTTAAATCACATGGCTATGTGAACTAGAATATTGACTCTAGTGCAAGTGGGAGACTGAAGAAAATATGCCCTAGAGGCAATAATAAAGTTATTATTTTATATTTACTCACATCATGATAAATGTTTATTATTCATGCTATAATTGTATTAACCGGAAACTTGATACATGCGTGGATACATAGACAAAACACCGTGTCCCTAGTAAGCCTCTACTAGTCTAGCTCATTAATCAAAGATGGTTAAGTTTCCTAACCATACACATGTGTTGTCATTTGATGAACGGGATCACCTCATTTGTATAATGATGTGATGGACAAGACCCACCCGTTAGCATAGCATATTGATCGTTTAGTTTTATTGCTATTGCTTTCTTCATGTCAAATACATATTCCTTCGACTATGAGATTATGCAACTCCCAGATACTGGAGGAATACCTTGTGTGCTATCAAACGTCACAACATAACTGGGTGATTATAAAGATGATGTATAGGTATCTCAGAAGGTGTTTGTTGGGTTGGCATATATCGAGATTAGGATTTGTCAATCCGAGTATCAGAGTGGTATCTCTGGGCCCACTCGGTAATGCACATCATAATAAGCCTTGCAAGCAATGTGACTAATGAGTTAGTTGCGGGATGATGTATTACGGAACGAGTAAAGAGACTTGCTGGTAACGAGATTTAACTAGGTATGAAGATACCGACGATCGAATCTCGGGCAAGTAACATACCGATGACAAAGGGAATAACATATGTTGTCATTATGGTACAACCAATAAAGATCTTCGTAGAATATGTGGGAACCAATTTGAGCATCTAGGTTCCGCTGTTGGTTATTGACCGGAGAGGTGTTTCAGACATGTCTACATAGTTCTCGAACCCGTAGGGTCCGCATGCTTAACGTTCGATGACGAGTCTTTTATTATATGAGTTATGTGATTTGGTGACCGAATGTTGTTCGGAGTCCTGTATGAGATCATGGACATGGCGAGGAGTCTTGAAATGGTCAAGAGGTAAAGATTGATATATAGGACGATGGTATTTGGACACGGGAAGTGTTCCGGGTGATACCGGGTCACCAGAAGCGATTCCGGGCACCCCCGACAAAGATATGGGCTTAATGGGCCTAGGGAGGGACAGATCAGCCCGCAGGGGGCTGGTGCGCCCCTCCACCAGGCCGGCCAGCCCTAGGGAAGGCAAGGGATGAGGGCTAGCCCCACTTTACTTCCCCTTCTCAAGGGAGAAAGGAAAGGAGGGGGGGGGGGGGCACCTCCTCCTTCCTTCTCCTAGTGGCAAAACAAGAGCGAATTGGGGTGGCACCCCAAGTAGGATTCGGCCTACTTGGGCGCCCCCCTGGCTGCCTGTTCCCCCTCCAACCTATATATATATGTGGGGAGGGGGGCGCCTAGAGGACACAACAACAATTGTTAACCGTGTGCGGCGCCCCCTCCACTGTTTACGCCTCCGGTCATATTCACGTAGTGCTTAGGCGAAGCCCTGCGCGGATCACTTCACCATCATTGTCACCACGCCATCGTACTGACGAAACTCTCCCTCGACACTTTGCTGGATCAAGAGTTCGAGGGACGTCATCAAGCTGAACGTGTGCATAACTCAGAGGTGCCGTACGTTCGGTGCTTGATCGGTCGGAACGAGAAGAAGTTCGACTACATCAACCGTGTTGTGAAATGCTTCCGCTTTCGGTCTACGAGGGTATGTGGACACACTCTTCCCTCTCGTTGCTATGCATCTACTAGATAGATCTTGCGTGAGCGTAGGATTTTTTTTGAAATTACATGCTCCGTTCCCTCAACAGTTTGTAGTTACTCACTCACTCTGGAATCCCTTGCATCTTTCATAAATATGTGGTGTAAATTGTATGTGCTTCTCTAATGTACATGCACGGTACGCCCATACAATAGCATAAACTATTGCATAATCTTAATACCAGGCTCATACTAGAATACCAAAGCTTCATTGATCAAGGTGCGGTATTATTTAAATTGTCTGAAAGGAGCTAAAATACAAAGGAGAGTGCATCAA
The DNA here is from genome assembly GCA_963921465.1 of Triticum timopheevii. Taxonomy (NCBI): domain Eukaryota; kingdom Viridiplantae; phylum Streptophyta; class Magnoliopsida; order Poales; family Poaceae; genus Triticum; species Triticum timopheevii. The sequence goes on from OY997262.1 coordinate 417,617,992, forward strand.
AATTAATGCCAAACCACGGAAATCATGTTAACTCCTAAGGTTGTTGCAACAAAAAACATTTTGGACATCTAGTATGAAACACCGCTCTTTAAGTGGATGAGTAATATTTTTTACTTAATTTGTATATATTTGACTCACTATGTATATATGACCAACATTACAATCGTTTGTTTTCACCATCAACACTACATGTGTATGTATTGCTTGGGATGAACCACAACCATCGGTATTCTCATATATTTCCAATTAAAAAGAAGCCAACAAAAAAGGACAGGCATGTTGTCCATGTGGAATGTGTGACCCCCATATGCAATCATCATAGCTAACTTTATTGCGAGATGTCGGCACCGTGTAGGCCTAATAAAAGTAGTGTGAACACATGATAGGTGAAAGTAAATAATCTTCCATTCAACTATTAGTTTAGCATATTTTTAGGGGAAGGGGGCGGGGGTTATATATTACTCAGGAGTCAGGACATGAATTATGCATTCAATTTTTAGTTAATAGAATGATATTGGCACACACACAAAAGCTAAATTATGTAATGGATACTATCCAACAACCCAAAAAGGGGAAGTATAATCACATACATGTATGATGTTCTCGATCAAATATACAAGAAGCGACCTTTTTAATTACAACATTTCAATCTCGCGGGGATTTTCCTGTTGGTATGGCTCAGTTATGTGCTTTTGATGGTTGCCCCTATATTTGTAGCTGCTCACATTAAATGTGACGCTCAAAGTACACTTGTCCTTTTGAATGGGCATTCAACAATTGGGTGCTTATTTCTTGCACACTTGGCATGAAGTGTTTAGCTTATGAGAAAGCATAGCATTGTATTTAGCCTTCCATACATTGACCTCAGAAGTTAGTGCTTTTTGTTGAGCTGGAGTAGAAATAAATAATAAATTAAGTTAATTAAGTTGACATTGGATAAAAACGAAAACCATAGCATTGATAGGAAAACAAAGGGACTAGTAAATTAATATAATGACCTGTATGAGATTAGCTAGCACAAGAAGCATCCAAAGAAACAAACTATGTAATCAACATGCATCAAGATGGCAATGGGGCCCCGAAACCCCCGTCCCCGCGGGTTTTTACCTTATTAGGGGATGGGGATGGGTGTATTTTCATCTCCGCGGGGCTGTTGTTGGGCACATTATACAACCCGACACGTTTCGTGGGTTTGCACCTGTTTCAGTACTCCCCAAAACCAAAACCCGACAAACCCGGCAAAATACATTTTTTTACCAAGCACTGATCCGGTGCGGCCCAAACAAAAGCTACCGAGCCCCCACCCCCGGCGTCCAAGGCCAAACCAAGAATTCTATTTTAGAACATATGTAATTGCACATCCTTTTGAACCATGGATGGCTGAAATCTGATCATCTTTGATGCTGAAATCTGATCATTTTTATTGCTAAAATGTGGTATCATGCTGCTGAAATACACTCTATATAGCTGTTGAACCATCTACTATTGTTTTTTGTTCAAATTTGCTCAAGTTATGCTGTTGAAATGTGCTTGTTTTGCTGCTCAAATGTTATTCTTTGTCGCCACTATGTTTGTTTAAATATTTTGATTTTCTCATGGGTTCCCCGAAACCCGATGGGTTTAGGGGACAGGCGGAAAACTAGCCCGGCACACAGTGATGGGGATGGGGACGGGTTTATGATTTTCTCGTGGGGATGGGTTTGGGAAGGCAAAACCCGATGGGTTTCGTCCCCGTTGCCATCTTGAAACATGCATAACATTGCTGCTGTACACATTTAGTTATTCAAAGGAACAAATATTGATGTAACTTGTAAAATCTAGACAACATAGTGGTTGAATGAATATATGTTCTATGAATATGACAACATTTTAAATACGAAGAGATACATTAGTAATATTTATGTTCGGTTCGACTGTGGTCGATCAGTAGAAAAGAAGTGGCATAACCCGAATAACCGCATCGTGGAATAGTCAACATGTCATGAAATATCAAGTGATGATTTGTTAAATGTCCTGTGTCAACGTTCAAGTACTCAGCATAGTTTATTTATATTAATTTTAACGACAACTAACAGCCTGAATTTACACGCGCGCGCACACATATTTTTACTCTGAAAAGATAATACGAGTATGGCATCTGTTGTGCATGCTAGTAAAGCACTTCTTATATATGTATGTAACCGCCCCCCCCCCCCCCCCCCCCCCCCCAATATACAACAAATTTCAGGGCCCCTAATTCACACTACAACTAATGTGAGTATGCAAGCTAAAGACAAGAAAAACTTGTTCTCCAAGCAAAACCTATGCCCTTCTGCATCCATTTGCAATGCGTCAATCATCTTTTCTATTGCCTCTAGGGAACAAATGTGCACAAATATATAATGACGATTAACAATGAAACAAGCATACCCTTTCTCAGTTGCAACATATCCTCCATTGACCGCAGCTTAGTCATTAGCTCACTATTTTCAGTCCTAATCTAAAGACACTTGCTCTGCAATGAGATAACACAACAATATATGATTAAGACGGCCAAAAAGAGGCACACTACCATGTATATGTGACCAACATTACAATCATTTTTATTCATCACCAACACTACATGTGTATGTATGGCTTGGGATGAATCACAACCATCGGTATTCTCATATATTTCCAATAAAAAGAAGCCAACAAAAATGGAAAGGCATGCTGTCCATGTGGAATGTGTGGCCCCCATATGCAATCATCATACCTAACTACATTGTGAGATGTCGGCACCGTCCGTGTATGCCTAATAAAAGTAGTGTGAATACATGATAGGTGAAAGTAAATAATCTTCCATTCAACTATTAGTTTAGCATTTTTTTAGGGGAAGGGGGGGGGGGGGGGGGGGGGGGAGTACATATTACTCAGCACATGAATTATCCATTCAACTATTAGTTAATATACAATGATATTGGCGCGCGCACACACACACTACCTAAATTATGTAGTGGATATTATCCAACAACACAACAAGGGGAAGTATAATAACATACATGTATGGTGTTCTCGATCAATTTTACGAGAAGCGACCTTTTAAATTACACCATTTCAATCTCGCGGGGATTTTTCTGTTGGTATGGCTCATTTATGTGCTTTTGATGGTTGCCCCTGTATTTGTAGCTGCTCACATTAAATGGGATGCTCAAGGTACACTTGTCCTTTTGAATGGGCATTTAGCAATTGGGTGCTTATCCCTTGCGCTCTTGGCATGAAGTGTTTAGCTTATGAGAAAGCATAGCATTGTATTTAGCCTTCCATACCTTGACCTCGGAAGTTAGTGCTTTGTGTTGAGCTGGAGAATAAATAAATAATAAATTAAGTTAATTAACTTGACATTGGATAAAAATGAAAACCATAGCATTGATAGGAAAACAAACGGACTAGTAAATTAATATAATGACCCGTACGAGATTAGCTAGCACAAGAAGCATCCAAATAAATAAACTATGTATTCAACATGCATAACATTGCTGCTGTACACATTCAGTTATTCAAAGGAACAAATATCGATATAACTTGTAAAATCCAGACGACATAGTGGCTGAATGAATATATGTTTTGTGAATATGACAACATTTTAAATACGAAGAGATACATCAGTAATATTTATGTTCGGTTCGACTGTTGTCGATCAGTAGAAAAGAAGTGGCATAACCCGAATAACCGCATCATGGCACAGTTATCATGTCATGAAATATCAAATGATGATTTGGTAAATGTCCTGTGTTAACGTTCAAGTACTCAGCATAGTTTATTTATATTAATTTTAAGACAGCTAGCAGCCTGCATTTACATGCGCGCGCACGCACACACATTTTTACTCTGAAAAGATAATACAAGTATCTAAGGTGAGTATGCAAGCTAAAGACAAGAAAAACTTGTTCTCCAAGCAAAACCTATGCCCTTATGCATCCATTTGCAATGCGTCAATCATCTTTTTTATTGCCTCTAGGGAACAAATGTGCGCAAACATATAATGTCGATTAACAATGAAACAAGCATACCGTTTCTCAGTTGTGACATTTCCTCCATTGACCGCAGCTTAATCATTAGCTCACTATTTTCAGTCCTAATTTGAAGATACTTGCTCTGCAATGAGAGAACACAACAATATATGAGTAAGAAAGCCAAAAGGTGGCACACCACCATGTAATTGGTTGAGAGCTTATAATAGGGATTTATAATTGAACTTTGCTCCTTAATAAATAAAATTCTGAGAAGAAAAAGAAAGGATGTAATTATCAGGTATATATATGTGTGTGTGTGTGTGTGTGTGTGTGTGTGTGTGTGTGTGTGTGTGTGTGTGTGTGAAGAATCAAGAAGATATAACCTATTAATTAGCGTTAAGTGAAGCCAATCGAGAAAAATAACTCAGCCCAAGTACATTAACCTATTAATTAGCGTTAAGTGAAACCAATGACATAGCTCAGCTCGTCTCTCACTTCGACAGAACACCGGAAAGTCTTCGATATACATTACATGCACCATTTAAACATGTAAAACTAAAATGAATGCAACACTAGCTTGATTATTTGTAGTCAAAAGAATCATACACACAAATGCTTCCTATTTTTATAAGGAATGTTCTATCTTGGGTGTGTGCTTGGCGATTGCATTTATGATAGGATTTTATCGCATATTTTCTCTAACTTCCAATGAAATGATGAAGACATTTATTGGTTATTTCCATAATAAAATAAAAATAACTTCCACATTGTTCTACATACTTAACATATACTAGTTAAAATAGACCCACTGTGTCAACAAAAGAGTACCACTCCAATTCTGTAGAAGCTATAGTTTTAAAACATGCTAGAGTCAGACTTTAAATTTCGACTACTATTACCGCAAGAAATATTTATACTAGAGAATTTGGATGTTCTGCACATGGTACATATCCGAAAGAACCACCCTTCCAGTTTTGCGGTTCAGATAAGAGGGAGCACGTACCCCCGTGCCAGTTTAGACAGTCCAGTGGGTCTTGAAAATAATAGGAGGGAACATGTCTCGAGAAGTACTCTTAACTTACAAAACCAGTTTATATTTTAGAAATGTATTTCTAATACAGGAAAATGTCGTATTTCCAAAAATCATGCCAATGTCCACAACAACAACTTCAATACAATTATATATACTGATACTTATGATCGTACAACCGCGTGGGGAAAACCATGCTAATCTCCAAAACAGCAGCCTCTATAGATAAGTGAACACTAATACTTTTGATGATAAAATCGTGTGGGGAGAACTGGGTATATGCAGAGATGTGCAACCAACACAACAATAGGCTACCAAACTGATCATATATTAACTTTCTAGCGGTGAAGGAACATACCAGTTCTTCAGATAATGCACCTATCCTCTTGGTCAGCGTCTCAACCATTTGCTCAAGTTCCTGCTTGCGGCCCGCCTTGTCCTTTTCCTTCTTGGCAGAGTACACCTCCTGACCCTCCTAGGGTCTGTAAGCGCAAGCTCCGCGAGAGCCTTGTCCTTCATGATCTTCTTCATGTGAGCCTCACTGGGCTTCACCTCTCTTGCCAGCTCAAAGAGAGTTGCGCCGCCTCTACCCATGACCATGGTTAAGGGGGCGCTGCTGCCAGGGCCACTTACCCCTGGAGAAGCGCCATTGTTGCCGCCGCCGCCAGCTGCTGGAGGAGAAGCCCGGCTGCCTATGGATAGATGGCTACGGCCAGCGCCTCCTGGTCCTGCCGAAGCGCCGCCTGCCCCTGGGGTAGCGCGATCACCAATGGATAAGCGGCTGCGTTTGACAGAGCCGCCTGCCCGTGGAGAAGCGCCGCTGGGCGGACGCCTACTCCTGCCAGGGCCAGCAGCCATGGGAGAAGGCGCCGGTAGTGGCGACTGCTCTAGGACTAAGGTTCTGGAATTGACCTCCGGCTCCGAGCTATTCAACACCATGATCTGGACACTCTTGCCATCCACGGGGCCATCGACCTGCCGTGCCCCTGCCCCTGCGTCGTTCCCGTGGCCGGGGGTGACCCCGCAGTGTCCGTTCAGGTCGATTAAATGGCCGACGGCGACGATATCATCCGAGACCGGATCGTCCTCGAAACGGAAGGATTCCAGGACCGGAGTGGAGAAGGCATTTTGCGCGTGAGAGCTGCTGCCGGCGCCACTACTAGTTCCAGCGGTGCGGCCGAGTGACCACGACAAGGGATTCAGGAGGTGGGGCGGATAGCCGCCGGAGCCATCGCCGCCGCTTTGGGAGGCGAGAGGAGTTGCCGAGGTGGGCAGCTGCGGAGGAGAGAAGGAGCTATGGCGGCGGAGGGAGGCGGGCGAGCCCTGCGGGAGGAGGTGGCGGCGGCGGCTGGGATCCATGACGGAATGGGAAGAAAGGGAAACTTGTTGTTCGCTAGGGTTCCGGGAGTTGTCAACACGGATCGGACGAACGGAAGGTGCTCCGAGTTGCCAAAAGCGAGAGCGAGCGAGCTTGATATGGAAAGAAACGGGAGATTTATTTTTTGAGGGGTAGAAGCGGGAGATGAGAAGAACGCTCGACTCGGTTTGATTTCCCACTGGTCTTGGACTCCAGCTGCTCCGAGGTCCTAACGCAACCTCGCTGGCCCGGCCCAATCATTCTAGCCTAGTTAAAAAAAATCAAAGCAATTTCTATGAGAAACATATGGGTCGCGATATTCACCACAAGTGTGGGAGTTGAGGGTCTTGCCGCACATTCCGTGTGGTATCTACGTGAGACAGCCCGCACGCCTATGTGCGGGCAAAACGGATAACCACCGCACGTCCGGCGTCCCACCTCGCGGCCCGCACGTCCGGCGTCCCACCTCCCGGCCCGCACACTCCTCCATCCCCACAAAACTGGAGTGGGTCCCCCGCGAGAGAGTCGCCACCCGCCCACCCTAAACCTCGCTTAACCCCTCTTCCATCTCCCACCTCCCGATCGTCTCCTTCCCCTCCCTCCCTCCTCATGTTTCTCAAATTGCCATGGGAAATCCTAGCGCCGCCTAGCCAAAAAACATGGCAACGAATTCCACAAGATGAGAAACCACATGGATCCATCCGTTCTCCTCTCCTCCCCCCTTACAAATTTTCCAACAAATCTGACACAAAGTTGTGTCATTCAAAATTGCCATGCTTGCTGCTCACGATTCATTGTAGAAGCTGGATCTGTGAAATGGCCATCCTGCTGTCCTAAATTTGATCTGCATCTTAGTTCCCATCAAGTTTGTAGAAGCTGTAAGTTTGGAGTTGCCATCAACTTGATCTACTTGAAAGTCAGATCAGATGCATTTAGATCAAAAAGGGAGGGTGGGGAAAGAGGTGGGTATGGGGGTGGGGCAAGCGAAAAGTAGAGTTTTTCCTCATGGGATTGAAAATTGCCACCCATCTTTGCTGGTAGTTGCCACCCGGTTATATAAGTGGTTGCCACCAAATGACTGAAACTAGAACTTTGCCATGTATTTACAGCGAAAATTGCCGCCAATACTGCAAGGCAGTTGCCACCCTATTAAATAAGTAGTATGAAGAAGGATGCATTGTCAAAATGATGCGCGACTACAATGTTTTTAGTTGCCATGCTATGCTAGGGATGCATGCCATTCAAACATAGGTTGCCATGTCTCTTTTAGTTTAACTAACAAAATATTAAGGGGAGAGTAATGCGTACTCATGCATACCGTGATTGAATCATTCTACAGGAGTTGAAAAAATAGGGGAAGGAGCAAATGGATCTTGGAGACGGATCTAATCCTTGCTTTTTCGGACAGCCACAAGTTCCCCCTTGGGATGAGCTAGGGTACAATGAACTCATTACAACAGGTCCATTGCTACCACTACTACAAGAATACACGCACATGGGTAATGATGTGTGAAAGAAAAAGTCAGATTTGGCTTGTTCGTAGAAATGAAAATATGGCAATCCGTCTTATGTTTTATGTTGGCAAATTCGCAGGTTCTTACAATACAACCGCACCGCCAGGAGTCCCATGGCAAACTGCACCACAGGGAGTTATCGGTAATACAGATGCAGGGCACCAACTACAATTGGCACAAGTGTGAACCCATGGCACTGTCTCACTCAATTGTCATATGTGAATTCTATACATATGCCATTGTTGCTGTACTACATTTGCCATGTCTACTCAACTATACTTGCCATCCCAGGTCAACTATAGTTCCCATGGCTGGCCAACTACAGTTGCCATGCTGGAAAACTACAGTTGGCAAAGACTTATAAGCTGCAGTTGCCATGCATGGTGGGCTAGATTTGCCATGTTTTAAAAGGGGCACCTACATGTCTTAACAGATGTAAATGACATATATTTGTTTTTTTAATCTTTTTTAACAATGAACTTCAAAATTACCATGCAAGAAGGAAGATAGCACAAACCTGCAGTTTGCCATACTTCGCTTCAAATATCCTGTCTGTGGCAAGCACAACCTTAACATCGTCGTAAGTCAAGGCACATACATCAAACTTATGTGGACAAGGTGTACCTCCTAGTGCATCGAAATTGATGGTAGATAAATCAAGACGGTTGACGTACTTCAGTTGATAAACACAAAAAATGGGAAACTAGTTAAGAAAAAACATGTCAGAATTCAATATTATGTAACAGAAAACATTACAAAAAAAGGAAAAAATTATTGCGAATGCCATGTGATTGGCATTGCATTCTCACATGTGTGCACTGTATAGAAAGATTTGTCATATACATGGTGATATGTTTGCCCATGTATCACCTTTTAAAGTCCGCGCATATGGGCAATGAAAAATGAGAAACCGAAAATGCACATTCAAAAGAAAGTATGTATCAAGTGTGATTTGAATGTAATTGCCATGTAGCATCAACTAGAGATGCCATGCATCAACAACTATACTTGCCATCCATAATGAACCAGAGTTGTCATTGCATGATAGCTGGAGTTGCCATGCAAAGTAAAATAGAGTTGCCATGCAGAGTCAACCAAAAGTTTCCATGGGTGAATAACAATAGTTGCCATGTGTGCACAACTGGGGCTGCCATAGCTGAACAACTATAATTGCCATACATGATCAAATACAACTGCCACTTATTTGGCTTCCTAAAAAGCGTCCCAATAAACTACAATTCAAGCTTGAATGCCCTAGATTATTAGGTTCTATGTATTATCAATGAGTAACGAATGAACCATGTTAAAAGCATTTGCAAACAAACAAAACATACCATTAGGTGTAGGCGGCAGCCCTTCTGGTACATCTTGTTTGTAAAGGCATCATGCAGGAAGTCAGTGATGAATTTGCACCAGTTCATGTTTTTTTACATTTACCAGTTTTGCCTGCAAAAAAAGGATTAAAAACATCAATACGTGCACAATTAAAGAAACTTCAACTGGCGGTACATGCTAGTACATGACAAAACAAAGAGAATACGGTAAAAAAAGAATAGATGGAGAACATTCACCAGGACAGGGAAGCATTTGTTGCTTGGGCGTAGCGACGTGGTAGGCGCAAAGACAGATGAGATCAATTACATTAGCAGCTTCATGATAAATACCTCGCCATGTGTTTTCATCTCCTCCAACAAAGTTGCAAGCACCGTCTTTTTAGGCATAGCTGCCTGGCCAGGAAACAACCGTGAGAACAATACTTCCCCAATATCACTGAAAATGAATGAAATCTCTATAACACAATGAAACATGGGGGGAAAGGAACCTTGTCACCATCATTCCTAGGACCAGCCGCACGATTCCGTGGCGGTGGCTCCATGAAGTCGTCGTCATCATCTTGCTGGTGGTTGCTAACCATGATGCTATAGTAAGAACATGTACACATGAGTATGAAAGAAAACACAGTTAAAAGTGCATGTGGAAGCATGGAGTAGCAAGGCAATTGATAATGTCGACGACAAAGGAAAACTGCCATGTTTACTAGAAATACAGACGGCAAATGCCATGAACATACAATGCCTGATGGCAAACAACACAACTGAGGTTCACACTACATAATACATGGAAAAAAAAATCTTGGTGTAAAAGAGGGAGTTGCCACCTGCTAACTAAAATACAGTAGACAATTGACATGTAACACTACAAAAGCAAGACAAATAATATACTAGGTAACAGAGGGAGTTGCCACCTGCAAACTAAAATAAGTAGGCAAATTGCCATGTAACACTTGAAATGCATGGCAAATAATATCTTAGGGTAAAGTGGGAGTTGCCATATGCTCCTAAGCACAATAGGAAGCTGCCAAAGAAACACTAAAAAAAGACAATGGCAAATAATATCTTGGGGTAAAGAGACAGTTGCCATCTGCTTAAAAACACAGTAGGCAATTGCCCCTGTATCACTACAGAAACATGGCAATCTGACAGTTTGGGTTAAAGAGATAGTTGCCATCTACTAACTAAACAGTGTGGCAAATTATAGCTAAGTCAGTAGATTCAAGTTGACCTATTTGCACATAACAACATGGCAAATAAGTGAGTTTCATGAAACAACCAACTGCCATTAACCTACAAACGAAATGCACATTCAACATGGCAATGTAAATCTAGGGTTCTTGCCAAAATCCCAGGACCGGATTTCAATCATAACACCACCCCTAAAAACAGCGAACCACTGCCTATGAGACCATCAAATGATGAAAAATCGACAAATCACTGGAATCCAGACTAGAAGACATGTAATCTCTAAAATCAGAGAATGAATCGCCGCGGAAGGGGTGAGCCTCGCTGGTGTGACTTCCACCGCCGCGGCAATGGAACTTGCTAATGCTGGCCTAATGGCACACCGGCGACTCCTCGCCGACGGGGAGCCCTCGAGCGCTCTGTAATCCACTCGAGTCTCAATGGATTCGAAGAAGAAGAAATGGGGGAGGGAGGCAAATTGAGACCACTCGAAGCACCGTTACCTCTGCGCGGTGAAGGCTCCGGCGACGACACTCCGGTTGCGTGAGCTCCAGCGACGGTTACGAGTCCCCGCGACACTTCCGTCGTCACCTTTCCTATGCTACACCATGGAATCACCTCTGCTCCGTCTAGGACCCGCACCGTTGCTCTCAGATGGGGAAGTTGAGTGGGGGAATGGGAAGAGGATTCGGGCGGGATGGGAAAAACGGCAACGTCGTGCGGGGAAGAGGAGACGGGGGAGGGGAGGAAGAGGAGTTGTGCGTGGCGTGCGGGCGCGATGGCAGTTCTACCGCACGCCGGGGTAGCAACCACAAGCTCTGTGTGTGCAAAACGGGCGTCCGGGCGAATAGTGAAACACCCACACACCAGACGGTGCCTACGTGGCTCACAAAAATCATCAGACGTTGTCAAGATTCGTGCAGAACTTAATGAACGTAGATCGACGCGTGTGGGCGAGTTGCAAATCTGGCACACGTGTGGGGATTATCATTTGGGAAACATATTGGGGGCACTGCTATATGTCGCGTTCAACGTGCATATGCGCTCTATTCGCGTCGGGGGGAAGCCCCAAACTGGGCTGGCCCAGCAGCGCGGGAGCCACGACCTGTTTTTTTCTGCTTTCTATTCTTATTTTTTGCTTCATTTTAGATGTGTGTGTGTGTGTGTGTGTATTACAAAAAATACTCTTCAAAAACACATTTAGAAAATGTTAAATAACTATTAAAAAATGTTGAACAAGAATTTAAAAAATGTTAAACATATATTTGAACATGTTGAATAAGTATTAAAAATGTTGAACCAATATTTGAAAAATGTTGAATAAGTATTAAAAAGTGATGAACGAGTATATGAAATTTTTGGAAAAAGTATATGACAAATGTTGAACAAGAATTTGAAAATGTTTATCAAGTATTTGAAAATATTGAATAACTATTTAAAATGTTGAAAAAGTATTTGAAAAATTTCGAATATGTATTAAAAATATTGAATGGGTTTATGAAAAAGTATTTGAAAAAGGTTGAATATGTATTAAAAATATTGAATGGGTTTATGGAAAGTATTGAACAAGTATTTGAAAATTCGTGACTAATTATAAAAATACTGAAAAATTATTTAGAAAATGTTAAATAAGTGTTCGAACAATGTTGAATGTGTATACAAAATTTTTGATCACTAACTAAAAAAAATCTTTTTGACATACACGAAAATGTAGAGTGAAAACAAAAAAAACATAAGAAAAACGAAATAAAAACAAAAAAGAAGAAAAAAAAGAAAACAAAACCAAATTACATAAGAAAAAATTAGAAAGAAAAAAAGTGAAAAAAAAGAATGCAAAAAATGGAGAAGAAATAAGAAAAAAAAACAAAGCAGAAAATCTGGTGAAAAACTAGATCTTCACCTTCAATTACGGTTGCGCCCAGGAAATATCACGAAGCCGGCGGTAGCCTAGTGGAAGGGTGACCTGGGATCATTCCTCCAGTCTTCCACGTTTTTCTCTGCTGTTTTTAAACAGAAGAAAATGGGCCCGCCCGATTCGTACGGCAGAGGAAGATTCCTTCAGCGAGAGGAGGCTATCTTAAAGCGATAAATAGCTCTCGCGACGCATTGGTCCTATTTGTGCTTTCATGAATCTTAAAGCCTAAATGGATATTCTCAATAGTGACTTATAAATACTCCATCCGTCCGAAAATACTTGTCATCAAAATAAACAAAAAAGGATGTATTTAAAACTAAAATAATCTAGATACATCCCTTTTATTCATTTTGATGACAAGTATTTTCGAACGGAGGGAGTAGTTGTTTCTCGGTCGCTAATCTCATGAGAAAAGAACTAAACAAATATAGAACATATGCTCAAACAATTAATCCTCGGGATACAAACATGCATCGGTTTGCATCATCTTGCAATGCTTTGCTCCTTCGCGCACCTCTCCGATTTTGAAGGGCCATGCAGAAAATTAGCTTGTCATTATTCAAGCATGAATTCTTTATCTTTATCTTTATCTTTATCTTTATTTTTACCTATATTTATATTTATATTTATATTTATATATATTAAAGGGAGGATTGTTTCTCCAGTTATTTTGGTTTATGGTGGGACCCAGATAATTTTCGTACGTCCCAGTTGTTTTCTCGTGCGAGCGTTTTATCGTTCTCCCGATTCCTTTCTGTCGAACAAAAATCACAGGACGCACAGAGCCGTAATGGGCCGGCCCATTAGCGTACCAACAGCCCGCGTCAGTAAAACTTTTCCAAGAAAATCGAACCCAGTCGGTCACGCTGGAGCGCTCAGAATGCTGGCCACTGGACTAAACAAATTTTGGTGTTTAATTAGCAGCGCAAATTTTAAATTAAGCTAATAGTCGTGCGAAATATTGAGAGAAAAGATTTTTTTAAGTGAATATATTTGACAATGCAAATTTTTTGCAAAGTTTTCAATAAAAAATTTAAACTTGAACATTTTTTTTGAAAACGAACAATATTTCCCTTTTTATTTTTTTAAAACCTGAGTATTTTTAAAAACACAAACAATTTTAAAAAAATAGGAGGTACTCTTATGATTATTTTTCGAAATTGCAAACATTTTAAAAACACAAATATTTTTTAAATTTTAAATTTGAATAGGCAAACACTTTTTCAAAATATGATTTTTTAAAAAAAACTGGGAGGTAATGTAGCTAAATTGCTCTAATCTATACCTATTAATAAAAGTTGGCGAATTTTTGAAATATGCCCACCTGATGCATTGTTTTAGTTCAATTTATTAAACTAGGGATATGGAAGAAATCTTTTTCTCAGTCGCGTCTTCACGTACGACCAGTCTCACTATGCCCAGTGACTCCCGTCAAAATGCATGAGAAGTCCAACTAAGGTTTCATGGTCTATTGACACAAACTACTCAATTTAAATGGTGACACAGACATATATTATGTGTAGTGCCTTTTCACTACTCCCTTCGTTCCTAAATATAAGGTGTATTAGTTTGTCAAAAAGTCAACTATTGTCTATGTTTGACCAACTTTACAGCAAAATATATAAAGATTTATAATACTAAATATATAAAATGTAAAAGTATAGTTCATGATGAATCTAGTGATAATGATTTGGTATTCTAGATATTGATATTTTTTTCTATAAACTTGGTCAAACTTAGAGAAGTTTGACTTTTTGAAAAAATAATACACCTTACATTGAGGAACGGAGGGAGTATTATATTAGCCCGATGATAAAAAAACTTTGTTCAACGCTCTTGCTCTTCGCCGGACAGGAAGGCGGATCAATAATCCAGCTAGGGATAAAAACGGAGCGAAAACGGACGGAACTGAGTGCTATAATATTTGTTTTCATATTTTTTCCGAAAACAGAAACCAACATAGAAACCTCGAAAACAAATACGGAAACAGATACTATTGGAAACAAAAACGGAGCGAATACGACACGGAGACGGAGAAGGGAGCTGATGTTCACCGGAACAAAGAACCCTTGAACCATAGAAAAAAACACAATGAAATGAACAAAGTTGTCAAAGATAAGATGATCATAAAATATTATGATATATTGTGGATATATAATTAGATATTCATTTGTGCATAAATATTCAACTTTTGCAACAAAAAAACTTGGTAGCCATCCAACAACCAAACATCGCAGCTCAAATCACAATAGTGCTCAGCTTGAATAATAGTACTAGTACTGTAGTACACACTTCAACTCAACAAAAAAAGTATCCATGATGCAAATATTTGAAACTTTAAATATAGTATTTTACTCTGTATGTGCAATAGTGCAGGACTGCAGGTGCAGCTGTGAAGGTGTCGTCAGCAGCGGAGAGGGGTGCAACTGCTGAGGGATTCGGTCGTGTTGGAGGGGCGTAGAGGTCGGAGGCGTCGGAAATGCGGCTTTAGACGGGCGTAGAGGACGGAGGTGTCGGACGACGGCTTCAGAGGATGGAGGCGTCGAACGACGGCTTCAGAGGACGGCAGTGTCCCACGGAGGCTTCAGAAGGGAGCGTCGTCTGACAGCGCCATGTCAAGTCTGGGCAGGCTGGCCGAAGATGCGAGGGCAACGGCGGTGGAGGCGTGCTCGTCTGCTCGATTAGGGATTAGATTATTTTTGAGCGGTGATTAGGGATTAGATTAGGGATTCTTCTTGCCTTTGCTGCGGTGCCTGGAGGATATGCTTAGAGCTTGTGTTTTGGATTATGGATCAAGTTGGGCCATGGGCCATTATTCTGCTATGTACTTCTGTAGGGTCTTATTATGTGTTGGGCTATAAAATAGACATTTGCTCGTATTAAAAGGGAAAGTTCCATATTAATGGAAACAGAAAATTTCATTTCCGCACTTGTTCCGCCGGAAAACATTGTTTCGTTTTTGTTTCCGTTTCCGCATAAAGAATTCCACTTTCATTTTTGTTTTGTAAAATTCCGTTTCCATTTCCGTTTTCCCTCTCCGTTTCCGTTTTTTGCCAGAAAAGCGAAAAGTTTCTGTTCCATTTTCATCCCTAAATCGCACTATTAAACGTGGCCAACCTTGGTTAGGTGAAAGTGCGTTATATCGACTAAAGGGGTGGGGGGTGAATAGACTTGGATACATATGAAGAATTTGGTCCATATGAAGAGTTTGATCTGGGGTTCCTGTTCTTCACAGGTGGTGTCATGAGGACATTCACCTGAAGACTTTCAACATAACTTTTGGGGACCCAGATTTTCTTCATAGGGGAACCGTTGCTGCAGTTAGTGCCAACATATCTAGCAAATACTTCACCATTCTGATTTTTGAACAGTTTATAGTTGGAGTCAAATGACTCATCAAAAGAATGAGGAGATTCACATGTAAAGCCAGATAAGTTAGATGGATCAACTGGAGGTCCCTTTGTAGCAACCCATGAGGTTTTGGGGTACTGCTCAGGCTTCCAATATGTTCCATCAGCATTGAGTTTCCTCTCAAAGGCAATACCCTCTTTCCTAGGGTTTCTGTTGAGTATCTGCTTTTTGAGCACATCACAAAGCGTCTGATGCCCTTTGAGGCTTTTGTACATGCCTTGGCACCCTTTGCCATGAAGCAATAGGTGGGGGCGTAGTCATCATTATCTTTGTCAGCCTTGTTGGTGGGGTCAATTTCTTCAGAGTTGAATATGGACTTGCTGACGAATGCAGTAGCGAGAGCCAGACTCGCCACACCAGACTCGGACTCCTCAGATGCCTCCTCTTCCTCACGTTCCTCAGATTCAGCTTCAGAGTCCATTTCCTTGCCAATGAATGCCCGAGCCTTCTTGGAGCTGCTCTTCTTGTGAGATGAAGACTTCGAGGATTTTGATGATGAAGATTTTGCCGATTTCTTCTTCTTCTTAGCGTCATCCGAACTGTAATCCTTGTATTTTTTCTTCTTTAATTCCTTTTCCCACTGAGGACAATCTTGAATATAGTGACCAGGTTTCTTGCATTTGTGGCATAGTCTTCTCTTATAGTCACTTGATGAGGAATCACTGCTCCTTGAGGATTTTCCAAAGCGACCACGTCTTGAGAACTTCTGGAACTTCTTCACGAGCAGTGCTAGCTCCTGGCTCAATTCTTTAGGATCACTAAGGCTACTACCAGAATCTTCACATTCAGATTCAGACACAGCCTTGGCCTTCAGGGCACGTGTTTTTCCATAGCTTCAACCATAGAGATCTCTCTTTTCAGCAAGCTGGAACTCATGAGTATTTAGCCTCTCGAGGATATCAGTGGGATCTAGTGACTTGTAATCAGCACGCTCTTGAATCATCAGTGCCAGAGTGTCAAATGAAGAATCGAGTGATCTCAGCAATTTCTTCACCACCTCATGGTCAGTGATGTCAGTGGCACTGAGCGCTTGAAGCTCATTTGAGATATCAGTGAGGCGATCGAAGGTTTGCTGAACATTTTCATTGTCGAGTCTTTTGAAGCGGTTGAAGAGATTGCGAAGAACGTCAACACGAGAGTCACGTTGAGTTGAGACTCCTTCGTTTACTTTGGAGAGCCTATCCCAGATAAGCTTAGCAGTTTCCAAAGCACTCACTCTACCATACTGCCCTTTACTCAAATGACCACATACGATATTCTTTGCTTGAGAATCGAGTTGCTTGAATCTCTTCACGTCGGCAGCATTCAGGGAAGGTGTGACTGAGGGAACACCATTTTCCACTATGTACCAAAGATTGTTGTCAATTGCTTCAAGATGCATTCACATCTTATTCTTCCAGTAGAGGTAGTCCGTGCCACCGAAGGTAAGACACCCAGCAGAGACCTTGACCATACCTGCGGTCGACATAACTAGAACTCCAGGTGGTTAAACCAAAATCACACAGAACAAGGGAGTACCTTGCTCTATTGAAAGTGTGTTATATCGACTAGAGGGGGGGGGGGGGGGTGAATAGGCGATTTTTATGAATTCTTCACCGAGGAATTTACCGGTGAGGAAATTCCTAAGCGAAGAACTACTTGCTGCGGAATAAGTACTCAGAAGTAAGCATAACAGAATACATGCATGGTCATCATGATGAAATTAAGACACGCACAGAGTACAGAAAGCGTAAACATAGGATAACACAAGATGAAGACAAACAGACTGAAGAAATTGAACTGAGGAAATTGAGAAAGTCTTCAGTCAAAGTCTTCAAACACAGATATGAACAATCACTCAACACAGTAATGAGGAAATGAAAGAGTTGAGGAAATAGAACCAGTAAGGTTGATGAAGACAATGATTTGGTAGACCAGTTCCAACTGCTGTCTCAGTTGTACGTCTGGTTGGAGCGGCTGAGTATTTAAACCCGAGGACACACAGTCCCGGACACCCAGTCGCTGAGCACGCAGCTCAGGACATCAAGTCCTCACCGTATTCTCCTTGAACTAAGGTCACACAGACCTTGTCCAATCACTCGTGGTAAGTCTTCGGGCGACTTCCAAACCTTCACAGACTCGGTCACTCGGCAATCCACAATTCCTCTTGGATGCTCTAGACCATGACGCCTAACCGTCTGGAAGAAGCACAATCTTCAAAGGTAACAAGCGTCGGATCCACGTAGGATCAATCTCTTCAGTGATGCTCAATCACTTTGGGTTTGTAGGTGTTTGGGTTTGGGTTTTTCCTCACTCGATGATTTTCGCTCAAAGTCCTCAGAGGATGGGTTGCTCTCAAATGACAAGTGTCAGTTTCTCTCGGAGCAGCCAACCAGCTAGTGGTTGTAGGGGGCGGCTATTTATAGCCTAGGGAGCAGCCCGACATGATAAGACATAAATGCCCTTAAATGATATGACCGTTAGGTGGATAAGATATTTTGGGACAGCTGGCGCGCAGCACAGCAACGGTCGGAAATTTGACCCTCAAATTCCTCAGGGCTATCATGTTCCTCACTGTGTAGGCAATCCGCACTGGCGAATTCCTAACTCCTCAGTCAGAACAAATTCCTCAGCGACCAGAAGAACTTCATCTCTGTCTCTGAAGAAATTGACTGAACTGTATGAGATTTCCAATGGCTTCACTCGAAGGGATTGGTAGGTGTAGGATTTTGAGTTGAGCATCACATGGAAATTTTTCCTTAGTATTTCCTCGACCCCCTTTAATAGTACGGTGTTTCCTATGACTCAAGAAAGAGAAAAACAAAACTATGAAAACGGGAGTCTTCAAGCTTCATATTCCTCGCATGAATATCAAGTCTTCACGGACACACCAATTTCTTCACTTTCAAAGTCTTCATGAAAGTCTTCAGGAATACCAAAATCTTCAGTCGAAGATATTCATTTTTAGGGGTTGACTTTCTCGGTAAATATCAAACTCCTAATAGACTTATAAACACATTAGTCCCTTAACCTATAAGTCTTCAATACACCAAAATCACTAAGAGGCACTAGATGCACTTACAATCTCCCCCTTTTTGGTGATTAATGACAATATAGGTTAAGTTTTCAACGGGGATAAACATATGAAGTGTAAGTACTGATATTGAGGAATTTGATTGCAAGATATAGAAGAACTCCCCCTGAAGATGTGCATAGTGAGGAATTTGCTTTTGAAGCAATACACACTTGAAGAGTTGAATCATGGAGATCTCCCCCTATATCTTGTAATTCATACATGCATTTGACATATAATATGAAGAATTTGAAATGCATGATGAAATATGGTGCCTGATGAAATTCAACATGTGTGCAATAATATTAATAAGGAACGAGCATGCAGAATAATGCATCAAGAGTATCAGAGCACAGTGCATCAAAAGTATCAGAGCACCATCGGGTTTAAGATTACAACTCGATCCAATAAAAGTTTCAAAAGAGCGAGAGTTGTAACTTAGCAAAAAACGCCCATATGATAGACCCGCTTGAAGACTAACTCAAATTTCTCCCCCTTTGTCATCGAATGACCAAAAGGATCGAAACTGAGGACTAACGCCCCTGAAGAATATCAAGTTGATGGAGGAGCGTCAGCGTTGTCGGGGTCGGTTGTCGTAGTAGGGCCTGCCGCAGTGTCGTCCAAGTCTTCATTTTCATCAGTGTCGCGCGATGAAGAATAGGAGCTGGCCACCAAGGAAGGAACCTTGACCTTCTTGAATTTCTTCGATGGACGTGTAGACCAGTTAAATTCTTCCTTGAGACCCATTCTCTTCAGATCTTCTGCGCTGTAGACATGAGATAGAACAGCCCAGGTACGGTTGAAGGTTTCATGGAGGTAGTAGTGGTTTTTCTTCACTGCATTGTGTGTTGAGGTCATGTTGTGAAGAATTGAACCAAACTGACGCTTGACCCATTTATGATTGCGATCAACTTTCTGATGAAGACTGAGGAGTAACTCATGATCAGTCATCACCCTGGGTGCTGTGGCTTGAGGAATTTGCTTGGCAGAGGTGTTGGCGGCAGAGTCATGTGTGGCAGAGTCATCATTGGTGGAGTAGGATGCAGCCTTGCGAAATTGACCATCCAATGGATGAATGCCTTCATCTATCACAGCAGTTGCCTTGCCTTTGTCATCAACTGAGGAAAATGTCCGTTTGAGGACTTCAATTGGAGGCAAGTAGCTGCCGTGGTTTAGAGTATCAGCCTTGTAATTGAGTGAAGACCTTGTCCTGATGAACCTCATAATCCATGGTGCATAAGGCTTCAACTCAAATGGTGACATAGCAGTATTCACCAGAGTCCTCATGAAGAAATCATGGAAGTTGACGGGAACGCCATGAATGATATTGAAAAGCATATTCTTCATGATGCCAACGACTTCTTCATCATTTGAGTCGTGGCCTTTGATAGGACTCATTGTCTTCGTTAGAATGCGATAGACAGTCCGAGGCACATACAGTAATTCCTTGACGAGGAATTTGGTTCGAGGGGCCTGCCCTGGCTTCAAAGGCTTCATCAGCACTTGCATGTAATGATTTGTAAGCTCAGGTTCGTTGTAGATGCAACGAGCACCTTCAAGGGGAGGACCGAGTGGGAGGGAATGAAGCAATTCATTTGCTAGTGCCTTGTAGTGAGTATTTTCTGACATCCAGTCCAGCACCCATGAGTTCACATCTTCAGAATTTCCTGTGATGTGCAACATCGCATAGAATTGAAGAATGAGTTCTTCATTCCAATCATAGATGTCAGTGCAGAAATTCAGCAATCCAGCATCGTGCAGAACACTCAGAACTGGCTCGAAGCCCGGCAGAGATTCCATGTCCACGTGAGGAATATGTGCATGATCGAAGACTTTGTCTTTGTTGAATAGCACTGAGGAATAGAAATTGGCTTGACTAGCAGTCCAGAAACGCCTCTTCCTTATGTGAGCAGAATCATAGGGGTTGTAATCTGTGAAGAACACATGCTGGCTGAAGAAATCTTCAGCCTTGAACTTTTGCTTCTTTGAGAATGGATCCTTTGGCTTAGGCAGAGGAGTGTCAGTGAGTTGCATCCCAACCTCAGGAATCGCAATCTCCAGTTCTTCCGGCTGAGGAATTTAGGTTCCTCTTCAGTGGCAGTCTGCGTGTTCAAAGGATCAGCAGCAGCAGTTTCTTCAGCACTAGTGGCTGGAATTTCTTCATGCACAGACGAGGTGTGATGAGTTTCTTCAGAGCCCATCTGAACGGTTGGTGCAGGGGACTGAGGTATTTGTTGTATTGGGGTGAAGAGTGGAGAATTGGGATGCTGACTTTCCCAAAATTCATCATTCATCACAGGCGTAGTGCATCCAATATTCACGTCTTCATCTTCAATTTCTTCAACGCCAGCCTCTTTAGCTGTGAACTGAGGCATTGGCGAGGAAGCAATAGGCGTTGAAGGGATCGCATCCACTTCAATTTCTTCATCAATCTGCTCCGACGAAGTAGCAGAATGATTTTCTTCATCAGATCCGCTAGGGATCACATATTCTTCAACAAAAGGAACAATGTCCTTTGATGGCATGGTGGAAATTGGAACAACATCAATTGGATTTTCAAATGAGCTGGTCATAGACTTCATTTTCTTCGGAGCTGAAGAATCTGAAGCAGCTGATGCTTTCCTTTTCTTCACTGCAGCTCGCTCTGCAGCCATGGTCTTCCTTACATCTGATGCAGATGGAAGGATAGGAGTTGGTGTAGCTGCAGGAGGAGCTGAGGAATCTGGTTGATTTTCTTCAGGCGCAACTGATGCAGTTGCCCTGACTTCTTCATTTTCTTCAAGCGCACCATTAGTGGATGCCCTGGCAATGTCTTCAGCGGCTGGAATGGAGTTATCAGCCCTGGAACTAGCATTTTCATCAGCAGCTTGAAAGTCATCAGCGGTGCTGGCATGTTCTTCAGTTTGCTGAGTAGAAGCTTCAGCTTGAGGAATTTTTTGTTGCGATGGGGCTGCAACATTGTGTTGGAAATATGCCCTAGAGGCAATAATAAAAGGATTATTATATTTCAATGTTCATGATAATTGTCTTTTGTTCATGCTATAACTGTATTATCCGGAAATCGTAATACACGTGTGAACACTTAGACCCAATGAGTCCCTAGTGAGCCTCTAGTTGACTAGCTCGTTATGATCAATAGATAGTCATGGTTTCCTGACTATGGACATAGGATGTCGTTGATAACGGGATCACATCATTAGGAGAATGATGTGATGGACAAGACCCAATCATAAGCATAGCATAAAAGATCGTATAGTTCGTTTGCTAGAAGCTTTGCCAATGTCAAGTATCTATTCCTTCGACCATGAGATCGTGTAACTCCCGGTTACCGTAGGAGTGCCTTGGGTGTATCAAACGTCACAACGTAACTGGGTGACTATAAAGGTGCATTACAGGTATCTCCGAAAGTATCTGTTGGGTTGACACGGATCGAGACTGGGATTTGTCACTCCGTATAACGGAGAGGTATCTCTGGGCCCACTCGGTAATGCATCATCATAATGAGCTCAATGTGACCAAGGTGTTGGCCACGGGATCATGCATTACGGTACGAGTAAAGTGACTTGCCGGGTAACGAGACTGAACAAGGTATTGGGATACCGACGATCGAGTCTCGGGCAAGTAACGTACCGATTGACAAAGGGAATTGTATACAGGGTTTGATCGAATCCTCGACATCGTGGTTCAACCGATGAAATCATCGAGGAGCATGTGGGAGCCAACATGGATATCCAGACCCCGCTGTTGGTTATTGCCCGAGAGTCGTCTCGGTCATGTCTGCGTGTCTCCCGAACCCGTAGGGTCTACACACTTAAGGTTCGGTGACGCTAGGGTTAGTAGGAAGTCAAGTATGTGACTACCGAATGATGTTCGGAGTCCCGGATGAGATCCCGGACGTCACGAGGAGTTCCGGAATGGTCCGGAGGTAAAGATTCATATATGGGAAGTCCTGTTTCGGGCATCGGGACAAGTTTCGGGGTTATCGGTATTGTACCGGGACCACCGGAGGGGTCCCGGGGGCCCACCGGGTGGGGCCACCTGCCCCGGGGGGCCACATGGGCTGTAGGGGGTGCGCCTTGGCCTGCATGGGCCAAGGGCACCAGCCCCACATAGGCCCATGCGCCTAGGGTTCAAGGGGGCAAGAGTCCTAGGAGGGGAAGGCACCTCCTAGGTGCCTTGGGGGGGAGGAAAACCCCCCTTGGCCGCCGCCCCCCTAGGAGATTGGATCTCCTAGGGCCGGCCACCCCCCCCTTGGCCCTCCTATATATAGTGGGGGAGAGGAGGGACTTCATACCTTGAGTCCTTGGCCTTTGGTTGCCTCCTTCTCCCTCCCCAACACCTCTCCTCCTCCGTTGTGTGCTCAGCGAAGCCCTGTCGGAGTACTGCTTCTCCACCATCATCACGCCGTCGTGCTGCCGGTGGAGCTGTCTTCCTCAACCTCTCCTTCTCCCTTGCTGGATCAAGAAGGAGGAGACGTCGCTCGTCCCGTACGTGTGTTGAACACGGAGGTGCTGTCCGTTCAGCACTTGGCATCGGTGATCTGAATCACGTTCGAGTACGACTACATCATCACCTTGCAAGCTTCCGCACGCGATCTACAAGTGGTATGTAGATGCAAACTCTCTCCCATGACTCGTTGCTTAGATGAACTCATAGATGGATCTTGGTGAAGCCGTAGGAAAAATTTTAATTTTCTGCAACGTTCCCCAACAGTGGCATCATGAGCTAGGTCTATGCGTAGTTCTCTAATGCACGAGTAGAACACAATTTGTTGTGGGCGTTGATCTTGTCATCTCACTTGCCTCTACTAGTCTTTTCTTGCTCAACGGTATTGTGGGATGAAGCGGCCCGGACCAACCTTACACGTACGCTTACGTGAGACCGGTTCCACCGACTGACATGCACTAGTTGCATAAGGTGGCTGGCGGGTGTCTGTCTCTCCCACTTTAGTTGGAGCGGAATCGATGAACAGGGCCCTTATGAAGGGTAAATAGAAGTTGACAAAATCACGTTGTGGTGATTCGTAGGTAAGAAAACGTTCTTGCTAGAACCCAATCGCAGCCACGTAAAAGATGCAACAACTACTAGAGGACGTCTAACTTGTTTTTGCAGCGATTGATCATGTGATGTGATATGGCCAGAAGTTGTGATGAATGTTGAATTGTGATGTATGAGATCATGTTCTTGTAATAGGATTCACGACTTGCATGTCGATGAGTATGACAACCGGCAGGAGCCATAGGAGTTGTCTTTATTTTTTGTATGACCTGCGTGTCATTGAAGAACGCCATGTAAACTACTTTACTTCATTACTAAACGCGTTAGTCATAGAAGAAGAAGTAGTCGTTGGCGTGACAACTTCATGAAGACACGATGATGGAGATCATGATGATGGAGATCATGGTGTCAAGCCGGTGACAAGATGATCATGGAGCCCCGAAGATGGAGATCAATGGAGCTTGATGATATTGGCCATATCATGTCACAACCATATAATTGCATGTGATGTTTATTATGTTTATGCATCTTGTTTACTTAGGACGACGGTAGTAAATAAGATGATCCCTTACAAAATTTCAAGAAGTGTTCTCCCCTAACTGTGCACCGTTGCTACAGTTCGTCGTTTCTAAGCACCACGTGATGATCGGGTGTGATGGATCCTTACGTTCACATACAACGGGTGTAAGACAGTTTTACACAGCGAAAACACTTAGGGTTAACTTGACGAGCCTAGCATGTGCAGACATGGCCTCGGAACACGGAGACCGAAAGGTCGAACACGAGTCGTATGGAAGATACGATCAACATAAAGATGTTCACCGACGATGACTAGTCCGTCTCACGTGATGATCGGACACGGGCTAGTCGACTCGGATCGTGTAACACTTAGATGACTAGAGGGATGTCTAATCTAAGTGGGAGTTCATAATTTTGATTAAGAATTTTATTATCATGAACTTAGTCTAAAAACCTTTGCAAATACGTCTTGTAGATCAATGGCCAACGCTAATGTCAACATGAACTTCAACGCGTTCCTAGAGAAAACCAAGCTGAAAGATGATGGCAGCAACTATACGGACTGGGTCCGAAACCTGAGGATCATCCTCATAGCTGCCAGGAAGCAATATGTCCTAGAAGGACCGCTAGGTGCCGCTCCCGTCCCAGAGAACCAAGACGTTATGAACGCTTGGCAAACTCGTGCTGATGATTACTCCCTCGTTCAGTGCGGCATGCTTTACAGCTTAGAACCGGGGCTCCAAAAGCGTTTTGAGCATCACGGAGCATATGAGATGTTCGAAGAGCTGAAACTAGTTTTCCAAGCTCATGCCCGGGTCGAGAGATATGATGTCTCCGACAAGTTCTACAGTTGTAAGATGGAGGAGAACAGTTCTGTCAGTGAACACATCCTGAAGATGTGTGGGTTGCACGCACGTATGACCCAGTTGAACTTTAACCTCCCAGATGAGGCGGTCATTGACAGAATCCTCCAGTCGCTCCCACCAAGCTACAAGAGCTTTGTGATGAACTACAACATGCAGGGGATGGTAAAGACCATTCCTGAAGTGTTCTCGATGCTGAAGTCAGCAGAGGCTGAAATCAAGAAAGAACATCAAGTGTTGATGGTCAATAAGACCACTAAGTTCAAGAAGGGCAAGGGTAAGAAGAACTTCAAGAAGGACGGCAAAGATGTTGCCGCGCCCGGTAAGCCTGTTGCCGGGAAGAAGTCAAAGAATGGACCCAAGCCTGAGACTGAGTGCTTTTATTGCAAGGGGAAGGGGCACTGGAAGCGGAACTGCCCCAAATACTTAGCGGATAAGAAGGCCGGCAACACCAAAGGTATATTTGATATACATGTAATTGATGTGTACCTTACCAGTACTCGAAGTAACTCCTGGGTATTTGATACCGGTGCCGTTGCTCACATATGTAACTCACAGCAGGAGCTGCGGAATAAACGGAGACTGGCGAAGGACGAGGTGACGATGCGCGTCGGGAATGGCTCCAGGGTCGATGTGATCGCCGTCGGCACGCTGCCTCTACACTTACCTACGGGATTAGTTTTAAACCTCAATAATTGTTATTTAGTGCCAAGTTTGAGCATGAACATTGTATCTGGATCTCGTTTAATACGAGATGGCTACTCATTTAAGTCTGAGAATAATGGTTGTTCGATTTATATGAGAGATATGTTTTATGGTCATGCTCCGATGGTCAATGGTTTATTCTTGATGAATCTCGAGCGTAATATTACACATGTTCATAGTGTGGATGCCAAAAGATGTAAAGTTGATAACGATAGTCCCACATACTTGTGGCACTGCCGCCTTGGTCACATTGGTGTCAAGCGCATGAAGAAGCTCCATGCTGATGGACTTTTAGAGTCTCTTGATTATGAATCATTTGACACATGCGAACCTTGCCTCTTAGGCAAAATGACCAAGACTCCGTTCTCCGGAACAATGGAGCGAGCAACCAACTTGTTGGAAATCATACATACCGATGTGTGCGGTCCAATGAGCGTTGAGGCTCGCGGAGGATATCGTTATGTTCTCACTCTCACTGACGACTTGAGTAGATATGGGTATGTCTACTTAATGAAACACAAGTCTGAGACCTTTGAAAAGTTCAAGGAATTTCAGAGTGAGGTAGAGAATCAACATGACCGTAAGATAAAGTTCCTACGATCAGATCGTGGGGGCGAATACTTAAGTCACGAATTTGGTACACACTTAAGAAAATGTGGAATCGTTTCACAACTCACGCCGCCTGGAACACCTCAGCGAAACGGTGTGTCCGAACGTCGTAATCGCACTCTATTGGATATGGTGCGGTCTATGATGTCTCTTACCGATTTACCGCTATCATTTTGGGGATACGCTCTAGAGACAGCTACATTCACTTTAAATAGGGCACCGTCTAAATCCGTTGAGACGACACCGTATGAATTATGGTTTGGGAAGAAACCTAAGCTGTCGTTTCTAAAAGTTTGGGGATGCGATGCTTATGTCAAGAAACTTCAACCTGAAAAGCTCGAACCCAAGTCGGAAAAATGCGTATTCATAGGATACCCTAAGGAAACTGTCGGGTATACCTTCTACTTAAGATCCGAAGGCAAGATCTTTGTTGCCAAGAACGGATGCTTTCTGGAGAAAGAGTTTCTCTCGAAATAAGTAAGTGGGAGGAAAGTAGAACTCGATGAAGTACTACCTCTCGAACGGGAAAGTGGTGCAGCGCAGGAAACCATTCCTGTAATGCCCACACCAACTGAAGAGGAAAATGTTGATGATGATCAAGGTACTTCAGATCTAGTTGCTACTGAATTTCGAAGGTCCACAAGGACACGTTCTGCACCAGAGTGGTACGGCAACCCTGTCATGGAAATCATGTTGCTGGACAACAATGAACCTTCGAACTATGAAGAAGCAATGGCGGGCCCGGATTCCAACAAATGGCTTGAGGCCATGAAATCCGAGATAGGATCCATGTATGAAAACAAAGTATGGACTTTGACAGACTTGCCCGATGATCGGCGAGCGATAGAAAATAAATGGATTTTTAAGAAGAAGACGGACGCGGATGGTAATGTTACCATCTATAAAGCTCGACTTGTCGCTAAGGGTTATCGACAAGTTCAAGGGATTGACTACGACGAGACATTCTCTCCCGTGGCGAAGCTTAAGTCCGTCCGAATCATGTTAGCAATTGCCGCATACTATGATTATGAGATATGGCAGATGGACGTCAAAACGGCATTCCTTAATGGACATCTTAAGGAAAAGCTGTATATGATGCAGCCGGAAGGTTTTGTCGTTCCTCAGAACGCTAACAAAGTATGCAAGCTCCAGCGATCCATTTATGGACTGGTGCAAGCATCTCGGAGTTGGAACATTCGCTTTGATGAGATGATCAAAGCGTTTGGGTTTACGCAGACTTATGGAGAAGCCTGCGTTTACAAGAAAGTGAGTGGGAGCTCTGTAGCATTTCTCCTATTATATGTAGATGACATACTCTTGATGGGAAATGATACGAAACTCCTGGACAGCATTAAGGCCTACTTGAACAAGTGTTTTTCAATGAAGGACCTTGGAGAAGCTGCTTATATATTAGGCATCAAGATCTATAGAGATAGATCGAGACGCCTCATAGGTCTTTCACAAAGCACATACCTTGATAAGATTTTGAAGAGGTTCAAAATGGATCAGTCCAAGAAGGGGTTCTTGCCTATGTTACAAGGTGTGAGATTGAGCTTGGCTCAGTCACCGACCACGGCAAAAGATAAAGAAGAGATGAGTGTCATCCCCTATGCTTCAGCCATAGGATCTATTATGTATGCCATGCTGTGTACCAGACCCGATGTAAACCTTGCCGTAAGTTTGGTTGCAAGATACCAAAGTAACCCCGGCAAGGAACACTGGACAGCGGTCAAGAATATCCTGAAGTACCTGAAAAGGACAAAGGACATGTTTCTCGTTTATGGAGGAGATGAAGAGCTCGTCGTAAAGGGTTACGTCGACGCTAGCTTCGACTCAGATCTGGATGACTCTAAGTCACAAACCGGATACGTGTATATGTTGAATGGTGGAGCAGTAAGCTGGTGCAGCTGCAAGCAGAGCGTCGTGGCGGGATCTACATGTGAAGCGGAGTACATGGCAGCCTCGGAGGCAGCGCATGAAGCGATTTGGATGAAGGAGTTCATCACCGACCTAGGAGTCATACCCAATGCGTCGGGGCCGATCAAACTCTTCTGTGACAACACTGGAGCTATTGCCCTTGCCAAGGAGCCCAGGTTTCACAAGAAGACCAGGCACATCAAGCGTCGTTTCAACTCCATCCGTGAAAATGTTCAAGATGGAGACATAGAGATTTGCAAAGTGCACACGGATCTGAATGTCGCAGATCCGTTGACTAAACCTCTCTCGCGTGCAAAACATGATCAACACCAGAACTCTATGGGTGTTCGATTCATCATAATGTAACTAGATTGGTGACTCTAGTGCAAGTGGGAGACTGTTGGAAATATGCCCTAGAGGCAATAATAAAAGGATTATTATATTTCAATGTTCATGATAATTGTCTTTTGTTCATGCTATAACTGTATTATCCGGAAATCGTAATACACGTGTGAACACTTAGACCCAATGAGTCCCTAGTGAGCCTCTAGTTGACTAGCTCGTTATGATCAATAGATAGTCATGGTTTCCTGACTATGGACATAGGATGTCGTTGATAACGGGATCACATCATTAGGAGAATGATGTGATGGACAAGACCCAATCATAAGCATAGCATAAAAGATCGTATAGTTCGTTTGCTAGAAGCTTTGCCAATGTCAAGTATCTATTCCTTCGACCATGAGATCGTGTAACTCCCGGTTACCGTAGGAGTGCCTTGGGTGTATCAAACGTCACAACGTAACTGGGTGACTATAAAGGTGCATTACAGGTATCTCCGAAAGTATCTGTTGGGTTGACACGGATCGAGACTGGGATTTGTCACTCCGTATAACGGAGAGGTATCTCTGGGCCCACTCGGTAATGCATCATCATAATGAGCTCAATGTGACCAAGGTGTTGGCCACGGGATCATGCATTACGGTACGAGTAAAGTGACTTGCCGGGTAACGAGACTGAACAAGGTATTGGGATACCGACGATCGAGTCTCGGGCAAGTAACGTACCGATTGACAAAGGGAATTGTATACAGGGTTTGATCGAATCCTCGACATCGTGGTTCAACCGATGAAATCATCGAGGAGCATGTGGGAGCCAACATGGATATCCAGACCCCGCTGTTGGTTATTGCCCGAGAGTCGTCTCGGTCATGTCTGCGTGTCTCCCGAACCCGTAGGGTCTACACACTTAAGGTTCGGTGACGCTAGGGTTAGTAGGAAGTCAAGTATGTGACTACCGAATGATGTTCGGAGTCCCGGATGAGATCCCGGACGTCACGAGGAGTTCCGGAATGGTCCGGAGGTAAAGATTCATATATGGGAAGTCCTGTTTCGGGCATCGGGACAAGTTTCGGGGTTATCGGTATTGTACCGGGACCACCGGAGGGGTCCCGGGGGCCCACCGGGTGGGGCCACCTGCCCCGGGGGGCCACATGGGCTGTAGGGGGTGCGCCTTGGCCTGCATGGGCCAAGGGCACCAGCCCCACATAGGCCCATGCGCCTAGGGTTCAAGGGGGCAAGAGTCCTAGGAGGGGAAGGCACCTCCTAGGTGCCTTGGGGGGGAGGAAAACCCCCCTTGGCCGCCGCCCCCCTAGGAGATTGGATCTCCTAGGGCCGGCCACCCCCCCCCTTGGCCCTCCTATATATAGTGGGGGAGAGGAGGGACTTCATACCTTGAGTCCTTGGCCTTTGGTTGCCTCCTTCTCCCTCCCCAACACCTCTCCTCCTCCGTTGTGTGCTCAGCGAAGCCCTGTCGGAGTACTGCTTCTCCACCATCATCACGCCGTCGTGCTGCCGGTGGAGCTGTCTTCCTCAACCTCTCCTTCTCCCTTGCTGGATCAAGAAGGAGGAGACGTCGCTCGTCCCGTACGTGTGTTGAACACGGAGGTGCTGTCCGTTCAGCACTTGGCATCGGTGATCTGAATCACGTTCGAGTACGACTACATCATCACCTTGCAAGCTTCCGCACGCGATCTACAAGTGGTATGTAGATGCAAACTCTCTCCCATGACTCGTTGCTTAGATGAACTCATAGATGGATCTTGGTGAAGCCGTAGGAAAAATTTTAATTTTCTGCAACGTTCCCCAACACATTGGTGAACTTCTCAGTCAGTTTAACGAACCTGACTTTGGCTCCTTGCCAATCAGCATAATAAGTATTGAAATCATCACTGAGGGATTTGATTTCAGATTGGATCTTGAGGAGTTCATCAGTTGTCATTTTGATAATGTTTTTCCTCAGGAACTTCTCTTTCCTGAACTGAGCCTTCTTGATTTGCCTAGCCTTCTCAAATTCCCATTTCTCTTCAGTGATGAAATGGGTCAGCATATGACTTTGGCCAGGAGTCAAATGAAAATCAGGCATAGGAGTGTTTGGGTCCTTGTGCTAGAGATCAATGTAATCGAGGATCGCCGTTGGATCCAAAAGCAGTGGCACATTTGTGCCTTTGGCTCTAGCGGCCCTTTCTTGTCTGTCTCTGATGATTTCTGCAAGTTCATCATCATCAGCTTCATCGTCAGATGGCACTTGGAAGGCAACCTGTTTCTTCTTCAGACTTGGCCGAGGACCTCGACCAGCTGTTGCCTTTGTCTTCAACAGAGTGGGGCCTGATGAAGAGTTTGGTGCAGTTGAGGAACTCGCTGAGACACCAGAGGCAATAGAGATGCCTGCAGTCCTTTCGCATGTGGCCAGATGTACAGGTGTTGAGGACTTTGCCGGAGCAGCTGAGGACTTTGGGGGAGGAGCTGAGGACTTTGGAGGAGCAGGAGCAGCATGAGGAACTGGCCGTGAGGGCTTTGAAGAATCTGGCCGTGAGGGCTTTGAAGATTCTGGCCGTGAGGGCATTGCTGAGGAACTTGGCCGTGAGGGCACAGTTGGTGAAGCACTTGGCTTGTGAGTGGGCTTCTTTGCCATTGATTTTCTAGGCTTGACAGAGGCCTCAGTGGCAGCAGCAGCAGCAGAGTCTTCATTGAATTTCCTCACTGCTTCTTTGGCTTGTCTTTCCAACTTGGCTTGGCGTTTGACCCATTCTTCAGGAAAATCCTCACCACGCTTGATGCTGGTGGGGTCAGCTTCTTGGCCAGGTGCCAATGGAGCTCTTGGGCATGGAGGATTTAGTACGAATTTCTTCATATACTTTGGAGTTACATACTTGTACTCCCTCCATTCTTTTGCCCATCTCCTTTCAATCCTTTGTATGCGCACCTTGCGCTGGTTTTTGTTTTCCTTTCCGAACTTAGCCTCATCAGGTGTGCAATAGTCAGCATAGATGTCCTCAGGTATTTCAAATGCAGTCATGACCTCAGGCCTCTTTCCTTCTTTCTATGGCTTCTTACCGTCTGCCATATTCTTCAGTTGAGGAATTTGAACAATCGAATTCTCTGAAGAAGTATGCAATTTTTCTTCGAGGAACACTGCAAATGAGTTAAGTTGATGAGAACCTGGTGATTCAGCAGCGGACATGAGTACCTATGAACAGAGTATAGTTGCGAGGAATTTGGAGAGGTCATATGCGTTCTCAGAAAGTTTTTCAAAAAGAAAAAGTTTGAGGAATTTGACCAGATGAGCCTTGAAGAATTTCACTAAGCATTCTTTGTCTTAGGTTCCAGAGTTGTATAGATTGAGGATCCACACAATTGAGGAATCTTGAAGAAAAATGATGCTTAGAGAAACGAATCAAGAACAGATGACTAGTGAGGTGTTTTGTGTGTGAGGATTTGAAGAATAAAACACCTTTGAAGATTTTGTAGAGAAAATTTGAATCAAAGAGGGTAGTAAATGTAACTTTTAATTACCCTTCATGAAGAACACGACGAACTGAGAAGTGTAGATTTGAAGCTCGTCAGTTCAGATCTTCCACGCCCTAACTCGGCGGAGGAAGACAGCTACGGCGGCGGCGGAGTGAAGATTCCGCGACCGGCGAGTACGACGGCGATGAGGTCGAGGCAGTGAAGCTCTTCCTCACCGGCGACGATGGAGTAGCGGCAGTGCTAGGGTTTGAGAAGCTCGAGTGAGAGAGAGAGCGGTCGAGCGGAGTAAAGGAAGTGAGGAAGGGAAGAGGGGGGGTATTTATAGTCACAGTGAAATACTGTTTGCTCGAAAATTTAGGACGAACGTGCCCCTGACCATTCTCATTCGCTTGACATGTGTCACCCACGTACTGAAAAGTGGAGATCGTGTTAGATCGTGGGTGAATAGATAAGTCTATCATGGGATACGGGACGGTTTGAGCAGCAAAACCGAAAATTTGGATAAGATAAGTTTTTAAATTCCGTTCGCAATTTCTTCAGTTGACAAGGATACAGTGAAGATTTTGAACGAGTTTCAAATAGAACGCACATGAAGAATTTGTGAATAGACTGGGTTGAGTATAGCATAGAGGGGGAAGGGTCCGATCACATTTACTTAGCAGAAAATGCAACTTGAAGAAATAGCCATAAGTGAATGCTATATAGGACATATACTCATATATATATATAGCCAATGAAGAAAAATGACGGAAACAGTGAAGATTTTGCAAAGTTGAAGAATTTAAAAAACTGAAGAATTTCAAAAATGAATATTTTCAACTTTGGTGGTGGCGTGACCCACCGTATAAGAATGATGATTTCAGACACCACGTACAATTGTCGTAGGGTTCTGAGAATCAAATTCTTCATTAATTTCTTCACACTTAGAGTGTTATTCTTCATTGATTGAAGAAAAATGTTTCTTCATGTGTTGCACATCTAAGTCATCAATTTTGCATAAGTGTTAGGATGAGTGTCCTTTTTCAAAGAACATTCGAAGACTCTAAGATATTTAGCTCACACCGCAACTTGCTTAATCTCTTCTCATCCAAGGGCTTTGTGAAGATATTGGCTAGCTGTTCTTTAGTCTTCACGTGCTCGATGGAGATGTCGCCCTTCAACACATGATCACGAAGAAAATGATGACGAATCTGAATGTGCTTTGTCTTCGAGTGCTGAACTGGGTTGTGAGCAATCTTGATGGCACTCTCATTGTCACAGAGGAGAGGCACATTCTTCACGTTGACGCCATAGTCCTTGAGCGTTTGCTTCATCCATAGCAGTTGAGCACAGTAAGAACCAGCAGCAATGTACTCAGCTTCCGCAGTGGACAGTGATACGCAGTTCTGTTTCTTCGAGGACCAACAGACCAAGGATCGTCCGAGGAAATGACAAGTACCAGATGTTGACTTGCGGTCCACACGATCACCAGCATAGTCAGAGTCAGGATATCCAATGAGATCAAAAGTAGAGCCCTTGGGGTACCATAATCCTAGTGTTGGTGTGTGAGCTAGATATCGAAGAATATGCTTCACAGCCTTATGGTGTGATTCCTTTGGTGTAGCTTGAAAACGGGCACACATGCAAACACTAAGCATTATATCTGGCCTAGATGCACATAAGTACAATAAAGAACCAATCATGGAGCGGTATACCTTGTGATCGAAGTCAATACCATTTTCATCAGTGCATAGATGGCCATTTGTGGGCATAGGAATTTTGACGCCTTTGCAATCTTGCATGCCGAATTTCCTCAGAACATCCTTGAGGTATTTCTCCTGAGATATGAATATGCCATTGTGTTGTTGACGAATTTGAAGACCTAAGAAGAATTTCAACTCTCCCATCATAGACATTTGATATTCTTCACTCATCATATAGGCAAATTCATCACTATAACATTGGTCAGTACAGCCAAAGATAATATTATCAACGTATATTTGGCACACAAACAGTTCACCATCATAAGATTTAGTAAAGAGAGTAGGGTCGAGTGAACCGGGTGTGAAGCCATTCTTCACGACGAATTCCTTCATAGTACCATACCACGCCCGAGGGGCCTACTTGAGGCCATAGAGGGCCTTGTTGAGTCTGAAGACTTTGTCAGGATTCTTTGGATCTTCAAAACCTGGGGTTTGAGCAACATATACTTCTTCCTCAAGCTTACCATTGAGGAATGCACTTTTCACATCCATTTGATATAAAGTGATATTATGATGGTTAGCATAAGCAAGTAATATGAAAATAGCCTCAAGTCTAGCAACAGGTGCAAAAGTTTCATCGAAATCAATTCCTTCAACCTGTGTGTAGCCTTGAGCTACAAGTCGTGCCTTATTCCTCACCACAAGGCCATTTTCATCTTCCTTGTTGCGGTAGATCCACTTTTTTCCAATCATATTATGCTTGCGAGGATCTGGACATTTGAACAGTTCCCAGACATTGTTGAGCTCGAACTGATGTAATTCTTCTTGCATGGCCTGAATCCACTCAGGCTCCATAAATGCTTCATCTACCTTAGTGGGCTCTATGATGGAGACAAAAGCATAGTGCCCAAAAAAGTTTGATAAATGTGAAGCTTTTGAGCGGGTGAGAGGACCTGGTGCTTCAATGTCATCGATGATCTTTTCAACTTGCACTTCTTTTGCAACACGAGGATGAGCTGGTTGTCATCGAGGAATTTGATCAGCATTTTCTTCAGCACCATTTTCTTCAGCATTGTCTTCAGGTGCATTAGCTCGACAATCTTCGCGTTCTGGAATGAATTCTTCAGTAGATTCTTTGGTAGGAATGACATCCTCAGTAGCCTTGAACTTGATAGAATCCTTTGGAGCTGGTTCATCTATCACAGAAGGTAGGTGCTCTCTTTGCGAGCCATTAGTTTCATCAAACCGCACATCTACAGTTTCAACAACCTTGTGAAGAGCGTTGTTGATGACTCTGTAGGTGTGCGAGTCCTTTCCGTAACCAAGGATAAAACCTTCATGTGCTTTCAGTGCAAATTTAGCATTGTGATGAGGATCTCTAATCCAACATTTAGCACCGAAGAGTTTGAAATAACTCACATTGGGTTTCTTGTCAGTGAGGAGTTCATAGGCAGTCTTCTTGAAGAATTTGTGAAGATATACCCGATTGATGACGTGGCCCGCAGTATCAATTGCCTCCATCCAGAAACGACGAGGCGTCTTGTATTCATCAAGCATAGTGCGAGCCATTTCAGTGAGGGTTCTATTCTTGCGCTCCACGATGCCATTTTGCTGAGGAGTATAAGGAGCAGATAACTCATGAGTAATACAAAGTTCATCAAGATAGCCATCAAGACCGGAATTCTTGAACTCAGTCCCATTGTCAGTTCTGATGTGCTTGATCTTCACAACAAAGTTGGTTGAAGCCCTCGAGGAAAATCGTTTGAAGATTTCGTGCACTTCATGTTTGTAAGTGACAATGTCCACCCATGTGTAACGAGAATAGTCATCAACAATAACAAAGCCATATAGAGATGCATCATTTGAAACAGCAGAATAATGATTAGGACCAAAGAGATCCATGTGAAGCAATTCGAATGGACGAGTAGTGGTCATGATAGTCTTCGCTGGATGCTTGGCCTTGGTCATTTTTCCAGCTTCACAGGCACCACACAAGTGATCCTTGAGGAATTTGACATTCTCAACGCCAATGACATGCTTCTTCTTCGCAAGCGTGTGAAAATTCCTCATGCCTGTGTGACCAAGTCGTCGATGCCATGGCCAACCTTCTGAAGCTTTTGCCAGTAAGCACAGGGCTGGTTGTGATCCTGTAGAGAAATCAACAATATACAGATCTCCTCTCCTAAAGCCTTCGAAGACTTTGGAATGGTCAGCTTCCATGATCACAACACAACGATATCTTCCAAAGACAACAACCATATCGAGATCACAAAGCATTGAGACAGACATGAGGTTGTATCCTAAGGACTCGACAAGCATGACTTTGTCCATTTGTCGATCCTTTGAGATCGCAACCTTACCTAGACCCAATACCTGACTTTTGCCTTTGTCAGCAAAGATGATATGCTTCAGATGTGACGGTGATAAAGGAGCATCTATCAATAGATTCTTGTCACCTGTCATGTGATTTGTACATCCACTATCGAGGACCCACTCGTTAGCTTTGGGCTGATCATCCTGTAGATGAATTAGTGCATCTTACGAACTCATATACTTCATCAGTGAAGAATATGACGTCAAATTCATCAGTTCAATTTCATCAATCAATAGCACAGATAAGCAGTGTGGGGACGTGTGAAATGAAAGTTCATTTCATCATGATTCGCCTGCGTCCTTTCAGGCATTTTTGTCAGGCCCCCAGCAAATTCTTCAGACGTTAAAGCACGTCTGGAGACCTGACCCTGCGGAAGAAGTTAGTTCTTTTTCTTCACCACCCACATCTGAAGGGGTGGCAAAGAATTCATCACTCTGCGAGCACCATATGAGAAAGGTGGCATAGAAGCTAGTCCACTTTGTTTCACATAAGAGGGGTTAGGGTAAGCATATGAATAAGCAGAGAAATTCTTCAATGATTTATGAACTTAATGATTTGAAGAATAATGCGCATATTCATAGCCCTTAGCTCTACCCTTCGAAACAGAAGGGTTAGCACGATGATGTTCATATGGGGACTTTGATCCATTTGAGGAATTTGATCCACGTGAGGAATTTGGTCCGTATGAGGACTTGGATACATATGAAGAATTTGGTCCATATGAAGAGTTTGATCTGGGGTTCTTGTTCTTCACAGGTGGTGTCATGAGGACATTCACCTGAAAACTTTCAACATAACTTTTGGGGACCCAGATTTTCTTCATAGGGGAACCGTTCCTGCAGTTAGTGCCAACATATCTAGCAAATACTTCACCATTCTGATTTTTGAATAGTTTATAGTTGGAGTCAAATGACTCATCAGAAGAATGAGGAGATTCACATGTAAAGCCAGATAAGTTAGATGGATCAACTGGAGGTCCCTTTGCAGCAACCCATGAGGTTTTGGGGTACTGCTCAGGCTTCCAATATGTTCCATCAGCATTGAGTTTCCTCTCAAAGGCAATACCCTCTTTCCTAGGGTTTCTGTTGAGTATCTGCTTTTTGAGCACATCACAAAGAGTCTGATGCCCTTTGAGGCTTTTGTACATGCCTTGGAACCCTTTGCCATGAAGCAATAGGTGGGAGCGTAGTCATCATTATCTTCGTCAGCCTTGTTGGTGGGGTCAATTTCTTCAGAGTTGAAGATGGACTTGCTGACAAATGCAGTAGCAAGAGCCAGACTCGCCACACCAGATTCGGACTCCTCAGATGCCTCCTCTTCCTCATGTTCCTCAGATTCAGCTTCAGAGTCCATTTCCTTGCCAATGAATGCCCGAGCCTTCTTGGAGCTACTCTTCTTGTGAGATGAAGACTTTGAGGATTTTGATGATGAAGATTTTGATGATTTCTTCTTCCTCTTAGCGTCATCCGAACTGTAATCCTTGTATTTCTTCTTCTTTAATTCCTTTTCCCACTGAGGAAAATCTTGAATATAGTGACCAGGTTTCTTGCATTTGTGGCGTAGTCTTCTCTTATAGTCACTTGATGAGGAATCACTGCTCCTTGAGGATTTTCCAAAGCGACCACGTCTTGAGAACTTCTGGAACTTCTTCACGAGCAGTGCTAGCTCCTGGCTCAATTCTTTAGCATCACTAAGGCTACTACCAGAATCTTCACATTCAGATTCAGACACAGCCTTGGCCTTCAGGGCACGTGTTTTGCCATAGCTTGAACCATAGAGATCTCTCTTTTCAGCAAGCTGAAACTCATGAGTATTTAGCCTCTCGAGGATATCAGCGGGATCTAGTGACTTGTAATCAGAACACTCTTGAATCATCAGTGCCAGAGTGTCAAATGAAGAATCGAGTGATCTCAGCAATTTCTTCACCACCTCATGGTCGGTGATGTTAGTGGCACCGAGCGCTTGAAGCTCATTTGAGATATCAGTGAGGCGATCGAAGGTTTGCTGAACATTTTCATTGTCGAGTCTTTTGAAGCGGTTGAAGAGATTGCGAAGAACGTCAACACGAGAGTCACGTTAAGTTGAGACTCCTTCGTTTACTTTGGAGAGCCTATCCCAAATAAGCTTAGCAGTTTCCAAAGCACTCACTCTACCATACTGCCCTTTACTCAAATGACCACATATGATATTCTTCGCTTGAGAATCGAGTTGCTTGAATCTCTTCACATCAGCAGCATTCAGGGAAGGTGTGACTGAGGGAACACCATTTTCCACAATGTACCAGAGATCGTTGTCAATTGCTTCAAGATGCATTTGCATCTTATTCTTCCAGTAGGGGTAGTCCGTGCCATCGAAGGTAGGACACCCAGCAGAGACCTTGATCATACCTGCGGTCGACATAACTAGAACTCCAGGTGGTTAAACGAAAATCACACAGAAAAAGGGAGTACCTTGCTCTATTGAAAGTGCGTTATATCGACTAGAGGGGGGGGTGAATAGGCGATTTTTATGAATTCTTCATCGAGGAATTTGCCGGTGAGGAAATTCCTAAGCGAAGAACTACTTGCAGCGGAATAAGTACTCAAGAGTAAGCATAACAGAATACAGGCATGGTCATCATGATGAAATTAACACACGCACAGAGTACAGAAAGCGTAAACACATGATAACACAAGATGAAGACATACAGACTGAAGAAATTGAACTGAGGAAATTGAGAAAGTCTTCAGTCAAAGTATTCAAACACAGATATGAACAATCACTCAACACAGTAATGAGGAAATGAAATAGTTGAGGAAATAGAACCAGTAAGGTTGATGAAGACAATGATTTGGTAGACCAGTTCCAACTGCTATCTTAGTTGTACGTCTGGTTGGAGCGGCTGGGTATTTAAACCAGAGGACACACAGTCCCGGACACCCAGTCGCTGAGCACGCAGCTCAGGACATCAAGTCCTCACCGTATTCTCCTTGAACTAAGGTCACACAGACCTCGTCCAATCACTCGTGGTAAGTCTTCAGGCGACTTCCAAACCTTCACAGACTCGGTCACTCGCAGATCCACAATTCCTCTTGGATGATCTAGAACATGACGCCTAACCGTCTGGAAGAAGCACAGTCTTCAAAGGTAACAAGCGTCGGATCCACGCAGGATCAATCTCTTCAGTGATGCTCAATCACTTTGGGTTTGTAGGTGTTTGGGTTTGGGTTTTTCCTCACTTGATGATTTTCGCTCAAAGTCCTCGGAGGATGGGTTGCTCTCAAATGACAAGTGTCAGTTTCTCTCGGAGCAGCCAACCAGCTAGTGGTTGTAGGGGGGGGGCTATTTATAGCCTAGGGAGCAGCCCGACATGATAAGACATAAATGCCCTTAAATGATATGACCGTTAGGTGGATAAGATATTTTGGGACAGTTGGCGCGCAGCACAGCAACAGTCGGAAATTTGACTCTCATATTCCTCAGGGCTATCATGTTCCTCACTATGTAGGTAATCCACACTGGCGAATTCCTAACTCCTCAGTCAGAACAAATTCCTCAGTGACCAGAAGAACTTCGTCTCTGTCTCTGAAGAAATTGACTGAACTGTATGAGATTTCCAATGGCTTCACTCGAAGGGATTGGTAGGTGTAGGATTTCGAGTTGAGCATCACATGGAAATTTTTCCTTAGTATTTCCTCGACCCCCTTTAACAGTACGGTGTTTCCTATGACTCAAGAAAGAGAAAAACAAAACTATGAAAACGAAAGTCTTCAAGCTTCATATTCCTCGCATGAATATCAAGTCTTCATGGACACACCAATTTCTTCACTTTCAAAGTCTTCATGAAAGTCTTCAGGAATACCAAAATCTTCAGTCAAAGATATTCATTTTTAGGGGTCGACTTTCTCGGTAAATATCAAACTCCTCATAGACTTATAGACCTGTGTACACTCATAAACACATTAGTCCCTTAACCTATAAGTCTTCAATACACCAAAATCACTAAGGGGCACTAGATGCAATTACATTAGGGACAACTGGTATTGCGACCACCGGCGATGAGGACAACAAAGACGACAAGCGAAAACATGTGTCTGGTGTAATATTGAAATGAAGGATGTTGACCCGAGGATGAGGTATTAGTCATGTTTATTATGTTATCGGCATGAGCGTGATGTCTTTAGCCATGCTCTATGGTAAAGGTCGTGTGAAGGTTGTTTTCTCCCGTTGCAACGCACGGGCATGTTTGCTAGTAATATATAAGGGACAATTGCATTTTTACCCCTAGTTGGTTCCTACCCACGGGTTTTGCCCTTACTTTTCGAGCTTGCTCAGTTTTGCCCTTACTTTTTCCATCAAGGTCCCTCGAATGCCCTTTGACCGTTTGACCAAAACTTTGAAAATTCATGACTAATTCATATGAACTCAGAAAAATGCAAATAAGATATCAAAATGTTCAGATAAACATTACCTTTATGGGCATATCATTTGCATTCAAGACAAAATCATCATTTAAACTACCCGAGTAATTAATGTTATTAACATTATTAAAAATAAATAGGTATAAAAAATATTGAATAAAAATTACATGCAAATGTAGGTGATGTTTTCTGAACATCCTGATAACTTATTTGCATTTTTCTGAGTTTGTATCAACTTGTTATGAATGTTCTAATGATTTTGACCATTATTTGGAAACTTCATAACAAGTTGATATGAACTCAGGAAAATGCAAATAAGGTATCAGGATGTTCAGAAAACATCACCTACATTTGCATATAATTTTTATTCACGAAAAAAATATTGTTTATAACTATTTATCTTTAATAATGTTAATA
The DNA here is from genome assembly GCA_963921465.1 of Triticum timopheevii. Classification (NCBI taxonomy): domain Eukaryota; kingdom Viridiplantae; phylum Streptophyta; class Magnoliopsida; order Poales; family Poaceae; genus Triticum; species Triticum timopheevii. The sequence goes on from OY997262.1 coordinate 417,659,057, forward strand.
ACATTAATGACCTCGGGTAGTTTAAACGATGCTTTTGTCCTGAATGCAAATGATATGCCCATAAAGGTAATGTTTATCTGAACATTTTGATATCTTATTTGCATTTTTCTGAGTTCATATGAATTAGTTATGAATTTTCAAAGTTTTGGTCAAACGGTCAACGGGCATTCGAGGGATCTGGACGGAAAAAGTAAGGGCAAAACTGAGCAAGCTCGAAAAGTAAGGGCAAAACCCGTGGGTAGGAACCAACTAAGGGTAAAAATGCAATTGTCCCAATATATAAATGCGTGAACCATGTATAGTCAAACTTCCATCCATGTAAGTAAGAACCCAATTCACAACATCTAACAAAATATATTTGGCTTGACCAAGCAACACAAAAAGGACGGGCCATTCTGCCATTGTTACCACATCAATATTATCCAGGCCATATGGTTTGCCGCTTAAACTTTTCATATGAAATTTCCTTGCAGTGTCTGATGTGCGGTGAAGTTATCAGGCCACCTTGTAGTTCTTGAGTTTGCTGGAGCTATGCTAGCTACTTATGTGTTTGGAGTTTGCTCTTGTTGAGTATGTATTTTATACTACACGTGTATTGAAGTTGTGTCCCATCTTCTAGTCTTGTATAGTGAAGGTAGAGGCCTTCCCTTGTATTATATATGCGTGCACCAGCACCCCAATCAATACCATGATTATTTTATTGCAAAACATCTCTCTACATGGTATCAGTTTTTTGGTTTTAATCCTCGTCTTCCGCCGACGCCGCCGCGTGCTCCTCAAGCGCCGCCGCCGCCGCCGTGACCCCAGCACCACCGCCGCCGTGCGACTCCTCCCGCGCCGCCACCGCCGCCCGCTCCTCTCGCGCCGCCGCCGCCGCCGTGACCCCAGCACCGCCGCCGCCGCGCGAATCCTCCCGCGCTGCCGCCACGCGACTCCTTCCACGCCGCCGCCGCGACCCCACCGCCGCCGCGCGACTCCTCCGTGCCGCCGCCGCCCCCGCGTGACTCCTCCCGCGCCGCCGCCGCCACCCCGCCGCCGGTGCACGACTCCTCCTCGCCGCTGCCGCTACCCAACCGCCGCCCTCGGACCCGCGATGGCGTCCCCCGGCCCGTCCACCGTCTCCTCTGCCGTCCCGCCGCCGTACGACGCGGCCGCCGCCTATGGCGCACCCGGTGTCACCCACATGCAGCTGGCGCCCTCCGGCAAGGCCCCACCGCCGTACAGCGCGGCCGCCGCCTACGGCGCGCCCAGCGTCACCCACATGCAGCCGGCCCCGCCAATGGCCGGCGGCCATGCTTCGCCCGCCCCGTCGATGGCTTCTTCGGGCTGGTGTTACCCGTTGCCGCCTTACCAGCTGCATGGCGCCGGCTACGGCGGCCTCCTCGTGCCGCTGCTATCGGCGGTTATGGTCCACCCGTCCCAGTGCCACCCTACGGGGGCCTCCCACTGCTGCCTTCCCTCGGTGGTTATGGCCCGCCCGCCCTGGCGCCGCCCTATGAGGGCCTCCCGCCGCCGTCAGTACATGTGTCATGGGACCCCACCCTCCTCGCTGCCTAGCACTCCGCATCGTCGCCGAGTAGCTCTGTCGATGGAGGCGACTGGTACATGGACTCAGGTGCTACTGCACACATGACAGCTCATCCCTGTAACCTAACCTCCTCCACTCCTGTTTGCACACCCACTCGTATCACCGTCGCCAACGGCTCCTCCTTACCCATCACTCACATTGGCAGCACTAGTTTTCCCTCCACTTCCACACCCATTACTATGTCTAATGTTCTTATTTCCCCTGAATTAGTCACAAACCTAGTTTCTGTTCGTCGTCTTACTAGTGAGAACCCACTTACTATTGAATTCGACGGTGTTGGTTTTTCTGTGAAAGACGCTCGTACCCGGATGATCCTTCACCGATGTGATAGTCCCAATCAGCTCTACCCCGTGCACGTCGGAGCCTCCACCTCCACACCATTCGCCCTTTCCGCCGATGTTGACCTCTGGCATGCTCGCTTGGGCCACCCCAACCCCATAGTATTACGTCAAATTCTTAGGAGTTTCTCTTTCTCATGTAACAAGCTCGACAAGCACTCTTGTTAGGCCTGCCGCTTAGGCAAGCATGTTCGTCTTCCCTTTAGTGCGTCTACCTCAGTTTCCACTTTTCTGTTTCAATTGCTTCATAGTGATGTTTGGACGTCTCCCGTTGCGAGTAACATGGGCTATCTATACTACTTGGTGATCCTAGATGATTATTCTCATTATGTGTGGACTTCTCCTATTCGTCGTAAATCCGATGCTTTAGCCACACTCACCGCCTTTTATTCCTATGTCACTACCCAAATTGGTCGCCCCATACTAGCACTCCAAACTGATAACGAAAAAGAGTTTGACAATGTCGCTCTTCGCACACTTCTCGCCTCTCATGGCACCACCTTCCGTCTGACTTGCCCCTACACTTCTCAGCAGAACGGCCGCGCCGAGCGCATTCTCCGCACTCTGAATGACTGCGTTCGCACGTTACTCTTTCACTCTAACGTGCCCGCTCGGTTTTGGCCAGATACCCTCGCTACTGCCACTCTCTTAGTTAACATTCGTCCGTGTCGCCCTCGGTGGAACTATGCCCCACACCACCTTCTCTTCGGCACACCACCGTCCTATGATGGTCTCCGCATCTTCGGGTGTCTCCGTTATCCTAGCACCGCGTCCACCACGCCACACAAGCTCACACCACGATCCGTCCCATGCGTCTTCCTTGGCTACCCTCCTAACACCAAAGGTTATCGGTGCTATGATCCTGTCACTCATCGTGTGTACACCTCGAGGCATGTGTACTTTGTCGAGACGGTGTTCCCTTTTTTTAAGGTTCCTCCGGCTTCGGCCCCTTCGGAACCGGCCCCCGTGCCCCCCTCGTGGAGCGATGCACGGTGGCAACCCCCAGCGCCCCCCGGCACGGCGCCCTCTGCCACCACCACCTGGCTTCGTCACTCCCTCCCCCGAGGTTGAGTCCGAGTGGGCCCCCGGGTCCCCGTCTCCCTCGTATCAGGTTGAGCCCGGCACCCCGCCCGCCCACCCTGCGACGGGCTCGACGTCACCCTCTCCCGTCGCCTCCTCTGTCGCCGGCTTGGCCGCCGCCGTGGCACTCGTCGGCCCTGCTGCTCCACCACTTGGCGTGACTACCCATGCCTGAGCAGGAGTGCTTCGGCCCAGCACGCGCTACTCCGCCGATGAGTATGTGTGCGCCGCCTCGACATCGACGCCATCACCCGTCCCCACCTCCGCTCGCACCGTCCTTCGGGATCCCCACTGGCTAGCTGCAATGCAGGAGGAGTTCAACGCCTTACAGCGCAACCGCACGTGGCAACTTGTTCAGCGACCCCACCATGCCAACATCATCTCTGGCAAGAGGGTGTTTCGCCACAAGACTCGCCCGGACGGTTCTCTCGAGCACTACAAGGCTTGATGGGTGGTTCGTGGTTTTCGGTAGCGCGCGGGCGTGGACTTCACCAACACCTTCGCCCCGGTTGTGAAACCGGGCATGATCCGCGCCGTCCTTTAGCTGGCTGTCTCGCGCACCTGGCCTGTGCATCAGTTGGACGTTTCCAACGCCTTCTTGCATGGTCATCTTGCCGAGTAGGTGTTCTGTGAGCAGCCTACTGGTTTCATCGACGCCAAGCACCCCGACTTTGTATGCTTGCTCTCCCGCTCTCTGTACGGGTTGAAGCAGGCGCCTCAGGCTTGGTACCAGCGTATCGCAGCCTTCCTGCAGTCTCTAGGCTTTTGGTCCACTTGCTCCGATGCCTCACTCTTTGTGTATCATCAGGGAGCTGCACTGCATATCTGCTGCTCCACGTCGACAAGATCATCCTCACGACGTCCACCCCCGATCTCCTTCAGCGGCTGACTGCTCGTCTTCGTGATGAGTTCGCCCTCAAGGACTTGGGGCCCCTGCACTACTTTCTCGGCATCGAGATAATCCGCCGGGCTGACGGCTTCTTTTTGCATCAGCAGAAGTACGCCCACGAGCTCCTTGCGTGTGCCGGTATGCTTAACTGCAAGCCGGCGCCCACCCCCGTCGACACGAAGGCGGAGGTCTCTACTCTAGAGGGGTCTCTCGCGTCCGATGGAGAGTTTTATCGCTCTATTGTCGGTGCTTTATAGTACTTGACACTGACTCGCCCCGACTTGCAGTACGCTGTTCAGCAGGTGTGCCTCCATATGCACGCCCCACGTGACTCTCACTGGACTCTGGTGAAGCGTATTCTCCGTTACATACGTGGCACCATGTCCTTCGGACTCACCCTGACGGCCTCCACCTCCACCGACCTCGTGGCCTACTCGGATGCTGACTGGGCTGGCTGCCCTGACACGCGACACTCTACGTCAGGCTACTGCGTCTACCTTGGGCCCTCGTTGATCTCTTGGTCATCGAAGCGGCGGCCCACGGTCTCCCACTCCAGCGCCGAGGCAGAGTATCGCGTCATGGCCAATGCAGTGCCCGAGTGCTCTTGGATACATCAGCTGCTCCAGAAGTTGCTTTGTGATGTTCACAAGGCCACTCTTGTCTACTGTGATAACGTCAGTGCGGTCTATCTCTCCGCCAACCCGGTGCACCATCGACGGATGAAGCATATTGAGCTCGATATTCACTTCGTGCGCGAGCAGGTTGCCCTTGGCCGTGTTCGGGTTCTCCACGTGCAGACGATGCAACAGTTTGCTGATGTGATGACTAAGGGATTACCTACTCCCGTCTTCGAGGAGTTTCGGTCTAGTCTCTGTGTCTCCGGTGACGCTTCGACTGCGCGGGGGGGGGGGGGGGGGGTTGAGTATGTATTTTGTACTGCACGTGTATTGGAGTTGTGGCACACCTCCTAGTCTTGTATAGTTGAGCTAGAGGCCTTCCCTTGTATTATATATGAGTGCACCAGCACCCCATTCAATACAACGATTATTGTATTGCAAAACATCTCTCTACACCTCTCATTGAAACACTTGAGGGCTCATCTCTTGCTATAACAGCCCAATCATCTAGTGTCGACTGTGGACAAAATATCCAGCTGAGAGACGGCTGTGCAGGGCCTCTGAGAGACCGAGATCTCCACCTGAGTTCACTCCCGTTCCTAACCCTACCCGTTCCCGTGTGGTGCCACCGCGCCGCAACGGAGCGCCCCCATCGGCCGCCTCCCATTCACTCCAGCACATCCCCTCTCCCCACCACTACTGCCGGGGGCGTCGTGGGCAAAGCCTGTGTGCTGCAGCAGCAGCAATGACATTTCTCGTCGGCCAACGATTCCGTCAGGACAGCGGCGGTCCGTGATGGCCAGATCTATGACAGTGGTGCGGTGAGGCGGCGGCCAGGCAGGCATCATAGTTCGGCAATAGGTCTAGCGGCGGCGGCTTGGGCACCCGATCTGGGTCCAGATGGACTTCGATGGGCCGCACTTGCTGATGTCGTGTACCGTCCCATCAAAGGCATGCTGCCATTGGGATCGACCTGCACCATGAGGACGACGGGGGCTCCGGCCCTGGGCGTGGTGGTTGTGGCCACCTTCTTCGCCGGAGATGGTCAGCCTAAGGCTGGGTGGTCGGATCTCCAGATCCATCATCTAGTTCTGACTGCGAGTTGGGGAGACAGAGTTGCCAGTGAAAACCGAGCCGATGGCATCGTCATGTAACTTCTGTCGACCCTATTGTGCTGCTTCGGGGCAAACCCTAGGATCTGGTCATCCAGATCAGATGATGGCGGTACTGCGGTGTCGTTCCTTTCTTGGGAGCATCGTTTGTGGAGCAGCGCTGGAAGAGAGTGGAGAAGCACTGGAAGACAGTGGCAAAAGGTGGAGCGGCTAAGTCTTGCACGGAGCTTCGGTGGAGATGTCAAGTCATGCCTGGGTGACAGGTGCTACGTTGTGTCATGCCTGGTCAGAAGGTGCTACGCACGATAGATCTTTTAGAGTCTTCGCGTATGGATGAACGAGCGCAGGGAGGTGGCGTCGTTGGGCACTGTCACGGCGTCGACAGATGTCTGAAGTGGCAAGAATGATGTGTATCTCTATCCTGAAGATGGGTCAGCGGTCCGAGGATGATGGCGGCTTCTGGCTACTAAAACGTGTGCATGTGGTGCGCGCTTTAGGTTTGTTGCACCGACTGTTGGTTCCGATACGTTATGTGAAGGAAATATGCCCTAGAGTCAATAATACAATTGTTATTTTATATTTCCTTATATCATGATAAATGTTTATTATTCATGCTAGAATTGTATTAACCGGAAACTTGATACACGTGTGGATACATAGAAAAAATATTGTTTCCCTAGTAAGCCTCTACTAGACTAGCTCGTTGATAAAAGATGTTTAAGTTTCCTAACCATAGAGACGTGTTTTCATTTGATAAACAGGATCACATCATTAGGAGAATGATGTGATGGGTAAGACCCATTCGTTAGCTTAGCATTATGATCGTTCAGTTTTATTGCTATTGCTTTCTTCATGTCAAATACATATTCCTCCGACTATGAGATTATGAAACTCCCGGATACCGGAGGAATGCCTTATGTGCTATCAAATGTCACCATGTAACTGGATGATTATAAAGATGCTCTAGAGGTATCTATGAAGGTGGTTTTTGGGTTGACATAGATCGAGAGTAGGATTTGTCACTCCGAGTATCGGAGAGGTATCTCTAGGCCCTCTTGGTAATACACATCATAAGAAGCCTTGCAAGCAAAGTGACTAATGAGTTAGTTGCAGGATGATGTATTATGGAACGAGTAAAGAGACTTGTCGGTAATGAGATTGAACTAGGTATGAAGATACTGACGATCGAATCTCAGGCAAGTAACATACCGATGACAAAGGGAATAACGTATGTTGTCATAACGGTTTGACCTATAAAGAACTTTGCAGAATATGCACTACAAGAAATATGTCAACTTGTGACCTTCTGTCAGTGACCCTCGAAGAATTGGTCATAAATCTACAAGCATTTCAGACCAACTGGTGAAAAGTTGTTCGGGAGGCTCCAAACCCTAAACTATATCGACCATTTTGGTCAGAAAGGTCGTAATTTCCTTACACGAAATGGTCATAAAGCAGACAACACTGGTCCGCTGCCTTATTTCTAGCTGATCACGACCAATATAGATGGTCATAACCTTGTAGATTGCAGTGGATTGCTATGACTAGGCGCCACCTCATTAGTTTTGCCTATGTGTCATGTCCATGTGTCAATTTTTGCCCTAGGTTGTGAAGCAACCTATATTTCTGTCATTCCCAAAATTCCCAAAAAAATCTCATAGATTCTTTGGGTCATATCTTCGTGAAATATGTAAAAACATTTCCTTGCCTAGTCCAAAAATAATTCAAAAATATTCGTTTTCCTATTCTGTTCACAACATTACTTTGTGAAGGAAGTGCTATTTATATATTCTTGATTGCCCTCAAAATTTTGGGCACTCTTTCCTATCTAAATCATTGCCTCATGACAAAATTCAGCTCCCTTTTCCCAGTAAATCTTCCTCGGCAAATTTCCAAAGTTTTTGGCCATCTAGAAGCATTGTAAAGGAAGTACCATTTTTATATATCCAAATGACATGAAATTTATACAGTTCCTTCATATGGCATAATTATCACCCTCCTCCAAATTGCATCTCAGTCAAATCATCTATGTGAGCCCAGGTTCAATTTATATTTTAGGGCCAGATTGGCACATTGCATATCAAGTGTTATCTAGACCCCTCCTATTACCCTCAAACTTTTTTGGGCACTCTTCCATACCAAAATCATTGCCACATGATAATATTCTGCTCCATTTTCCTGGTAAATGTTTCTCAGAAGATTTCCAAAGTTTCTATCTCGAGGGAAGCTTTGTGAAGTAAGTACTAGCTAGGCTTACCCAAATGATCTGAAAATTTACCAGGGCATGACCATACCTATGCAACTTACCTACACCAAATTTGAGCTCATTTCATTTATCCAATTTCTCTTGCTAATTTTCTCAAGTTTCTGTCTAGAGAAGAGCATTGTGAAGGAAGTACCACTTTGGCATGTCCAAATGGTATTAATTTTCTACAGTGCTTTCCTATCCCAAATAATCATCCTCCACCAAATTTCAGCTCAATCCATTCATTATTTTGAGCCCAGCTTCAACATTCATATTTTTGTCCAGTGTGGTACTTTGCAAAGCAAGTACCACCTAGGCTCCTCCTTTTGAGCTAAAAATTTGTGAAGACAGTCTTCTTAGTAGATGATCATCCTCAGCCAAAACTCACGCCCATTGACCATGTGCATTTCCCATACCACAAATCAAAACTTGGCTGCTAATTCATGTTTGAACATAGTTTGGGCTCCTCATGAGAATCTTAGGTTGTAATTTTCTTCCTAGCACCTACCTGGGGAGTGCCCAACCCACTAGAGATGCCTAGGCTGCCCAGAGATAACACCACGGTCACGCGGTGACCACGCGGCGGGCATGCGAGTTTACGCGCTCTAGAGTTGTGGCCCTCGGCCGACGTCCAGACCTCGATGTATCGCCACCAAACCATGCATTTCTTATTAAATAGATATTTATGTAATTAGAAATGATTTTTTGAAAAAATAAAGAGCAAACTATAAGGCAATTGCAGTTCAAATTTGACTCATTTCCTATTGAATTGGCGGAATTTTATATTTTTCATGAGAGGTGGATCAAATTTTTTTACACCCAACCATTTTTTCAATTGTGCATTATATATGGCCTAATATTTTATAAAATTGATTTGGTCCAATTTTTGCAACATATATATGGTAGGTCCTTCACACAAAAAACTCATTTTGTGCACTCAAAAAATGGAAAATCTATTTTTCGTCCAAAGAAAAGAAAAACCTTCTTAGAAACATTATTTGCCATTTCAATATGCACCCTTGTGCACAATATTAAATTATTTGAACAAATTATGCCATGAATATGGCCATAAGATTGATCATTTGGCCTGAAGCCATGAATCTCCACACATAATAGCTCATTACTGAGAACACTTTTTTTAAAGGATTGTTGTATTACAAGTTTATTATCTTTCCTGGTAACTTGGTCACATATAATGACATAATGCAAAGGTTTTCCAATTTTTTGATTTTTTTTGATTTTTTTATGCCCGCTTCAAAATGCGGTCAAAATGGCGAGAATAATCGTTCCTAGCTAGTGGTTGGATCTTGAAAAACTTTTGGTGTTTCTCTTATTAAATAGATACTTATGTACCTAGAAATGAGTTTTGGAAAAAATAAAGAGCAAACTATAAGGCAACTGCAGTTCAAATTTGACCCGCTTCCTATTGAATTGGCGGAAATTTGTCTTTTTCGCGAGAAGTGGATCAAAACTTTTGACACGCAACCATTTGGTCAACTATGCATTAAATATGGCCTAATATATTATAAAATTGATTTGGTACAATTTTGCAACAAATATATGGTAGGTCCTTCACACAAAAAACTCATTTTGGGCACTAAAAATGGAAAATCTATTTTTCGTCCAAATAAAATGAAAACTTTCTTAAGCAACATTGTTTGCCATTCCAAGATGAACCCTTGTGCACAATATGAGATCATCTAAACAAACTATGTCATGAATGTGGCCATAAGATTGATCATTTGATTTGAAAGTCATGATTCTTCACACATGATAGTCTCATTTCTGAGAACACTTTTAAAAAGAATTGTTGTATTACAAGTTTATTATTTTTTCCTGTAACTTAGTCACATATAGTGACACAATGCGAAGGTTTTCCAATTTTTTGATTTTTTTTGAATTTTTTATCCCCATTTCAAAATGCGGTCAAAATGACGGGCATGACCGTTCCTAGCTAGTGATTGAATCTTGGAAAATGTTTGGTGTTTCTATGATTAAATAGATACTTATGTACCTATAAATGATTTTTGGGAAAAATAAACAGCAAACTATAAGGCAACTGTAGTTCAAATTTGACCCGCTTTAGGTGGATCGGCGGAAATTTGTCTTTTTCACCAGAGGTGGATAAAATCTTTTTACACCAACCATTTGGTCAATTGTGCAATAAATATGGCCTAATATATTATAAAAATTATCTGGTCCAATTTTGCAACAAATATATGGTAGATCGTTCACAAAAAAACTCATTTTGGGCACTCGAAAGATGGAAAATTGATTTTAAATGAAAACTCACTTGGGCAACATTGTTTGCCATTTTAAGATGCACCCTTGTGCACAATATGAGATCATTTGAACAAACTATGCCATGAATGTGGCCATAAGATTGATCATTTGACTTGAAAGCCATGATTCTTCACACATGATAGCTCATTTCCGAGATCACTTTTTTAAAAGAATTGCCGTATTACTAGTTTATTGTTTTTTTGGTAACTTGGTCACATATAATGACACAATGTGAAGGTTTTCCAATTATTATTTTTTTAAAGTTATCCCAGTTTCAAAATGCGATCAAAACGGCGGGCATGACCATTCCTAGCTAGTGGTTGAATCTTGGAAAACTTTTGGTGTTTCTCTGATTTAATAGATACTTATGTACCTAGAAATGATTTTTGGAAAAAATAAAGAGCAAACTATAAGGCAGCTGTAGTTCAAATTTGACCCGCTTCCAGCTAGATCGGCGAAAATTTGTCTTTTTCACCAGATTTGGATAAAATCTTTTGACACCCAACCATTTGGTCAATTATGCATTAAATATGTTCTAATATTTTAGTAAAATGACCTGGTCCAAACTTGCAACAAGTATTTGGACACTCGAAAAATGGAAAATCAATTTTTCGTCCAGAGAAAATGAAAACTTGCTTATGCAACATTGTTTGCCATTCCAAGACCATTGTGCACTATATGAGATCATTTGAACAAACTATGTAATGAATGTGGCCATAAGATTGATCATTTGGTTTGAAAGCCACGAATCTTCACACATGATAGCTCATTTCTGAGAACACTTTTTAAAAAGAATTGTCATATTATAAGTTTATTATTTTTTCTGGTAACTTGGTCACATATAATGACACAATGCGAAGGTTTTCCAATTTTTTTGATTTTTTATGCCCGTTTCAAAATGCGGTCAAAACGGTGGGCAAGACCGTTCCTAGCTAGTGGTTGAATCTTGGAAATTTTTTGATTTTTCTCCGATTAAATAGATATTTATGTACCTAGAATTGATTTTCGGAAAAATAAAGAGCAAAGTATAAAGCAACTATAGTTCAAACTTGACCCGCTTCCAGCTGGATCGGCAGGAATTTATCTTTTTCACGATAGGTGGATCGAAATTTTTTGACAGCCGACCAGTTGGTCAATTGTGCATTAAACATGGCCCAATATTTCAGAAAATTTATTTGGTCCAATTTTGCAACAAATATATGGTAGACCCTTCACAAAAAAACTCATTGTGGGTACTTGAAAAATGAAAAATGAACTTTTAGTCAACCACGACAATTTTTTTAGTCAACTACGACCTATTTAGAAGGTTGTCGGTGTCAAAACCGGCGGATCTCGGGTAGGGGGTCCCGAACTGTGCGTCTAGGCGGATGGTAACAGCAGACAAGGGACATGATGTTTTACCCAGGTTCGGGCCCTCTCGATGGAGGTAAAACCCTACTCCTGCTTGATTAATATTGATGATATGGGTAGTACAAGAGTAGATCTACCACAAGATTGGAGTGGCTAAACCCTAAAAGCTAGCCTCTGGTATGATTGTTGTTCTTCCTATGGACTAAAACTCTCCAGTTTATATAGACACCGGAGAGGGCTACTGTCGGTGTCAAAACCGGCGGATCTCGGGTAGGGGGTCCCGAACTGTGCGTCTAGGTGGATGGTAACAGGAGACGAGGGACACGATGTTTTTACCCAGGTTCGGGCCCTCTCGATGGAGGTAAAACCCTACGTCCTGCTTGATTAATATTGATGATATGGGTAGTACAAGAGTAGATCTACCACGAGATCAAGGAGGCTAAACCCTAGAAGCTAGCCTATGGTATGATTGTTGTAATGTAATGTTGTCCTACGAACTAAAGCCCTCCGGTTTATATAGATACCAGAGAGGGCTAGGGTTACCCAGAGTCGGTTACAATGGTAGGAGATCTACGTATCCGTATCGCCAAGCTTGCCTTCCACGCCAAGTAAAGTACCTTCCGGACACGAGCCGGAGTCTTCAATCTTGTATCTTCGTAGTCTTGGAGTCCGGCGGACATTGATAGTCCGGCTGTCCGGACACCCCCTAGTCCAGGACTCCCTCAGTAGCCCCTGAACCAGTCTTCAATGACGATAAGTCCGGCGTGCATAATGTTCGGCATTGCAAGGCGGGTTCCTCCCTTGAATAATCCAGAGAAGATCATGAACACCAGGATAGTGTCCGGCTCTGCAAAATAAATTCCACATTCCACCGTAGAGAGAATAAAATGTACACTTAGTTCAATCTGCTGACGTATTATGCGGCGTGACATCACACCGCCACCAGGCCTTTGTTTGAATTATCATACGACCTCAGCATGTTTAGCGAAGCGGTTTCCTTGGCACGTCTTGTCGAAGTAGAGATCGTGTTCCCCTTATTCCGGGATTCTCATCAATACGTGCGTGGGTAACCCAACCGCGCCATCGATGGTGGCGCTTGGGAGATAAGCGAGTTTTACCAGGCTGGTGGGGGACGCATAGTTTTGTCTGCCTATATATAAGGGATAAGGATTCACCTTCTCACCTACGCCTTCTTCCTCCTTTGCTTATCCATCCCCGCGAACTCAAGCTCCAACGCTCGAGCTCGCGCATCTCACCTCAACCTTCTCCGAATATGTCCGGAGCGGGAGGTAAATGGTTAGCCTCCACCGTAAAGGAGGAGGACATCACCAAGCTGCGCAGCGCCGGATACCTTTCCGGCAATATCGCGCATCGGCTGCCCGACGAGGGGCAGCTCATCCCTACCCCCGGGCCTCATGAGAGGGTCGTCTTCCTCCCCCACTTCCTCCGCGGACTGGGCTTTCAGCTCCATCCATTTGTCCGGGGGCTCATGTTTTATTACGGCCTGGATTTCCACGATCTGGCGCCGAACTTTATCCTCAACATCTCGGCGTTTATCGTCGTGTGCGAGGCCTTTCTCTGCATTTAGCCCCACTTCGGCTTGTGGCTCAAGACCTTCAACGTCAAGCCGAAGGTTGTGAAGGGTACGCAAGCGGAATGCGGAGGCGCTATGTTGGGCAAATTGCCCAACGTCCCTTGGCTAGAAGGGACCTTCGTGGACTCCGTCAAGGGGTGGCAATCGGGGTGGTTCTACATCACCGAGCTGCGCAAATCCACATGGGCAGCGGCCCCCGAGTTTAGATCTGGCATCCCCACGCAGCTCACCTCCTGGAAAGAGAAGGGCTTGCAGTGGGGGAATCCGGTGGAGGTGACGGGACTCCGAGCATGTATCAAGAAGATGATGAGCAATAGGCTCAGGCTCGTCGACGTGGTCCAAGTCATGCTCATCCGGTGGATCCTCCCATGCCAAGAACGGGCATTTAATTTGTGGGAGTTCAATCCGGAACAGCACCAGGCGCTAAACGGGCTCTTCGATACAACATACGAAGGCGCCTGGAGGGTGCTGTTCAAGGGCGCCGAAGCCCCCGCGTCCGCGACCAAAGACCGTGGATTCAGCTTGCAGAATCCAACTGACGAGGTAAGTGATTCAACCCCATTACGGGACACTTGTGATAATTAGATTGACTCTAGTGAGGTTTCATTCTGCCTCTTCCTTTGACAGGAATGGATGGAGAAGGCCAAGCTGCTCATCAGCCCGGCTCCCATGCCAGAAGACCCAACGAACGCCCGCTTAACAGGGCTGCTGGTTCCGGCACCGCATGTGGTGCCGGAGAAGAAGGCCAAGAAGGTGGCCACGGGGACTCGAAAGAGTTCCCGCAATCAGGCGTCTGACGACGACGAGGACTCCTCTCCCGAAGATGAGGAGGAGGAGTACTCTCTCCCGGAGGAGGGAGAGAAGAAAAGGAAGGCCTCCCCCATCGGGGGGGCCGAAGGGTCCAAGAGGGGGAGAACTATCCCCCCGGACAGTTCCGCCAACATCAGCGTTGGTGAGGATGAGCGGTCTCCAAGGGCCAGGCGTCCGGCAAGATCGTAAGTATCCGGATCCTTGATGTGTAATTTCTTTTATGTCGCATAGTATCCTTCTAACGCCGCATTCTGCCCGTAGTCCGGCCAATGATGATCTCCCCAATTCATCGAGCGGGTCATTGGCCTCGTCGGATGTGAATTCCATCCCGACTGCCTCCACCCCACGCGCCAACGAGGACGCCGAGGTGGGATCCCAGAGAGGGACCCATCAGGAGGAGGCTCCGGAGGCGCCGTCAGGCAGCCCCCCGGACTTCGTGTCGGACTCTACATCGGAACCCGCAGTGGTTCCAGAGTCCGGCAAGCGGCCCCTTCGAAAGAAGGGCAGGACCGTGACGCCTCCGGCCTCCGTCCAACCGGAGGCGCCGGATAACCTGCTGGAGGTGCTTAAAGGCGCTTCCATCGAGGAAGAACACCGCACTATCATGAGTGCGGTGATTAAGAAAATTCAGCTCGCAAAGAGCGGGCTGACCGAAGCCTGCAGCAGCCTTTTAACGGGCTTTGAGGTAAGAAGTTAAAATTATGTAATGTAATACCGCATAGACAGTAGCCCCTGATGCTTGGTTCGGTGTTCAGAAAGAAAAGCCGGACTAAGGATCTATAACAAGATATACGCAGGGTTGCCTAAAATATGTCAATATGGGTTTGCAGGCTGCACTGCTGACCTCTGCCGCACTAACGGCGGAGGTTGACGTGCTAAAGAAAGAACTCGAGCGGTCCGAGCGAGAGCTCGGCCATGCAAAGAAGCAGCTCGAGGAAAAAGAAAGTGAGTAACACCTCTTTGAGCAAGTACCTTACAGAAAAGGATTTTGGTTGCAAATAAAATTAACAAGGATAATATGTGTATTGCAGGGGCCACTAACGAGGTGGCAGCCCTGCGGGATGCTGTGTCCGCGGCCGAACACAATGCGGCCGCAGAACGGACTGAGCGAGGAAAGCAAGAGGCACGTGTGGCGGAAGTTCGACAAGAGCTCCAGGTTCTCATGGAAAAACATGAGAGTTTGGAGCGTGACTCCAAGACTCGAGAGTCCGAGCTTGCCTCGGCTCTCGAAAGTGCCAAGTCCGCCAAGGATGAGGCCCATAAGGCCCTTGAGGAGGTTGAGGACATAAAGAAGATAGCGGCGGGTAAGGCGTTTTTCATGCAAAGCAGGCATGTTAATGTGAACTACCTGATACTTACCCGAATTCGGATCTCTCCAGGGGCGTTTGCAGATCTGTCGCGTAGTGCGTCTGATGCCGCCGCATTCTATCGTGGCGAGGAGGGGAGCTCGACGGAGAAGGTCTTCTGGTCTCAGTATACTGAGGCCGGCCATCCGGTGCCCCTAAGCGACCAGCTGAAGCAGCTGGTCGAACTCCACAAGGTAGCTGAGGAGGCCATGAAGGGTCTCATAGTCCGGCTATGGCCTGGACAGGCCATGCCTGGTAGCTACTTTGGCCTCGTGCGGCGGCTGGTGGATGCATGCCCCAGGCTGGATGTAGTTAAGCACTCCGCCTGTATCGAAGGTGCTCGTCGGGCCCTTGCCCGCATAAAGGTGCAATGGGGCAAATTGGATGCGGAGAAGCTTCTCACGGACCCACCGCCACCGGGCAAGGAGTATCGCACGCCGGAGAAGTATTATAAAATTGTCCCGAAGGGAGCCTGCAATATTGCAGATGAGTTCTCCCGAAATGTAATCTTTGAGTGAACTCGCTGTTTATTTATCCTGTGCGCTGAAAACTTCGTTCATATGCGCCATGAGCAACGCTTGTTTAATTTAAAATATTACCTTCTGTGCGGCCGTTTATAAAATCTGAGAGATGGCAACTCGTTGGCTTCAGCCCCCAAGCCACAAGTGCTGGGGTGTTCAGTGATAAACTTGAGCACTCTTGTTCCCATTTTTGGGTCCATCTAGGGAGGCGCTCAACACGACGAACAAGGCAACCGGACTTATAATGCTTGAACACTCTCACTTAGCCATAGAATTCTATAATTTTAAATTTCGGCGAAGCCCCTGGTATTCGGAAGACCGAATCCGGGGCGCTATCCACGCCTTCATCGGACATAATCCGGAACTTCGCTCGAAGCAGCGTGAGTCTTTAAGGACCCGAAAAAACCTCTCGAACAGCGACCAGTCTCTCGCCTTATCATGCCAGTCAGTTTTAGCTTTCTCCACTGAGGCGTTAACCCAGCTCAACCGGGGCACAATCGCAGTGGTTCTCCCAGTGCTACCTTAGCCGACAGAACGGAAACGTAAGGTGCCAAACATGGGAGCCGGGCAAACCCAACTATTGACCCAAGACATGATTCGGAGCCGATTCATATAATGCTATAAGTTCGGGGTGCCGCACTTGTGAAAGTGTTCGGACTTTATCACACCATAGAGTGGGGAACATAAGCCCCTGGTGTATTATGCCGTACCAAAATATACGGGTGCTAGATGTCATATAATGAGCATATATATATATAATGTAATGCAATTGCGATCATAAAGGTGCTGCATTATTAATGAAAGAAAAAGTCTGCTAGTAGAGCGGACTGATACAAATAGTGCGGTAAGCAAGGGATTTGGACTAAATAAACATGTCCCCCTCCAGGGATAAGCTGCGGATTTGGTGTATATAATTGAATTTAATGCTCGTAATTCAGACCACCTGAGTGTTCGACGCGGCCTTCTTTGGTCCCTGACTGTTGCATCATGAGTTCGGCAGGTTCACCGCCGGACAGGGCTTCTGGTTAACAGAGTCCTGTGTACAAGAAAGAAGAAAAATAATAATAAAAGAAAGAGAGGCACATTTGCGAGCCCCTGGTGTGGTCGAACCGCACTCTGGGCCTGTTGTGATCGTGCCCCCTCCCCTGTGCCCATGGTATCTCCAAAGTGTAATGATGTACGCGGAGTGTTATTCTTGCGATCATACGCGGGCGAGGGTTGGGGCCGCATTGCTACGCGTGCTCTGATCGCGCCAGGTGGTCTTGGTTGATATTGCTCCGGGCGCGCTTTGCTGTATCCGGCCGTTTAACGGCCGGACTTGAGAATTGCCTTAGAAGGCTGCTCTGTACTTCTGCCGCGAGAGCCGCTGTATGTTCCTTCGTTCGGAGGGAGCGTTCCATATTCCCATTGACCGTGATGACTCCAAGAGGGCCTGGCATCTTGAGCTTTAGGTATGCATAGTGCGGCACCGCGTTGAATTTGGCAAACGCGGTTCGTCCAAGCAAAGCGTGATAGCCGCTGCGAAACGGGACTATGTCGAAGATTAACTCTTTGCTCCAGAAATTATCCGGGGATCCGAAGACCACTTCCAGTGTGACTGAGCCTGTA
Source organism: Triticum timopheevii (assembly GCA_963921465.1). NCBI lineage: Eukaryota > Viridiplantae > Streptophyta > Magnoliopsida > Poales > Poaceae > Triticum > Triticum timopheevii. The sequence goes on from OY997262.1 coordinate 417,676,438, forward strand.
CAGTTGGCTTCCACTCCTGGTATGACACCTTTAAAGGTTGTCTTTGTAGGTTTAATCCTTGATGGGTCTATGCCCATTTTGCGCACTGTATCCTGATAAAGCAGGTTCAGGCTACTGCCGCCGTCCGTCAGGACTCTCGTGAGGTGGAACCCATCGACGATTGGGTCTAAGACCAATGCGGCGAATCCGCCATGGCGTATGCTGGTCGGATGGTCTCTTCGATCGAAAGTGATCGGACAAGAGGACCATGGGTTGAACTTTGGGGCGACTGGCTCCATCGCATAGACGTCCCTTAGTGCGCGTTTCCTCTCCCTCTTGGGTATGTGGGTCGCGTATATCATATTCACCGTCCGTACTTGTGGGGGAAAACCCTTCTGTCCTTTGTTGTTCGGCGGCCGGGTCTCTTCCTCGTCGTCTCTATTTAGCCCCTTGTCATTGTTTTCGGCAATTAACCGGCCTGCTTGAACACCTAGCAATCTCTATTGGTGTGGTTAGCTGGATTTTCAGGGGTGCCATGTATCTGGCATGAGCGGTCGAGTATTCGGTCTAGGTTGGACGGACTCGGAATGGTTCTTTTAAATGGCTTCTTCCGTTGACCGGGTTTAGAGCCTCGGAATCCGGCATTGACCGCCGTATCCTCCTTATCGTCGCCGTTAATTCGGCGCTTGTTTTTGTTTCGACGTGACCTGCCGTTGTTGTCCTTAGTATCCGGACTGCCAGAATTTTTATGGAGATTGTTGCTGCGGGCTAGCCAGCTGTCCTCTCCCGCACAAAAGCGGGTCATTAACGATGTGAGGGCTGCCATGGATTTCGGCTTTTCCTGCCCAAGGTGCCAGGCTAGCCATTCGTCCCGGATTTTATGTTTGAAGGCTGCAAGGGCCTCTGCGTCCGGACAATCGACGATTTGATTTTTCTTCGTCAAGAACCATGTCCAGAATTGTCTGGCCGATTCGTCTGGCTGCTGAATGATGTGGCTTAGGTCATCGACGTCTGGTGGTCGCACATATGTGCCTTGGAAGTTATCAAGGAATGCGGCCTCCAGGTCCTTCCAACACCCAATTGACTCTGTGGGCAAGCTGTTAAGCCAATGCCGAGCTGGTCCTCTAAGCTTGAGTGGGAGGTACTTTATGGCGTGGAGATCGTCGCCGCGGGCCATATGGATGTGGAGAAGATAGTCTTCGATCCACACCGCGGGGTCTGTTGTGCCATTGTAAGATTCGATGTTTACGGGTTTAAACCCTTCGGGGATCTGATGATCCATTACTTCATCAGTGAAGCATAACGGGTGTGCGGCGCCCCTGTATTGAGCAATATCGCGACGCAGCTCGAGAGAGTGCTGTCTGCTGTGTTCGGCCCGACCGGGGTTATTGTATCCGGCACGACGGTATTCGTCATGGGTCGTAGGGCGCCCACGTGATCCATAGATGGATCTAGATTGCCTTGCTTTGTCCTCCAATATGTCTCGCAAGCCCGGCGCGTTCTCTCTTGGCTTCATACTTTTGGAGCGATGCCGGGGTATGGTCTTGGCTGGGGGCCTAGATGCCTCTCTGTCACGACCACGGGGTGGTCGGTCAGCCATATCGTGCGCTGGTGATCGACGTACATATGCTTCCTCCTCTAATCGGGGGAGCAGCTTGCGTTTTGGGTAACTTTTCGAGGGACGTTTGAGTTTATACTCTTCGGCCGCGAGGACCTCGGTCCATCGATCGGCCAGCAGGTCCTGATCAGCTTGAAGCTGCTGTTGCTTTTTCCTTAGGCTATTTGCTGTGGCGATAAGCCTGCGCTTGAAGCGCTCTTGTTCGACGGGATCCTCGGGTACGACGAAATCGTCATTGTTGAGGCTTGCTTCGTCTTCAGAGGGAGGCATATAATCACGATCCTCAACCTCTTCGTCTGCCGCCCCCTCATGAGGGCTTGCTTCTGCATCCTCCTGCGCTGAGTCTTGCTGGAGGGGATTGTCTTCGGCACTTTCTGGAGTATTATTATCTCCTGTGCCGGAATCTCCATTTTTGCTGTGGCGAGATTTAGAGCGGCGCCGCTGACGCTGGCGCTTGGGCTGTTTCTTTAAGGGATCTGCCTCCGCTGTTTCTTCGCCGTCCCCATCTTTTGGGGTATGCACCATGTATACGTCATATGACGAGGTGGCCTTCCAGTGCCCTGTGGGCGCTGGTTCTTGTTTGTTTCCGGCATCGTCGTCCATAGCATCGATGTCTTCGGAGTCGTAGTCTAGCATGTCGGTTAGATCGTCGACAGTGGCTATAAAGTGGGTGGTGGGTGGGCTCTGAATTTCTTCATCGTCCGCATCCCAACCATCCTGGCCATAATCCGGCCAGGACTCTCCTGATAACGAGAGATGCTTTAGTGAATTCAAGATATCGCCAAAAGGCGAGCATTGGAAGATGTCCGCGGCGGTGAATTCCATAACCGGCGCCCAATCTGGATCGATTGGTAGGGGCGCGGGAGGTTCGGAGTCCGGCGAGGAGTCCGGCGCCTCGGAATCACGAGTTTCGCAGGGGACAAGATGAGTGTTCGGCTCCATCGCCGTGGATGTTGAAGCCCCCAGGGCGGCGTCTATCCACCGACCCTCGATCTGGGCGATCGGCTCTGGGCTAATGGCCGAAGCGGATCCGTGTGCGGCCACCAAGGCACTGTTTGGCGGTAGAGCTAGATCATGCCCATCGTCACAGTGCGGCGCGCTTGGCTGTGGCTCGAGTCCGTCGAGGATCAAGTCTCCGCGGACATCGGCCGTGAAGTTTAAGCTTCCAAATCTGACCTGACGGCCAGGGGCGTAGCTTTCGATCTGCTCCAAATGGCCAAGTGAATTGGCCCGCAGGGCGAAGCCGCCGAATACGAAGATCTGTCCGGGGAGAAAAGTCTCACCCTGGACAGCGTTGCAGGTTGAAGGCGCCATCAAGCCTATCGGTGACGACACAGAGGAACTCTCAATGAAAGCACCAATGTCGGTGTCAAAACCGGCGGATCTCGGGTAGGGGGTCCCGAACTGTGCGTCTAGGCGGATGGTAACAGGAGACGAGGGACACGATGTTTTTACCCAGGTTCGGGCCCTCTTGATGGAGGTATAACCCTATGTCCTGCTTGATTAATACTGATGATATGGGTAGTACAAGAGTAGATCTACCACGAGATCAAGGAGGCTAAACCCTAGAAGCTAGCCTATGGTATGATTGTTGTAATGTAATGTTGTCCTACGGACTAAAGCCCTCTGGTTTATATAGATACCGGAGAGGGCTAGGGTTACACAGAGTCGGTTACAATGGTAGGAAATCTACGTATCCGTATCGCCAAGCTTGCCTTCCACGCCAAGTAAAGTACCTTCCGGACACGAGCCGGAGTCTTCAATCTTTTATCTTCGTAGTCTTGGAGTCCGGCGGACATTGATAGTCCGGCTGTCCGGACACCCCCTAGTCCAGGACTCCCTCAGCTACGGTTACACAGAGTCGGTTACAATGGGAGGAGATCTTCATATCGTATCACCAAGCTTGCCTTCCACGCCAAGGAAAGTCCCATCCGAACACGGGACGGAGTCTTCAATCTTGTATCTTCATAGTCGGGGAGTCCGGCCAAAGGTCTTAGTCCGGCCATCCGGACACCCCCTAATCTGGGACTCCCTCAGTAGCCCCTGAACCAGGCTTCAATGACGACGAGTCCGGCGCTCAAGTTGTCTTCGGCATTGCAAGGCGGGTTCCTCCTCCGAATATTCCATAGAAGATGTTGAACACCAGGGTAGTGTGCGGCTCTGCAAAATAAGTTCCACATTCCACCACAGAGAGAATAATATTTGCATCAATCGGATCTGCTGACGTATTCCATAGCATGACGTCACGTCCAGGCCTTCATTCGAATCGTTTTATTGTCCCACCTCAGCGCGTTTAGCGAGGCTGTTTCCCTGGCACGTCTTGTCAAAGTAGAGATCGTGTCCCCTTATTCTTGGATTCTCATCAATACGGGCGTGGGTAACCCAACCGTGACTTAGGTATGACTCCCTAATTGAAAGCGAGTCTCAAACAGTTACGGGGAGGGCTCTTGGTATTTACCTCCTTTATAAAGGAACCAAGGCCCGGCTCCCTTCTTCTCAAACCAATCAAATCCGCCCCTCGCTTCGAGTTCCAACACCCAAAGCTCTAGTTTTAGGCGCTTCGGACTTTTGACGATGTTCGGCTCCGACCTTCGAGGCCGGTGGATGCCTTCCTCCATTACGGAAGAAGATGTGCGAAAGCTGAGAGATGCCAGGTATCTAACCGGAGAAATCTCGCATAGACTGCCTGCTCAAGGGAAAGCTATTCCCGCTCCCCAGCCCGGTGAAAGCGTGGTGTTCGCATCTCACTTCCTTCGGGGGATAGGTTTCCCGATCGATCCCTTCGTGAGGGGGCTTATGTTTTACTACGGGCTGGAGTTCCACGATCTAGCTCCGGACTCCATCCTCCAGATCTCATCATTCATTGTCGTGTGCGAGGCCTTCCTCCATATCACTCTTCACTTCGGATTGTGGCTAAAAACCTTCAAAGTGGAACCGAAAATGATCGAGGGGCAGCACGCTGAGTGCGGAGGAGCTATAATAAGCAAGATGGACGACGCTCCATGGCCCGAAGGCTCTTTTCAAGAGGAGCTCGGCTTATGGCAACGGGACTGGTTTACATCACAGCCCCCAGGGGCACCACATGGGTGGCACCACCTACTTTTCGCTCGGGTCCCCCACCACGGCTGGCGTCATGGGTTAATGAAGGACTTATCTGGGGGCCGCCCAAAGACGTGCCCTTGCTGCAGGGTCGTATTCGAGATCTCCTAGAAAGAGATATCAATTTGACCGTAGTGGCGCAAGTCATGGTGATTCGCCGCACACTGCCCTGCAAACGTCGACCTCTCCGCCTGTGGGAGTTCAATCCGGAGGGACCACAAGTCCTACAACATTTCATGGGAATGACACCCGTGGAGATGTACAAATTGTTCTTCGGATCACAAGCAAGGTGTCCGGATTTGTCCGAGGACGCAGGTCTGAGCTGCAATCGCCCGGATGCTAAAGTAAGTAGCCCCGTATTTGGACACACCATCCATATTTTTTTTATCAAAATTAACCTTTAGTAGAGTTGCCCTTTGAACAGGAGTGGATGGCAAAGGCAAAGCTTATCAGGTGTCCAGCCCCCCTGCTCGAGATCGTGCCGAATCCCATGCTGACCAGGATGCTGGAGGTCGCGCTTTCGGCGGAAGGCGAAGGGGGAAACCAAGGAGCTACCGCCTCCGCGAAGGAGGCTGTTAGGAAGGGAAGGATCGAAAATTCCCCCGACCAGGGAAAGAAAAGGACTGCCTCTGAAGGCCCGGTGGTGATAACCTCAAAGCGGGGAAAGAAATCTTCGCTAGAGGGTTCGGCACCGGAGAATGCCTCGGCCGAATCGCCCCCTAAAGGGGACCCGTTCTCCCCCGAGACGTAAGTGAAGGGAGGGGTTCCATAATGAATCACACTCCTGTTTTATTCCTGAGGAAAATAACCGAAACATTATCTTGCAGTTCGGATCTCAACCCTTCTCAGCAAAGCTAATCTTCAGGCGATCTTCGTCCAGAGATGATAGAGAGCGAAACGCCTCCCCTTGTTGCACCGTCTCACGAGGCTGGCGACCCCGAGGTATTGTCTCGGAGGGTTTTTCCAAGTCCGGACCCTGGAAAAGGTCGTCAGGCTAGTCCGGCACCCTGTGGCGCACCGTCGGAGGGGCTGAAGGATCTGCTTGGTAGGGCGTCCATCTCAGAAGAACAGCGTATGTTGATGAATACGGTGATTGGAAGGATTTCATCCGCGGAAAGCGGATTGTACGAGGCTGCCAGGAGTTTACTAACAGGCTTTGAGGTACGTAAAAAGGTGTACCTTTTGGTGGAGTCGCATATTAAATATGCCCTATATGAATAGTAGCCCCTGAGACTCTGTGTGTCGTCACGAGTGACGGCGCATAGAGGATCATAACCCCAGGTATAATATGTCGCCTATTCCATGAAGGTGGTGAGGCGTTCGGTGGCTAGCCGGACTGATGAATCTGCCGAACTAAAGCGGCAACTTGACATAGCAGATGCCGACATCGCGCTTGTAAATAAGCGGCTAGACGAGGCTCAAGGTATGTTCAAAAGACACCCCGTGATAAGAGCTCAATTCTCGGGCCTTATATATATGTGCTTGATGTAGATGGTGCTGCTGCCATGGAGAACCTTCGGGCGGAACTTGCCCGAGCCAAGGAGCAAGCAAGGAAAAGTGATGCGGCTGCCGTTAAAGCGGCTGAAGAGCTAAAAGCCAAACAGGCTGCTCACTGCCAGAGCAAGAAGGTAATAGCCGAGATGGCCATAAAATTAAAGGATGCTACCGACTGCTGTAAATTTCTCGAACAGGAAGATAGGGCGGCTCATAAGGACCTTGAAAAGAGCACTGCCGAAGCCAAGGATACTTGCTCTGCAATGAGAGCGATGAAGGAGGAGCTGCGTCAGGCCGGAGATATCACGGCTGGAAGCCTTATATGCTGCGGATGAAGTTCAGAGACCCCAAGTATGCTCCATTAGACCGGTAGTGGAGTGCGGAAAACGCTTATCTGGATTTGGCAGCAAGTGCGGCGGACGTGACCGAACACTTCCGCAGCCGAGGTGACCATGGATTGGAAGAGCTTTTTTGGTCGCAGTACCACAATCCAGAACGACCACTGTCAGTATCCGACCGTTTGGCCGCCTGGGCGGAGCTGAACAGGTTATCCGGACTCGCCATGAGGTATGTTGCGAGTCGTCTGTGGCCGGAGAAGCCGGAGCCGAAGAGTTATTTTGGCTTGGTGCAGCAGTTCCTTGGTTCGGTGCCACATGCTGATGCAATGAAGAGGTCGACGTGCATAGAGGGTGCACAGATGGCTCTTGCCCGTGTCAAAATATACTGGGCAGATATGAAGGCCAGTATTGTTGCGTCCCGGGATTCGGACAAAATCCGAGTACCTGCCAAGCACTATTTTGAGGAAGTTCTTCCTGGCGCTCATGTAATAGAGTCGTAGTGCTCGAAGGATGTTGTGTTCGAATAGTTTATACTATTTGTAAAACGATTTTTTTATGAAAAAAGCTTTTTATACTTGTGCTTGCAAGAATCATGATGCCTCCTGTGCGGCCGTTTAATGTATATATTTGTATATAACCTGAAAGATGGCAGTCGTTGGCTTTAGCCCCCACGCATAGAATGCGGGGGTGTTCACAAAAAGGCGCCTTTTCACACTTAATCCAACATCTGGGTCCTACAAAGGAGGTGGTGGCGCGGCGAACTAGGCAACCATACTATAATGCTTTATCACTTTCACTTAGCCATAGGAGTTTGACAGTGGGGCTACTGAATAGCCCCTAGGGGAACCGCACTCACCCGAATTCGGGGCGCGAGCGTGCCTGACCGGGAAGCGGCCCTTCGTTAATGCGGAGGAATCCTAAAGATTCCGAAAGTCATCGAGTGGTTGACCAGTCTCTCGCTATATCATGACAGTCAGCTTTCGGCTTTCTCTACTGAGGTGCTCACCTGGCCGAACCGGGGCACAATCGCAGTAGTTCTCCTGGAGCCGTGTTAGCCGATATAACGGAACGTAAGGCAGCAAAACTCAGGAGCCGGGCAAATCCAACATTTGACCAAAGACATGATTCGGAGCTGATGCATATCGGGCCAAACTCGCTACGCCGAACACTCCCTAAGGTATTCGGTCTTTATGAGGATGGGCCGAAATAGAGCCCTTGGTAAAAAAGCCCCTAGTGTCCAGGTACGCGCAAAAATTCTGGCGTTGCCACATGCTAAGACTCCAGCCTCCTCCTCGGTTATAGAGAAAACCGGGGGATGTTATCAACAAGAGACAGTAAAAAAAGTTTACGTAGGGTCTTAATCTGAAAAGAATCCTTGAAACGGGTCCCTGCTGCACGTCTGCGCCTGTGTCTCCGTTGTGCCGTATCCTGGATGGGCGTAGCACGATGTTCGTCTGCGAAAGAGAGGAACTTAGTAAAAAATAAGCGTGCGAGAAATCTATATTGAAATAAACAAAATATAGTTGGAGCAAGAGTTGAGCCGTATTGTCTCCGGGCGTGAGCATACGGAGCCCCTTGTACGGGGATATGCGGCTATTAAGCATGTTTACGCCAGACTCGTCGAGCCGTGTCCGGGATAGCAGGGCTGGATTTGTGGGCGGCTGTCCAGGCAGCCGCACATTGCCCATACTTTGGGGGTCAATTTATGTTCCCCTGTAATGAAATGATGCCCTTTGGGCCGGGCATTTTGAGTGTAAGGGATGCATAATGCGGTATTGCGTTAAAGCGGGCGAAAGCTTCACGTCCCAGTAGCGCTTGATAGCGACTTACGAATGGGGCGATGTGGAATGTTAGCTTTTCACTTCAGAAGTTGTCGGGTGATCCGAACGTGACTTCTAACGTAAGGGAACCCATACTTGGGGTATCCGGGCCTGGCGTGACTCCTTGAAAGGAAGTGTTGCCAAGGTGGATTATAACTGGGTTTACCCCGAGTTTGCAGACTGTGTCCTGATATAACAGGTTCAAGTCGTTGCCACCGTCCATAAGGGCATTTGTAAATTGGAGTCTGTTAATAATTGGATTTACGACCAAGGTAGTCCAGCCTGCGTTCCGGTCTCCTCTGGAGTAATCCCGATGATCGAAGGTGATTGGTTGTAACAACCAGTGGGGTTGCTCCTCTGGGGCTGGCCGTATGGCGCGTGTCTTCGTAGGTGCCGTTCTGCTCTTCCCTTTTGTCACATGAAGTAGATTTACTGTCTTGACTTCTTGTGGGAACTTCTTTTGTTCTCCGGTGTTCTGCTTGTGGGGTGCATCGTCATCTTCGCTTGGTGTATCGAGCCCCTTGTGTTTGGCCTTGAGTTTGCCGGACTGCTTAAAGACCCAACAATCTCTGTGGGTATGGTTTGCATGTCTCCCAGGAGTGCTGTGGATTTGACATATTTTGTCCAAGATTTTTTTGAGGTTGGATAGCTCGTCCCTATCGTCTTTGGGGGGCGGCTGTTTCTGATTTTGCCGAGAGCTTTTGAATCCGGCGTTTACTGCCGTGCTCAACGGGCTGTTGTCCTTGATCCGCCACGGTTCTTTGTTACGGCGCGGCTTCCCGTTCCCATCTCTGGGTTCGGACGTATTCGGGTCGCTGGTGCTGCTTCTTGCCAACCAGCTATCCTCTCCTGCACAAAAGCGGGTCATGAGGCTTGTTAACACAGCCATTGTTCGCGGTTTTTCTTGGCCGAGGTGTCTGGCGAGCCATTCGTCTCGGATGCTATGTTTGAAAGCTGCTAGGGCCTTTGCGTCTGGACAGTCGACTATCTGATTCTTTTTGATAAGGAATCTGTTCTAGAGCTTCCGGGCTGACTCTCCGGGCTGCTGAGTTATATGACTCAGATCATCCGCATCCGGGGGTCGGACATAGGTCCCTTGAAAATTTGCCCGGAAAGCAACCTCAAGCACTTCCCAACTTCCCATGGTGTTTTCGGGAAGGCTTTTAAGCCAATGCCGTGCTGGCCCTTTGAGCTTAAGGGGTAAATATTTTATGGCGTGGAGGTCATCTCCTCTGGCCATGTGTATGTGGAGGATGTAGTCCTCGATCCAGATTCCAGGGTCTGTTGTTCCGTCGTATGCTTCTATGTTCACGGGCTTGAATCCGGATGGAAATTCATGGTCCAGCACCTCATCGGTAAAACATAGGGGGTGTGCGGCACCCCTGTATTTAGGCGTGCCGCGATGTTCGGGTATGTTTTGCGTTGCATCGCTCACTGGAGCTTGCTTTCTTGGCCTATAGATGGATCTGGTTGGGCCAGTTTTTTGATGTGAATTCTTGGACGGATCACGCGCCATATTGAGTGCGGCGTCCTTTGATGTGTGAGATTGATCGTAGGGTCGTCTATCCGACCTTGTGGCTTCCTTATTTTTTGACTGTGGGGGCTTTATGGCCTCTTCATCAAATTCCGGTAGTAGTTTCCACTTCGGATAGCTCTTTGTGTGACGACTGTTGCCGTACTTGTGTGCGGTATTGAGTACTTTGCCCCATCTGATCCTGAGTGCGTTTTCCGCTGTTTTGAGCCTCCGCTTCTGCTTTTTCAGGCTACGTGCAGTGGCAACGAGCCTTTGGTGGAGGTTCTGATGTTCCAGCAATTTGTCTGGCGTGAGGTCATCCGGGCTATTATCTTTCCCGGGGATTGGTTGTTCGGATTGTCCGCCCTGTTTGGACGGATGCTCGACGGCATGTTCGTCTTCCGTTGATTCACCCTGCTCTATGGCTGGGTCTTTGTCGAGGTGGGGCTTGGCCTTGCGCTTACGCCGCCGCTTTGATTGTTTTTCGAGGGAGCAATCCCTGGCCACATCCTTTTGATCCTCGTTGTCATTTCTGTTAGGTGTGTCCACCATGTATACATCGTATGATGAGGTGGCTTTTCGGCGCCCTATAGGTGCTGGTTCCTGATCGTCTCCTTTATCGGCGTCCATACCGTCGATATCTTCGGAGTCAAAATCGAGCATGTCGGTTAGATCGTCGACAGTGGCTACCAAGTGGGTGGTGGGTGGGGTTTGAAGTTCTTCGTCGTCCGCATCCCAACCACCCCGACCATAGTCCGGCCGGGGTTCTCTCGACAAAGAGAGAGACTTTAGTGAATTTAGAATATCGCCAAAGGGCGAGACCATAGTCCGAGGCAGTGAACTCCATGACCGGAGCCCAATCGGGCTCGATTGGAAGAGGTGCGGGATATATGGAGTCCGGAGCGGAGTCCGGCACCTTGGAGTCACGGACCCTGCGAAGGGCTAGGCTGGTATCCAGCTCTATCATCGTAGAGGTTGCGGCTTCCGAGGCAGCGTCCAACCGTCCATCCCCGACTAGCGCAGTGGGCTCCGAGCTAATGGTCGGAGCGGACACCTGAGCGACGCTCTGGGCGTTGTCCGGCGGCAGAGCTAAATCATGCCCATCGTGACAGTGCGGCACGCCTGGTTGTGGCTCGAATCCGTCGAAGATCAAGTCCCTGCGGATGTCGGCCGTGTAGTTTAAGCTTCCAAACCTGACCTGATGGCCAGGGGTGTAGCTTTCGATCTCCTCCAGATGGCCAAAGGAGTTGGCCCGCAGTGCGAAGCTGCCGAATACGAAGATCTGTCCGGGGAGAAAAGTCTCATCCTGGACCGCGTCGCGACTGACGAGCGAAGAAGCCATCGGGCCTAAAGGCGATGACACAGAGGAACTCTCAATGAAAGCACCAATGTCGGTGTCAAAACTGGTGGATCTCGGGTAGGGGGTCCCGAACTGTGCGTCTAGGCGGATGGTAACAGGAGACAAGGGACACGATGTTTTTACCCAGGTTCGGGCCCTCTCGATGGAGGTATAACCCTACTCCTGCTTGATTAATATTGATGATATGGGTAGTACAAGAGTAGATCTACCACGAGATCGGAGTGGAACCCTAAAAGCTAGCCTATGGTATGATTGTTGTTCTTCCTATGGACTAAAACTCTCTGGTTTATATAGACACCGGAGAGGGCTAGGGTTACACAGAGTCGGTTACAATGGGAGGAGATCTTCATATCGTATCACCAAGCTTGCCTTCCACGCCAAGGAAAGTCCCATCCGGACACGGAACGGAGTCTTCAATCTTGTACCTTCATAGTCCGGGAGTCCGGCCAAAGGTCTTAGTCCGGCCATCCGGACACCCCTAATCTGGGACTCCCTCAAAGGTCACAACATTGTTCGTGTGTACTGCATTTTGGTTGGTCCTTTGGCGCTTCACATGGATCGTGAATGGAACACCGTCGGATGCTCGCAAATCTAATGGTAGTCCTCACCCCAAGCCCACCTAAGCCAAAACACTCATCCCCATCGCTCAAACCGTAACTCCTATCCCCTCTCATCCTCTCCTATCCCGATTCAGATCGTCCCTCCCTTCCGCCGCCGCCACCTCCCCTAGCCCCAACCCAGCGACCCCGGCCCCGAACTCACCAACCTCCACCATGTCCATAGCGACCACCGCCCTCCTCCGGCTCGCACCGCTGCGGCCGCATCCCCGGCTCCTCACCCCAAGCTCTAGCAAGCCCGCCCTCCCGCGCCCCTCGGTAGCGGCCGTCGTGCCCTGCGACTCACGAGGGCCGCCGGCGACGAGCTCTGTAGCGCCTCCGACGACCGCGCCCAGAGCGCGAGCGGCGCAGTTCCGAGCACATGACGCCACGCTCCGCCACGGATCCTTCACCGTCCGTTGCTCCTCCGGGCTCTGCAGCTTGCTGACTTCCCCCTTCATCATGGATTCTCATCAACGCTAGAGACAACCACGTCCTCGATGGTTGATGATGGACTCTACCCCTCCAAGTTGCCCGGACGCCTCCCCAACTATCCCTCCTCCCCCACAAGGTTGCTCCCGTCCTAGCGGCGTGCCTCGGCCCCGCAGCGACGGACCAGCCCGGGTAGGTGCCCCTCATCCCCGCTTGTTTTTCCCCTCCGATCCGGTCGATCCATAGGAGGCTGTAGCTGACCCCCTCTCTCACCTCGCCTTGTGGATGCAGATCCGTCGAGGGATACACCATCGCCGGCCACCGCTCCTTCGTGCCTTCCTGTTACTGAGGTCCTCCCTCGTTTCCACTCGCGTAATTCGTCGAGGAAGTCACATGCTACTCTGTTCTGATGAACGGTTTTATTTTTGTGCAGGTTGGGGAGCAAGATCAGGCGCTGGGGTTCAAGTGGGCACTGCTGCTGCACGCCTTCATCAACATCTTCTCCTGGCACAAGGAGACCATCAACATCTGGATGCACCTTCTCGCCTTATTCTTGTTCTTGGGAATTTTAAAGTAGCATTTATCGTGACTCTGTGAGTAACTGTTCTTTCTTTTGACCTTTGATGGACATCTCATTCTGGTGTGCTCCCTTGTGGATCGGTAGGAAGCTGCTACACATTTTTTTGGGGGTCTAAATACGATATGAGTACGTTAAAATTCCCTTGTTGAGGATCGTTCATTCTCGTACAGCGAAACTTGCCTTACTAGGTGGTTAGGTGTGATTAATTAGCACCATTTGTAGCACTCCCGAAGTTATATCTTCAGTTATGAACTTTCATTTGCTCATGAAATTCAGTTACCATCCGTCTATGCAAATCTTATACACAAGAAAGGCATAAACCTTATGTATCTTTGCAAGCATTTACCTGTAAGATGTTGCTTATATCTGGATTTACTTATGTGCGTTGAATTAGTAAGGTGGTATGACATGAGGACTCAGGCTTGGTCAACATTCCTGCAGGTTTAGGTATCTCAGAAGAAATGGTACTCTAAAAATAACCTACATTCCTACAGGCCTATGCCATTTTTATTTCCTAAAATGCCTTTTCACTTTCCTGTGATAATAATTAATAGCAACAAAATAGTTGTTATAATAGAGCCATTGCGGTAGTAAAAACTGGCATGTAGGTTATTTTTATGAGATTTTGCACTGAAAAGTTGGCACTATGTCCTACCCTCATAAGTGTCTTTGATTAATATGAGGTGAGGATGAAATGATCTGTTAGATGTGAATTCCTGCGGTCTGGCAGGCAGATCCACATGTCTTGGAGATTCAATTCAATTGCTTCAGTACTACTAGAGTGCTACTAGCTTCTGTTGCCTTGGCTGTCTGCTATCTACGAGTAGATGATTCAGACTTAATTTCGGTGTTGTGTAGGTCATATGGTTCCGGTTGCTTTTACTTGACCAACCTTGTTGCCTACCTAATCTGCAACATTTACGGTGCCATGACAAGAAATATACACATGTTAATTTCAACCACGACAAACTTCATTTATTTATACTGTGTAATGCTGAGGTTCCTTGTGAATTTTGTGTCTTGATCTGGTTTGCGTTGGTCGAATCGCAGATTGGCCAGGATGATGGTGAGAAGTGGAAGTACCTAGGTGATGCTGTTCCATGGAATATGCCCAGCCACGTGGAAGCAACTACTCTAATTCAAGGCCTCCCTCTACATCTCCCTGTTTTGATTTCCTAGGCTTAGTCCCTGATTTCTGATGCTTCAAAACTAATTTCATTGTTTGCCAATTAAGTTGCTTGCTTGATGCCCCAAAAATTCAGTGCAATTTTTTTTACCAATTGGTTTGGTTGGATTTCTCCCAAGTTAACTGTAGTTGTTACAAAAAAGATGGCTATTATCCAATTGGTTCAGTAGAACAAAAGTAGATGGCTAATGATACGTCTCCAACGTATCTATAATTTTTTATTGTTCCATGCTATTATATTACCCGTTTTGGATGTTTATGGGCTTTACTTTACACTTTTATATCATTTTTGGGACTAACCTACTAACCGGACTAACCTACTCGAGCGTCAACCGACCTACCTCCTTTGCCTATATATACTCCCATACCCTGAAAACATCCTGGGGCACCACGAAAACCTAATTCCATCGCCGCAACCTTCTGTATCCGTGAGATCCCATCTTGGAGCCTTCGCCGGCGCTCCGTCGGAGGGGGAATCGACCATGGAGGGCCTCTGCATCATCTCCAAGGCCTCTCCAATGAGTTGTGAGTAGTTTACCACAAACGTTCGGGTCCATAGTTATTAGCTAGATGGCTTCTTCCATCTCTTTGAATCTCAATACAAAGTTCTCCTCGATCTTCTTGGAGATCTATTCGATGTAACTCTTTTTGCGGTGTGTTTGTCGAGATCCGATGAATTGTGGGTTTATGATCAAGTTTATCTATGAGAAATATTTGAATCTCCTCTAAATTCTTTTATGTGTGATTAAGTTATCCTTGCAAGTCTCTTCGAATTATCAGTTTGGTTTGGCCTACTAGATTGATCTTTCTCGCAATGGGAGAAGTGCTTAGCTTTGTGTTCAATCTTGCGGTGTCCTTTCCCAGTGATAGTAGGGGCAGCAAGGCACGTTTTGTATTGTTGCCATCGAGGATAAAAAGATGGGGTTTATATCATATTGCATGAGTTTATCCCTCTACATCATGTCATCTTTCCTAATGCATTACTCTGTTCTTCATGAACTTAATACTCTAGATGCAGGCAGGAGTCAGTCGATGTGTGGAGTAATAGTAGTAGATGCAGAATCGTTTCGATCTACTTGTCACGGACGTGATGCCTATATACATGATCATGCCTAGATTATCTCATAACTATGCACTTTTCTATTAATTGGTCGACAGTAATTTGTTCACCCACCATAATACTTATGGCCTTGAGAGAAGCCACTAGTGAAACCTATGGCCCCCGGGTCTATCTTTTATCATATAAGTTTTTCATCTATCTTTTATTTGCATCTTTTACTTTCCAATTTATATCATAAAAATACCAAAAATATTTATCTTATCATATTATCTCTATCAGATCTCAATTTCGCAAGTTACCGTGAAGGGATTGACAACCCCTTCATTGCGTTGGTTGCGAGGTTCTTGTTTGTTTGTGTAGGTGCGTGGGACTTTTGAGGAGCCTCCTACTGGATTGATACTTTGTTCTCAAAACTGAGGGAAATACATACGCTACTTTGCTGCATCACCTTTTCCTCTTCAAGGAAAACCTACGCAGTGCTCAAGAGGTAGCAAGAAGGATTTCTGGCGCCGTTGCCGAGGAGGTCTTCGCTCAAGTCAAGACATACCAAGTACCCATCACAAACTCATCTCCCTCGCATTACATTATTTACCATTTGCCTCTCTTTTTCCTCTCCCCCACTTCATCCTTGCCATTTTATTCTCCCTCTCTTTCCCGTTCTTCTCTCTCTTTCGCTTTCCTTTTTGCGTGCTTGTGTGTTGGATTGTTTGTCACGATGGCGCAGGATAATACCAAATTGTGTGACTTTTCCAATACCAATAATAATGATTACCTTAGCACTCCGATTGCTCCTCTTAATGATGTTGAATCTTGTGAAATCAATGTTGCTTTGTTGAATCTTGTTATGAAAGGTCAATTGTCCGGCCTTCCTAGTGTAGATGCCACTAGTCATCTAAACAACTTTGTTGATTTGTGTGATATGCAAAAGAAGAAAGATACGGATAATGATATTGTTAAATTGAAGTTATTTCCGTTTTCACTTTGAGATCGTGCTAAAACTTGGTTTTCGTGTTTGCCTAAGAATAGTGTTGATTCATGGAATAAGTGCAAAGATGCTTTTATCTCTAAGTATTTTCTTCCCGCTAAGATCATCTCTCTTAGGAACGATATTATGAATTTTAAACAACTTGATCATGAGCATGTTGCCCAATCTTGGGAAAGAATGAAATTAATGATTCGCAATTGCCCTACTCATGGTTTGAACTTATGGATGATCATACAAAAAATTTATGCCGGATTGAATTTTGCTTCTAGAAATCTTTTAGATTCGGCCACGGGAGGCACTTTTATGGAAATCACCTTAGGAGAAGCTACTAAACTCCTTGATAACATTATGGCTAATTATTCTCAATGGCACACCGAAAGATCTACTAGTAAAAAAGTGCATGCTATAGAAGAATTAATGTTTTGAGTGGAAAGATGAATGAACTTATGAAATTGTTTGCTACTAAGAGTGCTCCTATTGATCCTAATGATATGCCTTTGTCTACTTTCCTCAATGAATCTATGGATGTGAATTTTGTTGGTAGGAATAATTTTGGTAACAATGCTTACAGAGGAAACTTTAATCCTAGACTGTTTCCTAGTAATTCATCTAATAATTTTGGTAATTCCTACAACAACTCTTATGGAAATTTTAATAAGGTGCCCTCTGATTTTCAGAAATCGTTAAGGAATTTATGGTCTCTCAAAAGAATTTTAATGCTTTGCTTGAAGAAAAATTGCTTAAAGTTGATGAATTGGCTAGGAACATTGATAGACTTTCGCTTGATGTTGATTCTTTGAAACTTAGATCTATTCCACCTAAGCATGATATCAATGAGTCTCTCAAAGCCATGAGAATTTCCATTGATGAGTGCAAAGAAAGAACCGCTAGATTGCGTGCTAAGAAAGATTGCTTTGTAAAATCGTGTTCTTCTAGTCTCCATGAAAATAATGATGAAGATATAAAAGTTATTGATGTATCCCCTATTAAATCTTTTTTTTGCAATATGAATCTTGATAATGATGGGACTGGAGATGAGTCAACTTTAGTTAAAAGGCGTCCCAATAATTCAGAGTTTTTAGATCTTGATGCTCGATTTGGTAAAAGTGGGATTGGAGAGGTTAAGACTTTAAATAGTATTGAACCCACTATTATGGATTTCAAGGAATTTAATTATGATAATTTTTCTTTAATAGAGTGTATTTCCTTGTTGCAATCCGTGTTGAATTCTCCTCATGATTATAGTCAAAATAAAGCTTTTACCCAACATATTGTTGATGCCTTGATGCAATCTTATGAGGAAAAATTTGAGTTGGAAGTTTCTATACCTAGAAAACTTTATGATGAGTGAGAACCTACTATAAAGATTAAAATTAAAGATCATGATTTCTATGCCTTGTGTGATTTGGGTGCTAGTGTTTCCACGATTCCGAAAACTTTATGTGATATTCTAGGTTTCCATGATTTTGATGATTGCTCTTTAAACTTGCACCTTGCGGATTCCACCATTAAGAAACCTATGGGAAGGATCAATGATGTTCTTATTATTGCAAATAGGAATTATGTGCCCGTAGATTTTATTATTCTTGATATAGATTGCAATCTTTCATGTCCTATTATTCTTGGTAGACCTTTGCTTAGAACGATTGGTGCAATTATTGATATGAAGGAAGGGAATATTAGATTCCAATTTACATTAAGGAAAGGCACGGAACACTTTCCAAGAAATAAAGTTAAATTACCTTATGAATATATCATGCAAGCTACTTATGAATTGAATGCCAAAGATGGCACTACATAGATCTATTCTCGCTTTTATGGCTAGCTAGGGGCGTTAAATGATAGCGCTAGTTGGGAGGCAACCCAATTTTATTTTTATTCCTTGCTTTTTTCTTCTTTTTAGTAATAAATATTTCATATAGATTCTGTTTAGATGTGCTTTCATGTTTTAATTAGTGTTTGTGCCAAGTAGAACCTATAGGATAACCTACGGTGATAGTTAATTTGATTCTGCTGAAAAATAGAAACTTTTGCGCGCACGAAAATAATTTTAGTAGATCACAGGAACGTGATTTTGAGTTGATTCTTTTTTATGTAGATCAATATACAAAGTTCCCATTACTTACTATTTTGGTAGGATTTTTAGAGTTCCAGAAGTATTCGAAAGTTACAGATTGCTACAGACTGTTCTGTTTTTGACAGATTCTGATTTTCGTGTGTTGTATGCTTATTTTGATGCATCTATGGCTAGTATCGGGGGTATAAACCATAGAGAAGTTGGAATACAGTAGGTTTAACACCAATATAAATAAATAATTATTTCATTTCAGTACCTTATGTGGTGGTTTTTCTTTCTTGCACCAACGGAGCTTATGAGATTTCCTGTTGAGTTTTGTGTTGTGAAGTTTTCAAGTTTTGGGTAAAGATTTGATGGACTGTGGAATAAGGAGTGGCAAGAGCCTGAGCTTGGGGATGACCATGGCACCCCAAGATATTCAAGGATAACCAAAAGCCTAAGCTTGGGGATGCCCCGGAAGGCATCCCCTCTTTCGTCTTCGTCTATCGGTAACTTAACTTGGAGCTATATCTTTATTCGCCACATGATATGTGTTTTGCTTGGAGCATCTTGTATTATATTAGTATTTGCTTTTTATATTTCCACAATCATCCTTGTTGTATGATAACCCACAATTATAGGGGATCGCAACAGCTTTCGAGGGTAGAGTATTTAACCCAAATTTATTGATTCGACACAAGGGGAGCCAAAGAATATTCTCAAGTATTAGCAGTTGAGTTGTCAATTCAACCAAACCTGGATAACTCAGTATCTGCCGCAAAGTATTTAGTAGCAAAGTAGTATGATAGTAATGGTAACAGTGGCAAAAGTAAAGATAGCAGTATTGTAGTGATTGTAACAGTAGCAACGTAAAAGTAAATAAACGAAGCACAATATGTGAAAAGCTCGTAGGCATTGGATCAGTGATGAGTAATTATGTCGGATGCGATTCCTCATGTAATAGTTATAACATAGGTTGACACAGAACTAGCTCTAGTTCATCAATGTAATGTAGGCATGTATTCCGAATATAGTCATACATGCTTATGGAAAAGAACTTGCATGACATCTTTTGTCCTACCCTCCCGTGGTAGCGGGGTCCTAGTGGAAACTAAGGGATATTAAGGCCTCATTTTAATAGAGTACCGGACAAAAGCATTAACACACAATGAATACATGAACTCGTCAAACTATGGTCATCACCGAGAAGTATCCCGATTATTGTCACTTCGGGGTTGTCGGATCATAACACATAATAGGTGACTATAGACTTGCAAGATAGGATCAAGAACTCACATATATTCATGAAAACATAATAGGTTCAGATGTGAAATCATGGCACTCGGTCCCTAGTGACAAGAATTAAGCATAGCAAAGTCATAGCAACATCAATGTCAGAACATAGTGGATACTAGGGGTCAAACCCTAACAAAACTAACTCGATTACATGGTAAATCTTATCCAACCCATCACCGTCCAGCAAGCCTATGATGGAATTACTCACGCATGGCGGTGAGCATCATGAAATTGGTGATGGAGGATGGTTGATGATGACGACGGCGATGAATCCCCCTCTCCGAAGCCTCGAACGGACTCCATATCAGCCCTCGAGAGAGAGATTAGGGCTTGGCGGCGGCTCCGTGTCGTAAAACGCGATGAAACTTTTACAAACTCTATTTGCTCTTGTTATTGTTGTAAATATGTAAAGCCAGCATTCAAGTTTTCAGCAAAGATTATGAACTAAGCATATTCACAATAACACTTAGGTCTCATGTTTACTCATATCAATGGCATAATCAACTAGCGAGCAATAATAATAAAACTCAAATGACAACACTTTCTCAAAACAATTATAATATGATATAACAGGATGGTATCTCGCTAGCCCTTTCTGAGACTGCAAAACATAAATGCAGAGCACCTTTAAAGATCAATGACTGACTAAACATTGTAATTCATGGTAAAAGAGATCCAGTCAAGTCATACCCAATATAAACTAACAGTAATGCATGCAAATGACAGTGTGCTCTCCAGCGGGTGCTTTTTAATAAGAGGGTGATGACTCAACATAAAAGTAAATAGATAGGCCCTTCTCAGAGGGAAGCAGGGATTTGTAGAGGTGCGAGAGCTCGATTTTAAAATAGAGATGAATAACATTTTGAGCGGTATACTTTCACTGTCAACGCAACAACTATGAGATCTCGATATCTTCCATGCTACATACATTATAGGCGGTTCCCAAACAGAATGGTAAAGTTTATACTCCCCCACCACCAACAAGCATCAATCCATGGCTTGCTCGAAACAACGAGTGCCTCCAACTAGCAACAACCCTGGGGGAGTTTTGTTTTAATGTTTTTGATTTTCTTTGATATTTTTGATCATGGGACTGGGCATCCCGGTTACTTGCCATTTTCTCGTGGATGAGGAGCGGAGTCCACTCCTCTTGAGAATAACCCACCTAGCATGGAAGATGAAGACAACCCTAGCTGAAACATGAGCTGCTCGAGCATACAAAACAGAATTTTATTTGAAGGTTTGGAGTTTGGCACATACAAATTTACTTGGAACGGCAGGTAGATACCGCATATAGGAAGGTATGGTGGACTCATATGGAATAACTTTGGGGTTTAAGGAATTTGGATGCACAAGCAGTATTCCTGCTTAGTACAGGTGAAGGCTAGCAAAAGACTGGGAAGCGACCAACTGAGAGAGCGACAACAGTCATGAACATGCATTAAAATTAATTTACACCAAGTGCAAGCATGAGTAGGATATAATCCACCATGAACATAAATATCGTGAAGGCTATGTTGATTTTGTTTCCACTACATGCATGAACATGTGCCAAGCCGAGTCACTCAATTCATTCAAAAGAGGATACGATCCCATCATACCACATCAAAATCATTTTAATAGCATGTTGGCACGCAAAGTAAACCATTATAAGCTCCTAGCTAATTAAGCATGGTATAAGCAACTATAATCTCTAAATGTCATTGCAAACATGTTTATTCTTAATAAGCTGAATCAGGAATGATGAACTCATCATATTTACAAAAACAAGAGAGGTCGAGTTCATACCAGCTTCTCTCATCTCAATCAGTCCATCATATATCGTCATTATTGCCTTTCACTTGCACAACCGAATGGTGTGTATAATAATAATAATGCACGTGCATTGGACTAAGCTAGAATCTGCAAGCATTCAATTCAAGAGAGAAGACAAGGTAATATGGGCTCTAAATTAAATCAACAATCATGCATATGAGAGCCACTAAGCATTTTCAATATGGTCTTCTACTCTTGACCCCCAAAGGAAAGAAAAGAAACTATTTACACGAAAAGCTCCCAACAAGTAAAATAGGAACGAGAAATCTTTTTGGGTTTTAATTTTAATTACTACTACAAGCATGGAAATTAAACTAACTAATTTTTTTGGTTTTTCATAAGGTTTATCAAATGCACAAGAAGAAAACTAGAAAAAGGAAATTTAAACTAGCATGAATAATACAATGAAAGAGTATGAGCACTGACAAGTAGAATAGTGTGTGAACATGAATGTAAAGTCGGTGAGAAATACGTACTCCCCCAAGCGTAGGCTTTTAGCCTAAGTTGGTCTAATGCCAAGGATAGCCTGGCTGATATCCGAAGTTATAACTGGGGTTGTACTGAGATGCAACAGCCAATGCCTCCTGAGCTGCGGCATGTTAGCGAGCGGCCTCCGCTCTACCCTTGTGTTCGGCTGCCTCCTCCTTGCTGACAACATATCTTCGTTTTGCCTGGTAATAAAAAAGGGAAGGAGCAGGAAGACTAACATGGACATCGGGACGTCTATCAAAGATTAGTCGATACTGGAGGAATTGTTCATTCCTCACAAGAAAACGATGCCATACCATAGCGTCAAAACCTAAATAAGCGGCAGGCAACTCTAAATCACCCTCACGTGGAGGTATACCAAGATAATTAGCAACACGGGTCGCATAAATTCCTCCAAAAATCTCCAGATATACCATTATTATGCAACCTACGTGCAACTATTGCCCCCAAGTTGTAATCTTTATTACCTAATACAACACTCTTGAGGAAAAAAATATCTGGGACGCACATGTGACATGCTTCATCTTTACCATTAATGCATCTACCGATGAAGAGAAAAAAATAATGCATAGCAGGAACATGAATGCTCCCTATGGTAGCTTGTCCTATATCCCTAGATTCTCCCACAGTGATACTAGCAAGAAAGTCTTTATATTCAGATTTGCAGGGTTCATTAACATTGCCCCACTGTGGGAGTTTGCAAGCAGTTGTAAAATCTTCTAAATCCATGGTATAAGATTGATCATAATTATCAAACAGGACACTTTGAGAATTACGCGAAGATGAAAATTTAAACCTTCTCATGAATGAATCAGTTAGATAGTAGTATTGAGGGCACTTATCTTGCATGAAGTCCTCAAGATCGGCATTACATACATATGTATCAAATTCATCCTTAGTGCCTGCATTGACCATAAACTCTTCTGACGACCATTCACAAGACCGCACTTCAGCTTCCCTTGGTGGTTCATCATATTTCTCACGCATAGCATGTCTAGGTCCTTTCTTTGTTGAGGAACCACCTTGGTACATTTTCCTGGACATATTTCTTCCTCTGAAAAATTTCTGAAATTTTTAGTAACTTCAAAATAAAAGTAAATCAAACTGAACAAGATTGATAGCAACTACTCCCATAAGTGCCTAGAGCCTATATCATGAATTAGAATTACTTGGGACCTCATAAATTTGATGTGCAAGCTAAAGAACAGGGTCACCTATGCAGCAAAAATTTGCAATGAATAAAGCACTAGAACAAAAACTAATTGGACCAATGGAGGAGTCACATACCAAGCAACAATCTCCCAAAGCAGTTTTGTGAATGGAGCTTTGAGCAAGGAGATCGAAAATTGCAGCAAAATGAGCTAGAACTCGTGCTTGAGCTGGATGGGGATTTTTTGGGATGAAAACGGAGTGTGTGGGTGCAGGAATAAGTGGAGGGGGTCCACCATGGGCCCACAAGACAGGGGCGCGCCCAGGGGGTATGGGCGCGCCCTGGACCCTCGTGGCCAGGTGCTTGCCTCCCCTGTTGTGTTCTTAGTGCCTAAAATCCTCAAATATTCCATAAAAAATCATACTAAATTTGCAGGGCATTTGGAGCACTTTTATTTTCGAGATATTTTTTTATTGCATGGATAATTTAGAAAACAGACAGATAATACTATTTTTGCTTTATTTATTCTAAATAATAGAAAGTAAAAAGAGAGTACAGAAGGTTGTGCCTTCTAGTTTCATCCATCTCGTGATCATCAAAATGAATCGACTAACAAGGTTGATCAAGTCTTGTTAACAAACTCATTCCGAATAACACGGACCCGGAGAAATTTCGAATAACACTAGGTTACCTCAACGGGGATATGAACACCCCCAACAATAAGAATATCATACTTTTTCTTAACAGTAGGAAGAGGAAATTCAAAACCTCCAATAATAATAGTTGGATTGTTTCCAATTGAATTGATGCTATGAACTTGAGGTTGTTTCCTTGGAAAGTGTAATGTATGCTCATTACCATTAACATGAAAAGTGGCATTGCCTTTGTTGCAATCAATAACACCCCCTGCGGTATTCAAAAAGGGTCTACCAAGGATAATCAACATATTATCGTCCTCGGGAATATCAATAATAACAAAGTCCGTTAAGATAGTGACATTTGCAACCACAACAGTCACATCCTCACAAATACCGACAGGTATAGAAGTTGATTTATCAACCATTTGCAAAGATATTTTAGTAGGTGTCAACTTATTCAATTCAACTTTACGATATAAAGAGAGAGGCATAACACTAACACCGGCTCCAAGATCACATAAAACAGTTTTAACATAATTTTTTTAATGGAGCATGGTATAGTTGGTACCCCTGGATTTCCAAGTTTCTTTGGTATTCCACCCTTCAAAGTATAATTAGCAAGCATGGTGGAAATTTCAGCTTCTGGTATCTTTCTTTTATTTGTAATGATATCCTTCATATATTTAGCATAAAGGTTTACATTAAGCATATCAGCAAAGCGCACACGTAAGAAGATAGGTCTGATCATTTCAGGGAAGTGCTCAAAATCCTCATCATCCTTTGTCTTGGATGATTTAGGAGGAAAAGGCATGGATTTCTGAACCCATGGTTCTCTTTCTCTACCGTGCTTCCTAGCAACAAAATCTTTTTTATCATAGCGCTGATTCTTTGATTGTGGGTTATCAAGATCAACACAGGTTTAATCTCTACATCATTATTACTACTAGGTTGAGCATCAACATGATCGTCATTATTAACATTATCACTAGGTTCATGTTCATCACCTGATTGTGTTTCATCATTGGAAATAGAAATATCATTGGGATTCTCAGGTGTGTCTACAACAGGTTCACTAGAAGAATGCAAAGTCCTATCATTTTTCTTTTTCTTTTTAGAAGGACTAGATGCATCTACATTATCTCTCTGAGAATCTTGCTTGATTCTCTTGGGGTGGCCTTCAGGATACAAAGGTTCCTGAGTCATTCTACTAGTTCTAGTAGCCACTCTAATAGCAAAATCATGTTTATTATTTAATTCATCTAGCAAATCACTTTGAGCTTTAAGTACTTGTTCAGCTTGAGCGGTAACCATAGAAGCATATTTGCTAATGAGTTTAAGTTCACCTTTAACTCCAGCCATATAATCACTGAAGCGTCCTATCATGAAAGCATTACTCTTTAATTCTCGACCAACATAAGAATTAAAACTTTCCTGCCTAGCCATAAAGTCATCGAATTCATCTAAGCACTGGCTATGAAATTTAGTAGAAGGAATTTCAACCTTATCATATCTATAGAGAGAATTTACCTTTACTACCTGTGTCGGGTTATCAAGACAATGTGTTTCTTCAACAGGCGGTATATTAAGACCATGTATTTTTTCAATAGGAGGTAAATTCTTAACATCTTTTGCTTTAATACCTTTTTCTTTCATTTATTTCTTTGCCTCTTGCATATCTTCAGGACTGAGAAATAGAACACCTCTCTTCTTCGGAGTAGGTTTAGGAATAGGCTCAGGAGTTGGCTCAATTGGCTCAGGAATTACCTCACGAATTGGCTCAGGAAGAGTCCAATTATTTTCATTAGTTAACATATTATTCAATAACAATTCAGGTTGGTCGACTGTTCTTTCCCTAAAAACACAACCAGCACAACTATCCAAGTGGTCCTTGGAAGCATCGGTTAGACGATTATGAAAGATATCAAGTATTTCATTTTTCTTAAGAGGATGATCGGGCAAAGCATTAAGTAATCGGAGAAGCCTCCCCCAAGCTTGTGGGAGACTCTCTTCTTCGATTTGCACAAAATTATATATTTCCCGCAAGGCAGCTTGTTTCTTATGAGTGGGGAAATATTTAGCAGAGAAGTAAAAAATCATATCCTGGGGACTACGCAGACAACCAGGATCAAGAGAATTAAACCAAGTTTTAGCATCACCCTTTAATGAGAACGGAAATATCTTAAGGATATGATAATAGCAAGGCTTCTCATCATTAGTAAACAAGGTGGCCACAGCAGTTTCAGATTCATAGACATAAAAAGGATCAGATTCAACCAAAGTAATTATCTCAGGATCAACAGAGAATTCATAATCCTTATCAGTAACACAGATAGGTGAATTAGCAAAAGCGGGGTCATGTTTCATTCTAGCATTAAGGGATTGCTGCTTCCATTTAGCTAATAACTTCTTAAGATCATATCTATCATTGCAAGCAAAAATAGCTCTAGCAGCTTCTTCATCCATAACATAACCCTCAGGAACAACAAGCAATTCATAATTAGGGGGAGAACCTTCATCATCACTATCATTAATAATTTCATTCTCAATAATTTCATCCTCTCTAACCCTAGCAAGTTGTTCATCAAGATATTCACCTAATGGCACAGTAGTATCAAGCATAAAAGTAGTTTCATCATAAGTATCATGCATAGCAGAAGTGGTATCATCAATAACATGCGACATCAGAATTCATAGCAATAGCAGGTTTAGGTGTCGCAAGCTTACTCATGACAGAAGGAGAATGTAGTATGAGCTAGATGGAAGTTCCTTACCTCCCCTCATAATTGAGGGAAAAAATCTTAGTTCTTGTGTCTTTCAAGTTCTTCATAGTGATCAGCAGCTATAAATCCCAAGTGACTCAATGAATAGAGCTATGCTCCCCGGCAACGGCGCTAGAAATTAGTCTTGACAACCCACAAGTATAGGGGATCGCAATAGCTTTCAAGGGTAGAGTATTCAACCCAAATTTATTGATTCAACACAAGGGGAGCCAAAGAATATTCTCCAGTATTAGCAGTTGAGTTGTCAATTCAACCACGCCTGGATAACTTAGTATCTGCAGCAAATTATTTTGCAGCAAAGTAGTATGATAGTAATGGTAACAGTGGCAAAAGTAAAGATAGCAGTATTGTAGTGATTGTAATAGTAGCAATGGAAAAGTAAATAAACGAAGCCCAATATGTGAAAATCTCATAGGCATTGGATCAGTGATGGATAAATATGTCGGATGTGATTCCTCATGTAATAGTTATAACATAGGGTGACACAGAACTAGCTCCGGTTCATCAATGTAATGTAGGCATGTATTCCGAATATAGTCGTACGTGCTTATGGAAAAGAACTTGCATGACATCTTTTGTCCTACCCTCCCGTGGCAGCGGGGTCCTAGTGGAAACTAAGGGATATTAAGGCCTCCTTTTAATAGAGTACCAGACCAAAGCATTAACACATAGTGAATACATGAACTCCTCAAACTACGGTTATCACCGAGAAGTATCCCAATTATTTTCACTTCGGGGTTGTCGGATCATAACACATAATAGGTGACTATAGACTTGCAAGATAGGATCAAGAACTCACATATATTCATGAAAACATAATAGGTTCAGATCTGAAATCATGGCACTCGGGCCCTAGTGACAAGCATTAAGCATAGCAAAGTCATAGCAACACCAATCTCAGAACATAGTGGATAGTAGGGATCAAACCCTAACAAAACTAACTTGATTACATGGTAAATATCATCCAACCCATCACCTTCCAGCAAGCCTACGATGGAATTACTCACGCACAGCGGCGAGCATCATGAAATTGGTGATGGAGGATGGTTGATGATGACGACGGCGAAGAATCCCCCTCTTTGGAGCCCTGAACGGACTCCAGATCAGCCCTCCCGAGAGAGATTAGGGCTTGGCGGCGGCTCCGTTTCGTAAAATGCCATGAAACTTCCTCCCTGATTTTTTTGCTCCGTGAAACGGAATATATGGAGTTGGAGTTGAGGTTGGTGGAGCATCAGGGGGCCCACGAGACAGGGGGCATGCCCAGGGGGAGGGGGCGCGCCCCCCATCCTCGTGGACAGGGTGTGGGCCCCCTCGCCTTCATTCTTTGCCAGTATTTTTTATATTTTCCAAAAGTTATCTCCATGGATTTTCAGGTCATTCCGAGAACTTTTATTTTTTGCACAATAAACAACACCATGGCAGTTCTGCTGAAAACAGCGTCAGTCCGGGTTAGTTTCATTCAAATCATGCAAGTTAGAGTCCAAAACAAGGGCAAAAGTGTTTGAAAAGTAGATACGTTGGAGAGTATCACTATACACACCTTTTGGGAGAAACCCACATGATTTGGAATTTATTAGAATACTCTATGTGCTTCACTTATATCTTTTGAGCTAGATAGTTTTGATCTAGTGCTTCACTTATATCTTTTAGAGCACGGTGGTGGTTTGATTTTTTAGAAATTGTTGATCTCTCATGATTCACTTATATTATTTTGAGAGTCTTTTAGAACAACATGGTATTTGCTATGGTTATAAAATTGTTCCTGGAATGATGGGCATCCAAGTTGGGTATAATAAAAACTATCATAGGAAGTGAATTCTATGCTATGATCAATTTGATGCTTGATAATTGTTTTGAGATATGGAGGTGGTGATATTAGATTTATGCTAGTTGGTTAATTGTGAATTTAAAGAATACTTGTGTTGAAGTTGGCAAGTCCCGTAGCATGCACGTATGGTAATCGTTGTGTAATAAATTTGAAACATGAGGTGTTCTTAGATTGTCATCCTTATGAGTGGCGGTCAGGGACAAGCGATGGTCTTTTCCTACCAATCTACCCCCCTAGGAGCATGCGCGTAGTGCTTGGTTTTTGATGACTTGTAGATTTTTGCAATAAGTATATGAGTTCTTTATGACTAATGTTGAGTCCATGGATTATACACACTTTTACCTTTCCATCATTGCTAGCCACTTCGGTACCGTGCATTGCCCTTTCTCACCTTGAGAGTTGGTGCAAACCTCGCCGATGCATCCAAACCCCGTGATACGATACGCTCTATCACACATAAACCTCCTTATATCTTCCTCAAAACAGCCACCATACCTACCTATTATGGCATTTCCATAGCCATTCCGAGATATATCGCCATGCAACTTTCCACTGTTCCGTTCATCATGACACGCATCATCATTGTCATATTGCCTTGCATGATCATGTAGTTGACATCATATTGTAGCAAAGCCACCTTCATAATTTTTCACACATGTCACTCTTGATTCATTGCCCATCCCGATACACCGTCGGAGGCATTCATATAGAGTGATATCTTGTTCTAGTTTTGAGTTGTAAATAAATAGGAGTATGATGATAATCATTATTAGAGCATTGTCCCTTAAAAAAATAAAAAAAAAAAGAAAGGCTAAAAAAAGAAAGGCCAAATAAAAAAAGAGAAAGGCCAAAAAAAAGAAAGGCTCAAAAAAAGGGGGACAATGTTACCATTCTTTTCCACACTTGTGCTTCAAAGTAGCACCATGTTCTTCATATAGAGAGTCTCATTTGTTGTCACTTTCATATACTAGTGGGAATTTTTCATTATAGAACTTGGCTTGTATATTCCAACGATGCGCTTCCTCAAAATGCCCTAGTTCCTCGTGAGCAAGCAAGTTGGATGCACACCCACTAGTTTCTTTTGTTGAGCTTTCATTCATTTATAGCTCTAGTGCATCCGTTGCATGGCAATCCCTACTCCTCATGTTGACATCAATTGATGGGCATCTCCATAGCCCGTTGATTAGCCTCGTTAACATGAGACTTTATTTTTTTGTCTTCTCCACACAACCTCCATCATCATATTCTATTCCACCCATAGTGTTATATCCATGGCTCACGCTCATGTATTGCGTGAAAGTTGAAAAAAGTTTGAGATTGCTAAAGTATGAAACAATTGCTTGGCTTGTCATCGGGGGTGTGCAAGATGAGAGCATTCTTGTGTGACGAAAATGGAGCATGACCAAACTATATTATTTTGTAGGGATGAACTTTCTTTAGACATGTTATTTTGAGAAGACATGATTGCTTTGATTAGTATGCTTGACGTATTACTATTTCTTATGTCAATATGAACTTTTACTTTGAATCATTTGGATCTGAAACATTCATGCCACAATAAAGAAAATTACATTAAGGATTATGCTAGGTAGCATTCAACATCAAAAATTCTGTTTTTATCATTTACCTACTCGAGGACGAGTAGGAATAAAGCATGGGGATGCTTGACACATCTCCAACGTATCTATAATTTTTGATTGTTCCATGCTATTATATTACCCGTTTTGGATGTTTATGGGCTTTACTTTACACTTTTATATCATTTTTGGGACTAACCTATTAACCGGAGGCCCAGCCTGAATTACTGTTTTTTTTGCCTATTTCAGTGTTTCGAAGAAAAGGAATATCAAACGGAGTCCAAACGGGATGAAACCTTCGGGAGAAATCTTTTTGGAACAAATGCAAACCTGGAGACTTGGAGTGGACGTCAAGCAACAAACGAGGCGGCCACGAGGGTGCTCGGCACGCCCCCCACCCTCGTGGGACCCTCGAGCATCAACTGACATACCTCCTTTGCCTATATATACTCCCCTACCCTAAAAACATCCAGGGGCACCACGAAAACCTAATTCCACTGCCGCAACCTTCTGTATCCGCGAGACACCATCTTGGAGCCTTCGTCGGTGCTCTGCCGGAGGGGGAATCGACCATGGAGGGCCTCTAAATCATCTCCAAGGCCTCTCCAATGAGTTGTGAGTAGTTTACCACAGACCTTCAGGTCCATAGTTATTAGCTAGATGGCTTCTTTTCTCTCTTTGAATCTCAATACAAAGTTCTCCTCGATCTTCTTGGAGATCTATTCGACGTAACTCATTTTGCGGTGTGTTTGTCGATATCCGATGAATTGTGGGTTTATGATCAAGTTTATCTATGAGAAATATTTGAATCTCCTCTGAATTCTTTTATGTGTGATTAAGTTATCTTTGCAAGTCTTTTCGAATTATCAGTTTGGTTTGGCCTACTAGATTGATCTTTCTTGCAATGGGAGAAGTTCTTAGCTTTGGGTTCAATCTTGCCGTGTCCTTTCCCAGTGACAGCAGGGGCAGCAAGGCATGTATTGTATTGTTTCCATCGAGGATAAAAAGATGGGGTTTATATCATATTGCATGAGTTTATCCCTCTACATCATGTCATCTTTCTTAGTGCGTTATTCCGTTCTTCATGAACTTAATACTCTAGATGAAGGCAGGAGTCGGTTGATGTGTGGAGTAATAGTAGTAGATGCAGAATCGTTTCGATCTACTTGTCACGGACGTGATGCCTATATACACGATCATGCCTAGATAATCTCATAACTATGCACTTTTCTATCAATTGCTCGACAGTAATTGGTTCACCCACCGTAATACTTATGCTATCTTGAGAGAAGCCACTAGTGAAACCTATGGCCCCCGGGTCTATCTTTTATCATATAAGTTTTTCATCTATCTGTTATTTGCATCTTTTAGTTTCCAATTTATATCATAAAAATACAAAAAATATTTATCTTATCATATTATCTCTATCAGATCTCACTTTCACAAGTTACTGTGAAGGGATTGACAACCCCTTTATTGCGTTGGTTCAGAGGTTCTTGTTTGTTTGTGTAGGTGCGTGGGAATTTTGAGGAGCCTCCTACTGGATTGATACTTTGTTCTCAAAACTGAGGGAAATACTTACGCTACTTTGCTGCATCACCCTTTCCTCTTAAAGGAAAACCAACGCCATGCTCAAGAGGTAGCAGCTGACATGTGTTGTTTGCTGATAATTAACGAAGTTGGGGCATTGTATTGAGGTTAACATGCGAAGAATACTGGCTTATGATCCCACTGGACTTCTTTGATAGGTCCAACTTAACTACATATATATATACGCACACGTCAATTATATGTTGTTGTATTATGCTTATGCTACTTGTATCACCAGTGTTTTATCACTCTGGTACCTCTTTCTTTCTTTACGGTCTTGCCTAACCTTTTACTAATATGTACTCTTTGCTCACAATTAAGTAGTATAAGTTAGGCTGCCATGTCAAGGCTAACCTGAGAAACAATTGCTTATGAGAACCAATTGGACTTATTAGATATATTCAAGTGAAGATGTACTATTACTACTGCAGTGAATTTTATCTATCTGAGATTAGAATCTGAGTGCCATCATTCATATTATGGTATCCTGTTCTTTGTGATAACTGTTGTCTTGCAAGATGAATGCATTCTTCTATCCAGCTTTAGGTGTCTTTCATTGTTTTGTACTAGCATTCAGCCCCTCACTCAACTTGCTCATGATGCACGGCAGCAACAACGGGATTATCTAATAAAATTTCTTTATATATATGCATGAAACTGAGATTGCTAGCATCATTTACACAAGATACACCCTTTGAATTGAATTGATTGGTTCAGTTTCGTATATTATTCACCCAGCCTTCTATCATGCTTGTAACTAGTGTTCTTCTCATGTTGTAAGACAAGATTTTCACTTCCTGCCATCCCAGTCTTCTATCATGATTACAAGATTTTTGTTTGCACGGCAGCACCACCAGTACCTTGCTGCTGTTGGGAATGGAAGGGAGTTGTTCCATGCATTGAATCCACGGAGAAAATCACCTTCGACATGTACGCGCCTCAACATGTCCTGGAGTGCCATTACCGCCACCCTCACGCTCATCTTCCTTGACTTCAAGGACGCCCACCCCTGCCTCGAGAAGGTAATTATCTATCTATCTGTCTGCCTGTCTGCAGTTAACTAAGTTGTGCCCCATTGATGTCCTACTACTGTTAATTGTTACTACCATGGTGCCGATGCAATATGATATGTGCCATAATTCTAAGTTCTGGTCTCTCTTAAGAGACACTTCTAGATTTACTGACTCAAAGTTGTTAACTTGGTACTGCATGAGTTTTACTACTGCTAACACAAAGAGTATTTACTACTGCTAACACAGAGATTTTGTATGCACTGCTACCATATGAGTGCTTTCTTTGTAATATTTCACCTTCGTATGCATTGGTTTATTCGGGTTGAACTCTGCATGGCATGAAATAGATATTTACATTTTTTCTCAACTTGTTTTCACTGTCACTTGATACATACTTAGCTTGTACTTGAAGCTATGGGTGACTGATGGTGATTTTGTTCTACTTGGATGCAAAAGCGGCAAGAAGCTCACGGATGTGTGCATCTAAAGCACACCATGGACATCATCCAGCTCCTCACAGTGGCAAGAAGAGCTCCATGTTGAAGAACATAACACTTGTAGAGATTGTAAAGTATTGTATCTAGTTATTGAACTTGTGGAGCTTGGATGCTAGAGCTTATTACGTGTTATTTGTACAACAGGAGCTCTATACTGAATTTGGTTGATAATATTTGAAGTATTTCATGTGTTTTATGCGTGCCAATTTAAATGGTATTTATTTACATCAAATTAGAAAATGAAGAATATGGCCCTGACAGCTAGGACCCAATAGCAGAATCTGACAATGGGGACTCACCTGACTAGTGAACCCATTTTATAAAAAAAGAAAACGAAAACTGTTGAGACAAAAAGCCCACGGACCAAAAATAAAAAGGCTGCAATGTCGGGCTTATCCCCTGAAGTCGACTAGTATTAACAAGGAAAATAATAATAAATGGGATGAATTAATGGCCTCGGCCCATATAGACACCTAATTAGGTCGGGCTGATTCTTGTCAACGACCTTTTCATTTGGTCGCAATTTTGCCACGTCAGCTTGCCACGTCGGATCTGACGTGGCATGGGCAAATAGCTAGCGACCAAAACAAAAGGTCGTTGAACCAATGACCTTTTGTTTTGGTCGTTGCCTTCCACGACCTTAACCCGAAGAAGCACTATTAGGAAAAGGCCTACTAATGGCGCACCTGTTTTGGCTACTAATGGCGCACTACAGGTGCGCCATTAGTACCACGCCACTAGTATATTTTAGTAATGGTGCACCACAGGTGCGCCATTAGTATCTGGTATACTAATGGCGCACCACATGGAAGTGCGCCATTAGTAACAATTTTTTATTTTTTTTTCGTTTTTTCTTATTCTCAGGTCACTATTTCACATATGAGATATCCAACACATATATATACAACAAGCATCCATATAACAATCATATCCAACACACAAGTTTCATCATATATACATACATAGCCAACACATAGTTCCATCGTTACATATTACAAAAGTTTCACATTGTTCATCCAACACCGTTATCCATCAATTCACGAAAGTTTCACATTGATACAAAATAAAAACACAAATGGAAAAGAAGCACTCCATCCATGCAAGCTTCCGTGAATTAAATCAAATCTGCAAAATGATAAACAAGAAGTTAGAAGAAGAAGAAGAAGAAGAAGAAGAAGAAGAAGAAGAAGAAGAAGAAGAAGAGAAGAAGAAGAAGAATACTAGAAGAAGAAGAACACTAGAAGAATACTAGAAGAGGAATAAGAAGAATTAGAAGAAGACTATAAGCTTATTATGTAAACTTGATCATTTTGTGCTAACATAAGTTATTTTGGAGCTAACCTATAGGAAACTAAGCATATAAGCTCTCTAAGTTAGCATATTAGAGCCAACTTAGGTAAAATAAAGCTAACCTATGTCATTTTGGAAAAGAAGAAGAATAAGAAGAATAAGAAGAAGACTATAAGCTTATTATGTAAACTTGATCATTTTGGGCTAACATAAGTAATTTTGGAGCTAACCTATAGGAAACTAAGCATATTAGAGATAACATAGGTAACTAAGTATATATATATATAAATATATATATATATATATATATATATATATATCATTTTGGAGATCTGACATACCTGACATAGTCCAGTTCTCATTGTTCTTCTCCTTCTCCTTCCTCAGCCTGATGCACCAAGAGTGGCGAGGCGGTGGAGGCAGCTGTGGGATGTAGTCTTCTACCACAATTGTCGTGGTCATGTCGCACAGCTGTGGGATTGCCTGCGCCACCACCGGTGCGTGGTCATTGTCAAGCACCACCACCATCGCGAGGCCACCTTCAGACAGGACGGGCACGACTATCGCTAGGTCATCCTCAGCCACCACCATCTCTTGCCCGTGGTCAGCCACCACCATCTCTTGCCCATGGTCAGCCACCACCATCTCTTGCCCTTGGTCAGCCAGCACCAGCGCTAGGTCATCCTCAGCCTGATGCCCATCGTCATCCTACAGCTCCTCATCCCCACTCTGCTCCTCTTCTCCCCCACTCCAGTTCGGATCATCCTTCTTGTTGTCTTTGCTGCTGCCAAAATTGTTGCTGCTTTCGCTAAAGCCAGAATGGCTGTTGCTTTTGCTACAGCCATAATCGTTGCTACTTTGGCTGTAGCCAGTGTCGCTGCTGCCGCTCCCATTGCCTGTCCAAATGCAACAATGACTGTTAACAATCTATGTGAGACAAAGCCAAATGTAGAGGAATAAGAAGAGGCAGAACGCACTGGCATCTTCATCGTCAGCGTAGCGCATGCGACACATAGTCGTGTTGAAAACCTTCACGATGAGCATTGTGGCGTCATCGTCGTACCTGAAGAGAAGAAAGTACCCGGTCCGCAGGTCGTAGGCACTGTACAACTTCTCCCAGCCACGACATAGGTACATGTGGCCCTCCTCGATCACCAACTCCACGTCCCACAGCCTGCGAACCCCGCTGCCGGCCTGTCAGAGCTTCACATTATCTGGAGGATCTTCACCCAGCATGTTCATAAAAGTGTCAGGCAGCCTCTGCAATTTGGGACAAGGAGAGATGTAGCAAACAACAGAGTTATCATAATGAGATGTGTGAAGGGGAGATCTCTCGTTTTATATACCTGCCTCGTGGCTGATATTGAAGTCCCAAGTAAGATACTGAGGAACTCGAAAGCATCCAACTCGTACTCTGGTGAGGCAGAGCGGCGGTGGCTGCTTCCCCCCATCTCTGATAAGCAGCAGAAGAGACCTATTAGTACACATACAACATTATCATACAACATTATAGAAGCATAAATTTTGAGTAGAAGATAATCAACTACACCAATGCACTTCCGAAGTTCCCGCTTCCCACCCATGATGTTGTTAAGCGAGGACTAGTGCCAAATGCATTTTCGGTACGAAAATACATCACAGGCCACTATGTTATTTAATATCATTCTTCTCAAAGACTAATGATTGTTACATCCTACTAAAATGATGTTCTGTCCTTAGGGATGTCTCGTTGCCTATGAGGAAGCATCAAATAAACACTTGAAAAAAGCTATCGTCCTCGAAGATGCAATATCTGATTTACCCAAGGTTGACCCTGACAATTTCCTCCCCATGTTCAATTAATTCTGGAGTGCTGCTTGAGCTTTTTTTTATGTCTGTATGAATTATATTGCTTTCTATAGGTTCAGAACCATCAGCCTAATGATGTCATGGAGTATGGCAGTGACCCCAAAACAGAGTTCCAACGCTATATCCGGCTCAGCAGTAAAGGTGTGACCTATTGAATGTGCAAGCTTAATGTCAGCAACTAGTTTCTTTATAATGATTTTTTCTCTGTTATGCCTTCTGTCTTTGCATATGCAGAGTTATGTTTTTTTTATTTCAATCATGTGGGTGGGTTTAATGATGTCAAAACCTTGCCGTAGTTTCCATTGTTTTAATGTTTTGTATGATTTCTTGGTTATATTACCGTTCTGAGTTATGTTGTTCTGTTATTTTATTTGAAGACATGAAGGGTTACTTATTTGATGATGCTACTCCTAAGAAAGGTCAACTTTTCGATCATCAGCTTCTACAATTAAACAATGATCCATTCTTCCTTTTCCTTTCCATCTTCTTCTTCTCCTCCTCTCTTCTTTTCTTGTTCTCCTTTTTCTTTCTTCTCCTTCCTCCTCCTCCTCTTCTCCTTCTTCCTTTCTTGTTCTGTTTTTCAACTTTCTTCTTATTCTTCTTCCTTTTTTTCCTTTTTCCTCTTCTTCTAATTCTTCTTCTTTTTTTTCAACTTTCTTCTTCTTTTAATTATCTAAACCTAAATCTAGCACTAACCTAAACCAACCACTAACATAAACCTATCAATAACCTAATTAAACCTAAACATCAAAGAAAAACAATAAAAAAACAAAAAAATGCTCACCTTGGCTCCGGGGGCAGGGGGTGGTGGTGGACGGCCGCGGTTAGGGCAGCGGCGGCGGGCCTGGCTCCGGGGGGTGCGAGGCGGACGCAGGTGGCCCGCGGCGAGCCTGGCTCCGGGGGCGGCGCGGGCGCAGGGCGGCGGCGAGCCTGGCTCCGGGGGCGGCGCGGGTGCAGGGGCCGACAGGCAGGTGGTGGGGGCGGCGGGGCACCAGGGGGGCGCCGTTCGGGCGACGGGGCGCCGGGGCGGGGCGCCGTTCGGGCGAGGGGGCGCCGGGGCGGTGGCGGGTGGTGGGGCGACGGGGCGAGGGGCGGTGGGGCCACGGGGCGGTGGCGGGTGGCGGCGACGGGTGGTTGGGAAGGTGGGGCAACGGGGCGAGGGGAGGTGGGGCAAGGGGGCGGCGAGGGGAGGGGGGCGACGGGGCGAGGGGAGGTGGGGCTCGGCATTACTAACAATTTTTATTTTCAAAACTACTAATGGCGCACGGTGGGTGTGGTGCGCCATTACTATGTCAACTAGTAATGGCGCACCACACACCAGGTGCGCCATTAGTAATATATTACTAATGGCGCACCGACACATGGTGCGCCATTAGTATATAGTAATGGCGCACCACATGTCTGGTGTGCCATTAGTGGCCATATCATCTATAGCCCTTTTCCTAGTAGTGAAGGTCGTTAATTTCAGTTTACGACGGCCAGCTTTTGACCATCTGTTTTTGGTCACAAAAAGGTAGCAAATGGAAAACAATGACCATTCGGTGGCCAATAGTGATGGTCGCAAGTTAGAGGTATTTCTTGTAGTGTACAGTGATATGCTCTTAGACTCTAGTTCTAGATTTTCTAACAACAAAATTTCCTTCTTTTTTTAGGCTAACAAGAACAATTTCTAGCCAGCCAGTTCCACGGAAGACAGGATTTTTGTGGCATGAATCGAGCATAACTGGTTTGTAGCCTAACAGTGGACTGCTTGGCGAACTGCCATATTTTCCTACGCTGCACAAAGGCAGCCCAACTAACTAATGATGACCTGCCTCGGTATAGATAGTGAACACAGAAGAGAATATTATTTCACAGCACTAATTTACATTGGGACCCATGAGACTTGTTTAAAATGTTTACAACATAGTACACCAGTATACGGCATACCATTTCGGAGTAGACCTTCTAGATGAAAAATTGTCAAGCAAGGAGAAGCTACAGCTGAACATGAGCTAGTTGTACATGAAATCCACGATGATGCATGGTTCTTGATGATACATCGAACAAGGGAGAATTTCAACTAAGGTCTAGGGAACCACCAAGAACCTCCTGAGTTTGGTATTTTGATTATTGCATCCTATAGTCGCATACCCTACTATTTATTCAAACATACATGGACAATTGCTATGCTAGAAAATTGGTAATGCCCGACATTTTCCCAGTATTATGCTTGTACTTCTGCTTCGGTACACCCCCCTAACACAAGAACAATTCAGATTAGCCCATACCTCCTCCTAAGTAAAGGCATGATAGTCATATTTTATAAACTCTTCACTGCTGATTTTTTTGTTTGAGAAACACGTATATGCTGTACATGAACGGAGGTGCACACCCTGCCACACTGGGCTGGCCCATTCAGCCTTTTTTTTATGAAACCGCAAAAAATCATGCGTGCTGCAGATTCGAACCTAGGTCCACCAGGAATTAGCACAACCACACTAATCAACAAGGCAACCGGACGTAAGTTGTTATTCATATTTTTTAATACTTAAAATAGAGCACTGGAAAAGCCCAACATTTTTTGTTTGGTATTTTCCTTTTCTTTATTGTTTCTTAAATGCATGCAGTTTTTATAATTCATGATTTTTTAAAAAAATCACGACAAAATTTCAAATTCTTGATTTTTTTCTTCCAAATCAGTGAACTTTTTTTTCCCAAAATTCATCAGTTTTCTTCACAAATTCATGAAATATTTCGCAAATTGGCGATTTTTTATTGAAAATTGTTGAACTTTTTTATAAAATTGACGAACTTTGTTTCTAAATCAATGATTTTTTTCCAATTTGTGATTTTGTTTTCCAAATCAATGAACTTTTCTTAAAAATCGATAAACTTATTTTGAATTTTTGATGAACTTTTTTCTAAATCAAGAAAAGAAACAGAAAAAAGAAAAGAAAAATAAAATAATATAAAAACCGAAGAAAAAACCAGCCCGGTTGAAAAGGAAAACCAAAGTCTTCTTTTCTAGTGTTATATTTGATGCACTACAAAAGATGGAAAAAGAAAAACTTAGAACATGATCAACAAAGGTGTTTGAGTAGGCGAGATGACTCTGTCTAAGAGCACGTAGTTTCCTGACATGCTTGAAATGGCCCCATTTTTTCATGCCTTATATGACCAATTCAAGGCACCATGCCAAGTTGTTTTGGCTTTCAACAAGTTTTGCATTTTTCAGAGTTTTCTCGGTCAAAAACGCCTGATAAATGGGCAGACGTGTCACAACTTGCATACGGTGTCAGAAATCGTTCAAACCTGGCATGGATGACTATGATGGTCATGCCCACCTAGTTGAAAAGGTCGGGGTCATTTTGAGAATGTCAAAATGTAAACCTTGTTTAATTGAGGATGTTCGGGTTGGCTAGAAGACTCTACCTGAGAGTACATTGTTTCTCAACATCCTTCAAATGGCCTAATTTTTCCCACCTCCTTCTATGATCGAATCAAGCACCCTGTCAAATTGTTTAAGTTTTCGATAATTCTTGCATTTTTTAGAGTTTTCTCGGTGAAAACTGGCTGATAAATGGCCGGACGTGACACAACATGCATATGGTGTGGGAAATTCATTCAAAGCTGGCATGGATGCCTACCATGGGCATGCCCGCCTACTGGAGAAGGTTGGGGTCATTTCATGCATGTCCAAAAATATATCATGTTCAACAGAGGGTGTTCGGGTAAGTGAGAAGGGTCCAGTTGAGGGCATGTTTTTGCGGCATCCATTAACTCAACCCAAATCTTTCCATGATCTTATATGACCGATTAAACACACCATGCCAAGTTGTTTTGGTTTTCTATAAATTCGGTCTTTTCTGAAGATCTCTCGCTTAAAAAAGGCAGATAAATGACATGACATGTCGCAACTTGCATATTTTGTCAGAAATCGTTCAAACCTGGCATGGATCCTTACCACGGGCATGCCCCCTTCCTGCAAAAGTTGGGTCCATTTAAAAAAGTTCATAACTAGACCTTGTTCAATGGAGGGTGCGCCTGGATGGGCATGCCCATGGTAGACAATCATGCTAGGTTTAACAAATCACGACACCGTATGCAAGTTACGACATGTTCGACCATTTTATCGGTCTTCTTTTACCAATAAAACTCCAATAATGCAGAATTTGTCGAAAACCAAATCAACTTG
Source organism: Triticum timopheevii (assembly GCA_963921465.1). NCBI lineage: Eukaryota > Viridiplantae > Streptophyta > Magnoliopsida > Poales > Poaceae > Triticum > Triticum timopheevii. The sequence goes on from OY997262.1 coordinate 417,716,542, forward strand.
GCATGGTGCCTTGAATTGCTCATAAAATGCCATCAAAAAAATTAGGGCCATTTCTTCTTCTTTTTTGCTAGGGAAATTGGGGCCATTTCAAAGATATTAAAAATAACGTGCTATCAGACGAACCGTTCTGATCTTACCCAATAATCTCCGTTGAACATGGTGTTTTTTAGACATTCTTGAATGACCCCTACTAATAAATAAAAAGGGATAAAATTGAAAACAGTAAGTGTTTTCTAAAAGTATTTAATAAAAAAATATGGAAAAAAGAATTTAAAATCATTAGTTTAAAAAGTTAGTTAAAACATGTATTTTGGTATTGAAAAAAGGATAAAAGTGAATTAACAAAGTAAGAAATGAAATGAAAAAATAGAAAAGAAAATAAAAAGCTTAGGCCTTGGCCTAACTAAGCAATGACATTGCTCCCGTCGGGTGCGTGTGGGCCCGGTCCAACAGCTCACGGATTTGAAAAAAGTTCATCAAGTTTTTACACAATATTCATGGATTTGAAAATTTTCAAAAAAAAGGTTCAACAAGGAAATTTGCAAAAAGGTTTTCTGTTTTGGGAACCTCGGCTACCCAGCCATTTTTTCGGTTTTGGGACGTTCTCAGAGGTCGTGAACCGTGTTTTTTCTTTTTCTTTTTTATCTTCTCTCTTGTTCATTTTTTGTCTTCTTTGACTTTTCGTTTATTCTGTTTACTATTTCTATTTCTCATAAATTTATTTTTTCAGAATTCAAATTTTGTTCATATTTTTCTAGAATTCCAAATTTGTTACTGATTTTCAAAAAATGTTCATGTTTAAAATTTTGTTCTTTTATAAAGAAACTGCTCGTGTTTTGACATTCTGAGCAAGTTTGAAAGGCATGAACATTCTTTTAAAATTTATGTACATTCTTTAAAAAACAAATATTAGTATTTTATGAACAAAATAGGAAAACCAGAAACCCTAACGAAAACCGTGCAAAAAAAAACATAAACCAAAGAGTGAAGGTGATGTGTTTTTCTATTGGCGTTATGTCTCTCGAACAAGAAGAAGGAAACAAGGTTAGTAGGCAAAATCAGGTATGCTAGCCCATATGGTTTGTGTGGTCACATGTAGTGCGTGAGGGCTGTAGTTCGAATCCAGCCAAGGACACCCATTTTTTGATGACTAAAACTAAAAAACCTAAATGGGCTGAGCCCATGTGGGAGGGCTGTTCGCCGGGTATTATATGAACCTACAGTGTATACGTAGAAAAAGAGGGTACAATTTGTGAAAAGTCCATACTATCCTTTATACGTTTTGTGAGGGGGGTGTACCGAAGCATTCCTCGCTTGCTTGGTCGTGCTTTAGAAAGTATAAGTAACAGAAATGTTGACCTTGTCAAATAACGCACGAGCCATTTGTAACTCACCTGAATTCAAATTCGCACAAGTCAATTTTGGAGAGAACACAAGCAGAACTTGATGGCGAGCTGCGGCGTCCTAGGCAGAGGCGAGGAAGTAGGTTGACCGGTGTGGTTGGGGTTGCAGTGGCTCGCCGGGGAAAATAGATGGCTAAGGGAGCTTTAGAGGGACGATCATGGTTGGCGGCAACACGGCAGTGGGCAGCAGTGAGGAGTAGGTGGGACCACTGATACCTCTCAAAAGCCTGTTTTGAGATGTGTAGGAGCGCCGCCGGCCGCAGGTGGGGGAGGCAGGCGTATCGGCCAATGGTCATGGGCGACTCGGAAGGAGGAAGAGCTTGAGGTAGAAGATATAAAACAGGTGTCCAATGAAGATCCAAAATTTTGGCAACTTTCAAATAGTCATGCCCTTTAAATAAATAATATCAGAGAAATCTCGTAAAACCATTGGAACCTGAATATATCCAAAATGCTAGTGCATTTTAATATACTCTTCCATTTATAGCAAGAATAAATGTGAGTAGTTACGAAAATTTGACAGGCGGTCACTGTAATATAACTAGGTTTGAGCACTGGGACCCAAATTACCGACGGACACGGAGGGGATGGACTGGCTGCCGGCGAGAGCACGTATTCCCGTTGTCTCGCCGTGCTACACGATGCATGGGTAGCATGCACGCACAAGACGTACGGGCGTCCACTAGTTTTTTTTTTTAAAACGACTGGTGCATGCTCCCTCAATCGATCCATCTACTTGTTGGGGGTTGGGACTTGGGACCTGGCTAGCTAGCTCGCTCCCGCCTCGCGCCGTACGTATCCGTTTGGTATATATATACCTGACTGAGCGTGACATGGATATGCATGATCTTCTAGCACGTGCGTACGTGCTACAGTTCATTGATAGTTTGGACCCGGGTGCTCAGCTAGCTAGCAATGAGCGCATATGCATCGATTTGAACACGTGGGGTGGCACGCATCTGCCGACCTCCTAGCAATGAATAATGGAGATATGAAAGACCGGTGCCTCCAACAGCCAACGGATGAAGATGGTCCGCTGAGGATAAGACGATAGATTCTTCCATTATTGCTCTCTTTTTATTTTCTTCCTCCACACCATTACTGCATGCGTGGTATATCTCCAACAAAGACTACGAGACGCTCATATCCAAGATTTTCCGACCTCCAAAATATACAAAGACCACAGGACTAGGGATCCGCCCTAGCCACAATTATTACAGATCGATTACCGCAATAACAACAATAACAACAAAACATCACACATCAGTGACCACTTTTGCCAAACCATATGCGATAAGTTTCACCAAAAAAATACACACTATCATGAGTTTTCCAAGTTGCCCGCCACATTGCAAGAGCCCCTGGGCGCCAAATGCAAATCCGAAAGTGAATCTTGTGATCCATCTTCTCTGGCGAATAATTACAACGTCAAATCAAAAGCGCGTTACATGTATGCATGCTCGATCTACTACTAATATGTGTGCTACCGTTCATTGATACTTTGACCCAGCTAGCATCCAGTGGCCGCATGAAGGTGACGCTATAACTTGCTGAGGATAAGATGAACGAATGGATATGGTTTGCTGAGGATAAGATGATACCCATTGTTTCGTGAAGTGAATGATGGCATCGCTTGTTTTTTTTTTTCAAACATGGGGAAGGGACTTGCATGCCCAAATCTGGCCTTAGATTAACAAAGCAAGGAATAGCCGGCGAACCTCCCTAGTCGTCCAAATCGCACGCCCGAAACATTTTATATTTCTATAGTTGATATGTAGCTCAAGAGTGGAGTTCAATACACATGTTGATGAAGAATACATGGATGCACCAAGGTCATTTGGAATCTCCAAGGAGCACAAGAACGGAAGAGCAGGAGCGCGGAACTGCCTCTTACCTCTCCCCCGCCTCCACGAAGGCAAATAAAAGAGAGCCAACAGGGAGCCTACCCCTCCCGGTCTGTGGTCCCATCGATCTTATTATTAGAGAGGCTCTCACCAGATCTTCTATACACTCACAAGCGCCAGCACACCTCTTGACCTGTACAAAAGAATGGAGGAGCACATGAGAGCGCCATCAACCATAGTTGCACAACGCCATGAATCTGGCAGGAACGCGACGGCACGGGAACCGCCATCACTGAAGATACTTCCTTCGCCTCATTGCCCTCAATACAAACTTGAGGGAAAATAAAAAGGATCGGAGTAGTTATCGAATTTGGATCCAAGCGCCTTATTATTCATTGGGGAGAAGCAAAGAAACAAGAAACCTACCACTACTCACCAAAGATCCCCCCTTCCACCACCATTTTGGTCGGCAACACCGAAGAGGGGAAGGAGAGCGGCCTGAATCTACTACACAAGGGCCGACCTCAGTCCAAGTTAATCTAGGTGGAAGGGGGAGTGGAAGAGAGGGGTGGGGATATCTGAACGACCAATGCTACACAGACGAATGATATGGTACAGGATTTACAGAGTGTCTTACGTAGGATTCTGAGGTTCGAGAATTAGGTGAAGGGCCCCAACCAGTTCAATTCGGGTGGAGGGGGGTAGTAAGGAATGTCTCATAACAATAGTTTTGCTACTTCTCAAGTACCTGAATTCTTTTGTTGCGTAAGTCAGTTTTTCCTTCATCCCAAGTGCACGAGATGTGCACGCCAAACCTCGCCGAAGAAGAAGAAGCCCCACTATCTATCTTGGGGGGAGGGGGAGTCATAGCCTCATTATCGATCTTAGGGGGGCAGCCACATCCCATTATTTATTTTAAGGGTAGGGGTCCAGCGGATCATCGGAGTTGTTCACTAGTGCGACTGGGCTTAGAGGGATGGCCGGGACAGTGGCCAGCACAACGGTGGGAGGGATGGCGGGGCGGAGATAGCCACCGGCTAGCCCGGGAGTGAGGGGGGAGGGGAAGGAGGCAGGAGGTTAGTCATGGGTTGGCCGGCGGCTGCGTGAGGAAGAAGAAGGTGCAGGTTAAAGATAAACAATGCTCGATCTATTCTTAGCTCTTGGATGAAGATCTAATGGACTTTGATGAAAGTGAAGTGACAGATGATACTTTTTTTCAGGTACCTTTTTTTTTGTTAGGGATGTTTTTTCAGGTACCTGATAAGTGCCGGGGAGAGTACGTACTCCCGTTGTCTCGCCATGTTACACGATACATGCACGGGTAGCATGCACGCACAAGACTACGGTAGGGTCGTCCCCTAGTTGTTGTTTTTCTGTCCAAAACGAAAGGTGCATGCTCTCTGATTGATCGATCCATCTACTAGTTGGTCGGGGGTTGGGACCTGGCAAAGCTAGCTCGCTCCTGCCTCGCGGCGTACGTATATGTTTGGTATATACTCTGGCCAACATATATACCCGATTGAGCGTGACAGGGATGCACGATCTTCTAGCACGTACGTGCTAGATTTTGTTGATATTTTGTGCGCGGGTGCTCAGCTAGCTAGCTGTGAGCGCATATATAATGGAGATATTTTGTTGATTTTGTTGATATGTTGCATCGATTTGAACACGTGGGGTGGCACGCATCAACCGACCTCCATGCAACGAATAACGGAGATATGAAAGGCCAGTGCCTCCAAGAGCCAACATGTGAAGATGGTCCGCTGAGGATACCGGAATAACCCTATATGCCTACGGCCTTATCTATGCCGACGGTTTTTTGTCGGGGCCGTCGGCATAACTCGAGCTACGCAGACGGACTGGGAAAAGCCGTCGGCAAAGAGAAGCCGTCGGCATACCTCCATCTATGCCTACGGCAGCCGTAGGCATAGTTAGGCCGTCGGCATATATCGATCTATGCCTACGGTGGCCGTAGGCATAGTTAGGCTGTCGGCATAGATGTGGCCCTGGTGGCCCAGGGACAAACGGCGGGCTGACGCCGTCAATTCTATGCCGACGGCCCTGACGGCGGCCGTCAGCATAGATATTATCTATATTTTTTTACTAGGAGCTGCCACGTGGCAGATCTATGCCGACGGCAAAGCCGTAGGCATAGTTTTCCATCTATGCCTACGGTCTTGCCGTAGGCATAGCCCCGCCATGTGGCACCTCCTGGCAGCCCCTGGCCGAGAACTATGCCTATGGCATGGCCGTAGGCATAGATATTATTTGTTTTTATTTTAAATTATTTTTATTTTTTAAGTTAAATTTTGTTTAATTTAAATCTAACTTATCTAAACTTAAACATACACAAATTATACATCGATTTAGGGTAGAATTTTTCATAGATTAGGAATATCCAGTTTGTTTTTGTTTTTGAGTATGTTAGAAATGTGGCCTCCTGTACTTTTGCATATAGGTCCTTCTGCTTTATTAAAATCATAAGTAATTGATAGTTGGATTGATTTTGATGAAATTCATATGGTTTTTTATCAGAATCTTGAAAGGATTATGTGCTATACTATGTTTCAAATTTGAACAAACTTAAATCATGTTTGCTTCATCAGACTGTTTCAAGGATTGTGGTGGCGGGTGCAAAGGCAACTGGCTCAGGAGTGTGACCCTTCATGGACGCTGATGCCGTTGTCACTTGGAGGGAGGAAACGGCCATGTCGGGTTGACACGAAGGGAATCTTATGGTGGGTTTGTCCCAGACCTTGTTCTCAAGTGTTCCTATGGGCCGACCTATCACAACCAGGTGAAAATGTCCATTGGTCAAAGATCGTCCGGTGAAAGTCAAAGGCGTAGATTTCCGGGTCAACTTGTCCAGGGTTCGGCTGACCGGGGGCCTTGGGGGGGGGGGGGGGGGGACAATGCCACCAGAGCATCGCGCCGAGTCCTCATACATGTCGAAAGATGTGGTGCCATGTCTAAAGAGGCAATACGCGGCTCCGGTGTGAGGTTTGCCCTCATGAACGGCGATGCAATCGAAGTAATCCTTCTGCGGTTTTGGCGTTGCATGAATATTCCTGAACACTTGAAGCGTAATCAATTCATGAGATTTTTACACAGTGCAGACACATATGATATAATATGTGTGGCAATTTCTTATATTTTTGTAAGATGCAGGAGTATGTGAAAAAATCCCCCACCATGGATTGTTCTTCGCATGTCTACGAGTGTGGTCGGGGGCCTTTGGGGGCTAGCTATGCCATCAAATCTTGCGCCAGGTCCTCTTACATGTCTGGAAGTGTGCTGTCAGGTGCAAACAAACGACACACGGCTCCGGAATGTGACCCCCTTCACGGAAGGCGCTGCCGCCGACACTTGCAGGGGGGGGGGAATGGCCGCATCGGGTCGACACGAGGGGGGTCCGCTGGTGTGTTGGGCCCAGACCTTGTTTTGAAATGTTCCTATGGGCTGACCTATCACAACCAGGTGGAAAAGTACGTTGGTCAAAGGCCGTTCGGTGAAAGTCAAAGGCCTAGATCTTCGGGTCAACCGGGCTAGGATTAGGTCGGTCGGGGGCCTTGGGGGTATCAATGGTACCCAAACTTGCATTGTGTCTTAATATATGTATACAAGTGCGATGGAGGGTTGAAATAGCCAATGGAGGAACGGGCAACGCATTTCATTCACAAACCAGACACGTTCTCTCTCGATAGCTAGATACTAACTCGAAGATGCTGCAGTTTACAAGCGGCCTCCGGTCAGGCTTTTGCGAAACGCGCTCAAACTTTTACCACACCCTACAAGGGGCATATGAAGACACTGTGCCCGGTCCCGGGGATTTCCGGCATCGTATGATTTTCCACAGATTTTTACGGCTTGATCTGGCATGCCACCAAGGTACATTCGCCCCCCAGTTGTGGGGCTCCTCCTTCTTTGGTTGCACTAGGCCTATGCATGCTGCAAAGACATCATATATAATTTTACAAACCACTTCTGGACATCATTTCAGGTGGCCGTCGTGCAGATCTGCAATTCCCCGCATTGAAACCCTACGGATGCAGTAAATTTCTCAAATAATCCAGGCGGGCCCGAAAAATGCCATGTCCTGGCACGTGTCATAAAATGGCCCCCTTTGAGAGCATGAGAATTTTTGAGGTCAACGGAGCAACAGGCAGCGCAGTTCCTTCACAAACCGAAACATTCTCTCTCTATAGCAAGATACTAACTCGAAGATGGTGCAGTTTACAAGTGGCCGCCGGTCAGACTTCTGCGAAACGCGCTCAAATTTTACCACACCTTACAAGGGCCATATGACGACACCGTGCCAGGTCCCGAGGATTTTCGACATCGTATGATTTTTCGTGGATTTTTACGGCTAGATCTGACATCTCGTCGAGGTACATTCGCCCCTCCCCGTGGTGGGGTTGCTCCTCCTTTGGTTGCACTAGGCCGACGCATACTGCAAAGACATCATATATGATTTTACAAACCACTTTTGGACATCATTTCAGGTGGCCGCTGTGCAGATATGTGATTTCCCGCATTGAAACCCTACGGATGCAGTAAATGTCTCAAACATTCCAGGCGTGCCCGAAAAATGCCATGTCCTGGCACGTTTCATGAAATGGCCCCCTTTGAGAGCATGAAAATTTTCGAGGTCAACGGAGCAACGGGCAGCGCAGTTTCTTCACAAACCGAAACATTATCTCTCTATAGCAAGATACTAACCCAAAGATGGTGCGGTTTACAAGTGGTCGTCGGTCAGACTTCTGCGAAACACGCTCAAATTTTTACCACACCTTACAAGGGCCATATGACGACACCGTGCCAGGTCCCTAGGATTTCCGGCATCGTATGATTTTCCGTGGATTTTTACGGCTAGATCCGACATGCCGCCGAGGTACATTCTCCCCCCAGTGGTATGGCTCCTCCTCCTTTCGTTGCACTAGGCCTATGCATACTGCAAAGACATCATATATGATTTACAAACCACTTATTGACATCATTTCAGGTGGCCGCCATGCAGATCTGCATTTTTCCACATTGAAGCCCTACAGATGCAGTAAATATCTCAAATATTCCAGGCGGTCCCAAAAAATGCCATGCCCGGGAACGTGTCATGAAATGCCCTCCTTTGAGAGCACGAGAAGTTTCGAGGTCAACAGAGCAACGGGCAACACACTTCCTTCATAAACCGGACACGTTCCCTCTCGATAGCCAGATACTAACTCGAAGATGGTGCAGTTTACAAGTGTCTGGATCCGGCATGCCGCTGTGATCCTCCTCTCCCCTCACAGATCGCCGGCAGCCGGGTCCGCCGTACCTCGTCCTGCCGCGTCCATCCATGCGTCAGGATCCGCTCCTTCCGTCCACCCACAACCCTACCTCGTGGCTAGGGTTTCGATGGCCTCCACCTCTAGCGCTGCTCCGATGGCGGCGAGGCCAGAGGATGCCAGACCCTTCACCGGCATGGACGCAGTTAGCACTTGCCCTCCTTCAGCGGTCCAAGAGAGTAAAAAAATTTAGAAGAAAAACAAAAGGGAGAACACAATTGCATGAGCTTGATTCCTATTGGTGGAAACGTTTGTGCCACGGATCGATGACGTGGCGCACATCCATCCATCTAGCTCTCCACCCTACATCCATCCAGCCATCCATCCATCCATCTAGAGAAAAGGACAAAAAAAAGAGCCCACGAGATAGAGCCCACCCAACTCCACCGAACGCCTCCTCCCTCTCTGTCTCGCGACCTCGCTCCTCTCTCCCCCACGAACCCCTCTCCCTCGCCGCCGCCACCACCCACGCCGGCCTATTCCGGTGAGCTCCGGCGACGGGAAGCACTCCCCCGAGCTCCCCAAGCTCCACGCCTCCTTCCCCACCATCCAGAATCGGCGCTCCCGCCCTCCATCGTGCCCCGTGCTAGCTAGGGTTTCGGCTTCCACCTCACCTCCGGCGACGGCGAGGCCAGTGGGCGGCGGGTCAGGCACCGGCGAGCTCCCGAGCCCCTCTCTCGATCCAAGCCCCTCTCTCTCGATCCCGAGCCCCTATCTCTCGAGCCCCTTCTCTCTTTTGTCGCCTCACATCGCCGCCTCGGTCGCCGGCCGATTCCAGCCTACTCCGGCGAGCTCTGTCGCTGAGCTAGCTACCCAGGGCTCCCCGTTGAGCCGCTCTACCTCCTCCACTCATTCGATTCGTTTCTCCCTGCCGCCCGTGGTCGCCCCATCGGTTCTCCCTCTCTAGGGTTTCGGTGCTGGGGAGAGGTTTGTCGTCGGCGTGCTCTTGCTCGTGGATCTAGTCGCCTGCGCCACCTCCCGTGCCTCCTTGTGCACCAGCGCCTCTTGGGTTTTGCCTGTGGTGCTACTGCCCCAGATCCGTCAGCCTCGACTACCTTATCGCCTGCCACCGTGCGACGGCGGTGATTTGGCCACACCGCAACCATGGTGGTGGCGTTGCTTATGGTAAGCTCCTCAATCCCTCTGCTCCCCTGCTCGTACTACTCTCTTCGGGCATGTCATGGTCGATTTGATGCTGCTCCGCGTGTCCTGTTAGTGCTTGGTGAAGGTTGGCTCACCTATTATTATCTCAATTGATTACTGTGCTATCTTTATGGATTTGGCAATGTGGACTTTGGTCTACTTATGCTCCTGCTGCTTTACATGTTCATATTCTAGTTCTAGTTCATGTCTATGGACTGATTACAAGAAATTCTATGCTACTGTTGGTCTATCACTGCAATTATCTTGGTCTTATAGATGTTATTGTTCCTGTCCTATAGCACATGCTAGTTTCTTTATTAGTTGGCTGCTGGTTCTATTTATTCATATGTACAAGTGCTACTGTTTCTTTGTTATCTTATAAAGGATATAGTCCTTCATTTGTATATAGCTGTAACTTTCTTATTGATCAACATATACTGATTCATCTCTTTACTGCAATTACTCTGTGTTGTTCATGATTTGCTCCTGTAGTGGTATAAAATTATAGTTTCTCTTTCAAGCTGGTATGTGTGTTTGATATATACTAGTCTTTATCTAAATACCATGTATTGGTATTTCTTGTATGGTTTAGTACATCATCTACTGGTGGTTTAGTTGTATATTGTACAGGATATAGTCCTCATGGTTGCATGTAGTGTTAACTCTTTCTTTGCTTTAGCTATTTCAGATGTTTCAGATGATTTTGATGCATGCTTATACTCCTATCTATACCAGGTCCATGTGTTGTGCTTGTGTACCTATATATAGAATAGTACCCATGTGTAAGTGGGTGTATGTGTTCTGCACTTCTGCTTACGGCAGATGTTTAGTAAATGTGCTATCAATGGCCTATTTATTCTTGCAGGTTATGGACTGTATCTTTCCTTGCCAATTCCCTCTCTTAAATTTGATTTGAACAGATGCTACACTGGTCTCTTCACTTTCTTTCTCTCTCTCATACTCTCACTGATAAGAACAGGTGCTCCTTAATCTTGCCATGCCAATGATGGTGTCCTGAGGCTCTCACCATTACTTAACAGCAGATGCTGCACTACTTGATCCAATGATGCAATAGTCCTAGCACTACTAGGTTGCCTGAGGACAATCCCTACTTCAAACCCTACCTCTGGGTTAGTTGGTTAGTAGTGGGTTAGTTGGATTTCATTTGAAAACTAACCCAAGCTTAATCGAGGGATCCCCTAATCATGGAGTTAGTGCTAATTTGAGTTGATCTTTGGGTTTAGCTTTGATCTATACTTTGCTGGCTTTACTTCTCTATTGGGTTATTCTTTACTGCCAATTGAACCTATTCCTTTTGGCCTTGCTGGTTACTATTCCATTGGCTTCGTTTATGCAGTGTTGGCTCTCTTCTAATGTTTCTTTTATCAACTTAATCTGATTGGGGTTTGACTAATGTTTCCAAACTCCTAAGTGCTAGCTCCTACAGCAAAGGCATTTCCATAAGGGGAATGCTACATTTTAACCTTAATCAAGTTTTTCCTATTTGTTGTTTCTTGTTTTGCAGGTTGATGAACTAGAAGAAAGAAGCAGAAGATGAAGTAGATAGTTTAGTATAGGTTTAGTTTAGGACTTTTCCTTTCTTCTTTTATTTCCTTTTCCTCTAAGTGTAATTCCTGAATGCTTGTAGTTGACATTCATATTAATAAAGTCTATTGTTTATTATTCAGGCCAAATAATTGCAATGCTTCATTTATTATGAATATAGTTTCTTTTATTTAGTTTTTGCAATATCACTTGTCTTATTTATTATGAATATAGACTTTTTATGCCTACAGCAAAGCCGTAGGCATAGCTGAAAATCTATGCCGACGGCTTTGCCGTAGGCATAGCCCTGCTGCCAGGACGAACCAGGAGATGACACGTGGCATAGATATGCCTACGGCAAAGCCGTCGGCATAGATTCATCTATGCCTACGGCTTTGCTGTAGGCATAGCCCTGCCACCAGGAGTACCAGGGGTTGCCACGTGGCAGAGGTATGCCGACGGCGTTGCCGTCGGCATACCTCTGCGACGTGGCATTGCGTGATTCGTCAGCGCTTTTGACGGCGCCGTCCGTTGCCGTCAGACGAAAAACACTGCCGACGGCTATACTATGCCAATGGCTGACGTCAGGCCGTCGGCATAGGCCCCTATGCCGACGACTATACTATGCCGACGGTCTGACAAGACTACGCTGACGACATCTACGCCGACGGGCCTATGCCGACGACAACCGTAGGCATAGATCTATGCCGACGGCTTAGGGGCCTATGCCGACGGCCTGTGGCCGTAGGCATAGACCGCGAGTCCAGTAGTAGATGATAGAATCTTCCTCCATTGTTGCTCTTTTTTTCCTCTTCCTCTACACCATTACTGCATGTATGTTCCATAGAATGGGATGCTCTGTCCAAGATTTTCCAACCTCCAAAATATAAAAAGACCACAATGCTAGGGATCTGCCATAGCCACAAATATCATAGACCGATCCCACAACAACAATAACAACAACAACAACAACAACAACAACAACATCAACAACAAAACATCACACATTGATGACCACTTTTGCCAAAGATATGGGATAAGTTTCACCTAAAAACACACTCAGATTATGAGTTATCCATGTTGCCCACGCCAGCGCATTGCAGCAGCCCTTGCCACATGCAAATCCGAGAGTTAATCGTGTGTTCGATCTCCTCAGACGAATTACAGCGTCAAATAAAAAGTGTGTAACACGTATGCATGCTCGATCTGCTAGTAACGTGGCGCTACCATTTATTGATACTTTGCCACAGCTAGCATGCAGTGACCGCATGAACGTGATGTTGTAGCTGGCTAGGATCTTCTTCGATCTACATAGATTTTCAAACATCAAAAATGGATATTGATCTATTCATCTTCAATAATAGTAGTACAACGTACACTAGAAAAAAATAAAAATTACATCCCATCCGCAGACCACGTAGTGACGACTACAAGCTCTGAGGCAAGCCGAAGGCGTGCTGCTGTCATCGTCCCTCCCTCGCCGGAGCCGGGCAAACATTATTGTAGTAGATAGCCGGGAAGTTATCATGCTAAGGCCACATAGAACTAACGCACCAGAACAGCAACCGCCACCAATGAAGAGTGTAAATCTGAAGTATGCAACCTCAAGACACAAGAACATAGATGAACGATGAACATATCCGAGAAAATCCAGCAAAGACAGATCCGCCGGAGACACACCTCCACACGCCCACCGACGATGCTAGACGTATCAACGGAACAGGGAGTAGGTGGGGAGACCTTATTCCATCTTCAGGGAGCCGCCGCCATCTCACCTTCCTAAGCAGGACAAAAACCCTAACAAAACTCGAAAAAAGGATCTAAAAATGGAGCCCTCCCACCGGCAAGGGTCGGGATCCACCCCGCCCCCTTGGCCCTAAGGCCACCGGTGACGGGGTGGACCGGCGACGGCACCGACGGGAGGCACAGGAACCCTAGATTTTTGGGACGTGGCGGCTAGCTAGGTCGTCTCATCTGGCCTCTGATGGCTACAACTGCAACATCGCCCCTTGGATTGACAGAAAATGGATATGCTCTGCTCCGATACCCATTGGTTTGTGAAGTGAAAGATGGCATTGCTCGGTTTTTTAACAGGCAGAAGGGACTTCGAGGATCCCGAATCTGGTGTTAGATTAGCAAAAGTGTTACAGCTCTACACAAAGGACCCTGATTTTTTTTTTGAAAATTACACATTGGTCCTCCATTCTACAATTAGAAGCCCTCAAGAAAAAGGAAAAACACAATTGGGTTTCGATCACCATGGCGACCTCACCGGAGATGCAAAAGCCACCATCTCCGGAAGCAACATTGCTAGCTCTGGGCAACAAGAATACAGCCTCCACACTAGAGGTTGAAGAAGGGGGCATCAAAAAAAGCGAGCAAAGCAAGGAACAGCTGGGGAACAACCCTAGCCGCCTAAATCGCACGCTCTAAACATTTCCATGGTTGATCTGCGGCTCCAGCGCGAAGTTTGATGCAAAGGTTGATGAAGAATACAATGATGCACCGAGGCCAATGGGAATCCCCACGGATCCAAAGCTCAGAAGAGCGGGAGCGCAGATTTACAGCTTTTCCTGCTGCGCCTCCACGAAGGTAAATAAGAGAGAGCCAACAGGGAGCTTGCTCCTCCCAATTCCAGGTCCCATCAATATTATTATTAGAGAGGCTCTCACCAAATCCTCCATACACCGCTACCATCCACTTCAGAGAATATAAAGTAGAGAAGAAAGAGACCGAGCCGACGCCGGTGGTAGAGCCAGCATCCGAAGCTATACAACGCCATGATCTGGCAGGTATGCGATGGCATGGGAGCCGCCATCAATCAAGATACTTACTTCGCCTCGTAGACCTTAACAGGAACTCGAGGGTAAAGAAAAGGACTGGAGTAGTCGTCGAATCTGGATCCAAATGCCTCATTATTTGTCAGAAGCAAAGAAACAAGAAACCTACCACTACGCACGAACAAGCCCCCCTTCCACCCCCATTCCGGTTGTCAACATAGGTAGACAATAGGGGAAGGAGGGTGTTCTGAATCTACGGCACAGGGCCGACCTCAGTCCATGTCAATCTAGGTGGAAGGGGGAGTGGAAGAGAGGGGTGGGGGTTATCTGAATGAGCAATCCTACACATATGAATGATATGGTACATGATTAATGAGGTGGCTTGTGTGGGATTTTATGGTTGCAGAAATTAGAGGAAGGGCCCCACCCGGAATGGGGGGGGGGGGTATTAAGGAATGTCCGGTGATAAAGGTTTTTCTATTTCTAAGGTACCTTTTTTGTTGCGTTGGTCACTTTTTCCTTCTTTGTTCCTTCTTCCCGAGTGCATGAGATGTGGAGGCCGGACCCCATTATCTATCTTAGGGTGGAAGCCACAACCCCATTATCTATCTTAGGGTGAAGCCAGCACCCCATTATTTATCTTAGGGGTGGGGGTGCAGGAGGTCATCAGAGTTGTTCACTGGTGTGACAGGGATTATAGGGATGGCTGGGCCGGTGGTCAGCACGGCAGTGCGGGGAGGGTGGGGCGGTGAGGCGGAGGCAGGCGGTTAGGCTAGGGTTAGCCGGTGGCTGCGTGAGAGGAAGAAGGTGGAGGTTAAAGATGAATAGTGGCCGATCTATTTTGAGCCGTTGGATGAAGATCGAATGGCTTTTGATGAAAGTGAGTGATGATACATGTTATTTCAGATACCTGAAAAATAAACGATCCACCATAATAATTTTGTAGATTGACTGTAGGTGTAACATTTTTTGTATCTTTTTTCTTCATGGTAGCATTTTTTTTTATTTTTTATTTTCCAAAAAGGGTAGCATCTTCTTATCCAGGATCCCTCGATCAAGAGCATTGCCATTTTCTTATAAATAGAGGCCCAACTAAGCAGAAAGGGTATGCAAATCTAGCTAGCCAAGAGCAACACATAGCCATAGTACGACTGCATACGAGTACGTAGGTAGAGAAGGCGAGAATGAACAACACACTACCAGTAACGGCGCCCAACGCGCACGCGCCCATGCCGTCGCCGGCGCCGAAGCTTGGAGGTGCAAACATCGCCAGCCGGTGGCGCGAGCTCCAGGGCTCGGACTCGTGGGTTGGGCTCCTGGACCCGCTGGACTACGACCTCCGACACTCCATCATATCTTACGGCGAGCTCGCATCGGCCGCCCACGACGTGTTCAACCTTGAGAAGCGGTCACCTCACGCCGGCTTCTGCTTGTACAGCCGCGACCACCTTCTCGCCGCCTCCACCGTGACCCACCCTGAGTACTACAAGGTCACCAAGTTCCTCTACGCGACCTGCGGGGGATCAACGGCATCGAGGTTGGCCACATCCGTGCCAACGGTGACCAACGCGCTGTTCGTGCAACCGCTGGGAAAGGCAGAGGGGACTCCGACGTCCAACTGGATGGGTTACGTGGCGGTGGCGACGAACGAGGGAGTTACAGCACTGGGGAGGCGTGACATCGTCGTGGTGTGGCGCGGCACCGAGAACGAGTTGGAGTGGGAGGAAGACAAGCACTTCCTTCAGGTGTCTGCCGCGCCGGTGTTGGGCCGCTATGCTGACGAAGAGTACAAGAACGCCAAGGTGCACCGTGGCTTCCTATCCGTGTACACGTCCAGTGACAACAACTCCATGTACAACAAGACCAGCGCCAGAGAGCAGGTGAGCCTTGCATACTTCATATATATATATTATCCTGTTCAATCTTAGGGCATGTACAATGGTTCTATCTTAGCAATGCCACGTAGGATAAATGATTAGGTGGAGGAGAGAGAAATCATAAGAGAAGACTTGTCTTCTTTTAATTAAGAGAAGGCAAGAGATGATCTCTTAAGGAGTACGCACACATGCAGGTTCTCCAGGAGGTAGGGAGGCTAATGGAGGAGTACAAGGACGAGGTGACCAGCATCACCATCACCGGCCATAGCCTTGGAGCGTCACTCGCCACCCTCACCGCCATCGACATGGTGGCCAACGACGTCAACGTGCCCCCTAACTCGAAGCAACCGCCGTGCCCTGTGACAGCGATACTGCTGGCGTGCCCGCGAGTCGGGAACCCCACGTTCAAGTCCGCCTTCGACTCATTCCACCTCCTGCGAGCACTCCACGTGGCGAACGCCAAAGACCTCGTGCCACAGAACCCTCCCTCTGTGTTGTTAATGTGGTACGTGGACTGCGCGACAGCAACGATCGTAATTGACACGGACCGGTCACCCTACGTGTTTCACAAAATATCGACCCACCACGTCCTCGAGTTGTACCTGCACGGTGTCGCAGGGGATCATGGCGACAAGGCGGACTTCAAACTAGTGGTTCCCCGCGACGTGGCGCTGGTGAACAAGACTATCGACCTGCTGACAGACGAATACCCAGTGCCGGGGAGCTGGTGGGTCATTAAAAACAAATGCATGGTCAAGGGCACCGATGGCCAGTGGAAACTCGATGACTTCGAAGAAGCATAGTTAAGTGGTTAAGACGGTATACAACATTGTTGCCTATGGATTCGGCATGTACTATATATGCTCTTGTGCTTGCTTGTGTGTTTGCATTTCAATCATGTTGTCGGGCGTGAATATCTGTAGCAGATGACGGCCTGGCCGATCATTCAGTTATTGTCCTTTTATTTCATGCCTACTCCTACAAGTCTCGCTATATCATGTACTTATGCATTGCTTCATTGCTTTTAAAAATGTCATATCCCGTATCTAAAAGAGCTTCTTCTTTTTTAATCTAAAGTGGCATGTTCTTGGTGTTAATGACATGTACTTAGCGGATTCATGGTGCGTGAATTGAGTTGGACGAACACATGTAGTCCCGAGAAAAGAAAGAAAGCTGGTTCGGGATCAATCAACCAAAGCAAAAAGACTAAATAAGACAGCTCGGTTAAAATAGATTTTCGATTTCTAGATAACTTAATGACTTTGGTCGTCAAGAGTCATGGTCTCATGGAAGCCGTACGTACTACATTGAGAGGTTGGGTAAATGATTAACAGAAATTGGGTGAACTAAAATCGCATATCATTGAGATTCAAAAAGCATCTCACTGGTGTTAGGATATTCTAGCCACATCATATGTCCATATAAAACAGTATTTCAGACCCGCAAAAAGAACAGTATTTCAGAAATCGCAATATGCAAAAAAAAAAACTCACACCACCACAATACATGTCGTCTCTGTGGGTAAATTAATTGAAGCTGCCCTATATGAAAATTGTCGCAACCATCAGATGCCAGGTGTCAGGCTTCTCCTTGGCATCGAGTGAAATCCATTATATGCTAGAAATTGGCCGTGTTTGCTGAATCAATCAAAGGGCATGTACGCGTTTATTATCTAGGAGTATCTTAGAACCTAACTTGCTCCTTAATTCGCTTAAAATAGATTTTTGATCTCCATATAACTTAATGACTTTAGTCATTCAGATTTTTGATCTCTATATAACTTAATGACACAGGTAGTCCCAACAAATGAGCTTGATCCGATTCTTACTCCAGCAACTCACCCCCACCCCGCGCCGGGCGGACGCGAGGCCCGGCGGCAGCGTGTTGGCTGATGCGGCGCGACAACGGTGGAGCGGCTGAACGAGGCCCGGCGGCTGCGTCTCGGAGCGACATCCAGGTCTGGATCCGGGGGCTTCGGGTCTTATGGTTGGTTTCCCTCGTCGGTTGCCTGCTGCTGGCTGGCCGGCGGTGGGGAAGACACAGACCTGCGCGCCACGGCTGGTCATGGCCGGCAGGGCATGCGGGCCGAGGTGGCTAAGGCCGGAAGCTGCGGTCTCACCCCGGCAGTTGTTGCTGATGGTGGCTGTGGTGCTCTGCCTGGTCGGGGGTGCAAGGCCTCAGCTTGGCAGGGAGGCGATGCGGGCCTGTGGGGGCGTCGACGGCGCTGCGCTGGATCCTGCTGACGCTGCAAGGTGGTGGAGTTGCCCTTCTTCTCCTGCATGTGGACCGACAGTACGCGGGGCTGGGCGGGTGCCCTTAATGCTGGCCGCACGCAGAACGGGGGAGGTTCGGGGCCTGACGCGGATCGGAGCCTGTGCTTTGGGTAGATGTGGTCGGGCGTGGCCTGGGATTTGCCTGCGGGTGGTGGTTGTTCTCTCCTCACGGGTAACGTGGTCAGTGGTGGTGGTGGTGACATCGTCGCTTTGGTAGGTGGCTCGTCGCGGGTGGCCACCGACATGGCGTCGTGTGAACTCGTCTAGGCCAGGTCTTGGAGCTTGTTCATCGACGGCCGTCGGCAGTCCCTGAGTCATGTCCCTCCTAGAACACATGGATTGGCGTGGGTGCTTCCTACGGTGGAGGTGCCTACCCAGGCCTGGGGACTGATGTCGGGCTAGGAGTTGAGGACGTCCCTCAGCTCCTCCTACTGTGGTCGAGCGCATGTGGCAGCGAGCGGAGCACGATGTCTAGCGGCAGGGAAGCCGGGGCGGCGGACCCGGGTGGTGGTCCGCATGGTGGCTCTTCGGCGGGCACCTGCGTGGCGATGGTGGCTCTTCGACGGGCACCAACGCAGCGATGGTGGCTCTCCCTCCGGGTTGTGGTGACAACGGATGGTGTAGTGATGGGTGGCTCTGGCGTGCTCTCTGTTCTCGCAGGTGGCTGCCCTGATCCGGATATGGAGATTTGGCCTCGTCATGCTCATCCTGGCGACCTCTTGGTGACACGCGTGAGTTGTCGACCGAAAGCTCTATGCCTCGGCACCAACGACGACGACGCCCGTGGGTGCCACGCTCTTCCTGAAGACGTCATCACGGTCCATCTTTCCATGTCAGGGCTCCGGGTGAAAACCTTTGTCCGTCGTGGACTCGGCAGCGGCGACACTCAGGGCCATTCTCCCTCTTGAGGGCATTGTCGTGGAGTTTAGGTGTAATAGGTTGTTGTGTGCGTGTGTGTTCAGATCTTCCTATGTCCCTTGCTGGTAGCGTAGTCGTGTGCGTTCCACGTGTGCCGAATATTCTGGGATCGGCTTTGTAAGAGGTCTACCTCATCATCATGTATCGTTTGGCCATGTACTCTATACGGTTGTTGCTTTATTTATAAAGCGGAGCGAAAGGCTGTTTCGAGAGAGAGATTCATGGAAGCCGTATGTACTACATTGAGAGGTTAGGTAAATGATTAAGAGAAACAGGGTGAACTGAAATCACATGCCATTGAGATTCAAAAAGCATCTCAAATATTCAAGTCCGCCTTCGACTCATTCTGACCTCCTGTGTGCACTCCACGTGACGAACGACAAAGACATCGTGCCAAGGGATCCGTCCCATGGGATCATAGTTAGGTGTGCGCACATCGTGACAACAATGCTGCCAATCGATAGGGACTGGTTATCCTACATTATCCGAAAAATGCAGACACACCACGTCCTCGAGTTGTACCCACGCGGTGTCGCAGGGGATCATGGCGACCACAAGGCGGACTTCAACCTGGTGGTAGGCTGCGAAATGGCGCTGGTGAACAAGAATGCCGGAAAGACAAACACCCGGTGCCAACATGCTAGTTGGTCATCAACAACAAACTAGATGGCATGTTGTGCCAAATGGCGCAGAGTCCCATTGAAAACCATATGCGTTTTGAAACTATTTGCATTTGATAGTAAATTTTAGGTTTTAGCAATCACTTATGGTATCAATTGAAACCAGTATATAATTGAGCGTGCACAATTCGGAATTGATCACGTTTTCAAACATGGGACCGAAATAGGTTTCTACATCGCTAATACCTTTGCAATAAACATAGCATATAATACGATATATAGAATCAAAGGTTTCGTTGTTCCATAAGGATTCAAACTTCATTACACTATGAACTACTCCCTCCGTCTCAAAGTGTCTCAAGTTTAGTACAACTCTATGCTAAAGCTAGTACAAAGTTGAGTCATTTATTTTGTGACGGAGGGAGTGCTTTGCAGGTGCATGCCAAAGAAATCAGAATACTTGTCTCAGATGAGTAAAATGATCTATGGTCTGTACATGTGTCCACTATGCATAGAATATTTTTATTTGCCAACTAACTTCTATGGCTGATAGTAAATTCAATTCATTTTCGGAAGAAGAGCTGAGCCAGTTTCCTTGAACTAGAAACCACATTGAATTATTGATCACTTTGAAGCATGCAATGGAGATTCAAAAACTGTGCATCTTGTTCTCAAAAGAGAACAGTATATCAAACTTGTTTAATACAGGAATATGTTTTAAACCTTGACAAGTTTGTGTCCAGATACAACAACGCAACTTGAAAATGGTCACAAGTTATTCAAAAATCAACAATTATATTGGATTTCCCGAAAATGGCAACCATTCAGGACAATGTCAAGCAAGGATTAATTGATTCTGAAAGAATCTAACTACAATAACCAGAAAAAAAGAGAGAAACAAATGGAAGCTTATTCACGAACTTTGATACTGTGAACCACATTTAAAAACCAAAAGTCCAGGTACATGTCTAGGGTACAGATCCAACATTTGTTACTTCTAAAACGAAGAGGTGGGGAAAAACGGAATAAACAAAGTCGTAATGATGGTTCAATACAAAACATCAAGAATCATTATAACCCTCGGTACTAGGAAAATGCCTACTAACGACGCACCAGTTTTGCCTACTAATGGCGCACTACTGGTGCGCCATTAGTACCACGCCACTAGTATTTTTTACTAATAACACACCACTGGTGCGCCATTAGTATACCAGATACTAATGGCACACCTGTAGTGCGCCATTAGTATGCCTAGAGGTGTGCCATTACTATCTCACTTAGTAATGGCGCACCACATAGGAGTGCGCCATTAGTAACAATTTTTTTCAGATTTTTTTTGTTTTTTTCTTAATCTCGGGTCACTATGGCTTAATCTCGGGTCAAATCACACTCCGTGGTCAAACTTCCCGAAAGTTCACCCATCCTCACACTACTCCAGCCCAAGCACGCTTAACTTCAGAGTTCTATCCAACCGCAGCACCAGCTCACTTCACAGGCACTTGTTGATATATCTAGCATATCAATCTTATTAAGCCTTGTTGATGTTTAGGACTTTGTTCATGTTCATGAGTGTGATGAAATTTTGAAAAATTATTTCAAACTTCCGTTCATATTACGTATCATATTTTGAAAAAAAATTCCCGAAAAAAATTCAATTTTTTTTCTGTTACTAGTGGCGCACCTATCAAATGGTGCACCACTGGTAAGTTTGAATTTTTTTGCCTCCAGATCTTAAAAGCCCCGTAACTATTTTTCTGTTAGGTTTTTGAGGATTTTGAAAATGTTTAACGAGGTTTCCCCAGTTAAATTTGGATGTAACTTTTTGAGTAGATGATTTTTCATATAAAAAACTTTTTCATCCGAGTTAGTATGCAAAAGTTATGCCCATTTTACAAATTCTAGAGAGATTTTGCAAATAAAGTCGAAATTCATATTTGTAAATTTTCCCAACAGCTAGACCATATATCACATGGAAAACTTATTTTTTTTTATTTTTTTTTTGACATTTTCATCATTTTCTTTTATTTTTTTAAATTGAAAAGCGGTCAGGGGGTGCATTCGGGGGAATTTTGGGTCAAAATTATTAATGGCACACCGTTGGTGTGGTGCGCACCACACCCACGGTGCGCCATTACTAACTTTGAAAAAAATAAAGAAAAATAAAAAAAATTGTTAGTAATGGTGCACCGTGGGTGTGGTGCGCCATTATTAGTTTTAACTACTAATGGCGCACCAAACCCACGGCGCGCCATTACTAACTTTGAAAAAAAAGTTTGAATTTTTTTCTGAAAAAAATTACTAGTGGTGCACTGTGGATGTGGTGCGCCATTACTAGTTTAACTAGTAATCGCGCATTATCCTCTGGTGCGCCATTACTAGTTTTGAAAAAGAAAATTAAATTTTTTTTTACTAATGGCGCACCGTGGATGTGGTGCGCCATTAGTATTTGGACACTAATGACGCATCAACACATGGTGCGCCATTAGTATATATACTAATGGCGCACCACATGTCTGGTGCGTCATTAGTGTGCATATCATCTATAGCCCTTTTCTAGTAGTGCCTTGGTGCATCTCATAGATAATATAGCAGGAAGTGGGATTCCCATTTTTTAGGATTAAGTATCCCTACTGTACATGGATGCGTACCTAAAAGAGAATAGTTGGACAACATGAGTTGTTCAGTCTAAACGAACCACACAACATAATACTATTAACTTTAAAAGTCACGGTCAAAAACCACAACATAAGTTCTGTGTAGTTGATACACAAACTTACAGTTGGACACTTCAGACATATGGCTAATCGATAGCACGGTTAAACAAGACTAAATTGACACACATCATCAAAGCTTTGCTTGGTCCTGCACCACTTACACAGTTGAACAGACCGGATGGAAGCACATCATCGAAGCTTTGCTTGATCCAGCACCGCTGACATCATCAAGTAAACGGAGGTTTCAAAACCCCACCAGTCTCACGAGATCATTGTTGTTCACTGCTTAGAGGTTTCAAATACCCACAAGTCTCACGAGAGTATCCTTGTCTGCTACAAGGAAGGACCAAGCAACGGTAATCTCTAGCACAACATCATCAACATAGAATTTCTTCTGACTGAAGCCAAAAGATCTGGCTGCCAAAGAGACATGCCCTTGTGCAGTGATATCACCAGATGATGAGTAAGCCTGTACAACGAGTTCTAGGTTGCGTTCATGTTCTACAGACACCACACGCCTCGATAGATCAAGGTAACCCTCTGAACCCTCGGGTGTTGCATGTCTACCAGGATCAAGCAACACGACTTCACAAGATCAGGCATTAGCAACATAAGCGGTTTTACCGTCGATGATCTTGCGTGAGTAGGGTCTTGTCGAGCAAGCTACTCGGCATTGACGTTCAACACGTTGTCGTATCCCCTGTTTGACAACACGGATGCTGCAGATTGTCGCCTGGATCGTCTCCACGAGCAGCTTCATGCACAACTCTATTTTACAGAACCGGTTCTCAAAGCAAACGATATGCACACCATGATGACGTGCGCGATAACAGTGTATCGCGCTGATCAATACTCTATCTCCAGACATGGCTCCACATTTAACTTTTAGCTGAATTTCAAAGTCTACGGGATCATTGAATAGGATCGCACGAGATGGCCCAATCAAGTGCAAAAAAGGATCCTGCAAGCATTGGTCAATCACCCCATCATTAACTACTAATCAACTAGAGACGACAAAACGAAATCATACAGTCATATGCCAGCATCAATATCCCCAAAAGGAAAATGAAAAGGCAAAGATATACATACATTTTTCTGGACTATTTGGCTCCTTGTCCTACTGCAACAGAAGAGAAGGTTGCGATTGTGATCAACGGGGTCCCGGGCAGCAACCACACCATACACAGACAATATGGCTATTTGAAGCCGCCTTTAATTTTTGCGAGTTTAATGGAGAAGATCTGCAAGGTATTCGCGACGATACCATCGTCTAAGCTGGGTTTAGGTGTCAAGTATGTGAAGTGCATGGAACTCTATTGCGCTGCATGCAAGCACCAATGTGAGGAATGTGTTCGAAATCTAACAAGAACTAGTGCTAGATAAGAAAAAAAAGACAAACCCATTCCCTTACGGCTTATAGAAGGAAGGTCAATCGATCAAAGGTAAAAGAACGGGAAGAAAATGAGAAGTAGCGCTAGCTAAATAAAATTGAGTAAGAATCCACGCATGATTGACAACTCACTCGTGGCTTTGAAGAAGCCGCATCCCCCCTTGGATCCCCATCTAGATTCCGAGTCACTTCTGTAGCAAGCGAAATCCTCTTCCTCGGCCGCCATCGCCTCCTCCATGGTTAATTATTGGGCTGATTCGCCTAAGTCCATATCGTCCTCCATCGTCTGCTTCTCGTTGTTCACCTCCTACCCGATGCGCTGATCTGTGACGCTCCAAGACCGGAGCTTCAGATGCCTTTCAGGGTTTCCGAGATTCGTTGTGTGATTTGTTTTTGCTTGTTGCATGCTTCTTAGCTTCAATTGCATTGCATCATGTCATCATGCCATCATTTTATTAATTTTAAAACCTCAACTAAATAAATTGCATAGATCTTTTGATCTATTTAAATCGAGGGATATTCACATGGTGATTTCTCTTTAAAACATATTCAAAGTCTCCTACTATTATTAGGGAGCTATAATAAAATTATTCCATTTATTTGGAATTAACCATAACCCACTTGCAAAATATCCCATGCCGTTGTTATCTCAATTCTTGGTCTCCAACCTTGCCCATAATTTCTTTCATCATTTTCCGGAGCTCCATCAAAAATCCGAACATTTTTGGACCTTCCTTTTATCAAGTCCTAGTTCAAACCCATTTGAATTAAATTCAAATGAGTTTGAATTTAAATCTTTCAAGCATGCCTCTTTTATTTTTCTTGGAACAAGCGCATTTTTGCGAGTCCGGGAAATTAATCCCCTTGCCCAAATTCTTGTCCACTCATTTCTTTTATTCTCCTTTTTTTTCTTTTCTGCTAAGAGTTTAGAGAGAGAGCTGGAGCCAGCCCACCAGTCCAGCCCAGCTGGGCGTCCTAGCCCACAGCACCAGCCCACCTCTTCAGGCCCAGCCGCGCCCCTACCTAACCCTAGCCCGACCACGCTCTCTCCCTGATCCCCATTCTCTCGATCCCCTCTCTCCAGCACCGCCACAAGGGAGGAGCCCCTCGTACCAGGAGCCCGATCCCCCATCTCTCTCGCTCGCTATCCCTAACCCCCGCTCCATCCTCTCGATCCCCTCGCTCCCTCGTCCTCCTACTCCACCGCCACACACACACACGCTCACAGCCAGCGCCACTGGAGTTCCATCCCCGTGCCCGATCTGCTACAAGCCGCGCCGCCGGCCAAGTCCCTCGACCCACCGACCAGAGCCGCCTCCTCTGCGTCCCGTTGACCCGCGCCCGTCCGCCTCGGAGCCGGCCTCCACCGCCTCCTCCCTCACCTGCGGCCTCCTCCTCATCGCCTCCGCGCCACCAGCCATCCACCGGAGCCGCCGGATCTGGCTGTGCCTCGCCAGGGTCCTCCCCTGCCGCGCCTCGGTCCCTGCTAGAGCTCCTCTGCCCGTCATAGTCAGGAGCTGGAGCTCCTTGCCGCATCGCTATTGTGCCCCGCCGCTCGCCTGACCATGGCGTTCCTCCGCTCCTTCCGTCCCTCTGCTACAAGCCGACCTCCACCTTCTGTTTCGGCCAAGGCAGTTCGCCCAAGTTCCTGCTCAGCATCGTCATCGCTCGCGTGCCTCTGCATCTTCTACCACAACCGCCCCATCTGCATGCTACCATGCGCCAGGCGGCATCGCTGCTCCACCAGAAGGTCCTTGACCCCGACTCCACAACCATCGAACCAGGAACGCCAAGGCCATCTTCGGGATTTTCGCCAAGTTCGTCTTCAAATCTGTACGACTACATCCGATGTGCAGTTCGCCAAGTACCTCTACGTGCGTGTGCGACCATCTTCGGCAAGGACCCATGTACAACTACTTCATCTATGAAACATGTACAACTACCGCCGTCGACATGTACCACTACTTCCACTACCGTCGCGAGAACGACTACTTCCTCTACGGCCCGTGTACCACTACTTCCTTCGCCGAACTCGATCCGCCCCGAAAATGCACGCTTCGAAGGTATATCCCGAGACGACCGCGATGAGATGCCCTTGCATGTATGAGATGTACCGTATGTTTGCATCGTGCCCCTTTGTTTCGTGCACATTCCTCGTTTGTCATGCCGTCGACCCGTGGGAACCCGGTAACCGGGAGCACCCCACCATCCTTGCATGACACGTTCACGCCCACTTCTTTTGCACCGGTACCTCCGTGAGCTACCGGAAACGAGATGTTGTTGTGACACCATTTTCGTTATCGTTGCCGTGGCACCCCTTTTGTTCCGCCGTGGTGACCAAATGCTCCCTATCATAATAGATGTCAACATTTTCATAAAAATTGCATAAACCTTGCATATATCATCCGCATCATGATAAAAACATTTAAAATGTTTAAAATTGTGTTTGCATTAAATTGCTAAATGATATGGGGTTTTCCGGAATTGTTGTTTGTTATTTCCGGCCTCATTTAAACTTGCCTAGATAGGTAGTTTAATTATGTTTCACCTCTTGCTATGGTTACCAACATTTAATATTGTTGGGTACATAAACTTGAGGGAACTATATAATTGTTGTGGTGTTCCGTCAATATGCAACTCGTTGCATATTGAGCTCCACTTAAATTGTAGTGTTGTTTGCTTTACCTTGCCATGCCATGCCTCATTAAACCGGACATGCATCATATTTGGTTGTGCATCATGCCATGATTATGTGATGGTTGTTTACTATGTCGTTTGCTTCTTTCCGGTTGCGCTTCTCCTTGATAGTTCCGGTTACGTTGCGATTGTGAGGATTCGTTCGACTACGTCCGTTTGTCTTCTTCATGGACTCGTTCTTCTTCCTTGCGGGATTTCAGGCAAGATGACCATTACCCTCGATATCACTTCTATCTTTGCTTGCTAGTTGCTTCGTTCTATCGCTATGCTGCGCTACCTATCACTTGTTTACCATGCCTCCCAAATTGCCATGTCAGCCTCTAACCTTTTCACCCTTCCTAGCAAACTGTTGCTTGGCTATGTTACCGCTTTTGCTCAGCCCCTCTTATAGCGTTGTTAGTTGCAGGTGAAGTTGAAGATTGCTCCATGATGGACAGGATTATGTTGGGATATCACAATATCTATTATTTAATTAATGCATCTATATACTTGGTAAAGGGTGGAAGACTCGGCCTTATGCCTGGTGTTTTGTTCCACTCTTGCCGCCCTAGTTTCCGTCATACATGTGTTATGTTCCCGGATTTTGTGTTCCTTACGCGGTTGGGTGATTTATGGGACCCCCTTGACAGTTCGCTTTGAATAAAACTCTTCCAGCAAGGCCCAACCTTGGTTTTAACATTTGCCACCTAAGCCTTTTTCCCCTGGGTTCTGCAGACTCAAGGGTCATCTTTATTTTACCCCCCCCCCCCGGGGCTAGTGCTCGTCGTGAGTGTTGGTCCAACCTGTCAACCGCCGGTGGCCACCAGGGGCAACTCTGGGCTGGCCTACCGAAAGTTTGGACAATCCGGTGTGCCCTGAGAACGAGATATGTGCAGCTCCTATGGGGATTCGTCGGCACAGCGGGAGGCTTTGCTGGTCATGTTTTACCATTGTCGAAATGTCTTCTAAACCGGGATTCTGAGTCTGATCGGGTCTTCCTGGGAGAAGGTTTATCCTTCGTTGATCGCGAGAGATTATTATGGGCTAAGTTGGGACACCCCTGCAGGGTATATTATCTTTCGAAAGCCGTGCCCGCGGTTATGAGGAAGATAGGAATTTGTTAATGTCCGGTTGTAGATAACTTGACACTTGACTTAATTAAAACGCATCAACCGCGTGTGTAGCCGTGATGGTCTCTTTTCGGCGGAGTCCGGGAAGTGAACACGATTTTGGGTTATGTTTGACGTAAGTAGTAGTTCAGGATCACTTCTTCATCATTGCTAGCTTCACAACCATTCCTTTGCTTCTCTTCTCGCTCTTATTTGCGTATGTTAGCCACCATATCATCCTTAGTCGCTGCTGAAACCTCGCCACTTTACCACTTCCTACCCATAAGATTAAATAGTCTTGATCTTGCGGGTTTTGAGATTGCTGAGTCCTCGTGACTCACCAGATACTACCAACAGTTGCAGGTCCCGATGATACCAGTGCAGGTGATGCAACCGAGCTCAGATGGGAGCTCAACGAAGATCTTGGTCATTGCTATGTTTCGTTTCATGCTGATCAGTAGTGGAGCCCAGTTGGGACGATCGGGGATCTAGCAGTTGGGTTATCTTATTTTCTTTTGGCTTCGTCCGTAGTCGGACTATATGTGCGTACTCTGAATGATGTATGATTTATTATATGTTCATTGTGTGAAGTGGCGATTGTAAGCCAACTGTTTATCCCATTCTTGTTCATTACATGGGATTGTGTGAAGATGACCCTTCTTGCTACAAAACCACAATGCGGTTATGCCTCTAAGTCGTGCTTCGACACGTGGGAGATATAGCCGCATCGTGGGTGTTATATGATCACCACGCTGGATGCCAGCAGGGCTGTGGGGAAGAATGTGCATGCTACGAATCGCTTCACTTGTTTCTGCGGCACATTACTGAAAACTCTTCAAAACGCGTCTTGGAGTGGAAGTTGATCGTGTGTTTGCCTGCCTCTAGTTCTTTGAGCACCTGCACATAGGATTCGAGGTCCAAAATAAGTTGAGACTACTGCTTCTTCCAGTGTTCCCTTTCCATCTCAATCTCACTAGGTGATGGGCCAGTCGCCTGTTTCCCCAAGAGGGATTTTCCTCCGTCCATATCAACCTCTGCCTCATCATCGAACATGGCCAGCTTGTCAGTTTTTTTTGAAAAGGGGCGCTTTATTACTTAAAAGGTTTAAGTATTACACTCGGCCTCTGCATAACTACGATGCACACAGCCAACAAGTTCTCTCACAGAAACGAAAATTAAGAAGGCAAAATACAAAGAAACAGAGTATGTATAATGCCTAAAGCGGAGGTGGGCCAATCCTAAGATCATGCTGCCAGCCATGTTGGGTAAAAGTATCCCTCGCTGTATCCTCCAATCATGTACACATCTCCATAAACCGGCCTCGATTATCCACACGTTGTAGAGAGGACCATAAACGAAGAGTCCCGATACACCTGTAGATAACCTACATCAGAGAAGTACTTTTATCGTTTAACACCTTATCATTTCTACATAGCCAAAGCAACCAAATAACGGCAAGCGCTCCCACCCTAAGAATAGTTCTGAACCTGTAATCTATCCCATGTAACCAGTTGCCAAATACATTAG
This sequence comes from Triticum timopheevii, assembly GCA_963921465.1. Lineage (NCBI taxonomy): Eukaryota > Viridiplantae > Streptophyta > Magnoliopsida > Poales > Poaceae > Triticum > Triticum timopheevii. The sequence goes on from OY997262.1 coordinate 417,745,685, forward strand.
CAACACTACAAGGAGGATACAAGCCAGAAGCTATCTGGATGACTGACCATATTGAACGAGCCAATTTGCATTGGAAGAATAAATGTTTTATTGTCTCATCATGGTGAAAAAAGACACATTACGGGTTTCCATGCCATTTTCTCTTAATAAGGTTATCTTTAGTAAGAATGACTCCGCGACGAAGATACCATGCAAAGATTTTATTCTTTAGAGGTATCTTCATCTTCCAGATCTTCTTATTATTATCAACTGGCACATCAGACTGGATTAACACTCTATACATAAACTCCACTGAGAATTGTCCATTCCCATGTAGGTTCCATCGAAATACATCAGGACCATGTGACAAATGCACCATGGACAATCACTGGAGCAGGATATACCATGATTGAAGTCTGGGTCCAATTAAATCTGTTCTGAACGTCACATTTGGCGGAAATGATTCCATTACCATGGCGATAGTATCACCCTTATGACGCACAATGTTGTATAGAGCCGGATATTGTTCTCGGAGTGTGGCATTTCCCAGCCACTTGTCCTCCCAGAATCTAATTTCTGAGCTGTCCTTAATATAGAAGGATCCATAGGAGAAGAAATATTTCTTCGTAGCCACCAGACCTGCCCAGAAGTGAGAATCCCCAGGCTTCCAGTATAATTGAGATACCGCCTTGGAATCCACATATTTCCTTCTCAGTAGGGTTTGCCATACACCTCTACCGTCATTAATTTAAACAACCATTTGCCGAGGAGGGCCCTATTCTTAACCTCAAGGTCATGAATGCCCAACCCGCCTTGGTCTTTGGGACGACAAACCACACTCCATTTAGCCAGTAGATATTTCTTTTTCTCGCTATCTCGTTGCCAAAAGAATCTTGATTGGAAATAATCCAATCTATGTAAAACTCCTTTCGGCAATTGGAAGAAGGAAATCATATATAGTACCATGTTACTTAGTACTTAATTTATGAGGACCAATCTTCCACCCAGAGACAGCAGTTTACCTTTCCAACTACTAAATATTTTTTGTAGTCTCTCCTCGACGTGTTTCCATTCAACATTTGTGAGTCTCCGATAATGTATCGGTATCCCCAAATATGTGATCAGAAACTGGCCCAACCCGCATCCAAATAGTTCGGCGTATAGGTGGGAGTCGTCTTGAGCCTCGCCAAAACAAAAAAATTCACTTTTGTGAAAATTGATCTTAAGACCTGAGAGTTGCTCGAATGCGGATAAAATTAATTTCAGATTTCTCGCTTTCTCGAGGTCATGATCCATGAAGAGAATCATATCGTCGGCATATTGAAGTATAGAGAGACCACCATCAACTAGATGATTTACTACCCCATCAATTTGGCCATCAACCTTGGCACGCTCAATCATGACCGCTAGCATATCCGCCACTATATTGAATAGCATGGGCGATATGGAGTCACCTTGTCGCAACCCCTTTTTCGTTTGAAAATAGTGTCCGATCTCATCATTGACATTAGTGGCAACACTACCTCCAGAAATGAACCTAAGGATCATAGCGCGCCACTCTGCAGAAAATCCTTTCATTCTGAGAGTCTGTTGAAGAAATGGCCATTTGACTTTGTCATAAGCTTTTTCAAAGTCTAATTTGAGTACCACCCCATTCAACTTTTTTCGATGTAATTCATGGATTGTTTCATGAACACAACTAGGAAAAGGGCTATAGATAGGATTGATACTAATGGCCCACCAGCTAAGTAGTGCGCCACTACTATATACTAATGGCGCACCGGTTGGAGGTGCGCCATTAGTGTGGAAGACACTAGTGGCGCACCAGGCACACGATGCGCCACTAGTATTGAATTTTTTTTCCATTTTTCCATACACACTAATGGCGCATGGTGCCAAAGTGCGCCATTACTAGTTCTACCAAGTAATGGCGCACCATGTAAGCAGTGCGCCATTAGTATATAATTTTTTTTACCTTTTTGCAAAACTTCTAAGGGCGCACCGTGTATATTTTCATGGACACTTTTTGATCTCGATCTCGATCCCACCCGCACCCTCCCCCGCTAGCTCCACCGCCGTCGACGACCCACCGCAAGCCTCCCCCGCTCCACCGCCGCCGACGAGCACCCGACCCCCCCGCACCCTCCCCCGCTCCACCGCCGCCAACGGGCACCCCCCGCATCCTCCCCCGCTAGCTCCACCGCCGCCGACGACCCACCGCAACCCTCCCCCGCTCCACCACCGCCGATGAGCACCCCCCCCCCCCGCACTCTCCCCCGCTCCACCGCCGCCAACGGGCACCCCCCGCACCCTCCCCGCTAGCTCCACCGCCGCCGACGACCCACCGCAACCCTCCCCCGCTCCACCGCCGCCGACGAGCACCCGGCCCCCCGCACCCTCCCCCGCTCCACCGCCGCCAACGGGCACCCCCCGCACCCTCCCCCGCTAGCTCCACCGCCGCCGCCGACCCACCGCAACACTCCACCGCTCCACCGCCGCCGACGAGCACCCGGCCCCCCGCACCCTCCCCCGCTCCACCGCCGCCAACGGGCACCACCCGCACCTTCCCCCCGCTCCACCGCCGCCGCCAATGATATTTTCAATTAACAAATTTGAACATATTTTCTAAATAATTATTGCTGTTTTTATAAAAAAATATTACTGTTATGATTTAAACAAGTTTGAACATATTTAAACACAAATAAATATCAAACAGGATTTAAAATGCATAAAAAAATATTGGGGAGCCTGGGAATCAAACCCAGGACCTCCTGGTGTGTGTGCTGTGTACTGACCAGTCGGGCTAGTGGGCGGGTTCTTTTTGATCTCGATCTCGATCCCACCCGCACCCTCCCCCGCTAGCTCCACCGCCGCCGACGACCCACCGCAATCCTCCCCGCTCCACCGCCGCCGACGAGCACCCGCCCCCCCCCCCCGCACCCTCCCCTGCTCCACCACCGCCAACGGGCACCCCCCGCACCTTCCCCCCGCTCCACCGCCGCCTCCGATGATATTTTCAATTAACAAATTTGAACATATTTTCTAAATAATTATTGCTGTTTTTATAAAAAAATATTACTGTTATGATTTAAACAAGTTTGAACATATTTAAACACAAATAAATATCAAACAGGATTTAAAATGCATAAAAAAAATATTGGGGAGCCTGGGAATCGAACCCAGGACCTCCTGGTGTGTGTGCTGCGTACTGACCAGTCGGGCTAGTGGGCGGGTTCTTTTTGATCTCGATCTCGATCCCACCCGCACCCTCCCCCGATAGCTCCACCGCCGCCGCCGACCCACCGCAACCCTCCCCGCTCCACCGCCACCGACGAGCACCCGGCCCCCCGCACCCTCCCCTGCTCCACCGCCGCCAACAGGCACCCCCCGCACCTTCCCCCCGCTCCACCGCCGCCGCCGATGATATTTTCAATTAACAAATTTGAACATATTTTCTAAATAATTATTACTGTTTTTATAAAAAATATTACTGTTATGATTTAAACAAGTTTGAACATATTTAAACACAAATAAATATCAAACATGATTTAAAATGCATAAAAAAAATATTGGGGAGACTAGGAATCAAACCCAGGACCTCCTGATGTGTGTTCTACGTACTGACCAGTCCGGCTAGTGGGCGGGTTCTGTTGTAGATAGGGTTAGGTGGTATATATGTCGGGCTAGATGAAATTACTTATGGCGCACCCTCCGGTGGTGCGCCATTGCTATGGATGTACTTATGGCGCACCCCTGGGTGGTGCGCCATTGCTAAGCCTCCCCCACACTAAAATCCCCAATCCCCAATCCACACTCTAATCCCTCCCCTACCTCACCCGCCATCCCCGGCCGTACGTGCACCCGACCACCCTCCGCCGTCGACCACCTCCCTCACCGTCCCCCCTCTGCCCGCGCCCGCGCTCTCGCCGTCCCCTCCCCCCGCAGCCCCGCCTGCGCCCCCTCCCTCCCGAGCGCGACAGCTAGGGTTCCTAGCCGCCGCCACCGCTGCCGGCCCGACGCCGCGGGCGCGCCCAGCCGGCCGAACCCTCCGCTGCCCCGCCTCTGGTACAGGCCCCTCCAGCCCCGAAGCTGCGCCCCCGCCCGCCTCCTCCTCTCTTCTCCCGCGACCTCCCCCCTACCCCCTCTCAACCGCCCCGTCCCCTCAGCGCCGCCCGCCCCGTCTCCCCGAACCCTAGCTCCGCCGGCCTCACCAGGCCGCAGGCCCTCAAGCCCCACGCCGTCCTCGGCCTCGCCCTCTCCGCCGGCGGCGCCCCTTCCTCCGCCCCTGCAGCGCAGCAGCAGCAGTAAACAGCCAGGTAAGATGATGATGCATTTTCATTTAGTCTTTCTATTCAGTCTTTCTATTTGTACTACTTGTTTGTTGTGAAGCTAAGATGATGATCCTATTTTCTTATATGGTGAAGATATACTCTAGTTCTCTTTGTGCTGTGTCACTCTGTTTTTCAAACATATTTATTTGAGCCAAAGTCACTTGGAGTTAAATTAGGAAATGAATGGAAAAGTTGAAACATGTAAGACGAGTAGCATCTCAAAATTAATACATGGAAAGAAAAAAGGAACATTACTACATTTATATCCTTCTATTCGAAATGTTAACATAACTAAGCGAATATAACCTGATGTAGCAAAATATTGATATCTAGCATGCAAAGTAATTGAATGTATGGGAGCAAGATGTCACATGAAACAGCAGATAATAAAAGAGGTAAATGAAAGAAATTACCATCCCTAGCAGGAATACATAATGTGAACTGAACCCTATACTCTTAGTGCCACAAGAAAACTGGCACCTAAGCACAAGCTCCCATTACTATAGTATGGATGTTTGAAGTACATTTCTGATAGTCAAAGCACTGTTTAACTATGTTATATAGAATATTTGACATTATCATGTAGGTTTCAACGCATGTGTCTACGGGTCAAGGATTTCCCGCAACTAAATCATAGATAATGTAATGGAGTGTTATATTGTACAATAGTTGCAAGCTTCATAAATAATTTGACAGTGGCTAAAAAAGACAGCACAAATGCTAATGTACTTCTGTTTGATATGACATTTACGTTTAGCAAGCTGATCCTGACGTTTAGTTTTGTTCATATGTAGTTAAATCAAGCAATCTCGTAGTGTGCATCTCCAAGACAAATCTAAGTACAGAGAACACATGCACAATGACAAATCTAAGTAGAGAGAACACATGCACAATGGCAGACCAAGTGGCACTATCAACTTGTCTTTATCTCCATTTTTCTTGAGCACACACCTATCATGTATCATGTATGTAGTAGCAACATGCTGATGGGGAGGTGTAGCAGGATCATGACAAAATGTGCTGCTATCTCATTCCAAGATGCAAATTTTCTCTCAAACTGACATGTTCTTAATATGGACTCTGCTTGATGATAGAGGTGTAGCAGAATCATGACAAAATCAGCTGTTATCTTATTCCAAGATGCACATTTCCTATGAAACTGACTGAACTGTTCTTAATTTTGCAGGTAGAGGGCAAGATAATTTGTTGGTTGTTTGCTGTCATGTTGTTATTACTTCCATTAGGGCATCTGTTGGTTCGTTAACCTTTCTAACATCTGCATATTTCAGGTTTCCGAGGAGGTAAAGGAAGTGAAGTTCAGACAGTGCAGCAGCAGCAACACCTTCAAGGTGAGAAATATGTTCCTATTTATCTTTTTTTGCTCAAGTTCTTGAGTACATCATATAATATAGAGAAGTGCAGATCAAGTGGTGCAATCATATACATCTGCCACTTAAATCATCCTTCCCTTTAAGCAGAGTCATGCCTTTTGATGTCACACAATAATGTTTGTTGCAAGAACATTCTACTCTTAGTGTTCGTTTGTTTACTGCATAAAAATATATAGTTTTGCTGCTGTTATGCCTGTATTCACTGCTGCTGCTGCTGTACTTGTGATGATGTTGTAGGTACCCCGAGAGGCCCTTGAGTTTGTCGGAATGTCGATTAACTTCCGTTCCGGCAAATTCGGGTACTCCATATGTCCTATTTTCAGCAAAGGTAATGCTGGAATTTTCCGTGAATTTTAGCATTACTTTGCTAAAAATAGGACATATGGGATACTTGCGACTAATGCCTGTTATCATGCATGTTTTATGATCTGTTGTAAGGGTACTAATTGGTCTCTTCTGCTGCTTATCAGAGATGGCGGGAAGCAGCCACCGCCGATCTGCGACACCGAAGTACGAGTTGGATGCTTCCGAGTTCTTCACTATCATACTTGAGGCTTCAGTATCATCATGACACAGGTATATAAAACGAGAGATCTCCCCTTCACCCATCTCATTATGATATCTGTTGTTTGCTACATCACTCATTGTCCCAAACTACAGAGGCTGCCTGACAGTTTTATGAACATGCTGATGGGTGAAGATCCGCCAAATAATGTGAAGCTGTGACAGGCCGGCAGCGGGTTTCGCAGGCAGTGGGATGTGCAGTTGGTGATCAAGAAGGGCCACATGTACTTGTCTCGTGGGTGGGAGAAGTTCTACCGTGCCTACGACCTGCAGCTGGGGTACTTCCTTCTCTTCAGGTACGACGACGACGCCAACATGCTCATCGTGAAGGTGTTCAACAAGACTATGTGTCGCATGCGCTACGCTGCAGATGATGATGCCGGTACGTTCTGCCTCTTCTTATTCCTCTACATTTGGCTTTGTCTCACATCGATTGTTAACAGTCATTGTTGCATTTTGGACAGGTAGTGGGAGCAGCACCAGCGACACCGGCTACAGCCAAAGTAGCATCGACTATGGCTGTAGCGAAAGCAGCAGCCATTCTGGCAGCAGCATAGACAACAAGAAGGATGATCTGGATTGGAGTGCGGGAGAAGAGGAGCAGAGTGAGGATGAGGAGCTGCAGGATGACGATGGGCATCAGGCTGAGGATGACCTAGCGCTGGTGGTGGCTGACCAAGGGCAAGAGATGGTGGTGGCTGACCATGGGCAAGAGATGGAGGTGGCTGAGGATGACCTAGCGATGGTCGTGCCTGAAGGTGGCCTCGCGATGGTGGTGGTGCCTGACAATGACCATGCACCGGTGGTGGCGCCGGCGATCCCACAGCTGGGCGACATGACCACGCCAATTGTGGTAGAAGACTACATCCCACTGCCTCCACTGCCTCCACCGCCTCGTCGCTCTAGGCGCATCAGGGAGAGGAAGGAGAAGAAGGAGAAGAACAATGCATGAGAACTGAACTTTGTCAGGTATGTCAGATCTCCTATAGGTTAGCTATCCAAAATGATATATATATATATATATACTTAGTTACCTATGTTATCTCTAATATGCTTAGTTTCCTATAAGTTAGCTTCATTTTTACCTAAGTTGGCTCTAATATACTAACTTGGAGCTTATATGCTTAGTTTCCTATAAGTTAGCTCCAAAATAACTTATGTTAGCACAAACTGATCAAGTTTACATAATAAGCTTATAGTCTTTTTCTTCTTCTTCTTCTTTTCCAAAATGACATAGGTTAGCTTCATTTTACCTAAGTTGGCTCTAATATACTAACTTAGAGCTTATATGCTTAGTTTCCTATAGGTTAACTCCAAAATAACTTATGTTAGCACAAAATGATCAAGTTTACATAATAAGCTTATAGTCTTCTTCTTATTCTTCTTCTTTTCCAAAACTCTTCTTATTCTTCTTCTAGTGTTCTTCTTCTTCTAGTATTCTTCTAGTCTTCTTCCTTTTCTTCTTCTAACTTCTTGTTTATCATTTTGGAGATTTGATTTAATTGATGGAAGCTTGCGTGGATGGAGTGCTTCTTTTCCATTTGTGTTTTTATTTTGTATCAATGTGAAACTTTTGTGAATTGATGGATAACGGTGTTGGATGAACAATGTGAAACTTTTGTAATATGTAACGATGGAACTATGTGTTGGCTATGTATATATATATGATGGAACTTGTGTGTTGGTTATGTATGTATATATGATGGAACTTGTGTGTTGGCTATGATTGTTATATGGATGCTTGTTGTATATATATGTGTTGGATATCTCATAGGTGAAATAGTGACCTGCGATTAAGAAAAAAAATTAAAAAAATTGTTACTAATGGCGCACTACAATGTGATGCGCCATTAGTATAGAAGACACTAGTGGCGCACTGTGGGCAAAACTAATGGCGCACTGCCTGGTGCGCCATTAGTATACCATATACTAATGGCGCACCAGTGGTGCGCCATTAGTAAAAAATACTAGTGGCGTGCTACTAATGGCGCACTGGTAATGCGTCATTAGTAGGCAAAACCAGTGCGCCATTAGTAGGCTTTTTCCTAGTAGTGGAAGGATGACAACTCCATCTAGGATGTGTCTCCCTTGCATAAAAGCAGTCTGTGAAGGACGAACCACGTGTTTAGCAACTGTATTTAGCCTGATCGTTGCAACCTTCGTAAATATTTTAAAACTAACAATAAGGAGGCAAATAGGTCTATATTGTTGTATCCTTTCAGCCTCATTAACCTTAGGTAATAAAATAATCTCACTGAAGTTTAAGCGAAACAATTCTAGTTGGCCAGCATGTAGGTCACTAAACAAAAGTAGGAGATCCGGTTTGATGACTTCCCAGAAGTTCTGATAGAACTCTTCGGGAAAACCATCCGGACCCGGGGCTTTGTTGTGCTCCATTAAGAAAACTGCATTTCTAACTTCCTCGTCGGTGTACGGGGCTATTAGAAGTCCATTTTCCTCATCAGAGACCTGGGGATGTCATCTGTTCGGGACTCATCCATCGAGAAGTTTCCTTCCTCTGGGGCTCCAAACAAATTTTTATAATAATTAGTGATGTAGGATTTAAGTTGCTCATGCCCCTCAATCATTCCCTCTTCCTGTTGTAGGGAATGAATAATTTTCTTCCGGTGTCTGCCATTGGCAACTCCATGGAAATATCTTGTATTCAAATCACCTTTCAGGATAAACTGAGAGTTGGAATGCTGGTACCATTTGAGTTCCTCTTCATGCAGCATTCTAGCTATCTGTGCATTCGAATGACTCTTGATCTCGATCTCATGCTTAGATAAAGGTCTAACCTCTGCCAAAGCTTCTAACTCATCAATGATAGATGAAAGAAGAAGCTTCTCCTTTTTGAGGATACCCATCGTAGGCCAGCTTGTCAGCTATATCCTTGGGCAGCTGCCAGGTCTCTTTCTCGTCATCGTCCAGACGCCTGGCCTGTTCCTCCATGAGGGATTCGACTATGTGCATCTCGTCATCAACTTCCAATCTGCAGGAAGATGTTGGTTCGGCCATGGAATCATCGCCTGATCTGAATATGGAAATCTTCCGATAAGCCGCCGGACCAATCGCCTCGGTGGTTATCTGCTTCCGCTAGCTTGTTTATCTCCTCCTCCGTAGTCGTCCACATCCGGCGATTTTCTTTCGACCAGATTGGGTCTAGGGTTTCTATGGAAGGCGGGATTATATACCTTGTGAGCCTTATACTCAGCCCAGCCCGACCCGGTTTAGGAGATTTATCTTTTTAATGGAACAGCCGATTCTATTATATATTTTTCTTGAAACGAGGCAAAAGATTTACCATTTTCATTGATTGAGAAGAAGATAATTGCCCGGTTAATTGGCAGAAAACTGGGCTAAAATCGATACAACTCAACCCACATGATATGGGCACCACCGGCCAACCTGACCACCGATATGGGACACAAATCTGCAAAGAAGAAAGGCATTCGCCGAGAAGTTGCAAGCGTCATCGTCATCACCGGCTGCCTCGAATTGGCGACTCCGACTTCACCATAGAGCTCCAACCTCGAAGCCAACCCGCAAACAGCTGCATAGAAGCCACGACGGCACATGCCACCAGATGGCCACACGCGTGATACGTCTCCAACGTATTTATAATTTTCGATTGCTCCATGCTACTTTATCTACTGTTTTAGGCAATATTGGGCTTTATTATCCACTTTTATATTATTTTTGGGACTAACCTATTAACCGGAGGCCCAGCATAGATTTGCTGTTTTATGCCTATTTTAGTGTTTCGAGGAAAAGGAATATCAGACGGAGTCAAAACGGAACGAAATCAACTGGAGAAGTTATTTTTGGAAGGAAAGCCACCCGATGGACTTGGAGTGCACGTCAGGAGATACGGGAGGTGCTCACGATGGTGCGGGGCGCGCCCTCCTGGGTGCGCCCCCTGCCTCGTGGGACCCCCGTAGATCCACCGACGTACTTCCTGCACCCATATATACCTATGTACCCAAAAACTTCCACAACAGAACCTAGATCGGGAGTTCCGCCGCCGCAAGCCTCTGTAGCCACCAAAAACCAATCGGGACCCTGTTCCGGCACCCTGCCGGAGGAGGGTCCCATCACCGGAGGCCATCTTCATCATCCCTGCGCTATCCATGACGAGGAGGGAGTAGTTCACCCTCGGGGCTGAGGGTATGTACCAGTAGCTATGTGTTTGATCTCTCTCTCTCTCTCTCTTGTGTTCTCTCTCGTGTTCCTCTATGGCACGACCTTGATGTATCCCGAGCTTTGCTATTGTAGTTGTATCTTATGATGTTTCTCCTCCTCTACTCTCTTGTGATGAATTGAGTTTCCCCTTTGAAGTTATCTTATCGAATTGAGTCTTTTATGAGAACACTTGATGTATGTCTGGCGATCCACTTGATGTATGTTTTGGTGATCAACTTGCGGTTTTCGTGACGTTGGGAACCTATGCATAGGGGTTAGCACACGTTCTTGACTCTCCGGTAGTAGCTTTGGGACACTCTTTGAAGTACTTTTATGTTGGTTGGATGAATGTGAGATTGTGTGATGCATATCATATAATCATGCCCACGGATAGCTGAGGTGACAATGGAGTATCTAGGTGACAATAGGGTTTTGGTTGATTTGTGTCTTAAGGTGTTATTTTAGTATGAACTCTATGATGGATTGAGCGGAAAGAATAGCTTTATGTTATTTTACTACGAACTCTTGAATAGATAGAACAGAAAGGATAACTTTGAGGTGGTTTCGTACCCTACCATAATCTCTACGTTTGTTCTCCGCTATTAGTGTCTTTAGAGTGACTCTTTGTTGCATGTTGAGGGCTTGTTATATGATCTATCTATGTTATTATTGTTGAGAGAACTTGCACTAGTGAAAGTATGAACCCTAGGCCTTGTTTCCTATCATTGCAATACCATTTACGCTCACTTTTACCGCTCGTTACCTTGCTGTTTTTATTATTTCAGATTACAAAAACCTTCATCTACTATCTATTTTGCACTTGTATCACCATCTCTTCGCCGAACTAGTGCACCTATACAATTTACCATTGTATTGGGTGTGTTGGGGACACAAGAGACTCTTTGTTATTTGGTTGCAGGGTTGTTTGAGAGAGACCATCTTCATCCTACGCCTCCAATGGATTGATAAACCTTAGGTCATCCACTTGAGGGAAATTTGCTACTGTCCTACAAATTTGTGCACTTGCAGGCCCAACAACGTCTGCAAGAAGAAGGTTGTGTAGTAGACAACAACGCGCAAGCAACCAAAAGCTCCAACTTTGACGACGAGCCTCACCAGGGAAATATGCAGGACTTGCGCCGACCGTGCCCACAGAGGAGCACCTTGGACATGCCGGGAAGAACCGGCTACCGAAGTCCATGCCGCGACACGAGCTCCTCTCGACAACATCATCGTTGCCAAATAGAAACTAGTGCCCCACCTCAGCAAATCATGCGGCGAATATGCCGCCATCCACAGCGAAGATGCCGCAATCCACCAGTCTCCCGGTCGTAGCCGGCTCCGAGGCGATGACCCTAAGGAGGAGAAAGACGCGAAGACGCCTGCATCGCCTGACCTAGCGGATCTGAGGTTTCCCTCTGGAGCCAAAGCCGTGGGGAGGAGGATCGCACCTCCACGACAACGCTTCCAAGAAAGATCACGGCACCCGCGGGTGCCGCCGCCGCCGGCTCTGAAGAAGGCAGGAGCAAAGATTTCTCCCAGAGATGCGCCGACCACCATCCACCCCCGACCGCCGCCCACCGGCCACCACCTGCTGAGGCCGACCTCATTCTGGCCACGGGATCCCAAGATCCACCGCGACCAGACACGCACCACCCCCTGGCCGAAGCCGCCGTCCACCCCCGCAGCACCATCGTAGCCAACACCACCGCAGCAACCAACGCCGCATCTCTAGGAGCAGCACCCAGATCGAAGCCGCTCGAGCGAAGCAGCTGAGCAGGAGCAGGCCGTCCACCCGCAACACACTTCGTGCCCCGGAGAAACCAGCCAGTTGCCGCGCCCGTTCAGTCAGTCGCTTCGCCCGATGTGCGCCAATTGCCGGCGCGCCCGACAGTCGATCCGCGCCCCACACACACATCCAGAGCCCCCGCGCGCACGTACACCATCCACGCCCAGGCCACGCCGGGAGCTCGGTCCGAGGCCTCCGCCTCGGAGCCCCATCCACCACACCGAGCCACCAGCCCAACCGCCAGCACCACCATGGTGCCCAACAGCCGCCGAGGCCCGGCGCCACCATGCCTGCCGGCAGCCACGGCCGAGACCCTACCGGCCAGAACCAGATCCAGATCGGACTGGACCGGAACAGGGCATGGACCCTAGGCTGCCGCTACCGCAGGTCACACAACCAAACAAAGCACGCCCCACCAGCGCAACCAACGCGCTGAGCCGCCACCGGAGGTTAACCGCACCAAGCCGCAAAGAGCCCCGTTGGTGGAGCTCCACGCCGCCACTAGAGGTGAGGGGGCCGCGCCCGGGAGAGACCCCCCCGCCACCGGCACTGCACGGGCTTCGCCCGACAGCGGCCCACGACGGCGATGAGGGGAAGGGAGGGAGGGGGCGGCCAGTGGCCGGGTCTGGGGTTCCCCCGTGCCGCCTCGGAGAGGGACGCGGGGGTCGGGAGGGGGTTGGTAATCGTGGCAGTTCGATACGTTCTACAACCGATTCTATTATCACACCGGCGCAACACACGTGCTGGCCATCCGAACCATTACATCATTTGGAAGTCCCTCAAGCCATATCCTGACGATGCGGCCCAAACGATGCTAATGCATTGGCAAGTCATAGGAATATGTATAAGTTATGAAGAAATCAATAGCAACAAACTAAATGATCATAGTGCTAAGCTAACGGATGGGTCATGTCAACCACATCATTCTCTAATGATGTGATCCGGTTGATCAAATGACAACACATGTCAATGGCTAGGAAACTTTAACCATCTTTGATCAATGAGCTAGTCAAGTAGAGGCATACTAGTGACACTCTGTTTTTCTATGTATTCACACATGTACTATGTTTCCAGTTAATACAATTCTAGCATGAATAATAAATATTTATAATGAAATAAGGAAATAAATAATAACTTTATTATTGTCTTTAGGGCATATTTCCTTCAATCATGTACTTATACGTTGCTTCATTGCTTTTAAAAATGTCATATACCGTGTCTAGAAAAGCTTCTTATTTTTTAATCTAAAGTGGCATGTTCTTGGTGTTAATGACATGTAATTAGCGGAGTCATGGTGCGTGAATTGAGTTGGACGAACACAGGTAGCCCTGAGAAAAGGGAGAAAGCTGGTTCGGGATCAATCAACAAAAGCAAAAGGACTAAATAAGACAGGTCGTTTAAAATAGATTTTCGATATCTATCTTTCTCTAATAATAAAGTAAATAGTGTTTCTGGTCATCCGTCGTTGGACGTTTTGGACGTTTTGCAAAAAAAAAGACCTCCCTTTCCCAGTAATTAACCCGCAGTCCTTTTTAAAGTCAGAATGAATTGTTATTTCGGCATTTGACGCGCCGTCCATATTTAAGTGGCAGTCAATCGATTTTCTCCAAATTTACATAAACCCCCCTGATGTCTATGTTAATCACCCTGCAGTCTATTAAGATTTGTTTTTTCAAATAACCATATATTTATAACCATAACACCAAATTTAACATGTTATATATGGAATTTGATTAGAAAAATGTATAGAATATGAATATGATATTATTTTACATGTTCATTATTTTTAAAATGCATGTTAAGGTGCAATGTTAATCAATGACGCACGATCCATGTTTATTTTGTACCGATGCGGATCCGTACTGCAAATGAACATGCCGTACACAATGTTGTGTGCTAGTTGACAAGGAGCGAGCGAAGGAAAAGAATATGATCCTTGGGCATGATATACTTTCAGTGTGTTCTCTATTTGTACATGTTTCATGATCTAAGACTCTATGTATGTACCTTTTCTTGGTGAAATCGACGCCCATACTTACCAATGAACAATACAATTTTTTTAGTGAGTACACAAACCTTAATATTTTAACCGATAAGTACGATCTTAATTTATGTTATACCTATTGCATGTAACGGTGATACATATAGGCATCCTTAAATAAAGTTAATTTATAGATGCAGCCTCCTTAATGTCGAACGGCATCACCGAGATGTTGCATGAGTATGGTTGTAGGTGCACGCCATCAATATGACGAGTCAGAGTCAAAATTGAATCGTAATAAAAATAGTGGCTCAAATAAAAAAATTACTTTCTCGTTGCAACGCACGGGCATGTTTGCTAGTATAACTTAATAAATTTATGACACAGATAGTCAAAAGAAAAGGGCTTGATTCGACAGCCCCCCACGGGCGACCCAGGCAGCGGCGCGAGCTCCACTCCCAGTCCCCCTCTCCATCCTCCCCCTCGCCGATGCCGCCAGCCAGCGCCGCCAGGGCAAAGCCCCTCGCGGTGGCTGGCGGTGGGGCACCTTCTTCCTTTTTTCCCTTGGTGGCAGTGGGCTCGGGACTCCCTGCCGGGGCAGAGGCGTCGGGCGGACGCGGCTCCGGGCAATGGCATGCTGGCTGATGCGGCGCAACGGCGGTGGAGCGGTTGATCAAGGCGCGGCGGCTGAGTCCCAGGACGACGTCCGGCATCCAGATCAAGATCCAGGGGCTTTAGGTCTTCTGGTTGGTCTCCATCGTCTGATGTCTGTTGCTGGCCGGCCGGGGCAGGGGAGACGCACACCTGCGCGCAACGGCTTGTCATGGCTAGAAGGGGGTGCCGGCCGAGGTGGCTAAGGCCGGAAGCTACAGTCTCTTCCCAGCGGCTATATAGCTGATGGTGGTGGTGGTGCTCTGCCTGGTCGGGGAGGGGGGTGTAAGGCCTCAGCTTGGTAGGGCAGTGGTGCGGGCCCGTGGGGGCTTCGACACTGCAAGGTGGTGGTGCTTCCCTTGTTTTCCTGGATGTGGATCAACAATACACGGGGCTGGGTGGGTGTCATTGGTGTCGGCCGCACGTGGAATGGGGGAGGTTCAGATCTAGGGTCCGTTCTTGGGTGGGCTAGATCGAGGTATTGGGGAACATGATAATTTCAAAAAAATTCCTACGATCACACAAGATCTATCTAGGTGATGCATAGCAACAACAAGGGAGAGTGTGTCCACGTACCTTTGTAGACCGAAAGCGGAAGCGTTTAGTTAACGTTGTTGATGTAGTCGAACGTCTTTGCGATCCAACCGATCCAAGCACCGAACGTACGGCACCTCCGCGTTCAGCACAAGTTCAGCTCGATGACGTCCCTCGTACTCTTAATCCAGTTGAGGCCGAGTGAGAGTTTCGTCAGCACGACAGCGTGGTGACGGTGATGATGAAGTTACCGGCACAGGGCTTCACCTAAGCACTACGAAGATATGACGGAGGTGTGTAACTGTGGAGGGGGGCACCGCACACGACTAAAAGGTCAACTTGATCAACTTGTGTCTATGGGGTGCCCCCCTTCCCCATATATAAAGGAGTGGAGGAGGGGGCCGGCCGGCCTCAAGGGGTGCGCCCCAAGGGGGGAATCCTACTCCAAGTAGGAGTAGTGATGTAGGGCGGAACCCTAGGGGCCGATCTTTCACGTTTGGAGAGGATCCTATGGGGAACACGAAGAACGCGCGGAAGAACGCGAGGGAGATTACGAGGGGAAAACAAGAGAAACACTCAACCAACACGAATTTGATCACACATGTGCTAGATCCAAGAAACACAAAGAGATACACGGTCTAAATCAAACAAAGGACGATACAAGTGGCGGTAGCTCATCTCCGAGAGGAGGTCTTGAATCCACGAGGGATCTTCTGATAAAGGGGTCTTGGATCCATGGTGGATCTTCTCCGAAGAGGCTGCGGTCTCTCGCAAGGAGGAGATCCGTATGGATGATCAAAGCTCTTTCTCAAATGAGCTAATCCTTTGGTAACTCTAACTAGGAGGAGGCGGGGAAGTATATATGGTGCTAGCCCACGAAGGGGTAAGTGAGAGGGGGATACATGGACCCTTGGCCCGTTCTCTATGCACAGGCAGGCCGGAGGTTCCGGGCGGGGCCGGATGTTCCGAGATCCGGAGGTTCCGGGCTATCCAGAGAGTTGGCGCGCTCGGGGCTGGTCTGGACTCCGGGGGCCGGATGTTCCGGGCAGACCGGAAGGTCCGGGGGCCGGAAGTTCCAGGCTGAGGCCGGAAGTTCCGGGATTTCCAGAAGCTTGTCCCTGCTTCTTCTTCCTTCTCCTCTTCCATGCTTGGACTTGGTCCTTGGATCCTCCATGGTCGTCTCGGTTGTACCTAAGTGTATGCAAGGTCCATGCATGAGGTAGTAGCCATGTCTCACATGTGGAAAGTGACGGTTCGAGGTCTCGTCACATGTGGAGTGAGTTCACCTTGTGCCCAATGGCATATGGTCGAGGTCTCGTCATATGTCCTCTTGGGGCTTGGAGAGTAGTCGGAGTGTACATGGGGATGAACGTGGGATGCTCAGTATCATCCCCCCCCCCTTGGGAAAGATCCAACCTCGGATCGTGATCCTCATCACCATGGAAACGATTGTCATGGACGGACTTGTAGTTGGACGAAGTTGAAGACATGGCGCAACCGAAGTAGTACAAGGTGTCACCGGAGTGATAGACATGCAAAAATAGCAAACACAAGCGACACTCGGAAATACAATGGTTAGCGCACACAAAGTGTCGATCATGTAAGAATGAGTCCGTGCGGCAAGATAGTGTGTGGCAAGACACATGATGCTTATCAAGATGATCTAGAATGATATGCAAAGCATTCATGGGGTAATTAGCATGGTGCACAAAGCGACAAATTCTACCATTGTGCAAAATGATGTCATAATGGGATGGTTTATCAAGAGCATGAACATGGTAATTGGTGCTTGACGAGGATATAGACCTAGGGTAGGGTCATATGCCCGACCCGTACGTCCTACCCAAGGTCACTACCCTGGAAGATAAAAAGACCAAGAGTCAACAGAGGAACACCAGTCAAGTACGTCGAGTGCAATCCACTCGATGATCACATCAGTCGACGACCACCCCCTACGGTCACTCGACCATATGGGGAGTCACTCGACTATATCAAAGATCAGGAGTCGGAAGAGCACGCAACGGCCGGACATTCACTCCTTAATCTTTATAAGCATTAAGGGTACTTAAGGCTTGCGTTACCAGTAACGCCCTTTACTTTATGTACATTAAGCCCCTTGTAATGGAGGTGGGCGGGGGTCCTGGTGCACTCTATATAAGCCACCCCCCTCCTCTGGGACAAGGGTTCGCACCCCCTGTAATTCAACAAACACATAATCCAATCGACCGCCTCCTGGCACCGAGACGTAGGGCTATTACTTCCTCCGAGAAGGGCATGAACTCGTAAACCTCGTGTGTACATCTTCATCATAGCTAAGATCTTGCCTCTCCATACCTACCCCCTTTTTACTGTCAGCCTTAGGACCACGACAGTTGGCGCCCACCTTGTTGCAAGTGTCTTAGCGATTTGTTGGTGAAGGTGCAAGTTTTACAGATCACCATCATCATGGTTTCCGGCAGCGGATTGGCTAAGGGCCACGAGATCCGTCTCGGCGCGCTCATTTTCGTCGTCGACGACTCCGCGTGGCTTCAAGAGGCTCCCCTGGACACTGAGGCGCTCCCAGTCCGAGGGGCGACGCACTTCCGTGCCTGCGTGCGCGGCGTCATTCTCCGGCAGCTATCGACTCAGTATCAATCGGCTCCGATGGCGTTTTCCCTCCCTGCTATTCGCCGCCGCAAGCGGTCTGGTCGATCGTGGCTTTAGCGGTGGGTGAAACACGCGGTGGCTTGACAGTCGACCACCCATCAAGTCGCGGCGATCGAGCCCAACGAAACTCTCCACGGCCTGTTCGATTTGTCGACTGGCTCCACGGAGACCGCATCCGAGTGCGATAGCAGCGACCCTACGGCCGAAGTCCTGATGGTCGATGGGCCTCATAGCCCGCCCGATTTCTGCCGCGAGGGTGGCGGAGACGGAGGCGGTGATCCGTCGCGCGTCCATGAGGAATACCGACCCGAACCCCTCTCTTTGTAGCAGAGGGAAGAACTTCGTCGCCGCAACATGGATGCACTCCACACGCCCATTGTTGGAGAAACCCCTGAGGCTCAGGCCTTGGAGGAGGTGCGCTTGGCTAATTTGGCCGAGCGCACTCGACTGGATAACCTTCAGCGGGCTCTCGACGAGCGCGTTCAGGAGCGGATCCATGAGTCCAGTCGACGAAAGCTTTTTCCACCTCCACCTAAGGTATACCGCACTCTGATTCAGAATCTTACGGCTGCGGCCCGAATAGCAGAGTCGATCCAACCTTCCCAGTCAGAAGCTGGCAGAGGGTTGATGCAGATCCGGGCCCTGCTTAGGGCAGCAGGAGAGCAAAATACAGCAGTATCTCAGTCGCGGAATAGGATTCACAGCAGGTCCGTTGTAGCGGACACAGTTTAATCGGCTCACAGTCCAAGATCGCCTCCACGGCGTGAAGGCTGTGGGCAGTATGATCATCCACTCGACGGTGACAATCACCGTCGAGGGCCCACGCCTCTCCCGAGGAGTGCGTCCTATGTGGCTCGGCGGAATGATGACAGGCGTCGTCACAGTGGTGAGCGCAGAGCTTCAGTTGACCCAAGGGAACCAGGCTTCGACGCGAGGTCAATCCTCGTTCAAGGCCTGGTCGACCGGAACATAGCACACAGAGAATACCCCGGCAGATATCGTCCAAGTGGCAGCCGGGTCCATGTTTCTGGTCCTGAGTGTTTCAGCAGGGCCATCAGGGCAGCAGTGATACCTCCCAACTTCAGGTTGGCGTCCAGAGTCAGTAAGTTCACCGGCGAATCTAAGCCTAAAACTTGGCTCGAAGATTACTGAGTGGCTATACAGATTGGCGGTGGAAACGTTGAGGTTGCGATGAAACATCTTCCTCTGATGTTGGAAGGGTCAGCCCGAGCGTGGTTGACTCAGTTGGCTCCAAGCAGTATATATAGTTGGGAGGAACTGGCTTGAGTGTTCGTCAGAAGTTTCTAAGGCACGTGCAAATGACCAGCGGGGTTGACTAAGTTGCAGCATTGTGTTCAGAAGCCGAGTGAGACCTTGAGAGATTTTATCCAGAGGTGGTCCACTTTGCACCACACCATCGAGAATGTTTTCGAGCATCAGGCTGTGTGCGCTTTCAAGGAAGGCGTCAAATACAGAGAGTTGGTCTTGAAATTCGGTCGGACTGGAGATATGACTCTGACTCGAATGATGCAGATAGCAACCCAGTACGCTAACGGAGAATAAGAATATCGACTCCGTAGCGGGAAGAGCAAACTAGTCGTCCAAGAGGCCGGTGGAGGTAACTCCAGTCGGAAACAGAAGCGCAAGGCCGAACCAGTGGCACCCGGAGAGATTGCGGCAGTGAATCAAGGAAAGTTTAAGGGAAAACGTAAGGGGCTCTGGCCCCCTAAGATGGTAAAGGATCAAGCAGGGAATGACGTGCTAGATCTGCCATGTCACATCCACACTAAGAAAGATGAAGAAGGTAATCTGATTTACCCGAAGCATACCACTCGGCAGTGTTGACTCCTGATCCAGCAGTTCCGAGAGAACAGCCCAATGAGAAGGAGAAAGAGTCAGACAAAGACGAGGATGATGAGGAAGACGATGGCTATCCTAAAGTCAATTCCACTCTGATGATTTTTGCTGATGTTGAAAGCAAGAGTCTTTGAAGGTCATCAAAAGATAATTGAATATGGCCGCTACTGCGGAGACGACCACCTACGTGAGCTGGTCTCAGACAGCCATCACGTTCGACCAGTCGGACCATCCTGCTCATGTGGCCACCCCTGGGAGGCAAGCACTGGTGGTCGACCCCGTGGTTGGGGGCACTCGACTGACCAAAGTATTGATGGACGGTGGCAGCGGTCTGAACATCCTTTACGCTGAAACCTTGAAGGGGATGGGCATTCCGATGTCCAAACTTAGAGAAAGAAACATGAGTTTCCATGGTGTTATCCCTAGGAAGAAAGCCGAATCACTCGGCCAGATCACCCTCGACGTGGTTTTCTGTGATTCCAAGCATTACCGTAAGGAGAAGTTGACATTTGAAGTCGTGGATTTCCAGAGTGCCTATCACGCCATCCTGGGTAGACAAGCTTACACCCGTTTTATGGCTCGACCATGTTATGTGTATCTCAAGTTGAAAATGCCTGGCCCCAAAGGTGTGATCACAGTAACTGGCAGTCGGCAGAAGGCAGAGGAATGCTTCCAGAAAGGTTCCAAAATCGCCGACACTCAGATGGCAGCGGTGGAATTGCAAGAGTATCAGAAGAGTGCAGGTCTGAGTGATTTGCTCCGAGCTAAGAAGCCCGCTACAGACTCTGGCATTTTAGTCGACTGGTTAAACGAAGCCGATTCACATTCACCCGACCGATCCCAATGCTGCGCCGACTCATATTTCAACAACACTCGACAGCAAATAGGAAGAAGCGCTCACCCAGTTCCTCTGTGAGAACTGGGAAATCTTCGCATGGAAACCCTCTGACATGCCAGGTGTACCTAGGGGACTGGTTGAGCACCATTTGCGTGTCGACCCCAAGATAAAACCCGTCAAAGAGCACCTTCGGTGGTCCGCCGTGCAGAATAGAAAAGCAATCGACGAAGAAGTGGCTCGGCTCTTGGCAGCAGAATTCATCCGTGAAATCTACCACTCCGAGTGGCTAGCCAATGTAGTCATGGTCCCCAAAAAGTTGATTCTCTTTGTATGTGCATTGATTTCAAGCATGTCAACCGGGCCTGCCTGAAAGATCACTTTCCTCTCCCTCGCATCGATCATATTGTTGACTCGACTGCAGGGTGCGAGCGCTTGTCTTTCTTAGATGCATATTTCTGATATCATCAGATCCGACTGTATGATCCCGATGAAATAAAAACAGCCTTCATCACCCCATTCGGGTTCTTTTGCTATGTCACCATGCCTTTTGGTTTGAAAAATGACGGAGCCACATTCATGAGAATGATTCAGAAGTGCCTGCTCACTAAAATCAGTCGGAATGTGGAATCATAGATGGATGACATTGTGGTCAAGTCCCGCAAAGGCTCCGACCTATTGACTGACCTTGTAGAAACCATTGCCAACCTGAGGAGGTACGATATCAAGCTTAATCCGTCAAAGTGCACATTCGGAGTTCCAGGAGGAAAGTTACTCGGTTTTCTCGTTTCCGAATGAGGGATCGACGCCAATCTAGAAAAAGTTGATACAATCCTCCGAATGAAACTTCCAGTGCGAGTGCATGACATTCAGAAGCTGACTGGTTGCTTGGCCGCCCTAAGTCGATTCATTTCTTGTCTCGGTGAAAAGGCCTTGCCTCTTTACCGATTGATGAAGAAATCTTACAAGTTCGAGTGGACTGAAGAAGCTGATGCAGCGTTTGCAGAACTCAAAACCCTGCTTTCCACCCAGCCAGTGCTTGCTGCGCCAATCAGCAAAGAGCCCTTACTGCTTTACATTGCATCCACTGGACAAGTCGTCAGTAGAGTACTCACGGTCGAGCGAGAAGAAGAAGGAAAATCTTACAAAGTTCAACGCCCAGTCTATTATCTCTCTGAAGTCTTGACTCCATCCAAGCAACGATATCCACATTATCAGAAGCTTGTCTATGGAATATACATGACCATGAAGAAGGTTGCGCATTATTTCTCTGACCACTCCATTACATTCGTCAGCAACGCGCCACTATCTGAAATTATGAATAACAGAGATGCAACTGGTCGAGTGGCAAAATGGGCGATTGAACTCCTTCCGCTGGATATCAAGTTTGAGGCAAAGAAAGCGATCAAGTCCCAAGCAATCACATATTTCCTTGCCGAGTGGATTGAGCAACATTTACTGACTCAAGTTCACTCAAAACATTGGACTATGTTGATGGCTCCAAGATGCTAACTGGTTCTGGTGCGGGGGTAGTATTGGTATCCCCCCGTGGAGACAAGCTTAGTTATGTTCTCCAAATTCATTTTAATTCCTCCAATAATGAAGCCGAATATGAAGGAATTTTATACGGGTTGTGTATGGCCATTTCACTCGGCGTCCGTCGCCTTATGGTCTATGACGACTCAGATTTAGTGGTTAATCAGGTGATGAAGGAATGGGACGTCAGAAGCCCAACCATGACTGGTTACTGCAATGCAGTAAGAAAGCTGGAAAAGAGGTTTGAAGGTTTGGAGCTTCACCACATACCCCGACTGAAAAATCAAGCTGCAGATGAGTTGGCAAAAACAGGATCAAAGAGAGAGGCCATTACCTGAAACGTGTTTTTGGAGCATATTCATTCACCTTCAGTTCAGGAAGATCCTTTCACCGAAGAGTTTCCTCAGCCCAAGAGTGCCACAGATCCGACTGAAGTCGAAATCCCAGCCGTGGTCGACTTAGTCATGGAGGTTTTGGTCATCACTCCCGACTGGACAATGCCATACATTGCATACATTCTTAGGAAGGAACTCCAAGAGGATGAAGAAGAGGCTCGACAGATCATCCGACAGTCTAAAGCCTTTACTATGATAAAGGGACAGCTGTTCGGAGAAAGTGTAACCGGGGTTTGCCAGAAGTGCATCATGCCAGAAGAAGGCCGAATGATCCTCAATGATATCCACTCGGGCACTTGTGGTCACCATGCGTCCTCATGGACCATTGTGGCCAAAGCATACCGAGCTGAGTTTTACTGGTCGCACGCCAACAAGATGGCAAAGGAAATAGTGGACAAGTGTGAAGGTTGTTAGTTTTATTCCAACATGTCCCATAAACCTGCATCACCTCTGAAGACTATTCCACTCGTCTGGCCCTTTGCTGTTTGGGTATTGGACATGGTTGGACCTCTGAGGACCGGCAGGAGCGGATTCACCCACGTGCTGGTAGCAGTCGACAAGTTTACCAAGTGGATCGAAGCCAAGCCCATTAAAAACCTTGAAGCAAGTACTACTGTGAGCTTCATAAGAGAGTTGATATTCAGATATGTCATACCACACAGCATAATCACTGATAATGGATTGAACTTCGACTCTGATGAGTTCAGAGCCTTTTGTGCTTCCCAAGGCACGAGGGTCGATTACGCTTCAGTCGCCCATCCTCGGTCGAATGGGCAGGCTGAGCGAGCGAATGGATTGATTCTCAAAGGACTGAAGCCCCGGTTGATGCGTGACCTCAAGCACGCGGCAGGAAGTTGGGTCGATGAGCTCCCATCAGTGCTTTGGGGGCTGAGGACAACCCCCAATCGGTCGACTGGAAGGACTCCAATCTTTTTAGTCTATGGAGCCGAAGCTGTTTTACCGAGTGATTTGCTCCACAACGCTCCCCGAGTCGAACTCTTCTCAGAAGAGGAAGCAGAGCAAGCTCAACAAGATGCAGTCGACCTCCTAGAGGAAGAAAGAGAGATGGCCTTGATCCGGTCGACCATTTATCAGCAAGACTTACGTCGATTCCATGCCAGGAACGTAAGGGGTCGTGCATTCCAGGAAGGGGACTTGGTCCTCTGAGTGGATCAACAGAAGCCACACAACCTCGCCCCCGCTTGGGAGGGCCCTTTCGTCGTCACTAAGGTACTCTACAAGAGAGCGTACCGTCTCTTCAACGTCGAGCACAACAAAGATGAACCACGCTCCTGGAATGCGGAACTGCTCCGCCTTTTTTACTCTTAAGTATTCATACTGATGAGATGTAATAAGAAGTACCTCTTAATTTGATTATCAAAAGGACATAATGTTACAGTCTTCTGAGTGTTTGTTACTTATTTCTTTTGTATTTGTTGGCTTAGCTGTGAATCTGTCTTGCCTAGGATGAAGTTATAAAAATCCTACTGAGTGACGAGTCTACCTCTCACTTGGGAGCTTAGCTGCAGCTCAGCGCTCGCCTAAGTTTGAAAAATCCCACCAAGTGGTGAGTCTGCCTCTCACTCGGGGGCTTAGCTGCAGCACAACGCTCGCCAAAGTTTGAAAAATCCCACCGAGTGGTGAATCTGCCTCTCACTCGGGGGCTTAGCTGCAGCCCAATGCTCGCCTAAGTTTGAGAAATCCTACCGAGTGGTGAGTCTGCCTCTCACTCGGGGGCTTAGTTGCAGCTAAGTGCTCGCCTAAGTTTGAGAAATCCTACCGAGTGGTGAGTTTGCCTCTCACTCGGGGGCTTAGCTGTAGTCCAGTACTCGCCTAAGTAATAAAAATTCCTCCCAAATGGCATCCCCCCGGAGATTGCACCGTCAAGAAGAAGGACGAGATTGTGGTGAGAAGCGCTCACATAAGTTTGGAAAATCCAACCGAGTGGTGAGCAATCCCCCCACTCGGGGGCTTAGCTGCAGCCCAACGCTCGCCTAAGTATTGAAAAATCCTACCGAGTGGTGAGCAACCCTCCTGCTCGGGGGCTTAGCTGCAGCCCAGCACTCACCTAAGTATTGAAAAATCCTACCAAGTGGCGAGCGACCCTCCCACTCGGAGGCTTAGCTGCAGCCCAGCGCTCGCCTAAGTATTGAAAAATCTTAACGAGTGGTGATCAACCCTCCCGCTCGGGGGCTTAGCTGCAGCCCAGCGCTCGCCTAAGTATTGAAAAATCCTACCGAGTGGTGAGCGACCCTCCCACTCGGAGGCTTAGCTGCAGCCCAGCGCTCGCCTAAGTATTGAAAAATCCTACCGAGTGGTGAGCGACCCTCCCACTCGGAGGCTTAGCTTCAGCATAGCGCTCGCCTAAGTTCGAAAAATCCTACCGAGTGGTGAGCAACCCTCCCGCTCGGGGGCTTAGCTGCAGCCCAGCGCTCGCCTAAGTATTGAAAAATCCTACCGTGTGGTGAGCGACCCTCCCACTCGGAGGCTTAGCTGCAGCGCAGCGCTCGCCTAAGTTTGAAAAATCTTACCGAGTGGTGGGTGAGGCTGCGGGTTGCCCACACCCTTCCCCCCGGGGGTTGCACTGTCAAGAAGAAGGACGAGATTGTGTGCACCCAACGATTGGCCCCCCGCTGATGACAGGAACGTCAAGACCATTGTTGAGTACCTCGCTGATGAGCTATTCAATGCTACCAAGGGCTCATCAACGGGTCGACTGCTAACCCTTCTTCAGCACCTGCATTAAACAATGAGAGAACGACCCAACCGAAGAACAGACTTCACTCGAAGGCAAACCCAACATATTCAAAGATAAATCGAAAGTTTCCTAACCACGGATTAAAAGTACTCGGGCACGAGGACCGAAGGAGTTTCTATGGTTACAAAATCACTCGCATCCCAAGGCAAATAAAGGTGAAGCATAAAGTTTTTTCTCAATCACTCGGCAGGAGGACTGGTCGGGTCGCAGAAGTTGTCGAGGTCAATGCTGTCGGCGATGCGAGTGGCTGCCTCGAGAAAGGTGTCCATGAAGTCCTGGAAAGAATGCTTCTTAGTATTCACCACCTTGAGGGCCGCCAACTTCTCGTCTTTAGCCTCCTTGCAGTGCACGCGAACAAGGGACAAGGCGACATCAGCGGCACAACGGGCAGAAGACTTCTTCCACTCTTGCACTCGGTCAGGAATTTGGTTGAGTCGAGTCATCAGCGACTCTAGACTTTGAGAAAGTTCTGCCTAAGGCCAGAGTTCGGCGTCCACTCAGGCCATCGCATCCTTCAACCGAGCCAGATAGTCGACTGCACTGTCCAAGCGTGATTCCAGTCGAAGCAAGTTCATGGCAACTTCATCTTTCATGGGACAGTTGATGGGGTCGAGACCTGTCTCGACCCGTCCAGTTTTAGCTTAAAAGTCCTAACAGAGTTCTGTTCAACCACAACAAACAATGAGTCGACAGAATTGTAAATCTCAGTCGACGACAGTTATCCAACCGAACAGTCATACCTTCAAGCTTCAAGACAAGCTTTGCCGCGAGTTGTTCCAAATGGGACTCTAGTTTACCCGTCTTGGCCCGGAGACCGTCGACTTCAGTGGTCAGGTTCTCCTTGTCCTTCCTCAGTTGCTTGACCTCCTGATTAGCGTCCGAGACGGGAGTCTTCAGCTTCGCATTCTCCTCCTCTAATTTGCCAACAGAAGCCAACTTCTGGTCTGCAAGCTTTGTCTTCTCGCGTGCTTCCTTCTGAGCGGTTGCCAGATCCAGGTCCTGTTGCCCCAAAGCCTCCTTCATCCTCTCTAAAGAAACAACACTCTTCAGACGAGACTGAAGTTGGCGGTTTTCACTACGCACATCTGCTTATGTGAAGTCACTCGGCTCTAAGAGATTGAATGAAAAACGATGGAAAATCTACTAAGTAGAGGGTCGAATGGTTACCTCCCATGATAGCCGTCTCTTCCTGGGAAGTCTTCAGATTCTTCTTGGCAAGTTGAAGGTCAAGTTCAACACTAATATGCTTCTTCTTTAACTCGGACAGATGAGCTCCAAGATCACAAGACCTCTAGAAGCAGCAAAAGTGCCATGTCAGTCGACAGAAATAAAAAACAATCGACGGAGAAAAGCTACTCTAAGACTACTATCGAATCAAATATCCAACAAGTAGTCTCGGGGACTACACCTAGTGGGTGCACTTAGCGTGCTCCCACTGGTTCAGAACAATACTCAGCAGGGTCTGCCAAGCGTGAGTTAAAAAAAAAGAAAAAAAAGAGAGAGAGATACATTCGAAGACCGAAGTCGACTGCCAGCAGTCGACGGTGGTCTCGGGGACTACACCCAGTGGGTGCACTTAGCGTGCCCCCACTGGTTAGGATCAATACTCAGTAGGGCCTGCCCAGCGTGAGTCCAGATAGTCTACTAAAGATTCAACTCAAGTCGAGTGAGATGGAAAATTTTCCAGCCTCTAAGCAACAAAACACCCCAGTGGGTGACCAGATATAAGAGAACATTCGAAAAGTCAGTCGGAGTCTTGCTGACCTGAACATTGGCATGAAGGGGAGAACTGGCATTGTAGGCCACCTGGCTAGCCTCGTGCACCACCTTCACCTGCTCCATGACAAGGTTCACCTGGCGAAGAGCTTCCCTGGCTGCACTCAGCGAGTCACCTGGAGTTTGATATACAACAAATAGTGAATGTTGAAGAGCAGCTTGAGCAGTTGCCGAGTCGGAGGCATGAAGTTGCACTGGAGCAGCAGGAGTCGGAGCAGTCGAGCTCGCCGGGCGATCAGTCGTCAGGGGGCTGGCGAACGTGACGCTGGTCCGAACCAACTCCCCGGAGCATTCGGCCACTGCCTCAAGCGCCGACGTCGACTGAGGGACCTGAACATCAAGCCTCCAACTGCCAGAGCTTCCACCCTTCCTCCTCCTCTCCTGTAGAGGTGCCTCTTCTTCGTCGTCAGGGAGGATGACAACTTCTTGCGGAACTACAGAAAGAGAGAAATGTCAGAAACTCTGCCGATTGATGATTCACTCAGCTCAACAAGGCTCGGTCGATCAGACTTACCGACTCGCGAAGTGGCTTCTTCATCTCCTGGTGCCTTGTCAATGTCCATGTCAGTGGCAGCAGAGGTGGGGCTGGAAAGACACATGAATTGGTTAGTCAAAACAAGAAAATCTTCAGTCGACTTACGGAAACGCAAACAAAATACTCACACCGAAGCAACAGGGACGTCCATCTTGATCCGCGGCAGTGTCTTCCGAGCCTTGGGAGGAGCGACCTTAGGCTGCTTGGCCACCTTGTCCGTTGGCTCCGGAGTCGACGTCCGAGTGCGCTTCTAACTAGTGGCACTTGGAGCCACACTTTTCCCACGCCCGCCAGACGGGTCATGCTGCTGCGGATCGATGTTCCGAACAGGGCGGCGAGTCAACCTCTTCCTCCTCGTCTGACTCCTCGCTCTCCTCCTCCTCTTCTTCTGGGGACTCCCACTCACCACTCTCCTCGGCACTGGCCTCTCCCTCCTGGTCCTTTGCCAAAGCCTGTTCGCCGTTGGGCATCTAATGCGTCTCAGCGAATACCTGCAGAATAAATCGGTCGAGTCAGAGTCAGTCGACATCAAGTACAGTCAGAGCGTGATCAGGAAATAGTCGGAACGAAAATATACCTTGTCAGGCGGGTTCCCATCACAGAAGGGGACGACTCGCCTGGATCCTTTGGGTTGTCCTGGTTACCTATGATACTCCTCAGCCACAAGGCTACAGTTTCAGACGACACTTCTTCTGGATGGACCCGAGCGGTGTCGTTCGGTCCAGAATACAGCCACATCGGGTGATCGCGGGCCTGGAGATGTTGAATGCGTCGACTGAGGAACACTTCCAGCAGATCCAGACCCGTAACACCCTCATTGATGAGCTGGACCACTCTATCCACCAACATCCTTGTCTCCACGGTCTCATCAGCGGTGAGCAGGGGTCTGACACGGTCAAATGAGAAGTGGGGAAGACCGGTCGACTGACCTGGAGCCGCGACGTCCTAGCAATAGAACCAGGTCGACTGCCAGCCTCTAACAGAGTCAGGGAGAGTCATGGCAGGAAAGGCACTCCTATTTCTCTTTTGGATACCTAAGCCCCCACACATCTGAATGACATGGGTTTTGGAGTCAGTCGACTTCGCCTTTTTTACCGACTGCAAACGAATGGTGAAGATGTGTTTGAAGAAACCTCGGTGCGGTCGACATCCTAAGAAGTTCTTGCACATTGATACAAACGCAGCTAAATACGTGATGGTGTTGGGAGAGAAATGGTGGAGTTGAGCACCGAAAAAGTTCAGGAACCCCCGGAAGAAAGGATGCGGAGGAAGCGAAAAACCGCGGTCGACGTGGGTGGCGAGCAGGACGCACTCACCCGGTCGAGGCTGGGGACTCATCTCCCCCTCCGGCAGCCTTGCCTGCTCCCTTGGCGATTAACCCGGACTCCTCTAGCTCGTCCAGATCCGCCCGCCGAATCAAAGACCGGATCCAATCGCCCTGGATACAGCCCGACGGCAGCCCCGCGCGCGACAACGACCCGCATTGCTGCTTCTTGCCCTTCGCCGCCCCCGTTGCCTTCTTAGCGCGCTCCAATGCCGCCGTTTTGTCCTTCACCATGGCGTGGGAGCAGCGGCGTCGAGAGTGGAGGTGCTGGGAGCGGTGGAGAAACAGAGGAGAAAGAAGAAGGAACATGTGTGCACCGTGCAAGCACCTCGGACCCAGCACCTTATAAAGGGCCACTTCCGAGTGACTGACGCGTGGACCCATGCAATCCCGCCAAATCCTCCAATAGTTGCGCACAGCATACGTGGCGAAAAAGGCGACACGATAATCGATGCATTGCTACTTATCCGAGCCGCCAGTTTCGGCACTCTCCGGCCCGCGCGCTTCTTTGAAAATTCATATCCCGTGAAATCCGGGATACGCCACACACAATCACGCCCAAGATCTTGCACTCTAACACAACACTAGATGCTTGATGTCACCAGTTCAGTCGACGGCTCGTTGAATGGATCAAGGCGACTGAGTCAACACCGAAATACCGACGTAGGCGTTCAGATTTGCCGAAAGCACTCGCGAAGGCCCGAAGCACGGAGCAGGATCAACTTCAGCCTACTTTCCACTCGCACCTTAATCCATTCGGGGGCTACTGATGAGAATATAGACCTGTGGTAGGGTCATATGCCCGACCCATACGTTCTACCCAAGGTCACTACCCCAGAAGATAAAAAGACCAAGAGTCAACAGAGGAACACCAGTCAAGTACGTCGAGTGCAATCCACTCGACGATCACATCACTCGACGACCACCCCCTACCGTCACTCGACCATATGGGGAGTCACTCGACTATATAAAAGATCAGGAGTCGTCAGAGGATGCAACGGACGGACATTCACACCTTAGTCTTTATAAGCATTAAGAGTACTTAAGGCTGGCATTACTAGTAATGCCCTTTACTTTATGTACATTAAGCCCCTTGTAATGGAGGCAGGCGGGGGTCCTGGAGCACTCTATAAAAGCCACCACCCTGCTCTGGGACAAGGGTTCGCACCCCTTGTAATTCAACACACACATAATCCAATCGACCGCCTCCGGGCACCGAGACGTACGGCTATTACTTCCTCCGAGAAGGGCCTGAACTCGTAAACCTCGTGTGTACATCTTCATCATAGTTAAGATCTTGCCTCTCCATACTTACCCCCCTTTCTACTATCAGCCTTAGGACCACGATAATGCTCAATGTGATTATGTTGTCATGCAATTGATGATGGGCAATATGATGTATGAATATGCCATCACGGAAGATCACAACAAATTTGCTAAGGAAGTGCACAAGCTCATATATCGTGGATGACATTGGAATATGAGATGCAAAAAGGCAATCATAATGTGAGTCAATCCATGCATGGGGTGCAAACTTGTGGTAAGTATGATATGTCCATCGAGCATGACATGTATGAGCACAAACAACAAATATGGAGGTGGTGGTATACCAATGCTCAATGCCGTGACAAGTGGAAATCCGAAGGTGCATCCAATAAGTCTGAGCGCTCCTCAATGTGAAGGTCCATAGAGCCAATCCCCAATGTCGCTCCTCCGTTCGCGAGATGTATCATGTAAACAACAAGAAGGAAACAACAATGAAAGAGTGACCCATCCAGTATGCAAACTTGAGGATGGCTCAAATGGATGGAGTTCACCTTTAGGAGGATGTCAAAAATGTTGGTGTCGCACATCATGTATGCCTTCGCATGACCAAGTTTTCGCATGAAGGTACCGCCTTGTGGATCCCTCAAAGTGAAAGAACATGACAAACACTCGGAAAAACAAATGAGGTTAGCGAAAGTGCAAAACCTATCATCCGTGTGGTAAGATACCAAACAAGTGTATGCATCATGCTCATCATAAGAAAGGACAAGGGAGTATTGCATAGTATGGAGGCATATGATGCAAGAACAACTAAATACAAGAGGCTCAATCAAACAAGCATGCATCACAAGAAAAGTATCCAAGTCTCCACGATCAATAATCATAGCAAGTTGGCACTCAATACAAGGTGATATGAGATATGCAACTAGTGGAGACAAGAGACAATGCTCAAGACAAATCAAGTGAGAGGCATGAACATATATGTCATCAACACAAGAAAGCAAGTAATAGTGGAACATGGGTTATGCAACATAGCAATAAATTATAGTGATCAAGTCAAGCAAGCTAGTAGTGCGAAGATGCAATGTACTAGAAGGAATCATGGCAATCATATCATTTGCGCAAATAGTTGGCATGAATAATTCACATGACATAGCACAAACATGAAAGCAAGATATGAGAAAAATATCATCAATGTATTGACGAGAGGCCATATGTAAATAGCAATGGGACATCATGAATCTCCGAACACAACAAGCATCAATAGCATGGGGCACATGATAAACATGGCAATAGCAACAAGGATCTCCACCAAGCATGCCAATACACATAGAAGTAGCACGGTGGTGAATCATGCGTAGATGCAAGCAAGGGTCACAATTGCAAGGCAAAGGCATAGAAGAAAGCATAACATGCAAAGTGAACATGGAAAAATGAGCATAAGGTAACAAGTGGTAAATGGCCCAAAGCCGTGTGAGAGCCAAGTAGAAGAGATGTGCGTAGTCCTTGCGAAAAGGGAACGGTGGTAAGGATAGTCCACGGGATCCCAAAGCGTCGTTGCTCTCAAGAGCTTGTTTCGTCAACTCTTGGGATTGAGAGGTTGACGAGTATATGTGAGTACCTACACAAAACAAAGGCAAAGGAAAAATTGTGTGTGCGTGGTATATGTACACATCATCCATCATGATGCGCACATGCATGTGTCGGTTAGCACAAAATATCCAATGCTCAAATAAATGAGATGCGTGATATAGAAACATGTCATCCATCATGATGGTTTTGTTGTTATGCATGACATAATGGAGACTCAAAGTATGTAATGCATCATAAGAAATATCTAGAGCATTGTTATTCATGGAATGCATATGGTGCACACAATTATGGGAATCATGCAAGGTATTAAATGCATCAAGATCTCCTAATATGTATGAGGAAACTATGGGGGTCTCCTCATGAGCATTTATGGAAACATCACATGGAGAATATTGAAAACATCCAAAACAAAGCATATTCGGAACAATGTGATCATGGCATGGCATAGTAGATGAATTGTGCACATCATGTAAAGGAAGCATGGCAATATCATCACATGAAAAACAAAAGCCAATGACCATCATCTCGTCGTCTATGCCATAAGTGCAAATGGGACTGATTTTAATGGGGCATGCATAGTTGCTATGTTGGGATTGAAATGATGCAATATGGGAGATCTCACTCATAGCATCTGACAAGTTCAATGGGTTGTCAAACATGATGTGACCAAAAGAATTTTCACAAGATATCCTATGGAGCATAGCATCACAACTAGGAGACTCAACATGCTCATCATCATATTCATCATAGATAGGTAAGTCAAGACATGAAGAAGTCTCACTAGCATGAAGCATGGGAATAGGTGGGTCAACATCATGGGAGCGATTGATGTCAAGAGAGTCCACTAGTGGGACAAGAGAAGCACCATCACCTATGTTACATTTGGATCGTCGCTCATGTGTTGTAGGTGAGGTGTGGAAGGTCGTCTCGTTGTCATCTTCATCTTGATGGAACCATGTGGGGGTGCATCATTGTCCACCATGGCTATCGGTTTTCCCATTGGAGGGATGGACTCATCGAGGATAGGCATGTCGTTATGTAGGAGACCTAGCACCAAGGAAGAAAACACACTAGGAGTAGAGGTTAAGTCGTTAGAAATCATAGTGGCCTCACATGCCGTGTCAACTACCTCACTCTCTAAGTGTTGTGGCTCACTCACTCCCTCAAGGATGCTCTCACTCATATGGTTGGTGGAGTGACTCAAATGGCGCTCAACCTCACATAGGATATGTGGCATGCTCTCATGTGTGGGGCTAGTGGTGCTCGCACTCATCCTCTCATAGGAAATGCTCTCAATGTCACGTATGGTGGAGTCACTCATCTCTCTCATGGGGTGGTGGCTCTCCTCACATGACAAATGGGGCATCTCGACATATGTGGGTGTCAGAGAGATGTTGGTGCAAATGTCTCTATGCGCGTTCGCGTAGCCTGACTCGGAGTATGAGTCCAATATGGGCACCGTCTTCATGTTGTTGAAGAGGTCCGTGCTCGTCGCATTGGTCGAAGGGGATGGCCCTTGCTCGACCGTCTTGTTGTCGTCTTGTTGTTGCAGGCCCATATGATGTGGCACCTCGTAGCTCGTCTCCATGACCAAAGGGAGTTTCCCATGCTCGGCCATCTTCCTTGGGGGGCTTCCGAAGATGGAAGTGTCGCCCTCAATTGTAGGGGGTCTCCTTGGACTTGATGAAGTTGATGTAGGCGTACTTGTGGGAAGTAAACGAAGATGCCGTACGTCCAAAGTCGAAGATGCCTTGATAGCACTTGGCGAAGATGCCGAAGTGGTTGTTGTAGCCATAGCACCGTCTTGGTGGTGGTCGTCTCGCGGTCTTCTTTTGTGCTCATGAAGCTTGGACTTGGCGTGAAGTAGGGCTTGTTGGGACTTTTGCATTTGCACTTGTGGAGCATCTTCATGATGATGATGTTGTTGTCGTGCTTGAGCTCGATGGCGTTTGTTGTCGTCGTGCACATGATGCTTGGAGGTGACTTGCCCTTCATGACGATGTGGATCACGAACGTGATGGTGGTCGCCATGTAGATGTGGACGAGGACGATTTGCACTTGCATCGTTGCCGCGCTCCGAAGACTTGTGGCTTGAATGTCGCTGCCTTGAAGATGACGAACGGGAAGAAGACTTGATCAAGGCTCTAATCTTCTCCATCCTTGCATCTTGCTCCTCTTTATGTGCGGAAAGCTTCTTGTCGATGTAGTCCCTTTTCCTTGCTTCGGAGTGATGAATGTCGATGGAGATGTTCTCGATGCGCATTCACAATCGTGATTGTGTGCCTTACATTTGTCGTTGTAGATTGAAGATGGACGCTTTGGAGATGTAGTTGTTCATGCCGTCGTTGTTGTCATAGACCCAAGAGGAAATGCCTTTCCTATCCATCACAAGACTCGAGCAAACATGAGTGGGAGAAAGAGAAGAACTATATAAAATGTACCTTGACCAATGTTGAAGATGGATCAATGATCACTCAAATGTGTAACAAGGAAATAGCACAATTGGTACCAATTCTTGTCGGTTCTCACACCTACACAAGTAAAGCTTATGGTGGAGGTCGGTGAGGATAGTGGCACAAAAATTTGATGCAAAATGTTAGCAAGAGTCAATAATGTTGAAATAGATTCACAAATTCGCAAGCGAAACAAGTAGACCAATAGCAATGAATGGCACACGGAAACACACACACGGATAGATAAATGGGGTCGTGCAACCAAGTAATGAGCACAAAATGTGGAATCAACGGAAAACGCTCGTGTTGCACAACTCAAGAGAGACGGTAGCACGATTACTCAATAGGCGGATACGACACTTGTGCACAACCTGTAAGATGCAAAATGGATAAACTTCTATCCCAAGTATGCTATGTATGTATGGTCCAAGATGATCGGATATGACAATCTTATGTGCAATGTGGTATGATTCTATGGCACTTTCTTACAAGCTTCTTTGCTCTCTTTCTTTTGCTTAAAATCTTTATTTCTTATTTTTTTTGTATGGCCATTGTTGCACAATGCACAAACCAAGATAGCAATTCTGTATATGCGGGAACAAACTTGTGACACAAGATATGATAGCAATATATGCACCACGATGATATGGTATGTATGCTATGGGAAGTATGATCCCTAATGTGCACAAGTAACGTTGTAGGCAATACTCAAATGGCTAGTCTTGATAGGCAAGTAACGCAAAATGGGATAGGGGTTAACAATGCAATGGCAAGGGGAATATACAAAGGAGGGATACCACGATACCAAGATGATATGGAGGTTACCGTCGAGGGTTTGTCGTTTGTATGCCACGGACGGATGATGGTAAGTAGTCAAAGTCGATGACGACCTCGAGGCGATGATGAGTGGCGGTGTTCTTAATGTAGAAACCAAGATGATGGAGACTCATCCCTAAGTAGCCAAAACACCTTAGGAAACGGAAAAACCGCGAACTCAAAATGTCAAATGTCAAATGTCAAATTGGTGGTAGCGGGAAGTATTGTTGGAAACCCGAGTAGCCAAAGTTGACCAGGTTATGGTGGTGGACGCGTATGATGGTCTATACACGGTGTTGAAGTTGGTACCACGTCCCTAAGTAGCCGAAACACCTTAGGAGACACAACTCTCAACACAACAAAATTGGGTTAAGTTCGGGTGGCGGAAGTGTATGGTGGGCAAGCCTGTGCGGAAATTATTGTGGTGGTTGATGAAGAGGCAACCGTCCCTAAGTAGCCTAAGCACCTTAGTAGACTCAAGTCACTACTCAAACAACCTCAAATGCTATGGGGAACCGAATGGTTTAGGTTGCGGAAGTCGGTGGTGGCAATGCGGATGTTATGGTGGAAGGCCAAGGCAAAGATGCCAAAGTTCCAAAAATTTGATGGAGTCAAAAGGTGGTAAAACCAATGTGAGGACCTCGGGCACGTCCATAGCTACAAACTGAGCCAAAGAACACTTAAATTGGAGTTCAGAGCAAAAAGTTATGATGAAAAAGGTGAAAGAGGCTGATGCTAAAATTCTGTGCAATGTTTCTGGTTAGGCCGGAAGTTCCGGGCCTAGGGCCGGAAGTTTCGAGCTCCGGAAGTTCCGGGGTGGCCGGAAGTTCCGGGGGTCGCGGAAAAAGTCTCGGGTGAGCCGGGGGATTTTGGGTAAACTCTCTGTTTAGCCTGGAAGTTCCGGGCAAGGACGGAAGTTCCGGGGGAGTCCGGAAGTTCTGGGGGGCGTGGAATTTCGTCCGGGACGAACCCTAAATTCCAGATCTGAGAACGGGGCGGAAAAGCTCGATTTCCAAGTTCAAAATTGAGACGATTTCGTGGATGGAAATGGGGGAAAAGAAGGGGAATGCTAGATCCACTCATAACACAGCAAATCCATGGATCAAAATCAACAAAACATCATCAAAACCAACAAATCACAAAAAAAATTGGGGGCTATTTTTTGTGGGGATTTTCGGATTTAGGACGAAATCATCAAAATCAAGCTAGAAAACAAAGGGCTCCAAAAACGTGATCAACCTGGCTCATGATACCAAGATGATGTAGGGCGGAACCCTAGTGGCCGATCTTTCACATTTCGAGAGGATCCTACGGGGAACACGAAGAACGCGCGGAAGAACACGAGGGAGATCACGAGGGGAAAACAAGAGAAACACTCAACCAACACGAATTTGATCACACATTTTCTATATCCAAGAAACACAAAGAGATACATGGTCCAAATCCAACAAAGGACGATACAAGTGGTGGTGGCTCATCTCCGAGAGGAGGTCTTGAATCCACGAGGGATCTTCCCATAAAGGGGTCTTGAATACATGGTGGATCTTCTCCGAATAGGCCGCGGTCTCTCACGAGGAAGAGATCCATATGGATGAGCAAAGCTCTATCTCAAATGAGCTAATCCTTTGCTAAGTCTAACTAGGAGAAGGTGGGGAAGTATATATAGTGCTAGCCCACGAAGGGGTAAGTGAGAGGGGGATAGATGGGACCTTGGCCCGTTCTCTGTGCACAGGCAGGCCGGGAGTTTCGGGCAGGGCCGGAAGTTCTGTATCCGGAGGTTCTGGGCAGGTTCCGGCCGGGTTCCGGGCTATCCACAAAGTTGGCGCACTCGGGGCTGGTCTGGACTCCAGGGGCCGGAGGTTCCGGGCAGGCCGGAAGGTCCGGGGGCCGGAAGTTCCGGGCTGAGGACGGAAGTTCCGGGCTTTCCAGAAGCTTGTCTCTGCTTCTTCTTCCTTCTCTTCTTCCATTCTTGGCCTTGGTCCTTGGATCCTCCATGGTCGTCTCGGTTGTACCTGAGCGTATGCAAGGTCCATGCATGAGGTAGTAGCCATGTGTCACATGTGGAAAGTGATGGTTCGAAGAGGAGTGAGTTCACCTTGTTTCCAATGGCGTATGGTCGAGGTCTCGTCATATGTCCTCTTGGGGCTTGGAGAGTAGTCGGAGTGTACATGGGGATGAACGTGGGATGCTTCGCATCAAGTAGGTTCCCCCTTTCCTAGTCCAACTAGGAGGGGAAGGAAGGAGGGGAGGGAGAGAAGGAAAGGGGGGGGCACCCCCCTAGTCCAATTCGGTTTGGACTAGAGGGGCGCGTGCCCCACCTTGGCCTGCTTCCTCTCTTCCACTACTTGGCCCATGAGGCCCAATAACCCCCTGGGGGGTTCCGATAACCTCCCGGTTCTCCGGTTTTATCCGAAACTTCTCCAGAACACTTCCGGTGTCCAAACATAGTCGTCCAATATATCAATCTTTATGTCTCGACCATTTCGAGACTCCTCGTAATGTCTATGATCACATTCGGAGCTCAGAACAACCTTCGGTACATCATATCACATAAACTCATAATACCAATCGCCATCGAACGTTAAGCGTGCGGACCCTACGGGTTCGAGAACTATGTATACATGACCGAGACACGTCTCTGGTCAATAACCAATAGCGAAACCTGGATGCTCATATTGGTTCCTACATATTCTACGAAGATCTTTATCGATCAAACCGCATAACAACATACGTTGTTCCCTTTGTCATCGGTATGTTACTTGCCCGAAATTCGATCGTTGGTATCATCATACCTAGTTCAGTCTCTTTACCGGCAAGTCTCTTTAATCGTTTCATAATACTTCATCCTGCAACTAACTCATTAGTCGCAATGCTTGCAAGGCTTACAATTATGAGTATTACCGAAAGGGCCTAGAGATACCTCTCCGAAACACGGAGTGACAAATCCTAATCTCGATCTATGCCAACCCAACAAACACCTTCGGAGACACCTGTAGACCAACTTTATAATCACCCATTTATGCTGTGACGTTTGGTAACACACAAAGTGTTCTTACGGTATTCGGGACTTGCATAATCTCATTGTCTGAGGAACTAGTATAAGTCATGAAGAAAGCAGTAGCAATGAAACTGTTACGATCATAATGCTAAGCTAAGGAATGGGTCATGTCCATCCCAACATTCTCCTAATGATGTGATCCCATTCATCAAATGAAAACACATGTCTATGGTTAGGAGACATAACCATCTCTGATTAATGAGCTAGTCAAGTAGAGGCATACTAGGGACAATATGTTTTGTCTATGTATTCACACATGTACTAAATTTCTGATTAATACAATTCTAGCATGAATAATAAACATTGATCATGAAATAAAGAAATAAATAATAACTTTATTATTGCCGCTAGGGCATATTTCCTTCATGGGGCCTGATGACCCACAAGTATATGGGGTCAATTGTAGCCTTTTCGATAAGTAAGAGTGTCGAACCCAATGAGTAGAAGAAGGAAATGACAAGTGGTTTCCAGCAAGGTAATGTCTGCAAGTGCTGAAATTGTAAGTAACAGAGTAGTTTGATAGCAAGAGAATTTGTGACGAGCAAGTAACGGTAGTAGTAACAAAAGTACAACAAGGTAGCCCAATCCTTTTGAGCCAAAGGACATGCCAAAATGGTTTATTATGATAAGCAAAGTGTTCTTGAGGGTACACGGTAATTTCATCTAGTCACTTTCATCATGTTGGTTCGACTCATGTTTGCTACGTTGATAATTTGGTATGTGGGCGGTGCTTGGTGCTGTTCTTACTTGAACAAACCTCTTGCTTATGATTAACCCTCTCGCAAGCATCCGCAACTACGAGAAAAGTATTAAGAATAAATTGTAACCATAGCATTAAACTTTTGGACCCAATCGGTCCCTTACGGAATAGCGCATAAACTAGGGTTTAAGCTTCTGTCACTCTCGCAACCCATCATCTAATAACTACTCCATAATGCATTCCCTTTGGCCCAAATATGGTGAAGTGTCATGTAGTGGACGTTCACATGACACCACTAAGGGAATTACAACATACATATCATCAAAATATCGAACACATATCAAGTTCACATGATTATTTACAACATGATTTCTCCCGTGACCTCAAGAACAAAAGTAACTACTCACAAATGATAATCATGCTCAATATCAGAGGGGTATTAAATAACATAATGGATCTGAACATATAATCTTCCACCAAATAAACCATATAGTAATTAACTACAAGATGTAATCAACACTACTAGTCATCCACAAGCACCAATCTATAGTTCTGGTACAAAGATTGAACACAAGAGATGAACTAGAGTTTGAGAGGAGTTGGTGTGGTTGAAGATGTTGATGGAGATAACCCTCCTCGAGATGGGAGAGTTGTTGATGATGATGATTTCCCCCTCCGGGAGGGAAGTTCCCCCGGCGGAATCGCTCCGCCGGAGGGCAAAAGCGCTCCTGCCCAAGTTCTGCGTTGAGACGGCGGCGCTTTGTCCCGAAAGTCCTTCCATTTTTTTCTAGGTAAAAATGACTTATGTTCCAGAAGAGGGGCACCGGAAGTGGGCCGAGATGAGCATAACCCACCAGGGCGCGCCTGGGCTCCCTGGCGCTCCCAGGTGTGTTGTGCCCACCTGGTGGCCCCCCTCTAGTAATTATTGACTCCAAAAATTCTCATTTATTCCATAAAAAATCATCGTGAAGTTTCAGCTTATTTGGAGTTGTACATAATAGGTAGCCTGACATAGCTTTTTCAGCTCCAGATTTCCAGCTGCTAGAATTCTCCGCTTTTGCGTGTACCTTGCATATTATGAGAGAAAAGGGATTAGAATTACTCTAAAAAGCATTATTATGCAATAAAACTACATAAATAATAGTAGGTAAACATGATGCAAAATAGACGTATCAACTCCTCCAAGCTTATACCTCGCTCTTGTCCTCAAGCGAAAACCGAAATTGAAAAACATGTCCACATGCTTAGAGAGAGGTGTCGATAAAAACAAAATACAGACGTAAAAGCATCATCTTACTTATTATAACAACAACAAACTTTATAAAACTTTTATTATATAATAGACTTCTTATGAACAAGTAACAATTCATCACAACATCGAAGTATAAAGTATAAACTCTATTGAAAACCAACAAACTATGTTCTCAGTCAACTTTGCAATTACAATTCATCATCTTTTCAGGAAGGGTCATGTATTGGAGCCTTTAGGCAAGTCCACATACTCAACCATCATATAGTCTTCTATGATTGCTAACACTCACCGCGTACACATGAGCAAAACGTTTCAACCAGACGCATAGAAAGATATGGGCTTATAATTTCGCCTCCCAATGTATTCACCTCAAGGGTGATGTCAACAATAATAAGTCATGCTACCCATATTCAACTGGATATACGTACCTAGATCTTTCCTCACCACATGATGTTTGTCAAAGGAGAAAATAAAAAGGAAAAGCTCGGGAATAAAACACAAAGGGTAAGTTTGCATCATCTGCTAATCTAGCATGTATGTGCTATAGCAGGCTCCCTTCAAATCTACTCATGGGCATGCAAGACCAAACTCTATCTATAGCTGGTGACAAAAGAAGTTACATGTTATAGCAGCACTGATGCCAATCAAAGAGATATGCCACACACTAGGCAGAGTAAAAAGTTTCAGATAAGAGAATTACAAGGCAGCGTAATGGAAGGGCAATGAAAGCCCCATCTCAAAAGTTCAAACTCTAATCCTATTCATTTTAAAATATATCAATTTTCGATGTGGGATGGGAAACTTGAGAATTAAAAAAATAAATTAAGTGTGAGAGGCAAAACCCAAAATGTAATTAAGTAGCAACATATTAGGGGCAACCCGATGCAGTCAATCTATTCGTTTGCAGAACATAAATGTGATTATGATTTTACAATTTAGCATGGGGTTTTTGTGTGTGCTCTGTCTAGTGTGTGTAATCAAAGCTTGGTTTTTTAATCTGGAAAGGCTGCAACAAAAAACATAGTGAACAATAGAACCAATGTTAAAAGCAATTCCAACCAATATGGCACCATGAACAAGCTGAAAACAACTATGCCATTGCAAACATAGCATGTAAAATGGCGCGACGACTCAGGGTAATCTGAAGTTACTAATAAACACAAGGATTTCATGATGGATTTGTCCACAAGGCACAAAAACAGATGTAGATCGACCAACATATAAGCAATATTCAACTACGAGCATATAGTCATTATGTGGGGAACGTGGTAATTTCAAGAAAAATCCTACGATCATGCAAGATCTATCTAGGTGATGCATACCAACGATAGGGAGAGTGTGTCCATGTACCCTCGTAGACCGAAAGCGGAAGCGTTAAGTAACGCAGTTGATGTAGTCGCTCGTCTTTGTGATTCAACCGATCAAGTACTGAACGCACTGCACCTCCGCGATCTGCACACGTTCAGCTCCGTGACGTCCCTCATACTCTTGATCCAGTTGAGGCCGAGGGAGAGTTTCGTTAGCACGACGGCGTGGCGACGGTGATGATGAAGTTACCGGCGCAGGGCTTCGCCTAAGCACTACGACGATATGACCGAGGTGTGTAACTGTGGAGGGGGCACTGCACACGGCTAAAAGATCAACTTGTGTGTCTATGGGGTGCCCCCTCCCCCGTATATAAAGGAGGGAGGCAGGAGGAGGTCGGCCAAGGGTGGCGCGCCCAAGGGGGGGAGTCCTACTCCATGTAGGAACCCCCCCCCCCCTTTCCTATTCCCACAAGGAGGAGGGAAGGAGGAGGAGGAGGAGAGAAGGAAGGAGAGGAGAGCCGCCCCGTCCCCTTGTCAAATTCGGACTAGGGCAAGGGGGGTGCGCGCCACCTCCTGGTCGGCCCTCTCACTTCTCCGCTAAGGCCCATGAGGCTCAATAGCTTCCGGGGGGGGGGGGGGTCCGTCAAGCCTCGGTACTCCGATTTCATCCGAAACTTCTCCGGAACACTTCCTGTGTCCGAACATAGTCGTCCAATATATTAATCTTTATGTCTTGACCATTTCGAGACTCCTCGTCGTTTCCGTGATCTCATCCGGGACTCCATAAAACCTTCGGTATATCATATCACATAAACTCATAATAACAATCGTCATCCAATGTTAAGTGTGCGGACCCTACGTGTTCGAGAACTATGTAGACATGACCAAGACACGTCTCCGGTAAATAACCAATAGCGGAACCTGGATGCTCATATTGGTTCCTACATATTCTCTGAAGATCTTTAACGGTCAGACCGCATAACAACATACATTGTTCCCTTTATCATCGGTATGTTTCATGCCCGAGATTCGATCCTTTTTATCATCATACCTAGTTCAATCTCATTACCGGAAAGTCTCTTTAATCGTGCCTTAATACTTCATCCCACAACTAACTCATTAGTCACAATGCTTGTCGGAGTAATGGGCCATGGGTAGCCTCACTCGAGACCTTGAACATATCAAAACTTCGGGCCGGCTTCGCTCTGCGGTGTCCCAAGCTGAGGCTTCGCCCTCCGGGGGCCGGCTGGCTCAAAGGCCGGCCACCGGAGGACAGCCAGCACCAGCAGACGGCACCAAGAGCGGCCGGCTCTAGGCAGCCGGCCACTTGGCGCCCTCAGAGTCTGTGCCCCCATCAAGAGGACAAGATGGGGCATGGCTACAGTGAAACCCTCGCCCCCGAATCAAGGGCTGGGCATGGCCATAGTGCCCCGTACAGACGGAGATCTCCGCACGATGTGACACTGTTGCCACTTCCCCCTGACGTCATTCTGGACAGGCGAAGCCCTATTCCCCACGACGACCTGTCGGTATAGCCCACTGGCTGCAGGCCCTACTGGGCAGTGACACCTCAGAAGATGGCGTATGCCGAACCAGTCGGATCAGGGGAAGGCCGGCCTCGGGCAGGCGGCCGTCCGTTCCCTCGAAGCAAGTGCACCATTAACCTGATGAGACCAGGTGATGCTACAGTGATCTCCCGCCAGGCGGCGGGACTGTAGCCATGATGAGCTGACCAAGCCCGCGTCATTAGCAGCATGGCTACAGTGAGTAGCCACCAACCAGACCCGCTAGCGGTGGGAGCGGCCTGTCGGCTTCGTACCAGACCAGTCGGCGGGGCCCACCAGGCGGTGGGCCCTAGTAGTCGGCGGAGAAGCCGGAGGCCGGAGACACTGACAGCCGGGCCCAGCACCAGGCCAGATTACCATTGTAGCCCTGGGGGGGTAGGCCTATATAAACCCCCAGGGCACCCATTCAAAGGGTTCCCACTCCATTAGAACTAGCCACTCCCCTAGAGCAGGAGAGAGCTAGCTTTGCCTTCTCCTACCTCTAGCATACAGCTCAAGGAGCACCTTTGTATACTTGTGCCTTAGTGATCATGCGGAGACCCTGCACAGTAGGACTAGGGGTGTTATCTCCTAGGAGAACCCCGAACCTGGGTAAAGTACACCGGCATTCGTGTCTACGCCTCATCCCGCTTCCAGGCACCGGCGATGTTCTACTCGCTCCCACCATGATAAACCATCCATTGGCATATGTCGCACCCAACCACCGACAATGCTTGTAAGGCTTATAGTGATGAGTATTACCAAGAGGGCCTAGAGATAACTCTCTGAAACACGGAGTGACAAATCCTAATCTCGATCTATGTCAACCCAACAAACACCTTCAGATACACCTGTAGAGCACCTTTATAATCACCCATTTACGTTGTGACATTTCGTAGCACACAAAGTGTTCCTCCGGTATTCTGGAGTTGCATAATCTCATAGTCTGAGTAACTTGTATAAGTCATGAAGAAAGCAGTAGAAA
This sequence comes from Triticum timopheevii, assembly GCA_963921465.1. Lineage (NCBI taxonomy): Eukaryota > Viridiplantae > Streptophyta > Magnoliopsida > Poales > Poaceae > Triticum > Triticum timopheevii. The sequence continues at coordinate 417,789,723 of OY997262.1, forward strand.
TGAAACTGACACGATCATAATGCTAAGCTAATGAATGGTCATGTCCATCACATCATTCTCCTAATGATGTGATCTCGTTCATCAAATGACAACACATGTCTATGGTTAGGAAACATAACCATCTTTGATTAACGAGCTTGTCAAGTAGAGGCATACTAGGGACAATATGTTTTGTCTATGTATTCGCACATGTACTAAGTTTCTGGTTAATACAATTCTAGCATGAATAATAAACATTTATCATGATATGAGGAAAATAAATAATAACTTTATTATTGCCTCTAGGACATATTTCCTTCAGTCACCCACTTGCACTAGAGTCAATAATCTAGTTCACGCCACCATGTGATTTAACACCAATAGTTCACATCTGTATGTGATTAACACCCATAGTTCACATCGCCATGTGATCAACACCCAAAGGGTTTACTAGAATCAATAATCTAGTTCACATCGCTATGTGATTAACACCCCAAGAGTACTGTCACGCCCAGGATGCAACCCTATCCTAAAGGAACTCGAAGGTCCCACCAAGGATAGAAGCACATCTTAGAGACGCTTTTGCAAGGTGGATATCATTACATCAAACCATTACATAATAGTTATGGATACATACATAAGGCACAAACGCCACAAGAATACATCAACATCATACAAGAGATCAACATCCGACTATGGATGGTACACAAACAGAAACCCAAACAATATCCACCCTGCTAGCCCAGGCTGCCGACCTGGAACATATCCCCTGATCGAAGAACAAGGAGAAGGAGAAATCCAAAACAAGCAAACATCACTCTCGCGTCGTGATCATCACATAACCTGCACCCGCAACTGTTGTTGTAGTAATCTGTGAACCACGAGGACTCAGCAATCCCATTACCATGGGTATCAAGACTAGAAAAGCTTAATGGGTAAAGGAATGGATAAGTGGTGAGGTTGCAGTAGCGTCTAAGAGTATATGGTGGCTAACATATGCAAATAAGAGCAAGAAGAGAGCAATGGAACAGTCGAGAAGCTAGAAGTGATCAAGAAGTGATCCTGAACTCCTACTTACGTCAAACATAACCCAAAACCGTGTTCACTTCCCGGACTCCGCCGAAAAGAGACCATCACGGCTACACACGCAGTTGATGCATTTTAATTAAGTCAAGTGTCAAGTTCTCTACAACCGGATATTAACAAATTCCCATCTGCCACATAACCGCGGGCACGGGTCTCGAAAGTTTAAACCCTGCAGGGGTGTCCCAACTTAGCCCATCATAAGCTCTCACGGTCAACGAAGGATATTCCTTCTCCCAGGAAGACCCGATCAGACTCGGAATCCCGTTTACAAGACATTTCGACAATGGTAAAACAAGACCAGCAAAGCCGCCCGAATGGCCGACAAATCCCGATAGGAGCTGCACATATCTCGTTCTTAGGGCACATCGGATTGTCCAAACTTTCGGTAGGCCAACCCAAGGTTGCCCCTGGTGACCACCGGCGGCTGATAGGTTGGACGAACACTCACGACGAGCACTGGCCCGGGGGGGGGGGGGGTAAAATAAAGATGACCCTTGAGTCTGCAGAACCCAAGGGAAAAAGGCTTAGGTGGCAAATGGTAAAGCCAAGGTTGGGCCTTGCTGGAGGAGTTTTATTCAAAGCGAATTGTCAAGGGGGTCCCATAAATCACTCAACCGCATAAGGGACACAAAATCAAGGAACATAGCACTGGTATGATGGAAACTAGGGCAGCAGGAGTGGAACTAAACACCAGGCATAATGCCGAGCCTTCCACCCTTTACCAAGTATATAGATGCATTAATTAAATAAGAGATATTGTGATATCCCAACATAATCCTGTCCATCATGGAGCAATCTTCAACTTCACTTGCAACTAACAATGTTATAAGAGGGGCTGATCAAAGCGGTAACATAGCCAATCAACGGTTTGCTAGGAAGGGTGACAAAGGTTAGAGGCTGCCATGTCAAATTAGGAGGCTTGATAAGTAAGAGATAGGTAGCGCAGCATAGCGATAGAACGAAGCAACTAGCATAGCAATGATAGTAGGGAGATCGAGGGTAGCGGAGATGCATGGTGCTATGAGATGAGATGCATGACATGAACAAAATTCAAAACAAAAGACAAAAACCCAACCACGAAGGAAATATCATATCGCATCTCCGGAAAAGGCGAGAGTTGGAGTTACAATTATGGAAAGTTACATTCGGGGCGTTACAACACTCCACAACTACGACAGGATCTCGTCCCGAGATCTAGGATGCAAGCGGAGGGAAAAGGAAGAGGAAGATAAGAGGTAAACTAAGTTGCTTTTTCGACAAAAGAGTGAAACCAAAGAACCTTGAGAGGTTAAAAAGTTCAAAGAAAGAACACAACGGAGTTGAGCATAATTGTGAGCACTGCGATAGAAAATAGAAACAAGGAACACCATGTGAACCTTGGAGGTTGCAAAGCTATGAATGACGAGTACAATGGACAAGAAGGAATTGGAACCACTCTGGTTGAAACGAGATAAACAAGGAACAAGGAAGATCAAATTTGGATAGCACTCCAGTTGAAAAGAGATGCAAGACTTGATAAGATGAAAATAACTTGAATGGAGGACACGACACGCCGGTTAAATGGATAAGCATGAAAAGAACATGACCTTCACAATTCGACATGATGAGTGAAAAGAGCAACATTACAATGCCTCCGGAAGAAAGAATAGAAGATAGATCATTGGAATAACAGATGGAGGAGAAAATGCCAACTTCTGCCACAAATGAGATTGGAAAGCACCCTTCTAAGAAGGTTATAACGGAGTTGTTGGAAAACCAACAACGGAAAGAATAAGCTTGTAGTGGGCTTATGGAAACATCTCAACACTTGAGGTGAAATTCTGCCACTAACGAAAAACAATTGCTTGCTTGAGATCAACAAAGAGATGAAAAACCTCTTTCACCGAGAAGGATTTGGAGAAAGCTTGGATCATTGATAAGCACCACAAATAGCAACATTCCTTAGGGAAGGCTTTAGGTGAAATCTATACCAAGATAACTCCAACGTAGAGATTGATGGATTTAAAATACCTGATTCTTAACAACATGTGAATCACGAAGCATGAATGCAAATTGTCAAGAATGATATAACACCTCCTCAAAAGATAAGGTAGAAGGAATTGCACTTCAAAATGCAAGAAGAAGAATACTTGAGATTTTCCAAGAACAATCTTGAAGAACACTTCAAGAATGAGTTAACTCTTTAGTGAACCACCATGTAGAGCCTCCATGAAGAACTCCGGTAATAAAAGGATGATAGAAAGAGAGAGAAGTTGAAAACACAAGGCGAACCCTTGCGATGATTTAGATGGAGCTTCGCGACGAGATAAAGCAAAAAACTTGGAACTCCGAAAAACAAAAGATGAAGCATCTCGAACCGAGAAAAATGACATAACAACTCTGGAACGAAGAAACTAGATTACTTGGATGAAACAATAATAAGAATTACGTTATGCCTATCCTTCACCAATTTAAATTGATGAAAAGCAACAGATTTTTGCATACTGCTTATTCTCGTAGAAAGGATTACAAGAGATATAGTGCCAACTTGAATAAGTTATTGAAGGGGCCACCGGTGGGATTGGAAACAACGAATGAAATGATACGGTAGCAAAGGAAGAGGAATCTTGAACGAACCACCGTAAGAATTGAAAATGAATGGAGAAAAGATAAAGAAACACCAGGAAGAATTATAAAAAGAACGAAGTACTTTAGAGAATTTAGATACTTGAGAACGAAGAGATCATGAACTGATTAGAGGATATTCGAGCGATGCACCAATAAGATTTGGAGAACGATAGCTACACGCTGAGAATAAAGAATTATGACATGATGGCATTCGGAGGAAAGAAATGGAAATAACTCATGAAATTCTCCGGATGGTTAAAAAGAATTCCCACAATCGAAAACAATTTTGAGAGGATCACATCAAGCTAGAACCATGAATCTTCAAGAGAATGGAATATTTTAGGAGAAATCTCTTCCTCGGTCTTCAAATGTTGAGAATGATGATGAGAACCACCATGAATTGTTGAGGCACTCCGTAATGAAGAATAGAAAGGTTGAACCAACGATGAAAATATTTTGAAAGCGATCTTGGAGAAAGAATATGACTGATGAAAATCATTCTTACGTCAAACTTCGAAAAGAATTCGGGAATATCTCCGGGGAAATTAGAAGAGTCAGGTAAGATCTTGGGAAAAGACCTGTGGGTTAGGGCCCACTAAAAAGATACACCGTTGAACGATTGATTGAAAGGGGGGGTTGCACCGATTGAATTAAATTACTTAAATGAGATAATAATCTCCAAAATAACTTGAATGGATTGAGAATGGAAACACAAGTCTTGTGAGATATCTTCAGCACTCCAGAACAAGTGAATAGCGATAAGTGAAAGACTAAGATGTGCACCGGCATGAAAAAGCATTTGACACGAGGAAAATCCACCGGAGAAGAATACGAGAATGAACAATGATGAACTTGAAGCTCTGTCAGTATCTTCTTGAGAATCATCGGATAAGAACATTGATTGAAAAGAGTGAAGAGACTTCACATGAATAATGGATACTTGATTAAAATAAATGAGTCCATGCAGAAAAGGGTGGGAGGGCGGGAAAAACAAAGGCAACTTGGGGCAGGTGGAATAAACACCGTTGAGAAAACTTAGAATTGATCTTGCGGATGGGGAGAATGATGGGATCATCTCAAAGAGAAGCACGCCGGTTGGAAAGAATTGACATGAAAATCTCGATGATCAAAAGGATTAGAATTCACATATAAATATGAGAACACCTCTTGAAAGGTATGGAATCAACACTTGACATTGAAGCAACTCGAATACCACAACTCAAAACAAAACAAAGGATTGGCTTGCAGAAATAAGCCGAAACAAATACATATGATAGAGATTTACCCAATCCCATATCATGCATCTGTCGAAAAGATATTCTAGGAGCTACTTGAATTCCCACCTATAAACTCCCAAAACTTTCTGGTTATGCAATCTGGTGTTGGGGATACAGGGGAAGCAATATATCTCACCCAAACTAACAATCCCTACATCTAGTTGTATCCATCTGTCAACACATAACCAAGAAAACTTCGGAAATCGTGTACCTCGACCTTCGAAAAGCATCCGTTATACTAGCTATGGCAATACTCCAGAACTCCCCTGTACTGGGTGGCGTCGAGGTTATCTCACCAACAACTGCATAAAAGAGATTTTCGATGTCGGCAAAACTTAGGTATTCCAGAACTGCACCAATAAAATTATGACAACAACACCTTGGAGCTCAACTCCCCGAGGCACTGCCACAACCCAAAAATGTCATGAGGCACCAAGAACAATGTTCTCGTCATAAGAATATCGGAACGATCCCAAGATACCCGCGTGATCCTAAATTTTTTTTAGTGAAATTTGAGGAGAGGAAAGACAAAACATCTACGTCAGAGACTTCACCAGAGCGACGAAGGGGCTTAGGAGTAAAAAGAATCCTACTCTCCGATATATATAATCCTCATACTCAAAAATAGTTTTCTTCTAGACTCAACAATGGCCAACAATCAAGGGGGCTCCTATGGTCGGTCGAGGCTCTGATATCAACTTGTCATGCCCAAGATGCGACCCTATCCTAAAGGAACTCCAAGGTCCACCAAGGATAGAAGCGCGTCTTGGAGACGCTTTTGCAAGGTGGATATCATTACATCAAACCATTACATAATAGTTAGGGATACATACATAAGGCACAAACGCCCCAAGAATACATCAACATCATACAAGAGATCAACATCCGACTACAGATGGTACCCAAACAGAAACGCAAACAATATCCACCTTGCTAGCCCAGGCTGCCGACCTGGAACATATCCCCTGATCGAAGAACAAGCAGAAGGAGAACTCCAAAACAAGCAAACATCGCTCTCGCATCATGATCATCGCATAACCTGCACCTGCAACTGTTGTTGTAGTAATCTGTGAGCTACGAGGACTCAGCAATCCCATTACCATGGGTATCAAGACTAGCAAAGCTTAATGGGTAAAGGAATGGATAAGTGGTGAGGTTGCAGCAGCGTCTAAGCATATATGGTGGCTAACATACGCAAATAAGAGCGAGAAGAGAGCAACGGAACGATCGAGAAGCTAGAAGTGATCAAGAAGTGATCCTGAACTCCTACTTACGTCAAACATAACCCAAAATCGTGTTCACTTCCCGGACTCCGCCAAAAAGAGACCAACACGGCTACACACGCGGTTGATGCGTTTTAATTAAGTCAAGTGTCAAGTTCTCCTACAACCGGATATTAACAATTTCCCATCTACCACATAACTGTGGGCATGGCTCTCGAAAGTTTAAACCCTGCAGGGGTGTCCCAACTTAGCCCATCATAAGCTCTCATGGTCAACGAAGGATATTCCTTCTCCCAGGAAGACCCGATTAGACTCGGAATCCCAGTTACAAGACATTTCGACAATGGTAAAACAAGACCAGCAAAGCCGCCCGAATGTGCCGACAAATACCGAGAGGAGCTACACATATCTTGTTCTCAGGGCACATCGGATTGTCCAAACTTCCGATAGGCCAGCCGAGAGTTACCCCTGGTGACCACCGGCGGCTGACAGGTTGGACCAACACTCATGACGAGCACTGGCCCGGGGGGGGGGGGGGTAAAATAAAGATGACCCTTCAGTCTGCAGAACCCAAGGGAAAAAGGCTTAGGTGGAAAATGTTAAAACCAAGGTTGGGCCTTGCTGGAGGAGTTTTATACAAAGCAAACTATCAAGGGGGTCTCATAAATCACCCAACCGCGTAAGGAACGCAAAATCAAGGAACATAACACTGGTATGACAGAAACTAGGGTGGCAAGAGTGGAACTAAACACCAGACATAAGGCCGAGCCTTCCACCCTTTACCAAGTATATAGATGCATTAATTAAATAAGAGATATTGTGATATCCCAACATAATACTGTCCATCATGGAGAATTCTTCAACTTCACCTGCAACTAACAACGCTATAAGAGGGGCTGAGCAAAGCGGTAATATAGCCAAGCAATGGTTTGCTAGGAAGGGTGATAAAGGTTAGAGGCTGACATGGAAAATTAGGAGGCTTGATAAGCAAGAGATAGGTAGCGCAGCATAGCGATAGAACGAAGCAACTAGCATAGCAATGATAGTAGTGAGATCCAGGGTATTGGTCATCTTGCCTGAAATCCCGCTAGGAAGAAGAACAAGTCCATGAAGAAGACAAGCGGACGTAGTCGAACGGATCCTCACAACTCCGGAACGAAACCAAAGCTAACGAGAGAAGCAAACCGGAAAGAAGAAAACAACATGGTAAACACACAAGAATAATCATGGCATGATGCACAATCAAGTATGATGCATGTCTGGTTTAACGAGGCATGGCATGGCAAAGCGCAACAAACAATACTACAAGTTAAGTGGAGCTCAATATGCAATGAGTTGCATATTGACAAAACCTCACATTGACATATTTAGTTTAATCTCGTTTAAGCTACCAAACAATATTAAATGTTGTTAAACATGGCAAGAGGTGAAGAATAATTAAACTACCTATCTAGGCAAGTTTAAATGAGGCCGGAACAACAAACAATAATTCCGGAAAATCCTCATGTCCATATTTCGAAATTGGTACTGTTCTGCCCTAAACCATATTTTAATGTTGTTAAACAGTAAAACAAAGTGCACCAAGTTAATCTATGCATTTCTCCACCCCATTTGCATATAAAGTTTATTTAATTTGGAGCTACAATTAAATAGTTATGAAATAAATCATTTTAGCATGGCATTTGAGCAAATTAAAACAAACAGCATTTTAAACATTTTAAACATGGATGCAAGCAGCATATTATGAAATTAGATGATATTCTAAGCATTTAACATATATAATTCATTTTAATCCAATGCACCATGTGTGAGTTATTAAATGCATGATCTAGAGGGACTTTTCTGTAAATCTGCAAACTCATGAAAAATTAGACAAATTAACAAATGCTAAAAAAAAACTTACGCGGGCCGAAACTGATTGGCCCAACAGTGCACAGGGCAAACAGAGGCTGGGCTGAGGCTCACCAGAGGGCCTTGGGCCAGTGGATCTGGAGGGCTGGAGGGCTGAAGGGGCGCGGATGGGCCTTGAGGCGCCGCGGCTGGCGCGGGTCGCAGGATGCAGGGGCGCGGTAAACGCAAGCGCTCGGCTTGCTTGCTCGAAGCAGATTCAGGACGGCCTGCTGGCGATGCGGGACTTGGCGGCATCAGCAGGTTCAGGAGGCTGTTGGCCACGGTGTGGAGATCCTTCGTTCGTGGCGGTCGTGCACGTGCAGGCGCGAGGAGGGCCTCGTCGGGTTCGTGCGGGAGAAGTGCAGGAGGCGCGTGAGGCTGGGGTGCTGCAGATGGGGACCGACGTCGGGGATGGCTTGCGGGAGCTTCGGCATCGAAGGAGAATGGCAGGATGACGGTGCTTGCTGGAACCGGGCAGAGGAGGAGCAAATCCGGGGCCGGGGTGCCAGATCCGGGCTCCCCGGAAACTTTGAACACTGGAGGAGGCAGATCAACACGGTGGCAAGCTCCTGTCCACGGCAACAGAACAGAGAGAGAGAGGGTATTGAGAGAGAGAAACCAGTGGAAGGAGAAGAAGGGAGAGAGGGGTGGGCGCTCATCTCTCTAGCTGTAGGTTCGGTCACCGGCGACAGACGGGAACGATGGCTCCCTGGGGCTCGGGGACGAGCTCTCCTCGATCTGGATCGGGGCCAGCTGCGGGGCAGGAGGCGCTGGGGAAACTGGGGCGCAATGGAGGCCGTTGGATCAATGATCCGACCGCTAGGGATGGCTGAGGCTGCAGGATTGGATGCATGGTGGGTGCAAGCTGGCGGCGGGAGGATCCCGGGTGGATCTGGTCTGGCGACAGGGTGGAGGAATTTTAGGGAGTTGGTCTAGGGTTTTTCCAAATAGGCATGTGGGTGGACTATATATAGGAAAGGGGGAGAGTTTGGACCTTCTGATCGAAAACGGATGGACGAGAATAGATAGGCTAGGGAGTCCAATAAAGAAAAACGGAGATGTTTTATAGATGTTTGAGGATGATCGCGCGCGAGGGGGCTGCGAGCTGGCAAGAGAGGTTAGGTGGTCACGGTCAAGAGAGAAGCGAAAACCTGATTGGTCTCGGAACGGTCAACGAAATCAAGGGGGAGCGCAGCAACTACGAACGGGTGCAAGCTTTATGAAAACATGCAAATGCAATGCGCATGATGCTATGAGATGAGATGCATGACATGAACAAAATGCAAAATAAAAGACAAAAACCCAACCACAAAGGAAATAACATATCGCATCTCCGGAAAAGGCGAGAGTTAGAGTTATAATTATGGAAAGTTACATCCGGGGCATTACAAGTACTAAGGTGTGATCATGTTTTGCTCGTGACAGAAGTTTAGTCAATGGGTCTGTCACATTCAGAGCTGTATGTATTTTGCAAATATTCTATGTCTACAATGCTCTGCATGGAGCTACTCTAGCTAATTGCTCCCACTTTCAATATTTATCTAGATTGAGACTTAGAGTCATCTGGATTGGTGTGAAATCTTGCATTGACGTAACTCTTTACAACGAACTCTTTATCACCTCCATAACCAAGAAATATTTCATTAGTCCTAACTAAGGATAATTTTGACCGATGTCCAATGATCTACTCTTAGATCACTATTGTACCCCCTTGCCAAACTCATGGCAAGGTGCACAATAGGTCTGGTACACAGCACATCATACTTTATAGAACCTATGACTGTGGCATAGGGAATGACTGTCATTCTATTTCTATCTTCTGCCATGGCCGGGCTTTGAGTCTTACTCAACTTTACACCTTATAATGCAGGCAAGAACTTCTTCTTTGAATGATCCATTTTGAACTTTTTCAAAAAAACTTGTCAATGTTATTCATTGAAAAATCTTATCAAGCGTCTTGATCTATCTCTATAGATCTTGATGCCCAATATATAAGCAACTTCATCGAGGTCTTTCTTCAAAAAACTCCTTTCAAACACTCCTTTATGCTTTCCAGAAAATTCTACGTGATTTCCGATCAAAATTATGTCATTCACACATACTTATCAGAAAGGCTATAGTGCTCCCACTCACTTTCTTGTAAATACAGGCTTCACCGCAAGTCCATATAAAACTATATATGCTTTGATCAACTCATCAAAGCATATATTCCAACTCTGATATGCTTGAACCAGTCCATAGATGGATCGCTGGAGCTTGCACACCTTGTTAGTACCTTTAGGATTGACAAAACCTTCTTGTTGCATCATATGCAACTCTTCTTTAAAAATTATCCATTTAAGGAATGCAGTTTTGACATCCATTTGCCAGATTTCATAAAATATGGCAACTTCTAACTTGATTCAGGTGGTTTTAATCATCGCTACAGTTGAGAAAATCTCATTGTAGTTAACACCTTGAACTTTGTCGAAAACCTTTTTCTGACAAGTCGAGCTTTGTAGATAGTGATACATCTCCAATGTATCTATAATTTTTTATTATTCCATGCTATTATATTACTTGTTTTGGATGTTTATGGGCTTTTACTTTACACTTTTATATCATTTTTGGGACTAACCTACTAACTGGAGGCCCATCCCAAATTGTTGTTTTTTTTTGCCTATTTTAGTGTTTCGAAGAAAAGGAATATCAAACGGAGTCCAAACCGAATGAAATCTTCGGGAGAGTTATTTTTGGAACAGAAGCAATCCAGGAGACTTGGAGTGGACGTCAGGGAAGCTTCGAGGTGGCAACGAGGCAGGGAGGCGCGCCCTACCCCCTGGGTGCGCCCCCCACCCTCATGGGCCCCTCGTGGTTCCCCTGACCGACTTCTTTCGCCTATATATATATATATATATATATATATATATATATATATATATATATATATATATATATATATATATATGTCCATATACCCTAAAAACATCAGGGAGCACAATAGATCGGGAGTTCCGCCGCTGCAAGCCTCTGTAGCCAAGAAAAACCAATCAGGACCCTGTTCCGGCACCCTGCCGAAGGGGGGATCCCTCACCAGTGGCCATCTTCATCATCCAAGCGCTCTCCATGACGAGGAGGGAGATGTTTATCCTCGGGGCTGAGGGTATGTACCACTAGCTATGTGTTTGATCTCTCTCTCTCTCTCTCTCATGTTCTTGATTTGGCACGATCTTGATGTACCGCGAGCTTTGCTATTATAGTTGGATCTTATGATGTTTCTCCCCCTCTACTCTCTTGTAATGGATTGAGTTTTCCCTTTGAAGTTATCTTATCGGATTGAGTAGTTAAGGATTTGAGAACACTTGATTTATGTCTTCCATGTGCTTATCTGTGGTGACAATGGGATATTCACGTGATCTACTTGATGTATGTTTTGGTGATCAACTTGCGGGTTCGGTGACCTTGTGAACTTATGCACAGGGGTTGGCATATGTTTTCGTCTTGACTCTTTGGTAGAAACTTTGTGGCCCTCTTTGAAGTACTTTGTGTTGGTTGAATAGATGAATCTGAGATTGTGTGATGCATATCGTATAATCATGCCCAGAGATACTTGAGGTGACATTGGAGTATCTAGGTGACATTAGGGGTTTGGTTGATTTGTATCTTAAGGTGTTATTCTAGTACGAACTCTATGATAAATCGAACGGAAAGAATAGCTTCATGTTATTTTACTACGGACTCTTGAATAGATTAATCAGAAAGGATAACTTTGAGGTGGTTTCGTACCCTACAATAATCTCTTCGTTTGTTGTCCGCTATTAGTGACTTTGGAGTGACTCTTTGTTGCACGTTGAGGGATATTTATATGATCCAGTTATGTTATTATTGTTGAGAGAAATTGCACTAGTGAAAGTATGAACCCTAGGCCTTGTTTCCTACCATTGCAATACCGTTTACGCTCACTTTTATCCTTAGTTACCTTGCTGTTTTTCTATTTTCAGATTACAAAAACCTATATCTACCATCCATATTGCACTTGTATCACCATCTCTTCGCCGATCTAGTGCACCTATACAATTTACCATTGTATTGGGTGTGTTGGGGACAAAAGAGACTCTTTGTTATTTGGTTGTAGGGTTGTTTGAGAGAGACCATCTTCATCCTACGCCTCCCACGGATTGATAAACCTGAGGTCATCCACTTCAGGGAAATTTGCTACTGTCCTACAAACCTCTGCACTTGGAGGCCCAACATATGTGGGAGCCAATATGAGCATCCAGGTTTTGCTATTGGTTATTGACTGGAGAGGTGTCCTGGTCATGTCTACATAGTTCTCGAACCCATAGGGTCCGCACGCTTAATGTTCGATGCTGATTTGGTATTATATGAGTTATGTGGTTTGGTGACTGAATGTTGTTTGGAGTCCCGGATAAGGTCATGAACATGACGAGGAGCCTCAAAATGGTCGAGAGATAAAGATTGATATATAGGACGGTAGTATTCGGACCTCGGAATGGTCTCGGAATGCACCGGAATTTATCAGGTCACTTGAAGGGTTCCGGAAGTGCCGGGGGATGTTTTTGTGCTTAATGGGCCATATGAAGGGAGCAAACCAGCCCATAGGGGCTGCTGCGCCTCCTTCTAGGCCGCAGCACAAGGAGAAGGAAGGGAGAGGACTCCTTCCTTTTCTTCTCACAAGGAGAGGGAAAGAGAGGGGGCACCTCCCCCCTTTCATTCCCCCCACACAAAGATATGGAAAGGGGGGCACCTAGTTGGACTCGGCCAGCCCGCCCGGGGGGGCCCTAGGGCTGCCGCCTCCCCTCCCACTCCTATATATGTGTGGGAGGGGTGCCACACAAAGGCATAGGATTATTCCAGGCCGTGTGTCGGCACCCCTCTGCCTCTAGTTTCCTCCTCTGTTCTAGATCATTGCAGCGCTTAGGCGAAGCCCTGCAGGATCACGTCATAATAATCCCCAAGTGCAGGGAATCATCATAGAAATTTCTAAATATGGAAGTGATAAGCATGGAGTGTCAAACCCACAAGGAGCTAAAGGTAAGATCAATATTCTCTCAAGTCCTATCTGCCACTGATATGACTCTACGTACACCGAATGCTTGCTTCCAACTAGAAACGAGAAATAAAACTATGTTGTGGGTATGAAGAGGATAACTTTGCATGATGTCGGAGATCTAAAATATAAAAGTAGGTTCTATTATCATAAAGTTAGAATATATTACTTAAGTATTATAAATAGCGAGTGTGTAATAATGATGGGTCGGTGTGCGGAATTGTCCTAAGCAATTGTTAACAAGATCGGTGGTCATCATTGCAATTTCATACGAGGGAGAGGCATAAGCTAACATACTTTCTCTACTTGGATCATATGCACTTATGATTAAAACTCTAGCAAGCATCCGCATCTACTAAAGATCATTAAGGTAAACCCCAACTATAGCATTAAAGCATCAAGTCCCCTTTATCCCATACGCAACAACCCCCTTACTCGGGTTTATTCTTCTGTCACTCAAGCAACCCACTATAAGCGAATCATGAACGTATTGGAACACCCTATATCGGGAATCCCTCATGCTTGCACGACACGGAGGGCACCAAAGGACAGCACCAACAATAAAACATGCAACTCAAACCAATCTAGATCATCAATCAACCCCAAGAAAAAGGAAATCTACTCAAAACATCATAGGATAGCAACACATCATTGGATCATAATATGTGGCATAAAGCACCATGTTCAAGTAGGTAATTACAGTGGGGTGTGGGAGAGTGGACCGCTGGAAAGAGTTGAGGATGATGATGATGATGATGGTGATGTTGATGAAGACGACCACTGCGGCGATGATTCCCCTCCCGATGGCACTCCGGCGCCACCGAGAGAGAGAGATAGGAGGAGAGGTTCTCCCCCTTGTGCTTCTTCCTCCATGGCCTCCCCCTAGTCGGGGAGATGTTCTCCCTCTGGTCCTTGGCCTTCATGGCGTTGATGGCCCCCTCAAGATCCTCCTCCATGGCCTCCGGTGATGATGGCCCCCTCCGGTAGGGTGCCGGAGAGGGCCTAGATTGATTTATCATGGTTCTGGAGGCTTGCAGCAGCGGAACTTCCGATCTCTCTACCGTTTTGTTTTTTTAGGATTTATAGGAAGGGTTGGCGTTGGTTTCACGTCAAGGGGGCCCACGGGGAGTCCACGAGATAGGGGGCGCCCTAGGTGGGGAGGGCGCCCTCCGCCCTCGTGGTGGCCTCGGGACTCCCCTCCGGTAGCTTTTCATTCCAGTATTTTTTATATTTTCCAAAAATATTCTCAGTTGATTTTCAGTGCATTTCGAGAACTTTCATTTCTGCGCAAAAACAACACCACGGTAGTTCTGCTGAAAATAGCGTTAGTCCGGGTTAGTTCTAATCAAATCCTACCAAAATCATGTAAAAATATTTTAAACATGGCATGTATACTTCATAAATTATAGATACGTTGGAGACGTATCATCATCCCCAAGCTAAATTCCTGGTCGTCCTCGAGTAGGTAAACGATAAAAGAAACAATTTATGAAGTGTGAATGCTAACCAAGCACATGTTTGATCAATGATAATTTCAGTCACCTTTTCTGGCATCATTATATATCATAACAATAGCTCAACTCATAAAACTTCTTATGATAAAGTAACAATCTTTTCAGATGTTAAATTATATAGATCATAAACTTTCTTGAAAACTAACAAACTATGTTTTCAGTCATCAAACAATTGCAATTCATCTTATTTTCAGGAATGGTCTATGTAAGAGCTTTGATTTAGCAAACTCCACATACTCAACTATCATTTAATCTTTCAAAATTGCTAACACTCACGTGATATTTATGGGTTCAAAGTTTTAATCGGACACCGAGAAAGATAGGGGCTTATAGTTTCGCCTCCCAACCTTTTACCTCAAGGGTAATGTCAACAATAATACTTTACGAAAACCTACATCCAAGTGGATATATATATCTGGATCAATCCTACACAAAGTGCTCGCCAAAGTAAAAAGTGTAAAAAGGAAAGGTGATGATCACCAAGACTCTTGTATAAGGGTAGAAGTTAAAAGTAAAATATAGGCCCTTCGTACAGGGAAGCAAAGGTTGTCATGCGCTTTTATGGTTGGATGCACAAAATCTTGATGCAAAAGAACGTCACTTTATATTGCTGCTTGTGATAAAGACCTTTATTATGCAGTACGTCGCTTTTATTTCTTCCATATCACAAGTTCGTATAAAGCTTATTTTCTTCACACTAATAGATCATACATATTTAGAGGGAAATTTTTATTGCTTGCACCGATGACAACTTATTTGAAGGATCTTACTCAATCCGAAGGTAGGTATGGTGGACTCTCATGGCAAAACTGGTTTAAGGGACGTTTGGAAGCACAAGTAGTATTTCTACTTGGTGCAAAGAATTTGGCTAGCATGAGAGGGAAAGGCAAGCAAAACATGTTGGATGGCCCAAGACAACATAACTTCTACTCGGATATAAGAAAACATAACCCATTAAGTTGTCTTCCTTGTCCAACATCAACTTTTTTAGCATGTCATAATTTAATGAGTGCTCACAATTAAAAAAGATGTCCAACATGGTATATTTTTATGTGAAATCTCTCTTCCTTCAATGTTCTTTCATGAATTTTTCAAGTGACCAATACTGCGTTTGCTAACTTTCAATAAATTTACCACCTATACTTATTGTGTGTGAAGTCATTACTCCCCATGGTATAAGCATATGAAACATATATAAATTCAGATTTATGATATTCAATTCATTCAACCATTTACTCATAGCATATACGTGAAGCACGTGAGTAAATGACAAACTACTCCAAAAAGATATAAGTGAAGAACACTGAGTAGTCAAATAATTAACTAGCCATGGGAGGATTCTCTTTCATTCAAGATTTCAGATCCAATGATTTTATTCAAACAACAAGTAAAATTGAAAACACGCTCCAAGCAAAACACATATCATGAGAGGAATAAAAATATAGCTCCGAGTAACGTATACCATTGGTTTCAAAGATGAAAGAGGGGATGCCTTCCGGGGCATCTCCAAGCTTAGGCACTTGAGTCTTCCTTGAATATTACCTTGGTGTGTGTCGTGGAATTATCACGTCAGATGTCCTTGTGAAAGGACTTAGTCGTGGAGCCATCGCTACAGGTTAGCTTGAAGGGGTTAAACCGGACAAGGGACATGAGAGTTATACTAGTTCGGCCCCTTCGATGAAGGTAAAAGCCTACGTCTAGTTGTGATGGGATTGATTGGGTTTCGATGATCAGGGAGCGGAATACGCTTGCCTGAGTCTCGAGTTGTTGTCTTTTCTGTCCCTGAACCGCCACCGGGTCATCCCCTTATATACACGGGTTGACGCCCAGCTGGTTTACAGAGTCCCGAGGCCGACTCATACAAGTGTTCGGCTCGGTCTCTCCTTTTCTTATCTTACAATACAAGCTATATGTCTATGGCGGTTTACCACTATGGGCCCTAATCCGCCTTTGGGCTCCGGGCCTCTAAGCTTCATAGTAAAGCGCCATCTTCTGAGTCTTCGTGGGCTTCAATATGTTTGAGCGTGAACCGGCCCCTCCTGGGCGGTTTACACTCAGTAGTTATATCCCCAACATTAGGCCCCAGATTGATTTGAACCTATTCATGTTAATCTTCAATACTTAGAATAATCCTGTGAACGCCTTCCTTCATTTCTCATAAACCGCCACGATGCCTTCTTTCGTTAAACCGTCGTGACGTCATCCTCTGGATACAGCAATGGATCATCATGACGTCATTTCTGTAAAAAATGAATAAAAAGATTCCCTTTATTTAATGTCATCCGGAAACCGAGGCGACAGCTGCGCCACTTTCCGCATTGGACTCCACGATTCTCGCGCCTGTCACTCATCCCTTGCCCTGTTATAAATAGGCCCGACGGGCACTTTCATTTTCTCCCCCTTGCTTCTCTTCTTCTTCCTCGCGACCGAAAGAAGCCCCCAGCGCCGCCGCTGCCGTCGATCTTTGACTCTGCACCGACCAAGGCCGCTGCATCACCCTGTTTGTTCCAGAGATCCTGTCGCGTTCTTCCGCCGCTGTGTGGCCCTGGTGAGCTCTATTCCGCGTAACCCTAGATCTTCATTAGGGTTTCCAGTTCATCTATGTTCATCGCCGTTCATCAGTTCTCTTGTGTTCCTTCTTCTAGTCTTCCTATTGAGTATATATGTGTGCGCCTGACTGCTTTGAACTGCGGCAAGATCCATGTTGTTAGTTCACCGCACCGTAACATCATACTGCTTCTGCATAGACTCCGTCTGGTTCGTCTCTGTTCCTATTTAGCGCCATTGTAGGGCTCAGAAACATTTCCTTTAGTTACCCACGGTAGATCCAAAATCACACTGCCATATTATGAAACCTGTTTTTGTAACACTTAGCAGAAATTTCAAATTCTGGCTATCCTGCCTATAGGCGGTTTAACTCCTTCAGAGTCAATCCGCCATATAACATTAGCCCTCTCTTAAACCGCCAACTGAATTCGCACAGTATCCTTCTCCGGTTCTGAATTAGACGCCTTAAATCGGAAACTTTCATTTGCAGTTCCTCTTTCCGGAATGTCGAAGCAATTTTCTGCCTGCAATTGGGTTCCCTCCCGGATCACGGAGACACAGATCAACGGTTACGTCACCAACGGTGCCTTAGCTTCGAGGAATACTCTCCATTGGCGAGTTCCGGGACCGGAATGCCCACCTGAACCCCAAGAGGGAGAAGTGATTGTGTTTATGCAACATATAGACCGGGGATTTAGTCCGCCCGGATCAAAATTTTTCCAGGATATCCTTGCTAGCTTCCAGCTTCATCCGCAAGATATTGGTCCGAATTCTGTATCAAATATATGCAACTTTCAAGTTTTCTGTGAAGTTTATCTTCAAGAAGAGCCAACTGTGGAATTGTTCCGGGATTTCTTTCATCTAAACCGCCGCACAGAATTTTAGACGGCCCCAACACAGAGCTTGGTGGCGTATCAATTCAAAAAAGGAAAGAAGTTGATTTCCCTCATGCCAAACACCATAGCCATCCCAAAGATTGGAACCAGACCTGGTTTTACTGCCGAAATACTGCCCCTGATGGAGAAAATCCCTTGCCGGGCTACCGCCCTCACCGGCTTAGCGATGGCCACCCAATGCCTCCGCGTCTAACTGCCGTGGAATGGAAGAATTTTTCTCCTCAACTCGCCAAGCTCCGGGCTCTAATGGCCAATGGTTTAACTGGCATTGATCTTGTCCGCTGCTGGGTTTCATGGGGCATTCTACCCTTAAGTTGCCGCCCCGGATAGATGCATGAGTATACCGGAAGTGCAAAAGATCCTCAACGTCATCATGAAATAATAATGACCGAACTTGAAATCACTGAATGTGTCAAGAAGATGCTTGATGAACCGGTCTCTGCATGCAGCCCAACCGGTTTGGCTCCGTTTTGTGTTTCCAACAAACTGCCAGCAGTAAGTTCATGTACATATCTTACTGGCTTCCGTATTGACTGTTTACTAACCTTTTTTTACCTTTATCTCAGTCCAACAGCTCTTTCTGGAAATGTAACAAACCGGCCCGTGCCCCTCGTGTAAAAACCAAGGTCACCAAGAAGGCCGGCAAGAAGAAAGCCGCCGAATCTTCTGATCCGCCGGAGGAGGAAGAATCAGACGCAGAGGTAGAACTTGATTCACTTGGCACCCTTTTCGTACATCTTATTGACAATTATCCTCTTCAGGATGAAACTGAGGCCAGCCATGCAGATCATATTGAGGTAATTCTTCTTTCTTCCGACTCAGAGCCTGTGCCGGCTCAAAGAGTTCGCCGTGCAGTCCAGAAAGTAAAACAATCTCACCCCCTTGCTCATATGGATCCAAAATTTTCTTTGAAGAAACGACAAGCAGAAGAACGTCGCACAACCCGGCATAGTGGTCAACAAATTACTTCATCCGGTTTAGCTGATACGCCCCCCCCGGAAACGCCGTCGAGAGGTGACTTGCTCTCCTGAAAACAATACCCCCTTAAAGGTTTCTTCCGATGCCCTCTCAATCCGTCTGATCCGAATTACCAGGCCTCTTCCAGTTCGTCTGGCGGTTCGTTGACCACCCAATTGCCTCCTCTCAAAGTTGTCGCCGGGTAAGTGTTACCTGTTTTGTAACTTTACTTTGTCGGTTTACCATACTCTAACCTTTTATGTTATAGCACCAAAGCTCGATTAAGCAATAAAGCCAAGACCAGCGACCCTACTGTTGGAGTTGATCTGGAAAAGACACCCGAACATCAAGAGGTTGCTATGGACAGTTCTGCTGGGCCTAATCAAGATGGCAATGCTAAACCGCCAGAAGCTGAACCAACCGCAGAAGCTGATACTTCAAATCCTCCTACTCCTCCAAGCCCGACAATGGAACAGCAGGACTCAATTGCCGATCCGCCACATTCAGCTGACAAACCGCCAAGTCCTGTTCAATATATTGATTCCTCTAGCCCGGCCAAGGATGATGACATTATTGTTACAGGCACTGCATACAACGCCCCTGGAAACCCGGTTGCTCTATCCAAGCATACTGCTAAGGATGAATCTACTGCCATGAACAAAGGAAAGGGTACAACTGATCTGTCTGCTTATACCGGTTTCTCCGCTCAAGATCTTCATTCTGGCTTTCTGAACCGGCTGTACACAAGCCGTGATTTTGAAGCCGGTTTAGTGAATCTGATGAAAGAGCGCTATGAGGTAAACATTGCACTTTTTTTAAAAACTCTGCCCCTTTATTGCATTGTAGCCCCGAAGGGCCGGTTTGTCCTGAGAAAGTCAAATCGGTACTTTGTATACTTCATGCTGTAACTTGTGAACTATTCTTTGGCTGATCAAACATACATTAGCCCCCAAGTGCCATGATTAAAACTTGTATTAATCTTTGGGACTTTGAAATATCCGTATAAAAAAATGATCCGCATTAGCCCCCAAGTGCCGAGTGTATAACTGGTTATATGCTTGGGACTTTCAATAAAAATATTAACATGCTTTCTTACTGTTGTAGAGTGAAATAAATCACCAAACCTCCCAAATTGCTGATCTTCGAGTAAATCTTGAGACTCAACAAGCAGAAACCATCAAAGCCAAGGATGAGCTGAAAACCGCCTCGACCACCATGGAGCAGCTTAAGGCATGGTTCAAATCTGACCAGGCCAACTGGGACACCGAGAAAACCGGTCTGATGACGCGAGCAGAAACTGCTGAAGCGGCTCTTAAACCGGCGGCAGAAGAATTATCTGGGCTAAAGCACCAAATCAACGCCATGACCTCCGCCATATTTGGTAAGTAGTGATTGCCAAAAGTTGTCTCCCTTTGTAAATTTCATCGGTTTAACATATATTTCTTGAACCGATATAGGAAGTCGCATCACTCACCTAGGTTCTGACATGCGGAAGAAGCTTAAAGCGGCATATACACTGATTGAACAGCTGTATACCGGCGCTCAACGGGTTATATGCGGAGCTTCATATGATAACGCGGCACCAACACTTATCAAGGATACGCTGGATCGTCTCTCAATGACACCAGCGCAAATAGAAGAGCTGAAGAGATCCGCTGCCCGGGCGGGCGCTTTGCTGGCGCTGACTCGAGCCAAGGCATGGATAGCTGATCTTGACCCGGCGGATATATCCAAAGGCTTCCCTAGTGACCAAGAAAATGGCGAAGAGTTTGACAATGACGCCCTGAAACGGGTAACAAGGGAGATGCGTCCTTTGGCGAGTCAACTAGCAGAAGAAGCGAACCTGACGGTTCACCGATCGTTCTATGATGAAGACAACAAACGGTTTGAAGCCGTGATTCATGAAGTGCAGAGTCTCATTCCACCAATCCGTAAGCATACTTACGCTCCTGACGTTGATCCAGCTGAGCTTATAAGTGAAGAGGCTGTCTTTCAGGCTTTAACCCGGATTGACTGGACCACCAACGACTTCCAGCCCTTGGATGAGGAGGTTGAACCGACGCAAGATGATCCGTCTACCTTGCGTCAACCCGGTGATGAAGCTTAATCCGTCAAGGTAATTGATATATCAGGAACAATCCATGAATATTTCCATATTTTGGGCCATGGAGCGCCGTGTAATAGGATAGCAAAAAACTTATGCTGATCTGCTGCCATCGCGCAAGAGATATTTTACATGAACTCGCCATATGCAATTCCTGTATGCATAAAAAGACAAAGGTTCCGGGCGGTTTACCGCCGGACGGGTCATAACACCCAAAATAGACCAGATTGATAATCAAATCATAATACTATGAATTCATACATACCGGTAGTATAATATCCTTGTCTAGTTGGTGGGCCAACTTGAAGTATGATAAGGGTAAAAAATCCAAATCTGAATTATTTGTATCTCCATCATTTTCTGATGTCGTAGATTAAGCCACGCCGGGTGATGATTGACACCAGGTGATCCGGGCTGTTGATAGGAAATCAACGCCAAGCCGGGTTATGAAAACTCCGGTTTAAGATAAAGGTCTGTCAACACAAAATTGCAATCCAAGCTGGGCTAAGAAATGCCGGGTTGAGAAGATGTTTGAACAAGCCAAAAGGAAAACGATTAAAATTAGCCAAAGTTCAGAATGAAAAACCATGTAGTCGAGGCTTTTTGGGGGCTGCCAGGCCCAAATGCGAGGCTTTTTGTGGGCTGCCAGGCCACTGAGTTGAACCATTTAACAAAGCCTTTTAAGATAGACCTCCAACTAGCCAATCACCATTTGAACTTTGACAAGTGCAGGGTCTCAAGGAGAGTAACTGTCAAACGTTCGGAGGGCCGTGCCAGGATGACCTGGATAGGAGTGTGTTACTTGATGAAGGCAGTTTAACCCAGGGTTTTAGGTAAATATACCAGGCTTCCAAGCCGTGGGTCGATACCCAGCTACAAGGGTCCATTCAGACTTCTTGGTATTGGACCAAGGAGCCCCCAAGTAACGTGATGAGCGGTGCTCATTAGGTGCCTATGTTTGAGTTGTGCATAGCATCGAAACTCTCTTTGGCCCTTTGGGTGTGAAGCTCCCAAGCTTTGTGGCGTGATAACCGGTTTAAGGGATAGTACTCCGCTTTGTTATCTGAAGCCCCCATGTAACTCAAAGAATGTTTGAGAAAAAACAGCAGAGGCCCCGCTTTGAAGCAAGGATGCTGATTTATTTATTGATGATAATATATACATTGTCAAAATATGTACATAAAAGAGAGCCCATGGCTCAAGTGTAATAAGGCCGAAGGAGAGCTATGTTCCAGGGCCACCGGGTCTCTTCCTCAGATTTGCGTGAGTCATCTCGAACATCAATGAGGTAGTATGACCCGTTGTGAAGATTCTTACTGACCACAAAGGGTCCTTCCCAAGGCGGGGATAACTTGTGTATACCGGTCTGATCCTGGATAAGCCGGAGCACCAAGTCACCTTCTTGAAAGGCTCTTGTCTTAACCCGACGGCTGTGATAACACCGCAGGTCTTGTTGATAAACCGCCGAGCGTGCCAAAGCCATATCCCACTTCTCATCTAGCAAATCCAGTGCCTCTTGGCGGGCTTGCTCGTTATCCGCTTCAACATAATTCGCAACCCGGGGGGAATCATGACGTATATCACTTGGAAGAACCGCCTCTGCCCTGTAGACCATGAAAAAAGGCATATATCCTGTTGATCGATTGGGGGTGGTGTTGATGCTCCACAACACAGAAGGTAATTCTTCCACCCAACAACCCGGCGTTCGTTTCAAGGGAATCATGAGCCTGGGTTTAAGACCCTTTAGAATTTCTTGATTAGCTCGCTCTGCTTGACCGTTGGATTCAGGGTGCGCCACAGATGCTAGGTCAAGCCGGATATGCTCTCTTTGACAGAAATCCTCCATCTCGCCTTTGGAGAGGTTAGTACCATTATCCGTGATGATGCTGTGTGGATAACCAAAACGGAAAATAATCTTTTTGAGGAATTGAATCGCCGTTGCTGCATCACAATTGCTAACAGGCTCTGCTTCAACCCACTTAGTGAATTTATCAACCGCCACCAATAGGTGGGTTTTTTTGTCCCGGGAACGCTTAAAAGGCCCCACCATATCAAGCCCCCAAGTAGCAAAAGGCCATGTGATGGGAATCATCCATAGCTCCTGAGCCGGAACATGAGCTCTGCGGGAAAATTTGTGACAAGCATCACATCGCTTTACCAGATCCTCTGCATCAGCATGAGCTATCAACCAGTAAAACCCGTGACGAAAAGCCTTTGCAACCAAGGACTTTGAACCGGCATGATGACCACAATCCCCTTCATGAATTTCCCGGAGGATCGCTTTGCCTTCTTCCGGAGAAACACAACGTTGAAATACACCGGAAACACTACAACGGTGCAACTCGCCATTGTGAATAACCATGGACTTAGAACGCCGAACTATCTGTCGGGCTAAGACTTGATCATCTGGTAGCTCACCCTGGCTCATATACGCCAGATACGGAGCCGTCCAATCCGGCACGACGTGTAAAGCGGCCACCAGCTGCGCCTCCGGATCAGGAACAGCCAGATCCTCTTCTGTAGGTAATTTAACAGACGGGTTATGCAAGATATCCAGAAAGGTGTTAGGAGGTACCGGTTTACGCTGAGATCCAAGTCGACTCAAGGCGTCTGCTGCTTCGTTCTTGTGCCGAACAATATGCTCAACTTGGTAACCTTTGAAGTGACCCGCCACAATATCTACCTCACGCCTGTAAGCCGCCATGAGTGGATCCTTAGAACCCCAAGTACCAGAAACTTGCTGAGCCACCAGATCAGAATCGCCGAAGCAACGAACTTGAGTTAAGTTCATCTCTTTAGCCACACGGAGACCATGAAGCAGAGCTTCATATTCAGCTGCATTGTTAGTACAAGGAAACATCAAGCGGAGGACGTAGCGAATTTTATCACCTCGGGGGGAAGTAATAACGACTCTAGCCCCCGAGCCTTCCAACTGCTTTGACCCATCAAAATGAATAGTCCAGTACGTATTATCCGGCCTTTCTTCCGGTGCTTGTAACTCGGTCCAATCATTGATAAAATCCACAAGAGCCTGAGACCTGATGGTTGTACGAGGCACATACTTCAAACCATGTGGACCAAGCTCAATTGCCCACTTTGCAACCCGGCCCATTGCTTCTCTGTTCTGGATGATATGGCCCAAGGGAGCCGAACTAACCACTGTGATGGGGTGACCATGAAAATATTGCTTGAGTTTTTGACTGGCCATAAAAACCCCATACACCAATTTTTGCCAATGTGGATAACGTTGCTTTGACTCAATCAGAACTTCACTGATGTAGTATACTGGTCGTTGAACCAGAAATTCCTTCCCGGCCTCTTTACGCTCTACAACGATAGCCACACTGACCGCTCGGGCATTCGCAGCCACATATAACAGTAAGGGCTCGTGATCAACTGGGGCTGCCAGAACGGGCGGTTCGACCAATTGCCGTTTTAACTCCTCAAAAGCCGCATTGGCTGCATCACTCCAGACGAAATTATCCGCCTTTTTCAACATCTGATACAAGGGAATAGCCTTCTCACCCAAACGACTGATAAACCGGCTGAGAGCTGCAATCCAGCCTGCGAGACGCTGAACGTCATTGATGCATGTCGGTTTAGCCAAGGATACGATTGCCTTGATCTTTTCCGGATTAGCCTCAATGCCCCTGTTAGATACAAGAAAACCTAGCAGCTTGCCCGCCGGTACACCAAAGACACACTTATCCGGGTTGAGCATCATTTTGTAAACCCGGAGGTTGTCAAATGTCTCCTTGAGATCAGCTATCAATGTCTCCTTTTCCCTGGATTTCACCACAATGTCATCCACGTAGGCATGAACATTACGCCCAATCTGTGTGTGAAGACAATTTTGCACACAACGCTGATAAGTTGCCTGAGCACTCTTGAACCCAAAGGGCATAGAAACGTAGCAGAAGGCTCCAAAGGGAGTGATGAAGGCTGTTTTCTCCTGGTCCTTAACCGCCATTTTGATCTGATGGTACCCTGAGTAAGCATCCAAAAAACTCAGGCACTCACAACCCGCCGTCGCATCAATGATCTGATCAATACGCGGGAGAGCAAAAGGATCAACTGGGCAAGCTTTATTTAAGTCAGTGTAATCCACACACATGCGCCAAGTCCCATTTTTCTTAAGAACCAGCACCGGATTAGCCAACCATTCAGGATGAAACACTTCAACGATAAAACCAGCAGCCAACAGCCGGGCTACCTCCTCCCCAATCGCCTTGCGTCTCTCTTCATTAAAGCGATGAAGGAATTGCCTGACCGGTTTAAACTTCGGATCGATATTAAGGGTGTGCTCAGCAAGTTCCCTCGGTACACCTGGCATGTCAGAAGGCTTCCTTGCAAAGATGTCCCGGTTCTCACGGATGAACTCGATGAGCCCGCTTTCCTATTTTGGATCCAGATTGGTGCTGATGCTGAACTGCTTGGAAGAATCTCCAGGTACAAAGTCAACAAGTTTGGTCTCATCCGCCGGTTTGAAGTGCAGGGTTGGGTCATGCTCAGTGGTAGGCTTCTTCAGAGGGGTCATATCTGCCGGATCAACATTCTCCTTGTAAAAATTTAACTCCTCTGTAGCACAAACCGACTCAGCGTAAGCCGCATCACTCTCTTTGCAATCCAAAGTGATTTTCCGATTTCCATGAACCGTGATGGTTCCTTTGTGACCCGGCATCTTGAGCTGCAGGTAAATATAACAAGGCCTCGCCATGAATTTTGCATAAGCCGGTCGCCCAAACAGCGTGTGATACGGGCTCTGGATTCTCACCACCTCGAAAGTCAATGTCTCAGACCGGGAATCATGCTCATCCCCGAACACAACTTCCAAAGCGATCTTGCCCACTGGATACGCCAATTTTCCTGGTACTACACCATGAAAAACAGTACTGGACGGTTTAAGATTCTTATCTGTCAGGCCCATGCGGCGGAATGTCTCATAATACAGAATATTAATACTGCTTCCTCCATCCATAAGTACTTTGGTGAATTTGTAACCTCCCACCTGAGGTGCCACCACCAGAGCTAGCTGACCCGGATTGTCAACCCGGGGCAGATGATCTTCCCTACTCCACACGATGGGCTGCTCCGACCAGCGCAAATAGCGTGGAACTGCCGGTTCAACCGCATTAACTGCCCTCTTCTGCAGCTTCAGATCTCGTTTGCACAGACTAGTGGTGAACACATGATATTGTCCACCATTCAGCTGTTTCGAATTACTCTGGTACCCTGACTGCTGTTGATTCTCCTGATTACCCTGCTGGTTATTACCGCTATGGTCGTTCTGGTTATTCTGATTGTTCTGAAATCCAGAACCTGAACCGCCACCACTATGAAAACCTGGACCTGAACCGCCCGATGGGCCCTGATCATATCGGAAGAGATCAGAGTTTTTGAACTGCCTCATAATGTTGCAATCCTTCCAGAGATGAGTTGCGGGGACCTCCTTGGTTCCATGCTTTGGACAGGGCTGATTCATCAAGCGCTCCAGATTCATCGCTCCACCGCGCTGGGGCGGTTTACCCTTACGACGCTGCATGTTAGCATTAGCCACAAAATCTGAACCCGCCTTATGCTTACCATTATTCCCATGGCCTCCCTGGTTGTGCTGCTGTTCCTTTGCACCACCATTCCTCTTTCCCTTCTCCGGCTTCTCATTATCAGAATCGGGATCCTTGGTATTATCAGAATCGACATATTTTACCAAGGCTGCCATGAGGGTTCCCAGGTCATTGCAGCGGCGTTTGGTTCGTCCCAATTTTTCCTTCAGCGACTTAAACCGACAATTACGCTCCAGCGTGATAATTGCTTGGCTGGCGTTAATCCGGTCGGCCGAGTGCAAAACTTCTGAGACTCGGTGCACCCAATGAGTTGTGGACTCGTTCTCGCCCTAAACACAAGCATCCAGATCTACAATGGACATGGGTTGTTTGCACGTATCCTTAAAGATGGCGATAAACCGGACCTTCAACTGATCCCATGACTCGATGGAATTAGCCGGCAGATTTTTCAGCTAGGTCCGGGCTGTTCCTTCTAACATCATCGTGAAGTACTTTGCGCAAGCCGCCTCATCTACATCCAGCATCTCCATTGCCATCTCATAAGTCTCGACCCACGCCTCTGGCGGCTGATCTGCCGTGTAGTTAGGCACCTTGCGTGGACCCTTGAAATCTTTGGGTAGACGCATGTTTCAGAGAGCCGGAATAAGGCACGGCACTCCCCAGGAGCTGAAAGCAAGCGTGGTGCCTCTATCAACTGATACTGTTGGCTGAACCGGGGCGGGTTGATGATGACCCAAAGTACCATCCCTTCGTGCCCTGCCATGATCCACTACTTCCTGAGCATTGCAACGCCGTGCGCTGCTAGATACTTCCGGTTCGTCCATCCGCCTGCTATAACTTGGGCTCGGACGAGGAGTTGAATGAATTCTATCCCGGCTGTATGAATAAGCCTGCTGCTGCATCACGGCGGTTTGAAGGAGATCTCTTGCTCACCATGTCTCCACTGCCTCTATCGAATTTCCTTCCATCGGGATGGCGGCCAGGCGTGAGGCCGCAGCAATCATGTTATCCAGGGGGCTCGAAAAGTGACCCGGCGGTGCAGGCACATACTGTGGCGGGTTTACCGTCCGTCGGGGTAGCTCCATTGCTTGCGGCTGATCCGGGGCGACCCTAGGCGCTTGAGCTCGGTTTGCAGCTGACGGGTTGCTCGGCCCAGCGCCTGGCGTCTGAAAGGGATTTACCCCTTCGTAAACCGGCGGTAATCGTGACCGATATTTCCTTCGCATCACATCCTCTGTCGCAGTCCGATCTAACATGAGCCAGTAATTCTGTGCTTGTATCTGCTGCGATTGAGCATTCAAAGCGGCCTGTTCCTCACTCATCCTGATGTCCTCATCCACCAGGTCCTCCTTAGCCTGCGCAATCTGCTCCTTCAATCTTGCAACCTCTGCATCGTGCTGATTCCGCGTGTCCGGGGTAACTGTCGCGGTTAACAAGGTCGCCCAAGCATCCATTAACCCGGCGAGAACCTGCGCCGGCCGGCGCACCGAGGCACCCGCCACGGCCGCAGATCCGATATCCATTGCCGCGGTAGAAGAAGACTGTAACACAGGCTGTGTGTCGGCCATGTAAATAGCAACCCGGCTCGGCGCTTCAAGGAAATCCGGAATACTGTTGCCATCGGAATACCCCTTAGGTATGCTGTCATGGATCTGGTACAAGGACTCAGTCTCCCCAGTGGATGATTCGCCGTCGGAATACACCATTGTTTCGTCCTCAGACACCAGTTCAGATCCGATCCCGTGGACACATCCTACGAACGCATGCTTCACGGCGGGTGTACCCCGGGCTGGACTCGCACGCTGAGCCGTCTCGACGAGGTCGGTGCAGATGTCCGGCTCAGGGCCCGGTTCACCAATCTTGCCAATGAAGACAAGAATTCCGCCGAAGGGGACCCGGTATCTGTACTCAGTTGAACCGGCCTCGGGGCCCCATCCTTTGTCGTCGATGTAGAGCTTGCCGCGACGACTTTTGGTCAACCGGCCGGTCACGTACCCCTTGAGTCCTTCAGAGCAGCCCTTCAAGAACTCGACACCATCGTGCGATAGCCCCACGATGGGCGCCAACTGTCGTGGAATTATCACGTCAGATGTCCTTGTGAAAGGACTTAGTCATGGAGCCATCGCTACAGGTTAGCTTGAAGGGGTTAAACCGGACAAGGGACACAAGAGTTATACTAGTTCGGCCCCTTCAATGAAGGTAAAAGCCTACGTCTAGTTGTGATGGGATTCATTGGGTTTCGATGATCAGGGAGCGGAATACGCTTGCCTGAGTCTCGAGTTGTTGTCTTTTCTGTCCCTGAACCGCCACCGAGTCGTCCCCTTATATACACGGGTTGACGCCCAGCCGGTTTACAGAGTCCCGAGGCCGACTCATACAAGTGTTCAGCTCGGTCTCTCCTTTTCTTATCTTACAATACAAGCTATATGTCTATGGCGGTTTACCACTATGGGCCCTAATCCGCCTTTGGGCTCCGGGCGTCTAAGCTTCATAGTAAAGCGCCATCTTCTGAGTCTTCGTGGGCTTCAATATGGTTGAGCGTGAACCGGCTCCTCCTAGGCGGTTTACACTCAGTAGTTATATCCCCAATAGTGTGCCTTGGGCATCTCCAAGCTTAGGGTCTTTCCACTCCATATTCTCCTCATATCGATATCTCACCCAAAACTTGAAAACTTCAATCACACAAACTTAAGGGAACTTCGTGAGATGGGTTAGTATGATAAAGAGTGAATCATTCACTTTGGTACTGTCAAAGACAAGATTCATAATTGTTTTCCCACAATGCCTACTATACCATATCATTTCTACAATTTATATTGAACAATATAAGCCATAGAAACTAGAAAACAAGCAAACTATGCATTGAAAACAGAATCTGCCAGAAACAGATTAGTCTGTAATAATCTGAACAGCAACCATACTTTTGTTACTCCAAAAATCCTCAGAAATTAGGAAGTCCTAAGCAATTTGTTTATTTATCTTCTGCAAAAATAATCAATAAAAGCATGCTTCTGTGAATTATTAAAACTGTTTTCGTGAGCGCAAAAGTTTCCGTTTTTCAGCAAGATCAAATCAACTATCACTGTAAGCCATCCCAAAGTTCTTACTTGGCACTTTATTGAAACAAAAGCTATAAAATATGATTACTATAGTAGATTAATCATGTAAACACACAAAAACAGTAAAGATAAATATTGGGTTGTCTCCCAACAAGCGCTTTTCTTTAATGCCTTTTAGCTAGGCATGATGATTTCAATGATGCTCATATGAAAGATAAGAATGAAAATATAACGAGAGCATCATGAAGCATATGACTAGAATATTCAAGTCTAACCCACTTCCTAGGCCTAGGGATTTTGTGAGCAAACAACTTATGGGAACAAGAATCAACTAGCATAGGAAGGCAAAACAAGTATAACTTCAAAGCTTTAAGCACACAGAGAGGAAACTTGATATTATTGCAACTCCTACAATCATATATTGCTCCCTCATAATAATTTTCAGTAGCATCATGAATGAATTCAACAATATAACAATCACATAAAGCATTCTTTTCATGATCTACAAGCATATAAATTTTACTACTCTCCACATAAGAAAAATTCTTCTCATTCGGAATAGTGGGAGAAAACTCAACAAAATAACTGTCATGTGAGGCATAATCCAATTGAAAATTAAAATCATGATGAGAAGTTTCATGGTTAACATATTTTTTATAGCATACATGTCATCACAATAATCATCACATATAGCAACTTTGTTCTCATAATCAATTGGAACCTCTTCAAAAATAGTGGAATCATTACTAAATAAAGTCAAGACCTCTCGAAATCCACTTCCATAAATATCATACTAAGATTCAACATCCTCCAAAATAGTGGGATAATTACTTCCTAAAGTTGACACTCTTCCAAACCCACTTTTGATGATAGTCTTATTCATACTCCAAAAGATATAAGTGAGGTTCATGGAGCATTGGACAATTAATATAGATTAACCAATATCCAAGATCAAAATATATAAGTGAAGCAAAAAGAGCATTCTATAAATCAATGAAGGGCTACTAGCATGGTTCATAAAGAAAAAGAAAAACACAAAGGACACAAATCATGTGAACAAAACAAGAACCGAGGTATACCGATAATTGTTGAAGAATAAAGATGGGATGCCTACCGGGGCATCCCCAAGCTTAGATGCTTGAGTATCCTTGAAATATTTACTTGGGGTTCCTTGGGCATCCACAAGCTTGAACTCTTGCCTCTCCTTATTCTTCTCACATCGGCAACTCCTCGTTCTTTAAACACTTCATTCACACAAAACTTAACAGAAACATTGTGAGATCCGTTAGTATAATAAAGCAAATCACTACCTTTAGGTGCTGTAGTAAACTCATTCCAATTTAATATTATAATTATATCTACTGTATTCCAACTTCACCATGGTTCATAGCCCCACGATACTACCCATAGATTCATCAAAATAAGTGAACAACACATAGAAAACAGAATCTGTCAAAAACAGGTCAGTCTATAGTAATCTGGAAACTTCGTATACTTCTGTAACTCCAAAGATTCTAAAACAAATAGGAAAATGTAAAAAAATGTATAGAAGTACTCTGCAAAAAGTTTCAGACCCATTTGACTTTCTTGTAAAAAAATATAAATTCACGCGCTACAGCCAAAGTTTCTGTTTTTGCACTGCACATAGTAAACAAGCACTCTAATCATCCTCAAACCAAAGCTTCGCACATTATTTTTATAATACAATGGATATATAAAAGGGGATAATTATTTATGATAAACTTCCATGAAAAATTCTACATTGTTTCCATGAGCATGAACACAAGTGTTCAATGTCGACCCTCACTTTTCCAATGCATAACTTTCCAATCACTTCTCTTTTTGAAAAACTTTTTAGGTATATGAGGCAACTGAATGTTTTTGTATTTTCATTCTTTCAATTTTTTTTGTATATTTAACCACAACTAAACAAAAACAAAAGGGAAAAAAAATCTACTTAGTGAAGAAAGCAAACAAGCATACACGAAAATATCACGCTATTGCTCCCCGACAACGGCGCCAGAAAAGAGCTTGATAATCCCCAAGAGAAGGGAATCATCGTAGCAATTTCCAAAGGTGGAAGTGATAATCATGGAGTGTCTAACCCACAAGGAGCTAAAGGTAAGATCAATATTCTCTCAAGTCCTATCTGCCACTGATACGACTCTATGTACACCAAACGTTTGCTTTCAACTAGAAACGAGAAATAAAACTATGTTGTGGGTATGAAGAGGATAACTTTGCATTATATCGGAGAGCTAAAATATAAAAGTAGGTGCTGTTATCATAAAGTTCGAATATATTACTTAAGTATTATAAATAGAGAGTGTGGAATAATGATGGGTCGGTGTGCGGAATTGTCCTAAGAAATTGTTAACAAGATCGGTAGTCATCATTGCAATTTCAAATGAGGGAGAGGCATAAGCTAACATACTTTCTCTACTTGGATCATATGCACTTCTGATTGGAACTCTAGCAAGCATTCGCAACTACTAAAGACTATTAAGGTAAAACCCAACCATATCATTAAAGCATCAAGTCACCTTTATCCCATACGCAACAACCCCCTTACTCGGGTTTATGCTTCTGTCACTCAAGCAACCCACTATAAGTTAATCATGAACGTATTGCAACACCCTACAATGGGAACCCCTCACGCTTGCGTGACACGGAGGGCACCATAGCACAACACCAATAATAAAACATGCAACTCAATCCAATCTAGATCATCAATCAACACAAAGACAAAGGAAATCTACTCAAAACATCATAGGATGGCAACACATCGTTGGATCATAATATGTGGCATAAAGCACCATGTTCAAGTAGGTGATTATAGCGGCATGCGGGAGAGTGGACTGCTGGAAAGAGATGAGGATGATGATGACGATGGTGATGTTGATTAAGACGATCACTATGGGGATGATTCCCCTCCCGATGGCACTCCGGCGCCACCGAGAGGGAGGAGGAGAGGTTCTCCCCCTTATGCTTCTTCCTCCATGGCCTTCCCCCCTGGTTGGGGAGTGTCGATGGAAAAGGCACCTATGGGATCACAAGAATCCCTACTACGGTTGCGGGGCGCTGGGTCATGAGGAGAGCGGGATTAGCAGTCAGTACGAGCACGCGTGTCGTTTACCCAGGTTTGGGCCACGGGGATGCGTAATACCCTATTCCTGCCTTGATGTGTATATTTGTGTTCTTGAGGTTCTTGAACTAGCTACAATGAGCATAACTTGTCCAAAAGTCCGAATCCTTCTCCTGGATGCCTTGGGCCTCCTTTTATAGGCAAGGGTATCGCCACTATGGCACATAGGAGGTGGCATCGGGGTACTGTGGCTAAGCCTATCGCTTGCCATTACGGGACAAGACGCATTTAATGCGCCTCTGACGTGTCCCCTCCACTTTACCGCCGCCTCTCCCTACCTTGACATGCACCTGGGCCAGCGAGGTGGCCATCGCCATGTAGGCCGGCAGGCTGCTGAGGTGGCACGGTGGTAGGGTCTTCACGAAGATTTGCATGCCTCCACGTAGGCATGCGCTGAGTTGGCGAGAAGCTTCATGCCGACACGCAGGCGCCTGCCCAGCTGGTGGGCTGGCAACTGCATGGGAGCAGTGGTAGAATCTTCGCGGGTGCGGGCCTAGCTTTTTCCTCACAGACGTGCTCGGCAAGGGCCTTGTCGGGGCCCCGGCAAGGGTCTTGTCGTGGCGTTGCGGTCGTCCCCGGCAAGGATCTTGCCGGGGGTCTTGTGGGTTTTCTCGGCAAGGATCTCGTCGAGGTTCTTCGTCTTCTATTCCTCTTCTGATTTGGAGTGTTTCTTGTCTTCACAAAGATCTGCATGCCATCATGGAGGCGCCTCCTAGGCCCAGGTCCACACGTGGTTGGTGGTGTTTGGAAAAACTGGGGCTCAAGGGTGCCGCACTACGCTAGCGTCGGGTAAGCTGCCCCAGCAAGGTCCTTGCCGGGGCTGTGGAAGCCACCCCGACAAGGGTCTTGCCGGGGGAGTCCACCTCGCCCTCTTGCTCTTTGCGTCTCTGTCTTGGTGTTGCTTTGGCCATCTTGTGGCCTTGATTCACTGTCTCTGCCCTTCTTAAGTGTGGACGTGGGCGCGGCTCTGACTGCCCGTGCACAAATAAGGAGTAAAAAAGAGTGCCCCTATTTTGGTACACCGATAGGAGCCCCCGGGCCTGGGCCACACATAAACGCGACACGTTGTTGTGCTAGGCCCAGAACGGTGCGCGGGCAGGCGGGGAGGTTTTTACCGCGGTAACTTTCCGTCCGATGCGCCTCCCCACGACCCACGTTGAATGCGTGACGTGGGGGTCGTGCGTGAGGTGGGAGCCAGGCGTGGGGTGGTCGCTGCAGGCATGCGTCATGTGGCAATAAATGGGTGAAGAGGTGGCCCGCATCTTCCCCATAAAAAGGAATAACCGCGGGCGTGCGGCTCATTTACCCTCCGTGCTTTACCCAATCTCGCCATCGCGAGTTCTTATCTTCTTCCTCTCCAAGCTCTCGCTCGCTGCTCCTGCACCCCCTACTGCCTCCAACTCGTCGCTCTCTTCCCAGCCGCCATGGCGCCCAAATCTGGCAAGGGCAAGGGCGTGGCCGAGGATACGAGGGAGAAGGAGACGCCGGAGAGTGAGGCGGCGGTGCGGCGGGCGCAGGCCGCCTACTTCATCCCGTCGTCCGTCGACGCCCTCGAGCTCAGAGACTACTTCAAGACTTTGTGGGGGGCGGCGACGCCGGCGCATCCCGCCACGCGTGCCCTCCCCGTGGATTGCAACAAGGGTGGCCATAAACGGTACCCATTCTTCGTTGATTTCTTCTTCTGCGGGTTCTGCCCCCCCTTTTCCGACTTCTTCAATGTCATTATGCGCACTTTTGGCTTCCATTTGTTGGACCTCATGCCGAATGTCGTAGCTTGCTTGGCGTTCTTTGCCCACCTATGCGAGGGCTTTGCCGGGGTGGTGGATAGCACGGCGCTTTTCCGCCACTATTTCTCCCCCCTCGTCCAACTTGGGGGTGCTCTTTCTGGGACCGTCGCCTGGATCCCGAGGATTCAGGAGAGAGGCGCATACCCAGATGGCGCCATGAAGGAGAGGTGGGAATAGTGGCGGGGCCGGTGGTGCTGGATCGTGGAGGAGGACCCGCCGGAGTTCTGCCGGGGCGTTCGTCGGGAGCCGCTGCCCCGCGGCGCGAACTGGAGCGACCTTGACCCCAACGACAAGAAGTTCTCGATCTCCACCACTAGGATCCGCCGCCTCACCGAGGCCGGGCTCACCCTCAAGATGATTGCGGCAGATTTCATCCGCCGCCAGATTGCTCCACTGCACAAAAAGGGGAGGCCGGTCTGGGATTTCAGGAATGCGACCGATATCATGAGGCTCCACACCGGCCTGCAGAACAATTTCACGGTGCTGGGGCACTCCTGGTATTGCCGGAGGCTCTTCCAGCTTGACGTGTATGCCGACTGCAAGGTGAAGAGGACCGGCAAGGCCGCGAAGTCCGCCAAGGTCGTCAAGGGGCCCTAGTTTGGGCTGCCGCCAGGCCGAAATCAATGCGCATGGTCTCGAACCTACTTGGGTTGAGCTCCCGGCACGCGTGGTGGAGGAATTCTTCGCCAACTTGGTCAAAGAAGTCGACCATGATGAGTCGTCGCTCATCCAACACACCAGCCAGGAAGAGCTGGATTACATCGCTGCCAGAGCGCTAGAGGCGGACCTTGCCAAGCTGGCCGGTGATGCCGGCGGTGAGGAGAACGAGTCCGCTGTGGCCGCAGAAGAGGAGGAGCTCGCCGAGTTGGTGAGGTCCACCAAGGAGGCGGGTGGTGCCAGCATCGAGCCCCCCCTGCCGGGGGCATTGGCGAGGAATCGTCTGAGGAGGAGGCCGAGGCCGGCGACCCCTCGGCTCCGAAGAAGAGACGTGTCCTGCGTCAGGCCGGCTTTAGTGAGCCGGTTCAGCCCGGCAAGGCCGTGGCATGGCAAGGGGCTCCGGGGGAGATCTCACGCGTGACGAGGGCCGCGGCGGCGAAGAAGGAGGCCGCAGTGACGAATAAGAAGACCACAGTGGTGAAGAAGAGGACGACAGCCTCCTCTTCGTCCAAACGCTAACGGACTCCATCGCCCCCTCCTCCTCCCGCAGATGCCGGCACGGAGATCGGCTTTGACTTTTCGTCCCTCAGCCCGAGGGGGAAGAGGAAGGCAGCAGAGGAGGAAGAGGAGGACAAGTAAGCATTCTGCCTCTCGCCATTTCCAATCTCACCAACTATGCCGCCCTCCTTGATTTGACTTGATCTTGCAGGGAAACTGAGACGCTGGCCCAGCGGGCAGCGAAGAGGGCCATGTCCTCGACGGGCAGCCCGCCCCTGGTGGATATTTCAAAGGCGCCGCTGGTGGTGGAGAGTAGCCGGACAGCAGCCCGCGGAGCAGCCCCCGACTCAGCCCCCAGCGTGCGTTCACCACCTACCTCCCATCATCGTGCGCCAGGGCGTGATTTCTTCGTTTTGACCTTGCCAAGGTTGCAGGAGGAGGGCAGCAGCAGGAGGAGCCACCAAGGGCCACCCCCACCATGCCACCCCTGTCGACCACACCGCCCCGAGGGGCGTCCCCGGCAAGGACGCCAGACATCGAGCCTACTCGCATGGAGGAGGAGGAGGACTTGGGAGCTAGCGGCCCCGTCCCGACAACAAATGTTAGCGGGGAGGGGGCACTGAGTGTTCAGGAACGTTGCATAAAATAAAAAATTTCCTACGTTCACCAAGATCAATCTATGAGTTCATCTAGCAACGAGAGAGAGGAGTGCATCTACATACCCTTGTAGATCGCGTGCGGAAACCTTCAAGAGAACAGGGTTGAGGGAGTCGTTCTCATCGTGATCCAAATCACCGGAGATCCTAGCGCCGAACGGACGGCACCTCCGCGTTCAACACACGTACGGTCAGCGTGACGTCTCCTCCTTCTTGATCCAGCAAGGGGAAAGGAGAGGTTGATGAAGATCCAGCAGCACGATGGCGTGGTGGTGGATGCAGCAGGGCTCCGGCAGGGCTTCGCCAAGCGACTACGGGAGGGAGAGGTGTAGCAAGGGAGGAAGGGAGGCGCCAGGTGTCACGTGCGGCTGCCCTCCCACCCCCCTCTTTATATAGGGACCCCAGGGGGAGCACCGTCCCTAGGAGATGGGATCTCCTAGGGGGCGGCGACCAAGGGGGGAGACTTGCCCCTCAAGGCAAGTGGAGGCTCCCCCTCCCCTAGGGTTCCCAACCCTAGGCACAGAGGGGGGCCTAGGGGGCGCACCAGCCCACCAGGGGCTGGTTCCCCTCCCACTTCAGCCCATGGGGCCCTCCGGGATAGGTGGCCCCACCCGGTGGACCCCCGGGACCCTTCCGGTGGTCCCGGTACAATACCGGTAACCCCCGAAACTTTCTCGATGGCCGAAACTCGACTTCCCATATATAATTCTTTACCTCAGGACCATTCCGGAACTCCTCGTGACGTCCGGGATCTCATCCGGGACTCCGAACAACTTTCAGTTTGCTGCATACTCATATCTCTACAACCCTAGCGTCACCGAACCTTAAGTGTGTAGACCCTACGGGTTCGGGAGACACGTAGACATGACCGAGACGGCTCTCCGATCAATAACCAACAGCGGGATCTGGATACCCATGTTGGCTCCCACATGCTCCTCGATGATCTCATCGGATGAACCACGATGTCGAGGATTCAAGCAACCCCGTATACAATTCCCTTTGTCAATCGGTACGTTACTTGTCCGAGATTCAATCGTCGGTATCCCAATACCTCGCTCAATCTCGTTACCGGCAAGTCACTTTACTCGTACAGTAATGCATGATCCCATGACCAGACACTTGGTCACTTTGAGCTCATTATGATGATGCATTACCGAGTGGGCCCAGAGATACCTCTCCTTCATACGGAGTGACAAATCCCAGTCTCGATCCGTGTCAACCCAACAGACACTTTCGGAGATACCTGTAGTGCACCTTTATAGTCACCTAGTTATGTTGTGACGTTTGGTACACCCAAAGCACTCCTACGGTATCCAGGAGTTACATGATCTCATGGTCTAAGGAAAAGATACTTGACATTGGAAAAGCTCTAGCAAACGAACTACACGATCTTTGTGCTATGCTTAGGATTGGGTCTTGTCCATCACATCATTCTCCAAATGATGTGATCTCGTTATCAATGACATCCAATGTCCATAGTCAGGAAACCATGACTATCTGTTGATCAACGAGCTAGTCAACTAGAGGCTCACTAGGGACATATTGTGGTCTATGTATTCACATGTGTACTACAATTTCTGGATAATACAATTATAGCATGAATAAAAGACAATTATCATGAACAAGGAAATATAATAATAATCCTTTCATTATTGCCTCTAGGGCATATTTCCAACAGTCACCCACTTGCACTAGAGTCAATAATCTAGTTACATTGTGATGAATCGAACACCCATAGAGTTCTGGTGTTGATCATGTTTTGCTGGCGGAAGAGGTTTAGTCAACGGATTAGCGACATTCAGATCCGTATGTACTTTGCAAATATCTATGTGTCCATCTTGAACATTTTCACGGATGGAGTTGAAACGATGCTTGATGTGTCTGGTCTTCTTGTGAAACCTGGGCTCCTTGGCAAGGGCAATAGCTCCAGTGTTGTCACAGAAGAGAGTGATTGGCCCCGACGCATTGGGTATGACTCCTAGGTCGGTGATGAACTCCTTCATCCATATTGCTTCATGCGCTGCCTCCGAGGCTGCCATGTATTCCGCTTCACATGTAGATCCCGCCACGACACTCTGCTTGCAACAGCACCAGCTTATTGCTCCATGATTCAACATATACACGTATCCAGGTTGTGACTTAGAGTCATCCAGATCTGTGTCGAAGCTAGTGTCGATGTAACCCTTTACGATGAGCTCTTCGTCACCTCCATAAACGAGAAACATGTCCTTTGTCCTTTTCAGGTACTTAAGGATATTCTTGGCCGTTGTCCAGTGTTCCTTGTCGGGATTACTCTGGTACCTTCCTACCAAACTTACGGCAAGGTTTACATCAGGTCTGGTACATAGCATGGCATACATAATAGATCCTATGGCTGAGGCATAGGGGATGACACTCATCTCTTCTTTATCTTCTGCCGTAGTCAGGCATTGAGCCGAGCTCAATCTCACACCTTGCAATACAGGCAAGAACCCTTTCTTGGACTGATCCATTTTGAACTTCTTCAATATCTTATCAAGGTATGTGCTTTGTGAAAGACCTATGAGGCGTCTCGATCTATCCATATAGATCTTGATGCCTAATATGTAAGCAGCTTCTCCAAGGTCCTTCATTGAAAAACACTTATTCAAGTAGGCCTTAATGTTGTCCAAAAGTTCTATATCATTTCCCATAAAAAGTATGTTATCTACATATAATATGAGAAATGCTACAGAGCTCCCACTCATTTTCTTGTAAACACAGGCTTCTCCATAAGTCTGCATAAACCCAAACGCTTTGATCATCTCATCAAAGCGAATGTTCCAACTCCGAGATGCTTGTACCAGCCCATAATTGGATCGCTGGAGCTTGCACACCTTGTTAGCATTCTTAGGATCAACAAAACCTTCTAGATGCATCATATATAGCTCTTCCTTAAGATAGCCGTTAAGGAATGCCGTTTTGACGTCCATCTGCCATATCTCATAATCATAGTATGTGGCAATTGCTAACATGATTCGGATGGATTTCAGCTTCG
Organism: Triticum timopheevii; assembly: GCA_963921465.1. Lineage (NCBI taxonomy): Eukaryota > Viridiplantae > Streptophyta > Magnoliopsida > Poales > Poaceae > Triticum > Triticum timopheevii. Next base: position 417,829,235 of record OY997262.1, read on the forward strand.
CTATGGGAGAGAAACTCTCATTGTAGTCAACCCCTTGAACTTGCCGATAACCCTTAGCAACAAGTCGTGCTTTATAGATGGTGACATTACCATCCGTGTCTGTCTTCTTCTTAAAGATCCATTTGTTTTCTATCGCTCGCCGATCATCGGGCAAGTCTGTCGAAGTCCATACTTTGTTTTCATACATGGATTCTATCTCGGATTGCATGGCTTCAAGCCATTTGTTGGAATCTGGGCCCGCCATTGCTTCTTCATAGTTCGAAGTTTCACCATTGTCTAACAACATGATTTCCAGGACGGGGTTACCATACCACTCTGGTGTGGAACGTGTCCTTGTGGACCTACGAAGATCAGTACCAACTTGATCCAAAGTACCTTGATCATCATCATTAATTTCCTCTCAAGTCGGTGTAGGCACCACAGGAACATTTTCCTGAGCTGCACTACTTTCCGGTTCAAGAGATAGTACTTCATCGAGTTCTACTTTCCTCCCACTTACTCCTTTCGAGAGAAACTCTTTTTCCAGAAAGGATCTGTTCTTTGCAACAAAGATCTTGCCTTCGGATCTAAGGTAGAAGGTATACCCAATGGTTTCTTTGGGGTATGCTATGAAGACGCATTTTTCCGACTTGGGTTCGACCTTTTCAGGTTGAAGTTTCTTGACATAAGCATCGCATCCCCAAACTTTTAGAAATGACAGCTTAGGTTTCTTCCCAAACCATAATTCATACGGTGTCGTCTCGACGAATTTAGATGGAGCCCTATTTAAAGTGAATGTAGCTGTCTCTAGAGCGTATCCCCAAAATGATAGCGGTAAATCGGTAAGAGACATCATAGATCGCACCATATCCAATAGAGTGCGATTACGACATTCGGACACACCGTTACGCTGAGGTGTTCCAGGCGGCGTGAGTTGTGAAACGATTCCACATTTCCTTAAGTGCGTACCAAATTCGTGACTTAAATATTCTCCTCCACGATCTGATCGTAAGAATTTTATCCTTTGGTCATGTTGATTCTCTACTTCATTCTCAAATTCCTTGAACTTTTCAAAGGTCTCAGACTTGTGTTTCATCAAGTAGACATACCTATATCTACTTAAGTCATCAGTGAGAGTGAGAACATAATGATATCCTCCGCGAGCCTCAACGCTCATTGGACCACACACATCAGTATGTATGATTTCCAATAAGTTGGTTGCTTGCTCCATTGTTCCGGAGAACGGAGTCTTGGTCATTTTTCCCATGAGGCATGGTTCGCATGTGTCAAATGATTCATAATCAATAGACTCTAAAAGTCCATCAGCATGGAGCTTCTTCATGCGCTTGACACCAATGTGACCAAGGCGGTAGTGCCACAAGTATGTGGGACTATCGTTATCAACTTTACATCTTTTGGTATTCACACTATTAATATGTGTAACATTACGTTCAAGATTCATTAAGAATAAACCATTGACCATCCGGGCATGACCATAAAACATATCTCTCATATAAATAGAACAACCATTATTCTCGGATTTAAATGAGTAGCCATCTCACATTAAACGAGATCCAGATACAATGCTCATGCTCAAACTTGGCACTAAATAACAATTATTGAGGTTCAAAACTAATCCCGTGGGTAAATGTAGAGGTAGCGTGCCGACGGTGATCACATCAACCTTCGAACCATTCCCGACGTGCATCGTCACCTCGTCCTTCGTTAGTCTCTGCTTATTCCGCAGCTCCTGCTGTGAGTTACAAATATGAGCAACAGCACCGGTATCAAATACCCAGGAGTTACTACGAGTACTGGTAAGGTACACATCAATTACATGTATATCACATATACCTTTAGTGTTGCCGGCCTTCTTGTCCGCTAAGTATTTGGAGCAGTTCCGCTTCCAGTGACCCTTCCTTTTGCAATAAAAGCACTCAGTCTCAGGCTTGGGTCCATTCTTTGACTTTTTCCTGGCAACTGTCTTACCGGGCGTGGCAACATCTTTGCCATCCTTCTTGAAGTTCTTCTTACCCTTGCCCTTCTTAAACTTGGTGGTTTTATTGACCATCAGCACTTGATGTTCTTTCTTGATTTCTACCTCTGCTGACTTTAGCATTGAAAATAATTCAGGAATAGTTTTCACCATCCCCTACATATTGTAGTTCATCATAAAGCTCTTGTAGATCGGTGGGAGCGACTGAAGGATTCTGTCAATGATCGCCTCGTCCGGGAGGTTAATGTCCAGCCGTGATAGGCGGTTGTGCAACCCAGACATTTTGAGTATGTGCTCACTAACAGAACTATTTTCCTCCATCTTAGAACTATAGAACTTGTCGGAGACTTCATATCTCTCGACCCGGGAATGAGCTTGGAAAACCATTTTCAGCTCCTCGAACATCTCATATGCTCCATGTTGCTAAAAACGCTTTTGGATCCCCGGTTCTAGGCCGTAAAGCATGCCGCACTAAACGACGGAGTAATCATCAGCACGTGACTGCCAAGCGTACATAACGTCTTGGTTCTCTGGGATGGGTGCTTCACCTAGCGGTCCTTCTAGGACATATGCTTTCTTGGCAGCTATGAGGATGATCCTCAGGTTCCGGACCCAGTCCGTATAGTTGCTGCCATCATCTTTTAGCTTGGTTTTCTCTAGGAATGCGTTGAAGTTCATGTTGACATGAGGGTTGGCCATTTCATCTACAAGACATATTTTGCAAAGATTTTAGACTAAGTTCATGATAATTAAGTTCATCTAATCAAATTATTTAATGAACTCCCACTCAGATTTGACATCCCTCTAGTCATCTAAGTGTTACATGATCCGAGTCGACTAGGCCATGTCCGATCATCACGTGAGACGGATTAGTCATCATCGGTGAACATCTCCATGTTGATAATATCTTACATACGACTCATGTTTGACCTTTCGGTCTCTGTGTTCCGAGGCCATGTCTGTACATGCTAGGCTCGTCAAGTTAACCTAAGTGTTTTTGCATGTGTAAAACTGCCTTACACCCATTGTATGTGAACGTAAGAATCTATCACACCCGATCATCACGTGGTGCTTCAAAACGACGAACTTTAGCAACGGCGCACAGTTAGGGGGAACACTTTCTTGAAATTGTTATGAGGGATCATCTTATTTACTACTGTCGTTCTAAGTAAACAAGATGCATAAACATAATAAACATCACATGCAATTATATAGTAGTGATATGATATGGCCAATATCATATAGCTCCTTTGATCTCCATCTTCGGGGCTCCATGATCATCTTCGTCACCGGCATGACACCATGATCTCCATCATCATGATCTCCATCATCGTGTCTCCATGAAGTTGCTCGCCAACTATTACTTCTACTACTATGGCTAACGGTTTAGCAATAAAGCAAAGTAATTACATGGCATTAAATCATTGACACGCAGGTCATACAATAATTAAGACAACTCCTATGGCTCATGCCGGTTGTCATACTCATCGACATGCAAGTCGTGATTCCTATTACAAGAATATGATCTCATACATCACAATATATCATTCATCATTCATCACAACTTCTGGCCATATCACATCACAAAGCAATTGCTGCAAAAACAAGTTAGACGTCCTCTAATTGTTGTTGCATCTTTTACGTGGCTGCAATAGGGTTCTAGCAAGAAAGTTTTTTACCTACGAATAACCACAACGTGATTTTTCAACTTCTATTTACCCTTCATAAGGACCCTTTTCATCGAATCCACTCCAACTAAAGTGGGAGAGACAGTCACCTGCTAGCCACCTTATGCAACTAGTGCATGTCAGTCGGTGGAACCTTTCTCACGTGAGCGTACGTGTAAGGTCGGTCCGGGCCGCTTCATCCCACAATACCGCTGAAGCAAAATAAGACTAGTAGTGGCAAGAAAGTTGACAACATCTACGCCCACAACAGATTTGTGTTCTACTCGTGCAATAGAGAACTACGCATAGACCTAGCTCATGATGCCACTATTGGGGAACGTTGCATAAAATAAAAAAATTCCTACGTTCACCAAGATCAATCTATGAGTTCATCTAGCAACGAGAGAGAGGAGTGCATCTACATACCCTTGTAGATCGCGTGCGGAAGCGTTCAAGAGAACGGGGTTGAGGGAGTCGTTCTCGTCGTGATCCAAATCACCCGAGATCCTAGCGCCGAACGTACGGCACCTCCGCGTTCAACACACGTACGGTTAGCTTGACGTCTACTCCTTCTTGATCCAGCAAGGGGAAAGGAGAGGTTGATGAAGATCCAGCAGCACGACGGCGTGGTGGTGGATGCAGCAGGGTTCCGCCAGGGCTTCGCCAAGTGACTACGGGAGGGAGAGGTGTAGCAAGGGGGGAAGGGAGGCACCAGGTGTCAGTTGCGGCTACCCTCCCACCCCCCTCTATATATAGGGACCCCAGGGGGGCGCCGGCCCTAGGAGATGGGATCTCCTAGGGGGGCGGCGGCCAAGGGGGGAGACTTGCCCCCCAAGGCAAGTGGAGGCGCCCCCTCCCATAGGGTTCCCAACCCTAGGCGCAGAGGGGGGCCCAGGGGGGGAGCACCATCCCACCAGGGGCTGGTTCCCCTCCCACTTCAGTCCATGGGGCCCTCCGGGATAGGTGGCCCCACCCGATGGACCCCCGGGACCCTTCCGGTGGTCCCGGTACAATACCGGTAACCCCCAAAACTTTCCCGATGGCCGAAACTCGACTTCCCATATATAATTCTTTACCTCCGGACCATTCCGGAACTCCTCGTGACGTCCAAGATCTCATCCGGGCCTCCGAACAACTTTCGGCTTGCTGCATACTCATATCTCTACAACCCTAGCGTCACCGAACCTTAAGTGTGTAGACCCTACGGGTTCGGCAGACACGTAGACATGACCGAGACGGCTCTCCGGTTAATAACCAACAGCGGGATCTGGATACCCATGTTGGCTCCCACATGCTCCTCGATGATCTCATCAGATGAACCACGATGTTGAGGATTCAAGCAACCCCATATACAATTCCTTTTGTCAATCGGTACGTTACTTGCCCGAGATTCGATCGTTGGTATCCCAATACCTCGTTCAATCTCGTTACCGCCATGTCACTTCACTCGTACCGTAATGCATGATCCCGTGACCAGACACTTGGTCACTTTGAGCTTACTATGATGATGCATTACTGAGTGGGACCAGAGATACCTCTCCGTCATATGGAGTGACAAATCCCAGTCTCGATCCGTGTCAACCCAACAGACACTTTCGGAGATACCTTTAGTGCACCTTTATAGTCACCCAGTTACGTTGTGACGTTTGGTACACCCAAAGCACTCCTACGGTATCCGGGAGTTACATGATCTCATGATCTACGGAAAAGATACTTGACATTGGAAAAGCTCTAGCAAACGAACTACACGATCTTTGTGCTATGCTTAGGATTGGGTCTTGTCCATCACATCATTCTCCTAATGATGTGATCCCATTATCAATGACATCCAATGTCCATAGTCAGGAAACCATGACTATCTGTTGATCAACGAGCTAGTCAACTAGAGGCTCACTAGGGACATATTGTGGTCTATGTATTCACACGTGTATTACGATTTCTGGATAATACAATTATAGCATGAATAAAAGAGAATTATCATGAACAAGGAAATATAATAATAATCCTTTTATTATTGCCTCTAGGGAATATTTCCAACACTGAGGGAGTCCTGGATTAGGGGGTATTTGGACAATCGGACTATATACTTTGGCCGGACTGTTGGACTATGAAGATACAAGATTGAAGACTTCTTCCCGTGTCCGAATGGGACTCTACTTTGCACGGAAGGCAAGCTTGGTGATTCGGATATGTAGATCTCCTTCTCTATAACCGACTCTGTGTAACCCTAACCCCTCCGTTGTCTATATAAACCGGAAGGTTTAGTCCATAGGACGAGAACAACAATCATAACCATAGGCTAGCTTCTAGGGTTTAGCCTCTACGATCTCGTGGTAGATCAACTCTTGTAATACTCATATCATCAACATCAATCAAGTAGGAAGTAGGGTATTACCTCCATCGAGAGGGCCCGAACCTGGGTAAACATCGTGTCCCCAGCCTCCTGTTACCATTAGCCTTGGACGCACAGTTCGGGACCCCCTACCCGAGATCCGCCGGTTTTGACACCGACATTGGTGCTTTCATTGAGAGTTCCTCTGTGTCGTCGCATAAGTCTTGATGGCTCCTTCAATCATCTTCAACAACGCAGTCCAGGAAGAGGTTTTTCTCCCGGGACAGATCTTCATATTCGGCGGCTTCGCACTGCGGGCCAACTCGCTTGGCCATCTGGAGCAGATCTATAGCTACGCCCCAGGCCATCAGGTCAGGTTTGGAAGCCTAAATTACACTGCCGACATCCGCGGAGACTTGATCTTCAACGGATTCGTGCCCATGGTAGGTGCGCCGAACAGTCACGATGAGCATGACTTAAATCTGCCATCAGACGGTATTCGGGGGATCGCGCAGGCGGCTGCCCTGGGAGATAATCCGGAGTAGATTGTACCGCCCAAGGATGGGTGGATGGACCCCGCCACAGAGGCCGCGCACTCATCGGCCTTGGAGCCGAAAACTAATCCCACCTCCCATGAGGTTGGTATCATCGGATCCTCAGACTCGTCCCCGGCTACAGGATCCGAACCGCGTACACCCGTGCCCCTCGAATCTGATTGGGTTCCGGTCATGGAGTTCACCTCCACAGATATCTTCCAACACTCGCCCTTGGGTGACGTGCTAAACTCATTAAGGTCTCTCTCTTTGTCAGGGGACTCTTGGCCGAACTATGTCCGGCACGAGCGGGAAGCCGACGACGAAGAAATTCGTTCCCCACCCACCACCCACTTAGTAGCCACTGTCGATGACTTAACTGACATGCTCGACTTCGACTCCGAAGACATCGACGGTATTTACAGAGATGCAGGATAAGAACAGGAACCACCGCCCTCCCAGGCGCTGGACTACCACTTCATCATATGATATATATATATATATATATATATATATATATATATATATATATATATGGTGGACACGCCAAAAGAAGGCGATGGTCATGATACAACAAAGTATAAACCCCTCGATAAGCCACCAAAGCGACGCCGTAGGCGCCGCTCTAAATCTAGCTACAGTAAAAATAGCGCGAGAAAGAATAGCACCCCGGTCGACTCCAATGGAAACGGCGACCCCATGGAACCAGTGATGGAGCAGGATGAGCCAGGGGACGGCAAACATAGTCCGGAGCCGATATTAGATAACGCCGATCCAGAGGGTAAAACTCACCAATCTGTCTCCGGAGAAGAGAACAGTCCGGATGATGACGCATTCATCCCGGAAAAACACTTGGAACAAGAGAACCTCCATCGAAGGCTTATTGCCACGACAAGGAGATTGAAGAAGCAGAAGCAAAGGCTAAAAGCCACGCAGGATACGCTCAACCGCAGATGTAATAAAGTGCTCGACACTAAAGAAAAATATGGTGATGATCGCCACACAAAGAGCTACCCAAAGCGCAAGCTGCTGCCCGAATTCGAAGATGATGCCATAGAGCCCATTCCGCCGAAAAATAATACGGCCGCTCAGCCGGACCGACTACCCCGTGGCCGCGACAGAATGGCTGCTGATGCCGCATACAAGTCAGCACACGATTTACGTGAGCTCCTGGACAAAAAAGCTGGTGAAACCAGGTCCATCTTTAGATCTAGAAAATGTGCCCCAGCGCAGGATCACAGCCACCAAAACGATCATACCAATGGAATACCAGCTGGGAATCAACACCGACCACAACAACCTTCGACAGCATGCCATGACACATCCAAATACAGGGGTGCCGCCCCCCCCCCCCCCCGTGCTTCACCGATGAGGTGTTGGATCATGAATTTCTAGAGGGGTTTAAGCCCGTAAATATAGAGGCATACAATGTAACGATAGACCGTGGGGTCTGGATTGAGGACTTTATCCTCCAAATCCACATGGCTCGCAGAGACGATCTCCACACCATTAAATACCTGCCCCTCAAGTTAAAAGGACCAGCTCCGTATTGGTTGAAAAGCCTCCCCGAAAATTCCATTAGAAGTTGGGAGGAACTAGAGGATGTTTCAGGGCCAATTTTCAAGGGACCTATGTCCGACCTCCAGATGCAGACGATTTAAGTCACATAATTCAACAGCTCGGAGAGTCAGCCCGAAAACTTTGGAACAGATTTCTTACTAAGAAAAATCAAATCGTCGATTGTCTGGATGCCGAAGCCTTGGCGGCTCTCAAGCATAGTATCCGAGATGAATGGCTCGCCAAACACCTCGGCCAAGAAAAGCCGAGGACAATGGCAGCCCTTACAAGACTTATGACCCGCTTTTGCGTGGGCGAGGACAACTGGTTGGCCCGTAGCAGCACCAGCAACCCAGGCACATCCGAAGTTAGGGATGGCAACGGGAAAACGCGACACAATAAAAGCAAGCGTCGAAACAATGAAGACAACCCAGATAACACGACGGTCAACACCGGATTCAGGGGCTCCCAATCCGGTCAACGGAAGAAGCCATTTAAAGGCATTAGAGATGCGCTGTCCAGCCTAAATAAAATTCTAGACAAGTTATGTCAGATTCATGGCACCACCGAAAAACCTGCAAACCACACCCATAGAGAGTGCTGGGTTTTCAAGAAGGCCGGCAAGCTAAACGTCGAACACAAAGGGAGGGAGGTGCCAAGTGAATACGAGGATGAGCCCCGCCAGCCGAACACTTGTGGACAGAAAAAATTCCCACCAGCGGTCAAAATAGTGAATATGATATACGCAACTCACATTCCAAAGAGAAGGCGCAAATGCGCACTCCGAGACGTATACGCTGCAGAGCCCGTTGCCCCCAAATACAATCCCTGGTCGACATGCTCGATCACCTTTGATCACAGGGATCATCCGACTAGTATCTGGCACGGAGGATCGGTTGCCTTAGTGCTCGACCCAGTAATTGATGGATACCATCTCACTAGAGTCCTCATGGACGGGGCAGTAGTCTTAACCTGATATATCAGGACACTGTCTGCAAAATGGGGATATACCCGTCAAGAATCAGCAAAAGTAATACTACCTTTAAAGGAGTGATACCAAGCATCGAGGCCCGCTGGAAGGGCTCTCTAATACTAGAGGTTGTATTCGTTTCTCCCGACAACTTCATAAGCGAAGAACTAATCTTCGACATTGCTCCATTCTGAAGCGTCTATCACGCACTACTTGGGAGAACGGCCTTTGCTCATTTTAATGCAGTACCACACTATGCCTACCTTAAACTTAAGATGCCCGGTCCATGCGGCGTCATTAAAATTAGCAGAAATACTGAGTGTTCCTTATGTGCGGAAGAATATGTGGCGGCTCTAGCAGCCGAACACTGAGTGGACCCTCCAATCAGAAACGGTCGGTTGTCAGGCCCACGGACATGGTTATGCGAGTCCGGCTCCCCACCAGATGTAACAACCCAGATGAACCTGAGCTTGGGTTAATAGATATACCCCCATAAGTGGTGCTAGGGGCTGCTCAGAAGAAGAAGCCCATAGTTCAGCTCGACCCTATTAATATAATAACATATTGAATTTTCATGGTTTGTTTAGATTAACCAACTCTTTGCATGAATTTTTTCACCAGGGTTTTTCCTTTTTACAGATGATCATCATGCTACACCCTTTCAGAATACGGCACAATGGAGATAAAGGTGCAGACGTGCAGCAGCGCCCCACTCAAAGGTTTCTTTTTAGATTAAGACCCTGTGTACACCTTTTTACTATCTCTTGTTGCTTCATACCCTCCAGACACTTAACAGAACGGAGAGGGATACTGGCGTTCTTGACATTTCATCACGCCAGACTAATGCATGTATCTGGAAACACAGGGCTCATTATCGAGGGCGTTACTCAGCCCAGTATATGTCATAAAGTCCGAATACCTTAGGGAGTGTTCGGCGTCGCGAGTTTGGCCTTATGTGCATCAGCTCCGAATCATGTCTTTGGTCAAATGTTGGGTTTGCCCGACTCCCTGTTTTGCTGCCTTACGTTCCGCTCTATCGGCTAAGGGGGCACCAGGAGAACTACTGCGATTGTGCCCTGGTTCATCTGGGAGAGCACCTCGGTAGAGAAAGCCGAAAACTGACTGTCATGATAAAGCGAGAGACTGGTCAACCACTCAATGACCCATCGAAATCTTCACGATTCCTCCGCATTAATGAAGGACTGGTTTCCCGGTCACGTATGTACGCGCACCGTATTTGGAGGAACGCGAATGTACCAGGGGCTATATAGTAGCCCCACCGTCAAACTCATATGGCTAAGTGGAAGTGTTAAAGCTATATGGTCCGATTGTCTGGTTTGCTGCGCTATCACCTCCTTAATGGACCAATATGTTGGATCAAGTGTGATTACGCGTTTTTTCGAACACCCCCGCATTATATGCTTGGGGGACGACTGCTAACTTTCGGGTTACATACATACATAAACGGCCGCACAGGAGGCATTATAATACTTCTAGGCAAAAGTAAAAACACAACCTTTATAATTAATATCGCATTGTTTTTACAACTCAGATACATGTCACTCAAACATGGTACTCTTCGAGCACTGCACCTCTATTAAGCGAGCACCTTCTAGGACTTCTTCAAAATAGTGCTCGGCTGGGTCCTGGCCTCCCACCAGACCCCGGGTCGCAATAGCAGTGGCCTCCATCCCTGCACAGTATGTCTTGACACGGGCAAGAACCATCCGCACAACCTCTATGCAAGCCGACCTCTTCACAGCATTGATATGCGAAACAGCACCAAGGAATAGTTGCACTAAAACTAAAATAACTACCCGGCCTTGGTCCCTTCGCTCAAAGATGATCCACGACAGACCTCATGGCAAGCCCGGATAACCTCTGGAGCTTGTCCCACTCGGCCATTTGTTCGTTCAATAGCAGCGGAAGCTTTGGAGCACTGAACTGCGACCAGAACAATCATTCTGCCTCTTGATCTTTCTGATCCTTGAAATATTCAGTCGCCTCAGCAGCACTCTTGGGCAAGTCCAAGTATGCATCCTCAGCACTCCATAATTGATCCAGAGGGGCATACTTCGGATCTTCGAACTTCGTCCGCAACAGAAAAGGATTCCCAGCCGTGATATCTCCGGCCAGACGAAGCTCCTACTTTGCCGCTCTGATTTCAGAGCAAGTCTCCTTAGCTGCTTCCAAGGCCTTATTCAGGTCAGCCGCTTTCACTTGATTTTCCTTTTTAAGGAGCCCATAACGGTAGGTGGCATCCTTAAGCTCAACAACCATCTTGGCTATTTTTTTCTTCGCCTTGGCGATGAGCAGCCTGTTCGGCTCTCAACTCCTCGGACGCCTTTAGGGAAGCCGCATCAATTCTCCTGGCTCGTTCCTTGGCTAGGGCAAGCTCGGCCCTAAGGGTCTCCACAGCAGCAGCTCCATCTGTAGTCACAGCATATTATAGATACTAGCATCATGCTCCTCTTAATATTTGCTGACAAAACCAAAAATACTTACCCTCGGCCTCGTCAAGCCGCTTGTTCACAAGCACGATATCGGCATCCGCCACGTGAAGCTGCCGCTTTAGTTCAGCAAAATCAGCAGTCCGGTCAGCCGCCGGACCCTTAGCCGCCTGCACATAAAAGTTGTGCGGTCATTACCTGGGATTATGATCCTCTGCTTGCCACCTTTGGATGGCAACCAAAGTCTCAGGGGATATTGTCTACACAGAGCACACATAGCATGTGCCGTACAATTGAAAATATGCATATTAGTTTATGTACCTCAAAGCCTTTAAGCAGGCTCATAAAAGCTTCATCCAATCCGCTTTTGGCGGACGAAATCCTCTCAAACACCGTACCCATTAGGGTACGATGCGCCTATGGGATAGCCGCTTGCTCTAGAAGACCCGTCAGTGTGTCTGGTGGCGTGTCGGACAACCCCAGACTCTTCCTACTGCTCTCCTTGGGAGCCGAATACTCCGGGCTTCGGGGGGCCAAAGTATTAACTCCTGGCTTTAGCAGATCAGGAGAAATCCTCCGTGATTACACCTCGGGGTCGTCCGCCCCATGGGGCAGGGAGGCAAGGGGAGGCGTTTCTCTCTCCATCATCTCCGGGAGAAGATCCCCCGACGACAAGCTCTGTTGAGAAGGGTTACGAGCCAGACTGCAAGATAGATCTCGGTCATTATACTCAGAGTTAAAACATGATATATTTACTGAAGTGCTTTTGATTCACTTACGGCTCGGTAGAGGGCTGGCCCTCTTGCGGGTGCTGCACGGTAAGGATGCCCTCTGGGGAAGGGCCCCTTGGCGAGGGTTTCCTCACTCGTTTGGAAGCCTCCGCCTCCAATTCTTCCGAGGCGGCCCTTTTCTCCCCGTGGGGGGAGGGGATTTTCGATTCACCTCCCCGATTACCCTCCTTCTTGGAGACATCAATTCCACTGGTCTGGATGTATAATGCATGAAGCCCGCTTTCGGCTTCTCTATCCCTCCCCTCATCTTCTTATTGATGGCACCTGATACGGTGCGTGCTCAAGCATCCTGGTTAATAAGGGATCCGGTGAGCTTTTGGGAAGAGGGGACGAACACCTGATCCTCTCTGCCTTCCTCAGCCATTCCTGGCCAAGGGTAGTTTTCAGAATAATATTGTGATAAAACATAAAAACAATGTGTTCGGGTGTGGAAATCCTTACTTGGGTATCCGGACGATTGCAGTTCAGACCCACGTCTTCGGTCGTATCCAGATACTTTATTCATGATCCGAAGAATAACCGATACATGCCTTCGAGCGTCATGCCGAAGAAGTGCTAAATAGTTCACGGTCCTTCCGGGTTGAGATCCCACATCCGGAGAGGTCGACGTTTGCACGGCAGTACCCGATGGACTAGCATTACTTGCATTACCTTGACTAGACTGACATCCCTCTTAAGAAGATCCTGAATGCGGCTTTGCAATGTCGGTACATCATTAGCAGCCCCAGTCCAGTCCCTTGTTGACCCATGATGCCAGCTGAGGCGGAGGGCCCGAGCGGAAGGCGGGGTCGGCCGCCCACTTTGTGCCTCATGGAGCGGTGATGTAGAACCACTCCTGTTGCCATAAGTCAGATACCTCCGGGAAGGAACCCTTGGGCCATGGGGTCTCGACGCCTTTGCCTATCATAGCACCTCTGCACTCCGTGTGTCGCCCGTCAATCATCTTCGGATTCACATTAAAGGTCTTGAGCCATAAACTGAAGTGTGGGGTAACATGGAGGAGGGCTTCACACATGACGATAAATGACAAGATGTGAAGGATGGAATCCGGAGCCAGATCGTGAAAATCTAGCTCGTAATAGAACATGAGCCCTCTAACAAAGGGATCAAGACTAAGGCATGGACCTCAGAGGAAGTGGGAAACAAATACAACACACTCGTTGGGTTTGGGAGTGGGGATGACCTGCCCTTGAGCGGACAGCCTATGCAAGATGTCTACGGTCAGATAACTGGCCTCCCTGAGCTTCTTTATGTCCTCCGTAACGGAGGACGCCATCCACCGGCCTTGAAGGCTGGATCCGGACATGATTGAAGGTCCGAAGTGCTTAAGCCTGAGCCTTGGGTGTTGGAACTCGAGGTGGAGGAGGTGGAGGATCTAGCGTGGGTATAGAAAGATAAGACCTTGTCCCCTTTATAAAGGTGGTTAATATCAAGCGTCCCCCACATGACCGTTTGGGACTTGCCTAAATCAAGGAGTCATATTAACAAACACGGTTGGGTTACCCACACCCGTATTGATGATAATCCCGCAATAAGGGGACATGATCTCTGCTTCGACAAGACGTGCCAAGGAAACCGCGTCACAATATGTGCAGTAGATGGTTGGGAAAAACGGTTCGAATAATGACCGGGCCATGGCGTGATGTCACTCTACAGAAGTTGTCAGCAGATTTGATTTGTGGAATATTGTTCTCTCTACGGTAGTATGTGGAATTTGTTTTGCAGAGCCGAACACGACTCTCATGTTTAAAATCTTCTATGGAGTATTCAGAGGAGGAACCCGCCTTGCAATGCCGAAGACAATCTGCACGCCGGACTCATTGTCATTGAAGCCTGGTTCAGGGGCAACTAAGGGAGTCCTATATTAGGGAGTATCCGGATAGCCGGACTATATACTTTGGCCAGACTGTTGGACTATAAGGATACAAGATTGAAGACTTTGTCCCGTGTCCGGATGGGATTCTACTTTGCATGGAAGGCAAGCTTGGCGATTCGTATATGTAGATATCCTTTTCTGTAACCGACTCTGTGTAAACCAAGCCCCCTCTGGTGTCTATATAAACCGGAGGGTTTAGTACGTAGGACGAGAACAACAATCATTATCATAGGCTAGCTTCTAGGGTTTAGCCTCTACGATCTCGAGGTAGATCAAGTCTTGTAATACTCATATCATCAAGATCAATCAAGCAAGAAGTAGGGTATTACCTCCATCGAGAGGGCCCAAACCTGGGTAAACATTGTGTCCCTAGCCTCCTGTTACCATTAGCCTTAGACGCACGGTTCAGGACCCCCTACCCGAGATCCCCGGTTTTGACACCGACAGCCACCTCTTCTCAGGTTGGCACGAGTGAGTCCTTTGTTTTACCTTGCTCTGCTCCTTTCTTTTTCTTCTTTTGATTTTCCCCTACCTTACTCCCTCTTTTGGCATCCAGACCCCCCTCCGGTGGACCAGGAGGATCCCGACACCATCATCAAGGAGGTCGCTGCTGACGCCGTGGCTGAGGCTGACAAAGTCACCGCCAAGGAGGAGGCCGGCAAGGGCGCTGCCGAGGAGGAGGCTGGCAAGGCCGCTGCCGAGGACGAGGTGGTTGACGACCAACCATCCTCGTCTGCTGCCTCCAGCTCAGGCAGGTACCTAAAGGTGAGTAACGACTTGTTCGTCCACCTCCCAGGGACGGTGAGCACCAGGGCGCTGGCAGAGGGGGAGGTATTCGACGACGAGGTGCTCGCCGCCGCCGGGATCGAGGTCTTCAGTAGCCGAGCACCGGTGATGGAGGCGCCCAGGAGGAGCAGCTTCTCCGGGCCATGGGGGCCAGCTTCTGGAAGCTCCAGGCGCTCCATCGTGCCCGCCTGGACAAGGCAAAGTCCGGGGAGGCGGTGGCAGGCCAGGCAGAGGCAGACGTCGAGAAGCGCATCGCTGATGCGCAGGCATGGTTCCACCAGGCCCACGAGGAGCTTAGGGCCGCCCAAGCCCAGCCGGCGCAGCGTGAGCTGGAGCTCCTCCTGAATCAGGCCGACATCGAGAAAGCCCGGGAGGAGGCGAGGGAGGAGGCCTCCAAGGCCGAGGCCACATAGTCCCAGCATGAGGCCGAGCTGAACTCCCAAGAGGAGGACCTCGCCGCCCGTGAGGCGAAGCTTGCCGCCGCACGTCGCGGCAAGGACGAGGAGGTCGAGAAGCTTGCCGCGCCGCGGACCCAAGAGCTGGAGCACAAGCACAGAGAAGCGCCCAATGCCCAGGCTCTAGCCCACGACAACAAGGTGAAGGAGTTGGGGGTGGAGCGAGACGGCCTGAAGGTCAGGGTCGATCAGCTGGTGAAGGAGAGAGACTCGGCTTGCTGCGCCTTGACGATGACGCGGGACGAAAACCTTGCCAAGGCCAAGCATCTCTCCCACGCCAACGGCTCCATCGAGGACCTGAAGCTGAATCTGGAGGATCTTGAGAAGACGCTCACGGAGGCCAAGGCCCGGGAAGGAGCCCTGACCAAGAGCCTGGCGGAGGAGAAGCAGCTGCGGCAGAAGGATGCCGCCAACCACGCAGATTTCATGAAGGGCGAGCACATCTGGATCAGCCGCCTCGTTGACGTCACCAATAGGATCACCAAGCAGCTGGCCGACATGAAGATGCCGGAGGTGAGGTACGCCCCAAAACCGGGCACGAGCCCCAACACCAAGCTTACCTTGTTCTTCGAGGGTGTTCTTGGAGCCCTGGAACAACTTGACTCCAACCGGGCGAGGTCCCTGGCCAATGAGGCCTGGATACTTTGCCAGGGCGCTATGACCAAGGTCCTCACCAAGCTGGCGTACTGGAACCTCGACCACGACTTTGACCCCACGTTGGATAGCTTGTCGGGCGATGCAGACCTCTCGGTGCTCAAGGAGCGGATCGAGCCCATCATCAACAGCATCGACGGAATTCAGAGGATAGAGGGTCATCGCCAGGATTAAGCACCCCATTTCTTGCTGCCACTACGGGTTCACTACGAAGACAATTCATATCTTTAGTTAGAACCGCAGCAACAATTGATGTACTATAACTCTGTAGTGTTTTAAATTTGATGCATGTTATTCCCCTGCTCAACCCTTCCTTGTATGTCCACCCTATGCCAATTGGGCAGGCTTGCCGGTGCGTGAACCCAGACCTCAATGCCTTGAAGGACAGATCCTTTGGTGGCCGGTAGGGTGTGCCTACTACTGTGCGAGCCACCTTGTCATTCTCAGCGTGGCCGCTCGAATTGTCGAGCGGACTCGAGACAGAGCGAGAGCGTTGCCAATAGCGGAAGGCCACCCTGCCGTTCTTGACGCAGCCGCTCGATCTGTTGAGCGGACTCGAAAGAGACCAAGGGCGTTGCCAATAATGGAAGGGCCCCACTGCGTGCAGGTTTCTCCTATGAAGGAAAGATCTCCGAGGAGGACAACCTTATATAAAAAGTAAATACTCAAAGTTTTGCATGACTTAGCTTTTTTTTGCCGTCGCGTGAATGCTTGTTCCATCCGCTGACGGGGGCGCTCGCCTGATCGCCTTCTTCCTTGGAAGCCATGGAGATGAGGAGCTGCTCGACCAGCTGCTAAACCAGATTCTCACTACTGCGCCCCTACCTGGCGCGCCAAAGATGTGGTGGAAAATGATACCTATGGGATCACAAGAATCCCTACTACAGTTGCGGGGTGCTGGGTCGTGAGGAGAGCGGGATCAGCAGTCAGTATAAGCACGCGGGTCCTTTACCTAGGTTCGGGCCGCGGGGATGCGTAATACCCTAGTCCTGCCTTGATGTGTATATTTGTGTTCTTGAGGTTCTTGAACTAGCTACAATGAGCGTAACTTGTACAAAATTCTGAATCCTTCCCCTGGATGCCTTGGGCCTCCTTTTATAGGCAAGGGGGTCGCCATAGTGGCACACAGGAGGTGGCATCGGGGTACTATGGCTAAGCCTTTCGCTTGCCATTACGGGACAAGACGCATTTAATGCGCCTCTGATGTGTCCCCTCCACATTACCGCCGCCTCGCCCTGCCTTGACACGTGCCTGGGCCAGCCAGGCGGTCAGCGCCATGTAGGCTGGCACGCTGCTAAGGGGGCGTGGTGGTAGGGTCTTCACGAAGATTTGCATGCCACCACGTAGGCATGCACTGAGTTGGCGAGAAGCCTCATGCCGACATGCAGGCACCTGCCCAGCTGGTGGGCAGGCAGCTGCATGGGAGCTGTGGTAGAAGCTTGGCGGGTGCGGTCCTGGCTGTGGCCTCGCGGACGTCCTCTTCTGATTTGGAGTGTTTCTTGTCTTCACAAAGATTTGCATGCCATCACGGAGGCGCCTCCTGGGCCCAGGTCCCCACGTGGTTGGTGGTGTTTGGAAAAACTGGGGCTCAAGGTCCTTGCCGGGGCCGTGGAAGCCGCCCCGGGAAGGGTCTTGTCGGGGGAGTCCACCTCGCCCTCTTTCTCTTTGCATCTCTGTCTTGGCATTGCTTTGGCCATCTTGTGGCCTTGATTCTCTGTTTCTGCCCTCCTTAAGTGTGGCCATGGGCGCGGCTCTGACTGCTCCTGCACATATAAGGGGTACAAAATAGCGCCCCTATTTTGGTACACCGACAAGGAGATGTTCTCCCTCTTGTCCTTGCTCTTCATGGCGGTGATGGCCCCTCTGAGATCCTCCTCCATGGCCTCTGGTGATGATGGCCCCCTCCGGCAGGGTGCCGGAGAGGGGCTAAATTGATTTCTCATGGTTCTGGAGGCTTGCGATGGCGGAACTTCCGATCTCTCTTCTGTTTTGGGGTTTTTAGGATTTATAGGAAGGCTTGGCGTCAGTTTCATGTCAAGGGGGCCCACGGGGAGTCCACGAAATAGGGGTGCACCCTAGGGGGGCCCGCGCCCTCCACCCTCGTGCTGGCCTCGGGACTCCTCGCCGATAGCTTTTTGTTCAATTATTTTTTATATTTTCCAAAAATATTCTTCGTTGATTTTCAGCGCATTCCGAGAACTTTTATTTCTGCATAGAAACAACACCACGGTAGTTCTACTGAAAACATCGTCAGTCTGGGTTAGTTCTAATCAAATCATATGAAAATCATGTAAAAATATTAGAAACATGGCATGAATACTTCATAAATTGTAGATACATTGGAGACGTATCACTTCACCACCACCGTCACCACGCTGTTGTGCTGCCGAAACTCATCACCACCTCGCTACACTTGCTGGATCAAGACAGCGAGGACGTCATCGAGCTGAACGTGTGCAGAACTCGGAGGTGCCGTACGTTTGGTACTTGATCGCTCGGAGCTAGAAGAAGTTCGAATACATCAACCACGTTGTCAAACACTTCCGCTTACGGTCTACGAGGGTACATAGATACACTCTCCCCCTCGCTATGTATCTCTTAGATAGATCTTACGTGAGCGTAAGATTATTTTTTTTTTGAAATTGCATGCTACATTCCCCAACAGTGGTATCAAAGCCAGGTCTATGCGTAGATGATATGCATGAGCAGAACACAAAGAGTTGTGGGCGGTGATTGCCATACTGCTTACCAGCAATGTCTTATTTTGATTTGGCGATATTGTTGGATGAACATGCCTAGACCAGCCTTACATGACCACATTCATGAGACAGGTTCCACTGACAGACATGCAACTAGTTTTTCTTAAAGGTGGTTGGCGGGTGTCTGTTTCTCCTACTTTAGTTGAATCGAATTTGACTGCGGTCGGTCTTTGTTGAAGGTTAAAACAAGAAACTTGATAAATCACCATTGTCATTTTTGTGCCGTAGGTAAGAACGGATCTTGCTAGAAGCCCGTAGCAGCCACGTAAAACTTGCAACAACAAAGTAGAGGACGTCTAACTTGTTTTTGTAGGGCATGCTTGTGATGTGATATGGTCAAGACATGATGTGATTATTGTATGAGATGATCATGTTTTGTAAAAGTTATCGGCAACCAGCAGGAGCCTTATGGTTGTCTCTTTATTGTATGAAATGCAAACGACATGTAATTGCTTTAATTTATCACTAAGGGTAGTGATAGTTGTAGAAGCAATAGTTGGCGAGAAGACCGCGACACAATGATGGAGATCAAGGTGTCGAGCCGGTAACAATGGAGATCATGACGATGCTTTGGAGATGGAGATCAAAAGCACAAGATGATGATGGCCATATCATGTCACATATTTTGATTGCATGTGATGTTTATTTTTATGCATCTTATTTCGCTTAGTATGATGGTAGCATTATAAGATGATCCCTTAACTAAAATTTCAAGGTATAAGTATTCTCGCTGACTATGCACCATTGTGACAGTTCTTCGTGCTGAGACACCACGTGATAATCGGGTGTGATAGGCTCTATGTTCACATACAATGGATGCAAGATACATTTGCACATGCAGAATACTCGGGTTAAACTTGACGAGCCTAGCATTTACAGACATGGCCTCAGAACACTAGAGACCGAAAGGTCGAACGTGAATCATATAGTAGATATGATCAAAATAGAGATGTTCACCACTGATGACTACTCCATATTACGTGATGATCGGACATGGTTTAGTTGATTTGGATCACGTATCATTTAGATGAGTTGAGGGATGTCTATCTAAGTGGGAGTTCTTATGTAATTTGATTAATTGAACTTAATTTATCATGAACTTAGTCCTGATAGTATTTGCAAATTATGTTGTAGATCAATAGCTAGCGTTGTAGCTCCCGTATGTTTTTTGACATGTTCCTAGAGAAAACCAAGTTGAAATATGATAGTAGCCATGATGTGGACTGGGTCCGTGACCTGAGGATTATCCTCATTGTTGCACAGAAGAATTATGTCCTTGATGCACCGCTAGGTGACAGACCTATTGCAAGAGCAGACGCAAACATTATGAACATTTGACAAGCTCGGTATGATGACTACTTGATAGTTTAGTGTGCCAAGCTTTAAGGCTTAGAATCGGGGCTTCAAAGACGTTTGGACGCCATGAAACATATGAGATGTTCCAAGAGTTGAAATTGGTGTTTCAGATTCATGCCCATGTCGAGAGGTATGAGACCTCTGACAAGTACTTTGCCTACAAGATGCAGGAGACACTACTAGGGAAAAGCCTGGCAGTAGCACTGGTTTTTGGCCTATCAGTAGCACGGGAAAGCGCGCTACTGATAAGGCGCTACAGCTAAAGCTTAGCAGTAACGCCTGCTGGCACGCACTACTGCTATATCTACTTAGTAGTAGCGCCTTCCCAACAAGCGCTACTGCTAATTACAAGTAGCGCTTTTGAGAACAATTGCTACTACTATTATTCCTAGTTCCTTTTTTTTATTTTAGGTCGTATTCATACACATGTATACAATTTTTCATACAGTAGCAATTTAGAGATTGTTTTAACATCATAATGAGTTATTAAATCACTAGGTGAAAGAACTTTGGATTAGTTTCAAGTGCATGGATCCAAAGTAACCAATGGTCACTTTGGATCCATCCATTTGAAACTAATCCGCGGTTCTTTAACCCAATGACATAATAACTTATCATCATCATCATCATAATAATATCATTAACAACTTATCATCATAATATATCATTGTCATATAACTCCTCATAATCATCTTTTTCGTCCATGATGAGACATCATATAACAACTTCGTCACTAGTTATAATAACAACTCCTCCTCATCATCATCATAGTACTCATAATCACTACTCCTACTCAGCATCACCATCAAGTCTAAGACATTGTAGTCATATATAATCAACACTAACTAATTGTTCTTAATACATAGGACCTACTCCTCTCTCCTAGCTAAAATACCATAAAACAGATAAACCGGTCCTTCACCATAATGGAGAATGGACATAAACCTATGTCCAACTTGTGGCTTGCGCACATTCATTTTATCTCCAATTATTTGCTTGTGCGCATTCATCACTTTGCTCCATTCTTTGATTTTGAGACTTCCATCATTTGAAGAAATCGAGTATGCAGTATGGTAAGCCTCCGAAGGAGTTGGTCGTAAGCTAACCATATGCATATCACCTTCGGTACATATCATGTCAGGCATAACTTGCTTCGGGAGCCTCTGTTCAAAACCGAAATAGTAACATATATAGTTAGCAATGTAGTTTACTTAAGAATAATGTATGCAATGAAGTTACCATCATTAACAAAATCTTACCAAGTTTTTGGCAATGAAGTTACCATCAAGCAATTTATGGACTAGTGGCACGTATCTAGTATAATTTGGGCTGATAGAGTGACTGGTTTTGAAGGCTTCAACATCTTCTTTGAATGAGACAAGATAACCTTTCTCTTCACAATTAAGCTTGGAGTCATAGTTGTAGTATGTGTTGTCTACTACCTTCCGAGTATTTCTTGAAGATAAGAAATAAGCTGACAATTATAAATAAATAAGTTTAGTACGGACGAACAGCAAATATTTTTTAAATTAACAACATAAATTACTGAACTTAACAAATTAGTTTGACAAACTCACATCTAGGTAAAACTGGAGGCATATCCACATCCACCCAGATGTCGATATTATCATCACCACATAATCTTCGGGACGGATATCAAATCTTATTCGCATTCCCTCGTCAAATCCATATGCCTTGCAGACAGCTTCCCAATTAGAGCAACCGAAATGGGAGCGATCGACCGCATTGTAGAACTTAACCAGTAACTCATAACCATGTTTAGTTCTTAAGTGAGCCCTCCTCGTCTCCACATTCTCAAAGTCATCTAAACCAAAACCAAGATTCTCCAATACATATGGTCTAGAATGGCACGGGATGTACTAGTCCAATTGAAAAAAATCCATAAATAACACGTTGAACAAAATAAGCACAAGTGATGATATTTATTACAATGAAATGCTTGTCTTGCGTACCGTACAAACATCGAAGGTCTCTTCCAGCTTCATGGTGAAAAACCTATCATTTTGCAGGTGAGGAAACCTGTCGCACACACCACGGTCATCATAGCTGTACCCGCACTCCATGATCCCATCGTCATCAGACATCTCCTGTGTTCAAAATTCAAAGATTATAACTCAACGGCAAAACCCAAAAAATCCGGCATGACCTTTGCTAAAAAAAGACATATCGAGCGCCTAAAATTAGCCGGAACAGAAATTAATCAACACTCCGGCAAAACATAGGCCACTTATCGATGGTCATTGCATTTCAATGGTTCAAAATATGAAGAAAAACATTTGAAAATATCTTTATATATATATATATATAATCCTAACACTAAATAAACTAGTTTTATTAACTACTTACTACATAAACTAGTTTTATTAACTACTTACTAAATAAACTAATTCTATTAAGCACTTACTATAAATAAACTAGTTCTATTAAGCACTTACCAAATAAACTAGTTCTATTAAGTACATAATATAAACAAACTAGTTATATTAATCACTTACTAAATATACTATTTTCTATTAAACACTTGCTAAAAACTCTACTACCCTAGTTCTACCCTAAATTTTCTTACTTCTATTTTATTCAAAACACCTACAATTTGCAAGAACAAAGACAAGGGAGGGAGGGAGGAGAGAGGAGGGGGAGGGGCAATCGGATGAGGAGGGGGAGGGGCCGGCCGGAGGAGGAGGAGGGAGGGGCGGTGGGAGGAGGAGGAGGGAGGGGCGGTGGAAGGAGGGCTGCCGGCAAAGGAGGGAGGAGGGGGCAGCCGCAGGAGGAGGGAGGAGGGCACGGTGGGAGGAGGAGGGGCGGAAGGAGGGAGTACCTTGGTGGCGGACGGACGACGGCAGCGGCGGTGACAGACGACGGCGGTTATCGGCGCGAGCGAGAGTGTGGGGTAGAGTGAGTGAGAGAAAGGGGTCGGCCGCATGCCTGGGGATAAGGTAGGGTTAGTAGTAGCGCAGGTAGCAAAACACGCTGCAGCTAATGAGAATAGCAGTAGCGTTGCACTGGGATGGACGCTACTACTAAGTTGGACTAGCAGTAGTGCTTTGCAACTAAAAGCGCTACTGCTAAGTTGTCTGTCAATGCAAAAATACATTAGCCCATTAATGATCTTTTTGTGTACAATCTGAATTGTCAATATGAGTCCTCTATGGTAGGAACCAGAGAAGACTCATATTGCGGCCACAAATTCTACACATAGAGTTCAGTGAAGGCCAACTGGTTATGATAGTTTGAGGAGTAACATATTTAAGGTGGTAAACACCCTGTTCATGGAGCGAGGCTGGACTAAACTTGTGGGCTGAACTTAGCAGTTGCGAGTTTGAAAGAAGTGTGCTGCTGCTAACATCTGTAGCAGTAGCGCGGTCCGTTATAGGGTGCTACTACAATAACTAGCTGGACGGCCAGGTCATGGCAATTAGAGCAGTAGCGAGGTTTGTGGGAATGCACTACTGCTACTTTTCTTTCAGCTGCGTGTTTTCCTGGAGCACGCTACAGCTAAATAGCAGTAGCGTTGTATTTTGAAGATCGTTGCTAGTAAGATTCTGTGTATAAGGTTTTCCCTAGTAGTGAGAATAGCTCAGCCAGTGAGCATGTGCTCAGAATGTCTGGGTACTACAATCGCTTGAATCAAGTGGGAGTTAATCTTCCAGATAAGATAGTGATTGACAGAGTTCTCTAGTCACTATCACTAAGCTACTAGAACTTCGTGATGAAATATAATATGCAAGGGATGACAAAAATGATTCCCGAATTTTTCGCGATACGAAATCGGCGAAGGTAGAAATCAAGAAAAAGCATCAAGTATTGATGGTTAACAAGACCACTAGTTTCAAGAAAAGGGGCAAGGGAAAGAAAGGGAACTTCAAGAAGAATGAAAAGCAAGTTGTCACTCCCGTGAAGAAGCCCAAAGCTGGACCTAAACCTGAAATTGAATGCTTCTACTGCAAAGGAAATGGTCACTGGAAGCGGAACTACCCCAATTATTTGGCGGATAAGAAGGATGGCAAAGTGAACAAAGGTATATTTGATATACATGTTATTAATGTGTACCTTACTAGTGCTTGTAGTAGCCCCTAGGTATTTGATACCTGTTCGGTTGCTAAGATTAGTAACTCGAAACAGGAGTTGCAGAATAAATGGAGACTAGTTGAGGGTGAAGTGAGGATGTGTGTTGGAAGTGGTTCCAAGATTGATATGATCATCATCGCACACTCCATATACTTTCGGGGTTAGTGTTGAACCTAAATAAATGTTATTTGGTGTTTGCGTTGAGCATGAACAAGATATGATTGTGTTTATTGCAATAGGGTTATTCATTTAAGACATAGAATAATTTATATCCCGTTTATTTGAATAAAACCTTCTATGGTCATACACCCAATGTTAATGGTTTATTGAATCTCGATCTTATTCATACACACATTCATAATATTGATACCAAAAGATGCAACATTCATAACGATAGTGCAACATACTTGTGGCACTGCCGTTTAGGTCATATTGGTGTAAAGCACATGAAGAAACTCCATGCAGATGGGCTTTTAGAATCACTTGATTATGAATCATTTGATACTTGTGAACCATGCCTCATGGGCAAGACGACTAAAACTCCGTTCTCCAGAACAATGGAGCGAGCCAATGACTTATTGGAAATAATACATACCAATGTGTGCGGGCCGATGAGTGTTGAGGCACGCAGTGGGTATCGTTATTTTCTAACCTTCACATAGGATTTGAGCAGATATGGGTATATCTACTTAATGAAACACAAGTAAAGCTTTGGAAATAATACATAGATCCTGCTATATAATCATAATTGGATCCATATATGAGAACAAAGTGTGGACTTTGGTGGACTTGCCCGATGATCGGCAAGCCATAGAGAATAAATGGATCTTCAAGAAGAAGACTGACGCTGATGCTAATGTTACTGTCTATAAAGCTCGACTTGTTGCAAAAGGTTTTCGACAAGTTCAAGGAGTTGACTACAATGAGACTATGGGTGTTAATCACATAGATCCTGACATAGATCCTGCTACATAATCATAATTGGAAATATTACATATTGAACGTGGGAGAAATTAGCTAGAGTAGCTCCATGTAGAGCATTGTAGACATAGAAATTTGTAGAATACATACAGATCTGAATGTGGCAGACCCATTGACTAAACTTCTCTCACAAGTAAAACATGATCACACCTTAGTACTCTTTGGGTGTTAATCACATAGCAATTTGAACTAGATTATTGACTCTAGTAAACCTTTTGGGTGTTGGTCACATGGCAATGTGAACTATGGGTGTTAATCACATAAAGATGTGATCTATTGGTGTTAAATCACATGGCGATGTGAACTAGATTATTGACTCCAGTGCAAGTGGGAGACTGAAGGAAATATGCCCTAGAGGCAATAATAAAGTTTATTTATATTTCCTTATATCATGTTGTCACATCCCTAGTTCTGACAATGCCTAGGGCATGCATTAGAGTGTTGCATCATGTTTAAATTCCAAAGAAATTTGAAATGGGGATTGACTAAGCCCTAGCACCAAATGAATTCAACTAGGGTCAAAATAAAACCTTTTTCATTGAACTCAAAATGTCCTCTAAAAATGTTCAACATTTCTGGTTTGAGGTGGAAGCATCTACCAAAAATGGTTTATATTTTTGCAGGACATATTTGGTCACTGAATTAAATCATATAGTATTTGCATTTGGGCATTTAAATGCTATTAAATATTTCAAATGCTCAAATAATCCCAAACTAAAATGTTCCATGTTGGATATATTCTATACAGTGGGCAGGTGCAGTTTGGTGATTTTTGAAAGTGCTTAGCTATTTTTAATAAAGCCTAGAACAAATAACAGAATAGAAAAAGGAAATAGAAAGAGAGAGAGAGCTACCTGGCGCCTACCTGTGCGGCCTGCTGCTGAAGCCGGCCCAGCCCATCTCCACTCCCCCCCTGTCGTCTTCCTCGTGCCAGTAGGCAGCGCGCGTGGCCGACGCACGCCGGCACACGCTCGGCCACCTCCTGCCTCCCTGCTTGCCTCCGCTACTCCCTGGAGACGCCACGCAGCCCCCTGGTCCCTCTCGCTCACTCCCTCGAGCTCATCCCCTTCCCTGGCTCTCTTCCTCGCACGCACCGAACGCAGCCGTCGCCGCCGCTTGCTGCTGCCGCGGCCACCGCCCCCCCCCCCCCCCCTCGCTTCTCTGACCAGCCACGAGCTCCGCCTCGACGCCGTAGAGCCGCACGCCAAAGCACGCGACCCCGGGAGGCCAGCAACGTCGCCATCGCCGTCGTCTTCCACCTCGGGCTCCGGCCACCATCACCGTTGATCCGCCGCTCGCAGGACGTCCCCGAGCCCACTAGCCTGCTCTGCGAGTTCACCGTGAGCACCAGAATCTTTCCCCTCTCTCCCCTGCCTCGTTTGCATCGTGTAGCTATCGAATCCGTCAGAGCCGAGAGCTGTCCGCCGCCGGCCATGTTGCCGTCGTGGCCACCGCCACCTAGAGCTGCAACGGAGCATGTCACCGTGCTCAGGGCACTCCCAGGGGCACGCAGCACCCACCAGTTCCTCCCATAGTGCACCGTAGCGTCGAATCGGTCGGTGCCCGAACTCCGGCCGCCGCGGAAGCGGACACCGCCGTCGTTTTAGGTCGTCTCCGGCGACCCCTCTAGCACCAGCCGATGCGGACGAGGCCCAGGGTTCCAACGGTGCCACCAGCGCCCCAAACCGTGGCCCGTGCTGCGTTTCCGGACCGCGCCGCCGTCTCGGGCCTCGCCGGCGTCATGTCGCCGGTGGGGTTGACCCATCTGACCATGTGGGCCCAGTTTGACCCCAGGGTCACTAACACGTGGGCCATGCCCCTATTTACTTTAAGTGTGAGTTTACTTAGCACTAATTAACGCTGACAAGTGGGCCCAGGCCCTAATTAATCTAGGTTAGTGCTAACCTAACGCTAACTAACTCTGTTAGTTAGTAGTTACACTGACATGTGGGTCCCAGCCGTCAGGTTTGACCTGGGCTGGCGCTTTTGACTTGGTGACGTCACCCTGACGCAAAGCTGACGCAGTAATTGCTTTCTGGATTTAAACTAATTCAGGAAATTCCAGAAAATAGCTAAAACTTCAATAAATCATAGAAATTCAACCGTAACTCCAAATAAAATAAATTATATATGAAAAATTATCAGAAAAATTCAAGGAATCCATCTGTACCATTTTCATGCATGTTAGAACAACTTATAGCTGCTGTTTAGCACAAATCATATAAAGGGCATTTAAATAATCATATATGGAGTTGGAATTTGAATCTTGGATTCAAACCAACTTCATTTAACTTTGTTGCTAGCTGCATTAGCTTAAAACACCAGCATGTTGCCATGTCATAGCATGCATCATATTGTGCACTGCATTGATCGTGTTTCTTCAGTGTTGCCGGTGTTGTTCCCCCTCGGTAGACGCTGTACCGATGATATAATCGTTGACACTGATGGAGACTCAATGTTATCTTCAGAAGTGCCAGGCAAGCAAAACCCCCTTGTTCATTCCGATACAATCCCACTCTCTCGCTCCTGCTCTCTTTTACTGCATTAGGACAACAACGATTCAACTGTTACTTGCTGCGGTAGCTGAACCCCTTTATCCTTTGCATGACCTGTCATTCCACAGTAAATAGATGAAACCCACTAGCATGAGTAGGAGTTGTTTGAGCCCTGTTGTGCCTACTCATTAATGCTTGTTTGTCATGCCTGCTACTGCTTAGAGTTGAGTCAGGTCTGATTCATCGGGGGTGAATCAGGTGCGTGTGAACATGTCCTACTGTGTGTGAGCTAAGTGTGTGAACACGATTTGGTAAAGGTAGCGGTGAGAGGCCATGTAGGAGTACATGGTGGGTTGTCTCATTGCGGCCGTCCTCAGGAACTGAGTTCTGTGTTTGTGATCCATGATTCAGCTACTACCACGCATTGGGCCCGAAACCAATGGACCCTCTCGGCTTCTTAATCACCCTTGTCCTCTGTCCAGGAGTTGCAAGTAGTTTCTGGTGTTTGTAGTATGCAGGAGGCCGTGCGCAGCGCTGACCGTAGGGGTGGGCTGTGATGCGGTAGGCACGTGGCCGGGTAAACCGGGCGCCCGTTTGGTGTCACGGAACCCTGTTCACATCGTTTGGGGCTGTGAGCGAAACTTCGGCCGGATCTCCTCATGGATGGAACCCAAATAGGCGATAAACCTGGACTAGGGACTTGAGTGTTTAGGTAGGTCGTGGCCGACACCCTCGTTGGGCTTCCGCTTGAAGGTTGCCGAGTACATGTCGTGTAAACGGCGGTAAGTGGTGAGAGCGTGTGTGAAGAAGTACACCCCTGCAGGGTTAACATCATCTATTCGAATAGCCGTGTCCGCGGTAAAGGACTTCTGGGTTGCCTATAACAGTTCATAGACAAGTGAAAGTGGATACTCTAAAATACGCAAGATAAGTGTGAGTGCTATGGATGGCGTTCTCGTAGGGAGACGGGAGCGGATCCATAGTGGTGTATTGATATGGTGAATATGTGGACTCGTGTGCGCCACCTCAAAAGAGTTACTTGCAGTCGTAGTTTAGGATAGCCACCGAGTCAAAGCTGGCTTGCTGCAGTTAAACCCCACCATCCCCTTTATTGATAATGATGCATATGTAGTTAGTTCTGATGTAAGTCTTGCTGGGTACATTTGTACTCACGTTTGCCTATTTTATGTTTTTTGCAGAGAGACCTCGGTCTCGCTAGTAGTTCCGCGTGGACTTCGACGTTTAGCTTGATACCTCAGCTACGATCTTGTGCCCTCGTCAGGATCTGGTTGATAGTCAGGCTTCTAAGCCTTTTTCATTTGTAGATGTCTGTACTCAGACATGCTAGCTTCCGCATGTGTTTGATTTGTATGCTCTGAATGTTGGGTCATGAGACCCCTGTTTGTAATATCTCGCTCCTCAGAGCCTAATGAATAAATACTTGAGTCGTAGAGTCGTGTTGTGATGCCATGTTGTATTTGCACATATCGAGCATATTGTGTGTATGTTATTGAAATGCTTGGTATGTGTGGGATCTGACTATCTAGTCGTTTATCCTTAGTAGCCCTCTTACCGGGAAATGTCTCCTAGTGTTTCCACCGAGCCATGGTAGCTTGCTACTGCTCCGGAACACTTAGGCTGTCCGGCATGTGTCCTTCTTCGTTCCTGTGTCTGTCCCCTCGGGGAAATGTCACGCGATGAATACCGGAGTCCTGCTAGCCTAGTGCTACAGCCCGGAACTCACTCGCTGATGACCGACACGTTCGATGCTGGGTCATGGATGCCTGTCCCTGTAAGTCTGTGCCACTTTGGGTTTACGACTAGCCATGTCAGCCCGGGCTCCTTATCATATGGATGCTAGCGACACTATCATATACGTGTGCCAAAAGGCGCAAACGGTCCCGGGCAAAGGTAAGATGTCACCCGTGGGGATACCGTGCGTGAGGCCGCAAAGTGATATGAGGTGTTACATGCTAGATCGATGTGGCATTGAGTCAGGGTCCTGACAGCGTTGGTATCAGAGCTTGATTGCCTGTAGGATTACCAAGCCAAACTGGTCGAAGTTGTGTCTAGAAATGCTTTAGTTATATGTAGGGGAATTGATTGTGGGTTGGAACGTAAGGCTCTTTTTACTCCTTATACCTTATGCCCTTCTGATCTGAGTCAACCTCTTCTCTTCTACGGGGATTAAGAACTAGGCCTTCTCATCTATCTATCAGGATGACGTGCTACTAATCCATAGACTTATAGGATTGTTGGCTTCAAGCCCCAGTTCAGTTCCTACTATTTCCGTGTGTTGTTAGTTGATCTCAGAACCATGTTATTGTGATGTTGAGTGGTCATGCCACTATTTTGAAGGATGTCTCCAATCTTTTGAGCATTTACAGCCGTTATGCTGTCCGAGTCATTCCAGGTTTCTAAAACAATCTGATGCGCTTGCAAATCCTTTCCCTCTGGTGTTTATGTCCCTTTGGGCCAGGTTAATCACACTAATTGCTGAGTTGAGGTATTATTTTACCTCGACATATATGTTGGAGTTAATATTATGACCCTAGGTGTCTTAGGGGATCATCTAGTAATCTAGCTATGATTTGTGTCCCAGTGTGATGACTCTGGCCTTTATTCCCGAAAGCATCCCGTGATGCCACTTAGTAGTAGGTATTCTACTTCTGGGTTTTGAACCCGAGATTCACCCCACTTACTTCATGTTGATAGTGTTTGCTCATCCCTTTAGGTTATTAGTAACCTTGCGTTAGTCCTCGAGGTCCGTGGTATTTCCTTCTTCCAAATACCATGAACCATTTAGGTAGAAGTTATCTGAACCAAAGGATCACAACAAAAGTGCTCGATGAGTTCTCGATCCCATATTGCGAATCTGCCAGTTCTACCCTTTCCGCATGGGTTATCCGGAAGAAATGTCGAGCTTCGCTCGACATACTAATCTATGCATCCACAACTTAGAAAGTTATATGTTCCTTTGAGTTGTTCTCTTTAGTTGTGTCCTGACCCTCGTCTGTCAATTGATAGTCAAGAGTATGTGTGCATTCGTTCATCGGTGCCTATTATTCTTATGGTCCGTCAAGCCATTCTATTCCGGAATGACTAGGAGAAACAAACTCCAGTACCTCATCCATATCCAGGATTGGGTCAAAGAAGTTGCGCTCCGCAGATCAAATTGCTAATCTAGCTTTTGCTCTGTAATACCTTGAAGTATTGCCCTCTTTATGTCAGGACTGTCATGAGAATTGCACCATTTCTCACAAATTCTTGACATAGAGATACTTCTCGCTATCATTTTTCGTTCCTCGGCCCCGTGTTATTGTAACCGGAATGCCGACAAGGGAATCGTGGTGTGTGAAATCAATACTGCTGGCAACTCCGTTGCTTGGTAGTTAAATGGACGATAACCTCATTCTTAGTGTGTTGATTATTGAATCGTCACCCTAAGACTGATTGTGCTACCTAGTCTCTATTTCTGGTGCACTTTTCGATCAATGAGTTAGGATTTTGTCAAACCCTTGCTCTATTGATCATATCGTCTTGCCCTGAAAAGCAAGATTGCTCTCGAGCTTAGTAACATACCGGTGGTTCGTGATTTTCCGAATATCTTCTCGGAAGTATTACCAGGTTGTCACCTGGCCGCTATGTTGAGTTCGTGATCAAGTTGGTTTTCTTATAAATCACCCCTTCTCCAAGAATCTGTGTTGTATACCCCTGAGCTAGTTGGTTAAGCTAAACAACAACTTGGAGAGTTGGAAGATAAAAGCTTGTCCGATTTAGTTCATTTTAAGGGATATCTTGTATGTGTGTTGAAGAAAGATGATATCTTTATTGGTTGATCCTCGTGATCAGTTGGTGGACCTTTTATCTTGCCAAGACCTTGATTTGAGTATGGGCTATCCTCAAATCAAGTCAGAACCAACGATGTTCATAATGTTGTCTTACTCGTGGATTTTCCTCGAGCATACATATTATATCTTTTGGGTCTGACCAATACTATCACCTTGTTCACATAATTATGGAATTCCATCTCCGTAGGAATCTGGATGAATTGTTGTTGAGTCCATCGACAACATCCTTGTCTTCTCCATAATTTTGTTAAACATTAAGCTAGTGTTGGAAACTTTTGAAGGCATTTCTTCATGCTAGCTCATGAAGCATATGTTCGAATGAAAGAAGTGACTTCCTCTAATTCATGTGCATTTTATGTAAGTTGCCGCCGTGAGTTCAATAAAGTCAATGTTGCTTCCTTGGAATCATTCCAAATCAGTCATGCAAACGTGTGAAGTATTCTGTGGTCTGATAGACTGATCATCTTCATTCTATATGTATTCCTAGCACACCAAGCCACTGATTGATTTGTTCAAGGATAATAGGTTCTACATGCTAGTCCTGAAGGTACCAGACGGATTTGTACAAGATTTCGTTATCCTCAATGATGGTTCCCCTCCTGAACTCGGTAGTGTTTTATTGTAAGACTACCATGGGATCATGTCTGTCTAGGACAACGTGTTCACATGTTTGTAGCAGAACTGGCTCATGTTTTGGAGCTTGCTATCGTAGTTCATCCCCTGAGAATCACGCAACGACTTCTCATCGGTTTGTGTTGTAAACTTTCATTTTTCTTTCTAGACTCGATGAGTCTAGATTATTCTGGCACCAACCAGATCTGAATTTCAGGCAGATATGATGGTTGGAACGTTTTCACAAGAATTATAATATTGGTCTCTTTGTAACCCGGTAAAGTGGATGCGTGTCCAACACACCCAGCCGGAAGACCTGTTGTTGTAATATCTTGATTGAAGAAGTTGGCCACCTCTTCATAAGGACTTCCTAGGAATTATTCCCTATTTGTGTGCCTTGTGACTTTTGTGTTCTGAAGTCCGACCTTTACTTGATGTTCTAGGTACCAGACCATTTCAATGAATAGGATACGCTAGTACATCAAGGAGAACATTAGAAGCGGAGTGCTAAATGTCTCTCGGTCGATCATCCAGATTTAGTTCCCTTGGCCCCGCTAAGGTGAAATCTGAGAAGGTGTTATCTTCCTATGCATCTGCATCATCCATCATTATCCATCATGGTAGTATGTTGTGTTGCCAGGATCCTTGACACGGAGATTGGTAAACCTTGATGAATATGGTAATGCTCAAGTTCTTGAGAGCACGCACAAGCATTAGGTGCTATCCTAGTTACTAACCGGGATTGTTCTCAGTTTCCTCGGTTATGCTATAACCATTTCAATAGTGGAATCACTCTCTGCTGTTGGGTTTCTCCCCAGTTACCAGAATCATTCCTAGCATTTGCATTTTGTTCCCAGCTTGCACCGCCAATGTGCCATTCTACCATGGGTCCCTCCCACTTCCGGTGGTAAGCAAAATCATCTATGACATTGTCTTCAACAAGGTAATCCACATCATCCATTCTGGTTCGAGTATGCCATTCTACCAAACCCCTCCAAACGATCGCTCGAGATTTCCCTTAGGCTGGTATAAAGAGTTTCAATGATCTCTGAATCAAAGGTAATTCTTTTTGCCACCTAAGGGGATATCTCTACGAGTCACCTTCCCTAAGGTGCCCCGTTATGGTATCATGGCAACTCAACACCTCGCCACGTTGACAACCGTTCACCACCGTCTTAAGCGTGAAAATTGTTGTCTACCTAGTGAACCTTCGTCATCTGCTACACCCCCTTCCTATGGGTGTGTGTTTCGTGTCTCAGCTCGTGAGATGTTTCTATGTCTCATTCCGTGAGTTAATCCTGAGTTGTTCGATCTTCGAAAAGATCAGTCCTTCTAGAGTCCCCTTCTCCTCTCATTGTCATGTTGGCTGGAGTTCTCAGAGCATCACGACGAGACAAAGATGGTGATCGAATCAACGTTCATTTGAAGTGCAACTTGGATCGTGAAGACTATTTTAGTTTGCGTTTCCCTTTTATCTTACCCTACGCTTGAATCTCGGGTCGAGATTCTCGTTTAGTGGGGGTGAGTTGTCACATCCCTAGTTCTGACAATGCCTAGGGCATGCATTAGAGTGTTGCATCATGTTTAAATTCCAAAGAAATTTGAAATGGGGATTGACTAAGCCCTAGCACCAAATGAATTCAACTAGGGTCAAAATAAAACCTTTTTCATTGAACTCAAAATGTCCTCTAAAAATGTTCAACATTTCTGGTTTGAGGTGGAAGCATCTACCAAAAATGGTTTATATTTTTGCAGGACATATTTGGTCACTGAATTAAATCATATAGTATTTGCATTTGGGCATTTAAATGCTATTAAATATTTCAAATGCTCAAATAATCCCAAACTAAAATGTTCCATGTTGGATATATTCTATACAGTGGGCAGGTGCAGTTTGGTGATTTTTGAAAGTGCTTAGCTATTTTTAATAAAGCCCAGAACAAATAACAGAATAGAAAAAGGAAATAGAAAGAGAGAGACAGAGCTACCTGGCGCCTACCTGTGCGGCCTGATGCTGAAGCCGGCCCAGCCCATCTCCACTCCCCCCCTGTCGTCTTCCTCGCGCCAGTAGGCAGCGCGCGTGGCCGACGCACGCCGGCACACGCTCGGCCACCTCCTGCCTCCCTGCTTGCCTCCGCTACTCCCTGGAGACGCCACGCAGCCCCCTGGTCCCTCTCGCTCACTCCCTCGAGCTCATCCCCTTCCCTGGCTCTCTTCGTCGCACGCACCGAACGCAGCCGTCGCCGTCGCTTGCTGCTGCCGCGGCCACCGCCCCCCCCCCTCGCTTCTCTGACCAGCCACGAGCTCCGCCTCGACGCCGTAGAGCCGCACGCCAAAGCACGCGACCCCGGGAGGCCAGCAACGTTGCCATCGCCGTCGTCTTCCACCTCGGGCTCCGGCCAACATCACCGTCGATCCGCCGCTCGCAGGACGTCCCCGAGCCCACTAGCCTGCTCTGCGAGTTCACCGTGAGCACCGGAATCTTTCCCCTCTCTTCCCTGCCTCGTTTGCATCGCGTAGCTATCGAATCCGTCAGAGCAGAGAGCTGTCCGCCGCCGGCCATGCCGCCGCCGTGGCCACCGCCACCTAGAGCTGCAACGGAGCATGTCACCGTGCTCAGGGCACTCCCAGGGGCACGCAGCACCCACCAGTTCCTCCCGTAGTGCACCGTAGCGTCGAATAGGTCGGCGCCCGAACTCCGGCCGCCGCGGAAGCGGACACCGCCGTCGTTTTAGGTCGTCTCCGGCGACCCCTCTAGCACCAGCCGACGCGGACGAGGCCCAGGGTTCCAACGGTGCCACCCGCGCCCCGAACCGTGGCCCGTGCTGCGTTTCCGGACCGCGCCGCCGTCTCGGGCCTCGTCGGCGTCATGTCGCCGGTGGGGTTGACCCATCTGACCATGTGGGCCCAGTTTGACCCCAGGGTCACTGACACGTGGGCCATGCCCCTATTTAGTTTAAGTGTGAGTTTACTTAGCACTAATTAACTTAGTTTATTAGTTGACTCACTGACAAGTGGGCCCAGGCCCTAATTAATCTAGGTTAGTGCTAACCTAACGCTAACTAACTCTGTTAGTTAGTAGTTACACTGACATGTGGGTCCCAGCTGTCAGGTTTGACCTCGGCTGGCGCTTTTGACTTGGTGACGTCACCCTGACGCAAAGCTGACGCAGTAATTGCTTTCTGGATTTAAACTAATTCAGGAAATTCCAGAAAATAGCTAAAACTTCAATAAATCATAGAAATTCAACCGTAACTCCAAATAAAATAAATTATATATGAAAAATTATCAGAAAAATTCAAGGAATCCATGTGTACCATTTTCATGCATGTTAGGACAACTTATAGCTGCTGTTTAGCACAAATCATTTAAAGGGCATTTAAATAATCATATATGGAGTTGGAATTTGAATCTTGGATTCAAACCAACTTCATTTAACTTTGTTGCTAGCTGCATTAGCTTAAAACACCAGCATGTTGCCATGTCATAGCATGCATCATATTGTGCATTGCATTGATCGTGTTTCTACTGTGTTGCCGGTGTTGTTCCCCCTCGGTAGACGCTGTACCGATGATATAATCGTTGACACTGATGGAGACTCAATGTTATCTTCAGAAGTGCCAGGCAAGCAAAACCCCCTTGTTCATTCCGATACAATCCCACTCTCTCGCTCCTGCTCTCTTTTACTGCATTAGGACAACAACGATTCAACTGTTACTTGCTGCGGTAGCTGAACCCCTTTATCCTTTGCATGACCTGTCATTCCACAGTAAATAGATGAAACCCACTAGCATGAGTAGGAGTTGTTTGAGCCCTGTTGTGCCTACTCATTAATGCTTGTTTGCCATGCCTGCTACTGCTTAGAGTTGAGTCAGGTCTGATTCATCGGGGGTGAATCAGGTGCGTGTGAATATGTCCTACTGTGTGTGAGCTAAGTGTGTGAACACGATTTGGTAAAGGTAGCGGTGAGAGGCCATGTAGGAGTACATGGTGGGTTGTCTCATTGCGGCCGTCCTCAGGAACTGAGTTCTGTGTTTGTGATCCATGATTCAGCTACTACCACGCATTGGGCCCGAAACCAATGGACCCTCTCGGCTTCTTAATCACCCTTGTCCTCTATCCAGGAGTTGCAAGTAGTTTCTGGTGTTTGTAGTATGCTGGAGGCCGTGCGCAGCACTGACCATAGGGGTGGGCTGTGATGCGGTAGGCACGTGGCCGGGTAAACCGGGCGCCCGTTTGGTGTCACGGAACCCTGTTCACATCGTTTGGGGCTGTGAGCGAAACTTCGGCCGGATCTCCTCATGGATGGAACCCAAATAGGCGATAAACCTGGACTAGGGACTTGAGTGTTTAGGTAGGTCGTGGCCGACACCCTCGTTGGGCTTCCGCTTGAAGGTTGCCGAGTACATGTCGTGTAAACGGCGGTAAGTGGTGAGAGCGTGTGTGAAGAAGTACACCCCTGCAGGGTTAACATCATCTATTCGAATAGCCGTGTCCGCGGTAAAGGACTTCTGGGTCGCCTATAACAGTTCATAGACAAGTGAAAGTGGATACTCTAAAATACGCAAGATAAGTGTGAGTGCTATGGATGGCGTTCTCGTAGGGAGACGGGAGCAGATCCATAGTGGTGTATTGATATGGTGAATATGTGGACTCGTGTGCGCCACCTCAAAAGAGTTACTTGCAGTCGTAGTTTAGGATAGCCACCGAGTCAAAGCTGGCTTGCTGCAGTTAAACCCCACCATCCCCTTTATTGATAATGATGCATATGTAGTTAGTTCTGATGTAAGTCTTGCTGGGTACATTTGTACTCACGTTTGCCTATTTTATGTTTTTTGCAGAGAGACCTCGGTCTCGCTAGTAGTTCCGCGTGGACTTCGACGTTTAGCTTGATACCTCAGCTACGATCTTGTGCCCTCGTCAGGATCTGGTTGATAGTCAGGCTTCTAAGCCTTTTTCATTTGTAGATGTCTGTACTCAGACATGCTAGCTTCCGCATGTGTTTGATTTGTATGCTCTGAATGTTGGGTCATGAGACCCCTGTTTGTAATATCTCGCTCCTCAGAGCCTAATGAATAAATACTTGAGTCGTAGAGTCGTGTTGTGATGCCATGTTGTATTTGCACATATCGAGCATATTGTGTGTATGTTATTGAAATGCTTGGTATGTGTGGGATCTGACTATCTAGTTGTTTATCCTTAGTAGCCCTCTTACCGGGAAATGTCTCCTAGTGTTTCCACCGAGCCATGGTAGCTTGCTACTGCTCCGGAACACTTAGGCTGGCCGGCATGTGTCCTTCTTCGTTCCTGTGTCTGTCCCCTGGGGGAAATGTCACGCGATGAATACCGGAGTCCTGCTAGCCCAGTGCTACAGCCCGGAACTCACTCGCTGATGACCGACACGTTCGATGCTGGGTCATGGATGCCTGTCCCTGTAAGTCTGTGCCACTTTGGGTTTACGACTAGCCATGTCAGCCCGGGCTCCTTATCATATGGATGCTAGCGACACTATCATATACGTGTGCCAAAAGGCGCAAACGGTCCCGGGCAAAGGTAAGATGTCACCCGTGGGGATACCGTGCGTGAGGCCGCAAAGTGATATGAGGTGTTACATGCTAGATCGATGTGGCATTGAGTCAGGGTCCTGACACATGTTAAATGTTTATTATTCATGCTAGAATAGTATTAACTGGAAACTTGATACATGTGTGGATACATAGACAAAATACTATCCCTAGTAACCCTCTACTAGACTAGCTCATTGATCAAAGATGGTTAAGTTTCCAAACCATAGACATGTGTTGTCATTTGATAAATGTCACCACATCATTAGGAGAATGATGTGATGGACAAGACCCATTCGTTAGCTTAGCATTATGATCGTTCAGTTTTATTGCTATTGCTTTCTTCATGTCAAATACATCTTCCTCCGACAATGAGATTATGCAAATCCCGGACACCGAAGGAATGCCTTGTGTGCTATCAAGCGTCACAACATAACTGGGTGATTATAAAGATGCTCTACAGGTATCTTTGAAAGTGTTTGTTGGGTTGGCATAGATCGAAATTAGGATTTGTCACTCCGAGTATCAGAGAGGTATCTCTGGGCCCTTTCGGTGATACACATCATAAGAAGCCTTGCAAGCAAAGTGACTAATGAGTTAGTTGCAGAATGATGTATTACGGAATGAGCAAAGAGACTTGCCGGTAACGATATTGAACTAGGTATGAAGATACCGATGATCGAATCTCGGGAAAGTAACATATCAATGACAAAGAGAATAATGTATGTTGTCATCATGGTTTAACCGATAAACATCTTCGTAGAATATGTGGGAGCCAATATGAGCATCCACGTTCCGCTATTGGTTATTGACCAGAGAGGTGTCTCGGTCATGTCTACATAGTTCACGAACCCGTAGGGTCCGCACGCTTAATGTTTGATGTCGAGTTGTTATTATATGAGTTATGTGGTTTGGTGACCGAATGTTGTTCGGAGTGCCAGATGATCTCACGGACATGACGAGGAGTCTCGGAATGGCCGATAGATAAAGATTGATATATAGGACGATAGTATTCGGACTACGGAATGGTTTCAGAATGCACCAGAATTTATCGGGTCACCGGAAGGGTTTCAAAAGTGCCGGGGGATGTCCTTGGGCTTAATGAGCCATATGAAGGGAGCAAACCAGCCCACAGGGGGCTGGTGCACCCACTTCTAGGCCGCAACACAAGGAGAAGGAAGGGAGAGGAGTCCTTCCTTTTCATCTCACAAGGAGAAGAAAAGAGAGGGGGCGCCTCCCCCCTTTCCTTCCCCCCATGCAAAGATATGGAAATGGGGGGGTGCACCTAGTTGGACTCGGCCAGCCGTTTGGGGGCACCCTAGGGCTGCCTCCTCCCCTCCCACTCCTATATATATGTGGGAGGGGTTCTACATAAAGGCATATGATTATTCCAGGCCGTGTGTCGGCAACCCTCTGCCTCTAGTTTCCTCCTCCGTTCTAGA
Source organism: Triticum timopheevii (assembly GCA_963921465.1). NCBI lineage: Eukaryota > Viridiplantae > Streptophyta > Magnoliopsida > Poales > Poaceae > Triticum > Triticum timopheevii. The sequence continues at coordinate 417,868,430 of OY997262.1, forward strand.
TCATCGCAGCGCTTAGGCGAAGCCCTATGGATCACTTCACCACCACCGTCACCACGTCGTTGTGCCGCTAGAACTCATCACCACCTCGCTACACTTGGTGGATCAAGACGGCAAGGAGGTCATGGAGCTGAACATGTGCAGTACTCGGGGGTGCCATACGTTCTGTACTTGATCGGTCGGAGCTAGAAGAAGTTCGACTACATCAACCACGTTGTCAAACGCTTCCGCTTACGGTCTAGGAGGGTACGTAGACACACTCTCCCCCTCTCGTTGCTATGTATCTCCTAGATAGATCTTACGTGAGCGTAGGAATTTTTTTGAAATTGCATGCTACATTCCCCAACAATATCTGGATGGATCGGAGAGGACACCGGTTTTAGATATGTGGGGTGAGAGCACTCCACATTATCGAGTTTGTAGGTATGAGTGATGGTTTCGTGTGGCTTGCTGTATTTTCTTGTCAGACATTTGTGGAATAATTAATAAAGATGTTTGTATGCATCAATTGATGCAGAGGCTGGGTGTTTAACCTCCTTTTCAAAAAAAAACTCTTGCTATAAACCTTTTGACACATAGGAATGGTAGATCTCACCAGTATCAAATCTGAGACGATGGACATCGACAATTAGTGTTTCATCAAGATATGTACATGAAAAAATTAGAACAGTAAACTTAGTGGCAGAAGTAGTTAAAAAGGAACAGTGTCTTGTGATCCACAGAAGCAAAATCACATGGTAACATGGACTAAATCCCCCCCCCCCCCCCACCCACCCACCCACCCACACACACAAACATGGAGTAAATAGCTAACGCGCCTAGTGCATGAAATCATAAATGTCATTAGCACATCTGAAGTCATGATAAATTGATTGCACGACCAAAAAATAAGGTAAGCTTCCATAGCCACCATGTCATGAAATATCAAGTGATGATTTGGTAAAAAAAATCGACAAAGGATGATTTGGTAAATGTCCTGTGTTAACGTTCAAGTACTCAGCATAGTTTATTTATATTAATTTTAATGAGAACTAGCAGCCTGCATTTACATGCGCACGCACGCATGCACACACACGCACACACATTTTTACTCTGAAAAGATAATACCAGTATGGCATCTGTTGTGCACGCTAGTAAAGCATTCCTTAGAGCATCTCTATAGCAGACCCGTATAAGTGGGCAAACCCTTATAATTTTTGTATTTTACAGTTTTGGTTGAAAAAAGTGTCCAGAATAGAAACCATAAAAGTGGTCCAACCCGTAAATTTTTTAAGGGCCACCGAAAATGCACCCCTAAAACCCTTATGTTTGGAGTTAGAAAGGCCGAACCGAGGGGGCTCCGTATACTGGTCAAACCTCGTCGGAGCAAACACACCGCCATGGAGTTTGCCGGAATCCGCCCTAAACTCGCCGGAATTCATCACAACACACCGGAAAAGGCCGCTACACGCCGCAATCGATCGCCGCCGGTTTGAATTGGACAAGCTCGACATCACCGTGGCCTCCCATGACCTCAGCCTGGCTGTCGGAATCCTTCTGGTGCGATAGGCAAAGGGGCACAACTCGATCGGCGCGGCTGGGAATAGAGTAAGGCGTGGACGGTGGAGGCGACGGGGCATGGCCGACATGGTGATGGGGCGCAGCCAGCAGGGACGGGGCGCGTCCGACGGGCAATGGGGAGTGGCTGGCATGGCCGGCTGGGGGAAGGGGTGGCAGCGGTCGAACTGGAGGAAGGAGCTCTTTATCCCAGTTTTACAGTATCTGTCCCGTAGCTAAAATGAACCCTTAAAATGCATTTTTTTTCACCCGTATCCTAGTTTTACAGGTAAAGATTTTAAGGGGTCTGCTAGAGATGCTCTTATATATTATATAAACCACCCAATGTACAACAGATTTCAGGGTTCCTATTTCACACCACTACTAAGGTGAGTATGCAAGCTAAAGACAAGAAAAACTTATTGTCCAAGCAAAACCTATGCCCTTATGCGTCCATTTGCAATGCATCAATCATCTTTTTTATTGCCTCTAGGGAACAAATGTGCACAAACATGTAATGTCAATCAACTCAATTGCTCAAGTAATTCCCACTTATTCAACAGTTTTTTTCCATCTTTCGCGTGTATAATATCATATAAAGTCCATGCTTCAAAGTTTCCGGTGGGAAAGTAAGGGTGGAAAGAGGAGGACATTTTGGTATCATGGGACAAAATGACTAAACCAAAATCAATGGACGGCCTTGGCTTCCAGGATTTCAACTTATTTAATTTGGCTCCTCTCCATTGCTAATGACATGGCAAGTGTGGGTCCCACAGAGGAGGAAAGAGGTGAAAGGATATGACAACAAGGGGCTGACATAACGACTAGTCACTTATAAGGTGTGCAGGGGCATGTGGCTAATTTTTCTCGACGCATTAGTGGCATAGCCACAATTTGTGAAAAATCCAGTGGTGACCATCGGATGATATCGACTCCGGATAGTGGCATAGACCGAATATAACCTTAATCAATACCATGACAATGTACTACATGTGATTAAATTTTTGAAGGATTACCAAACTTCTACTGGAAATATTTAACTGAAACTTTTAATCATCACATTAAGTTGGTGAGGCCTTTTTACCCCCCTTTGTCTGGAACCCACAGTTTAGGGAATATTTTGTATTTACTCACTCACTCTGGACTCTCTTGCATCTTTCATAAATAGATGGTGTAAATTGTATGTGCTTCTCTTATGTACGTGATCGGTGTCCATACACTAGCATAAAGTATTGCATAATCTTCATACCATGCTCATACTAGAATTCCTAAGCTTCATTGGTCAAGGTGCAGTATTATTTAAATTGTCTGAAAGAAGCTAAAATACAAGTGAGGGAGCATCAAAATTAATGCCAAACCACGGAAAACTTGTTAACTCTTAAGGTTGTTGCAACAAAAAACATTTTGGACATCTAGTATGAAACACCGCTCATGAAGTGGACGAGTAAGTTTATTTTTTTTACTTAAATTGTCTATGTTTGACTCACTATGTAGATGTGCCACAATTACAATCATTTGTATTCATCACCAACACTACATTTGTATGAGGGGAAATACTGTGTATGGCTTGGGATGGAGCACAACCGTCAGTATTCTCATATATTTCAAATTAAAAACAAGCCACCAAAAATGGAAAGGCATGATGTCCATGTGGAATGTGTGACCCATGAATGCAATCATCATACCTAACTTTATTCTGAGATGTCCACACTGTGTATGCCTAATAAATGTAGTGTGAATACATGATATGTGAAAGAAAATAACCTTCCATTCAAATATTAGTGTAACATTTTTGTAGGGGAAAGGGGGGGGGGGGGGGATATATATTACTCAAGACGTGAATTATCCATTCAACTATTAGTTAATATATAGAATGATATTGGTGCACACACAGAAGCTAAATTGTGTAATGGATATTATCCAACAAACCAACAAGGGGAAGTATATTCACATACATGTATGGTGTTCTCGATCAAATTTACAAGAAGCGGCCTTTCAAATTTTAGCAGTTTACCATTTCAATCTCATGGGGATTTTCCTGTTCGTATGGCTCAGTTATGTGCTTTTGATGGTTGCCCCTGTATTTGTAGCTGCTCACATTAAATGGGATGCTCAAGGTACACTTGTCCTTCTTAATGAACATTCAACAATTGGGTGCTTATCTCTTGCACTCTTGGCATGAATTGTTTAGCTTATGAGAAAGCATAGCATCGTGTTTAGCCTTACATACGTTGACCTCAGAAGTTAGTGTTTTTTGTTGAGCTGCAGAAGAAGTAAATAGTAAATTAAGTTAATTAAGTTGACATTGGATAAAAAATAAAACCATAGCATTGATAGGAAAACAAAGGGACTAGTAAATTAATATAATGAGGTACGAGATTAGCTAGCACAAGAAGCATCCAAAGAAACAAACTATGTAATTAACATGCATAACATTGTTGCTGTACACATTTAGTTTTTCAAAGGAACAAATATCGATGTAACTTGTAAAATCCAGACGACATAGTGGTTGAATGAATATATGTTCTATGAATATTACAACATTTTAAATACGAAGAGATACATCCGTAATATTTATGTTCGGTTTAACCGTGGCCGTTCAGTACAAAAGAAGTGGCATAACCCAAATAATCGCATCGTGGCAGAGTCACCATGTCATGAAATATCAAGTGATGATTTAGTAATGTCCAGTGTTAACGTTCAAGTACTCAGCATAGTTTATTTATATTAATTTTAACGACAACTAGCAGGCTGCATTTACACGCGCATGCACGCACACACATTTTTACTATGAAAAGATAATACGAGTATGGCATTTGTTGTGCACGCTAGTAAAGCACTCCTTATATATGTATGTATGTATGTACCCCCCCCCCCCCCCCCCCCAATGTACAACAAATTTCAGGCTAGCTTCCTAATTCATACCACAACTAAGGTGAGTGTGCAAGCTAAATAAAAGAAAAACATGTTCTCCATGCAAAACATATGCCCTTATGCATCCATTTGCAAGGTGTCAATCATCTTTTTTATTGCCTCTAGGGAACAAATGTGCACAAACATATAATGTTGATTAACAATGAAACAATCATACGCTTTCTCAGTTGCGACATATCCTCCATTGACCACAGCTTAATCATTAGCTCACTATTTTCAGTCCTAATCTGAAGACACTTGCTCTGCAATGAGATAACACAATAATATATGATTAAGATGGCCAAAAATAGGCACACCACCATGTATTTGGTTGAGAGCTTATAATAGGGATTTATAATTGAACTTTGCTCCTTAATAAGTAAATTATGCGAAGAATAAGAAAGGATGTAACTATCAGGTATAGAATTATCATAATCAAGAAGATATGGCCTATTAATTAGCGTTAAGTGAAGCCAATCGAAAAAATAACTCAGCCCAAGTAGATTAACCTATTAATTAGCGTTAAGTGAAACCAATGATATAGCACAACTAATCTCTCACTTCAGCTCGCCTTCGGCTCGCTTCAGTGCTCGTAGTCGTTGCTAGGCTTATTTTTTTAAAATAATACATATTTATTTATTAATTTGCTGAAATAATACGACATTTTGATATTTTTCACAAATAATGATGCATCGTCTTCCTGGAGGACGACTGGTCCTAATTGTCTTCCTGGTGGACGATTAGTGTCCAGTCGTCCACCAGGAAGCCGACTGGGCAATCATCCATAGGGTTTGGCACCAGTGGTCTTGCAGGAAGATGATAAGCTGTAGTGTCCACTGGGAAGATGATAAGCTACAGTTGTCCACCAGGAAGATTATTAGCACTAATCGTCCAATAGGAAGATAATTAGTTCCAGTCGTCCACCAGGAAGATGATTAGTTCAAAACATGGCTTTCCCTTTCTTTCCCGCGAACCATGCTGTTCCCGCCAACCCTTGTGTACCCGCCACCCCTTCTATTCCCGCCATCGTCTCTCCCGCCAACCCTTATGTTCCTACCACCCCTTCTGTTCCCGCCATCGTCTCTCCCGCCAACCCTTATGTTCCCGCCAACTTCTTTCCCGCCACCCCTTCTGTTCCCGCCATCTTCTTTCCCACCACCCCTTCTATTCCCGCCATCTTCTTTCCCGCCATACTTCTCTTCTCGACTTATAAAACCCCCTCCAATACAGAAAGGGTTGGTAAGCAGTGCATTATAGTCTCGTCAAGATGTCCCATCCTCATTATCCTTTCGATTGTAGTTTCCACCCGAGTATGTCGAACACTCTTCTGAGGTTAGCTAGCAATTTTGAGATAGACAATAGGATAGTTCAATGGGACGAACTTATCAGTAGTGACACCATACTGAATGATTTGGCTCACGCATTAAGAAGGTGCGGGTGGCCTGCAAGGACCTTTGAGGAGATACAGAAAGAACTCCTCAGGTTGCAAGTTAGGTGGAAGAAGCAACATCATAAGAGTGCAAGTTTCCTAAGGACTGCCCAAGAGCATACTTATTTATGGACCGACGAAAGCGAAGACGAAGACGATATCTTCATGTCGAGCAGCAAGGCCAAGACACCAGCATCATCGAAGGGCAAGAGTGACTCATCGTCGAAAGGCAAGAGTGACTCATCGTCGAAGGGCAAGAGTGCCTCATCATCGAAGGGCAAGAGTGTTGCATCGACGAAGGATGACGATGATGTCTTCATGTAGTTTGTATGTTGTATTATCTAAGCTAAATAGTACCGTTTAATTTCGATGTACTTGTATCTTAATTATCCCTGAGAGTGTTGTATTATCTAAGTTAAGTTGTACTTTAATTTCGATGTACTTGTATCTTAATTATCTCCAAGAGTGCTGCATCAACGGAGAAATATGTCCGTTGCATACATAGGTAGAAATATGTCTCTCACATACATAGGTATAATATGTCTCTCGCATACATAGATAGATATGTCTGTCGCATACATAGGTAGCATATGTCCCTCGCGTACATAGATAGATATAGTGGTAGACAAGCATCAGCCACGTCGTCCGGCACATCGTGGAGGTGGTGTAGGCGGCGGCGGCCACAGATACGGAGATACCTGTGGGGTGGCCAAACGTTACAGGGAGGAAGGTCATACCATGCCTGGTCATGCTGTGTTTCCTATGTGGGAAGTGGTGCAGGAGTCGTATATATGTCCATCCACTCGTTGTGCTGCGACAAGAAATCCTGTTTGTTATGCCCACCTTCATGATCACTATCCCACCTGGATCCATACATAGACGCGTCATGTCCATACGCCTGATATCAGTAGGACCCTGTTGGATGGACGAACATAAGTAATGATGAAATACATAGGCCCATTTGATATTCACAAGAATAAATATGAAGAAACATACCCGTAGGCGGATGTCGTGGTCGAAACACGTAAGCAGACGTGGGATCCGGCTGGTGCTGACACACCGAACTACCGTCCTGGTCAGGAGGGGGTGGCCTGGCCGTCCACTGCTCTGCTAGACGTGGACGCGGATCATGTCGGTAATGCGTGGGTTCGAGCTGACCAGTCGAGTAACGCGGCGGCTACTGGTGCGTGGAGTGGCGGGGGGGATGCTGTTGAAGTACGTCCGAAGTGCGTGCGCACGTAATAGCCCGATACACAGATCGTACTTTCTCCTCAATGCGCGACATCCAGGCCTGGACCTGAGCCCGAGGAAGCATTAGAGGTGCAGACGACAGTTAACGCTGAAAGGTGGACACCTCCTCGCCAAGTCCGCGAGTCAACTCAACCTGAAATTGTGAGCACGATTATTACGTGCGCACGACAAAGTATGTATGGACTACTTGCATTATATGAAGAGAATATATCTTACCGCTTGCTGCCTAGAGCCCGAAGTATCATAGCTCGGGTACATATCCGCCGTATTAGGGGTAGGTATCTCATCTAGGTGATTGTGATGAACGATGCATTACCGTGTTCCGGTCATGTACCGCCGCAGATAGAGATTGAATTCGTCCATATCAAAGTTGTGATTCTCGTGCCACAGATGTGTGCTCGCAGTCTCCCATTGTGTAACGTACGACTGAACCCTATCTAGCCACTCAGTAGCAGTCATGTTAATCCCTTTCTTTGTGATCCTAAAATTTTGGTGTTCATTGAACAATTAACTAACAGCTTAACTATGGACAATATTGAAGGACACTGCAATATTGAATAACTCGACAGTACTGTGGATGTCTCTGTGTAGCGGGGCCTCCATAGCGGGAGGTGTCTCCAATTGCGGAAGACCAAATTTCCTCATAATCCTCTGTTGGGCCATCTCCTCGATGAAGACATCGAAGATGATCTTTGATTTTATCGTCCAATAATCGACATCTCTTGTGCACAGCAAGGACAAACTGCCGGGTATCTTGCATCTATGGCTTCTTGCGAGTACGGCTGCCAGTTCACCCCAGTGTACGCATCAAACTGCTCGTTTAATGCCATATAGGCTCGTTTGGTCTGGTCAGCAGCAAAGTGTATCTGCGGAAAACAAAAGTTAGATTGAACCCTAGTGTACAAAAAGAACAAAACTTAGATTGAGGCATACGTTGCGACGTGTCCAACGCAGACCGAAGGTAGGCATGTCGATGCCGTCAGCATCGAACATGATATCCATAGGCTCATCGACACGTACGTCTAGTCGTCCTATAGAGAACCTCTCCCACAACCATAGTTGCAGAAATAGAGGGCATCCAAGAAGGGCGGACGTGGGTGACGTAAGCTGGCAGGCGCTGCACATAGCGTGGTATGTATACACTAAGACAGCAGAACCCCAACTCCTCTGTGTGATCTGATTCGGCATCTCAACGCTCGCGATCTCAAGTGCAATAGGGATGTAGCTTGCGCTAATAGTGCTGACATGGTTCCCTGTGAACATCACCTTGCCGATAAGCCACAGTATATATGCCTCCAGACTATGAGTGATCTTTGTCACATTCAACAGGACCCTTGGATACCCCGGGAACGTTTGGATCTGTTTTGTGCAAAGAGAGTATTAGTACATAGCGAAGGTATGTTCTGTAAGAACAGTTGCATGACAAATGAAACTTAAGCGGCAGGGGAACTAACCTGGAAATTGAGCAACCATTTGTACTTAGGTCCATAATTATCCGATGTCAGCGCCGGAGCTCGGTCATAAATACCCATGAAACGTTGTGCAATACCAAGCTGCCAATCAGCCGGTGCCTCCAACGGTCCTATGGCATGACCTGCCAATGGTAGTCCCAATAAAAGGGGCACATCCTGGAGAGTAGGAGCCATCTCTCCCCAACGGAAGTGAAACGTGTGGGTCTCAGGTCCCCACCGGTCCACTAAGCATGTGAGCAAAGAGGCGCCGATGGTGAGGCGTTTGGAGGTTGCCGTGGACTCAACCAGACGCGCGAAAGGTAAAAGGCCAGCCCATTCCAACCTGCATGTGAGGACAAATCAGTAGGTGTGTCTCATCCATAGATTCTTGAAGGAAATAAGTAAAGCACGTGCCGCTGAACCTATCCCTCGTGTATTTTCCAATCTTCCTTTTGAGTGCGAGTGACCAGCGCATCAAGCTTGCGCTCAGAACCTATCGCAACACGATGCTTTCTATCAATGTCCGCACTAAGCAACCCCATTCCCGCCATTCCTGCATATACAAATTTCAAACATAGTGTCAGACTTAATACAAATTTCAAACATAGTGCCAGACTTAATACCAATTTCAAACATAATGCAAGACTTAATACAAATTTCAAACGTAGTGCCAGACTTAATACAAATTTCAGACATGGTGCCAGACTTAATATAAATTTCAAACGTAGTGCCAGACTTAATACAAATTTCAAACATAGTGCCAGAGTTAATACAAATTGCAAACATAATGACACACTTAATACAAATTTATAACTTAGTGCCTAGCTTCTGCCTCGACCTCTTCCTCCTCTTCCTCCTCTTGCTCTTGCTCCTCGCCCCTGGTTCCCTCGTCCACGCCCAGTGACGAAAGTGGGACAATTAGTGTCCCTATGGCTAAATTCATTGCATAAAATAGATTGCATAGTGGCACCTCCACTTCAGATTCATCCATATCATTCCGGATGCGCCAGCATTGTCGCCTACCTCTACTTGTACGCATATTCTCTGGGTCTAGAATGTACCACCTTTCATCGGGATTAACGGTGTGGAAGTTACCCATTGAGCGAAATCCCAGCAACTCACCTGTCCAGGTATTGAGGACGGACTCTTCTAAAAAATATGGAGACACGAACGATATTGTGTCCATTCCAAGCTTCCCGCAAGGAGCAAGTACATGGGAGCATGGTAGGTGCAGCAACTTTGGTTTGTTGCATGTGCACTCACACGTTGGCCATACTTCATTTCCAATTTTGACCTCATGCGTTCTCAGCTCATTTGCACAACCGAATTTGTTGTTAGCTAAGCGGACCTCAAACCTTCTTTCTTGATTACCAATGGGGGCTACAGTGTATGACCTAGCTTTTTGCATCTTTTCTTCCATGTACTTCATAATTCTTTCATAGTAACATGTGCTTGGGTTGTTCAAGATATGATGCTCTACTTTTTGACGTCTATCTATGAAATACTTCACGGTGCCATAGAAAATACCCTCAACGATGGCTGTAAATGGCAATGCCCTTTTTCCTCTGAAGACAAAGTTGTATGTTTCTGCGAGATTGGTAGTCATGACACCATACCTTGCTCCATATGTGTCATGCAACAAAGACCACCTCTCTAGAGGCTCATGCTCTATCCACTGCTCGAAGGTTTTAATGGACCTCCCGAGCCTTCTCCTAGTACCAGGTGGGTCAAATCCTGGCAAGTCACAAAGCCCAATAGGCTCCTCCTCCACAGCCGTTGTTCCAGTTGCTAACTATGATGCTACTGCTTCCACATGTGCTCTGAAAGCTGCATATCTTGCAGCTTTCCTATCCCTAACGTGTCTATGCGTGCACATATTAAGTCTGTCACGTATCAAATTGTACTTCCATAGCTGATTATGCTTACAGAGTTTTTTGAACAAATTCATCAGGTTCTTATTTCTGAACTGCGAGAAGAAATTAGCCCCCAAATGGCGCATGCACCAACGGCTCTGCAAGTCCTTCCATGGAGTTTGTTCCTCAGGACCAGGGTTTGTCAGTGTCTTTATCGCACCGAGTATACCTGCATGCCTATCATGAAGGATGCAGACATTGGGATTATCCTTCATAACTGCTACTTTCAATTGCCTGAAGAACCATGTCCAACTTTCAATGTTCTCACTCTCCACAAATGCAAAAGCGAGTGGTACTACTTGATTTTGTCCGTCTTGACCAATGGCTGTCAGGATCTGACCCTTGTACTTGCAAGTGAGAAAAGTGCCATCTACACATATGACCCTTCGGCAATGCCTGAAGGCTTCGATGCATACACCGAAAGAGAAGAACAGTCGATGCAGCACCCTCACAGTTGGGAACTCTGGCATGAAGAGGTCTTGGATGTCGACATAGGTGCCAGGATTGCGGGCTTACAGCGTCTGGAGGAGCCAGATAACAGATCCATATGCATCGAAAAAAGAACCAAATCTGGTCTCAAGCACCCTATGCTTAGCCCTCCAAGCCTTGCCATATGAAATTCTGTATTTGAACCTGACGAATACTTTTGTCTGTATAGCCTTCACTTCCAACACTTTGCACTCCACTATCTCGCTGTAAAGCAACCGAGCAATAAGCGTGGACGAAAGGTTGGCATGATTTTGAGGGATGCAGGGAATAAGACATGTGTGATGAACTAGGTCACTGATTACCCAACTTTTTTCATACTTAGGGAGATAGCCATGCACCCAGGCGGGGCAATCTTTGTTCTTGCATACCGTTGTCAAGTATTTCTGACTTGACGATAGCCATGCGCCCTAGCGGGGCAATATTCGTTCTTGCATACCGTTGTCAAGTATTTCTGACTTGACACCTGAGCTATGAAAGCCCTTTGTGTGGACATTGCCCATTGAATGATTGTGTCCTTGAGAGCGTTCTTGTTGGGATACATAGCACCCGTCGCATGTTATTCTGGTGATATTGCCAGGCAGAATCATGCCCATCATTCACGATCATTGCTGAGAAGTCATTATTCCATGATGCAGGATTCGGCACATCCTCTGGGTTCTCTTCTTCATCAGAATCGTCAGAATCATCGGCATGACCAATCTCACCATCAGTACTCTCATCTTCCATCTAGTTCTGCATGTGCCCATCTACCTCGTCACCGTCCACCTCCCTCCCCACTGTAATAATCATCGGCATTTCCTCCATGTACTTGACTACTCTATCCTTGTTCGTAACCATCATCTCCATCATTTAACATTGAGTGGCTTTGCCCAGGATTGTAACCACCCTCGCCTTCAGGTGAAATTATCTCCTTCACAATGGGAAGCACTAAGGCACAAGGATTGCATCCCCTGGTTTCGCAACCTTGTAACCACCGCATCCACTGAGAGTCCCACTCTATTGGCCTCAAATAGAATAAAACGTTTGTACTTGACCGGGTCCACAATGCATGAACACCCACGGTGTGTGTTTCAGTATTCAGCCCTAAACATGATGTCACCCATTCTTTCAACTGATTAAGAGACCAGATTTGAGGTGCGGTCAGTGGCACCTCTATGTTCTCAAATTCACTCAGATCAACCCCACTCTCATTTGTTTGGACAGTACCAGGACCATAGAAAAATATGAACATCACTACATCAAACATCTCGGCTCACTTATAAAATTATTTAACATGGACAGACAACTGTTAAACATCATGACAAACTAAACATATTCACAGTCCTAATTGACACACCTAAAATTATTACGTAATATTAATGGATCAACTAAAATTATTCACACACCTAAAAATATTTAAGTACTAACTATTTTGCGGATATTACCCGAACAACTTCAAAAATTGATACAACAACATGTTTGACATCTATATATAGTACATATAGTACCGCACTAACAAACATCCTTTTTTTGCGAGAAAACTGACATCCACATCCACATATAATACACCATATTATTCGAGCAACTGAATATATTCATACAACTAAATATTAAACATCTAAAAAAATATCGGTTACTACCGAAGCAAATACCTATATTCGGACACCTACTACAAAATATTAGTGGACTAAATAACATCTACAATATTCACACAACATCTACCGTAGAAAATGTCTATAAAATTATACCCTTGAAGCGTGCGAAGCAACGCCGACGAACGGTGGCCTTCAATCACCGGAGCCAGAGCTTCACGTCCACCACACTGCTGCAGCTTCACCAGTTCATCTCCACCTTCACCACCTCCACCACCTCCACAAAATTGCTCACCACCATCTCCACAAAAATGCTCACCACGACCACCACGAGCTACCCCATCAGTAGATCGAGGTCTCCCTTTGCCTCCTCCAACTATCCACAATGTATCTACGGTGGCAAATTGGCAAGAAAATGGCTCACTTTGAAGTATAAATGGGTTACTTTTCAGCTGGAGAGAGAAGAAAGAAGAACACAGAACAAGAGGGGATAAGGTCGCGCGAGGAAAGAAGGAGCCGGGCGAGTGAGGCCTGGGACCCTGTCGTCCGGTAGGACAATTGGGTCCTGTCGTCTGGGCCCCAGCCACTGACGGCCCATGCAGGGACGAGTGGGAGCGCTGCGCCGTGGCCGGGCCAATCGCCGACCGCTAGGTGGAGTACGGGCCACCTGTCGTCCTCATATAGGCCGACTGGCCTTAGTCGTCCAGCAGTAGGACGACATGGTGCAATCGTCCTCTAGCTGGACGAGGCCGTATTATTTTTGAAAAATAAAATTTCGGTGTATTATTTCTAAAATTTAATAAAACATGTATTATTTAAAAAAATTAGCCATTGCTAGGTGGTCTAAGAATCTAGATGTAATCTTTATTATTTCTGGTGTTTGGTGTACTGCCACGATTGAAGATGAATAGATCGGAAGTTTTCCTACAAAAAAAAAAGAAGTATCATCGGTCCAAAACTTTATTTCGGAAAGTTGATTAGACGAAGTAACTGTTCAAAAGGGTTCTCCTCCCCTGGGCACATCGCAACAACCATTACAAAGAAAGCAAACACTTATTCCACAACTTCTCGACAAGAGTGGAACAGAAACTAAAAATGCATATTATTACATTGCCCAGAAAATAGAGCCAACACGTAACGAGTTTGTAATTCCGAGGAATGCAACAAGGAGGCTGTTGCACGGCATGTAGGATTGCTGGCTAGAAGTGGCAAGTTGGCGATATTGTTTCAGTTTTCCTAGGACAAAGGAAGCAAAACTCCTGGCGCTGGACAAGGAAACCTTTCCGTGTAAGTGGATATGTTTTTAGAGCATGTGATGAAGTTTTTTTTTGTTTGTGTTCCAATCTTGCCTTAAAATTGTGGAAAAAGCGTTTACTTTTGTTTTAGTGGTTGTGGTGATGTGCTCCTGTAGGGGGGCAAAACTACCCGAGGGAGGAGAACCCTTTTGAACAGCAACTTTGTTTTGTCAGTTTCCGAAACAAATTATTTAAGTTGGAAACTATTCTCATTGATCAATCACAGGTGTTACAGAGTACAACATATATGGAGAGTGGAGTTGCCAAACGCCCCTACAATGGTGGCACGCAGGCCAGGCGTGGCTGACTCGGTCACAAAAATACATACAAGAGATGGTACAAAATACATACGCTAACACCCCCCCTCAGCCGGAACTCCATTTGGGAGGATGTTCAGGCTGGACCGAAAATCAGAGAACACCTGTGATGGTAACCCCTGGGTGAAGACATCCGCAAACTGAGAGCTCGATGGAACATGAAGAACGCGAGCCTCTCCAAGAGCCACTCTGTCACGAACGAAGTGCAAGTCTATCTCGATATGCTTGGTGAGCTGATGCTGAATGGGGTTACAAGCGAGATAAGAAGCACTTATGTTGTCACAGTATACAATGGTGGCTCGGGTGGGCGGGTGTTGAAGCTCAAAGAGAAGCTGGCGCAGCCAACAAGACTCGGCAACACAATTTTCAACGCCACGATATTCCGCTTCGGCACTGGAGCGGGAGATAGTGGCTTGCCTCTTGGAAGACCATGAGACAAGGTTGGAGCCGAGGAACACACAAAAACCAGAAGTGGACTTCCGTGTGTCCGGGCACCCCGCCCAATCAGCGTCAGTGTAAGCGATGAATCCGTGGTGGAGGACTTGTATAACTGAAGTCCGTAGTGAGAGGTACCCCGGAGGTAGCGAAGGATCCGCTTCACGAGCTGCATATGAGTGACGCGAGGGTCATGCATGAAGAGGCAGGCCTTTTGGACGGCATAGGCAATATTTGGACGCGTGAGGGTGAGATATTGTAGGGCTCCGGCAAGGCTGCGGTATAGTGTGGGGTTAGAGAGAGGCTGGCCAGCATGAGAGGATAACTTGGAGCTGGTGTCAACAGGCGTTGAAACGGGCTTGCAGTTAAGCATCTTTGCCCGTTCCAAAATCTCTAGAGTGTACTGTTATTGGCACAAGAAGATACCGGACGTGTTGGGGGTGACATTGATGCCCAAAAAATGATGGAGAGCACCGAGATCGGTCATGGAGAACTCGTGTTTGAGCGAGTTTATGACGGAATGTAGGGTGGTGGGAGTATTTGCCGTGAGAATGATATCATCTACGTAGACCAACAAATATGCAATAGATGCGCCATGGTGAAGAACAAAGAGTGAGGAATCACTCTTTGTGGCGCGAAACCCGAGGGAGAGAAGATATGCTTGGAACCGAAGGAACCAAGTGCGGGGGGCCTATTTGAGGCCGTAGAGAGACTTGCGGAGATGGCAAACATGGTCCGGCCGAGAGGAGTCGACAAACCCCGCAGGTTGAGAACAGTACACCGTATCATGAAGATCGCCATGAAGGAAGGCGTTCTTCACATCGAGCTAATGGATGGGCCATGAGTGAGAAGTAGCAAGGCTCAAAACCATGCGAATGGTTGCCGGTTTGACAACCGGGCTGAATGTCTCGCCATAATCAATGCCCTCTTGCTGAGTGAAGCCGCGAACGACCCATCATGCCTTGTATCGAGCCAAAGAACCGTACGAGTGGAACTTATGGCGAAAAATCCACTTGCCCGTGACCACGTTGACACCTGCAGGCTTAGGCATCAAAGACCAAGTAAAGTTGTTCATTAAAGCATTGTACTCTTCTAGCATGGCTTGTCGCCAATGGGTGTCTTTGAGTGCAGATTTGTATGTGGATGGGATGGGTGAGATGGAAGGAGTAGTGGTGTCCGCGAGGAAAAGGCGTTTGGGCATAAGAAAACCGGTTGGCTCGAGTGGACATGCGGTGTGCATTGTGGGGTGGTTGTACTGGTATGGCATGGCGGCGCAGACGTGACTGGTTGGGTGTGGTTGGCGCGGATTCGAAGGTGGATTCACTGGGCCCTGGCGCAGTGCAGGGCGTTGGATCCAAGGCGGATTCGGGGGCAGCAGAGGAGGCAGACGCGGTCGTGCGGAAGACAGGCACGGGAGGCGAGGCGGGTCCACCGGACGAGGAGTGGGGCGAGTGCGAGCGAGCTACGTGGTTGGGTGGTGCGGGAGACGAGCCTAGGCCCGGAGAAAGCGACTGGCTGGTAGCTGTGGGTGAATCGGCTGGGCCCGGGGAAAGCGACGGGCTGGTGGGGGCGAGTGAATCGGGTGGAGGCGCAGAGCTACTGGGGGTAGGTGGGATACGGTGGGGCCCGGTGAGTGGGATCGCGCGCGGATCAGGAGGCGGGGGAGGATTGGCTGGTGGAATCGGCGCGGGATCCAGGGAGGGTAGCGGGTTGGAGTTATCTGCATGAGGATCTTCTATGGAGAGGGGCGTCTCGTGCCAAGATGTGGCAGGCTGATACGGAAATGTGGTTTCGTCAAAAACGACGTCGCGAGAGACGATGACGCGGGTGTGATGCAAGGTCGTAGCACCTGTATCCTTTGTGTTCTAGGGGATAACCTAAGAAGATGCACCGAGTGGAGCGGGGAGCAAGCTTGTGGGCGGAGGTGGCATACAAATTGGGGTAGCATAAGCACCCAAAAACCCGGAGATGATCGTAGTTCAGGTGGGCGCCGTGGAGAAGGAAGTAGGGAGTGTGGGAGTGAATGGCACGAGAAGGGCGCCGGTTGAGCAAGTAGGTGGCCGTGTGGAGGGCTTCTACCCAAAAGGGTGGGGTGAGGTTTGCTTGGATAAGTAGGGTGCGGATGATGTCATTCGTCGTTCGAATGAGGCGCTCGGCCTTGCCGTTTTGTGGAGAGGTATGAGGGTAGGAGAAGCAGTAAGCAATGCCATGTGAGGAAAAAAATGAACGGAGGGATGTGTTGATGAACTCACCACCGTTATCGCATTGCATGCTTTTAATGAGCACGTGAAATTGTGTTTGCACGAAGGCAAAGAAGCGTTGTAGGACGGTGGAGGTGTCGGATTTATTGCGTAGGGGAAAAGTCTAGGAGAAATGTGTGTAATCATCTAACACGACAAGATAATATTGATAGCCTGAAAAGCTTACAACCAGTGACGTCCATAGATCACAATGAATTAAGTCGAAAGGAGAAAAAGTTCTGCTAGTAGACGAAGGAAAGGGAAGACGTGGTTGGCGACCTAATTGACAAGCACTACATGGAGTATGTGGCTCTTTATTACAACCAGCGAGAAAATCATGGTGTAGGGAGGAAAACCTATGTGCGCCGGGGTGACCAAGGCGGCGATGCCATGTGACACTCCAAAAAAAAATTGTTGTTTTTGTTTTCAGCAAGAGCCTTGCTTGGTTTAAAGAAGGTCATTTAAACCCTTCTTAAAAACCTCTCTTCTGAGTTTTCCTTCTCAAAATCTTTTCTTGGATTTAGTTTCTTCTAAAAAGAAAACCTTTTTGGTTTTGGGCTATTCTTTGGTTTTGATCCATTCTTGTTTTTACCATGCCTCTTGTGGTAAAATTCTCCCAAAACCCCTCCTTCCACTTTAGGACAACCCAAACATTCTGTCCCAACTAGTTAAATCCATTTTTGGATTTTATCTCATTTAATTCTTTCCCCAAAACAATTCTATCCTTTATTTTGAGCCTAGGTAATTTGCAAAGCAAGTACCTTAATGCCTTTGAACTTTGATCTCAAATCAACTCCTCTGGAAAGTCCATAGCACCCACAACATAGAACAATCAAGATCCACTCTTCTTCTTTTCAAAAATTTCAAAATTCACCCTCTGCAAGTTTGGACCAGATTTGTCAAATTTGGTGAAATCCATATCTCCCCTTCTCCAAAAATTCCACCAAAATTCAGGCAACCCCCAGTTGCAATGAGAGGCCACTCCACCAAAAACCTGCTCAAGGAAAAATCCCCACATGCCAAAATCATTCTGTCGAACACCTGGCCTGCACTGTTTCAGAAAATTCAGAGTTTCAGTGTCGTTTCTTCGTCAGGGTTCAGTCACATGTCAACTGTGCGCCTGGCGCGTTGCGCACGGCCCCTCCTCCCTGTCCGGAGCACCGCACGCGCACTTGGCTGGTTCCTGGCATCGGTGGCACCCTGGCCCACCTGCGTCGGCGTCTTCCGCGGCGGCAGAACCTCACGTGGCGGCCGACAGGGGGCACCCTGCGGCATAACACCGTTCGGCACCGCCCTAGCCACCTGGGAGCTTCGTGTGGCCGTCTCCCTTGCCAGCGTACGCATGCAGCACCGTCGCCGTGGCCTAGCACGCTCAGGGCGCGCTCTCTGCCGCCGACGTGCCGTATGACCGTTCCGTCGGGGACAGGCCGTAACCGCCCCTGCCTTGCTGAGTTAGGCACTGGGATGGAATCAGTGCTCCATCTAGATGATGCTCAAGCCTCTAAACCAACCGTCCAGGCACAACACCGCCGTAATCGATCGCCGGACTTATCCCGTTCACGGCAACCGCCTCGGGCCGGCTATAATAGCGCCTCCGAGCTCGCTCTCGACCCCGCACACCTCCACCACCTCACCAGACCCCGCCCAGCCACTGGAAGAGCCTCGAGGGGCCCTTCTTCCTCAAGTCCGACCACCTCCATCCGCTTCGGGCTCCAGCAACGTTCTCTCTGGTGAGAACTCCTCCACCGCCCTAGACTTGCCCGTAGCCTCATGACACCTCTAGGAGACTAACCCCCACTCCAATTTGACCCCAGCAGCTCTCTCCGACGAGGTCCACGACTACCCGAACCACCATCCGCCGGAGCAAGGGCCGCCGTCGACGTGGTGATCGCCAGCGACCACCACCACCACCCACCGACACGGAAGGACGTAGTGAACACGGAGGTACCACCCGATCCCCCTGCCTCGCCGTGAATCGCCGTCGGCGACCACCGCAGCTCTCGGGCGCCGACGAGCCCCGTGTCCCTCGTTTGAATTTTCAAACCTGACGGGTGGGACCCGCCTGTCAGTCTCTCATTCTTATTAAACGAATCGTTTTCTGGACTTTTCTGCAGAACCCCCTGAGAGTTTTCTGTTTCATTACAGAAAGGTCCCTAAATCAAAACCCTTATAACTTTTAAACGGAAAAGGATTTTTGTTTGATTCTTTTTCTGTTCTCTTTAAAATTTTGTCTAGTTTTTTATCAGATTTAATTGAGAATTTGTTTGGAATACTTTCGTGCACCTCGCGGTATTTATGTTATGTGCTTATTTTTCTTATACCGTACATACCGGAGGAAGTGACGGAGCCGCGAACTTCATCCAGATAGACTCCGACTACTCTGAACCAGGAAAGCATGTTTGAACTCTTGATATGATGAGTGTTTGATGCATGTTTCCATTTAGGCGTTTCATAGCATGTTTATGAACATTTCTTTGAATGTTTTTTTCATGCAAAAGAAGTGGAAAGTGAGTTTCAGAAATCCATATGTTGTTGGATACATATTTGCATGGCCATGTGATGGCATGAGGATGGGTAAGATGGCAGTGTTGTGGCATGCCAGTCTTATGCCAGTCTATTTGACTTCAGTGTCATCGTAAATCAAATCACATTCCCATTTATTTCCCTTTCCTGTACTGCCACATGTCTTCCGCAAGGAATATGGCTTAGTAAGTTGCAAACCGTTTTCCTGGTACACACCAAATAGAGAGGCCAGGATGAGGGTTCCATGGCCCTGGATTAAAGCCCGATATCCGGTCAGGGGGCATGGGTGTTTCCGTTTGGGACCGAGAGGGGGGCACCCCTTAGAGCGCGCGTATAGAAATTTGATCCCATGCTATTCGAGGTTGTGACCTCCCCGTCTCAAAGTTTTTCTTGGACGTTGTCTAGGGTGATTCCTGGCATCGTGAGGTGGAATGGGTGTGTACTGGTTAAATGTGTTTCTACCGAAATACCGTAAACGGGACTAGGCCTTCGTGACTACGGAAATCCATTGGCTGTGGTCAGTTAGTACAAACTCTGCAGAGTCACAAATCCTTTAAATCGTCTCGTACATGTCCAAGTACTCTGTTCATCTTATCTTGTCAGATATCAGCCTCAGTGACAAAACTCCGGTGGACTACATGAGTGTTAAATCCGGTTAAAAGTTTATTCTTGTGGATGGACTAACTTGTTATTTACATTTGATATAAGCCCTTTCTGTGACGTCGCTCAGACGTCCAACTGTCGCACACTTGTTATTTATTATCAAGATAATCCCTTTCTGCGATGTCACTCAGACGTCCGACTGTGGCATTTCTTTTATAAGCCCTTTCTGCGATGTCGCTCAGACGTCCGACTGTGGCATTTCATTTATAAGCCCTTTATGTGGTGTCAGTGAGACGCCCGACTGTGGCATTTCTTTTATAAGCCCTTTATGTGGTGTCGCTGAGACGCCCGACTGTGGCATTTCTTTTATAAGCCCTTTATGTGGTGTCGCTGAGACGCCCGACTGAGGCATTTCTTTTATAAGCCCTTTATGTGGTGTTGCTGAGACGCCCGACTGTGTCATTTCTTTTATAAGCCCTTTATGTGGTGTCGCTGAGACGCCCGACTGTGGTATTTCTTTTATAAGACCATTATGTGGTGTCGCTGAGACGCCAGACTGTGGCATTTCTTTTATAAGCCCTTTATGTGGTGTCGTTGAGACGCCCGACTGAGGCATTTCTTTTATAAGCCCTTTATGTGGTGTTGCTGAGACGCCCGACTGTGTCATTTCTTTTATAAGCCCTTTATGTGGTGTCGCTGAGACGCCCGACTGTGGTATTTCTTTTATAAGACCATTATGCGGTGTCGCTGAGACGCCCGACTGTGGCATTTCTTTTATAAGCCCTTTTTGTGGTGTCGCTTAGATGCCTGACTGCGGCATGAGCCTTATTTGTTTACCTTTTGAGGAGTCGCTCCAGACACCTGATCGGTTTTCAGTTATTTTTTTTACTTATCAAGTCGTGCAAATTTTATTATTGGAATGAGCATCATTATTTTTGCTCATGACGCATTCATGCATGCATTTGTTATATCTTTTGTCCGAACTGCCTTGCGAGTACTTTCAAAGTACTCACCTGGCTTGTTGATTTGGCCAGATGTTGATGAAGGCGATCTCATGGATGAAGAGTTCGATAGCGAGTCCGACGCCTAGAGGAGTCCCAGTCAGTCTCGTGCGATCCTGCATTTGGTCACTGTATTATATTCGCTTCCGCCACCCCAGAAATAAATTCATCGAGCCTCACATCGACGCTCGATGAGCTGCCAGTTAGGAGTCAAGTTATCCACCACCACTTTTTATCTCGAGCTAGTAGCATGTCACCACACTCCTGTGTCATAACCGCCCTTAAGTATGATATTGGTGTGTTTGTCATAAATTGTTGAGCAGCCTCTGCTCAACCCTGTAACATATTTAATGCTACTGGTCCTCTGTATATCAAGTATTTGTCTACCAGTGAGGATAACTTTTCTTATACTGGGATCAAAAGATCGATTTTCTCAATAAGTATTTTATTAAAAAACCGGTCGTGACAGAGTTGGTACCAGAGCCAGGCTGACTGTAGGAAGCCACTAGGTGCGATCGCTAATCGGTTATTAGCATGATAGCGTTTATTCATGTTTTACAAATGTAGTCATTTTTCTGACAGTCAGCATAAAATTTATGATCTGATCGCTCAGAATTTTTGCCTACTTTTGTAGATGGCTGGCAACGACTGTGAGTCACAGATGTTCACCAACGTGCCTGAGGGGTTCGTCAAGCTCCTCTCCTTCATTGTTCAGATCGCGATGGGGCCATCCGTGTGCCCAGTCTTCACACTTTACCCACACAAGATCAACGACAGTATGACCATGCACCAGGCCGCGGTGCAATTCAAGGGAGGGCGTGTTGAGATATGCTGCTTCCGATTCTTGGGGAGAGCCATGCCTACAGAAAGGCATGCTATGCAGATGGCTGCCTGCGAGGCGATAGCTCGTCTTCGGGATGTTCTTCCTGCAATGAAGACCCGTCGCTACCGCTACCTTCGATGCCATGTACCATACACCTGTCACTACTCATTCTCTTTCCCAGAGGAGAGCGAGACGAGGCCATTGAGATGCTTGTCGAGTACCTCCAAGCACTGGAGGCAGCCTTCGACAGCATGGTGGATGACCTCGTAGCTGCCCGCATGGACTCAGTCCATGGCTGTGCCGCCAACAGGAGGGAACTCCTGCACACCGCTCCACCGCTGACTTTCATCTCGTCCTCAGCTTCTCATTCACCTACCATTCACGCCACTACTCGTCGTTTGCCTACCTCTGAGGAATTCAACCAAGCTATTGCACCCACTCCCGTTCGCTCTGCACCACTTATTGCACCCACTCACATACGTGCTAATCCACCTATTCCGCCCACTCATATTCGTGTTACTCCGCCTATGGCACCTGCTCCATCAGCTCAGCGCAACGTTTCTCGTTTGGAACCTATTAGCGAGGAGGAGGTTGAGTCCCCAGCGTCACTGCGTCTCACCCTCAGCAGGCCAAGGGAGATCATCACCATCTCCGACTGAGTACGTTTAGACGCCCTGCGATATACCGACTTGTGTGATATGTTTATATGTACATAGGTTGTGAGAAGTAGCCTGTTTGCGCATCATGTAGGATCTGGAGAAGTGCACTAATCTCAATAACATGTCAGGATTATGTACGCATATCCTGAGTGATGTAATGTATAATTATGCTTGTGTGTAAGATATGTAATAGTCCTTCTCCGCGCGCAATCGTGTATTTGGAGTTTTAAAATTTTCTTTATGTGTGATTTTTATTGACTTTTGCGACTCTCTTTCTTGTCTTACGAGTTTCACAAAATATATTCCCAGAGTGAAAGATGTCTTGTCCGTGGACGCGCTCCATGCCAAATCAGCCCGAAGAAAATTATGGCACACCACCAAACCACAATTTCACTCAGGGACAGACAAGTCAACAGGACAGTTAAACAGCATTTACCCAAGTGTGTCGTCTGTATGAGCAGAGTCAGCAACAACACCAGGAAATGATGAACCAATTCATCAACATGGGAAATCACCGTGGTCAGTATCAGCAGCAATCCAAGTTGTCTAAGTTACAGAAGATGCGTCCCCCAACATTTTCTCATACTGACAAGCCTCTTGAGGCCAACGACTGGCTTCGAGACATGGAGAGAAAATTAATTATTGCACAGTGTTCAGACCGTGAAAAAGTATTGTATGCACCACATTATCTCACTGGAGCAGCTACATCGTGGTGGGAAAACTTCCTGCACATGCACCCCAACGAAAATGAAATAACCTGGGAGGATTTCAAGGAAGGTTTTCGTGGGGCGCACATTCCTAAGAGTGTTATGAAAATCAAGAAGAGAGAATTTGATGACCTCAAGCAAAGGACCATGACAGTGTCAGAATACAACAGCCAATTCACTCTGTTGTCTCGCTACGCCAACGAGGAGCACATGACCGAGAGCAAGAAGATGGAAAAATTCTTGGAAGGCCTGGCACCCGCACTTAAATGCCAGCTGGTTGTGCATACCTTCCCAGATTTTAAAACACTGGTGGATAAGGCCATTACTCTGGAAAATGAGCGACGCAGCTTGGAAGATTTCCGCAAATGCAAAAGGGACCAGCCTACTTTTGCTCGCAGTCACAGAAGCAAGACGGAATTTCAGAAGGGTGGAACACACAAAACCCCGACGAATAATTCACGCCCAATCAAGAATTTCCATGCAAGAGACAAGGAGTTCACATATCGCCCAGGCGTTACTTGTTACGCTTGTGGAGAAGAAGGGCACTATGCCAAGAAGTGCCCCAAGCCAAGGAACTCAACCCCAAAGCCTAACAATGGTGGCAATAATTCAGCGCCAAAGCGAAACAATTTCAACCCCAATAACAACCACGGGAAGGGTCATCTGAACCACGTGACCAAAGAGGAAGCACAGAACGCACCAGATATCGTACTCGGTACGTACCCTGTCAACACAATACCTGCCATGGTTTTGTTTGATTCTGGAGCTTCTCACTCATTCAGTTCGAAGAGTTTGTTTTGCAAAATAATTTTTCGATGCTTCCCTGGAAAAATCCATGATCATCAAGTCACCTGGAATTAAGCAAGTGACCCAGAGTTACTGTCAAGGTGTGGTTATTGAATTTGAAGGATTGAAGTTTTACGCGAACCTTATTGTATTGGAAAGTAAAGGACTGGATGTCATCCTAGGGATGGATTGGTTAACCACGAACAAAGGTTTTATTGACTGCTTCAATCGGACCGTGCTTCTCACACACCATCACGGGAAGACAATAAAAGTTTCAGCCAAAGAGAGACAAATACCTCGGCAACCGAGATTAAACAAGGTGGACATTTCTGAGCTGACCAAGGTTCCAGTAGTGTGTGAATTTCCAGACGTATTTCCAGAAGAACTACCAGGCATGCCACCAGACCGAGAGATAAAATTCAGCATTGAGCTAGCACCCGGAACCGCTCCCATTTACAAGAAACCATATAGAATGGCACCATCCGAATTGGTAGAATTGAAGAAGCAAATAAAAGAATTATTGGAGAAAGGATACATACGAGCCAGTTCCTCACCTTGGGGTTCTCCAATTTTATTTGCCAAGAAAAAGGATGGAACACTGAGATTGTGTATAGACTACTGAGCTCTTAACATGGTCACAATCAAGAACAAATACCCAATACCCTGAATAAATGATTTATTTGATCAGCTCGCTCAGGCCAAAGTCTTCTCAAAAATCGACTTGAGATCGGGATACCACCAATTAAAAGTGCGAACAGAAGATATTCCCAAGACAGCCTTCACATACAGATATGGACAGTATGAGTTCACAGTAATGCCATTTGAGCTAACAAACGCCCCTGCATATTTTGTTCACCTCATGAACAAAGTATTTATGAAGTATATGGACAAGTTTGTTGCGGTATTCAACGATGATATTCTGATGTACTCCAAAACACCAGAAGAGCACGCCGAGCATCTCTAGATTGTACTAGGAGAATTCAGGAAACATCAACTGTATGCCAAATTCAGCAAATGTGAATTTTGGCTAAGACAGGTGGGTTTTCTGGGCCACGTGCTAACCCAAGAAGGTATTGCAGTAGACACGGAAAAGGTCAAGGCCGTACTTGGCTGGAAACCACCAGCTAGCGTAACGGACGTACGAAGTTTCTTGGGAATGGCAGGCTATTACCGGAGATTTATTGAAGGATTCTCCACCATAGCAAAGCCAATGACGCAGTTACTCAAGAAAGACAAGAAGTTTGAATGGACGGGAGCCTGTGAGAACAGCTTCCAAGAGCTAAAAAGGAAATTAACAACGGCACCAGTGTTAATTGTGCCAGACATACACAAGAATTTTGAGGTATATTGTGACGCATCCCGGAGAGGCCTCGGATGCGTATTGATGCAAGAAGGCAAGGTAGTTGCGTATGTCTCCAGACAACTTCGCAAGCATGAGGAAAATTATCCCACTCATGACTTAGAATTGGCAGCGGTCATCCATGCACTCAAAGAATGGAGACATTTTCTACTTGGAAATCATTGTGAAATATACACAGACCATAAGAGCCTTAAGTATATTTTCACACAGCCGGAACTTAATTTACGGCAACAACGCTGGTTGGAGTTGGTGAAGGATTATGATGTTGGAATCCACTATCATCCCAGAAAAGCAAATGTTGTGGCAGATGCCATTAGTCGGAATCCCAGCACGGACAACGACAGTATACCAAAGTTGAGGCCAGAATTTCAACAGGAATTTGCCAAACTCAATTTAATAATGGTTACCGAAGGCAGTGTGTCGAATTTGGAAATACAGCCTACCCTGATGGAAAAGATTAAGGAGGCTCAGCATGGACACCCTAGCATTGATGGCATAAAAAGGAAAGTGAGTTTGGGCAAGGCCTCAGAATTCAACGTAGATGAGCAAGGAGTATTGTGGTACAGAGAGAGACTTTGCGTACCAAATATCAAGGATCTCAAACAACAGATTCTGGCCGAAAGCCACACCGCTCCGTATTCAATCCATCCTGGAGGAACAAAAATGTACAAAGACCTTCAGGAAAATTTTTGGTGGCACGGTATGAAGAGAGACATAGCCACGTTCATTGCATGATGTGACTGTTGTCAACGCATCAAGGCCGAGCACCAGAAACCAGCCGAGCTGTTACAGCCAAACAAGATACCCGAGTGGAAGTGGGACGGGATTGGAATGGATTTCATTGTTGGACTACCACGGTCACGACACGGAAATAATGCCATATGGGCCATCACCGACAGATTAACTAAGGTATCACATTTCATCCTGGTGAAGACAACTCACACCACTCAGAGACTGGCCAGACTTTATCTTGCCCGTATCGTCTTCCTGCATGGAGTCGCAAAGACTATCATACCCGACAGAGGCACACAATTCGTCTCTAGATTTTGGGATCACCTACAATAGGCACTGGGAACCCAACTATCATTCAGTACCGCATACCACCCCCAGACTGATGGGAAAACTGAATGCGTAAACCAAATTCTAGAAGACATGCTGAGAGCCTGTGTCCTCACCTACGAAACCAGTTGGGAAGAAAGCTTGCCATATGCAGAGTTCGCATACAACAACAGTTATCAAGCCAGCTTGCAAATGTCACCCTTTGAAGCTCTGTATGGGAGAAGATGCCGTACCCCGCTAAACTAGTCAGAAACCGGGGACAGCCACATCTTCGGCCCAGATATGTTCAAAGAGGCTGAGGAGAAAGTTAAGACGATTAGAGATCGACTCAAGACAGCTCAAAGTCGGCAAAAGAGTTATTACGATCGAAAGCATCGGGAAATAAGTTTTGAACCCGAAGAGTTTGTATACCTAAGAGTTTCTCCTATGAGGGGTCTGCAACGATTCAGGGTTAAGGGAAAGCTAGCACCATGATTCATCGGACCATTCTGTATAGTGGCCCGAAGAGGCAAGGTAGCATACCAGCTAGACCTACCCGGAGATTTATCCGATATCCACAACGTGTTCCACATCTCGCAATTGAGAAAGTACGTGAACAACCCAGAGAAGCAAGTATCACATGAAAACATTGACGTGCAACCAGACCTCACCTACCGGGAGCGCCCAATAAAAATATTAGAGGAGTCTGAGAGGAGGACCCGACAGAAAACCATCAAGTTTTTTAGAGTTCAGTTGAGCAATCACACCGAGAATGAAGCAACTTCAGAGAGAGAGAGGATTTTCTTCGGACAGAGCACCCACACCTGTTTAAGGATCAGCTGAAATCTCGGGGACGAGAGTTTTCCTAAGGGGGTAGGTGCTGTGACACTCCAAAAGAAAATTTGTTGTTTTTGTTTTCAGCAAGAGCCTTGCTTGGTTTAAAGAAGTTCATTTAAACACTTCTTAAAAACCTCTCTTCTGAGTTTTCCTTCTCAAAATCTTTTCTTGGATTTAGTTTCTTCTAAAAAGAAAACCTTTTTGGTATTGGGCTATTCTTTGGTTTTGATCCATTCTTGTTTTTACCATGCCTCTTGTGGTAAAATTCTCCCAAAACACCTCCTTCCACTTCAGGACAATCCAAACATTCTGTCCCAACTAGTTAAATCCATTTTTGGATTTTATCTCATTTAATTCTTTCTCCAAAACAATTATATCCTTTATTTTGAGCCTAGGTAATTTGCAAAGCAAGTACCTTAATGCCTTTGAACTTTGATCTCAAATAAACTCCTCTGGATAGTCCATAGCACCCACAACATAGAACAATCAAGATCCACTCTTCTTCTTTCCAAAATTTTCAAAATTCACCCTCTGCAAGTTTGGACCAGATTTGTCAAATTTGGTGAAATTCATATCTCCCCTTCTCCAAAAATTCCACCAAAATTCAGGCAACCCCCAGTTGCAATGAGAGGCCACTCTACCAAAAACCAGCTCAATGAAAAATCCCCACATGCCAAAATCATTCTGTCGAACACCTGGCCTGCACTGTTACTATGCATCTTCAGAAAATTCAGAGTTTCAGTGTCGTTTCTTCGTCAGGGTTCAGTCACATGTCAACTGTGCGCCTGGCGCGTTGCGCACGGACCCTCCTCCCTGTTCGGAGCACTGCACGCGCACTTGGTTGGTTCCTGGCGTCCGTGGCACCCTGGCCCGCCTGCGCCGGCGTCTTCCGCGGCGGCAGAACCTCCCATGGCGGCCGACAGGGGGCACCTTGCGGCATAACGCCGTTCGGCACCGCCCAAGCCACCTGGGAGCTCCGTGTGGCCGTCTCCCTTGCCAGCGCACGCATGCAGCACCGTCGCCGTGGCCTAGCACGCTCAGGGCGCGCTCTCTGCCGCCGACGTGCCGTACGACTGTTCCGTCGGGGACAGGCCGTAACCGCCCCTGCCTTGCTGAGTTAGGCACTGGGATGGAATCAGTGCTCCGTCTAGACAATGCTCAAGCCTCTAAACAAACCGTCCAGCCACAGCACCGCCGTAATCGCTCGCCGGACTTATCCCGTTCACGGTAACCGCCTCGGGCCGGCTATAAATAGCGCCTCCGACTCGCTCTCGACCCCGCACATCTCCACCACCTCGCTAGACCCCGCCCAACCACTGGAAGAGCCTCGAGGGGCCCTTATTCCTCAACTCCGACGACCTCCGTCTGCTTCGGGCTCCGGTAGCGTTCTCTCTGGTGAGAACTCCTCCACCGCCCTAGACTTTCCCGTAGCCTCATGACACCTCTAGGAGACTAAGCCCCACTCCAATTTGACCCCAGCAGCTCTCTTCGATGAGGTCCACGACTAACCGAACCACCGTCCTCCAAAGCAAGGGCTGCCGTCGACGTGGTGCTCGCCAGCGACCACCACCACCACCCACCGACGCGGAAGGATGTACTAAACATGGAGGTACCACCCGATCCCCCTGCCTCACCGTGAATCGCCGTCGGCGACCTTCGCAGCTCTCGGGCGCCGACGAGCCCCATCTCCCTCGTTTGAATTTTCAAACCTGACAGGTGGGACCCGCCTGTCAGTCTATCATTCTTATTAAACGAATCGTTTTCTGGACTTTTCTGCAGAACCCCCTGAGAGTTTTCTGTTTCATTACAGAAAGGTCCCTGAATCAAAACCCTTATAACTTTTAAACGGAAAAGGATTTTTGTTTGATTCTTTTTCTGTTCTCTTTAAAATTTTGTCTAGTTTTTTATCAGATTTAATTGAGAATTTTTCTGGAATACTTTTGTGCACCTCGCGGTATTTACTTTACGTGCTAATTTTTCTTATACCGTAGATACCGGAGGAAGTGACGGAGCCGCGAACTTCACCCAGTTAGACTCCGACTACTCCGAACCAGGCAAGCATGTTTGAACTCTTGATATGATGAGTGTTTGATGCGTGTTTGCATTTAGGCGTTTCATAGCATGTTTATGAACAATTCTTTGAATGTTTTTTTCATGCAAAAGAAGTGGAAAGTGAGTTTCAGAAATCCATATGTTGTTGGATACATATTTGCATGGCCATGTGATGGCAAGAGGATGGGTAAGATGGCAGTGTTGTGGCATGCCAGTCTATTTGACTTCAGTGTCATCGTAAATCAAATCACATTCCCATTTATTTCCCTTTCCTGTACTGCCACATGTCTTCCGCAAGGAATACGGCTTAGTAAGTTGCAAACCGTTTTCCTAGTACACACGAAATAGAGAGGCCGGGATGAGGGTTTCATGGCCCTGGATTAAAGCCCGTCATCCGGTCAGGGGGCATGGGTGTTTCCGGTTGGGACCGAGAGGGGGGCACCCTTAGAGCGCGCGTATAGAAATTTGATCCCATGCTATTCGAAGTTGTGACCTCCCCGTCTCAAAGTTTTTCTTGGACGTTGTCTAGCGTGATTCCTGGCATCGTGAGGTGGAATGGATGTGTACTATTTAAATGTGTTTCTAACGAAATACCGAAAATGGAACTAGTCCTTCGTGACTACAGAAATCCG
Organism: Triticum timopheevii; assembly: GCA_963921465.1. NCBI lineage: Eukaryota > Viridiplantae > Streptophyta > Magnoliopsida > Poales > Poaceae > Triticum > Triticum timopheevii. The sequence goes on from OY997262.1 coordinate 417,898,288, forward strand.
TTGGCTGTGGTCAGTTAGTACAAACTCTGTAGAGTCACAAATCCTTTAAATCATCTCGTACATGTCCAAGTACTGTGTTCATCTTATCTTGTCAGATATCAGCCTCAGCGACAAAACTCCCGTGGACTACATGACTGTTAAATATGGTTAAAAGTTTATTCTTGTGGATGGACTAACTTGTTATTTACATTTGATATAAGCCCTTTCTGTGATGTCGCTCAGACGTCCGACTGTGGCACACTTTTTATTTATTATCGAGATAAGCCCTTTCTGCGATGTCGCTCAGACGTCCGACTATGGCATTTATTTTATAAGCCCTTTCTGCGATGTCGCTCAGACGTCCGACTGTGGCATTTCTTTTATAAGCCCTTTATGTGGTGTCGCTGAGACGACCGACTGTGGCATTTCTTTTATAAGCCCTTTATGTGGTGTCGCTGAGACGCCCGACTGTGGCATTTCTTTTATAAGCCCTTTATGTGGTGTCGCTGAGACGCCGACTGAGGCATTTCTTTTATAAGCCCTTTATGTGGTGTCGCTGAGACGCCCGACTGCTTATAAGCCCTTTATGTGGTGTCGCTGAGACGCCCGACTGTGGAATTTCTTTTATAAGCCCTTTTATGCGGTGTCGCTGAGACGCCCGATTGTGGCATTTCTTTTATAAGCCCTTTTTGTGGTGTCGCTTAGACGCCCGACTGCGGCATGAGCCTTATTTGTTTACCTTTCGAGGCGTCGCTCCAGACACCCGATCGGTTTTCAGTTATTTGTTTTACTTAGCAAGTCGTGCAAATTTTATTATTGGAATGAGCATCATTATTTTTGCTCATGACGCATTCATGCATGCCTTTGTTATATCTTTTGTCCGAACTGTCTTGCTAGTACTTTCAAAGTACTCACCTGGCTGGTTGATTGGGCCAGATGTTGATGAAGGCGATCTCATGGATGAAGAGTTCGATAGCGAGTCCGACGCCTAGAGGAGTCCCAGTCAGTCCAATGCGATCCTGCATTTGGTCACTATATTATATTCGCTTCCGCCACCCCAGAAATAAATTCATCGAGCCTCACCTCGACGATCGATGAGCTGCCAGTTAGGAGTCAAGTTATCCACCACCACTTTTTATCTCGAGCTAGTAGCATGTCACCACACCTTTGTGTCATAACCGCCCTTAAGTATGATATTGGCGTGTTTGTAATAAATTGTTGAGTAGCCTCAGCTCAACCCTGTAATATATTTAATGCTACTGGTCCTCTGTATATCAAGTATTTGTCTACCATTGAGGATAATTTTTCTTATACTGGGATGAAAAGATCAATTTTCTCAATAAGTAATTTATTGAAAAACCGGTCATGACAGACTTGGTACCAGAGCCAGGCTGAATGTAGGAAGCCACTAGGTGCGATCGCTAATCGGTTATTAGCATGATAGAGTTTATTCATGTTTTGACAAATGTAGTCATTTTTCTGACAGTCAGCATAAAATTTATGATCTGATCGCTCAGAATTTTGCCGACTTTTGTAGATGGCTGGCAACGACTATGAGTCACAGATGTTCGCCAACGTGCTTGAGGGGTTCGTCAAGCTCCTCTCCTTCATCGTTTAGGTTGCGATGGGGCCATCCGTGCGCCCAGTCTTCACACTTTACCCACACAAGATCAATGACAGTCTGAACATGCACCAGGCCGCGGTGCAATTCAAGGGAGGGCGTGCTGAGATACGCCAGTTCCGATTCTTGGGGAGAGACATGCCTACAGAAAGGCATGCTATGCAGATCGCTGCCCGCGAGGCGATAGCTCGTCTTCGGGATGTTCTTCCTGCAATGAAGACTCGTCGCTACCGCTACCTTCCATGCCATGTACCATACACCTGTCACTACTCATTCTCTTGCCCCAGAGGAGAGCGAGACGAGGCCTTTGAGATGCTTGTCGAGTACCTCCGAGCCCTGGAGGAAGCCTTCGACAGCATGGTGGACGACCTCATAGCTGCCCGCATGGACTCAGTCCATGGTTGTGCCTCCAACAGGAGGGAACTCCTGCACACCGCTCCACCGCTGACTTTCATCTCGTCCTCAGCTTCTCATTCACCTACCATTCACGCCACTGCTCGTCGTCTGCCTACCACTGAGGAATTCAACCAAGCTATTGCACCCACTCCCGTTCGCTCTGCACCACTTTTTGCACCCACTCCCATACGTGCTAATCCACCTATTCCGCCCACTCATATTCGTGTTACTCCGGCTATGGCACCTGCTCCATCAGCTCAGCGCAGCGTTTCTCATCTGGAACCTATTAGCGAGGAGGAGGTTGAGTCCCCAGCGTCACTGCGTCTCACCCTCGGCAGGCCAAGGGAGATCCTCACCATCTCCGACTGAGTACGTTTAGATGCCATGCGATATACGGACTTGTGTGATATGTTTATATGTACATAGGTTGTGAGAAGTAGCCTGTTTGCGCATCATGTAGGATCTGGAGAAGTGCACTAGTCTCAATAACATGTCAGGATTATGTACGCATATCCTGAGTGATGTAATGTATAATTATGCTTGCGTGTAAGATATGTAATAGTCCTTCTCCGCGCGCAATCGTGTATTTGGAGTTTTAAAATTTTCTTTATGTGTGATTTTTATTGACTTTTGCGACTCTCTTTCTTGTCTTACGAGTTTCACAAAATATATCCCCAGAGTGAAAGATGTCTCGTCCGTGGACGCGCTCCATGCCAAATCAGCCCGAAGAAAATTATGGCACACCACCAAACCATAGTTTCACTCTGGGACAGACAAGTCAACAGGACAGTGAAACAGCATTTACCCAAGTTGTCTGAGTTACAGAAGATGCGTCCCCCAACATTTTCTCATACTGACAAGCCTCTTGAGGCCAACGACTGGCTTCGAGACATGGAGAGAAAATTAATTATTGCACAGTGTTCAGACTGTGAAAAAGTATTGTATGCACCACATTATCTCACTGGAGCAGCTGCATCGTGGTGGGAAAACTTCCTGCACATGCACCCCAACGAAAATGAAATAACTTGGGAGGATTTCAAGGAAGGTTTTCGTGGGGCGCACATTCCTAAGAGTATGATGAAAATCAAGAAGAAAGAATTTGATGATCTCAAGCAAAGGACCATGACAGTGTCAGAATACAACAGCCAATTCACTCTGCTGTCTCACTACGCCAACGAGGAGCGCATGATCGAGAGCAAGAAGATGGAAAAATTCTTGGAAGGCCTGGCACCCGCACTTAAATGCCAGCTGGTTGTGCATACCTTCCTAGATTTTAAAACACTGGTGGATATGGCCATTACTCTGGAAAATGAGCGACGCAGCTTGGAAGATTTCCGCAAACGCAAAAGGGACCAGTCTACTTTTGCTCGCAATCACAGAAGCAAGACCGAATTTCAGAAGGGTGGAACACACAAAACCCCGACGAATAATTCACGCCCAATCAAGAATTTCCGTGCAAGAGACAAGGAGTTCACATATCGCCCAGGCGTTACTTGTTACGCTTGTGGAGAAGAAGGGCACTATGCCAAGCAGTGCCCCAAGCCAAGGAACTCAACCCCAAAGCCTAACAATGGTGGCAATAATTCAGCGCCAAAGCGAAACAATTTCAACCCCAATAACAAACATAGGAAGGGTTATCTGAACCACGTGACCAAAGAGGAAGCACAGAACGCACCAGATATCGTACTTGGTACGTATACCCTATCAACACAATACCTGCCATGGTTTTGTTTGATTCTGGAGCTTCTCACTCATTCATTTTGAAGAGTTTTGCTTTGCAAAATAATTTTTCGATGCTTCCCTTGGAAAAATCCACGATCATCAAGTCCCCTAGAATTAAGCAAGTGACCCAGAGTTACTGTCAAGGTGTGGTTATTGAATTTGAAGGATTGAAGTTTTACGCCAACCTTATTGTATTGGAAAGTAAAGGACTGGATGTCATCCTAGGGATGGATTGGTTAACCACCAACAAAGGTTTTATTGACTGCTTCAACCGGACCGTGATTCTCACACACCATCACGGGAAGACAATAAAAGTTTCAGCCAAAGAGAGACAAATACCTCGGCAACCGAGATTAAACAAGGTGGACGTTTCTGAGCTGAACAAGGTTCCAGTAGTGTGTGAATTTCCAGACGTATTTCCAGAAGAACTACCAGGCATGCCACCAGACCGAGAGATAGAATTCAGCATTGAGCTAGCACCCGGAACCGCTCCCATTTACAAGAAACCATACAGAATGGCACCATCTGAATTGGTAGAATTGAAGAAGCAAATAAAAGAATTATTGGAGAAAGGATACATACGAGCCAGTTCCTCACCTCGGGGTTCTCCAATTTTATTTGCCAAGAAAAAGGATGGAACACTGAGATTGTGTATAGACTATCGAGCTCTTAACATGGTCACAATCAAGAACAAATACCCAATGCCCCGAATAAATGATTTATTTGATCAGCTCGCTCAGGCCAAAGTCTCCTCAAAAATCGACTTGAGATCGGGATACCACCAATTAAAAGTGCGAACAGAAGATATTCCCAAGACAGCCTTCACATACAGATATGGACTGTATGAGTTCACAGTAATGCCATTTGGGCTAACAAACGCCCCCGCATATTTTGTTCACCTCATGAACAAAGTATTTATGAAGTATATGGACAAGTTTGTTGTGGTATTCATCGATGATATTATGATATACTCCAAAACACCAGAAGAGCACGCCGAGCATCTCTGGATTGTACTAGGAGAACTCAGGAAACATCAACTGTACGCCAAATTCAGCAAATGTGAATTTTGGCTAAGACAGGTGGGTTTTCTGGGCCACGTGCTAACCCAAGAAGGTATTGCAGTAGACCCGGAAAAGGTCAAGGCCGTACTTGGCTGGAAACCACCAGCTAGCGTAACGGACGTACGAAGTTTCTTGGGAATGGCAGGCTATTACCGGAGATTTATTGAAGGATTCTCCACCATAGCATAGCCAATGACGCAGTTACTCAAGAAAGACAAGAAGTTTGAATGGACGGAAGCCTGTGAGAAAAGCTTCCAAGAGCTAAAAAGGAAATTAACAACGGCACCAGTGTTAATTGTGCCAGACATACACAAGAATTTTGAGGTATATTGTGACGCATCCCGGAGAGGCCTCGGATGCGTATTGATGCAAGAAGGCAAGGTAGTTGCTTATGTCTCCAGACAACTTCGCAAGCATGAGGAAAATTATCCCGCTCATGACTTAGAATTGGCAGCGGTCATCCATGCACTCAAAGAATGGAGACATTTTCTACTTGGAAATCATTGTGAAATATACACAGACCATAAGAGCCTTAAGTATATTTTCACACAGCCGGAACTTAATTTACGGCAACGACGCTGGTTGGAGTTGGTGAAGGATTATGATGTTGGAATCCACTATCATCTCGGAAAAGCAAATGTTGTGGCAGATGCCCTTAGTCGGAATCCCAGCATGGACAACGACAGTATACCAAAGTTGAGGCCGGAATTTCAACTGGAATTTGCCAAACTCAATTTAATAATGGTTACCGAAGGCAGTGTCTCGAATTTGGAAATACAGCCTACCCTGATGGAAAAGATTAAGGAGGCTCAGCATGGACACCCCAGCATTGATGGCATAAAAAGGAAAGTGAGTTTGGGCAAGGCCTCAGAATTCAACGTAGATGAGCAAGGAGTATTGTGGTACGGAGAGAGACTTTGCGTACCAAATATCAAGGACCTCAAACAATAGATTCTGGCTGAAAGCCACACCGCTCCGTATTCAATCCATCCTGGAGGAACAAAAATGTACAAAGACCTTCAGGAAAATTTTTGGTGGCACGGTATGAAGAGAGACATAGCCACGTTCATTGCATGATGTGACTCTTGTCAACGCATCAAGGCCGAGCACCAGAAACCAGCCGGGCTGTTACAGCAAAACAAGATACCCGAGTGGAAGTGGGACGAGATTGGAATGGATTTCATTGTTGGACTACCACGGTCACGACACAGAAATAATGCCATATGGGTCATCACTGACAGATTAACTAAGGTATCACATTTCATCCCGGTGAAGACAATTCACACCACTCAAAGACTGGCCAGACTTTATCTTGCCCGTATCGTCTGCCTGCATGGAGTCCCAAAGACTATCATATCCGACAGAGGCACACAGTTCGTCTCTAGATTTTGGGATCACCTACAAGAGGCACTGGGAACCCAACTAGCATTCAGTACCGCATACCACCCCCAGACTGATGGGAAAACTGAACGCGTAAACCAAATTCTAGAAGACATGCTGAGAGCCTGTGTCCTCACCTACGAAACAAGTTGCGAAGAAAGCTTGCCATATGCAGAGTTCGCATACAACAACAGTTATCAAGCCAGCTTGCAAATGGCACCCTTTGAAGCTCTGTATGGGAGAAGATGTGGTACCCCCCTAAACTGGTCAGAAACCGGGGACAGCCACATCTTCGGCCCAGATATGCTCAAAGAGGCTGAGGAGAAAGTTAAGACGATTAGAGATTGACTCAAGACAGCTCAAAGTCAGCAAAAGAGTTATTACGATTGAAAGCATCGGGAAATTAGTTTTGAACCCGGAGAGTTTGTATACCTAAGATTTTCTCCTATGAGGGGTCTGCAACGATTCAGGGTTAAGGGAAAGCTAGCACCAAGATTCATCAGACCATTCTGTATAGTGGCCCGAAGAGGCAAGGTAGCATACCAGCTAGACCTACCCAGAGATTTATCCGATATCCACAACGTGTTCCACATCTCGCAATTGAGAAAGTACGTGAACAACCCAGAGAAGCAAGTATCACATGAAAACATTGACGTGCAACCAGACCTCACCTACCGGGAGCGCCCAATAAAAATATTAGAGGAGTCTGAGAGGAGGACCCGACAGAAAACCATCAAGTTTTTCAGAGTTCAGTGGAGCAATCACACCGAGAATGAAGCAACTTGGGAGAGAGAGGATTTTCTTCGGACAGAGCACCCACACCTGTTTAGGGATCGGCTGAAATCTCGGGGATGAGAGTTTTCCTAAGGGGGTAGGTGCTGTGACACTCCAAAAGAAAAATTGTTGTTTTTGTTTTCAGCAAGAGCCTTGCTTGGTTTAAAGAAGGTCATTTAAACCCTTCTTAAAAAACCTCTCTTCTGAGTTTTCCTTCTCAAAATCTTTTCTTGGATTTAGTTTCTTCTAAAAATAAAACCTTTTTGGTTTTGGGCTATTCTTTGGTTTTGATCCATTCTTGTTTTTACCATGCCTCTTGTGGTAAAATTCTCCCAAAACCCCTCCTTCCATTTTAGGACAACCCAAACATTCTATCCCAACTAGTTAAATCCATTTTTGGATTTTATCTCATTTAATTCTTTCTCCAAAACAATTATATCCTTTATTTTGAGCCTAGCTAATTTGCAAAGCAAGTACCTTAATGCCTTTGAACTTTGATCTCAAATCAACTCCTCTGGATAGTCCATAGCACCCACAACATAGAACAATCAAGATCCACTCTTCTTCTTTTCAAAATTTTCAAAATTCACCCTCTGCAAGTTTGGACCAAATTTGTCAAATTTGGTGAAATTCATATCTCCCCTTCTCCAAAAATTCCACCAAAATTAAGGCAACCCCCAGTTGCAATGAGAGGCCACTCCACCAAAAACCAGCTCAAGGAAAAATCCCCACATGCCAAAATCATTCTGTCGAACACCTGGCATGCACTGTTATTATGCATCTTCAGAAAATTCAGAGTTTCAGTGTCGTTTCTTTGTCAGGGTTCAGTCACATGTCAACTGTGCGCCTGGCGCGTTGCGCACGGCCTCTCCTCCCAGTCCGGAGCACCGCACACGCACTTGGCTGGTTCCTGGCGTCGGTGGCACCCTGGCCCACCTGCGCCGGAGTCTTCCGCGGCGGCAGAACCTCCCGTGGCGGCCGACAGGGGGCACCCTGCGGCATAACGCCGTTCGGCACCACCCAAGCCACCTGGGAGCTCTGCGTGGCCGTCTCCCTTGCCAGCGCACGCATGCAGCACCGTCGCCGTGGCCTAGCACGCTCAGGGCGCGCTCTCTGCCGCCGACGTGCCGTACGACCGTTCCGTCGGGGACAGGCCATAACCGCCCTTGCCTTGCTGAGTTAGGCACTGGGATGGAATCAGTGCTCCGTCTAGACGATGCTCAAGCCTCTAAACCAACCGTCCAGCCACAGCACCGCCGTAATCGCTCCGCCGGACTTATCCCGTTCACGGCAACAGCCTCGGGCCGGCTATAAATAGCGCCTCCGAGCTTGCTCTCGACCCCGCACATCTCCACCACCTCACCAGACCCCGCCCAGCCACTGGAAGAGCCTCGAGGGGCCCTTCTTCCTCAACTCCGACCACCTCCGTCCACTTCGGGCTCTGGCAGCGTTCTCTCTCGTGAGAACTCCTCCACCGCCCTAGACTTGCCCGTAGCCTCATGACACCTCTAGGAGACTAACCCCCACTCCAATTTGACCCCAGCAGCTCTCTCCGACGAGGTCCACGACTACCCGAACCACCATCCGCCGGAGCAAGGGCCGCCGTCGACGTGGTGCTTGCCAGCGACCACAACCACCACCCACCGACGCGGAAGGACGTACTAAACACGGAGGTGCCACCCGATCCCCCTGCCTCGCCGTGAATCGACGTCGGCGACAACCGCAGCTCTCAGGCGCCGACGAGCCCCATCTCCCTCGCTTGAATTTTCAAACCTGACGGGTGGGACCCGCCTGTCAGTCTCTCATTCTTATTAAACGACTCGTTTTCTGGACTTTTCTGTAGAACCCCCTGAAAGTTTTCTGTTTCATTACAGAAAGGTCCCTAAATCAAAACCCTTATAACTTTTAAACGGAAAAGGATTTTTGTTTGATTCTTTTTCTGTTCTCTTTAAAATTTTGTCTAATTTTTTATAAGATTTAATTGAGATTTTTTTTGGAATAATTTTGTGCACCTCGCGGTATTTACGTTACGTGCGTATTTTTCTTATACCGTAGATACCGGAGGAAGTGACGGAGCCGCGAACTTCACCCAGTTAGACTCTGACTACTCCGAACCAGGCAAGCATGTTTGAACTCTTGATATGATGAGTGTTTGATGCATGTTTGCATTTAGGCGTTTCATAGCATGTTTATGAACATTTCTTTGAATGTTTTTTGTCATGCAAAAGGAGTGGAAAGTGAGTTTCAGAAATCCATATGTTGTTGGATGCATATTTGCATGGCCATGTGATGGCATGAGGATGGGTAAGATGGCAGTGTTGTGGCATGCCAGTCTTATGCCAGTCTATTTGACTTCAGTGTCATCGTAAATCAAATCACATTCCCATTTATTTCCCTTTCCTGTACTGCCACATGTCTTCCGCAAGGAATATGGCTTAGTAAGTTGCAAACCGTTTTCCTTGTACACATCAAATAGAAAGGCCGGGATGAGGGTTCCATGGCCCTGGATTAAAGCCCGTCATCCAGTTAGGGGGCATGGGTGTTTCCGGTTGGGACCGAGAGAGGGGCACCCCTTAGAGCGCACGTATAGAAATTTGATCCCATGCTATTCGAGGTTGTGACCTCCCCGTCTCAAAGATTTTCTTGGATGTTGTCTAGGGTGATTCCTGGCATCGTGAGGTGGAATGGGTGTGTACTGGTTAAATGTGTTTCTACCGAAATATCGTAAACGGAACTAGTCCTTCGTGACTACGGAAATCCGTTGGCTGTGGTTAGTTAGTACAAACTCTGCAGAGTCACAAATCCTTTAAATCATCTCGTACATGTCCAACTACTGTGTTCATATTATCTTGTCAGATATCAGCCTCAGTGACAAAACTCCAGTGGACTACATGAGTGTTAAATCCGGTTAAAAGTTTATTCTTGTGGATGGACTAACTTGTTATTTACATTTGATATAAGCCCTTTCTGTGATGTCGCTCAGACGTCTGACTATGGCACACTTGTTATTTATTATCGAGATAAGCCCTTTCTGCGATGTCGCTCAGACGTCCGACTGTGGCATTTCTTTTATAAGCCCTTTCTGCGATGTCGCTTAGACGTCCGACTGTGGCATTTCTTTTATAAGCCCTTTATGTGGCGTCGCTGAGATGCCCGACTGTGGCATTTCTTTTATAAGCCCTTTATGTGGTGTCGCTGAGACGCCCGACTGTGGCATTTCTTTTATAAGCCCTTTATGTGGTGTCGCTGAGACGCCCGACTGAGGCATTTCTTTTATAAGCCCTTTATGTGGTATCGCTGAGACGCCCGACTGTGGCATTTCTTTTATAAGCCCTTTATGTGGTGTCGCTGAGACGCCCGACTGTGGCATTTCTTTTATAAGCCCTTTATGTGGTGTCGCTGAGACGCCCGACTGTGGCATTTCTTTTATAAGCCCTTTTTGTGGTGTCGCTTAGACACTCGACTGCGGCATGAGCCTTATTTGTTTACCTTTCGAGGCGTCGCTCCAGACACCCGATCGGTTTTTAGTTATTTGTTTTACTTATCAAGTCGTGCAAATTTTATTATTGGAATGAGCATCATTATTTTTGCTCATGACGCATTCATGCATGCATTTGTTATATCTTTTGTCCGAACTGTCTTGCGAGTACTTTCAAAGTACTCACCTGGCTTGTTGATTTGGCCAGATGTTGATGAAGGCGATCTCATGGATGAAGAGTTCGATAGCGAGTCCGACGCCTAGAGGAGTCCCAGTCAGTCCCGTGCGATCCTGCATTTGGTCACTGTATTATATTCGCTTCCGCCACCCCAGAAATAAATTCATCGAGCCTCACCTCGACGCTCGATGAACTGCCAGTTAGGAGTCAAGTTATCCACCACCACTTTTTATCTCGAGCTAGTAGCATGTCACCACACCCCTGTGTCATAACCACCCTTAAGTATGATATTGGCGTGTTTGTAATAAATTGTTGAGCAGCCTTAGCTCAACCCTGTAATATATTTAATGCTACTGGTCCTCTGTATATCAAGTATTTGTCTACCAGTGAGGATAACTTTTCTTATACTGGGATCAAAAGATCGATTTTCTCAATAAGTATTTTATTGAAAAACCGGTCATGACATGCCACACATCCAATGAGGTGGTGAGGAGAGCCGTCGTCCTAGATGGAGTGGTGCCGGTGAAGGGGTAGAGATCGCCGGTGCTAGCGGAGATCATGAGAGTTCTCCGAGTGCGTAGATCCTTCACAAGAAAACCACAGGGGGAAAATTCAACCGAGCATGAGTTGTCAGTAGTGAATTTGCGAACTGAAATTAGGCTAGTGACAACGGTAGGGGAAATGAGGATGTCAGTGAAGCAAAAATCGTGAGGGGTGAGGGTGGTGGAGCCAGTGGCTGCGACCGGAAGCTGTTGTCCATTGCCGACAAGAATAGAAGAAGGGACACGCTTTAATGAAGAACGATACAAGGTCAAGTTACCTTGGGTGTCGTTCACGTGCGAGGAGGCGCCGCTGTCCATGTACCACTCGAGGGCAGGGTTGTGGGGGAAGCCGGAGTTTCTGTAGGCGGCGTTCAGCATGGCGAGGTGCTCCCACGATGGCTGCGGTGGTGGGTAGTACGGCGATGGAGGCGTCGGCGGGTACATGTTGTAGGCCTGAGCATGGGCACCCGGACGGGGGCCAAGAACACCAGCAGCGTTGGGAGGAACCCAGCCGTTGCGCGGCGACGGGAGCGCCATGCCATACTGGGCGAAGTACCTGGTGAAGGGCGCCGGATGTGGCGCCTGGTGACCGCACGCAGAGGAGTCGCCGCGTCCACGGCCGCGTCCTCGGCCACGTCCGCGGCCACGATCACCGCGACCGCGATCATAGTGCGGCTATGTGGGAGGGGCCGGGGCACGGTCAGAGTGAGGCCGGTCGGAGGAGGAACCGCTCGGGGGGCGATCGCCTGGGCCGCGCGAGCCGGAGCCAGAGCCGCTGGCCGGGCCGCGGTCACCGCCAGAAAGGGCGAAGGCCGAAGCGCTTTCTTCGGCGGCGCGCTGCGCCTGAGACTCCTCGGCCAGAACCACCCGTGAAAGGACGGTGTCGAACGGGAGGCCCTGGTCACCGAGGACGACGCGGATGGTGTCGAGACGCTTGTCGAGGCCGTGGAGAAACTGAGTGGAGAGATCGGTCTCGGTGACGGCGTGGTCGATGTCCTCCGGGCCATCGGTGAGGAGCTTCATACGGCGCGCATATTCGGCCACAGGGAGATCGCCTTGCTTGAGATTGCGATATTGCCGGTTGAGAATCATGTACCGAGCAGCGCGATTTGCGAGGAAGAAGTCGTGGATCTTCTTCCAGAGGGCATAGGTGGTGGTGGCGCTGACGACGTGGTCAACCATGTTGTCTGCGAGAGTGGCATAGATCCAGAGAGCGACGTGGGCATCAAGCTCGTGGTAGGAGGCGTCGGCGTTGGGGGGGAGCGGGTGCTCAATGAGAAAATGGACGCCGTAACGGATCAGCACCATGAGGAAGAAGGACTTCCACTTGTGGTAGTTGTGGTCGGCCGGGTTGAGGAGAAATTTGATGTGGTGCGTGATGTGGTCGGAGAAGATGGGGTGGCGAGAGGCCGACGGTGGCGCAGGAGCCGGCGGAGCGGAGGTGAAAAGGGGGGCAAATTGAGATCCGGAAGAACCGGTGGTGCCCAGAGAGGGAGATGGGCTGGTCCCGAAGACGAACGGCGGCGAGGAAGCCGCGGAGGTGGCCGAGGCGGTGTGGGCGGCGGGCGCCGTGAAGGAGAGCGCGGGCGGGGAGGTGCCGGAGCGGGGAGCCGCGGAGGAGGAGGAGTCGTGCTCGGCCATGGGACTGGATATCTGATACCAAGTTGGAAACTATTCTCATTGATCAATCACAGGTGTTACAGAGTACAACATATATGGAGAGTGTGGAGTTGCCAAACGCCCCTACAATGGTGGCACGCAGGCCAGGCGTGGCTGACTCGGTCACAAAAATACATACAAGAGATGGTACAAAATACATACGCTAACAATTTATGGGCATTCTGTTTCCTAGCTGATCAGTGACTGGGAAGATGCATCCGATTATACTTCGGTATTTATGAAATAAAAATGGGATGAAAAAAATATCATCTTACATCTATCATAACCGACTGAGAAAATATATTTCTATGTCGACTGAACCATAATCATTTGAATGTCCTATGTTGCACTGAGGGACAACCTCGGTAGAAGTTCGGCTGATTGTACGAAGTTAGTGTGGACCCCTCCAGAGTCGGGTGGATAAGATTGAATGTTGGTGGTTCATTCTGCTTGGAGACTGATGGAATGGCTTGCACTAGCATGGTCCTGCGTGATGACTTGGGTAGAGTCATATTCAATTCACATCTCGCCGACATGACATGCATGATGCCCTCTCGACATGTATGGAAGGCACTGCACTGGCTATAAACAATGGAGTATTTTGCCAATTGATTTGAATATGATAGTCTGAAGGCGGTGAATCTCATTAACGACAAGTCCATGGATCAATCTAGATATGCATACTTGGAGCATGAAATTAAAGACTTGTTGACGGTGATCGCATGTCTTGTATTACTCATTTTTGGCGTAGCATGAACTAGATTATTCACTTCATGTAAACATTAGACGTTTAGAGGGTGCAATATCATCCGCAAAAAAAGTGCATCCAAAAATAATATTTTATTATTGTTGCCCAAAATGCAACTTATGATTGTCTACTGGTCTACATGATGTTCGACAAACTTCTTCACGGATATTATGAATTAAATTTTGGGGAATCAAAATTTGAAACACCATAATATGTTTAAAAATTCAATACGACACCACGACAAGATATAATTTTTGGCTAAATTGAGGGAGCACCCAATGACGCCAAACATGGTAATATATATGGAAAACTAAACATTACTATAATTAAGTATATATCTTCTACTCCATGGTATGTCACGTGTCACTTTGTTCGACCTTCATATTATCACACATACCAATATCCATAGCAAAAAGAATCATAATGCACTAATGATTGAAAAATCGTCTAAATTCAAACCCAGCCATGTTGATATATGGCTACAAATTACATGGAACAGAAGTTTGCAACAAGGGAAAATAACTAGCCGACAAAAGGAATACATATGGCTCCACGTACTGATTCGTGAACAGATGACACTTAAAATATTACATTTTTCATCATGGAATTTTCTAATAGTACCATGGAAACCTACATATATTCATAAAAGAAGTAACTTCCTAAGTTTTATACCGGAGAACGTGTTAAAATCTAAAAGTTCTAGCACTAGATAGGAAGAAGAAACAATAAATTACTGCATATATATGTACCTTCTGACCCTCTTAGGGTTTGTGTGCACAATCTCAGCCAAACGCTTCTCCCTGGTGATCTTCTTGATCTCAGTTTCTGTGAATGACCCATCCGCAATCATCCACAAGGGGATCACTGGCGTCATTCTCGAACCATCGGCTTTTGGTGTTACCGTACCAAGGGCGATGGCTGCTTCTTCCAGCACCCGGTCCTGCCCATCCCGGCCCGACAAAAGGCGTCAGTGGGTTGCTTTCATAAAGCAATTAATGGCTGGTTTTGCATCCAATTCGATGAGCTTCCGCTGTTGAAGGCCGAGAAAAATAATATATATGGCTCCACATTCTGATTCGGAAATAGATGACACCGAACAATGTCTGAAATCAAACTTTTCAACTTTTGTTATTAATATGTAAAAAACACTTTTTATTAGCAATATGTCAAAAACATGTGTAAATCGATATTACTTTTTTCATCATGGAATTTTCTAATAGTACCATGGAAACCTACATATATTCATAAAAAAAGTAACTTCTAAGTTTTGTACTATAGAACGTGTTAAAATCTAAAAGGACTAGAACAAGATAGAAAGAAGAAAGAACAACTTACTGCATCTATATGTACCTTCTGACCTTCTTAGGATTTGTCTGCACAATCTCAGCCAGACGCTTCTCCCTACTGATCTCACTTTCTGTGAATGACCCATCCGCAATCCACCACAAGGGGATCACTGGCGTCATTCTCGAACCTACGGATCTTGGTGTTACCATTCCAAGGGCGATGGCTGCTGCTTCTAGCACCTAGTCCTCCCCATCCCGGCACGACAGAAGGCATCGACATGTTGCTTTGGTAAAGTAAGGTTGGTCCTGCATCTAGTTCGATGAGCTACTGCTGTTGAAGGCCGAGAAAAATAATACATATGGCTCCACATACTGATTCGGAAACAGATGACATCTAACAATGTCTAAAATCAAACTTATCAATTTTTGCTATTAATATGTAAAAACAGTTTTTTATGAGGAATATGTAAAAAAAACACAAGTAAATCAATATTACTTTTTTCATCAAGGAATTTTCTAATAGTACCGTGGAAACCTACATCTATTCATAAAAAAGGTAACTTTCTAAGTTTTGTAGTGGAAAACGTGTTAAAATCTAAAAGGACTAGCACTAGATAGAAAGAAGAAAGAACAAATTACTGCAAATATATGTACCTTCTGACCCTCTTAGGGTATGTGTGCACTATCTCAGTCAGACGCTTCTCCTTGCTGATCTTCTTGATCTCACTTTTTGTGAATGACCCATCCGCAATCCACCACAAGGGGATCACCGGCGTCATTCTCAAACCTACAACTTTTGGTCTTACTGTTCCTAGGGCGATGCTACTGCTTCTAGCACCCGGTCCTCCCCATCCCGGCATGACAGAAGGCATCAGTGGGTTGCTTTCATAAAGTAATGGCTAGTTCTGCATCCAGTTCGATGAGCTACCGTTGTTGAAGGGCGAGAAAAATAATACATATGGCTCCACATACTGATTCGGAAACAGATGACACCTAAAATTGTCTGAAATAAAACTTTTCAACTTCTGCTATTAATATGTAAAAAACAATTTTTTATTAGGAATATGTAAAAAACACAAGTAAATCAATATTACTAATTTCATCTTGGAATTTTCTAATTGTACCATGGAAACCTACATATATTCATAAAAAGGGTTACTTTCTAAGTTTTGTACCGGAAAACGTGTTAAAATCTAAAAGGACTAGCACTAGATAGAAAGAAGAAAGAACAAATTACTGCATATATATGTACCTTCTGACCCTCTTAGGGTTTGTGTGCACAATATCAGCCAGACGCTTCTCCCTGGTGATCTTCTTGATCTCACTTTCTGTGAAAGACCCATCCGCAATCCACCACAAGGGGATCACCAGCGTCATTCTGGAACCTACGGCTTTTGGTGTTATCGTCCCAAGTGCGATGGCTACTACTTCTAGCACCTGGTCCTCCCATCCCGGCACAACAGAAGGCATCAGTGGGTTGCTTTGATAAAGTAATGGCTGGTTTTTCTTCCAGTTCGATGAGCTACCATTGTTGAAGGCCGAGAAAAATAATATATATGGCTCCACCTACTGATTCGACAACAGAGGACACCTAACAATGTCTGAGAATTCAAACTTCTCGACTTTTGCTTTTTAATATATAAAAAGCACTTTTTATTAGGAATATGTAAAAACACGAGTAAATCAATATTACTTTTTTATCATGGAATTTTCGAATTGTATCGTGGAAACCTACATATATTCATAAAAGGGTTACTTTCTAAGCTTTGTACCAGAGAACGTGGTAAAATCTAAAAGGACAATCACTAGATAAAAAGAAGAAAGAACAAATTACTGCATATATATGTACCTTCTGACCCTCTTAGGGTTTGCTGTGCACATTTTCAGTCAAACACTTCTCGTTGGTGATCTTCTTGATCTCACTTTCTGTGGATGACCCATCCGCAATCCACCACAAGGGGATCAGTGGCGTCATTCTTGAACCAGCGGCATTTGGTGTTACCCTTCCAAGGGCGATGGATGCTGCTTCTAGCACCCGGTCCTCCCCATCCAGGCACGACAGAAGGCATCAGCGGGTTGCTTTGATAAAGTAATGGTTGGTTCTGCATCTAGTTCGATGAGCTACCGATGTTGATGGTCGAGAAAAAAAATACATATGACTCCACGTACTGATTCGGAAACAGATGACACCTAACAATGTCTGAAATCATACTTTTCAACTTTTGCTATTAATATGTAAAAAAAACTTTTTCTATTAGGAATATGTAAAAAAACACAAGTAATCAATATTAAATTTTTTTATCATAGAAATTTCTATTGGTACAGTGGAAACCTACATATATTCATCAAAAAAGTAACTTTCAAAGTTTTGTACCGGAGAACATGTTAAAATCTAAAATGACTAGCACTAGACAGAAAGAAGAAAGAACAAATTACTGCAAATATATGGACCTTCTGACCCTCTTAGGGTCTCTGTGCACTATCTCAGCCAGAAGGTTCTCGCTCGTGATTTTCTTGATCTCACTTCTTGTGAATGACCCATCCGCAAAGTCCACCACAAGGGGATCCCCGGCATCATTGACAAACCTTCGCCTTTTTGTGTTACCATTTCAAGGGTGATGGCTGCTGCTTCTAGCACCCGGTCCTCGCCATCCAGGCACGACAGAAGGCATGAGCGGGTTGCTTTGATGAAGTAATGGCTGGCGTTGCATCCAATTCGATGAGCTACCATTGTTGAAGGCCGGGAAAGATATATATTTGGCTCCATGTACTGATTCGGAAACAGATCACACCTAACAATGTCTGAAATCAAACTTTTCAAGTTTTGCTATTAATATGTATAAAACACTTTTTATTAGGAATATGTAGAAAAATACAAGTAAAAAATATTACTTTTTTCATTATGGAATTTGGTAATAGTACCATGGAAACCCACATATATTCATAAAAAAGTAACTTCCTAAGTTTTATACCGGAGAGCATGTTTAAATCTAAAAGGACTAGCACTAGATAGTAAGAACAAAGAACAAATTACTGCATCTACGTGTACCTTCTGACCCTCTTAGGATTTGTGTGCACAATCTAAGCCAGACGCTTCTCCATAGTGATCTCACTTTGTGAGAATGACCCATCCGCAATCCACCACAAGGTGATCACTGGTGTCATTCTCAAACCTACAACTTTTGGTGTTACTGTTCGAAGGGCGATGGCTACTGCTTCTAGCACCCGGTCCTCCCCATCCCGGCACAATAGAAGGCATAAGTGGCTTGCTTTGATAAAGTAATGGTTTGTTCTGCATCCAGTTCGATGAGCTACCGTTGTTGAAGGGCGAGAAAAATAATACATATGGCTCGACATACTGATTCAGAAACAGATGACACCTAAAATTGTCTGAAATAAAACTTTTCAACTTCTGCTATTAATATGTAAAAAACAATTTTTTATTAGGAATATGTATATAACACAAGTAAATCAATATTACTATTTTCATCTTGGAATTTTCTAATTGTACCGTGGAAACCTACATATATTCATAAAAAGGGTTACTTTCTAAGTTTTGTACTGGAAAACATGTTAAAATCAAAAAGGACTAGCACTAGATAGAAAGAAGAAAGAATAAATTACTGCCTATATATGTACCTTCTGACCCTCTTAGGGTTTGTGTGCACAATATCAGCCAGACGCTTCTCCCTAGTGATCTTCTTGATCTCACTTTCTATGAATGACCCATCCGCAATCCACCACAAGGGGATCACCGACGTTATTCTGGAACCTACGGCTTTTGGTGTTACCGTCCCAAGGGCGATGGCTACTACTTCTAGCACCCGGTCCTCCCCATCCCGGCACAACAGAATGCATCAGCGGGTTGCGTTGATAAAGTAATAGCTGGTTTTGCTTCTAGTTCAATGAGCTACCATTGTTGAAGGCCAAGAAAAATAATATATATGGCTCCACCTACTGATTCGGCAACAGAGGACACCTAACAATGAATGAGAATTAAAACTTCCCAACTTTTACTATTAATATATCAAAAGCAATTTTTATTAGGAATATGTAAAAAAACACGAGTAAATCAATATTACTTTTTTATCACGGAATTTTCGAATTGTATCGTGGAAACTGACATATATTCATAAAAGGGTTACTTTCTAAGCTTTGTACCGAAGAACGTGGTAAAATCTAAAAGGACTATCACCGGATAAAAAGAAGAAAGAACAAATTACTGCATATATATGTACCTTCTGACCTTCTTAGGGTTTGTGTGCACAATATCAGCCAGACGCTTCTCCCTGGTGATCTTCTTGATCTCACTTTCTGTGAATGACCCATCCGCAATCCACCACAAGGGGATCACCGACGTCATTCTGGAACCTACGGCTTTTGGTGTTACCGTCCCAAGGGCGATGGCTACTACTTCTAGCACCCGGTCCTCCCCATCCCGGCACAACAGAATGCATTAGCGGGTTGCTTTGATAAAGTAATGGCTGGTTTTGCTTCCAGTTCGATGAGCTACCATTGTTGAAGGCCGTAAAAAATAATATATATGGCTCCACCTGCTGATTTGGCAACAGAGGACACCTAACAATGTCTGAGAATTCAAACTTCTCAACTTTTGCTATTAATATATAAAAAGCACTTTTTATTAGGAATATGTCAAAACACGAGTAAACCAATATTACTTTTTTATCACGGAATTTTCGAATTGTATCGTTGAAACCTACATATATTCATAAAAGGGTTACTTTCAAAGCTTTGTACCAGAGAACGTGGTAAAATCTAAAAGGACAATCACTAGATAAAAAGAAGAAAGAACAAATTACTGCATATATATGTACCTTCTGACCCTCTTAGGGTTTGTTGTGCACATTTTCAGTCAAACACTTCTCGTTGGTGATCTTCTTGATCTCAATTTCTGTGGATGACCCATCCGCAATCCACCACAAGGGGATCAGTGGCGTCATTCTTGAACCAGCGGCATTTGGTGTTACCCTTCCAAGGGCGATGGATGCTGCTTCTAGCACCCGGTCCTCCCCATCCAGGCACGACAGAAGGCATCAGCGGGTTGCTTTGATAAAGTAACGGTTGGTTCTGCATCTAGTTCGATGAGCTACCGATGTTGATGGTCGAGAAAAATAATACATATCACTCCACGTACTGATTCGGAAACAGATGACACCTAACAATGTCTGAAATCATACTTTTCAACTTTTGCTATTAATATGTAAAAAAAACTTTTTCTATTAGGAATGTGTAAAAAAACACAAGTAATCAATATTAATTTTTTTTATCATAGAAATTTCTAATGGTACAGTGGAAACCTACATATATTCATCAAAAAAGTAACTTTCAAAGTTTCGTACCGGAGAACATGTTAAAATCTAAAATAACTAGCACTAGACAGAAAGAAGAAAGAACAAATTACTGCAAACATATGGACCTTCTGACCCTCTTAGGGTCTATGTGCACTATCTCAGCCAGAAGGTTCTCGCTCGTGATTTTCTTGATCTCACTTCTTGTGAATGACCCATCCGCAAAGTCCACCACAAGGGGATCCCCCGCGTCATTGACAAACCTTCGGCTTTTTGTGTTACCATTTCAAGGGTGATGGCTGCTGCTTCTAGCACCCGGTCCTCGCCATCCAGGCACGACAGAAGGCATGAGCGGGTTGCTTTGATGAAGTAATGGCTGGCGTTGCATCCAATTCGATGAGCTACCATTGTTGAAGGCCGGGAAAGATATATATTTGGCTCCATGTACTGATTCGGAAACAGATCACACCTAACAATGTCTGAAATCAAACTTTTCAAGTTTTGCTATTAATATGTATAAAACACTTTTTATTAGGAATATGTAGAAAAATACAAGTAAAAAATATTACTTTTTTCATTATGGAATTTGGTAATAGTACCATGGAAACCCACATATATTCATAAAAAAGTAACTTCCTAAGTTTTATACCGGAGAGCATGTTTAAATCTAAAAGGACTAGCACTAGATAGTAAGAACAAAGAACAAATTACTGCATCTACGTGTACCTTCTGACCCTCTTAGGATTTGTGTGCACAATCTAAGCCAGACGCTTCTCCATAGTGATCTCACTTTGTGAGAATGACCCATCCGCAATCCACCACAAGGTGATCACTGGTGTCATTCTCAAACCTACAACTTTTGGTGTTACTGTTCGAAGGGCGATGGCTACTGCTTCTAGCACCCGGTCCTCCCCATCCCGGCACAATAGAAGGCATAAGTGGCTTGCTTTGATAAAGTAATGGTTTGTTCTGCATCCAGTTCGATGAGCTACCGTTGTTGAAGGGCGAGAAAAATAATACATATGGCTCGACATACTGATTCAGAAACAGATGACACCTAAAATTGTCTGAAATAAAACTTTTCAACTTCTGCTATTAATATGTAAAAAACAATTTTTTATTAGGAATATGTATATAACACAAGTAAATCAATATTACTATTTTCATCTTGGAATTTTCTAATTGTACCGTGGAAACCTACATATATTCATAAAAAGGGTTACTTTCTAAGTTTTGTACTGGAAAACATGTTAAAATCAAAAAGGACTAGCACTAGATAGAAAGAAGAAAGAATAAATTACTGCCTATATATGTACCTTCTGACCCTCTTAGGGTTTGTGTGCACAATATCAGCCAGACGCTTCTCCCTAGTGATCTTCTTGATCTCACTTTCTATGAATGACCCATCCGCAATCCACCACAAGGGGATCACCGACGTTATTCTGGAACCTACGGCTTTTGGTGTTACCGTCCCAAGGGCGATGGCTACTACTTCTAGCACCCGGTCCTCCCCATCCCGGCACAACAGAATGCATCAGCGGGTTGCGTTGATAAAGTAATAGCTGGTTTTGCTTCTAGTTCAATGAGCTACCATTGTTGAAGGCCAAGAAAAATAATATATATGGCTCCACCTACTGATTCGGCAACAGAGGACACCTAACAATGAATGAGAATTAAAACTTCCCAACTTTTACTATTAATATATCAAAAGCAATTTTTATTAGGAATATGTAAAAAAACACGAGTAAATCAATATTACTTTTTTATCACGGAATTTTCGAATTGTATCGTGGAAACTGACATATATTCATAAAAGGGTTACTTTCTAAGCTTTGTACCGAAGAACGTGGTAAAATCTAAAAGGACTATCACCGGATAAAAAGAAGAAAGAACAAATTACTGCATATATATGTACCTTCTGACCTTCTTAGGGTTTGTGTGCACAATATCAGCCAGACGCTTCTCCCTGGTGATCTTCTTGATCTCACTTTCTGTGAATGACCCATCCGCAATCCACCACAAGGGGATCACCGACGTCATTCTGGAACCTACGGCTTTTGGTGTTACCGTCCCAAGGGCGATGGCTACTACTTCTAGCACCCGGTCCTCCCCATCCCGGCACAACAGAATGCATTAGCGGGTTGCTTTGATAAAGTAATGGCTGGTTTTGCTTCCAGTTCGATGAGCTACCATTGTTGAAGGCCGTAAAAAATAATATATATGGCTCCACCTGCTGATTTGGCAACAGAGGACACCTAACAATGTCTGAGAATTCAAACTTCTCAACTTTTGCTATTAATATATAAAAAGCACTTTTTATTAGGAATATGTCAAAACACGAGTAAACCAATATTACTTTTTTATCACGGAATTTTCGAATTGTATCGTTGAAACCTACATATATTCACAAAAGGGTTACTTTCTAAGCTTTGTACCAGAGAACGTGGTAAAATCTAAAAGGACAATCACTAGCTAAAAAGAAGAAAGAACAAATTACTGCATATATATGTACCTTCTGACCCTCTTAGGGTTTGTTGTGCACATTTTCAGTCAAACACTTCTCGTTGGTGATCTTCTTGATCTCAATTTCTGTGGATGACCCATCCGCAATCCACCACAAGGGGATCAGTGGCGTCATTCTTGAACCAGCGGCATTTGGTGTTACCCTTCCAAGGGCGATGGATGCTGCTTCTAGCCCCCGGTCCTCCCCATCCAGGCACGACAGAAGGCATCAGCTAGTTGCTTTGATAAAGTAATGGTTGGTTCTGCATCCAGTTCGATGAGCTACCAATGTTGATGGTCGAGAAAAATAATACATATGACTCCACGTACTGATTCGGAAACAGATGACACCTAACAATGTTTGAAATCAAACTTTTCAACTTTTGCTATTAATATGTAAAAAAAACTTTTTCTATTAGGAATATGTAGAAAAAACACAAGTAATCAATATTAATTTTTTTATCATAGAAATTTCTAATGGTACAATGTAAACCTACATATATTCATCAAAAAAGTAACTTTCAAAGTTTTGTACTGGAGAACATGTTAAAATCTAAAATGACTAGCACTAGACAGAAAGAAGAAAGAACAAATTACTGCAAATATATGTTCCTTCTGACCCTCTAAGGGTCTGTGTGCACTATCTCAACCAGACGCTTCTCACTGGTGATTTTCTTGATCTCACTTCTTGTGAATGACCCATCCGCAAAGTCCGCCACAATGGGATCACTGGCGTCATTGTCAAACCTTCGGCTTTTGGTGTTACCGTTTCAAGAGTGATGGCTACTGCTTCTAGCACCCGGTCCTCCCCATCCCGGCACAATAGAAGGCATAAGTGGGTTGCTTTGATAAAGTAATGGCTTGTTCTACATCCAGTTCGATGAGCTACCGTTGTTGAAGGGCGAGAAAAATAATATATATGGCTCCACATACTGATTCGCAAACAGATGACACCTAAAATTTTCTGAAATAAAACTTTTGAACTTCTGATATTAATATGTAAAAAACATTTTTTATTAGGAATATGTAAAAACACAAGTAAATCAATATTACTATTTTCATCTTGGAATTTTCTAATTGTACCATGGAAACCTACATATATTCATAAAAAGGGTTACTTTCTAAGTTTTGTACCGGAAAACGTGAAAATCTAAAAGGACTAGCACTTGATAGAAAGAAGAAAGAACAAATTACTGCATATATATGTACATTCTGACCCTCTTAGGGTTTGTGTCCACAATATCAGCCAGACGCTTCTCCCTGGTGATCTTCTTGATCTCACTTTCTATGAATGACCCATCCGCAATCCACAACAAGGGGATCACCGACGTCATTCTGGAACCTACGGCTTTTGGTGTTACCGTCCCAAGGGCGATGGCTATTGCTTCTAGCACCCGGTCCTCCCCATCCCGGCACGACAGAAGGCATCAGCGGGTTGCTTTGATAAAGTAATGGTTGGTTTTGCTTCCAATTCGATGAGCTACCATTGTTGAAGGCCAAGAAAAATAATATATATGGCTCCACCTACTGATTCAGCAACAGAGGACACCTAACAATGTCTGAGAATTCAAAAAAATTCAACTTTTGCTATTAATATATAAAAAACACTTTTTATTAGGAATATGTAAAAAACACGTGTAAATCAATATTACTTTTTTATCATGGAATTTTCGAATTGTATCACGGAAACCTACATATATTCATAAAAGGGTTACTTTCTAAGCTTTGTACCAGAGAACGTGGTAAAATCTAAAGGGACTATCACTAGATAAAAAGAAGATAGAAAAAATTACTGCATGTATATGTACCTTCTGACCCTCTTAGGGTTTGTTGTGCACAATTTCAGTCAGACGTTTCTCCTTGGTGATCTTCTTGATCTCACTTTCTCTGAATGACCCATCCGCAATCCACCACAAAGTGATCAGTGGCGTCATTCTTGAACCAGCGGCATTTGGTGTTACCCTTCCAAGGGCGATGGCTGCTGCTTCTAGCACCCGGTCCTCCCCATCCAGGCACGACAGAAGGCATCCGCGGGTTTCTTCGATAAAGTAATGGCTGGTTCTGCATCCAGTTCGATGAGCTACCGATGTTGATGGCCGAGAAAAATAATACATATGACTCCACGTACTGATTCGGAAACAGATGACACCTAACCATATCTGAAATTAAACTTTTCAACTTTTTCTATTAATATGTAAAAAAAAACTTTTTCTATTAGGATATGTAAAAAAACACAAGTAATCAATATTTATTTTTTTATCATAGAAATTTCTAATGGTATAGTGGAAACCTACATATATTCATAAAAAATAACTTTCAAAGTTTTGTACCGGAAATCATGTTAAAATCTAAAATGACTATCACTAGATAGAAAGAAGAAAGAACACATTACTGCATATATATGTACCTAATGATCCTATTAGGGTTTGTGTGCACAATCTCAGCCAGACGCTTCTCCCTTGTGATTTTCTTGATCTCACTTTCTGTGAATGAACCATCCGCAAAGTCCATCACAAGGGGATCACCGGCTTTATTCTCGAACCTTTGGCTTGTGGTGTTACCGTTTCAAGGGCGATGGCTACTGCTTCCAGCACCCGGTGCTCGCCATCCCAGCACGACCGAAGGTATCGGCCGGTTGCTTTGATAGAATAAAGGCTGGCTCTACCTCCAGTTCGATGATCTACCATTGTTGTAGGCCGAGAAAGATATATATTTAGCTCCTAGTACTGATTCAGAAATAGATGACACCTAACAATGTCTGAAATCAAACTTTTCAACCTTTGCTATTAATATGTAGAAACAAATTTTTATTAGGAATGTGTAAAAAAAGACAAGTAAAACATATTACTTTTTTCATCATGGAATTTTCTAATAGTACCATGGAAACCTACATATATTCATAAAAGACAAGTAAAACAGGAGAACGTGTTAAAATCTAACAGGACTAGCACTAGATAGAAAAGAAGAAAGAATAAATTACTGCATCTACATGTATCTTCTGGCCCTCTTAGGGTTTGTGTGCACAATCTTAGTCAGACGCTTGTCCCTAGTGATCTCACTTTCTGTGAATGACCCATCCGCAATCCACCACAAGGGGATCGCTGGCGTCATTCTCAAATTAACCTACGCCTTTTTGTGTTACTATTCCAAGAGCGATGGCTACTGCTTCTAGCACCTGGTCCTCCCCATCCCGGCACGACAGAAGGCATCAACGGGTTGCTTTGATAAACTAATGGTTGGTTCTGCATCCAGTTTGATGAGCTACCAATGTTGAAGGTCGAGAAAAATAATATATATGGCTTCATATACTGATTCGGAAACAGATGACGAAACCGAACAATGTCTGACATCAAAGTTTTCAACTTTTGCTATTAATATGTAAAAACACTTTTTATTAGGATTATGTAAAAAAACATGAGTAAATCAATATTACTTTTTGATCATGGAATTTTCTAATTGTACCGTGTGAACCTGCATATATTCATAAAAAGGGTTACTTTCTAAGCTTTGTACTGGAGAACGTGTTAAAATCTAAAAAGACTAGTAGTAGATAGAAAGAAGAAAGAACATATTACTGCATACATATGTACCTTCTGACCCTCTTAGTGTTTGTGTGCACAATCTCAGCCAGACGCTTCTCCGTGGTGATTTTCTTGAGCTCACTTTGTATGAATGACCCATCTGCAAAGTCCACCATAAGGGGATCACCGGCATCATTCTCGAACCTGCGGCTTTTGGTGTTAGCATTTCGAGGACGATGGCTGCTGCTTCTGGGACCTAGTCCTCCCCATCTAGGCATGACAGAAGACATTAGCGGGTTGCATTGGTAAAGTAATGGCTAGCTCTGCATCCAATTCGATGAGCTATCGTTGCTGAAGGCCGAGAAAGATAATAAATATGGCTCCACGTACTGATTCAGAAACAAATGACACCTAACAATGTCTGAATTCAAACTTTTCAACTTTTGCTGTTAATATGTAAAAAACACTTTTTATTAGGAATATGTGAAAACACAAGTAAAAAATATTACTTTTTCATCATGGAATTTTCTAAAAGTACCATGGAAACCTACATATATTCATAAAAAGGTAACTTCCTAAGTTTTTTACCAAAGAACGTGTTAACATCTAAAAGGACTAGCACTAGATATAAAGAAGAAAGAACAAATTACTACATATATATGTATCTTCTGACCCACTTAGAGTTTGTGTGCACAATCTCAGCCAGACGCTTCTCCCTGGTGGTTTTATTTATCTCACTTTCTTCGAATGACCCATCCACAAAGTCCACCACAAGGTGATCACTGGCCTCGTTCTTGAACCTTTGTCTTGTCGTGTTACCGTTTCAAGGGTGATAGTTACTGCTTCTAGCACCTGGTCCTCCCCATCCCGACACTACAGAAAGTGTCATTGGGTTGCTTTGATAAAATAATGGCTGGGTTTACATCCAGTTCGATGAGCTAGCGCTGTTGAAGGGCCAGAAAAATAATATATATGGCTCCACGTACTGATTTCGATATTGATGACACCTAACAATGTCTGAAATCAAACTTTTCAACTTTTGCTATTAATATGTAAAAAACACTTTTTGTTAGGAATATGTAAAAACACGAGTAAATCAATATTACTTATTTTTATCATGGAATTTTCTAATTGTACCGTGGAAACCTACATATATTCATAAAAAGGGTTAGTTTCTAAGTTTTGTACCGAAAAAACTGTTAAAATCTAAAAGGACTAGCACTAGATAGAAACAAGAAAGAACAAATTACAACATATATATGTACCTTCTGACCCTCTTAGGGTTTGTGTGCACAATCTTAGCCAGTCGTTTCTCCCTGGTGATTTTCCTGAGCTCACTTTCTGTGAATGATCCATCCGCAAAGTCCAACATAAGAGGATCACCGGCGTCATTCTCGAATCTGCGGCTTTTGGTGTTACCATTTCAAGTACGATGGCTGCTACTTCTATCACCTGGTCCTCCCCATCCCGGCACAACAGAAGGCATCAGCGGGTTGCTTTGATAAAGTAATGGCTGCCTCAGCATCTAGTTCGATGAGCTAGCATTGTTGAAGGCCGAGAAAGATAATACATATGGCTCCACGTCCTGATTCGGAAACAGATGACACCTAACAAGGTCTGAAATCAAACTTTTCAACTTTTGCTATTAATCTGTAAAAAAACACTTTTACTTAGGAATATGTAAAAAAAGCACGAGTAAAAAAGATTGCTTTTTTCATCATGGAATTTTCTAATAGTACCATGAAATCATACATATATTCATAAAAAGTCACTTCCTAAGTTTTATACCGAAGAACGTGTTAACATCTAAAAGGACTAGCACTTGATAGAAAGAAGAAAGAACAAATTACTGCATACATATGTCCCTTCTGACCCTCATATGGTTTGTGTGCACAATCTCAGGCAGACGCTTGTCCCTGGTGATCTCACTTTCTGTGAATGACCCATCCGCAATCCACCACAAGGGGATCACTGGCGTCATTCTCAAACCTATGGCTTTTGATGTTACTGTTCCAAGGGCGAGGGCTACTACTTCTAGCACCCGGTCCTCCCCATCCCAGCACGACAGAAGGCATCAGTGGGTTGCTTTGATAAACTAATGGTTGGTTCCGCATCCAGTTCGACGAGCTACCGCTATTGAAGGCCGAGTAAAATAATACATATGGCTCCACATTCTGATTCGGAAACAGATGACACCTAACAATGTCTGAAATCAAACTTTTCAACTTTTTCTATTAATATGTAAAAAAGTATTTTTTATTAGGAATATGTAAAAAACACAAGTAAATCAATATTATAATTTTCATCATGGAATTTTCTAATTGTACCATGGAAACCTACATATATTCATAAAAAGGGTTATTTCTAAGTTTTGTACCAGAGAACGTGTTAAAATATAAAAGGATTGGTACTAGATAGAAAGAAGAAAGAACAAATTACTGCATATATATGTACCTTCTGACCCTCTTAGGGTTTGTGTGCACAATCTCCGCCAGGCACTTCTCCCTAGTGATCTTCTTGATCTCAATTTCTATGAATGACCCATCTGCAATCCACCACAAGGGGATCACCGGCGTCATTCTCGAACCTACGGCTTTTGGTGTTACCATCCCAAGGGCGATGGCTACTGCTTCTAGCACCCGGTCCTCCCCATCCCGGCACGACAGAAGGCATCAGCGGGTTGCTTTGAAAAAGTAATGGCTGGTTTTGCATCTCGTTCGATGAACTACCGATGTTGAAGGCCGAGAAAAATAATATATATGGCTTCACGTACTGATTCGAAAACAGATGACACCTAACGATGTTTGAAATCAAAGTTTTCAAGTTTTTCTATTAATATGTAAAAAACACTTTTTATTAGGAATATGTTAAAAAGACGAGTAAATCAATATTACTTTTTATATGGAATTTTCTAATTGTACCGTGGAAACATACATATATTCATAAATAGGGCTACTTTCTAAGATTTGTACTGGAGAACGTGTTAAAATCTAAAAGGACTAGCACTAGATAGAAAGAGGAAAGAAGAAATTACTGCATATATATGTACCTTCTGACCCTATTAGGGTTTGTGTGCACAATTTCAGCCAGACGCTTCTCCTGGTGATTTTCTTGAGCTCACTTTCTGTGAATGACCCATCCGCAAAGTGCACCATAAGGGGATCACCAGCGTCATTCTCGAACCTGCGGCTTTTGGTGTTACCCTTTCGAGGACGATAGCTGCTGCTTCTAGCACCTGGTCCTCCCCATCCCGGCATGACAGAAGGCATTAGCGGGTTGCTTTGATAAAGTAATGGCTAGCTCTGCATCCAGTTCGATGAGCTACCATTGTTGAAGGCTGAGAAAGGTAATAAATATGGCTCCACATACTGATTCGGAAACAGATGACACCTAAGAATGTCCGAAATCAAACTTTTCAACTTTTGTTGTTAATATGTAAAAAACACTTTTTATTAGGAATATGTAAAAAAACCACAAGTAAAAAATATTACTTTTTATCAATCTGGAATTTTCTAATAGTTCCATGGAAACCTACATATATTCATAAAAAAGTAACTTCCTATGTTTTATAACGAAGAACATGTTAACATCTAAAAGGACTAGCACTAGATAGAAAGAAGAAAGAATACATTACTGCATATATATGTACCTTCTACCCTCTTAGGGTTTGTGTGCACGATCTCAGCCAAGTGCTTTTCCCTGGTGGTTTTCTTGATCTCACTTTCTGTAAAGCGGGTATCCTGGTTTTTCCGCGATGAGAAGGCTTTTCTCTCTGGCCAACACTTCTTCATGGAGTCTCCTTAGAT
This sequence comes from Triticum timopheevii, assembly GCA_963921465.1. NCBI lineage: Eukaryota > Viridiplantae > Streptophyta > Magnoliopsida > Poales > Poaceae > Triticum > Triticum timopheevii. Next base: position 417,928,250 of record OY997262.1, read on the forward strand.
CATTGTTCAGTATGTGCTCTAGCGCTTTCGCAGGTAGGATCAGGTCACCGGCGACATGGAAACGCTTCGCACCTTCGACAGGTATACTTTCTACCATTCGGGAATTCAGAGGCGGCTGGCTGCTTGAAGCAGCTCTGGTGCCTTTAGGGCCTTTCCTGTCTGGTCTCCTCCTTTGCTTCTTGGCGGTTGGCGGTAGTGAGCCCACCATACCTTCGCTAACCACCACCCCCAGTGTTGTCGGGCTAATCAGTGGACGGCCCTCGGGTTGTTGCTGGGTAGAGGCGGCATCTGGAAGCGTCTCCTGCAAGGAACGCATGAAGAGAGACTTTTTGCATTCCGCCTTAGAACGTTCCTGCTCCGGCAAATCAGGCAGCATCAAGTCATCATCTCCACACTCATAGCCTGAGTCATAATCCTGAGCCATCAATTCTCCATCGTCATAGGCGGTATTGATATGGTTGAGAGGGCCATCATCATCCTCCTCCATAAAATCATCAACATTTGCTTCTTCGACGACGGGGGCAACGTCATCTGCACTAATGGAAGCTCTCCCTCGCCTCGTCCGCTATCACCCAACACGGTAGGTGCAGGTAATTTGGTAGGTGGGTGGTATTCATACCTTCTTGAGAAGCTGTCATTAGTGTGATACTGGGCACCTCGACTCGAAGAAGAGTTTTCGGCCAAGGCAAGAACCAGCTCTTGCATGCGTCAATCCGTTTAGGGGTCTCCTTATCATCAACTGGTACCGAAGGAGGCAAATCCTCGAAGCCCGCTAAGACATTGGCCACGTTAACCGTGAAGACGCCATCGGGCATCTCTCGGTTGTGGAACATGCGGTCCTTCGGCTTCACGATCGTTCCCTTTCCGACGGCCACCTTCTGGCCCTTGATGTCGTAGAGTAGGGTGCACAGGGTATCGTCGGTCTAAGAAGACATGTCTGCGACATCAAACATCCGAAAGGCAACTGAAATGGAAGACTATAGACATGCTGATGAAAAGGGTATGACACGTAATTACCGTGAGGGCGTCGAGCTCAGCCATAGACGAAGGCCTGCCGAGCAAGCCAGAGACAAAGGTCGGGCTGCTATGAATAGGAGCGGGACCTTTAGCGGTTGCTTGAGCAGGTGATGATGGTGTGATATTCACCTTTTAGTGCAATTTTCTACTGTTTTTTAGTTCGGTGCATTTTTGCTACTGTTTTTTATTTATAGCTTTTTTATATACCTACAAAAATTGCCTAGCTAACTTTTATTTATAGCTATTTTATAAACCTACAAAAAATATTTGTAGCTAGGCATGCTACTGTTTTTTATTTATAGTTAAAAAAGTCCACTGTTTTATTTATAGCTAAAAAGTCCATTGATTTCACAATTTTAGGGAGCTACTGTTTTGATAAATTGCCTAGCTACAAACAATTTACTACTGTTTTTTATAGCTAAAAATTTTTCTACTGTTTTTTTATTTCCTAGCTAAATTCCCTAGCTAAATGCTAATGTTTTATTTTACTAATTTTGTTTAAAGCAGCAACAACATCACCTAGTTTGCGTTAAACAAATTTCTATAACTTTTGACTTATGAACCCTATAACCCTAGAAATTTTCTTTGCTAATAAATATTTTTTCCTAATAAAAATTACTAAATTGAATCCTAAAATTGATTCCTACTGCCTACCTAATTGAACCCTAAATTGAAAACCTAGTTTCATTTCTAAAGAAAAAAAAGAAAACCTAATAGACAAAGACAGGGGGAGGTGGGGGCAGGGGGTCGGCAGTACCTGAAGGGGTCGGAGTGGCGGCCGCGCGGATGAGGAGGAGGTCGGAGCGGCGGCGGCGTGGACAAGGGGGATGAAGCGGCGGTGGCACAGACGAGGAGGAGGTCAGAGCGGCGGGCAGGGGCTCGGGTCCGTGTCGAGGCCTAGGGCGGGCAGGGGCTCAAGCTGGTGTCAAGTCCAGGTCGAGGGGCCACGGCCGGTGGGCAAGGGCAACGGCGTCATGCGACAACAGAGAGGAGGGGGAGAAGTGGGGGGGGGGGGGGGGGGCGGAACGGCACTTGGCAAAATTTTGAGCCCGCACACGCGGTGGTTAACTCAAAATAGCAGTAGTGCTTGACCAGTATCCAGCGCTATAGCTAACTTAGCTATAGCGCTGGTTCCCAATCCAGCATTACTACTATGTTTCTTTTCTTTTTATTATTTTCCTTTTCTAGTTTTTAGTTTTCTTTTCTTTTTATTATTTTCCTTTCCTTTTCTCTTTACTTTTCTTTTTTCTTTTGTATTGCTTTCTCCCTTTTGTTTTTGTTTTCTTTGTTTTTCTCCCGACGACGGCATCTCCCTCCCACACTACGCGAATATCACCAGAACCATGCATGTGGTGGTAATTGAAGAGAGATACGATTACATCATTTGACCGATAACGATTACTTCAGTGCGTACACAAAATAGATACATATATATAAATGATGGTTTCTCAGTTGCGTCGATGACATTTTACATTGAGCTTTTTCCCTTTCTTGTTTGTTGTCGAATAATTGAGCCCCTCGTTATGACTTTTCCGAAACCATGGAGTATGATCTTTCTTAGGTAATGTAGTATTGATTCTTCTTTTCACCTATGCTTCATCGTCATCGTCATCTTCCCTCATCGGGTTTTCGTATTGGTTGTAATCTTCCTCGTTGGCGACTCCATCCATTCCGACGATGCTCCTTTTGCCTCTCCTCATGACCACACGACTGGGATTGGTCTGGTCGGTTATGAAGAAACACTGTGTCACGTGCTTAGCATGTACCCATGGCTCAGTGTTGGCGATGATGTTAACGTTCAGTAGCGCTCTCCGCGTCGGGTATAGACATGGTAGTGAAATACTTGTTTTCTCTTACGACGTCCTTAGCCCATATGACACGGAACATCGTCGCATCATGCATTCCAGCATAGTCAAGCTCCCAGATCTCTTCGACCCTTCCATAGAATCTTTCAGTTGTGCCGTTGGCGTCGGTCACGCATTCAATCGTCACCCATGAGTTCTGGTAATCACTATCCATGTCTTTGGCCTCCGTGCAGAACATTTACCAGTTGATATCGTATGCCTGGTATGTCGTGAGTTTGGGCGCGGGGCCATGTGCTAAGTTGTGTATGAGCAATCCGTCCGAACTGCACTCTTCCAGGGGTTAGCAAGAGCTTTCTCTTTAAACCAACGAAAGAAAGTGGCATTGTGCTCTACAGTAACTTCGTTGTCCGTCTTAGGCATCCCCTTATCACGGTACTTCTTTGTGATGGTTTCTTTGTGCCGTGTCAGATAATCATCTACCACATCTAAGTGTTGTATCACTACTAAGTTAGCCCTGTCAAAGTCGTTCCATCGATCAGTCCAAGTGCAATTCCCTCCGGCCGTTGTCGTTACCTTCTCCTCCGAGCCTCCCATCGTGCTTCTTGACGGGCAAATCAGTAACAGGGTCTCCGACGTCTATATAACTCTCGCTAAAGGAGATGCGCTCATGCGTCAGATACCCCTGGACAATGCTCCCATCGGGACGGGCATATTACGAACGAATCCTTTGATGACCCCATTCATCCTCTCGAACAACATCATGTTCTGAAGGAATGCTGGGCCGAGGTCTATTGTGTCGTCCACGATGTGGACACACAGATGCACCATGACGTCAAACAACGCGGGCGGGAAGTACATCTCAAGCTCACATAGTATGACAACGATCTCTTCCGGTAGCCTTCGAAGCTGCTTCACACTGATGGACTTTCGGGAGATAGCGTCGAAGAAGTTGCAGAGACCAGTAAGAGTGCCATGGACGTGCTTCTCCATTATCCCTCTAATGGCAACCAAGAGTATTTGCATCATCATCACGTGACAGTCATGAGACTTCATCTTGCTGAACCTTTTCTTCTTAGGGTCCCGATCTTCCCACAGTAACCGGAACTGACTTTGATTTCCATAAGGCACTTGATGAATTGATCGATCTCTTTCACACTTAAGGTGAAGCAAGAAGGGGGGCAATAATTCTCCTCCTTCTTGTTGACATTTCCGCCCCTTTCCCCCTCCTCCGTCTCCGTCTCCGTCTCCTCCATTGACTTTTTATGGTAGAGATCTTTCCTGATCTTCAAATCTTCCAACTCTTTCCTTGCCTTCGGCCCGTCCTTGGTCTTCTCCGACATGTTCATCAATGTGCCAAGCAAGATCTCGAGGACATTCTTCATGATATGCATTTGATGAAGGCAATGACGCGTGTCGTGATTGGGCCAGTACTCCAAGTCCCAGAAAACAGACCTCGTTTTCCATACCTTCAGTAGCGGCTCCGGTGCCTTTTTCATTTTCCCGACGTGGGGCACTGTTCCCAATTTTTCAACAGCTCGTTGATTTTGGCACCGCTCCTCTTACATGGAGGTCCTCGATGCCCAGCCAACCCATTGAATAGATCTCCAGGTTTTCTCCACGGGTCATCCTTCTCGAGCCATCTATGATACCCCATGTACATGCTTTTCCCAGACCCGGCATCTTTCGTTGACGTAAGCTGCTGAGACGTTGTATCATCGATGCACACCTGGCCTGAGGTATACCTGTGACCGAGATAGTCGTGCATCGTCGTCATCAGTGCGGCTCTCATATAGAAATACTCTCCTTTGCTGGCGCCCCATGTTCATGCCAGTGTTTTCCATAACGTATCTAGCTCCTCTTTCAGAAGCCCCATATACAAGTTAATATTATTTGCCGGTTGTTTCGGCCCTTGAATTGGCATGCTCATGTGTATGTACTTTGTCTCCATGCACTTCCGTGGGGGGGAGGTTGTACATCCATACAAAGACGGGCCATGTGATGTGGTTAGTGATCTGGTTTCCAAACAGATTCATGCCATCAGTACTCGCACCAAGCATGATGTTCCTTGGATCTTCTGTAGCAAATCCATATACGGCGTGGAATGCTCTCCACCGGCTAGCATCTGCGAGGTGTCTCATCTTCGGATCATCTCCATCGTCGGGATTCTTCCTCTCCACGTGCCAGCGCATGAGCTTTTCTTCCTGAGGATTTATGAAATACCGCTGCAGACGAGGAGTGATCAGAAAGTACCATACAACTTTCTGAGGAGCTTTCTTTCCTGCCTTCTTGAATCGAGAAGCATTGCACACTGGATAGCTGGTTTTCTCCGCATGCTCCCCCCCCCCCCCCGATAAATGATGCAATTGTTGATGAATGTGGGGTACCTAATGTGTGGCCAATAAAAAGGGCAAACGATTTTCTTGGCCTCCTTGGCACTAGTAGGACGCAGGTTCCCGCGGGGAGAACTTTATTATGTAGATAATTCAAATGCTCATCGAGGCTTTTGTCTGCCCATTTGTTCTTCGCCTTCATCTTTAGAAGTTCGAGCGTGAAACTCAAGCCGGTCACCTCGGGATCACAACCGTCATACAATGGAGTCTTCGAGTCTACTTCAAGTTGCGTTAGCTTGGCCTTCTCTCTAGAAGCAGCTCTCTCGTTAGTTGTACTCTTGCGAAGGAGGTCTCGAACACTTCTGACCCTCTTAGGGTTTGTTGTGCACATTTTCAGTCAAACACTTCTCGTTGGTGATCTTCTTGATCTCACTTTCTGTGGATGACCCATCCGCAATCCACCACAAGGGGATCAGTGGCGTCATTCTTGAACCAGCGGCATTTGGTGTTACCCTTCCAAGGGCGACGGATGCTGCTTCTAGCACCCGGTCCTCCCCATCCAGGCACGACAGAAGGCATCAGCGGGTTGCTATGATAAAGTAATGGTTGGTTCTGCATCTAGTTCGATGAGCTACCGATGTTAATGGTCGAGAAAAAAAATACATATGACTCCACGTACTGATTCGGAAACAGATGACACCTAACAATGTCTGAAATCATACTTTTCAACTTTTGCTATTAATATGTAAAAAAAACTTTTTCTATTAGGAATATGTAAAAAAACACAAGTAATCAATATTAAATTTTTTTATCATAGAAATTTCTATTGGTACAGTGGAAACCTACATATATTCATCAAAAAAGTAACTTTCAAAGTTTTGTACCGGAGAACATGTTAAAATCTAAAATGACTAGCACTAGACAGAAAGAAGAAAGAACAAATTACTGCAAATATATGGACCTTCTGACCCTCTTAGGGTCTGTGTGCACTATCTCAGCCAGAAGGTTCTCGCTCGTGATTTTCTTGATCTCACTTCTTGTGAATGACCCATCCGCAAAGTCCACCACAAGGGGATCCCCGGCATCATTGACAAACCTTCGCCTTTTTGTGTTACCATTTCAAGGGTGATGGCTGCTGCTTCTAGCACCCGGTCCTCGCCATCCAGGCACGACAGAAGGCATGAGCGGGTTGCTTTGATGAAGTAATGGCTGGCGTTGCATCCAATTCGATGAGCTACCATTGTTGAAGGCCGGGAAAGATATATATTTGGCTCCATGTACTGATTCGGAAACAGATCACACCTAACAATGTCTGAAATCAAACTTTTCAAGTTTTGCTATTAATATGTATAAAACACTTTTTATTAGGAATATGTAGAAAAATACAAGTAAAAAATATTACTTTTTTCATTATGGAATTTGGTAATAGTACCATGGAAACCCACATATATTCATAAAAAAGTAACTTCCTAAGTTTTATACCGGAGAGCATGTTTAAATCTAAAAGGACTAGCACTAGATAGTAAGAACAAAGAACAAATTACTGCATCTACATGTACCTTCTGACCCTCTTAGGATTTGTGTGCACAATCTAAGCCAGACGCTTCTCCATAGTGATCTCACTTTGTGAGAATGACCCATCCGCAATCCACCACAAGGTGATCACTGGTGTCATTCTCAAACCTACAACTTTTGGTGTTACTGTTCGAAGGGCGATGGCTACTGCTTCTAGCACCCGGTCCTCCCCATCCCGGCACAATAGAAGGCATAAGTGGCTTGCTTTGATAAAGTAATGGTTTGTTCTGCATCCAGTTCGATGAGCTACCGTTGTTGAAGGGCGAGAAAAATAATACATATGGCTCGACATACTGATTCAGAAACAGATGACACCTAAAATTGTCTGAAATAAAACTTTTCAACTTCTGCTATTAATATGTAAAAAACAATTTTTTATTAGGAATATGTATATAACACAAGTAAATCAATATTACTATTTTCATCTTGGAATTTTCTAATTGTACCGTGGAAACCTACATATATTCATAAAAAGGGTTACTTTCTAAGTTTTGTACTGGAAAACATGTTAAAATCAAAAAGGACTAGCACTAGATAGAAAGAAGAAAGAATAAATTACTGCCTATATATGTACCTTCTGACCCTCTTAGGGTTTGTGTGCACAATATCAGCCAGACGCTTCTCCCTAGTGATCTTCTTGATCTCACTTTCTATGAATGACCCATCCGCAATCCACCACAAGGGGATCACCGACGTTATTCTGGAACCTACGGCTTTTGGTGTTACCGTCCGAGGGGCGATGGCTACTACTTCTAGCACCCGGTCCTCCCCATCCCGGCACAACAGAATGCATCAGCGGGTTGCGTTGATAAAGTAATCGCTGGTTTTGCTTCTAGCTCAATGAGCTACCATTGTTGAAGGCCAAGAAAAATAATATATATGGCTCCACCTACTGATTCGGCAACAGAGGACACCTAACAATGAATGAGAATTAAAACTTCCCAACTTTTACTATTAATATATCAAAAGCAATTTTTATTAGGAATATGTAAAAAAACACGAGTAAATCAATATTACTTTTTTATCATGGAATTTTCGAATTGTATCGTGGAAACTGACATATATTCATAAAAGGGTTACTTTCTAAGCTTTGTACCGAAGAACGTGGTAAAATCTAAAAGGACTATCACCGGATAAAAAGAAGAAAGAACAAATTACTGCATATATATGTACCTTCTGACCTTCTTAGGGTTTGTGTGCACAATATCAGCCAGACGCTTCTCCCTGGTGATCTTCTTGATCTCACTTTCTGTGAATGACCCATCCGCAATCCACCACAAGGGGATCACCGACGTCATTCTGGAACCTACGGCTTTTGGTGTTACCGTCCCAAGGGCGATGGCTACTACTTCTAGCACCCGGTCCTCCCCATCCCGGCACAACAGAATGCATTAGCGGGTTGCTTTGATAAAGTAATGGCTGGTTTTGCTTCCAGTTCGATGAGCTACCATTGTTGAAGGCCGTGAAAAATAATATATATGGCTCCACCTGCTGATTTGGCAACAGAGGACACCTAACAATGTCTGAGAATTCAAACTTCTCAACTTTTGCTATTAATATATAAAAAGCACTTTTTATTAGGAATATGTCAAAACACGAGTAAACCAATATTACTTTTTTATCACGGAATTTTCGAATTGTATCGTTGAAACCTACATATATTCATAAAAGGGTTACTTTCAAAGCTTTGTACCAGAGAACGTGGTAAAATCTAAAAGGACAATCACTAGATAAAAAGAAGAAAGAACAAATTACTGCATATATATGTACCTTCTGACCCTCTTAGGGTTTGTTGTGCACATTTTCAGTCAAACACTTCTCGTTGGTGATCTTGTTGATCTCAATTTCTGTGGATGACCCATCCGCAATCCACCACAAGGGGATCAGTGGCGTCATTCTTGAACCAGCGGCATTTGGTGTTACCCTTCCAAGGGCGATGGATGCTGCTTCTAGCACCCGGTCCTCCCCATCCAGGCACGACAGAAGGCATCAGCGGGTTGCTTTGATAAAGTAACGGTTGGTTCTGCATCTAGTTCGATGAGCTACCGATGTTGATGGTCGAGAAAAATAATACATATCACTCCACGTACTGATTCGGAAACAGATGACACCTAACAATGTCTGAAATCATACTTTTCAACTTTTGCTATTAATATGTAAAAAAAACTTTTTCTATTAGGAATGTGTAAAAAAACACAAGTAATCAATATTAATTTTTTTTATCATAGAAATTTCTAATGGTACAGTGGAAACCTACATATATTCATCAAAAAAGTAACTTTCAAAGTTTCGTACCGGAGAACATGTTAAAATCTAAAATAACTAGCACTAGACAGAAAGAAGAAAGAACAAATTACTGCAAACATATGGACCTTCTGACCCTCTTAGGGTCTATGTGCACTATCTCAGCCAGAAGGTTCTCGCTCGTGATTTTCTTGATCTCACTTCTTGTGAATGACCCATCCGCAAAGTCCACCACAAGGGGATCCCCCGCGTCATTGACAAACCTTCGGCTTTTTGTGTTACCATTTCAAGGGTGATGGCTGCTGCTTCTAGCACCCGGTCCTCGCCATCCAGGCACGACAGAAGGCATGAGTGGGTTGCTTTGATGAAGTAATGGCTGGCGTTGCATCCAATTCGATGAGCTACCATTGTTGAAGGCCGGGAAAGATATATATTTGGCTCCATGTACTGATTCGGAAACAGATCACACCTAACAATGTCTGAAATCAAACTTTTCAAGTTTTGCTATTAATATGTATAAAACACTTTTTATTAGGAATATGTAGAAAAATACAAGTAAAAAATATTACTTTTTTCATCATGGAATTTTGTAATAGTACCATGGAAACCCACATATATTCATAAAAAAGTAACTTCCTAAGTTTTATACCGGAGAACATGTTTAAATCTAAAAGGACTAGCACTAGATAGTAAGAACAAAGAACAAATTACTGCATCTACGTGTACCTTCTGACCCTCTTAGGATTTGTGTGCACAATCGAAGCCAGACGCTTCTCCATAGTGATCTCACTTTGTCAGAATGACCCATCCGCAATCCACCACAAGGTGATCACTGGCGTCATTCTCAAACCTACAACTTTTGGTGTTACTATTCCAAGGGCGATGGCTACTGCTTCTAGCACCCGGTCCTCCCCATCCCGGCACAACAGAAGGCATAAGTGGCTTGCTTTGATAAAGTAATGGTTTGTTCTGCATCCAGTTCGATGAGGTACCGTTGTTGAAGGGCGAGAAAAATAATACATATGGCTCCACATACTGATTCAGAAACAGATGACACCTAAAATTGTCTGAAATAAAATTTTTCAACTTCTGCTATTAATATGTAAAAAACAATTTTTTATTAGGAATATGTAAATAACACAAGTAAATCAATATTACTATTTTCATCTTGGAATTTTCTAATTGTACCGTGGAAACCTACATATATTCATAAAAAGGGTTACTTTCTAAGTTTTGTACTTGAAAACATGTTAAAATCAAAAAGAACTAGCACTAGATAGAAAGAAGAAAGAATAAATTACTGCCTATATATGTACCTTCTGACCCTCTTAGGGTTTGTGTGCACAATATCAGCCAGATGCTTCTCCCTAGTGATCTTCTTGATCTCACTTTCTGTGAATGACCCATCCGCAATCCACCACAAGGGGATCACCGACGTTATTCTGGAACCTACGGCTTTTGGTGTTACCGTCCCAAGGGCGATGGCTACTACTTCTAGCACCCGGTCCTCCCCATCCCGGCACAACAGAATGCGTCAGCGGGTTGCTTTGATAAAGTAATAGCTGGTTTTGCTTCTAGTTCAATGAGCTACCATTGTTGAAGGCCAAGAAAAATAATATATATGGCTCCACCTACTGATTCGGCAACAGAGGACACCTAACAATGAATGAGAATTCAAACTTCTCAACTTTTACTATCAATATATCAAAAGCACTTTTTATTAGGAATATGTAAAAAACCACGAGTAAATCAATATTACTTTTTTATCATGGAATTTTCGAATTGTATCGTGGAAACCGACATATATTCATAAAAGGGTTACTTTCTAAGCTTTGTACCGGAGAACGTGGTAAAATCTAAAAGGACTATCACCAGATAAAAAGAAGAAAGAACAAATTACTGCATATATATGTACCTTCTGACCTTCTTAGGGCTTGTGTGCACAATATCAGCCAGACGCTTCTCCCTGGTGATCTTCTTGATCTCACTTTCTGTGAATGACCCATCCGCAATCCACCACAAGGGGATCACCGACGTCATTCTGGAACCTACGGTTTTTGGTGTTACCGTCCCAAGGGTGATGGCTACTACTTCTAGCAACCGGTCCTCCCCATCCCGGCACAACAGAATGCATTAGCGGGTTGCTTTGATAATGTAATGGCTGGTTTTGCTTCCAGTTCGATGAGCTACCATTGTTGAAGGCCGTGAAAAATAATATATATGGCTCCACCTACTGATTCGGCAACAGAGGACACCTAACAAAGTCTGAGAATTCAAACTTCTCAACTTTTGCTATTAATATATAAAAAGCACTTTTTATTAGGAATATGTCAAAACACGAGTAAACCAATATTACTTTTTTATCACGGAATTTTCGAATTGTATCGTTGAAACCTACATATATTCATAAAAGGGTTACTTTCTAAGCTTTGTACCAGAGAACGTGGTAAAATCTAAAAGGACTATCACTAGCTAAAAAGAAGAAAGAACAAATTACTGCATATATATGTACCTTCTGACCCTCTTAGGGTTTGTTGTGCACAATTTCAGTCAAACGCTTCCCCTTGGAGATCTTCTTGATCTCACTTTCTGTGAATGACCCATCCGCAATCCGCCACAAGGGGATTAGTGGCGTCATTCTTGAACCAGTGGCATTTGGTGTTACCCTTCCAAGGGCGATGGCTGCTGCTTCTAGCCCCCGGTCCTCCCCATCCAGGCACGACAGAAGGCATCAGCTAGTTGCTTTGATAAAGTAATGGTTGGTTCTGCATCCAGTTCGATGAGCTACCAATGTTGATGGTCGAGAAAAATAATACATATGACTCCACGTACTGATTCGGAAACAGATGACACCTAACAATGTTTGAAATCAAACTTTTCAACTTTTGCTATTAATATGTAAAAAAAACTTTTTCTATTAGGAATATGTAGAAAAAACACAAGTAATCAATATTAATTTTTTTATCATAGAAATTTCTAATGGTACAATGTAAACCTACATATATTCATCAAAAAAGTAACTTTCAAAGTTTTGTACTGGAGAACATGTTAAAATCTAAAATGACTAGCACTAGACAGAAAGAAGAAAGAACAAATTACTGCAAATATATGTTCCTTCTGACCCTCTAAGGGTCTGTGTGCACTATCTCAACCAGACGCTTCTCACTGGTGATTTTCTTGATCTCACTTCTTGTGAATGACCCATCCGCAAAGTCCGCCACAAGGGGATCACTGGCGTCATTGTCAAACCTTCGGCTTTTGGTGTTACCGTTTCAAGAGTGATGGCTACTGCTTCTAGCACCCGGTCCTCCCCATCCCGGCACAATAGAAGGCATAAGTGGGTTGCTTTGATAAAGTAATGGCTTGTTCTACATCCAGTTCGATGAGCTACCGTTGTTGAAGGGCGAGAAAAATAATATATATGGCTCCACATACTGATTCGCAAACAGATGACACCTAAAATTTTCTGAAATAAAACTTTTGAACTTCTGATATTAATATGTAAAAAACATTTTTTATTAGGAATATGTAAAAACACAAGTAAATCAATATTACTATTTTCATCTTGGAATTTTCTAATTGTACCATGGAAACCTACATATATTCATAAAAAGGGTTACTTTCTAAGTTTTGTACCGGAAAACGTGAAAATCTAAAAGGACTAGCACTTGATAGAAAGAAGAAAGAACAAATTACTGCATATATATGTACATTCTGACCCTCTTAGGGTTTGTGTCCACAATATCAGCCAGACGCTTCTCCCTGGTGATCTTCTTGATCTCACTTTCTATGAATGACCCATCCGCAATCCACAACAAGGGGATCACCGACGTCATTCTGGAACCTACGGCTTTTGGTGTTACCGTCCCAAGGGCGATGGCTATTGCTTCTAGCACCCGGTCCTCCCCATCCCGGCACGACAGAAGGCATCAGCGGGTTGCTTTGATAAAGTAATGGTTGGTTTTGCTTCCAATTCGATGAGCTACCATTGTTGAAGGCCAAGAAAAATAATATATATGGCTCCACCTACCGATTCAGCAACAGAGGACACCTAACAATGTCTGAGAATTCAAAAAAATTCAACTTTTGCTATTAATATATAAAAAACACTTTTTATTAGGAATATGTAAAAAACACGTGTAAATCAATATTACTTTTTTATCATGGAATTTTCGAATTGTATCACGGAAACCTACATATATTCATAAAAGGGTTACTTTCTAAGCTTTGTACCAGAGAACGTGGTAAAATCTAAAGGGACTATCACTAGATAAAAAGAAGATAGAAAAAATTACTGCATGTATATGTACCTTCTGACCCTCTTAGGGTTTGTTGTGCACAATTTCAGTCAGACGTTTCTCCTTGGTGATCTTCTTGATCTCACTTTCTCTGAATGACCCATCCGCAATCCACCACAAAGTGATCAGTGGCGTCATTCTTGAACCAGCGGCATTTGGTGTTACCCTTCCAAGGGCGATGGCTGCTGCTTCTAGCACCCGGTCCTCCCCATCCAGGCACGACAGAAGGCATCCGCGGGTTTCTTCGATAAAGTAATGGCTGGTTCTGCATCCAGTTCGATGAGCTACCGATGTTGATGGCCGAGAAAAATAATACATATGACTCCACGTACTGATTCGGAAACAGATGACACCTAACCATATCTGAAATCAAACTTTTCAACTTTTTCTATTAATATGTAAAAAAAACTTTTTCTATTAGGATATGTAAAAAAACACAAGTAATCAATATTTATTTTTTTATCATAGAAATTTCTAATGGTATAGTGGAAACCTACATATATTCATAAAAAATAACTTTCAAAGTTTTGTACCGGAAATCATGTTAAAATCTAAAATGACTATCACTAGATAGAAAGAAGAAAGAACACATTACTGCATATATATGTACCTAATGATCCTATTAGGGTTTGTGTGCACAATCTCAGCCAGACGCTTCTCCCTTGTGATTTTCTTGATCTCACTTTCTGTGAATGAACCATCCGCAAAGTCCATCACAAGGGGATCACCGGCTTTATTCTCGAACCTTTGGCTTGTGGTGTTACCGTTTCAAGGGCGATGGCTACTGCTTCCAGCACCCGGTGCTCGCCATCCCAGCACGACCGAAGGTATCAGCCGGTTGCTTTGATAGAATAAAGGCTGGCTCTACCTCCAGTTCGATGATCTACCATTGTTGTAGGCCGAGAAAGATATATATTTAGCTCCTAGTACTGATTCAGAAATAGATGACACCTAACAATGTCTGAAATCAAACTTTTCAACCTTTGCTATTAATATGTAGAAACAAATTTTTATTAGGAATGTGTAAAAAAAGACAAGTAAAACATATTACTTTTTTCATCATGGAATTTTCTAATAGTACCATGGAAACCTACATATATTCATAAAAGACAAGTAAAACAGGAGAACGTGTTAAAATCTAACAGGACTAGCACTAGATAGAAAAGAAGAAAGAACAAATTACTGCATCTACATGTATCTTCTGGCCCTCTTAGGGTTTGTGTGCACAATCTTAGCCAGACGCTTGTCCCTAGTGATCTCACTTTCTGTGAATGACCCATCCGCAATCCACCACAAGGGGATCGCTGGCATCATTCTCAAATTAACCTACGCCTTTTTGTGTTACTATTCCAAGAGCGATGGCTACTGCTTCTAGCACCTGGTCCTCCCCATCCCGGCACGACAGAAGGCATCAACGGGTTGCTTTGATAAACTAATGGTTGGTTCTGCATCCAGTTTGATGAGCTACCAATGTTGAAGGTCGAGAAAAATAATATATATGGCTTCATGTACTGATTCGGAAACAGATGACGAAACCGAACAATGTCTGACATCAAAGTTTTCAACTTTTGCTATTAATATGTAAAAACACTTTTTATTAGGATTATGTAAAAAAACATGAGTAAATCAATATTACTTTTTGATCATGGAATTTTCTAATTGTACCGTGTGAACCTGCATATATTCATAAAAAGGGTTACTTTCTAAGCTTTGTACTGGAGAACGTGTTAAAATCTAAAAAGACTAGTAGTAGATAGAAAGAAGAAAGAACATATTACTGCATACATATGTACCTTCTGACCCTCTTAGTGTTTGTGTGCACAATCTCAGCCAGACGCTTCTCCGTGGTGATTTTCTTGAGCTCACTTTGTATGAATGACCCATCTGCAAAGTCCACCATAAGGGGATCACCGGCATCATTCTCGAACCTGCGGCTTTTGGTGTTAGCATTTCGAGGACGATGGCTGCTGCTTCTGGGACCTAGTCCTCCCCATCTAGGCATAACAGAAGACATTAGCGGGTTGCATTGGTAAAGTAATGGCTAGCTCTGCATCCAATTCGATGAGCTATCGTTGCTGAAGGCCGAGAAAGATAATAAATATGGCTCCACGTACTGATTCAGAAACAAATGACACCTAACAATGTCTGAATTCAAACTTTTCAACTTTTGCTGTTAATATGTAAAAAACACTTTTTATTAGGAATATGTAAAAACACAAGTAAAAAATATTACTTTTTCATCATGGAATTTTCTAAAAGTACCATGGAAACCTACATATATTCATAAAAAGGTAACTTCCTAAGTTTTTTACCAAAGAACGTGTTAACATCTAAAAGGACTAGCACTAGATATAAAGAAGAAAGAACAAATTACTACATATATATGTATCTTCTGACCCACTTAGAGTTTGTGTGCACAATCTCAGCCAGACGCTTCTCCCTGGTGGTTTTATTTATCTCACTTTCTTCGAATGACCCATCCACAAAGTCCACCACAAGGTGATCACTGGCCTCGTTCTTGAACCTTTGTCTTGTCGTGTTACCGTTTCAAGGGTGATAGTTACTGCTTCTAGCACCTGGTCCTCCCCATCCCGACACTACAGAAAGTGTCATTGGGTTGCTTTGATAAAATAATGGCTGGGTTTACATCCAGTTCGATGAGCTAGCGCTGTTGAAGGGCCAGAAAAATAATATATATGGCTCCACGTACTGATTTCGATATTGATGACACCTAACAATGTCTGAAATCAAACTTTTCAACTTTTGCTATTAATATGTAAAAAACACTTTTTGTTAGGAATATGTAAAAACACGAGTAAATCAATATTACTTATTTTTATCATGGAATTTTCTAATTGTACCGTGGAAACCTACATATATTCATAAAAAGGGTTAGTTTCTAAGTTTTGTACCGAAAAAACTGTTAAAATCTAAAAGGACTAGCACTAGATAGAAACAAGAAAGAACAAATTACAACATATATATGTACCTTCTGACCCTCTTAGGGTTTGTGTGCACAATCTTAGCCAGTCGTTTCTCCCTGGTGATTTTCCTGAGCTCACTTTCTGTGAATGATCCATCCGCAAAGTCCAACATAAGAGGATCACCGGCGTCATTCTCGAATCTGCGGCTTTTGGTGTTACCATTTCAAGTACGATGGCTGCTACTTCTATCACCTGGTCCTCCCCATCCCGGCACAACAGAAGGCATCAGCGGGTTGCTTTGATAAAGTAATGGCTGCCTCAGCATCTAGTTCGATGAGCTAGCATTGTTGAAGGCCGAGAAAGATAATACATATGGCTCCACGTTCTGATTCGGAAACAGATGACACCTAACAAGGTCTGAAATCAAACTTTTCAACTTTTGCTATTAATCTGTAAAAAAGCACTTTTACTTAGGAATATGTAAAAAAAGCACGAGTAAAAAAGATTGCTTTTTTCATCATGGAATTTTCTAATAGTACCATGAAATCATACATATATTCATAAAAAGTCACTTCCTAAGTTTTATACCGAAGAACGTGTTAACATCTAAAAGGACTAGCACTTGATAGAAAGAAGAAAGAACAAATTACTGCATACATATGTCCCTTCTGACCCTCATATGGTTTGTGTGCACAATCTCAGGCACACGCTTGTCCCTGGTGATCTCACTTTCTGTGAATGACCCATCCGCAATCCACCACAAGGGGATCACTGGCGTCATTCTCAAACCTATGGCTTTTGATGTTACTGTTCCAAGGGCGAGGGCTACTACTTCTAGCACCAGGTCCTCCCCATCCCAGCACGACAGAAGGCATCAGTGGGTTGCTTTGATAAACTAATGGTTGGTTCCGCATCCAGTTCGACGAGCTACCGCTATTGAAGGCCGAGTAAAATAATACATATGGCTCCACATTCTGATTCGGAAACAGATGACACCTAACAATGTCTGAAATCAAACTTTTCAACTTTTTCTATTAATATGTAAAAAAGTATTTTTTATTAGGAATATGTAAAAAACACAAGTAAATCAATATTATAATTTTCATCATGGAATTTTCTAATTGTACCATGGAAACCTACATATATTCATAAAAAGGGTTATTTCTAAGTTTTGTACCAGAGAACGTGTTAAAATATAAAAGGATTGGTACTAGATAGAAAGAAGAAAGAACAAATTACTGCATATATATGTACCTTCTGACCCTCTTAGGGTTTGTGTGCACAATCTCCGCCAGGCACTTCTCCCTAGTGATCTTCTTGATCTCAATTTCTATGAATGACCCATCTGCAATCCACCACAAGGGGATCACCGGCGTCATTCTCGAACCTACGGCTTTTGGTGTTACCATCCCAAGGGCGATGGCTACTGCTTCTAGCACCCGGTCCTCCCCATCCCGGCACGACAGAAGGCATCAGCGGGTTGCTTTGAAAAAGTAATGGCTGGTTTTGCATCTCGTTCGATGAACTACCGATGTTGAAGGCCGAGAAAAATAATATATATGGCTTCACGTACTGATTCGAAAACAGATGACACCTAACGATGTTTGAAATCAAAGTTTTCAAGTTTTTCTATTAATATGTAAAAAACACTTTTTATTAGGAATATGTTAAAAAGACGAGTAAATCAATATTACTTTTTATATGGAATTTTCTAATTGTACCGTGGAAACATACATATATCCATAAATAGGGCTACTTTCTAAGATTTGTACTGGAGAACGTGTTAAAATCTAAAAGGACTAGCACTAGATAGAAAGAGGAAAGAAGAAATTACTGCATATATATGTACCTTCTGACCCTATTAGGGTTTGTGTGCACAATTTCAGCCAGACGCTTCTCCTGGTGATTTTCTTGAGCTCACTTTCTGTGAATGACCCATCCGCAAAGTGCACCATAAGGGGATCACCAGCGTCATTCTCGAACCTGCGGCTTTTGGTGTTACCCTTTCGAGGACGATAGCTGCTGCTTCTAGCACCTGGTCCTCCCCATCCCGGCATGACAGAAGGCATTAGCGGGTTGCTTTGATAAAGTAATGGCTAGCTCTGCATCCAGTTCGATGAGCTACCATTGTTGAAGGCTGAGAAAGGTAATAAATATGGCTCCACATACTGATTCGGAAACAGATGACACCTAAGAATGTCCGAAATCAAACTTTTCAACTTTTGTTGTTAATATGTAAAAAACACTTTTTATTAGGAATATGTAAAAAAACCACAAGTAAAAAATATTACTTTTTATCAATCTGGAATTTTCTAATAGTTCCATGGAAACCTACATATATTCATAAAAAAGTAACTTCCTATGTTTTATAACGAAGAACATGTTAACATCTAAAAGGACTAGCACTAGATAGAAAGAAGAAAGAATACATTACTGCATATATATGTACCTTCTACCCTCTTAGGGTTTGTGTGCACGATCTCAGCCAAGTGCTTTTCCCTGGTGGTTTTCTTGATCTCACTTTCTGTAAAGCGGGTATCCTGGTTTTTCCGCGATGAGAAGGCTTTTCTCTCTGGCCAACACTTCTTCATGGAGTCTCCTTAGATCATTGTTCAGTATGTGCTCTAGCGCTTTCGCAGGTAGGATCAGGTCACCGGCGACATGGAAACGCTTCGCACCTTCGACAGGTATACTGTCTACCATTCGGGAATTCAGAGGCGGCTGGCTGCTTGAAGCAGCTCTGGTGCCTTTAGGGCCTTTCCTGTCTGGTCTCCTCCTTTGCTTCTTGGCGGTTGGCGGTAGTGAGCCCACCATACCTTCGCTAACCACCACCCCCAGTGTTGTCGGGCTAATCAGTGGACGGCCCTCGGGTTGTTGCTGGGTAGAGGCGGCATCTGGAAGCGTCTCCTGCAAGGAACGCATGAAGAGAGACTTTTTGCATTCCGCCTTAGAACGTTCCTGCTCCGGCAAATCAGGCAGCATCAAGTCATCATCTCCACACTCATAGCCTGAGTCATAATCCTGAGCCATCAATTCTCCACCGTCATAGGCGGTATTGATATGGTTGAGAGGGTCATCATCATCCTCCTCCATAAAATCATCAACATTTGCTTCTTCGACGACGGGGGCAACGTCATCTGCACTAATGGAAGCTCTCCCTCGCCTCGTCCGCTATCACCCAACACGGTAGGTGCAGGTAATTTGGTAGGTGGGTGGTATTCATACCTTCTTGAGAAGCTGTCATTAGTGTGATACTGGGCACCTCGACTCGAAGAAGAGTTTTCGGCCAAGGCAAGAACCAGCTCTTGCATGCGTCAATCCGTTTAGGGGTCTCCTTATCATCGACTGGTACCGAAGGAGGCAAATCCTCGAAGCCCGCTAAGACATTGGCCACGTTAACCGTGAAGACGCCATCGGGCATCTCTCGGTTGTGGAACATGCGGTCCTTCGGCTTCACGATCGTTCCCTTTCCGACGGCCACCTTCTGGCCCTTGATGTCGTAGAGTAGGGTGCACAGGGTATCGTCGGTCTAAGAAGACATGTCTGCGACATCAAACATCCGAAAGGCAACTGAAATGGAAGACTATAGACATGCTGATGAAAAGGGTATGACACGTAATTACCGTGAGGGCGTCGAGCTCAGCCATAGACGAAGGCCCGCCGAGCAAGCCAGAGACAAAGGTCGGGCTGCTATGAATAGGAGCGGGACCTTTAGCGGTTGCTTGAGCAGGTGATGATGGTGTGATATTCACCTTTTAGTGCAATTTTCTACTGTTTTTTAGTTCGGTGCATTTTTGCTACTGTTTTTTATTTATAGCTTTTTTATATACCTACAAAAATTGCCTAGCTAACTTTTATTTATAGCTATTTTATAAACCTACAAAAAATATTTGTAGCTAGGCATGCTACTGTTTTTTATTTATAGTTAAAAAAGTCCACTGTTTTATTTATAGCTAAAAAGTCCATTGATTTCACAATTTTAGGGAGCTACTGTTTTGATAAATTGCCTAGCTACAAACAATTTACTACTGTTTTTTATAGCTAAAAATGTTTCTACTGTTTTTTTATTTCCTAGCTAAATTCCCTAACTAAATGCTAATGTTTTATTTTACTAATTTTGTTTAAAGCAGCAACAACATCACCTAGTTTGCGTTAAACAAATTTCTATAACTTTTGACTTATGAACCCTATAACCCTAGAAATTTTCTTTGCTAATAAATATTTTTTCCTAATAAAAATTACTAAATTGAATCCTAAAATTGATTCCTACTGCCTACCTAATTGAACCCTAAATTGAAAACCTAGTTTCATTTCTAAAGAAAAAAAAAGAAAACCTAATAGACAAAGACAGGGGGAGGTGGGGGCAGGGGGTCGGCAGTACCTGAAGGGGTCGGAGTGGCGGCCGCGCGGATGAGGAGGAGGTCGGAGCGGCGGCGGCGTGGACAAGGGGGATGAAGCGGCGGTGGCACAGACGAGGAGGAGGTCAGAGCGGCGGGCAGGGGCTCGGGTCCGTGTCGAGGCCTAGGGCGGGCAGGGGCTCAAGCTGGTGTCAAGTCCAGGTCGAGGGGCCACGGCCGGTGGGCAAGGGCAACGGCGTCATGCGACAACAGAGAGGAGGGGGAGAAGTGGGGGGGGGGGGGGGGGGCGGAACGGCACTTGGCAAAATTTTGAGCCCGCACACGCGGTGGTTAACTCAAAATAGCAGTAGTGCTTGACCAGTATCCAGCGCTATAGCTAACTTAGCTATAGCGCTGGTTCCCAATCCAGCATTACTACTATGTTTCTTTTCTTTTTATTATTTTCCTTTTCTAGTTTTTAGTTTTCTTTTCTTTTTATTATTTTCCTTTCCTTTTCTCTTTACTTTTCTTTTTTCTTTTGTATTGCTTTCTCCCTTTTGTTTTTGTTTTCTTTGTTTTTCTCCCGACGACGGCATCTCCCTCCCACACTACGCGAATATCACCAGAACCATGCATGTGGTGGTAATTGAAGAGAGATACGATTACATCATTTGACCGATAACGATTACTTCAGTGCGTACACAAAATAGATACATATATATAAATGATGGTTTCTCAGCTGCGTCGATGACATTTTACATTGAGCTTTTTCCCTTTCTTGTTTGTTGTCGAATAATTGAGCCCCTCGTTATGACTTTTCCGAAACCATGGAGTATGATCTTTCTTAGGTAATGTAGTATTGATTCTTCTTTTCACCTATGCTTCATCGTCATCGTCATCTTCCCTCATCGGGTTTTCATATTGGTTGTAATCTTCCTCGTTGGCGACTCCATCCATTCCGACGATGCTCCTTTTGCCTCTCCTCATGACCACACGACTGGGATTGGTCTGGTCGGTTATGAAGAAACACTGTGTCACGTGCTTAGCATGTACCCATGGCTCAGTGTTGGCGATGATGTTAACGTTCAGTAGCGCTCTCCGCGTCGGGTATAGACATGGTAGTGAAATACTTGTTTTCTCTTACGACGTCCTTAGCCCATATGACACGGAACATCGTCGCATCATGCATTCCAGCATAGTCAAGCTCCCAGATCTCTTCGACCCTTCCATAGAATCTTTCAGTTGTGCCGTTGGCGTCGGTCACGCATTCAATCGTCACCCATGAGTTCTGGTAATCACTATCCATGTCTTTGGCCTCCGTGCAGAACATTTACCAGTTGATATCGTATGCCTGGTATGTCGTGAGTTTGGGCGCGGGGCCATGTGCTAAGTTGTGTATGAGCAATCCGTCCGAACTGCACTCTTCCAGGGGTTAGCAAGAGCTTTCTCTTTAAACCAACGAAAGAAAGTGGCATTGTGCTCTACAGTAACTTCGTTGTCCGTCTTAGGCATCCCCTTATCACGGTACTTCTTTGTGATGGTTTCTTTGTGCCGTGTCAGATAATCATCTACCACATCTAAGTGTTGTATCACTACTAAGTTAGCCCTGTCAAAGTCGTTCCATCGATCAGTCCAAGTGCAATTCCCTCCGGCCGTTGTCGTTACCTTCTCCTCCGAGCCTCCCATCGTGCTTCTTGACGGGCAAATCAGTAACAGGGTCTCCGACGTCTATATAACTCTCGCTAAAGGAGATGCGCTCATGCGTCAGATACCCCTGGACAATGCTCCCATCGGGACGGGCATATTACGAACGAATCCTTTGATGACCCCATTCATCCTCTCGAACAACATCATGTTCTGAAGGAATGCTGGGCCGAGGTCTATTGTGTCGTCCACGATGTGGACACACAGATGCACCATGACGTCAAACAACGCGGGCGGGAAGTACATCTCAAGCTCACATAGTATGACAACGATCTCTTCCGGTAGCCTTCGAAGCTGCTTCACACTGATGGACTTTCGGGAGATAACGTCGAAGAAGTTGCAGAGACCAGTAAGAGTGCCATGGACGTGCTTCTCCATTATCCCTCTAATGGCAACCAAGAGTATTTTCATCATCATCACGTGACAGTCATGAGACTTCATCTTGCTGAACCTTTTCTTCTTAGGGTCCCGATCTTCCCACAGTAACCGAAACTGACTTTGATTTCCATAAGGCACTTGATGAATTGATCGATCTCTTTCACACTTAAGGTGAAGCAAGAAGGGGGGCAATAATTCTCCTCCTTCTTTTTGACATTTCCGCCCCTTTCCCCCTCCTCCGTCTCCGTCTCCGTCTCCTCCATTGACTTTTTATGGTAGAGATCTTTCCTGATCTTCAAATCTTCCAACTCTTTCCTTGCCTTCGGCCCATCCTTGGTCTTCTCCGACATGTTCATCAATGTGCCAAGCAAGATCTCAAGGACATTCTTCATGATATGCATTTGATGAAGGCAATGACGCGTGTCGTGATTGGGCCAGTACTCCAAGTCCCAGAAAACAGACTTCGTTTTCCATACCTTCAGTAGCGGCTCCGGTGCCTTTTTCATTTTCCCGACGTGGGGCACTGTTCCCAATTTTTCAACAGCTCGTTGATTTTGGCACCGCTCCTCTTACATGGAGGTCCTCGATGCCCAGCCAACCCATTGAATAGATCTCCAGGTTTTCTCCACGGGTCATCCTTCTCGAGCCATCTATGATACCCCATGTACATGCTTTTCCCAGACCCGGCATCTTTCGTTGACGTAAGCTGCTGAGACGTTGTATCATCGATGCACACCTGGCCTGAGGTATACCTGTGACCGAGATAGTCGTGCATCGTCGTCATCAGTGCGGCTCTCATATAGAAATACTCTCCTTTGCTGGCGCCCCATGTTCATGCCAGTGTTTTCCATAACGTATCTAGCTCCTCTTTCAGAAGCCCCATATACAAGTTAATATTATTTGCCGGTTGTTTCGGCCCTTGAATTGGCATGCTCATGTGTATGTACTTTGTCTCCATGCACTTCCGTGGGGGGGAGGTTGTACATCCATACAAAGACGGGCCATGTGATGTGGTTAGTGATCTGGTTTCCAAACAGATTCATGCCATCAGTACTCGCACCAAGCATGATGTTTCTTGGATCTTCTGTAGCAAATCCATATACGGCGTGGAATGCTCTCCACCGGCTAGCATCTGCGAGGTGTCTCATCTTCGGATCAGCTCCATCGTCGGGATTCTTCCTCTCCACGTGCCAGCGCATGAGCTTTTCTTCTTGAGGATTTATGAAATACCGCTGCAGACGAGGAGTGATCAGAAAGTACCATACAACTTTCTGAGGAGCTTTCTTTCCTGCCTTCTTGAATCGAGAAGCATTGCACACTGGATAGCTGGTTTTTTCCGCATGCTCCCCCCCCCCCCCCCCCCCGATAAATGATGCAATTGTTGATGAATGTGGGGTACCTAATGTGTGGCCAATAAAAAGGGCAAACGATTTTCTTGGCCTCCTTGGCACTAGTAGGACGCAGGTTCCCGCGGGGAGAACTTTATTATGTAGATAATTCAAATGCTCATCGAGGCTTTTGTCTGCCCATTTGTTCTTCGCCTTCATCTTTAGAAGTTCGAGCGTGAAACTCAAGCCGGTCACCTCGGGATCACAACCGTCATACAATGGAGTCTTCGAGTCTACTTCAAGTTGCGTTAGCTTGGCCTTCTCTCTAGAAGCAGCTCTCTCGTTAGTTGTACTCTTGCGAAGGAGGTCTCGAACATGAGGGTCCTACATGACTGCACTTAGTAGCATCGAAAACTGCACGTGATCGCCGCCTCTTCTCCGCCATGTCCGGACTCTTCTTCGTCGTGTCTGGAATCTTCTCCCTCACCGTCATGTCCGAACTATTCCCCGCCACCATGTCCGGCGCCATCGTCTTCGTGTCGATCGTCTTCATCGCCAATGGCGACTAGTACATGATGTTCCTGCTTCACCATAGCTTCAGCAGGAATTGGCAGGGAGCTGGATGGCGCCACTTGTACCGATAGTCCGGGAGAGGTGGGCTGGTATTTTTCCCCAACAGTGACCAATATATGGCTTCCTGGTTCACCATAGCTTCAGCAGGGAGGGGCAGCGAACTGGGTGTCATGATATTCTTCCCCAATGGCGACCAAGACATGGATTCCTGCTTCACCATAGCTTCAGCAGGGATGGGCAGCGAGCTGGGTATCACATGAGGTAATATATTTAGGTGGGGAAGCTCGCCTCCCCCCCCCCCCCCGACCAATTACAAAGGGGGATATAGAGATAGAAATGCTAAACGGGTGTGCTTCTAGGCTTGGGATGCAACAATCTAGTTGGCGGGGAGGAGGAAGAAGGTGGGTGGAGGAAACGCGAATGTGAGAAGAATAAGAAGAAGAAGAAGAAGAAGTGAGAAAGAAGAAGGGTCACGAAGGGCTATGGAAAAGTAGTGAACCACCACAGATAGCGATGCCAATGCTGGTGGTAAATACGTCATTGGCAACTTAGTCGTATTCCTATAATGAAGAACGAGACAAGGTCAAGTTACCTTGGGTGCCATTCACGTGCGAGGAGGCGCCGCTGTCCATGTACCACTCGGGGGCAGGGTTGTGGGGGAAGCCGGAGTTTCTGTAGGCGGCGTTCAGCATGGCGAGGTGCTCCCACGATGGCTGCGGTGGTGGGTAGTACGGCGATGGAGGCGTCGGCGGGTACATGTTGTAGGCCTGAACATGGGCACCCGGACGGGGGCCGAGAACAGCAGTGGCGTTGGGAGGAACCCAGCCGTTGCGCGGCGACGGGAGCGCCATGCCATACGGGGCGAAGTACCTGGTGAAGGGCGCTGGATGTGGCGCCTGGTGATTGCACGCAGAGGAGTCGCCGCGTCCATGGCCGCGTCCTCGGCCACGTCCGCGGCCACGATCACCGCGACCGCGATCATAGTGCGGCTGTGTGGGAGGGGCCGGGGCACGGTCAGAGTGAGGCCGGTCGGAGGAGGAACCGCTCGGGGGGCGATCGCCTGGGCCGCGCGAGCCGGAGCCAGAGCCGCTGGCCGGGCCGCGGTCACCGCCAGGAAGGGCGAAGGCCGAAGCGCTTTCTTCGGCGGCGCGCTGCGCCTGAGACTCCTCGGCCAGAACCACCCGTGAAAGGACGGTGTCAAACGGGAGGCCCTGGTCACCGAAACGCTTGTCGAGGCCGTGGAGAAACTGAGTGGAGAGATCGGTCTCGGTGACGGCGTGGTCGATGTCCTCCAGGCTATCGGTGAGGAGCTTCATACGGCGCGCATATTCGGCCACAAGGAGATCGCCTTGCTTGAGATTGCGATATTGTCAGTTGAGAATCATGTACCGAGCAGCGCGATTTGCGAGGAAGAAGTCGCGGATCTTCTTCCAGAGGGCATAGGTGGTGGTGGCGCCGACGACGTGGTCGACCATGGGGTCCGCGAGAGTGGCATAGATCCAGAGAGCGACGTGGGCATCAAGCTCGTGGTAGGAGGCGTCGGTGTTGGGGGGGAGCGGGTGCTCAATGAGAAAATGGACGCCGTAACGGATCAGCACCATGAGGAAGAAGGACTTCCACTTGTGGTAGTTGTGGTCGGCCGGGTTGAGGAGAAATTTGATGTGGTGCGTGATGTGGTCGGAGAAGATGGGGTGGCGAGAGGCCGACGGTGGCGCAGGAGCCGGCGGAGCGGAGGTGAAAAGGGGGGCAAATTGAGATCCGGAAGAACCGGTGGTGCCCAGAGAGGGAGATGGGCTGGTCCCGAAGACGAACGGCGGCGAGGAAGCCGCGGAGGTGGCCGAGGCGGTGTGGGCGGCGGGCGCTGTGAAGGAGAGCGCGGGCGGGGAGGTGCCGAAGCGGGGAGCCGCGGAGGAGGAGAGTCGTGCTCGGCCATGGGACTGGATATCTGATACCAAGTTGGAAACTATTCTCATTGATCAATCACAGGTGTTACAGAGTACAACATATATGGAGAGTGCGGAGTTACCAAACGCCCCTACAATGGTGGCACGCAGGCCAGGCGTGGCTGACTCGGTCACAAAAATACATACAAGAGATGGTACAAAATACATACGCTAACAATTTATGGGCATTCTGTTTCCTAGCTGATCAGTGACTGGGAAGATGCATCCGATTATACTTCGGTATTTATGAAATAAAAATGGGATGAAAAAAATATCATCTTACATCTATCATAACCGACTGAGAAAATATATTTCTATGTCGACTGAACCATAATCATTTGAATGTCCTATGTTGCACTGAGGGACAACCTCGGTAGAAGTTCGGCTGATTGTACGAAGTTAGTGTGGACCCCTCCAGAGTCGGGTGGATAAGATTGAATGTTGGTGGTTCATTCTGCTTGGAGACTGATGGAATGGCTTGCACTAGCATGGTCCTGCGTGATGACTTGGGTAGAGTCATATTCAATTCACATCTCGCCGACATGACATGCATGATGCCCTCTCGACATGTATGGAAGGCACTGCACTGGCTATAAACAATGGAGTATTTTGCCAATTGATTTGAATATGATAGTCTGAAGGCGGTGAATCTCATTAACGACAAGTCCATGGATCAATCTAGATATGCATACTTGGAGCATGAAATTAAAGACTTGTTGATGGTGATCGCATGTCTTGTATTACTCATTTTTGGCGTAGCATGAACTAGATTATTCACTTCATGTAAACATTAGACGTTTAGAGGGTGCAATATCATCCGCAAAAAAAGTGCATCCAAAAATAATATTTTATTATTGTTGTCCAAAATGCAACTTTTGATTGTCTACTGGTCTACATGATGTTCGACAAACTTCTTCACGGATATTATGAATTAAATTTTGGGGAATCAAAATTTGAAACACCATAATATGTTTAAAAATTCAATACGACACCACGACAAGATATAATTTTTGGCTAAATTGAGGGAGCACCCAATGACGCCAAACATGGTAATATATATGGAAAACTAAACATTACTATAATTAAGTATATATCTTCTACTCCATGGTATGTCACGTGTCACTTTGTTCGACCTTCATATTATCACACATACCAATATCCATAGCAAAAAGAATCATAATGCACTAATGACTGAAAAATCGTCTAAATTCAAACCCAGCCATGTTGATATATGGCTACAAATTACATGGAACAGAAGTTTGCAACAAGGGAAAATAACTAGCCGACAAAAGGAATACATATGGCTCCACGTACTGATTCGTGAACAGATGACACTTAAAATATTACATTTTTCATCATGGAATTTTCTAATAGTACCATGGAAACCTACATATATTCATAAAAGAAGTAACTTCCTAAGTTTTATACCGGAGAACGTGTTAAAATCTAAAAGTTCTAGCACTAGATAGGAAGAAGAAACAATAAATTACTGCATATATATGTACCTTCTGACCCTCTTAGGGTTTGTGTGCACAATCTCAGCCAAACGCTTCTCCCTGGTGATCTTCTTGATCTCACTTTCTGTGAATGACCCATCCGCAATCATCCACAAGGGGATCATTGGCGTCATTCTCGAACCATCGGCTTTTGGTGTTACCGTACCAAGGGCGATGGCTGCTTCTTCCAGCACCCGGTCCTGCCTATCCCGGCCCGACAGAAGGCGTTAGTGGGTTGCTTTCATAAAGCAATTAATGGCTGGTTTTGCATCCAATTCGATGAGCTTCCGCTGTTGAAGGCCGAGAAAAATAATATATATGGCTCCACATACTGATTCGGAAATAGATGACACCGAACAATGTCTGAAATCAAACTTTTCAACTTTTGTTATTAATATGTAAAAAACACTTTTTATTAGCAATATGTCAAAAACATGTGTAAATCGATATTACTTTTTTCATCATGGAATTTTCTAATAGTACCATGGAAACCTACATATATTCATAAAAAAAGTAACTTCTAAGTTTTGTACTATAGAACGTGTTAAAATCTAAAAGGACTAGAACAAGATAGAAAGAAGAAAGAACAACTTACTGCATCTATATGTACCTTCTGACCCTCTTAGGATTTGTCTGCACAATCTCAGCCAGACGCTTCTCCCTGCTGATCTCACTTTCTGTGAATGACCCATCCGCAATCCACCACAAGGGGATCACTGGCGTCATTCTCGAACCTACGGATCTTGGTGTTACCATTCCAAGGGCGATGGTTGCTGCTTCTAGCACCTAGTCCTCCCCATCTCGGCATGACAGAAGGCATCGATATGTTGCTTTGGTAAAGTAAGGTTGGTCCTACATCTAGTTCGATGAGCTACTGCTGTTGAAGGCCGAGAAAAATAATACATATGGCTCCACATACTGATTCGGAAACAGATGACATCTAACAATGTCTGAAATCAAACTTATCAACTTTTGCTATTAATATGTAAAAACAGTTTTTTATTAGGAATATGTAAAAAAACACAAGTAAATCAATATTACTTTTTTCATCAAGGAATTTCCTAATAGTACCGTGGAAACCTACATCTATTCATAAAAAAGGTAACTTTCTAAGTTTTGTAGTGGAAAACGTGTTAAAATCTAAAAGGACTAGCACTAGATAGAAAGAAGAAAGAACAAATTACTGCAAATATATGTACCTTCTGACCCTCTTAGGGTATGTGTGCACTATCTCAGTCAGACGCTTCTCCTTGCTGATCTTCTTGATCTCACTTTTTGTGAATGACCCATCCGCAAACTCCACCACAAGGGGATCACTCGCGTCATTGTCAAACCTTCGGCTTTTGGTGTTACCGTTTGAAGGGTGATGGCTGCTGCTTCTAACACCCGGTCCTCGCATCCAGGCACGACAGAAGGCATCAGCGGGTTGCTTTGATAAAGTAATGGCTGGCGCTGCATCCAGTTCGATGAGCTACCATTGTTGAAGGCCGAGAAAGATATATATTTGGCTCCATGTACTGATTTGGAAACAGATCACACCTAACAATGTCCGAAATCAAACTTTTCAACTTTTGCAATTAATATGCAAAAAACACTTTTTATTAGGAATATGTAAAAAAAATACAAGTAAAAAATATTAATTTTTTTATCATGGAGTTTTCTAATAGTACCATGGAAAACCACATATATGCATAAAAAAGTAACTTCCTAAGCTTTATACCGGAGAACGTGTTAAAATCTAAAAGGACTAGCACTAGATAGAAAGAAGAAAGAACAAACCACTGCATCTACGTGTACCTTCTGACCCTCTTAGGATTTGTGTGCACAATCTACGTGTACCTTCTTACCCTCTTAGGATTTGTGTGCACAATCTAAGCCAGACGCTTCTCCATGGTGATCTCACTTTGTGAGAATGACCCATCCGCAATCCACCACAAGGTGATCACTGGCGTCATTCTCAAACCTACAACTTTTGGTCTTATTGTTCCTAGGGCGATGGCTACTGCTTCTAGCACCCGGTCCTCCCCATCCCGGCACGACAGAAGGCATCAGTGGGTTGCTTTCATAAAGTAATGGCTGGTTCTGCAACCAGTTCGATGAGCTACCATTGTTGAAGGGCGAGAAAAATAATACATATGGCTCCACATACTGATTCGAAAACAGATGACACCTAAAATTATCTGAAATAAAACTTTTCAACTTCTGCTATTAATATGTAAAAAACAATTTTTTATTAGGAATATGTAAAAAACACAAGTAAATCAATATTAATTTCATCTTGGAATTTTCTAATTGTACCATGGAAACCTACATATATTCATAAAAAGGGTTACTTTCTAAGTTTTGTACCGGAAAACGTGTTAAAATCTAAAAGGACTAGCACTAGATAGAAAGAAGAAAGAACAAATTACTGCATATATATGTACCTTCTGACCCTCTTAGGGTTTGTGTGCACAATATCAGCCAGACGCTTCTCCCTGGTGATCTTCTTGATCTCACTATCTGTGAAAGACCCATCCGCAATCCACCACAAGGGGATCACCGGCGTCATTCTGGAACCTACGGCTTTTGGTGTTACCGTCCCAAGGGCGATGGCTACTACTTCTAGCACCTGGTCCTCCCATCCCGGCACAACAGAAGGCATCAGTGGGTTGCTTTGATAAAGTAATGGCTGGTTTTGCTTCCAGTTCGATGAGCTTCCATTGTTGAAGGCCGAGAAAAATAATATATATGGCTCCACCTACTGATTCGGCAACAGAGGACACCTAACAATGTTTGAGAATTCAAACTTCTCGACTTTTGCTTTTTAATATATAAAAAGAACTTTTTATTAGGAATATGTAAAAACATGAGTAAATCAATATTACTTTTTTATCATGGAATTTTTGAATTGTATCGTGGAAACCTAAATATATTCATAAAAGGGTTACTTTCTAAGCTTTGTACCAGAGAACGTGGTAAAATCTAAAAGGACTATCACTAGATAAAAAGAAGAAAGAACAAATTACTGCATATATATGTACCTTCTGACCTTCTTAGGGTTTGTTGTGCACAATTTCAGTCAAACACTTCTCGTTTGTGATCTTCTTGATCTCACTTTCTGTGGATGACCCATCCGCAATCCACCACAAGGGGATCAGTGGCGTCATTCTTGAACCAGCGGCATTTGGTGTTACCCTTCCAAGGGCGATGGATGCTGCTTCTAGCACCCGGTCCTCCCCATCCAGGCACGACAGAAGGCATCAGCGGGTTGCTTTGATAAAGTAATGGTTGGTTCTGCATCTAGTTCGATGAGCTACCGATGTTGATGGTCGAGAAAAATAATACATATGACTCCACGTACTGATTTGGAAACAGATGACACCTAACAATGTCTGAAATCATACTTTTCAACTTTTGCTATTAATATGTAAAAAAACTTTTTCTATTAGGAATATGTAAAAAAACACAAGTAATCAATATTAATTTTTTTTATCATAGAAATTTCTAATGGTACAGTGGAAACCTACATATATTCATCAAAAAAGTAACTTTCAAAGTTTTGTACCGGAGAACATGTTAAAATCTAAAATGACTAGCACTAGACAGAAAGAAGAAAGAACAAATTACTGCAAATATATGGACCTTCTGACCCTCTTAGGGTCTGTGTGCACTATCTCAGCCAGAAGGTTCTCGCTCGTGATTTTCTTGATCTCACTTCTTGTGAATGACCCATCCGCAAAGTCCACCACAAGGGGATCACCGGCGTTATTGACAAACCTTTGGCTTTTTGTGTTACCGTTTCAAGGGTGATGGCTGCTGCTTCTAGCACCCGGTCCTCGCCATCCAGGCACGACAGAAGGCATGAGCGGGTTGCTTTGATGAAGTAATGGCTGGCGTTGCATCCAATTCGATGAGCTACCATTGTTGTAGGCCGGGAAAGATATATATTTGGCTCCATGTACTGATTCGGAAACAGATCACACCTAACAATGTCTGAAATCAAACTTTTCAAGTTTCGCTATTAATATGTATAAAACACTTTTTATTAGGAATATGTAGAAAAATACAAGTAAAAAATATTACTTTTTTCATTATGGAATTTTGTAATAGTACCATGGAAACCCACATATATTCATAAAAAAAGTAACTTCCTAAGTTTTATACCGGAGAACATGTTAAAATCTAAAAGGACTAGCACTAGATAGTAAGAAGAAAGAACAAATTACTGCATATATATGTACCTTCTGACCCTCTTAGGGTTTGTGTGCACAATATCAGCCAGACGCTTCTCCCTGGTGATCTTCTTGATCTCACTTTCTGTGAAAGACCCATCCGCAATCCACCACAAGGGGATCACCGGCGTCATTCTGGAACCTACGGCTTTTCGTGTTACCGTCCCAAGGGCGATGGCTACTACTTCTAGCACCTGGTCCTCCCATCCCGGCACAACAGAAGGCATCAGTGGGTTGCTTTGATAAAGTAATGGCTGGTTTTGCTTCCAGTTCGATGAGCTACCATTGTTGAAGGCCGAGAAAAATAATATATATGGCTCCACCTACTGATTCGGCAACAGAGGACACCTAACAATGTCTGAGAATTCAAACTTCTCGACTTTTGCTTTTTAATATATAAAAAGCACTTTTTATTTGGAATATGTAAAAACACGAGTAAATCAATATTACTTTTTTATCATGGAATTTTCGAACTGTATCGTGGAAACCTAAATATATTCATAAAAGAGTTACTTTCTAAGCTTTGTACCAGAGAACGTGGTAAAATCTAAAAGGACTATCACTAGATAAAAAGAAGAAAGAACAAATTACTGCATATATATGTACCTTCTGACCCTCTTAGGGTTTGTTGTGCACAATTTCAGTCAAACACTTCTCGTTGGTGATCTTCTTGATCTCACTTTCTGTGGATGACCTCCGCAATCCACCACAAGGGGATCAGTGGCGTCATTCTTGAACCAGCGGCATTTGGTGTTACCCTTCCAAGGGCGATGGATGCTGCTTCTAGCACCCGGTCCTCCCCATCCAGGCACGACAGAAGGCATCAGCGGGTTGCTTTGATAAAGTAATGGTTGGTTCTGCATCTAGTTCGATGAGCTACCGATGTTGATGGTCGAGAAAAATAATACATATGACTCCACGTACTGATTCGGAAACAGATGACACCTAACAATGTCTGAAATCATACTTTTCAACTTTTGCTATTAATATGTAAAAAAACTTTTTCTATTAGGAATATGTAAAAAACACAAGTAATCAATATTAATTTTTTTTATAATAGAAATTTCTAATGGTACAGTGGAAACCTACATATATTCATCAAAAAAGTAACTTTCAAAGTTTTGTACGGAGAACATGTTAAAATCTAAAATGACTAGCACTAGACAGAAAGAAGAAAGAACAAATTACTGCAAATATATGGACCTTCTGACCCTCTTAGGGTATGTGTGCACTATCTCTGCCAGAAGGTTCTCGCTCGTGATTTTCTTGATCTCACTTCTTGTGAATGACCCATCCGCAAAGTCCACCACAAGGGGATCACCGGTGTTATTGACAAACCCTCGGCTTTTTGTGTTACCGTTTCAAGGGTGATGGCTGCTGCTTCTAGCACCCGGTCCTCGCCATCCAGGCACGACAGAAGGCATGAGCGGGTTGCTTTGATGAAGTAATGGCTGGCGTTGCATCCAATTCGATGAGCTACCATTGTTGAAGGCCGGGAAATATATATATTTGGCTCCATGTACTGATTCGGAAACAGATCACACCTAACAATGTCTGAAATCGAACTTTTCAAGTTTTGCTATTAATATGTATAAAACACTTTTTA
The DNA here is from genome assembly GCA_963921465.1 of Triticum timopheevii. Taxonomy (NCBI): domain Eukaryota; kingdom Viridiplantae; phylum Streptophyta; class Magnoliopsida; order Poales; family Poaceae; genus Triticum; species Triticum timopheevii. The sequence goes on from OY997262.1 coordinate 417,962,022, forward strand.
TTAGGAATATGTAGAAAAATACAAGTAAAAAATATTACTTTTTTCATTATGGAATTTTGTAATAGTACCATGGAAACCCACATATATTCATAAAAAAAGTAACTTCCTAAGTTTTATACCGGAGAACATGTTAAAATCTAAAAGGACTAGCACTAGATAGTAAGAAGAAAGAACAAATTACTGCATATATATGTACCTTCTGACCCTCTTAGGGTTTGTGTGCACAATATCAGCCAGACGCTTCTCCCTGGTGATCTTCTTGATCTCACTTTCTGTGAAAGACCCATCCGCAATCCACCACAAGGGGATCACCGGCGTCATTCTGGAACCTACGGCTTTTCGTGTTACCGTCCCAAGGGCGATGGCTACTACTTCTAGCACCTGGTCCTCCCATCCCGGCACAACAGAAGGCATCAGTGGGTTGCTTTGATAAAGTAATGGCTGGTTTTGCTTCCAGTTCGATGAGCTACCATTGTTGAAGGCCGAGAAAAATAATATATATGGCTCCACCTACTGATTCGGCAACAGAGGACACCTAACAATGTCTGAGAATTCAAACTTCTCGACTTTTGCTTTTTAATATATAAAAAGCACTTTTTATTTGGAATATGTAAAAACACGAGTAAATCAATATTACTTTTTTATCATGGAATTTTCGAACTGTATCGTGGAAACCTAAATATATTCATAAAAGAGTTACTTTCTAAGCTTTGTACCAGAGAACGTGGTAAAATCTAAAAGGACTATCACTAGATAAAAAGAAGAAAGAACAAATTACTGCATATATATGTACCTTCTGACCCTCTTAGGGTTTGTTGTGCACAATTTCAGTCAAACACTTCTCGTTGGTGATCTTCTTGATCTCACTTTCTGTGGATGACCTCCGCAATCCACCACAAGGGGATCAGTGGCGTCATTCTTGAACCAGCGGCATTTGGTGTTACCCTTCCAAGGGCGATGGATGCTGCTTCTAGCACCCGGTCCTCCCCATCCAGGCACGACAGAAGGCATCAGCGGGTTGCTTTGATAAAGTAATGGTTGGTTCTGCATCTAGTTCGATGAGCTACCGATGTTGATGGTCGAGAAAAATAATACATATGACTCCACGTACTGATTCGGAAACAGATGACACCTAACAATGTCTGAAATCATACTTTTCAACTTTTGCTATTAATATGTAAAAAAACTTTTTCTATTAGGAATATGTAAAAAACACAAGTAATCAATATTAATTTTTTTTATAATAGAAATTTCTAATGGTACAGTGGAAACCTACATATATTCATCAAAAAAGTAACTTTCAAAGTTTTGTACGGAGAACATGTTAAAATCTAAAATGACTAGCACTAGACAGAAAGAAGAAAGAACAAATTACTGCAAATATATGGACCTTCTGACCCTCTTAGGGTCTGTGTGCACTATCTCTGCCAGAAGGTTCTCGCTCGTGATTTTCTTGATCTCACTTCTTGTGAATGACCCATCCGCAAAGTCCACCACAAGGGGATCACCGGTGTTATTGACAAACCCTCGGCTTTTTGTGTTACCGTTTCAAGGGTGATGGCTGCTGCTTCTAGCACCCGGTCCTCGCCATCCAGGCACGACAGAAGGCATGAGCGGGTTGCTTTGATGAAGTAATGGCTGGCGTTGCATCCAATTCGATGAGCTACCATTGTTGAAGGCCGGGAAATATATATATTTGGCTCCATGTACTGATTCGGAAACAGATCACACCTAACAATGTCTGAAATCGAACTTTTCAAGTTTTGCTATTAATATGTATAAAACACTTTTTATTAGGAATATGTAGAAAAATACAAGTAAAAAATATTACTTTTTTCATTATGGAATTTTGTAATAGTACCATGGAAACCCACATATATTCATAAAAAAAGTAACTTCCTAAGTTTTATACCGGAGAACATGTTAAAATCTAAAAGGACTAGCACTAGATAGTAAGAAGAAAGAAAAAATTACTGCATATATATGTACCTTCTGACCCTCTTAGGGTTTGTGTGCACAATATCAGCCAGACGCTTCTCCCTGGTGATCTTCTTGATCTCACTTTCTGTGAAAGACCCATCCGCAATCCACCACAAGGGGATCACCGGCGTCATTCTGGAACCTACGGCTTTTCGTGTTACCGTCCCAAGGGCGATGGCTACTACTTCTAGCACCTGGTCCTCCCATCCCGGCACAACAGAAGGCATCAGTGTGTTGCTTTGATAAAGTAATGGCTGGTTTTGCTTCCAGTTCGATGAGCTACCATTGTTGAAGGCCGAGAAAAATAATATATATGGCTCCACCTACTGATTTGGCAACAGAGGACACCTAACAATGTCTGAGAATTCAAACTTCTCGACTTTTGCTTTTTAATATATAAAAAGCAGTTTTTATTAGGAATATGTAAAAACACGAGTAAATCAATATTACTTTTTTATCATGGAATTGTCGAATTGTATCGTGGAAACCTAAATATATTCATAAAAGGGTTACTTTCTAAGCTTTGTACCAGAGAACGTGGTAAAATCTAAAAGGACTATCACTAGATAAAAAGAAGAAAGAACAAATTACTGCATATATATGTACCTTCTGACCCTCTTAGGGTTTGTTGTGCACAATTTCAGTCAAACACTTCTTGTATGGTGATCTTCTTAATCTCACTTTCTGTGGATGACCCATCCGCAATCCACCACAAGGGGATCAGTGGCGTCATTCTTGAACCTGCGGCATTTGGTGTTACCCTTCCAAGGGCGATGGATGCTGCTTCTAGCACCCGGTCCTCCCCATCCAGGCACGACAGAAGGCATCAGCGGGTTTCTTTGATAAAGTAATGGTTGGTTCTGCATCTAGTTCGATGAGCTACCGATGTTGATGGTCGAGAAAAATAATACATATGACTCCACGTACTGATTCGGAAACAGATGACACCTAACAATGTCTGAAATCATACTTTTCAACTTTTGCTATTAATATGTAAAAAAAAAACTTTTTCTATTAGGAATATGTAAAAAAACACAAGTAATCAATATTAATTTTTTTTATAATAGAAATTTCTAATGGTACAGTGGAAACCTACATATATTCATCAAAAAAGTAACTTTCAAAGTTTTGTACCGGAGAACATGTTAAAATCTAAAATGACTAGCACTAGACAGAAAGAAGAAAGAACAAATTACTGCAAATATATGGACCTTCTGACCCTCTTAGGGTCTGTGTGCACTATCTCTGCCAGAAGGTTCTCGCTCGTGATTTTCTTGATCTCACTTCTTGTGAATGACCCATCCGCAAAGTCCACCACAAGGGGATCACCGGTGTTATTGACAAACCCTCGGCTTTTTGTGTTACCGTTTCAAGGGTGATGGCTGCTGCTTCTAGCACCCGGTCCTCGCCATCCAGGCACGACAGAAGGCATGAGCGGGTTGCTTTGATGAAGTAATGGCTGGCGTTGCATCCAATTCGATGAGCTACCATTGTTGAAGGCCGGGAAATATATATATTTGGCTCCATGTACTGATTCGGAAACAGATCACACCTAACAATGTCTGAAATCGAACTTTTCAAGTTTTGCTATTAATATGTATAAAACACTTTTTATTAGGAATATGTAGAAAAATACAAGTAAAAAATATTACTTTTTTCATTATGGAATTTTGTAATAGTACCATGGAAACCCACATATATTCATAAAAAAAGTAACTTCCTAAGTTTTATACCGGAGAACATGTTAAAATCTAAAAGGACTAGCACTAGATAGTAAGAAGAAAGAAAAAATTACTGCATATATATGTACCTTCTGACCCTCTTAGGGTTTGTGTGCACAATATCAGCCAGACGCTTCTCCCTGGTGATCTTCTTGATCTCACTTTCTGTGAAAGACCCATCCGCAATCCACCACAAGGGGATCACCGGCGTCATTCTGGAACCTACGGCTTTTCGTGTTACCGTCCCAAGGGCGATGGCTACTACTTCTAGCACCTGGTCCTCCCATCCCGGCACAACAGAAGGCATCAGTGTGTTGCTTTGATAAAGTAATGGCTGGTTTTGCTTCCAGTTCGATGAGCTACCATTGTTGAAGGCCGAGAAAAATAATATATATGGCTCCACCTACTGATTTGGCAACAGAGGACACCTAACAATGTCTGAGAATTCAAACTTCTCGACTTTTGCTTTTTAATATATAAAAAGCAGTTTTTATTAGGAATATGTAAAAACACGAGTAAATCAATATTACTTTTTTATCATGGAATTGTCGAATTGTATCGTGGAAACCTAAATATATTCATAAAAGGGTTACTTTCTAAGCTTTGTACCAGAGAACGTGGTAAAATCTAAAAGGACTATCACTAGATAAAAAGAAGAAAGAACAAATTACTGCATATATATGTACCTTCTGACCCTCTTAGGGTTTGTTGTGCACAATTTCAGTCAAACACTTCTTGTATGGTGATCTTCTTAATCTCACTTTCTGTGGATGACCCATCCGCAATCCACCACAAGGGGATCAGTGGCGTCATTCTTGAACCTGCGGCATTTGGTGTTACCCTTCCAAGGGCGATGGATGCTGCTTCTAGCACCCGGTCCTCCCCATCCAGGCACGACAGAAGGCATCAGCGGGTTTCTTTGATAAAGTAATGGTTGGTTCTGCATCTAGTTCGATGAGCTACCGATGTTGATGGTCGAGAAAAATAATACATATGACTCCACGTACTGATTCGGAAACAGATGACACCTAACAATGTCTGAAATCATACTTTTCAACTTTTGCTATTAATATGTAAAAAAAAAAAACTTTTTCTATTAGGAATATGTAAAAAAACACAAGTAATCAATATTAATTTTTTTTATAATAGAAATTTCTAATGGTACAGTGGAAACCTACATATATTCATCAAAAAAGTAACTTTCAAAGTTTTGTACCGGAGAACATGTTAAAATCTAAAATGACTAGCACTAGACAGAAAGAAGAAAGAACAAATTACTGCAAATATATGGACCTTCTGACCCTCTTAGGGTCTTGTGCACTATCTCAGCCAGAAGGTTCTCGCTCGTGATTTTCTTGATCTCACTTCTTGTGAATGACCCATCCGCAAAGTCCACCACAAGGGGATCACCGGCGTTATTGACAAACCTTCGGCTTTTTGTGTTACCGTTTCAAGGGTGATGGCTGCTGCTTCTAGCACCCGGTCCTCGCCATCCAGGCACGACAGAAGGCATGAGTTGGTTGCTTTGATGAAGTAATGGCTGGCGTTGCATCCAATTTGATGAGCTACCATTGTTGAAGGCCGGGAAAGATATATATTTGGCTGCATGTACTGATTCGGAATCAGATCACACCTAACAATGTCTGAAATCGAACTTTTCAAGTTTTGCTATTAATATGTATAAAACACTTTTTATTAGGAATATGTAGAAAAATACAAGTAAAAAATATTACTTTTTTCATTATGGAATTTTGTAATAGTACCATGGAAACCCACATATATTCATAAAAAAAGTAACTTCCTAAGTTTTATACCGGAGAACATGTTAAAATCTAAAAGGACTAGCACTAGATAGTAAGAAGAAAGAACAAATTACTGCATATATATGTACCTTCTGACCCTCTTAGGGTTTGTGTGCACAATATCAGCCAGACGCTTCTCCCTGGTGATCTTCTTGATCTCACTTTCTGTGAAAGACCCATCCGCAATCCACCACAAGGGGATCACCGGCGTCATTCTGGAACCTACGGCTTTTCGTGTTACCGTCCCAAGGGCGATGGCTACTACTTCTAGCACCTGGTCCTCCCATCCCGGCACAACAAAAGGCATCAGTGGGTTGCTTTGATAAAGTAATGGCTGGTTTTTCTTCCAGTTCGATGAGCTACCATTGTTGAAGGCCGAGAAAAATAATATATATGGCTCCACCTACTGATTCGGTAACAGAGGACACCTAACAATGTCTGAGAATTCAAACTTCTCGACTTTTTCTTTTTAATATATAAAAAGCACTTTTTATTAGGAATATGTAAAAACACGAGTAAATCAATATTACTTTTTTATCATGGAATTTTCGAATTGTATCATGGAAACCTAAATATATTCATAAAAGGGTTACTTTCTAAGCTTTGTACCAGAGAACGTGGTAAAATCTAAAAGGACTATCACTAGATAAAAAGAAGAAAGAACAAATTACTGCATATATATGTACCTTCTGACCCTCTTAGGGTTTGTTGTGCACAATTTCAGTCAAACACTTCTCGTTGGTGATCTTCTTGATCTCACTTTCTGTGGATGACCCATCCGCAATCCACCACAAGGGGATCAGTGGCGTCATTCTTGAACCAGCGGCATTTTGTGTTACCCTTCCAAGGGCGATGGATGCTGCTTCTAGCACCCGGTCCTCCCCATCCAGGCACGACAGAAGGAATCAGCGGGTTGCTTTGATAAAGTAATGGTTGGTTCTGCATCTAGTTCGATGAGCTACCGATGTTGATGGTCGAGAAAAATAATACATATGACTCCATGTACTGATTCGGAAACAGATGACACCTAACAATGTCTGAAATCATACTTTTCAACTTTTGCTATTAATATGTAAAAAAACTTTTTCTATTAGGAATATGTAAAAAAACACAAGTAATCAATATTAATGTTTTTTATCATAGAAATTTCTAATGGTACAGTGGAAACCTACATATATTCATCAAAAAAGTAACTTTCAAAGTTTTGTACCGGAGAACATGTTAAAATCTAAAATTACTAGCACTAGACAGAAAGAAGAAAGAACAAATTACTGCAAATATATGGACCTTCTGACCCTCTTAGGGTCTGTGTGCACTATCTCAGCCAGAAGGTTCTCGCTCGTGATTTTCTTGATCTCACTTCTTGTGAATGACCCATCCGCAAAGTCCACCACAAGGGGATCACCGGTCCTCGCCATTGCATCCAATTCGAGGAGCTACCATTGTTGAAGGCCGGGAAAGATATATATTTGGCTCCATGTACTGATTCGGAAACAGATCACACCTAACAATGTCTGAAATCGAACTTTTCAAGTTTTGCTATTAATATGTATAAAACACTTTTTATTAGGAATATGTAGAAAAATACAAGTAAAAAATATTACTTTTTTCATTATGGAATTTTGTAATAGTACCATGGAAACCCACATATATTCATAAAAAAAGCAACTTCCTAAGTTTTCTACCGGAGAACATGTTAAAATCTAAAAGGACTAGCACTAGATAGTAAGAACAAAGAACAAATTACTGCATCTACGTGTACCTTCTGACCCTCTTAGGATTTGTGTGCACAATCTAAGCCAGACGCTTCTCCATAGTGATCTCACTTTGTGAGAATGACCCATCCGCAATCCACCACAAGGTGATCACTGGCATCATTCTCAAACCTACAACTTTTGGTGTTACTGTTCCAAGGGCGATGGCTACTGCTTCTAGCACCCGGTCCTCCCCATCCCGGCACAACAGAAGGCATAAGTGGCATGCTTTGATAAAGTAATGGTTGGTTCTGCATGCAGTTCGATGAGCTACCGTTGTTGAAGGGCGAGAAAAATAATACATATGGCTCCACATACTGATTCAGAAACAGATGACACCTAAAATTGTCTGAAATAAAACTTTTCAACTTCTGCTATTAATATGTAAAAAACAATTTTTTATTAGGAATATGTAAATTACACAAGTAAATCAATATTACTATTTTCATCTTGGAATTTTCTAATTGTACCGTGGAAACCTACATACATTCATAAAAAGGGTTACTTTCTAAGTTTTGTACCGGAAAACGTGTGAAAATCTAAAAGGACTAGCACTTGATAGAAAGAAGAAAGAACAAATTACTGCATATATATGTACATTCTGACCCTCTTAGGGTTTGTGTCCACAATATCAGCCAGACGCTTCTCCCTGGTGATCTTCTTGATCTCACTTTCTATGAATGACCCATCCGCAATCCACCACAAGGGGATCACCGACATCATTCTGGAACCTACGGCTTTTGGTGTTACCATCCCAAGGGCGATGGCTATTGCTTCTAGCACCCGGTCCTCCCCATCCCGGCACGACAGAAGGCATCAGCGGGTTGCTTTGATAAAGTAATGGTTGGTTTTGCTTCCAATTCGATGAGCTACCATTGTTGAAGGCCGAGAAAAATAATATATATGGCTCCACCTACTGATTCGGAAACAGAGGACACCTAACAATGTCTGAGAATTCAAAAAAAATCAACTTTTGCTATTAATATATAAAAAACACTTTCTATTAGGAATATGTAAAAAACACGTGTAAATCAATATTACTTTTTTATCATGGAATTTTCGAATTGTATCGCGGAAACCTACATATATTCATAAAAGGGTTACTTTCTAAGCTTTGTACTAGAGAACGTGGTAAAATCTAAAGGGACTATCACTAGATAAAAAGAACATAGAAAAAATTACTGCATATATATGTACCTTCTGACCCTCTTAGGGTTTGTTGTGCACAATTTCAGTCAGACGTTTCTCCTTGGTGATCTTCTTGATCTCACTTTCTCTGAATGACCCATCCGCAGTCCACCACAAAGTGATCAGTGGCGTCATTCTTGAACGAGCGGCATTTGGTGTTAACCTTCCAAGGGCGATGGCTGCTGCTTCTAGCACCAGGTCCTCCCCATCCGGGCACGACAGAAGGCATCCGCGGGTTTCTTCGATAAAGTAATGGCTAGTTCTGCATCCAGTTCAATGAGCTACCGATGTTGATGGCCGAGAAAAATAATACATATGACTCCACGTACTGATTCGGAAACAGATGACACCTAACCATATCTGAAATCAAACTTTTCAACTTTTTCTATTAATATGTAAAAAAAATTCTATTAGGAATATGTAAAAAAACACAAGTAATCAATATTAATTTTTTTATCATAGAAATTTCTAATGGTATAGTGGAAACCTACATATATTCATAAAAAATAACTTTCAAAGTTTTGTACCGGAGATCATGTTAAAATCTAAAATGACTATCACTAGATAGAAAGAAGAAAGAACACATTACTGCATATATATGTACCTAATGATCCTGTTAGGGTTTGTGTGCACAATCTCAGCCAGACGCTTCTCCCTTGTGATTTTCTTGATCTCACTTTCTGTGAATGAACCATCCGCAAAGTCCACCACAAAGTGATCACCGGCTTTATTCTCGAACCTTTGGCTTTTGGTGTTACCGTTTCAAGGGCGATGGCTACATGCTTCCAGCACCCGGTCCTCGCCATCCCAGCATGACCGAAGGCATCAGCCGGTTGCTTTGATAGAATAAAGGATGGCTCTACCTCCAGTTTGATGATCTACCATTGTTGAAGGCCGAGAAAGATATATATTTAGCTCCTAGTACTGATTCAGAAATAGATGACACCTAACAATGTCTGAAATCAAACTTTTCAACCTTTGCTATTAATATGTAGAAACAAATTTTTATTAGGAATGTGTAAAAAAAGACAAGTAAAACATATTAATTTTTTCATCATGGAATTTTCTAATAGTACCATGGAAACCTACATATATTCATAAAAAATGTATTTTCCTAAGTTTTAAACCGGAGAACGTGTTAAAATCTAAAAGGACTAGCACTAGATAGAAAAGAAGAAAGAACAAATTACTGCATCTACATGTATCTTCAGGCCCGCTTAGGGTTTGTGTGCACAATCTCAGCCAGACGCTTGTCCCTAGTAATCTCACTTTCTGTGAATGACCCATCCGCAATCCACCAGAAGGGGATCGCTGGCGTCATTCTCAAATTAACCTATGGCTTTTTGTGTTACTATTCCAAGAGCGATGTCTACTGCTTCTAGCACCTGGTCCTCCCCATCCCGGCACGACAGAAGGCACCAGCGGGTTGCTTTGATAAACTAATGGTTGGTTCTGCATCCAGTTTGATGAGCTACCAATGTTGAAGGTCGAGAAAAATAATATATATGGCTTCATGTACTGATTCGGAAACAGATGACGACACCTAACAATGTCTGAAATCAAAGTTTTCAACTTTTGCTATTAATATGTAAAAACACTTTTTATTAGGATTATGTAAAAAAACATGAGTACATCAATAATACTTTTTTATCATGGAATTTTCTAATTGTACCGTGTGAACCTACATATATTCACAAAAAGGGTTACTTTCTAAGCTTTGTACTGGAGAACGTGTTAAAATCTAAAAAAACTAGTAGTAGATAGAAAGAAGAAAGAACATATTACTGCATACATATGTACCTTCTGACCCTCTTAGTGTTTGTGTGCACAATCTCAGCCAGACGCTTCTCCGTGGTGATTTTCTTGAGCTCACTTTGTATGAATGACCCATCTGCAAAGTCCACCATAAGGGGATCACCGGCATCATTCTCGAACCTGCGGCTTTTGGTGTTAGCATTTCGAGGACGATGGCTGCTGCTTCTGGGACCTAGTCCTCCCCATCTAGGCATGACAGAAGACATTAGCGGGTTGCATTGGTAAAGTAATGGCTAGCTCTGCATCCAATTCGATGAGCTATCTTTGTTGAAGGCCGAGAAAGATAATAAATATGGCTCCACGTACTGATTTAGAAACAAATGACACCTAACAATGTCTGAATTCAAACTTTTCAACTTTTGCTGTTAATATGTAAAAAACACTTTTATTAGGAATATGTAAAAACACAAGTAAAAAATATTACTTTTTCATCATGGAATTTTCTAAAAGTACCATGGAAACCTACATATATTCATAAAAAGGTAACTTCCTATGTTTTTTACCAAAGAACGTGTTAACATCTAAAAGGACTAGCACTAGATATAAAGAAGAAAGAACAAATTACTGCATATATATGTATCTTCTGACCCACTTAGAGTTTGTGTGCACAATCTCAGCCAGACGCTTCTCCCTGGTGGTTTTATTGATCTCACTTTCTTCGAATGACCCATCCACAAAGTCCACCACAAGGTGATCACTGGCTTCGTTCTTGAACCTTTGTCTTGTCGTGTTACCGTTTCAAGGGCGATAGTTACTGCTTCTAGCACCTGGTCCTCCCCATCCCGACACTACAGAAGGTTTCATTGGGTTGCTTTGATAAAATAATGGCTGGGTTTACATCCAGTTCGATGAGCTAGCGCTGTTGAAGGGCGAGAAAAATAATATATATGGCTCCACGTACTGATTTCGATATTGATGACACCTAACAATGTCTGAAATCAAACTTTTCAACTTTTGCTATTAATATGTAAAAAACACGTTTTGTTAGGAATATGTAAAAACACGAGTAAATCAATATTACTTATTTTTATCATGGAATTTTCTAATTGTACCGTGGAAACCTACATATATTCATAAAAAGGGTTAGTTTCTAAGTTTTGTACCGAAAAAACTGTTAAAATCTAAAAGGACTAGCACTAGATAGAAACAAGAAAGAACAAATTACAACATATATATGTACCTTCTGACCCTCTTAGGGTTTGTGTGCACAATCTTAGCCAGTCGTTTCTCCCTGGTGATTTTCCTGAGCTCACTTTCTGTGAATGATCCGTCCGCAAAGTCCAACATAAGAGGTCACCGGCGTCATTCTCGAATCTGCGGCTTTTGGTGTTACCATTTCAAGTACGATGGCTGCTACTTCTATCACCTGGTCCTCCCCATCCCGGCACAACAGAAGGCATCAGCGGGTTGCTTTGATAAAGTAATGGCTGCCTCAGCATCTAGTTCGATGAGCTAGCATTGTTGAAGGCCGAGAAAGATAATACATATGGCTCCACGTCCTAATTCGGAAACAGATGACACCTAACAAGGTCTGAAATCAAACTTTTCAACTTTTGCTATTAATCTGTAAAAAAAACACTTTTACTTAGGAATATGTAAAAAAAGCACGAGTAAAAAAGATTGCTTTTTTCATCATGGAATTTTCTAATAGTACCATGAAATCCTACATATATTCATAAAAAGTCACTTCCTAAGTTTTATACCGAAGAACGTGTTAACATCTAAAAGGACTAGCACTTGATAGAAAGAAGAAAGAACAAACTACTGCATACATATGTCCCTTCTGACCCTCATAGGGTTTGTGTGCACAATCTCAGGCAGACGCTTGTGTGTGCACAATCTCAGGCAGACGCTTGTCCCTGGTGATCTCACTTTCTGTGAATGACCCATCCGCAATCCACCACAAAGGGATCACTGGCGTCATTCTCAAACCTATGGCTTTTGATGTTACTGTTCCAAGGGCGATGGCTACTGCTTCTAGCACCCGGTCCTCCCCATCCCGGCACGACAGAAGGCATCAGTGGGTTGCTTTGATAAACTAATGGTTGGTTCTGCATCCAGTTCGACGAGCTACCACTATTGAAGGCCGAGTAAAATAATACATATGGCTCCACATTCTGATTCGGAAACAGATGACACCTAACAATGTCTGAAATCAAACTTTCAACTTTTTCTATTAATATGTAAAAAAGTATTTTTTATTAGGAATATGTAAAAAAACACAAGTAAATCAATATTATAATTTTCATCATGGAATTTTCTAATTGTACCATGGAAACCTACATATATTCATAAAAAGGGTTATTTCTAAGTTTTGTACCGGAGAACGTGTTAAAATATAAAAGGATTGGTACTAGATAGAAAGAAGAAAGAACAAATTACTGCATATATATGTACCTTCTGACCCTCTTAGGGTTTGTGTGCACAATCTCCGCCAGGCACTTCTCCCTGGTGATCTTCTTGATCTCAATTTCTATGAATGACCCATCCGCAATCCACCACAAGGGGATCACCGGCGTCATTCTCGAACCTACGGCTTTTGGTGTTACCATCCCAAGGGCGATGGCTACTGCTTCTAGCACCCGGTCCTCCCCATCCCGGCACGACAGAAGGCATCAGCGGGTTGCTTTGAAAAAGTAATGGCTGGTTTTGCATCTAGTTCGATGAGCTACCGATGTTGAAGGCCGAGAAAAATAATATATATGGCTTCACGTACTGATTCGAAAATAGATGACACCTAACGATGTTTGAAATCAAAGTTTTCAAGTTTTTCTATTAATATGTAAAAAACACTTTTTAATAGGAATATGTTAAAAAGACGAGTAAATCAATATTACTTTTTATATGGAATTTTCTAATTGTACCGTGGAAACCTACATATATTCATAAATAGGGCTACTTTCTAAGATTTGTACTGGAGAACGTGTTAAAATCTAAAAGGACTAGCACTAGATAGATAGAGGAAAGAAGAAATTACTGCATATATATGTACCTTCTGACCCTATTAGGGTTTGTGTGCACAATTTCAGCCAGACGCTTCTCCTGGTGATTTTCTTGAGCTCACTTTCTGTGAATGACCCATCCGCAAAGTGCACCATAAGGGGATCACGAGCGTCATTCTCGAACCTGCGGCTTTTGGTGTTACCCTTTCGAGGACGATGGCTGCTGCTTCTAGCACCTGGTCCTCCCCATCCCGACATGACAGAAGGCATTAGCGGGTTGCTTTGATAAAGTAATGACTAGCTCTGCATCCAGTTCGATGAGCTACCGTTGTTGAAGGCCGAGAAAGGTAATAAATATGGCTCCACATACTGATTCGAAAACAGATGACACCTAAGAATGTCCGAAATCAAACTTTTCAACTTTTGTTGTTAATATGTAAATAACACTTTTTATTAGGAATATGTAAAAAAACACAAGTAAAAAATATTACTTTTTTTCAATCTGGAATTTTCTAATAGTTCCATGGAAACCTACATATATTCATAAAAAAGTAACTTCCTATGTTTTATAACGAAGAACATGTTAACATCTAAAAGGACTAGCACTAGATAGAAAGAAGAAAGAATACATTACTGCATATATATGTACCTTCTGCCCTCTTAGGGTTTGTGTGCACAATCTCAGCCAAGTGCTTTTCCCTGGTGGTTTTCTTGATCTCACTTTCTGTAAAGCGGGTATCCTGGTTTTTCCGCGATGAGAAGGCTTTTCTCTCTGGCCAACACTTCTTCATGGAGTCTCCTTAGATCATTGTTCAGTATGTGCTCTAGCGCTTTCGTAGGTAGGATCAGGTCACCGGCGACATGGAAACGCTTCGCACCTTCGACAGGTATACTCTCTACCATTCGGGGCTTCAGAGGCGGCTGGCTGCTTGAAGCAGCTCTGGTGCCTTTAGGGCCTTTCCTGTCTGGTCTCCTCCTTTGCTTCTTGGCGGTTGGCGGTAGTGAGCCCACCATACCTTCGCTAACCACCACCCCAAGTGTTGTCGGGCTAATCAGTGGACGGCCCTCGGGTTCTTGCTAGGTAGAGGCGGCATCTGGAAGCGTCTCCTGCAAGGATCGCATGAAGAGAGACTTTTTGCATTCCGCCTTAGAACGTTCTTGCTCTGGCAAATCAGGCAGCATCAAGTCATCATCTCCACAATCATAGCCTGAGTCATAGTCCTGAGCCATCAATTCTCCATCGTCATAGGCGGTATTGATATGGTTGAGAGGGTCATCATCATCCTCCTCCATAAAATCATCAACATTTGCTTCTTCGACGACGGGGGCAACGTCATCTGCACTAATGGAAGCTCTCCCTCGCCTCGTCCGCTATCACCCAACACGATAGGTGCAGGTAATTTGGTAGGTGGGTGGTATTCATACCTTCTTGAGAAGCTGTCATTAGTGTGATACTGGGCACCTCGACACGAAGAAGAGTTTTCGGCCAAGGCAAGAACCAGCTCTTGCATGCGTCAATCCGTTTAGGGGTCTCCTTATCATCGACTGGTACCGAAGGAGGCAAATCCTCGAAGCCCGCTAAGACATTGGCCACGTTAACCGTGCAGACGCCATCGGGCATCTCTCGGTTGTGGAACATGCGGTCCTTCGGCTTCACGATCGTTGCCTTTCCGACGGCCACCTTTTGGCCCTTGATGTCGTAGAGTAGGGTGCACAGGGTATCGTCGGCCTAAGAAGACATGTCTGCGACATCAAACATCCGAAAGGCAACTGAAATGGAAGACTATAGACATGCTGATGAAAAGGGTATGACACGTAATTACCATGAGGGCGTCGAGCTCAGCCATAGACGAAGGCCCGCCGAGCAAGCCAGAGACAAAGGTCGGGCTGCTATGAATAGGAGCGGGACCTTTAGCGGTTGCTTGAGCAGGTGATGATGGTGTGATATTCACCTTTTAGTGCAATTTGCTACTGTTTTTTAGTTCGGTGCATTTTTGCTACTGTTTTTTATTTATAGCTTTTTTATATACCTACAAAAATTGCCTAGCTAACTTTTATTTATAGCTATTTTATAAACCTACAAAAAATATTTGTAGCTAGGCATGCTACTGTTTTTTATTTATAGTTAAAAAAGTCCACTGTTTTATTTATAGCTAAAAAGTCCATTGATTTCGCAATTTTAGGGAGCTACTCTTTTGATAAATTTCCTAGCTACAAACAATTTGCTACTGTTTTTTATAGCTAAAAAATTTTCTACTGTTTTTTTATTTCCTAGCTAAATTCCCTAGCTAAATGCTAATGTTTTATTTTACTAATTTTGTTTAAAGCAGCAACAACATCACCTAATTTGCGTTAAACAAATTTCTATAACTTTTGACTTATGAACCCTATAACCCTAGAAATTTTCTTTGCTAATAAATATTTTGTCCTAATAAAAATTACTAAATTGAATCCTAAAATTGATTCCTACTGCCTACCTAATTGAACCCTAAATTGAAAACCTAGTTTCATTTCTAAAGAAAAAAAGAAAACCTAATAGACAAAGACATGGGGGTGGGGGCAGGGGGTCGGCAGTACCTGAAGGGGTCGGAGTGGCGGCCGCGCGGATGAGAAGGAGGTCGGAGCGGCGGCGGCGCGGACAAGGGGGACGAAGCGGCGGTGGCACGGACGAGGAGGAGGTCAGAGCGGCGGGCAGGGGCTCGGGTCCGCGTCGAGGCCTAGGGCGGGCAGGGGCTCAAGCTGGTGTCAAGTCCAGGTCGAGGGGCCACGGCCGGTGGGCAAGGGCGACGGCGTCATGCGACAACAGAGAGGAGGGGGAGAAGTGGGAGTGGGGGGGGGGGGGGGGGGGGGGCGGAACAACACTTGGCAAAATTTTGAGCCCGCAAGCGCGGTGGTTAACTCAAAATAGCAGTAGTGCTTGACCAGTATTCAGCGCTATAGCTAACTTAGCTATAGCGCTGGTTCCCCGATCCAGCAATACTACTATGTTTCTTTTCTTTTTATTATTTTCCTTTTCTAGTTTTCAGTTTTCTTTTCTTTTTATTATTTTCCTTTCCTTTTCTCTTTACTTTTCTTTTTTCTTTTGTATTGCTTTCTCCCTTTTGTTTTTGTTTTCTTTGTTTTTCTCCCGACGACGGCATCTCCCTCCCACACTACGCGAATATCACCAGAACCATGCATGTGCTGGTAATTGAAGAGAGATACGATTACATCATTTGACCGATAATGATTACTTCAGTGCGTACATAAAATAGATACATATATATAAATGATGGTTTCTCAGCTACGTCGACGACATTTTACATTGAGCTTTTTTCCTTTCTTGTTTGTTGTCGAATAATTGAGCCCCTCGTTATGACTTTTCCGAAACCATGGAGTATGATCTTTCTTAGGTAATGTAGTATTGATTCTTCTTTTCACGTATGCTTCATCGTCATCGTCATCTTCCCTCATCGGGTTTTCGTATTGGTTGTAATCTTCCTCGTTGGCGACTCCATCCATTCCGACGATGCTCCTTTTGCCTCTCCTCACGGCAACACGACTGGGATTGGTCTGGTCGGTTATGAAGAAACAATGTGTCACGTGCTTAGCATGTACCCATGGCTCAGTGTTGGCGATGATGTTAACGTTCACGGTAGCGCTCTTCGCGTCGGGTATAGACATGGTAGTGAAATACTTGTTTTCTCTTACGACGTCCTTAGCCCATATGACACGGAACATCGTCGCATCATGCATTCCAGCATAGTCAAGCTCCCAGATCTCTTCGACCCTTCCATAGAATCTTTCAGTTGTGCCGTTGGCGTCGGTCACGCATTCAATCGTCACCCATGAGTTCTGGTAATCACTGTCCATGTCTTTGGCCTCCGTGCAAAACATTTACCAGTTGATATCGTATGCCTGATATGTCGCGAGTTTGGGCGCGGGGCCATGTGCTAGGTTGTGTATGAGCAATCCGTCCGAACTGCACTCTTCCAGGGGTTAGCAAGAACTTGCTCTTTAAACCAACGCAAGAAAGTGGCATTGTGATCTACCGTAACTTCGTTGTCCTTCTTGAGCATCCCCTTATCACGGTACTTCTTTGCGATGGTTTCTTTGTGCCGTGTCAGATAATCATCTACCACATCTAAGTGTTGTATCACTACTAATTTAGCCCTGTCAAAGTCGTTCCGTCGATCAGTCCAAGTGCAATTCCCTCCGGCCGTTGTCGTGACCTTCTCCTCCGAGCCTCCCATCGTGCTTCTTGACGGGCAAATCAGTAACAGGGTCTCCGACGTCTATATAACTCTCGCTAAAGGAGATACGCTCATGCGTCAGATACCCCTGGACGATGCTCCCATCGGGACAGGCATGTTACGAACGAATCCTTTGATGACCCCATTCATCCTCTCGAACAACATCATGTTTTGAAGGAATGCTGGCCTGAGGTCTATTGTGTCGTCCATGATGTGGACACACAGATGCACCATGACATCAAAGAACGCGGGCGGGAAGTACATCTCAAGCTCACATAGTATGACAACAATCTCTTCCGGTAGCCTTCGAAGCTGCTTCACACTGATGGACTTTCAGGAGATAACGTCAAAGAAGTTGCAGAGACCAGTAAGCGTGCCACGGACGTGCTTCTCCGTTATCCCTCTAATGGCAACCAGGAGTATTTGCATCATCATCACGTGACAGTCATGAGACTTCATCTTGCTGAACCTTTTCTTCTTAGGGTCCAGATCTTCCCACTGTAACCGGAACTGACTTTGATTTCCATAAGGCATTTGATGAATTGATCGATCTCTTTCACACTTAAGGTGAAGCAAGAAGGGGGGCAATAATTCTCCTCCTTCTTGTTGACTTTTCCGCCCCTTTCCTCCTCCTCTGTCTCCGTTTCCGTCTCCTCCATCGACTTCCTACGGTAGAGATCTTTCCTGATCTTCAAATCTTCCAACTCTTTCCTTGCCTTCGGCCCGTCCTTGGTCTTCTCCGGCATGTTCATCAGTGTGCCAAGCAAGATCTCGAGGACATTCTTCATGATATGCATTTGATCAAGGCAATGACGCGTGTCGTGATTGGGCCAGTACTCCAAGTCCCAGAAAACAGACCTCGTTTTCCATACCTTCAGTAGCGGCTCCGGTGCCTTTTTCATTTTCCCGACGTGGGGCACTGTTCCCAGTTTTTCAACAGCTCGTTGATTTTGGCACCGCTCCTCTTACATGGAGGTCCTCGATGCCCAGCCAACCCATTGAATAGATCTCCAGGTTTTCTCCACGGGTCATCCTTCTCGAGCCATCTATGATGCCCCATGTACATGCTTTTCCCAGACCCGCCATCTTTCGTTGACGTAAGCTGCTGAGACGTTGTATCATCGATGCACACCTGGCCTGAGGTATACCTGTGACCGAGATAGTCGTGC
This sequence comes from Triticum timopheevii, assembly GCA_963921465.1. NCBI lineage: Eukaryota > Viridiplantae > Streptophyta > Magnoliopsida > Poales > Poaceae > Triticum > Triticum timopheevii. Next base: position 417,980,625 of record OY997262.1, read on the forward strand.
ATCGTCGTCATCAGTGCGGTTCTCATATAGAAATACTCTCCTTTGCTGGCGCCCCATGTTCATGCCGGTGTTTTCCATAACGTATCTAGCTCCTCTTTCAGAAGCCCCATATACAGGTTAATATTATTTGCCGGTTGTTTCGGCCCTTGAATTGGCATGCTCATGTGTATGTACTTTGTCTCCATGCACTTCCGTGGGGGGAGGTTGTACATCCATACAAAGACGGGCCATGTGATGTGGTTAGTGATCTGGTTTCTAAACAGATTCATGCCATCAGTACTCGCACCAAGCATGATGTTCCTTGGATCTTCTGTAGCAAATCCATATACGGCGTTGAATGCTCTCCACCGGCTAGCATCTGCGAGGTGTCTCATCTTCAGATCATCTCCATCGTCGGGCTTCTTCCTCTCCACGTGCCAGCGCATGAGCTTTTCTTCCTGAGGATTTATGAAATACCGCTGCAGACGAGGAGTGGTCGGAAAGTACCATACAACTTTCTGAGGAGCTTTCTTTCCTGCCTTCTTGAATCGAGAAGCATTGCACACAGGATAGCTGGTTTTTTCCGCATGCTCCCCCCCCCCCCCCCGATAAATGATGCAATTGTTGATGCATGTGTGGTACCTAATGTGTGGCCAATCAAAAGGGCAAACGATTTTCTTGGCCTCCTTGACACTAGTAGTACGCAGGTTCCCCGCGGGAGAACTTTATTATGTAGATAATTCAAATGCTCATCAAGGCTTTTGTCTGCCCATTTGTTCTTCGCCTTCATCTTTAGAAGTTCGAGCGTGAAACTCAAGCGGGTCACCTCGGGATCACAACCATCATACAATGGAGTCTTCGAGTCTACTTCAAGTTGCGTTAGCTTGGCCTTCTCTCTAGAAGTAGCTCTCTCGTTAGTTGTACTCTTGCGAAGGAGGTCTCGAACATGAGGGTCCTACATGAATGCACTTAGTAGCATCGAAAACTGCACGTGATCGCCGCCTCTTCTCCGCCATGTCCGGACTCTTCTTCGTCGCGTCTGGAATCTTCTCCCTCACCGTCATGTCTGGACTATTCCCCGCCACCATGTCCGGCGCCATCGTCTTCGTGTCGATCGTCTTCATCGCCAATGGCGACCAGTACATGATGTTCCTGCTTCACCATAGCTTCAGCAGGAATTGGCAGGGAGCTGGATGGCGCCACTTGTACCGATAGTCCGGTAGAGGTGGGCTGGTATTTGTCCCCAACAGTGACCAATATATGGCTTCCTGCTTCACCATAGCTTCAGCAGGGAGGGGCAGCGAACTGGGTGTCACCGGTACTGGTTCTGGTGGGATGGTATTCTTCCCCAATGGCGACCAAGACATGGATTCCTGCTTCACCATAGCTTCAGCAGGGATGGGCAGCAAGCTGGGTATCACATGAGGTAATATATTTAGGTGGGGAAGCTCGCCTGCCCCCCCCCCCCCGACCAATTACAAAGGGGGATATAGAGATAGAAATGCTAAACTGGTGTGCTTCTAGGCTTGGGATGCAACAATCTAGTTGGCGGGGAGGAGGAAGAAGGTGGGTGGAGGAAACGCGAATGTGAGAAGAAGAAGAAGAAGAAGAAGAAGAATAAGAAGTGAGAAAGAAGAAGGGTCACGAAGGGCTATGGAAAAGTAGTGAACCACCACAGATAGCGATGCCAATGCTGGTGGTAAATACGTCATTGGCAACTTAGTCGTATTCCTATAATAAGAGGGGCAACTCTACAATCTGACACCACAAGCTGAGGCAATGGTGGTGGTGGCACTATAGCAGACATAGGGAAGGGGGCTGAGGTGATTATAAAAAAGATGGCGATGATTGAGAGGAGGGGCGGTAAAAAGGATGGCAAGGAGGGAGTGATGGGAGAGAGAGTAGCCGCCGACAATAGTAAGGGGCAGGAGGAAGAAGCAAATGGTCGGCAAAGAATGACGGCCCATGCCCTAAATCGTACACATGAGTGGCCACACCTTTGCTTTGTCCTATAAATCATCCAAATGATCATGGCTCAGTCAACATAGAAATACATTTTTTCAGTTGATTATGGTAGGTATCAGATGATATTCTTTCGTCCCATTTTTGTAACATGAATAACAAAGTCTAATCATATGCTTCTTCTTAATAGTTGTTCAAAAGGATTCTCCTCCCTTAAGTAAACCCCCCCCCCCCCCCCCCCCACCCCTCGGAAGCACATTGCCACACCATTACAATGAAAGCAAACACTGTTTTCACAATTTCAGACAAGACTAGAACATAAAATAAAAAAGATTCATCACATACCCGGAAAAAGGAACATGTTATAGGGAAAGTTCCACTCATCCAGTGCGAGAAGTTTTGCTTCCTTTGTCATGATAGGAAAACTGAAACAATATCTCCAACTTGCCTCTTCTAGACAATATTCTTTAGCGCCATGCATAGCTGCCTTTACCTGTTGACTTGCATTCCTCGGAATTACAACCTGTATCGATTACATAATTATTCATCAGTGCACCTCTCCAGTTTTGAAGGATACTGCAAATAGATTTCATAGGAGCATAGACATTAGTTAGCACAATATTTAGGTAATTACCGAGAATCAAAAATAAATGTATCTATTATGTTATTGAAAAAAAGATGAACAGGTCATCATGTGATTCAACATAGGCTATAATATCTAAATTATTGATTATAAATTTATGGCCAGACTCGAAAATTAGTATGTGTACAACACATGAGTCAAATCGAGGTTGCTATAACTATAAATTAAATGGAATAAAAGTTTGCAACAAGGGAAAATAACTAATTCAGAACAATCGTATGAAATCAAACTTATCTATCCTCTGGTATTAATATGCAAAAAATACCGAGTGCTTAAGTAGATCTTCTTTCATCAAGTTTGGATTGCTTACCATGTGTTCCACATGGTAGTGCACACGTAAATCTATATTAATTCTCAAATCATGGAATTTTTCAAATAATTGTACCTACTATAGTACCATGGAAAAATATTCGTAAAAAAATTACTGTAACAGCCTGCCTTTTGGCCCTTTTCTTTTTCTTTTGATTTATTTGGTCTTGCTCTGTTTTTCTTTTTGGAGTGGTTCTGTGGCCTTGCCACCTGAGAAATCATCCCCATTCCCTCTCCCAAGTGGCTCCTCATCCTCAAAACTTTGCCAATATCATGTCACTTCACTCCTTGACCAAACCCTAGAAATCTATTCCTAGGGAATGTTCCTTTTTCTATTAAAGGAATAACCCTATCTACCCTAGGTTGTGAAGCAACCTATATTTTTGTCCATCCAAAAATTCCCAAATAATTCTCATAATTCCTTTGGGTCATATATAGCTCAAATATGCCCAAACATTTCCTTGGCCAGCTCAAAAATAATTTCCCAATATTCCATTTTCTATTCTGCCCTGAATGGCACTTTGTGAAGGAAGTGTCATTTATATTTTCCTAGTTGCCCCCAAACTTTTTGGGCATGCTTATATGTACAAATAATTGCCCCATGCAAACATTCAACCTCATTTTCTTAGTTAATCTTCCTCAGTAATTTTTCAAATAGAAGCCTTTGTGAAGGAAGTACTAGCTTGGTGCATCAAAATGAGTTAAACTTTTGCACACTCCTTAATGTGCTCATATTAATCCCCTCCACCCATTTGCAGCCCCATCCAATCATCTATATGAGCACATGACCAAATCTTTGATTCTGGCAATATTTTCAGGTTGTGAAGCAAGTGTATTTTCTATTGCTTCAAAAAATCTAATAAATTGCCAGATCATGGTCCTACCCATAAAACATATCTCCACCAAATTTGGGATCATTTCATTGAGCCATTTGATCACCAAAATTATTCCAAGTTTCTGGACAGAAATGATGTTTGTGAAGCAAGTACCATTTTGGCTTGTCCATTTGGTATGAGCTTTTTACAGCATCTTTATATGTCCATATCATGAGGCTTTGCTTAATGCTATGTTGTTGTCTTGCCTTGATGTTTTTAGTCATTGTGAGCTTGCAAGTACATTCAATGTACTGACCTGGCATGTCATGCCAGATTGAAGGTGGTGCCATGATTGATTGTTTGTTGAGGTTTCCGTCCGTGCGAGCTAGATCGTGTCCCAGCCAGAGTCCCTATGGAGTGCAGTTCACCACCTTCGTCGTTGTTCCACTGCTAGAAGATTTCCGCTGCTATGACTTGTTCCGCTGCTAGCATAGAGCAAGTGTAGTATCGCAGGTGTAGTGTCGCCGTGCTGATGTGAACCTTTGTAACATCAGACCTTTGTATTTATCCTTTGTAATAAGAGTTGATTTGTTCTATGTCAAGCAGTGTCGTATTTCAGAAGACTTCATCTCGATCTCTGGGCTGGAATACGGGGCGTTCCAGTTTCTTTGAGCTGGGGTGCCACAATTACTCCCTAAGTTCTGTACCAAAGAATGTGTTAAAATCCAAAATGACTAGCCATGGATATAAAGAAGGACAAAGGAATGATTGACATTATATGTACCTTCTAACGCTCTTAGGATTTGTTAGCACAATCGCGGTGAGGTGCTTCTCCCGTGATCTTCTTAATTAACCTCACTTTCTGTGAATTCGACAAAGTCCACCACAAGGGGATCACTGGCGTCATTCTTGAACCTGCAGCTACTAGTGTGAGTGTGTGACCACTCCAAGGGCAGTGGTTGCTCCTTCCAGCACCTAATCCTCCTTGTCATTTTCAGCTATATGACAATCAACTATACCATGAAAACATATATATCCATTAGAAAATAAAAAGATAAAAATTGAATTATGTACATACCAAACATTTGATCCCTGGTCTTATTGATATAAATGCTAAACTGATGTGCGTCTAGGCTTGGGAGGCAAAAAATCTTGGCAGGGTGGAAGAGGAAGAAGGTGGGTGGAGGAAAAAGTGAGACACAAGAAGAGGAGGAAGTGAGATGGAAGAAGGGCATCGAAGGGTTGTGGCAAAGTAGTGAACCACCACGGATAACGATAACAATGATGGTGGTCACTGCCTCACTGGCATCTTGGTCGTATGCCTATAGTAAGAGCGACGACGCTGCAATTTGACGGTACAAAATAAGACAATTAATGGTGGTGGTAGCACTGTTGTAGGCATAGGGAAGGGGACTGGGCCAGTTATAAAAAAGATGGAGAGGATTTATAGGTGGGGGCAATAAAGAGTATAACAAGGCGGGAGTGGTGCGGGATAGAGGGGTGGGCAACAACGAGGAAGGGGCAGGAGGAAGAAGGAAATGGTCAAGGGAGAACGCTGGATTGCACCTAAAGCTTACACACGAGCGATCATACCTTAGCCTCATCCTATAAAACATTCAAATGATTATTTCTTAGTCGACATAGAAATACATTTTCCCAGTCGGTTATGATAGATGTTACACGATATTTTTTTCATCCCATTTTACTGTCATGAATACCAAAGTCTAATCAGATGCCTCTCTTAGTCGCTGACCACCTAGGAAATAAAAAAAAGATATTTTTTGTTTTAGAAACTGATAAAACAAAATAGTCATTCAAAAGGGTCCTCGTCCCTCGAGAATTTTTTCCCCCTTCATGAGCACATCGCAACAACCATTAGAATGAAAGCAAACACTTTTTCCACAATTTTTAGACAAGACTGGAACATAAACTAAAAACCTCCAGCACACGCCTGGAAAACGAAACCAGTTACAGGGAAAGTTTCACTCATCCAACACCATAAGTTTTGCTTACTTTGTCATGAGAGAAAACGGAAACAACATATCCAAATTGCCTCTTCTAGCTAGCAATCTTGAGCGCCTTGTAGCAACATGCTCGACCTATTGAGTTGCATTCCTCAAAATTACAAGCCTATATCGACTACATCATTACTCGTCTGTGTACCTCTCTAGATTTAAAAGATACTCCAAATAGATTTCACGGGAGAATGGACATTGTTAGCACAATATTCAGGTAATTCCCAAGAATATCAAACGTTTACCTATCAATTATATTATAACAAAAGACGACAAAGTCATCATGTGACTCAACATAGGCTTAAATATCTAAACTGTTGATTATAAATTTAACGATCAAACTTGAAATTAATAGGTATACAACACACAAGTCAAATCGAGGTTGCTATAGCTACAAATTAAATGGAACAAAAATTTGCAACAAGGGAGAATAACTAGCTCAGAACAATAATACATATTGCTCATTCATTCAGAAATAGGTGGCAACTAACAATGTCTCAAATCAAACTTTTCTAACCTTTGCTAATAATATGTAAAAGCACTTAGACTGCATAAGTAAACCTTTTCTTCATCAAGTTTGGATTGCATACCATGTGTTCCACATGGTAGTGCACAAGTAAATCAATATTACTTTTCAAATCATAGAATCTAATATTTGTACCTACTATATAGTTTCACGGAAACATATTCATAAAAATTACTTCCTAAGTTTTGTACCAGAGAACATGTTAAAATCCAAAATGACTAGCACTAGATATAAAGAAGAAAGGATAATTGAATGGATGATATTATATATACCTTCTAACCCTCTTATGAGTTCTGAGCACAATCTCTGTGAGGCGCTTCTCCCATGTGATCTTCTTAATCTCACTTTCTATGAATGGCCCATCACGGCTGCTGGTGTGGCCACTCCAAGGTTGATGGTGTCTGCTTCCAGCACATGATACTCCCCATCCCAGACTAGGAGCAGGCATCCGCGGGTTGCTTTGATAAAGAAATGACTGCTTCTGCAGCCAGTTTAATGAGCTAAAGGGATGTGTGAAAGTAGTCACAACCACCTCTAACATCAATGACAATGATTGTCGACACAAATAGCTTAGGCAGATACCTAATAAGGCCACACTTGGGATCGATGTAATTTAACGAGAGGTGTTTAACTCAGATGTTTATCTTACAGACAACTATGCAATTTCCTTCCAGAAACGTAACAACGGGCCGAGACGGGTATTTTATATAGGGATATTTTAAAGGAAAACGATAACCCAAACAAGGATTAAGAGTTTTAATGATCCGACTTGACACTGCAGGTTGAGAGAGTGGTGGTGGTGGCAAAACTAGTGAAGGGGGCTAGGGCGGTTAGCTAGAGACGATATGGCGAGCTAAGACGGAGAGGAGGGGACAGCAAATAGGACAACAAAGCGGGAGTGATGGGGAGAGAAGAGCAGGCGGCAACTGGTAAGGGTCCGGAGGATGAAGACAACCGGTCGGGGGAGAACAAGGGATTCCTTAAAGCTTACACACAAGTGGTTACGCCCTAGATTCGGTTTATAAAACATTGAAATGATTGGCTCAATCGACATAAAAATATTTTTTTTCTCATTCACTTATGCTAGCTTTGTGAGTTGAAGTGTTTCTTGTCCTGTTTTTTCTTCCATGAATCCTGAAGCCTAATCTGATTGTTCTCGGCTATGACTTATGAATAGTTGTTTCTCTAGCACCAACCACCTAAGAAATTAGAGTATCAATAAATCATTTGTCTCAATTGAAGAAGTAGCATCAGTCCAAAAAATTACTTTTGAAAACTGATGACACGAAATAGTTGTTCAAGAGGGTTCTCCTCCCCCGGGCACACCGCGACAACCACTACAAAGAAAGCAAACACTTATTCCGTAACATCTTGATAAGAGTGGAACAAAAACTAAAAATATATGTTATTGCATGCCCAGAAAATAGAGCCAACATGTAAAGTTTCTCTCCAGATGCGTGAAGTTTTTCTTCCTCGACAAAGCAAAATAAAACATCATCTTCCACTTGACTCTTCTAAGCCAGCAAACCTGACCACCCCCGCTGAGCTGTATTTCTCGTAATCAAAAACCCACATCATTACTAATTTGTGCACTTTTTTCGGTTTTGAAGGATACTGCAAATAGATTTCACAAATGCATGCGCATTAGTTAGCAGTCTTCGGGGTATTTTGCAAGAATCAAACTTCTATCTATTATAATATTATATTACTAAAAAATATAAACAAGTCACCACATGCATCCACATAGATAACAAGTCACCACATATTGTCTCAAGGAGAAAATGGCACATGGGTAAATAAAATTGAAATGATATCATATGTGCGGTATTTTCCACAGAAATGTTTTTAATTAATATAAGTTTGAGTATTATGTTGAAGTATTAACTCTAAAAAATGCAAGTACGACACAGTGACTATTTTTGGGCTAAATTCTTAGAGAACAAAAAAGAAAAAATAATTATTTTGAGGGAGACACCCAATGACTCCAAACATGGTAATATATATAGGAAACTAGACATTATGATAATTTACTATATATCTTCTACATGGTATTTCGTGTGTCACTTTGTTCGACCTTCATATTATGACACTACCAATATCCATAACAAAAAGAATCATAATGCACTGACGGTAAAAAAAATCTACAAAATTCAACTCAAGCCATGTTGATATATAGCTACAAATTAGATGGAACAGAAGTTTGCAAAAAGGGAAAATAACATATGACGCCACTCATTCGGAAACATATGACACATGACAATGTCTAAAATCAAACTTTTCAACTTTTGCTATTGATATGTTAGAAACATTTTTTTTGTCAGAAATATGTACAAAACACAAGTAAAACTCAATATTACTTTTTTCCATCATGGAATTTTCTAATAGTACCACATAGACATATTCATAAAAAAGTAACTTTCCATGTTTTGTACGCAGAACGTGTTAAAATCTAAAAGGACTAGCACTAGATAGAAAGAAGAAAGGACAAATCAGTGGATGATATATATATATGTACCTTCTGACCCTCTTAGGATTTGTGTGCACAATCTCAGCCAGACGCTTCTCCCCGGTGATCTTCTTGGTCTCACTTTCTGTGAATGACCCATAGGCAAAGTCCTCCACAAGGGGATCACTGGGGTCATTCTCGAACCTGCGGCTGCTGGTGTTACCATTCCAAGGGCGATGGCTGCTGCTTCCAGCACCCGATCCTCCCCATCCTGGCATGGCGGAAGGCTTCAGCAGGTTGCTTTGATAAAGGAATCGCTGGTTCTGCATTCAGTTCGATGAGCTACCGCTGTTGAAGGCATTCGTCCCCAGCTATGAGGTCATCGAGGTCTAGTCGACGGCTTATGTCTTCACCATAGGGTAACCAGGGCCGGAGAGCGAGCTGGATATCACCGGTACCGGTCCTGGTAGGACGGTATTCATTGCGGACGGCGACCGATACATGGGTTCCTCCTTCACCATAGATTGCAGAAGTAAATCTCAAATCATACTTTTCTAACCTTTCCTATTAATATGTAAAAAAACACTTAGATTGCATAAGTAAATATTTTTTTGATCAAGTTTGCATTGCATACAACGTGTTCCACATGGTAGTGCACAAGTAATCAGTGTTACTTTTCAAATCATGGAATTTTCTAATATTTGTACCATTATATATTTCAATGGAAACATGTCCATAAAAAAGTGACTTCCTAAGTTTTGTACCAGAAAACATGTTAAAATCTAAAATGACTAGCTAGATATAAAGAAGAAAGGGCAATTCAACGTATGATATTATATGTACCTTCTAATCCTCTTAGAAGTTGTGATCTTCTTAATCTCACTTTCTGTGAATGACCCATCGGCAAAGTCCACCACAAGGGGACCGCTAGCGGCATTCTCGAACCTGCAGCTGCTGATGTGACCTCTCAAAGGGTGATTATGTCTGCTTCCAGCACATTATCCTCTCCATCCCAGATTAGGAGAAGGCAGCCGAGGGTTGCTTTGATAAAGGAATGACTGCTCCTGCACCCAGTTCGAGCTAAAGGGACGTGTCAAAAATAGTCACAACCACATCTAACATCGACGGCAATGATGGTCATCACTGGTAGCTTAGGCGGATACCTAATAAGGCCACACTTGAGATCGACGTAATTTAAACATAGGTGTTTAACTCATATATGTATCTTACAGGAAACTGTGCAATTTCTGCCCGGAAACAAAACGACAGGCTGAGACGAGTATTTTTTTACAGGGGTATTCAGAAGGGAAAACGATAATCCAAACAAAGCTTAAGAGTGCCGATAATCCGACTTGACACTGCAGGTTGAGAGAGCGCGAAGGGGGCTGGGGCGGTTAGCTAGAGACAAGATGGCGAGCTAAGACGGAGGGGAGGGGGCAGCAAATAGGACGACAAAGTGGGAGTGATGGGGAGAGAAGAGTAGGCAGCAATGGGGAAGCGGCGGGAGGAAGAACACAACCGGTGGGCAAGAACAAGAGATGCCTTAAAGCTTACACACGAGTGGTTACACCCTAGATTCGGTTTATAAAATATTCAGATGATTGGGTCAATCGACATAGAAATATATTTTCTCATTCAGTTATGCTAGCTGTGAGATGAAGGGTTTTGGTCCCTTTTTTCTTCCATGAATCCTGAAGTCTAATCAGATTGTTCTCAACTGTGACTTATAAATAGTTGTTTCTCTATCACCAATCTCCTAAGAAATTAAAGTATCAATAAATCATTTGTCTCAACAGAAGAAGCATCATCGGTCCAGGAAAGTATTTTTGAAAACTGATAACACGAAATAGCTGTTGAAAAGGGTTCTCCTCCCCCTGGCCACATCGCTACAGCCATTACAAAGAAAGCAAACACTAATTCTGCAACATCTCTCGACAAGAGTGGAACAAAAACTAAAAATATATGTTATTACATGCCCAGAAAATAGAGCCAACAGGTAAAGTTTATCTCCAGACGCGTGGAGTTTTTTCTTTCTAGTCACAGCAAAATAAAACATCATCTCTCACTTGACGAAAAAGGGTTTCCCCCCGCTTTGTATTACAAAGCAACCAACCGATACAACCGACGATAGGGGCTGGGGCGGAAGCAGCACAAACACGCCCAAAAAGAAAAGAAAGAGAAAAAAGAAAAGAAACAAATGCCGATAACGGCGGATCGACAAAAACGACGAAGCCTCATGACCGCTGCGTCCACCAGAGATCACCCACCAAGCTCCGAGACTCCGAAGTGCCTGTACCCAACAACACCTCCAAGAAGGGACGCGACGATGACGAAGCTGCTGCCAAGGGTTTCCCCCGGTACACGAGGAGAGAGGAAGGGTAGCCCCGACGCCCTCCAAGAAGGTCCGGCGGCACCCTCAGGCGCCACCGCGTCGGTGTCGGCCAAGCCAACAAAGATTTCTCCCGATCCCAGCCTCTCCCTCAGGCACTCCGGAGCTCGCCACCAGACCGACCACCACCCTGCGCCAACACGAACACGAAGCTTCCCACGCTGTCTCACCACAGCACCGCGAAGATGGTCTGCACAACGGAGAAGAGGAGCCGGGACTAGAGCAACAGCACCATCGGCATACGGGAGGGCCCCACCTCCACCGTCCACGACGGTAGCCGACCGGACGCCGTGGCAGGAGCCTACCAGGCCCGTGGCCCCACAGGCCCGGCCGGGGCCCTCAAAGGCCCGGACAGCTCCCGCCTCCGCGCAGCAGCTGGTACGCCGCCGGCGTCGCTGACCCAGTCCAAGCCGCTCCCCAGCCTCCTCATACAGAGAGCGTCGCGGTTGCGCCGGAATCGACCCGCAAGGACCCAGAAGGAACCCTACGGGCCCAGATCTGGACCGGGGACGGCCCCCGGCCGGCCAGCACCACCGGACCACCCCGCCGCCAAGAGGCGGCGCCACCAAGGCGAGCACCGCCGGCCTCCAGACCAGGACGCCGGACCGCCACCGGCCGAAGCGCACCGCCGCCGGCCATCACCGCCCGAGCAGGGGAGGACCGTGCGCAGGGAAGGACAAGCCCACCGCCGCCAGCATCACGCGGCCGAGGGCCGGCGGCGCAGGCTGACGGCGGCGGGGGGAGGGATGCGTGCGGGGAGGCGCTGGAGGCGCGCGGAGGCAGGGCCCCCGGCCGCCTCGCTCGGGGAGGCGGCGCGGGGGTACAGGGGCGAGGAGGGGGGGAGGAGAAGGGGAACGGGGGAAGGAGGGGGCTGGCGGCGGCGGCGGGCTCCGGCCGCCGAGGCGGCGGCTCCGCGCGGGGGAGCCGGCGGCGGCGGCGGGGAACCCTAGGGAGCGGGGGAGCCGTTCTCCAGTTATTTCCCCCTTGTCCCCTTCAGATGTGCTCCGACCCATCATCTCTCACTTGACTCTTCTAAGCCAGCAAACCTGATCAGCAGTCCCAATGAGCTGGATTTCTCGGAATCAAAAACCCACATCATTACTAATTTGTGCACCTTTTCTGGTTTTGAAGGATGCTGTAAATAGATTTCACAGAAGCACATGTACATTAGTTAGCAGTCTTCAGGGTATTTTGCAAGGATCAAACATCTATCTATACATTATTATATTATCAAAACAAAATACAAAAAAGCTACCACATGATTCCACATAGGATAACAAGTCACCACATATTGTTTCAAGGAGAAGATGCCACATATGGGTAAATAAAATTGAAACGATATGATATTTGTGCTGTTTTTCCGCAGCAATGTTTTTAACTAAGACTTATTTGAGCGTGTTATGTTGAGGTCTCAACTCTAGCAAAAAACAATGCAAGTACGACACAGTGACGAGATATATTTTTTGGCTAAATTCTTAGAGAACAAAAAAGACAAAATAATTATTTTGAGGGAGAAACCCTATGACGGTAAACATGGTAATATTTATGGGAAACTAGACATTACAATAATTTACTATATATCTTCTACATGGTATGTCGCGTGTCACTTTGTTCGACCTTCATATTATCATACATACCAATATCCATAGCAAAAAGAATCATAATGCACTAACGATAAAAATCTACAAAATTCAAATCAAGACATATTGATATATAGCTACAAATTAGATGGACCAGAAGTTTCCAACAAGGGAAAATAACTAGCTAGCAGAAGAAAATAACATATGGCGCCACTCATTCGGAAACATATGACATCTGACAATGTCTAAAATCAAACTTTACAACTTTATTTGCTATTGATATGTTAGAAACATTTTTTGTCAGAAATATGTAAAACACACAAGTAAAAATTAATATTACTTTTTTCATCATGGAATTTTCTAATACTACCACAGAGACATATTCATAAAAAAGTAACTTTCTATGTTTTGTACCGGAGAACCGTATTAAAATCTAAAAGGACTAGCACTAGATAGAAAGAAGAAAGGACAAATCAGTGGATGATATACATATATGTACCTTCTGACCCTCTTGGGGTTTGTGTGCACAAGCTCAGCCAGACGCTTCTCCCCAGTGATCTTCTTGGTCTCACTTTCCGTGAATAACCCATCGGCAAAGTCCCCCACAAGGGGATCACTGGCGTCATTCTTGAACCTGTGGCTGCTGGTGTTACCATTCCAACGGCGATGGCTGCTGCTTCCAGCACCTGGTTCTCCCGAACCCAGCACAGAAGAAGGCATCAGCTGGTTGCTTTCATGCGGTAATGGCTGGTTCTGCATCCAGTCCGATGAGCTACCGCTGCTGAAGGCATTCGTCCCCAGCTGCGAGGTCTCCGAGGTCCAGTCGACGGCTTCTGTCTTCACCATAGAGTAACCAGGGCCGGGGAGCGAGCTGGGTACTGGTGGGCTGGTATTCATCCCCAACGGCGAGCAGTCGACAGGTTCCTCCTTCACCCTAGATCCAGTAGGGATGGGTAGCGAGCTGGATGTCACCGGTACTGGTCCTGGTAAGATGGTATTCGTCGTGAACGGCGACCAGTAAACGGGTTCCTGCTTCACAATAGCTTCGTCAACGGGTTCTTTCTTCACCATGGCTTCAGCAACGGGTTCCTGCTTCACCATTGCTTCAGCAACAGGTTCCTGCTTCACCATTGCTTCAGCAAGGATGGGCAGTGAGCTGGATGTCACCGGAACTTGTCCTGGTGGGATGGTATTCGTCCCCAACGGCGACCAAGACACGGGTTCCTGCTTCACCATAGCTTCAGCAGGGATGGGTTGTGGCGAGCTCGCTGCAGCGCTGGTGCTGGTGTTGTTGTCTGTGTCGTCGTAGTCACTGGGGGAGTTGATCACAGCGTACGTGCTGGCCAAGTCGGCGCCGTCCAAAAGCGAGATGTACGCCATCTCATCGAATCCCATCATCGTCTCCATAGGCCGGAGGTAGATGGCCGTCGTCTCCATAGCTGGCTGCAGCTGCAGGGGTGGAACTGGAACCGCGTCCTCGTGCGTCTGCCCAAAGACGCTGGCCGTGCTCTGCGGTGCGGACAGAAGCAGGCCAGACGCAGACGACGCCTGGTTGACGGACGAACTGGACAACGGCGGCGGCGTGTACGTGGGCGGCCACACCACGGGATGCAGATGACGCCTGGTTGCGTGAGTGACGGGCGGCCACACCACGTCGAACAAGCTTCCGCTTCCGCCTCCGTTAACTCCACCGCCCGACGTGGGATCCAGCTCCTCCGGATGCGACAACGGTGGCATCTCATAGTCGGAGGACCCGGAGAGGTTCTCCTGCCACTGCGGGAAGGCGATGCCGCCGCCACCGCCGCCGCTCGATCCGTAAACTTGATCTACGAGGGACGGTGGAGCCTGATCCTGGAAGTAGTAGGAGCAGGACGACGAGGATCCGTAGATGCTCTGCCAAGAGGCGGAGCTTCCCTCGACGTTGCCGGCGCCACCTCCGGACCCGTGGGTTTCAGGGAGCAGCGGGGGTTGTGGCTGGTGGGACGACGACGAGCCGGCTTCTCGCCCGGATCCGGCGGACAACGACGGGTGCGCGTGAGAGGCGGAGCTCCCTCCAACGCCCCCGGCGGCACCGCCGGACCCGAGGGTTTGAGAGAGAAGCGGCGGAGGTGGTGGCAGCTGGTAGGAGGAGGACGACGAGCTAGCGGCTCCCCATCTGGATCCGTGGGCAGAGGACTGGGGGGCGAAATGGGTGGCGGCCGGGTTGTACTGGATTGTGCGACGGAGGGAGGAGCTTTCGGGGCTGGAGGTGCGGCCAGGTTGGAGGTGGAGCGGCGGGAGTTGCCGGCGGCGGCTGGCGGAGCCGTCCTGGTTTTCCATCGATCGGGATCGAAGATTCGAAGCTCTCGGCGCTAGGGTATTGGGGAGGAGGAAGGGTTTTGCCGGCGGCTAGATGGAGGGTGCAATGAATCAGGGCTTGGTAGATGGACGCGCTTTTATACACGGAGAGCATCGGCGGTCTCGACATGAACAGAAATGGAAAGTAGCGGGAACCCTGAGAGTGCGAGTAGGGTTTCAGATTCTCCTCGAGTGAGGGGCCATGGGCTGCCGGGCCTTTTTCTCTTTGTGTATCCAGCCCATGCGATGTGGCTGTTCATTTTTCTAATATGAAAATAGTTTTTCCCATTAACCATTGGCATATTCCCTCAAAAAAAAAGTTAACCATTGGCATATGATAAATCACTTTTTCTAGACGGCATATGATAAATCACTTGACATTCCACAGAGTAATCTTGTGATGATAAAAAAACGAAATCTTGTACCATTCCATGTCAAAATAAAAAAAAATCTTGTACCTTTGAGGAAAAAGAAACTGGCGACCAGCTCCATTTGAGCACCATAGCTTGCAAGTACACGAGAACCACGGTTACACTATGTGATAGAGAAAGCAACTTTGTACCCCATCAAGTTTGTAAGGAGAAGAAATTTCCATCGCAGAAGATGAAGTCGTGCTTCGCCAGCTAATTAATAATGAGCATTGCTCTGGAAGGCGTTGTGAAGTACCTAAGCGTCGGTCTCTTCTAGGTTTTCTCTAGTAGCTTCAATCTAGGGCTCCATCCATGGCTCTGTAGCTTCGTGCTCCCTCAACAAAGGGCATGTGGTCAGGAACTTGAAGATTTGATGAACAAAATGGGGTTGAAGCAAGATGATTTTGATGATATATACCACGCTGGAGGAAGAAGAGCCAATGTCGGCGAAAGCTACCCGGTGGGTTGTGGTGCCTAGGGTTCACACCAACACCGAGTATAGCCAACTCTAGACCTATACGAACATGAGATCGGCCTAGGATCCAGAGCATGAACTCCATTTCCGACATTTCGATGAAAACATGTATGTTCTTTAGTATGCACGCATTGGTGATTTTCCAAGCCTTCTACAATTGAGCTAAGGCGTTTGCATGTGTAAATTAAGATCTACGACCTCTCGGGTCGTTCAGGTACCTCGTCGGCAAACTTGCATGAAAGGTTGGGAAAGTGGACTCAACGGAGCCAATTCGGAAGATTTTGAAGGAAACTTATATCGTGTACGGTGAAGACTGATGTGAAGGAGACGTTGAAGCAGACGGGTTCGATCACATGGGGTGGGGGCAATCGCTAAAACCTTTAGTTAAACTATGAGTGAATCCCAGACTAGTGCACCTTGTGTGACCTGTTGGGTTACATGCATAATGAGCATGGAGAGGGGTGCACAAGGCTAAATATTTGGATGGGGACCTCTTGACTGACCCTGATTGGCGTGGCGTGGCGTGACCCTGGTTGTGGGATGATCGTGGCTCGTGGAATATTAGGCTTCTCAATCAGATCTTTCCCCCCAGTTTCTTTTATTTAACATATTAGGTCGCGTGTTATGACAAGCCTGACTAACAACTACTCTATTAGTACTCCCTCCGTTTCTTTTTAGTCCGCATATAAGGTTTGGTCAAAGTCAATCTTTGTTGAGTTTGACTAACTTTATATTAAAAAATATAAACATTCACAATATGTAATCAATATTATGAGATGCATCATGAAACGTATTCTCATACTATATAGTTTTAATATTGTAGATGTTCATATATTTTTATATATATTTGGTCAAACTTTGTGTAGTTTGACTTTGACCAAATCTTATATGCGGAGTAAAAAGAAACGGAGGGAGTATGTATTTATGTAACATAGAATTGATGTTATTATATTTGTATTCCAAAGTACGCCTTTATGATTATGATTTTGTATCACAAAAGTTACATATTAATAGTGTAGTTGTTGGTCAAAGACTTGTCCTAACACACAACGCAATATGCAAAGTAAAAAAAGAATGAAGGGAGTAGAAGAATTTGTCAAGGTTTTGCCAACACCTCTTCTGGGCACTGGGGAGAAGCGGAGCCTTCTCGGTCCAGGGCGCATACAATACCCAAACCACTATATCTGGGGACGATTTCTTCACCACGTCTTGCCACTTGGTTGATTGGGACTTGGGGGACTATATATTGCAGGCACGTGTATTACTTTGGGACCCCATGGGGTAGAATTAGGTGGTGACTCTAACGTCTCTTCGTAAATTTTTTAATGTGCTTCCTACTTCCCGGTGTGCATCTAGCTATTTTAGAAATACTGATTTTGGGTGTATGTGGGCCATCCCTATCCTGTCGACTAAACTGCATGGTTCCTTTTTGTCTAGCATCTGCGATTGGGACTGCTCAAGTGGATTGTGGGGTCTGGTTCATTAGTCTAATCAGTGGTGCATGTTATGGATGTACACGCGATGTGACTACGTGTTTGCATGTGATCTTGCATGCGAGGTTGGTTCTAGGTGCCGCTAAATTCGGTGTTGCCCATTGTTTTCTGGACCCCGTCTGCTTCGATTTTTCATGATAGGTTATCACTTTGGTTCTCCTATACAAGTCATTCGACCGTTCTATTCCGAGCAGAACACCCACCCCCCTTCTCTTCTACGTGTCTTAGTCGCCGTCGTAGCTATTACCCCGCTCCATTCCTTCCCATGCCTCTTTTACTCAGGCCATGAAGTCCCGGTTCTCCACCCCGACGGTAGCGGCGTGTCTGTGAAGCCTGTGGCCTGCCTGCTTTCCATGTCCAGCGGCGCCGACCGTCGAGAGGCATGCATGTTAGGCATCGCCGTCGTTCATGCAATCGTAGGCAGCCGTGGCGATGGTCACGGTTATTAGCCGCTGGAACGAAGAAGAAGGAACAACATCTTTTTTGACCTGCACTTCCTGTTTTGTTTGCCCCCTTTCCCCTCCCAGCCCCCGCGCCGTCCGCTCGGGCGGCTCGGGCGGCGACTAGGGTTTCTCCGCGCCGCCACCCCCACCCCTCCCCCTATCTCCCTCGCCGCCACCCGAGGAGGTCGCCGGGCAAGCCCGCGTGGCCGCCGGTGACGGTGGCGGCGGGGATCTCGCCGCTCCGTTCTTCTCGCGAAGGGCTGCGGTCGTTGGGGCGGCGGCCCCAGGTGGCGAGGCGTCGGCGTTCGGCTGGCGGCCTCCGTTGGTGTTGGTGGCCAGGTTCCTCGGCCGTTCGGGCGGCGAGGCCCTGGTGGTTGGTGGTCGCGGCGGGAGGCCTTCTTCTCCGCTAGATCTGAAGGTATGACTCCTCCACCTCGCTGGCTCACTCCTCCTCCCCATCCATGGTGTCCGGCGGCCTTGGCTGCCTGCACGCTGGCTGGTGAGGGGCTGGTGGTTCAGGTCTGGGTCCTGGGGAAACCCTAGGCCGGCTGGTCCGGCCTCGGCGGCGGCGACGCCCAAGGGCGCCGCTTTCCTTCCTGGAGGCGCCGTTGAGGACCCTCCTTGCCCACCCCCTACCTTGCTCCCGAGCGAAAGCTCAAAATCCTCTCCGGATTGGGCGGCGGCGGCGTCGTGTGCGTCGTGCTCTCCATGGAGACGCCGCCTGGGGATGCTGCAGGTTTGGGTGAGTGTTGCCATGGTGTGGAGGCGTCTGGCAGCTGGTTTGTCCTCTCTACAGCGGCTAGCGATGACACGATTTGCAGATCCGGCGTCCCCTTTGGTGGTTTCTCTTCGGCGTGGCTGGCAGCCGTGTTGTTGAGTACCCGGTTCTCTGCAGCGACTGATCTTGCTCTCGTGATGCTCGCTGCTGTGGCTTGGCTCGGTGCTGTTTCATCCTCTTCGATGGCCCCAAGTGGCTTTCCCTCTTTGCTGGGTGTCCGCGGGCGGCGGCGTGGTAGCTGGCGTGGTGTGCTTTTGGCTTCGTGCAGGTCAGGCGACGTGTTCTTCACGAGTGGCAGTGAAGCCGGCTCCTATTCTAGCTCTCGGGTGAGCGTCTCTCTTGCCGACGGTGCGGCGTCCTCGAGCCAGGACGAGAGGGTAGGGGCCCTCTTCGGCATCTGAGGAGGTAGGAGCTGTCCCTTCTCCGCCCGATGTTACAGACACTATCTTGGTCCTGCCCTTAAGCCGGCTGATCCTTGGCTATCTACTCTGTCTAGCTGTCCTGGCCCTTAGTGTAGTGGGCAGCGACACTAGCAAGCTTGCTCCATTTTCCAATCTTTTTGTGCTTGTTAGTGTGTGTTGCGTTGTAAGCTGCTCCATCAGTCCCTTGTATCTTTTTCTTCTTTGTTTGCCTCGTTGGTCTCTGTAATGTCTGGCCGGTTGATGGCTTTGTTAATTCAAAGCCGGGTTCTTCTTGAGCCTCCGTTCCAAAAAAAAAGAAGGAACAACATAGAGGGAAGAACAAAAGCGCCCAAGCGGAGAGATCACGATGTCGTGCAACTGCTACAACAACCGCCACTCTGTAGTCCCCGCCGGCCAAACGATTTGTAGGCCGTGTGCCACTTCAAGGTTGTCTCTCCTGTCTCGAGTGCATCACATGGCTACGACGAGATGACCATCGACTTGGCGATGCTTCCTGAGCATGTACGCGTTGTGGTCTACGGCAACGATGGCCGCCTGACGATCAGGTTTCACGTCGGCCACCACAAGAATGATGAGGCGTTCGATGGACCCCTGAGCATGCTTGCCGAGCAACCAATGATGGCTCCTTCTTCAAGCCGCGACCGCGCAGTCCCGTAATCTAGCAGCAGCGATGGAGGACCTATGATGGTGGCGGGTGGAGGTACGAGTTTGATAATGCTCTTTGTATTCATCTATTATCTCTCGGCTTCCCTTCAAACTCTCTGCCTCACTACTAACCTGGGTCACTGAGCGGGGTTCGGGGTCGCGTCCCAGCCATCGATCCATGTCCACCCTGGCCTAGATCCCGACCCTCGATTTGCGTCAGCGACCCTGGATATGGAACGCTGCACCGACCCGCGATCCCAGCTACTATGATCCCAACCAATCGGCACCACCACGCCTTCGTCGCCGGAGCTGCAGCCGTGGACTGATGCGGGAGCCAACAACCATGCCACAACCACTCCTGGCGACGCCTCCGGAGCTCCACCACTCTCTCGATCCGCACAGCCCTCTCCGCTATTGACTGGCGTTGTTTCTCCATTGCACATGGTATGCATCAACGCCAGCCTCCATGGCAACCTGCAGGCTCGACAGGGATGCACGTTCAAGCATGCCACCACCGGCAAGGCTTCGCTGCCAGGCAGCTCGAAGAGGAGAGTCCTGGCGCCGGGGATGCGGTGGACCAGCGCTCCACACTCGGTTCATGTGCACCGTCCAGTTCCTCAGCGGCCACGAGAGTAGGGGCTTCACCCCCTTCACATGTGCTGGGAGCCAGGGATATGGACATGGACCTATACTATCCCCATTCCTTTTGACTGAGTATCAAGCGATGAACGCTCAAATTCTGAAACAACACAATATATCAACGAAGGATTGATGCTCTATCTCCATAATAACCTTCATGTTATTCTGACTGACGTGCCTATTTCTGAACTCGATACTTTGATTTGTGTTGCAACTAACTTACACCATTTAGGCATTCTCCCTTGAAAGAAAGAGAATCCCATTTCTAGTCTATCGGAAAATTAATTTCACATCAGTGCATGGTTGTGTCTCCTGTAGAAGTTGAGAAACCTGTCGCGGCTGTTAGCCTGTTACACAGTTTATTCAGCCCAGCCGATGGCATCAGGTCTGAATGATTCTGCCTTATGTGATATGTGCTGATGATTTTCGTGTATATAAATATATTTCCACTATATGGACCTTTTCCTATATGTATTTATGTCTCAAGAACACATAAATATCCTTGGAAGTGAAGTAAGGATTTTTTTTTACTGTAGCTCATGTTAATTTCATATTTTTGGCTCCGTGTTGATTTCTATATATAACAAGTGAAGGAAATGTCTTCTATTCTAGCTCATGTTGATCTTCATATATAACAACATTATCTCTGCATGGCCCTTTTCTGATTTGCATTTATGTTTCATAAGGGTGCATTAATATCCGGTAAAGTACCTTGCTCATCATGGATAGTGAAAGACTACTACTACTCCTGTTGCTTAATCCAGTTATATGTATATTTAACATTACGATGAGAGCGTGTTTCTATTGTTGTTTCATAATGGTGCAACTTTTTTCTTTTCTTTCCATTCTCCATTAAACTGAGTACTTGGTTAACCGTGTTTTAGATGATTGTTGCAGTAGTGCAGGCATGCATTAGATATGTGTGTTGCTCATTGGTTATGCCCTGGTTTATGGTGTTTAGATGTATTAGCTATGTCTTCACCAAGTACAAAATAATTTGCAAAGCATGGTTGCTTCCTTCCTTCTTCTGTGTAATTTAGTGATTTCTTTCCAGTAGCATCGATATAACTTCGTGTTTTGCTTTGCAGCACTCTTCCATCCTATAGGTTATTAAGCATGCTCGTCCGAAGATTGGATTATCAATATTAATTATTGTTGCCTATCGGCGTCTAAGAAGATTTGCAATATACTTATTTGTATCATATGTTTGGCACCTTCCGGATGTTGGTTCACTAGTGAAC
Organism: Triticum timopheevii; assembly: GCA_963921465.1. NCBI lineage: Eukaryota > Viridiplantae > Streptophyta > Magnoliopsida > Poales > Poaceae > Triticum > Triticum timopheevii. The sequence goes on from OY997262.1 coordinate 418,002,172, forward strand.
ACTAGCACGGAGTGGTTTCTCTGTATCATATGTGACCTCTAGGAGATTGAGCAAATGATGCTGCTACACTTTGGCGCATATGTCATATCTGAAATGAGATTGCTCATTACAAAGCTCCCCCTCCTACTAAAGCTTCATGCCGCTTCTTGTGTAGTTATCTCAATTCTCTACTAGGCCCAACTCAACATCGGATGCTTGAGTGATGTCGTCAAGAGCAATGAAGTTATATAATATGGTCCTAGGTTGCACTGAGGGGTAGCCTCAGTAGAAGTTCGACTGATTGTACGAAGGAAGTGTGGACTCCGCCAGAGTTGGGTCGGTAAGATTGGATGTTGATGACATTCTTGGCGACTAATGGAATGGTTTGCACTAGCATGGTTCTACGTGATGACATGGGTAGAGTCATATTCACATCTCGTTGTCAATCCTTCATGTGACATGTGTGATGCGCTTAAAGCAGACCTCTCGACATGTATGGAAGGCACTGCACTGGCTAAACAATGGAGTATTCTGCCAATTGATTGAATATGATAGTCTGGAGGCGGTGAATCTCATTACCGGCAAGTCCATGGATCAATCTAGATATGAATACTTGGTGCATGAAATTAAAGACTTGTTAGAAGGTGATCGCATGTCTTGTATTACTCATTTTTGGCGTAGCATGAACTTGATTATTCACTTCATGGAAACATTAGACATTTAGAGGGTCGCAATATCATCTAGCTTAGGTTTGCGCCAACAAATGTTGAGAAGCTCTGTCCGCGTGATTGTATTTGAGTAATACAAGTATTCACCCGCAAAAAAGTGCATCCAAAAATGATATTTTATTATTGTTTTCCAAAATGCAACTTAGGATTGTCTACTGGTCTTCATGATGTTCGGGAAACTTTTTCACAGATATTATGATTATATTTAGGGGCAAAAACCAAAATTTGAAACACTATAAAATGTTAAAGTTTTATGTGTCACGGAAAATATGGTGGCCCAAAACATAGAAGCAGAGATGGAAGGGCGGTAGACTAGGGGTTGAATGGCTGGGCACAAAGTGCAAACAAAAAACATGAGTGAATTGTAGAAAAACTGATTGAATTCAAATTAACAAGATTTAAAGATGGCAACAAGAATGAATAAAACAAAAATACTCTAGCATACAAATTTAAACATTTGAAACCAATATGTTCATGACAAACACAAACTTTTGGATCTCCACCGACCACACCAAGTACACAGCATTTTGGTTCCATGTATTGAGAGGCTTAAATTAAGAGCCCACTAGGCTGACATCTTGTCCCATCGTGTTTGACAGGTTGTCCCTACTTGTATACATGCGGGTCCCCATCGATCACACCGCGTATGCAACATTTGGCTTCATGTATTGAGGGGCGGACATCAAGGACCCACCTGGTCAAAGCTAAAAAAACTACTCATGGCATAGTCATCAAGGTGAAATTGATGAGAGCAACCAGAAAATAATTGATCTTAGTTCTATGATGAAACTTCTCATCATAGATGTGACCTACTTTCCATGATGTCCAGACATCTGTCGAGTGTAGTGTACCAACCATCATATATAGAAGTTCTTAGGCAGGGCCCAGTTCACATCTATGACACGACGGGTCAATCCTATGACGATTTTTAGACTTCATCGTAGATTATTGTCAACTCAGTTGAGCATCAACCACGTCTATGATGAAACAAATATATTCGCCGTAGATGTGCTCACATCTATGATGAATTTTCTCGATCGAGTCATTTCATCATAGATACGACTGTTTGTTGTAGTGATATGCGTATGAGAATAAGCACCGGGAATGACATGGGATAACCATAACCATTGGCATTCTCACCTATTACTCTTAAATAGAAGCCAACAAAAAGGGAACATGCACGATGTCCACGTGAAATGTGTGATATCATCAAATCCAAATTTATTGCGAGATGTTCCTGCCATGTATTCCCACTAAAAGTAGTGTGAATAGATGACAAATGAAATGTAAGTGATGGAACTTACCATTTAACTACTAGCTTATCATAATGATAGTGTACACACATAAAATCAAATTATCTAATGATTGTTATCCAACTACCTAGTAAGGGGAAGTTATCATGAACAGGTATGGTGTAGCCTGTATGTTCGTTTATTCACTCAGTTTTTTGTTTGTTTTTTCTTTTTTTTCCTTTTGTCTATATTTAAAAAAAATCTAAATACATATATTTCAGAGAAATTTACTAAATTACTAAAAGAATTCATCGTCCATTTCAAAAATGCTCACATAGTGTAAACAAATAGTCATGCAACTTTTAAAAAATGTTAGTACCATCCAAACTCATGATATTTAGAAAATGTTAACGTGTTTCAAAAAATATGTTTGTGGCATTTAGAAAAAAATTTAAACCTTTTTTAAATGGTACATTCAAAAAATATGTTTATAACATTTTCAAAAATTGTTTACGTGTTTTAAAAATATGCTCACGATATTATGGTAAAAATGTTGATATAAAATGTAAAAGTATGTTCACGTAATTTACAAAAATGTTTGTACAAATAAAAAAAAGGTTCATAACATTTAAAAATTCAAGTGTTTCAGAAATATGTTCTTTAATTTTTTTTCAAATATATATCAATACAATGTAAAAAATCTTCACTTAATTTAAAAAAATTGATACCATTCGCAAAATGCTCAACATGTATTTGAAATACTTTAACATTTATTAAACAAGTATTCAAACAATTATTTGAAAAACATTTATACAATGTAAAAAATATTAAAATAATTTAAAAATGTTTAGCACCATTCAAAAAAATCAACATGTATTTGAATAATGTTTAACATGTATAAAGAAATTTAAAACAACTATTTGAAAAGAACTCATCATATATTTGAAAAATGTTCAACTTGTATCAAAATATATTCCATATACAAATAGTGTATAACGTGTATTGAAAAAATTAGACATGTATTGAGAAAAGAAAAAGAATAAGGGAAAAGCTAAAATAAGAAAACAAAAAAAGAGAAAGAGAAAATAGAAGAAACAGAAAAAAGAAAAGGAGAAAGTATACCCCCCCCCCCCCCCCCCCCCAAAAAAAAAATTTGTCCTCTTAGGAATCAAATCGTGGATAAATCACCCCCTAGACTAGTCCAAACCAGATAAATCTGCCCCTGAGTGGTTTTGCTTTGAAAAGTATACTGCATGAAAGGTTCTAAACCCGGTCTGATACTGTAGAACCTTCCCAAAACCAGTTTAATGGGGCGAATCAACCTGTGGTTGAGATGGTTAGGTGGACAGTGGTATCCCCAACCCACCAGGGTTCAAATCCTGGTGCTCGCATTATTTCCTGGATTTATTTCAGGATTTCTGGCGATGTGCTTTCAGTGGGAGGAGACGTTCCCGTCGACGACGAGGTGCCTACGGTGACTTCGTAAATCTCAAGATGATATGCCGGCTCAGTCTCTCGGAGGTGCTCATAGGGGTAGGGTGTGCGTGTGTGCGTTCATAGGGGTGAGTGTATGCGCGTGTATATGAGCGTTTGTGTCTGTACTGATGCTCAAAAAAAACCAGTTTAATGGGCTGACCCAGTAAGATGTGAGCGACCCCGGTGGTGACAGAGGTGAGGCCAGGCAATTGTATACTACTCCCTCCGATGCGTGCCGTAGTTTTGAACTTAGGTCAGAGGGAGTCATAGATTAAAATCGCGGGCAAACTGAATTTGGGGCAGAGATTTTGGCTGCGATAGATAAGGAAGGAATGGCGCGATCTCAGGCGATAGCGCCGCGATCTCGCGCTATTCCCCAAGCTGTGCAGATCGCGTGGCTGTTTCAAAACGGCGATCACGCCGTGATAGTGGAAGGTTCGCCCGTTTTAATCTATGGAGGGAGTACCAAATTTCAGAAAATTTACCCATCTAAATCATCCAACAAAGGCAACAACGTTATGACCGAAGATTGTGCTATAAGTTTCAGAAAATGGTGGCTGTCCTAATCTTTAATTCTTTATTGTCCCATCAAACCAAAGTGACATTGTTATGACAGAAGAAAAGTACCTGTTTTTTATTCAAAGGTCAACATGGTGGAAACTTGATGCCACATGTTTCCATTTTTCTTCCGTTCTTTCCAACACATGCCCAATCTGACGGTGATTGTGTCCGCCCACTGTGCTCTTCTTTCAACCGGTGCTTTCATGTTGTTAGCCTGAACTCCCCAGACCGTCGTTGGCCATGCTGTCATCTACAAGAAAACTGTTACCAGCATCATGCTTGGCAATGCCAGGAGCAAGCAACTGCAGGGTAGCATCTGCATCCGGGGATCCTCGCCGATGTCGAGTGTACTTGTCCTGCCTCTGAGCTGCACGGCAATTTTTTCCAAATGATTCGTACCTCTCAAGTAACTGGAAACAATCCCAAACGATATTAGCACCAGCAAGATATGTCAGCTGAAAATATAGTCTGCAGAAATATCAATAAGTAGGTAACCCCACATGGACTTTATTCAAAAGGTTTGCTTCCTGAGATGAAGAGTATACAGGAGTGATTACAAACAAAGCCAGTAATTAGGGAACCCTACAGAATGAGCTACTGGGTTCCGGTATACTCCATCTAAGATCGATCAGTCTAGGACCAGATCAACTTATATCAAGCACCGACATTCAGAACAACATACATACCAATCTGGTAAGCCATACATAATTAATCGAGTATACAAGAGGAGAACTATGGTGTGGTGTTCTTGTGCCGCACAAACTCACAAGCATATACGTAGTTGTGGTATGGCGGTATGGGAGACCTCCAGCCCAAGATCTCAAATTTTCCCAGCGGCACGGTGTTCCATGTCCTCAATAGAACATCCACCAGTGTTATCGTCGGAACATCGCCCTGAGCAGCATGCCCTTTTTGGTAAATATCGTGTAGCACAAAGAGCTTAAGATCCTCAGATACTCGTCGTGTTTGAGCAAGGCTCCAAACGTACCGAGGCTTATCCTCGTCAAGATGTTCACCAGCCAACAATGCATTCTTCTCCAGATACTTCCTGTTGTTTCTGAGAACCCTGCACCAGAACTGGACGCTGAGATTTTCTCTCAGTAAGGCAGCGACAATATATGCGAAGATGAAAGATCCTCGCATCTCGAGGGCTGCCTCCATAGCTATGGAAGTTAACTTTGGGTGCTCCTTCGGGTCCGTGCTTCCAAACACGAGCATCTTGAAGAAATACCAGTAAGCTTCTTTAGACAAACAACTCAGCTTGATGGCTTCTGTTGTCCCAAACCTGACCATCTTCTCTGATCGGCTAGTCACTATGATTTTACTCCCACTTGTCATGCATCTTTCACCAGAGTGCAGCAGCCTCTTCCACGCCCCTTCGTCCACATCCCCTACGAGCTCAATAACAACCAATGACCTTGCATTACCAGATGCAATATTTTGATGCTTGATCACACAATGGTCTCTAAAAGTCATCACCGTTTCATCTTTAAGGCCATTTCCGCTGTAGAGCAAGATCAAGGAGAAGTGACTGCGCACACGCTCATCATTGCAAACATATTCCACGAGAGTGCTCTTCCCAATAAGTCTAGGACCAACGATTGGAAGGACACCCAAACTCCCAGCCCCTAGAGGATCAGCTTGTAGCAAGAAGCTGATGGCTTGTTCCCTCTCCATTTGGCGGCCGAACATACACTTGTCAAAAAATAAATATGTACCATAAGGTTGGCGGTACATGCGAGGGTAGCTCATCAGAAATATAACAAACTCCTTCATATCAGCAACCATGCTTTCCAGGACAAGAACAACATGTTTCAACTCCTTACTGATGTCTCTACCAAATTCCATGCTCCCAATTTGAGTGTCACTAGAAAGGCCGCGAAAGCGCTTAGCCGGATTAAATTTGGATTGAACGAACGAGCAGAGACTCACCTCCTCATCGCCGGTCTTCTTCCCTCTGCACCTGAAGGCATCGAGAAGGTAGTACCCTCTGAACATTTGCTCTCTCATCGTGCTAGCCTGATGTATCATCCCTCGGTTTGTGATACGCCGCCCCTCGGCCTCCTCGACAACAGCACTTATCCTCAGAAGCAGCTGACGCAGCCTCTGCAGATCCTCCTCAGAGGTTGTCTGCTCGCGGCGCTTCTCGGCCACAAAAGATATAACTCTGCTGACAAGATCACCAAGAACCGCAGAAATGATTGCCTCCATTGTGAAGCGCAAAGATACAGGAAGCCCTCCCAGACTCTTACCAGATAGATGGTGCTCTGAGCTAGAAAGACTTAAGAATCTGCTGACTCGATGACTTTGAATGGTCAGCTGAAAGCTTCAGAAAGCACTTGTGCTACAGATTTCCTACTTCCTAGTCTTCATTGACCCACCCAATGAAGGCGACATTGTTTTGACAGAACAAAAGTATTTGTTCTGAAACAGATGTCGAAATGGTGGAAACTTGATGCTGCACGTCTCTTCTGCTGGGAACAAAAGTCAAATCACACTCTTCTGTTCTTACTTCTTTCCAACACCATCAGAATCTGGCATCGGTTGTTTTCACTTACTTTATTTTTTTACTGTCGTTTCTTCTTGTCAGTCAGTACTCCTTGCATGGAGATACTGATCTTTGTAGCAACACATGCAGGTTGTCTGAAATCTGAAATCCCCACACCGCGCAGGTCTTGGTTTCTTCTAAGTTCTACAAGACACTGTTAACGAGCATCATGGTTGAGAAGTGCTGGGAACAGGCAACTGCGGTTCAGCTTGCGGAGTTCGGCAGTTGCTGACTCGTGACTTTAAAGGTCAGTTGAAGGCTTCAGAAAGCAACTGTGCAAAAAATTCAGAGAATACGCGTTTGATCCAGCGAACTATACTGTTATGACAGAAGAAAAGTAACTGTTTCTGATTGAAAGATCAGCATGGTGGAAAATTGAAGCCCCATTTTCCCCCTGTTGTTGTCAACAAGTGAGATCACATTTTCTTCCATTCTTTCCAACACCCCTGCCCCAGTCCATCAGGCAGTGGTGTTCTTCTTTCAGTTGTTTCTTCATCCTGATAGACCAAACTCTCTTATGGATTTTCACTTGTGGTACTGATCTTTGTAGCAAGGCATGCAAGTTGCCTGAACTGAACTCCCCAGACTCGTGCAAGTGATGTCTTCTTCTACAAGGCACCGTTAACCAGCATCATGGCTGAAAAGTGCCAAACTTCACAGCAGGATCTGCAGAGGTTGTACAAACTGCTTCTAAGGATTTCCGCCGAAGTTTAGGATGCCCAGGGTACTTGTCCTTCATCACCCTCTTTGAGTGGTGCCATCATTCGTGTAACTCAAACAGGCTTCTCAAGTGGTTGCAAACAAGCTAGATATTAGTACTAGCAAGATATGCCAGCTTTACACACTAAGTGCAAAGAGAGTCTGCAGAAATATCAGCTACTTATTCAAGCGCTTGTTTATTCAGATGAAGAGCACAAAGTGATTACAAGCACAACCACTTACTAAGGAGCCTTATGTACTGGGTACGAGTTACAATATACTCCATATAAGGTTGAGTCAAGAACCAGATCAACTTAAATAAACCACCAACACTTAGACTAGCAAGCAAGGAAGTCTCATCTACCGATCTGGTGGGCAACATTTGTGTAGAGAACCACGAGTAGTTCAAAGCAATGTCACCATGGTGCCAAAGAGCGCTTCTCTTCTTCCTCTAGGCTGTGGTGCTACTCTCGTGTCGGACAAAATCGCAAACATTTGTGTAGCTGTAGTACGGTGGTATGAGAGACCTCCAGGACAAGACCTCAAATTTTCCATGTGGCATAGCGCTCCAGTTACCAGATAGCAGATCCACCACTGTTATCTTCGGAACCACGCCACGAGAAGCAGGACCACTGTGGCAGACACTATAATGGAAAAGGAACTTGGTATGCTCAGAACATCGCCACCTTTTAGCCAAGCTCCAAATATACCTAGGTTGATCTTGCTCAGTGGGAAATTCACCTAACAAGAAGATATTCTTCTGCCTGTACTCCCTAACGTGTCTGAGAACCCTGTACCAGAACCGAGCACTAAGGTTTGCTCTCAGTAAGGTAGCAACAACATATGCAAATATGAAAGATCCACACATCTCTAGGGCTATCTCCATGGCTATGGATGTTAACTTCGGGTGCTCCTCCGGATCCGTGCTACCAAACACGAGCATCCTGAAGAAATACCAGTAAGCTTCTTTAGACAAATAATTTAGCCTGATGGCTTCAGATGTTCCAAGACTGGCCACCTTCTCTGATCAGCTAGTGATTATGATTTTGCTCCCATGTGTCATGCATCTTTCAGACAAGTGCAGTAGCCTCTTCCATGCCCCTTTGTCCACGTCCCCTAAGAGCTCAATGACTACCAACGACTTCTCTTCATCCAAGGAAATATTTTGATGCTTGATCATGCAATGATCTCTAAAATTTGTCATCGTTTCATATTGAAGGTTGTTTCCAATGTAGAGCAAGATCAAGGAGAAGTGATTCTGTACACGCTCATCATTGCAAACATGGTCCACAAGAGTGCTCTTCCCAACAAGTGCAGAACCAACAATTGGAAGGACACCCACATTTCCATATGGAGGCTCTGCTTGTAGCAAGAAGCTGATGGCTTGTTCCCTCTCCATTTGGCGGCCAAACATATGCTTGTCCAAAAATAAATATGCACCATAGGGTTGGTGGTACATGCGAGGGTAGCTCATCAGAAATATAGCAAACTCCTTCATATCAACAACCATGCTTTCTAGGCCAAAAACAACCTGTTTCAGCTCCTGACTACTTTGTGTACCAATTACCATGCTCTCAATCTGGGTGTTGCTAGAAAGGCGGCGAAAACGCTTAGCTGGATTGAAATTGGATTAAGCAAACACGAAGCCACTCACCTCCTCATCATCGGTCTTCTTCTCTCTGCACCTGAAGGCATCGAGAAGGTAGTACCCTCTGAACATTTGCTCTCTCATCATGCTAGCCTGATGTATCATCCCCTGGTTAGTGACACACCGCCCCTCGGCCTCCTCGACAATAGCACTTATCGTCAGAAGCAGCTGGCGCAGCCTCTGCAGATACTCCTCAGCGGTTGTCTGCTCGTGGCGCTTCTCGACCACGAAGGATATAGCTCTACCGACAAGATCACCAAGAAGCGCAGAAATGATTGCCTCCATTGTGATGCGCAAACGAACAGGAAGCCCTCCCAGCCTCTTACCAGATAGATGGTGCTCTGAGCTAGAAAGGCTTAGGAATTTGTTGACTCAATGACTTTGAATGGTTAGCTGAAAGCTTCAGAAGGCACTTCACTACAAGAAATATGTCAACTTGTGACCTTGACTATTGGTCACTGAAAGGTCATTGTTTTTCATTTGCGACCTTTTTGTGACCAAAAACAGAAGGTCAAAAGCTGGCAGTCGTAAACTAAAATTAACGACCTTCTCTGTGAGAAGGTTGTAGATGTTTACGACCAAAACATAAGGTCGTTGAACCCATGACCTTTTGTTTTGGTCACTGGCTGTCTGCCCAGGCCACGTTGGATCCGACGTGGCAATCTGACGTGGCAAAATTACGACCAATTGAAAAGGTCGTTACTTAGAATCAGCCCAGTCCATTTCGGTGCTTTGATGGGCCGAGCCCATTAATTCAGCCTTTCTTTTTTTTCCTGCCAATTTTTGGTCGACTTCATGGGCCAAGCCCAACGTTGCAGCCTTTTTATCGTTTTTTTCAAATGAGTCCAGCCCAATCTTTTCCAGGTTTTTTCTTTCCTGGGCCTTGGCCTTTCCACATTCATTTATTTTCGTTTTACTTTTTTACCTAAAATATTTGTCAAATATAATTTGATCCTTGGCCTCTTTAAGGTCCAACTCCAGCCCATTTAACGAACATTTTCAAACCAGTTTGAATAGCAATATGAATCAAGTTACCACCAATAAATAGGCTGAATATTACGGAAATATCTCAGAACACACATTCTACAAATTTCCATCACATATGTATCCTACAACATACAGATCGAAGCAACCTACAACATGTTGTAGTCAAGCATTCAGGTGCTGAAATACTCCAGAACAGGAAAAATAAATAGAACAAGGCTATCTAGTGCTTCACCACGAGAAAGCATTGTAATCTGCTTCTTCAAGTACTGCTTCTTCCTGATGCAAAACATCTGGACATTCAAAAAAGAACAAAAAGTATGTCACTGATAGAAGAAATATTACGTGGATACTTTTAAAATAAAAACTAAAGACACACCAGTATTTTATCATTCTACTTATTATTATTTTAACAAGATCATTCTACTTATCTGGAATGGGCATATTCATCAAAATTGTGAATTGAATTGGCACATATGACAAACTTAGCAAGAAATAAGCATTGAATGTTTCACATACACGACAAGGTTTAAAAATGATCATTCAAAGTTACAGCAGATCAAAGTTTCATTTGAGTATAAGGAACAATACTCATATTCAATCAATAAGCAACTATGTCAAAATTAATTCAGATTTACTAATGTGTGTGTCACATGATGCATGCATCAAGCATAAGGCCATCAAGCATCAGGCCCTTATCTGTTCAACAAGACAAGAACATACCTGACTTTGTGTTGATGTGATGGATGGTTCTGCAGTTGAACATCTAGTCCGCATCATCGTTGATGATGGACGCTGCATGTACTTGTCTATTTAGAAGTATACCATGCAAAATGTTACACAGGCAGGTATTAGCATAAAGTAGAGCTTCTACAGTACATGTAAACTTTAGATATGAAGGACCAAGAGTTCCGGAAGCAACAAATATCACATGGGTAAACCAGGACATGATGAAACAAATTATTCCTTATGCATTTAAACAGGAATATGGTGTCCACTTTATACTACCACGTCATCATCAGGATTAAAACAACACATTGATACTCAGAGTGCTGGATGAGGCAAATATCGATTGAAACCAATCAGAGCAAGGAGAAAAATATATCATCTATTTAATTGTCATAAGAATAGAAGCTGAAGGACACAGATGAAGCACCCTTAGCTCAGTTTGCTAGCACACAGGCCATAAAAATCGGCAAAATATTCAGAAAGCACGACTCTAATCTTAATGTTGTGTGGAAACAGGACAAGAATTGTACAAGTTTAGTACTATACACAACAATGAGCATAACTTCAGTACTGCACAACAAATTTAGTCAGTTATCGAATCACCTTGTGACTATACCACATGCTGACATCAATCACACACAACTGTTCCAGATTGAATCCCACATACCGCATATATAAACCAAACTACTGTACAGACAGATCACCTTTGCTTTCCCAGATGACAAAATGCAAGATACAATCACGGATAAATCCACGGGTAGAGAGCTAAGCCAGGAGAATCACCACCTGTACCTTGCCTCTCCGCGGCTTGTTGAACACATCCAAGAGAATCTTGTAGTTATGGATCATGTCGTACTCCGTCTTGGCATCGAAATTCACCTGCAAAACACCCCAAAATGAGCATCGCATCGCAGCCATCTAAGCCAAGCCACCTAAGCGCAGCGCTCCAACAGTTGCCAGAAGCATGTAGGTAACAGTAATGGATACAGCTGTTACTGAATATAAATATTGAACTACAACAGCTTGCAAGTTTGAATACTGCACTATGTAAATACTACACTACATATTTACAGCAGCATGATAAATGTGTACTCCAATATATTCACACAAGCACACAGACAATATACTCCTTCAAAAGTTGGTGTAAAAATAAATTGGCTGGCACTTGGACGTCAAATGTCCAACTGCAAAGGACATGGCAGCTACAGCTATGTGAGCCTGCCTGATAGGTAGGTCAGGCAACTTGATTCAGTGAATTGGGAACGATCTAAGACGGACAATAAGAATGGACAAAAAACATTGAACCCCACGTTGATATGAAACTTTGGGATTCAGGCAAGAAGTCGCAAACGTGGAACCAAAAATGCTCCTGTCAACATTATTATTCAAGGTAACAGGCCATCAGGGCAAAAATGAAAAACAGATCGACCCTATTGGCAACACATCTTTTGTTAATCTTCAGTGGCACTTTGACAAACCACAGCTTCCTACGTGGCCACTTATATATGTGAACTATTTTCAGGGTAGAATAAAGAGATTGAACAGTAAAAAACTTATTTAACATTCATCTACAGTAATCCACTTCTTCTGTAACTGAAAACCCGGTATAGCAAGCAAGTAAGCATTCTCAAATCTTTGTACAGCATTTACCTTGTGGTGAGCAAATTCTATATGCGAGGGATCAGACACGTTCTCCATCAACGTGCCATACCCATAGAAGAGATCCCTCCGGATCGTCAAGGTGGAGAACGTCGGGTCATCAAACTCTTTCGGCAACCTAAAACCAAACAAGATGAAATGCTGTTAGAGGACTGAATTTAGCAGCGAGGGAGCCACACCACAACTGCAGTGTCAGCAGAGTTGGCGCACATACATTGGAGGCTTGGTAGCCTTGGCCTTGTCCCAGCCATTCAGTGCTGGCTGATTTGGTTTGCAACTTACTTTGGTGATGTCGTGCTGGAGGTCCTTGCCATAGTGTTCGGCTAGTACGGTGAGTATTATCTCTTTGTCCCATACCTGCAGATTAGGGAAACATCAATCAGGACACACACATCTTGGAGAAGAATAGGGAAACATCAATCAGCACACTAATACGTCCATTTTGCATCATGCTTTTATATCAATATTTATTGCATTATGGGCTGTTATTACACATTATATCTCAATACTTATGGCTATTCTCTCTTATTTTACAAGGTTTACCATGAAGAGGGGGGATGCCGGCAGCTGGAATTCTGGCTGGAAAAGGAGCAAACATTGGAAAACCTATGCTACACAACTCCAAAAGACCTGAGACTCCACAAAACAACTTTTTGGATTTAATAAGAATTTATGGGCAAAAGAAATAGGCCAGGGGGCCCACACCCTGTCCAGGAGACAGAGGGGCGCCCCCCTAGGGCGCGCCCCCCTATCTCCTGGGCCCCCTGGTGGGCCTCCGGCGTCCATCTTCCGCTATATGAAGGGTTTTGTCCTGGAACAAATCGTGGGCAAGCTTACAGGACGAAACTCCGCCGCCACGAGGCGGAACCTTGGCGGAATCAACCTAGGGCTCTGGCGGAGCTGTTCTGCCGGGGACACTTCCCTCCGGGAGGGGGAAATCATCACCAACGATCCTCTCATCGGGAGGGAGTCAATCTCCAGCAACATCTTCACCAGCACCATCTCCTCTCAAAACCCTAGTTCATCTCTTGTATCCAATCTTGTATCAAAACCACAAATTGGTACATGTGGGTTGCTAGTAGTGTTGATTACTCCTTGTACTTGATGCTATTTGGTTTACTTGGTGCAAGATCATATGTTCAAATCCTTTATGCATATTATTACCCCTCTGATTATGAACATGAATATGCTTTGTGAGTAGTTACGTTTGTTCCTGAGGACATGGGTGAAGTCTTGCTATTATTAGTCATGTGAATTTGGTATTCGTTATATTTTGATGAGATGTATGTTGTCTTTCATCTAGTGGTGTTATGTGAACATCGACTACATGACACTTCACCATTATTTGGGGCTAGAGGAAGGCATGGGGAAGTAATAACTAGATGATGGGTTGCTAGAGTGACAGAAGCTTAAACCCTAGTTTATGCGTTGCTTCGTTAGGGGTTGATATGGATCCATATGCTTAATGATGTGGTTAGGTTTACCTTAATACCTTCTTTTGTAGTTGTGGATGCTTGCAATAGGGGTTAATCATAAGTGGGATGCTTGTCCATGTTAGGTCAGTACCCAAGTGTCGGTCCACCCACATATCAAATTATCAAAGTACCGAACGCGAATCTTATGAACGTGATGAAAACTAGCTTGACGATAATTCCCAATGTGTCCTCGGGAGCTCCTTCTTCATTATTAGAATTTTTCCAGGCTTATCCTTTGCTACATAAAGGATTGGTCCACCTTGCTTCACTTTATTTACTTTTGCTCGTTACTATTTATCTTATCACAAGACTATCTATCACCTACTATTTCAGTGCTTGCAGAGAAAACCTTACTGGAAACCGCTTATCATTTCCTTCTGCTCCTCGTTGGGTTCGACACTCTTACTTATCGAAAGGACTACAATAGATCCCCTATACTTGTGGGTCATCAAGACTCTTTTCTGGCGCCGTTGCCGGGGAGCGTAGCGCTCTTGGTGAGTGGAACTTGGTAAGGAAACAGTTATATAGTGTGCTGAAATTTTCTGTTACTTGTCACTATGGAAACTAATCCTTTGAGGGGCTTGTTTGGGGTATATTCACCCCAACCAGAAGAGCAAAGAGATGCTCCTCAACCTACTGAACCTTATGAAAATATTCACTTTGATATTCCTTCGGGTATGATAGAAAAACTGCTAGCTAATCCTTTTGCAGGACACGGAACATTGCATCCCGATTTACACCTTATCTTTGTGGATGAAGTTTGTGGATTATTTAAGCTTGCAGGTATTCCTGATGATGTTGTCAAAAGGAAGGTATTCCCTTTATCTTTGAAGGGAGATGCAATGACATGGTATAGGCTATGTGATGATACAAGATATTGGAATTATAAGCGATTGAAATTGGAATTTCACCAGAAGTTCTATCCTATGCATCTTGTTCATCGTGATCGTAATTACATATATAACTTCTGGCCTCGCGAAGGAGAAAGCATCGCTCAAGCTTGGGGGAGGCTTAAGTCAATGTTGTATTCATGCCCCAATCATGAGCTCTCTCGAGAAATGATTATTCAGAATTTTTATGCTCGGCTTTCTCTTGATAATCGCCACTTGCTCGATACTTCCTGTGCTGGTTCCTATATGCTGAAGACTATTGATTTCAAATGGGACTTATTGGAAAGAATTAAATGCAACTCTGAAGATTGGGATTCCGACGATGGTAAGGAGTCAGGTATGACACCTAAGTTTGATTGTGTTAAATCTTTTATGGATACCGATGCTTTCCGTGGATTTAGCTCTAAGTATGGACTTGACTCTGAGATAGTACCTACTTTTTGTGAAACTTTTGCTACTCACGTTGATCTCCCTAAATAGAAGCGGTTTAAATATAATCCTCCTGTTGAAGTGAAAGTAGTTGCACCTATTACAGTCAAAGAGAAGACTATTACATATAGTGATCCTATTATTCCTACTGCTTATGTTGAAAAACCTCCTTTTCCTGTTAGGATAAAAGATCATGTTAAAGCTTCGTTTGTTGTTCGTAAGAGTAATACTAGGACCTATACACCTCCTGAGCAAATTAATGTTGAACCTGGTATTGCTATGATTAAAGATCTTTTGGATGAGGACTTAGATGGGCATGTTATCTCTTTCTTGGGTGAAACTGCTAATATTGCTAGACCCGATACTAAGACACGTAGACCTGTTGTAGGCATGCCTGTTATTTGTGTCAAAATAGGAGATCATTGTTATCATGGTTTATGTGATATGGGTGCTAGTGCTAATGCGATACCTTATGATCTTTATAAGGAAATTATGCACGATATTGCACCTGTTGAATTAGAAGACATTGATGTTACTATTAAGCTTGCTAATAGGGAAACCATTAAACCTATTGGGATCGTTAGAGATGTTGAAGTCTTGTGTGGGAAGATTAAATACCCTGCTGATTTTCTTGTTCTTGGTTCCCCACAAGATGATTTTTGTCCCATTATTTTTGGTAGACCCTTCTTGAATACTGCTAGTGCTAAGATTAATTGTGAAAAGAATATTGTCACTGTTGGCATAGATGGTATGTCTCATGATTTTAATTTTGCTAAGTTAAGTAGACAACCTCATGAATGGGAACCACCTAGCAAGGATGAAATTATTGGTCTTGCTTCCATTGTTGTTCCTCCAACTGATCCGTTAGAACAATATTTGCTAGACCATGAAAACGATATGTTTATGAAGGAAAGGGAAGAAATAGATGAAGTGTTCCTTAAACAAGAACCTATGGTGAAACATAACCTTCCCGTTGAAATTCTTGGGGATCCTCCTCCACCCAAGGGTGATCCCGTGTTTGAACTCAAACCATTACCTGATAATCCTAAGTATGCTTATCTTGATGAAAAAGAGATATATCATGTTATTTTTAGTGCTAACCTTTCAGAGAAAGAAGAAGAAAGATTATTGAAAACTCTGAAGAAGCACCAAGCTGCTATTGGATATACTCTGGATGATCTTAAGGGCATTAGTCCCACATTATGTCAACACAAAATTTCAGTGGAGAAAGATGCCAAACCAGTTAGAGATCCTCAAAGACGATTAAATCCCAAAATGAAGGAAGTGGTAAGAAAGGAGATATTAAAACTCCTTGAGGCAGGTATTATTTATCCCGTTGCTGATAGTGAATGGGTAAGCCCTGTTCATTGTGTCCCTAAAAAGGGAGGTATTACCGTGGTTCCTAATGATAAAGATGAATTAATCCCGCAAAGAATTATCACAGGTTATAGGATGGTAATTGATTTCCATAAGTTAAATAAAGCTACTAAGAAAGATCATTACCCTTTACCTTTTATTGATCAAATGCTAGAGAGGCTATCCAAACACACACATTTTTGCTTTCTAGATGGTTATTCTGGCTTCTCTTAGATACCAGTATCAGCGGGGAATCAATCTAAAACTACTTTTACTTGCCCTTTTGGTACTTTTGCTTATAGACGTATGCTGTCATGGGAACGAACACCTATGGGGCAGGGCCCCTTTTCGGTCCGGCAGGGAGCGGAGGTCGCACGAAGAGCGGATCGAGGCGAAGCACGCGAGCGGTTTTACCCAGCTTCGGAGCTCTCCGGAGAGATAAAACTCCTACTGCTGCTTTGTGATTGTATTCTGTTCTTGCTTGAAAGCGTGAGTGTTCTCTAGTTTCGAATGCCTCCCCTCCCCCCTACATTGTGCATGGGCCTCCTTTTATACGCTAAAGTGGTCACCGACAGGTGGCAACGTAGCCGAGGGCAAAAACGTAAAAGATGTGGTTGGTACAACTACTCGTACAGTGCACCCTACCTAACTCTGACGGCAGGGGACAAGGGCATTAAATGCCCGTCCACGTCGCCCAAACAGTGCAGAAAAGCGACCGTTAGGGGCGCCACCGTTCGCCACGATGGCTATCTCCTCATCTCCGCTTGCCACCTCGCCCCGCTGGCTGCACAGCTTCTCGCCACGCGCGCCTGGAACGGTCCCAGGGCGACACATTGGTGGATGCGCTGGAGCGTGGGTGCAAGGTGGTAGCCTGCCGCGCCAAGTGTCTTGCCGCGGTCGTCGTCTTGTCGCGTCCGGAAGCTTGTCGCTTGCCGGGCTTTGTGATGCTTTCCCGGCAAGCTCCTCTTGCCGGGCGTCCGGGAGCTTGTCGCTCACCGGGCCTTGCCGGGAGGTGCGGCGCGTCGCGGCAAGTTCCTTCAAATGCCTCAGTTGGCCTTCCCGGCAAGCTCCTCTTGCCGGGGCCTTGTTCTTCTTGACTCAAACACTTTGTTCTTGAATGGCTCCAAAGGAACCACGGAGGGCTTTGGCGGTTACCCGGCAAGCCTTGCCGCGGGGTGCTGCGACTGCCCGTGCACAAGTTCGGGATACTAGGGTACCCTACTCTAGTACACCGACAGGAGCCCCCGGGCCTGGGCCAGACACGGTGCCGAGCGCTGTTGGGCCAGGCCCAAAACAGGGCATGGGCACGTGCGGCCTGGGTTGCGCCGTTTCCCATTCCGTATCCACCGCGCCCTCCCCTAACGGCACGCGTCGAATGCGGCGTCGTGGGAGAGATCGTGGGTGGTTCTTTATTCAGAAAAAACGTAACGATCGCCTCCTCCTCTTTATAAGCAAGGGAAACAGGGGCGGTTCCCCCACCTTCGCCATTTGTTGTTCCAATCTCGGAAATCTCCGCCGCTCCCCTCCGCTTCCAAATCCGAAAGAGAGCAGCGCTCCGCCCCCCATCTCCGCCGTCGCCACCAACACCGTCGATCTCCTCCACCACCTTCGCCATGGCTCCGAAGACCGGGAAGGTCGCGAAGTCGGCCGAGGCGCTGCGGCTCGTGGCGCTGCGGAAGGAGCGGGCCACTTTCCCCTCCGAGCTCGCCGCGGTGGAGCTGAGGGAGTGGTACTATCTTTTCTGGTCAACGGAGACGCGGGCGCACCCGCGTACGAAGGTGCTCTCCGCCGCCGCTTCGAAACGGGCTCCAAACGGGTACCCTTTCTTCGTGCTATTCTTCTACTGCGGGCTCTGCCTGCCCTTCTCCGAATTCTTCTGTGATATCATGAATACCTACGGGTTCCACCTCCTTGACTTCACCCCCAACGCCATTCTGACCATGGCCGTTTTCACACATCTCTGCGAAAACTTTGTCGGAGTCCATCCCAATGTAGCCCTTTTCCGCCACTACTTCATGCCCCGGGTCGAGAGAGGAGAGCCCTTGTCCGGCGGGATCGCCTGGATCTCGAGGACCGGCAAGAAGGAGGCGTATCTGGAGGGGGAGCTCCGCAGCAAATGGGAGGAGTGGAGAGCGGAGTGGTGCTGGATCGTCGAGGAGAACCCGCAGCCATTCACCACCCTGCGCCAAACCGCAGCAGTGCGCGGCGGCGATTGGAGCGCCCTGGCCGCGGACGACGACAAGCTGAAGATCGCCACCACCTGGATCTTGCGTCTCAGGCTTGCCGGGCTCACTGTAGGCACCATTGGCGCTGACTTTCTTCGCCGCCGGATTGCCCCCTGCAAGAGAGGAAGAGACCCGCCTGGGAATTTGGGGGTCCGGCGGACATCATGAGGCTGCGCCCGGGCCTCAACTTCAACTTCACCGTCATGGAATTGGATGCGATGCTCAAGGAGCTATTCAAGCATGACTCTCAGCATCCCGAGTGGTTTAGGTTGCCGGCGGGTGTCGTTCCGCTGTGCAACAACTCTTCGCTCGACCGCATCCGCGCAATGATGCCGCAGTGCGACTCGCATGGAATCGTCCCCACTTGGCAAGAGCCTGCGGACGATGTTGTGCAGCAGTTCTTCGACGGCTTGGTGGAGGTGGCGGTCCACGCCGACGAACAGAGGCTCCTCACCCGCGACACCACCGAGGAGGAGATGCAGCGCATCGCCACAAGGGCGGAAGAGGCGGTGGCAGCCGTAGCCGCGGGTGAGTTTGGGTTCACTCTGGAGGAGGCAGAGGCGGCAGAGGCGGCAAGCCTTGCCGAGCGAGAATGGCTTGACGGCGAGGAGGAGCTTGCTGCGCCAGACACCGAGTCGAACGAGCCCGCCGAGGGTGCGAGTGGCCCGCCGTCTCCAGGCACCTTGCCGCAGGCGGAGCCCCCAGCGCAGCCCCCAGCTCCACCAAGAAGGCGTCTCCACAAGGCCGGAGATGTAGCAGGGCGGCAGACGGGTCAACAGCCGTCGCGCCGCGTGACACGCTCCACCGCGACAAGCAATGTTGCCGCGGGAGTGCCTCGCACCGTGCCGGCAACTAGAGCGGGGTCGCCTCGGACCACCGCCGCTGCCCCCGCGAAGCAGCCAAGGGCACCTACTCCTCCGCCTCGTCGCGCCGAGGGTGGGCCTGACTTCGACCTCTCCGCACTCAGCTCCGACGAGGAAGAAGACGAGTAAGAAACCTTGTTGTACTTGTAGTTCTTCAATTTTTGCTATTTTTGTCTTGTATCTGGTCTGCTTTACTCTAAACCTTGTCTCTGTTTCAGGACCCTAGCCCAGAGAGCAGCGAAGAGGGCCAAGGTTCCGGTGGTTATCATCGAGGACGAGCCCACCACGACGGCAGGGGATGCGCCCGAGACCACCTTGCCGGACCCGGCAACTACTCCCCGAAGCAGCCCCCAGCGCAGCCCCCAGCGTAAGTATACAGTTTACTTCCTGCTGTTGGGCACGCATGGGTGTTCTTTCCTTTGCTGACGTCTGACTGTGGGTTTGTTTGTGTAGGAGCAGAACAGCTTCACCAGGAGGGCTCGGAGACCGCCTCCGACGTGCCATCTGCTTCAACTACACCGCCAAGGGAGGATTCCCCGGCAAGGGAGCGTTCTCCGGCAAGGGAGGAGTCTCCGGCAAGGGGCAGGACCAGCGAACCCCCGGTGGTGGAGCCCATGACCGTGGATCCCAGCACAGGTAACCCTCTTGCCTGAAACTTCCCTTGTGTTCTTCTTCTGATTTTTCTTTTTGATTATTTGTTTGACTTTTCTCCCTCTTCCGGCCTTCAGATCCACCTTCCACGGAGCCGATGGAAACCGAGGCCACCGGCGAGGAGAACACGCGCGGCAACACTGACGACGCCGCCGCCACCGAAGAAGAGACCGGCGCTGATGATCCCACCGACGAAGAGGCCACCAAGGCTGCTGGCGCAGGAGCTGGCGAGGGGTCCGGCGATCGCACTGACGACCCTGAGGGTGTAGGAGCGCAAGGCTCTACGCCGACCGCCGACCCTCCGCCGCTGATGCAGCGCTAGGCTCCAAAGAGCCCCAGCCCAACGCCTATTTGAAGGCCGGCGGCGGTGTCTTCATCAAGCTCCCCTGGGCTTCAAGCTCTAGGGCGCCGGTTGAAGGGGAAACTTTTGACGGGGAGGTGCTCGCCTCCGCTGGGCTGACACTGGTCGACGCGCCAAGCAGCAGCAGCGGCGAGTCTGAGGAGGAGCAGCTGCTCCGGAAGCTGGTGTCGCTCTACCGCGCCCGATAAGCCAAGGTGGAGTCCTGGGAAGCGCTTGTCGCGCAGGCGGGAGCAGACATTCAGAAGCGCGCGGAGGAGCTCCGGGAGCGCAATCAGGAAGCTCTCCGGTCCATTGCAGAAGAGCGAGCGCAGCTCGTCGAGGCGCGGAAGGCATTCATTCTTGAGAAGGCCGAAGCCGAAGAGCAGCAGCGGCTTGCCGCTGAGGAGCTGTTTGCGCGGGAAGGCGAGCTGTCGCAGCGGAAGGTTAACCTCGACAGCCACGAGGAGGATCTTGCCGCACGCGAGCAAACGCTTGGCGGGGCTCTCAAGGAAGCAAAGGATGCGGCCGCAGCTGCCGAGGCCGCCAAGAAAGAGCTGGAGACAAAGGTGACGCATTTGGAGGCCGATCTCAAGGCGAGGGATGAAGAGCTTGCCGCGCTCCAGCGTGAGCACGAGAAGGACGCCCTTGCCCATGGTGAGCTGCAGGGTCAACTCGTCGAGAAGGGCAAGGAGCTGAGCGCCGCCAAGGACTCCAACGCTGATCTGGAGTTGAAGCTGGCCACCCTGACCGAGACGCTGGACAGTGCCAAGGAGCGGGAGGTGGCCCTAAAGGAGGAGATCAAAGGCAACGAAGCGCTGCTGACGAGGGCCGCCGAAACCCAGAACACCTTCAGGGAGACGGTGGAGCTCTGGACAGAGGGCCTCGTGAACATCGCTGCAGTCATCGACGAGGAGCTGGTGCAGCTAGGGGTGGAGGATCTCGGGTACTCCTCCGACGAGAACCTCCAGCCCAGCGCCAAGCTCACTCTGTTCTTCAAGGGCGTGGCGACGACTCTCCAGCGGCTCCGAGAGAAGATCCCAAAGCAGCTGGCCGACGAGTCGCGCACGATCTGCACCAGAGTTCTGGAGAAGGTGTTGGTGAAGGTGGCTTCCGCAACCCAGGCCTCAACCTCACCAACGTCCACAAGAAGCTGCCGGCGGACGCTGATCTGGAAGCGCTCAAGGCCCTTGTCGCACCCATTGTGGACAAGGTGAACGAGGTTAGGAGGGTTGATGGCGGCCGCGTAGATTAGGCCGCTCGTTTTCTTCTTTTCTTGCCGCTGCTAGTCAAGTTACGATAATAACCCGTTAGAGCCGCGGCAAGCTATCTTGTAATATAACTTTATTTTGGGTATCGACTGCTACGTTATTTCCTTTACTTGATTCCTTCCTTTGTATGTTTTTGCCCTACGCTTTTAGGGAACTTGCCAGCGCAGGCACCCTTGCCGCGAGCGCTGAGTGCGGAACATCAGCCGCCTGTTGGTGGTGCCGCTGCCGACAAGAAACCTTGTCGCAACTAGTCGCAGCACACTTAAATTGTTGAGCGGACTCGAAACAAAGTAAGGGCGCAACTAGCTACGAGTCGGTTCCTCCACGCACAGGTTTTCCATACAAAGCACGGTCGTTCAAGGAAGATAACTTTAAAAATTTAAAAATTGATGGCTCAAACTTTGGCAACTTAGCTTTTCTGTCGTTTGCTTCCCGGTAAGGCTATATTTGCTTGAACGACGCCTGGTCCACACCATTATCTTCTCTTTCCCCCCCGGTAAACTTGTGCGCGAGGGAACCTTTCCCTTTCTTGGAGAAAAAGAAAGAAGAGAAAATAAAGATATGGAGCCTTATGGCTCGTTATTGCTTACCGGGGGTAGGCGCTGCACAAAGTGTCAGAAAATACATGCAAAAAACAACAAGCATGAAATTGACAAGATGTGCGGAGCACACGAACTTTATTTATGCACGGGGTCTGCGCCCGGCTTTGTACAAAGGGTTACATGCAACAGTGGCAAGGCTTGTACAAAAGGTGGTTGCCGGAACAGGTTCCGGCAACCGCGCCTTACGGGTAAAACTTACGAAGATGCTCAATATTCCAGGAGTTGCTCACCGGAAAGCCATCTTTGGTCTCAAGGTGGACAGCGCCGGGCCTAGTGACTCGTTTCACCCGGTAAGGGCCTTCCCACTTTGGCGTCAACTTGTTGGAATTCTTGGCGGACTGAACGCGCCGAAGAACAAGATCGCCTTCCTCGAGACTTCTGGCATTAACTTTGCGGCTATGGTAGCGGCGCAAAGCTTGTTGGTAGCGAGCAGCTCGTACAGCAGCCTGAAGACGGTCTTCCTCAAGGAGCAGCGCGTCATCTTGGCGCAGCTGCTCTTGCTCAAGCTCATCATAAGCGAGCACTCGAGGCGACCCGTATACGAGTTCCGTGGGGAGAACTGCCTCTGCTCCATAGACTAGAGTGAAAGGTGTCTGGCCAGTGGCTCGATTTGGCATCGTCCTGATCGACCAAAGAACCACCGGTAGCTCCTCGATCCAGTTCTTCCCGCACTTGTGCAGCTTGTCGAAAGTCCTGGTCTTAAGCCCGCGCAGCACTTCGGCATTTGCCCTTTCCGCTTGACCGTTGCTTCTCGGGTGAGCAACAGAAGCGAAGCAGACCTTGGCGCCAAGATCTTGGACGTACTACATGAAGGTGCGGCTCGTGAATTGTGTGCCGTTGTCGGTGATGATCCTGTTAGGTACCCCGAAACGGCAAACAATCGACCTGAAGAACTTGACTGCTGACTGTGCTGTCACCTTCCTCACTGCTTCCACTTCCGGCCACTTTGTGAACTTGTCGATTGCAACGTACAAGTACTCAAAGCCCCCGACAGCTCGTGGAAAGGGGCCGAGGATGTCGAGCCCCCAGACCGAAAATGGCCAGGATAAAGGGATCGTCTGGAGAGCTTGAGCTGGCTGGTGTATCTGCTTGGAATGGAACTGGCACGCTTCACACTTGGTTACTTGTGCAGTTGCATCCTGGAGGGCTGTCGGCCAAAAGAAACCTTGCCGGAACGCCTTGCCGGCAAGTGCTCTTGCGCCAATGTGGTGACCACATATGCCTCCATGTATATCCGCCAACAGCTCTTGTCCGTCTTCCCGGGGAATACACTTCAATTTCACACCGTTGAGTCTTCTTTTGTACAGTACGTCATCGACGAACTGGTACATACTTGACTGTCGGGCTACTCTTTCCGCTTCTTCTTGCTCTTCGGGAAGCTCTCCTGTCTGAAGGAAACGGACAATCTGCTGTGCCCATGCTGGAGCTTGTGGCTCGACAACAAGGACCAAAGGCACATATGCTGCTGCGGGAACATCAACTTCTACGGCAAGAGCCTGCGGCTCAGCCGGAGCTTGACGTTCCCCGGCAAGCTTGCCGGAGCAAAACTTGTCGGGAGTGTCTGCTTCAACGGAACAAACCCTGGGGCTTGTTGGAGCAGACTGCTCCTCAGCATTCTTGGTGTTGATCTTGGGGACCTTCTTGGCGGCGGCTTCGGGGAGCTCTGCCGGAAAATAGTCACCAGAAACCAACTTCCTCTTCTTGCTCTGTCTAGTTGACGGTGTTACGGATGGTTGAGTTAGCTTGAGCACAAAGATCCCTGGTTCCACAGGTAATTTTAGTGCGGCGCACTTTGACAGGCCATCAGCAATGTCGTTCTGAGTTCTCGGAACATGTTCCATCTGTAGGCCGTCATAGTGCTCTTCTAACTTTCTCACCTCATCAACGTAAGCTTCCATCAACGGACTCTGATAATTCTTGTTCACTTGGCGGACGACAACCTGTGAGTCACCCCTGACGATGAGTTTCTTGATCCCAAGGTCTGCCGCGATCCTGAGACCGGCAAGCAAGCCTTCATACTCTGCAGTATTGTTTGTTGCTTGCTCCTTGGGAAAGTGCATCTGGACTACGTACTTGAGATGCTCTCCGGTGGGCGCAACAAGCAGCACGCCAGCACCGACGCCTTGCAGTGAGAAGGCACCATCGAAGTACATGAGCCACTCTTTGTTCACTTCCTTGACGGGGATGCTCATTTCTGGAATTTCTTCATCTGGTGTTGGCGTCCACTCTGCTATGAATTCTGCCAATGCTCGGCTCTGGATAGTTGAAGTGCTTTCAAACCTGAGGCCAAAGCTTGACAGTTCCAGTGCCCACTCGACAATCCTGCCTGTTGCTTCTGGATTCTGCAGTATCCTCTTCAGCGGAAAGCGAGTGACAACTATGATCTCATGTGCTTGGAAGTAATGGCGCAGCTTTCTCGAGGCCATGAGAAGGCCGAAAAGCAACTTCTGCACACCAGAGTACCTTGGCCTAGCCCCCTACAGAAGGGAACTGACAAAGTAAACTGGGCGCTGCACCATTTTCTTCTGCACCTCCTCATGTGCCTGCGCAGATTCACCCTTGTCGGGACCAGAGCTTGTCGGCGAAGCCCCCTGCTTGTCGCTGGATGTATCTGCCATGGTTGCCGGCTCATCATCTACCTCCCTCTCCACTACTAACGCAGCACTAACCACTTGATTGGTTGCCGCTATATACAGCAGCAACTTCTCTTGTGGCTTAGGTGCGACAAGTATTGGAGTGGAGGACAGGTATCTCTTCAAGTCCTGCAGCGCAGCCTCCGCTTCCGCTCCCTCATCCTGCGGTTTCGTACGTTCTGATGGAACGCGTTGATGACCGCGGCAGGGTGGACATCTGGGATGTTGCGCTGCACTTGGCTGAATCTCTGAATGTACTTGCGCAGGGGCTCTCCTTCCTTCTGGGCGAGCAGATGAAGATCACTCTCTTGGCCATGAGGCTTGTGGCTGCGTGTGAAGGCGCCGACAAACTGATGGCACAGATCTGCCCATGAGGATATGGAGTTGTCCGGCAAGTGCATGAGCCAAGATCTGACATTGGGCTTGAACACCAGCGGGAAGTAGTTGGCAAGGATCTTGTCGTCGCGCCCCCCAGCAGCTTGCACCGCGATGGTGTAGATGCTGAGGAACTCTGACGGATGCAACCTGTCGTCGTACTTCTCTGGCACATCTGGCTTGAAGTTTTTCGTACTGGACCACTGGACTTGCCGCAGCTCACGAGTAAACGCAGGGCAACCTACCGCGTACGGCAAGTCACCTGGTTCCCCTGGCGCATGCATGTCGACAGCGGGCCCAGCGTGCTGGTCTGATTGACACCGCGCTTCTCTTCGGCGCTCGATGCGAGTACGAGCGTCCTCTTGCTGCCATTCTTGAAGAACTTGGCACTGATCGCGACGAGCTCGCGGATCCGACGATGCGGTGGAGTCGCTGTCGAGGTTGACCCAGCGAGTCAGCGATCTTGGCCTTCGGGGCGGAGAGTGCACGGTGGTTGCACCCCCACCTGTTTTGTCGCCATCGGCTCGCGCCTGTGCGTCTTGCCGCGGCTTCGATGTGCTCGGTTGTCGGGGAGTGTCGCCGTTGGCGAAGCCGATGAGACTCTGAATGGTGGCCCTCCAATCGTCGATCTTGTCCGCCGTTGGAGGGTAATCCAGGAGCAGTTGGGCTCGGGCCAATGCTTCTTTTGGGGTCTTTGGCGGCGGTGGTGAACGGTGCGAGGAGCGGGATATGCTCGAACTTCTAACTGTGTTAGAAGGAGCAGCATCTCGTCCAGGCGACCGTGCGGCGCTCGTGCCAGCATGCTGGCGTGCATGCTGGCCTTGAGCGTCCCGGGATCCACCAGCTTGGCCTTGTTCCAACGCGCGTATGGTACTGCGGGCACCATGACGCTGTCGATCCCGCGCCTCCTGAGAAGGGCGCGGTGCGTGTACGGACGCCGAGGTTTGTCCAGCCTTGTCCTTGGACCTAGCAGCATCATGAGCTCCCTCGTCGGCGCCCGTTCCTCCGTCGGCGTCTACCCCACCACCCGTTTGCTCTGGTGGTGGTGGGATCGACGCGGACGGACCAGCCACTTCCGAAGCCTTCTTCTTCGGTGGCATGTCGATGAAGATGACGAAGATCTAGCCCGCGTGAACGCCGGATCAGGTTAACGCAACCTCGATGCCCCCTACCTGGCGCGCCAAAGATGTCGTGGGAACGAACACCTATGGGGCAGGGCCCCTTTTCGGTCCGGCAGGGAGCGGAGGTCGCACGAAGAGCGGATCGAGGCGAAGCACGCGAGCGGTTTTACCCAGCTTCGGAGCTCTCCGGAGAGATAAAACTCCTACTACTGCTTTGTGATTGTATTCTGTTCTTGCTTGAAAGCGTGAGTGTTCTCTAGTTTCGAATGCCTCCCCTCCCCCCTACGTTGCGCATGGGCCTCCTTTTATACGCTAAAGGGGTCACCGACAGGTGGCAACGTAGGCGAGGGCAAAAACGTAAAAGATGTGGTTGGTACAACTACTCGTACAGTGCACCCTACCTAACTCTGATGGCAGGGGACAAGGGCATTAAATGCCCGTCCGCGTCGCCCAAACAGTGCAGAAAAGCGACCGTTAGGGGCGCCACCGTTCGCCATGATGGCTATCTCCTCATCTCCGCTTGCCACCTCACCCCGTTGGCTGCACAGCTTCTCGCCACGCGCGCCTGGAACGGTCCCAGGGCGACACGTTGGTGGATGCGCTGGAGCGTGGGTGCAAGGTGGTAGCCTGCCGCGGCAAGCGTCTTGCCGCGGTCGTCGTCTTGTCGCGTCCGGAAGCTTGTCGCTTGCCGGGCTTTGTGATGCTTTCCCGGCAAGCTCCTCTTGCCGGGGGTCCAGGAGCTTGTCGCTCACCGGGCCTTGCCGGGACGTGCAGCACGTCGCGGCAAGTTCCTTGAAATGCCTCAGTTGGCCTTCCCGGCAAGATCCTCTTGCCGGGGCCTTGTTCTTCTTGACTCAAACACTTTGTTCTTGAATGGCTCCAAAGGAACCACGGAGGGCTTTGGCGGTTACCCGGCAAGCCTTGCTGCGGGGTGCTGCGACTGCCCGTGCACAAGTTCGGGATACTAGGGTACCCCTACTCTAGTACACCGACATATGCCTTTTGGTTTATGTAATGCACCTGCTACCTTTCAAAGATGCATGATGGCTATATTTTCTGATTTTTGTGAAAAGATTTGTGAGGTATTCATGGATGACTTCTCCGTCTATGGATCCTCTTTTGATGATTGTTTGAGCAACCTTGATCGAGTTTTGCAGAGATGCGAAGACACTAGTCTCATCCTGAATTGGGAAAAGTGTCACTTTATGGTTAATGAAGGCATTGTCTTGGGGCACAAGATCTCCCAGAGAGGTATTTAAGTTGATAAAGCCAAAATTGATGCTATTGAAAAGATGCCATGTCCCAAGGACATAAAAGGTATAAGAAGTTTCCTTGGTCATGCCGGTTTTTATAGGAGGTTCATTAAGGACTTTTCTAAAATCTCTAGGCCTGTGACTAATTTATTACAAAAAGATATTCCTTTTGTCTTTGATGATGATTGTGTAGAAGCTTTTGAAACACTCAAGAAAGCTTTGATCACTGCACCTATTGTTCAGCCACCTGATTGGAATTTACCTTTTGAAATTATGTGCGATGCTAGTGATTATGCTGTAGGGGCTGTTTTAGGGCAAAGAGTCGATAAGAAATTGAATGCTATCCAGTATGCTAGTAAGACTCTTGATATTGCCCAGAGAAATTATGCTACTACTGAAAAAGAGTTCTTAGCAGTTGTGTTTGCATGTGATAAGTTTAGACCATATATTGTTGATTCCAAAGTTACTATTCACACTGATCATGCTGCTATTAAATATCTTATGGAAAAGAAAGATGCTAAGCCTAGACTCATTAGATGGGTTCTCTTGCTCCAAGAAATTGACTTGCGTATTATTGATAGAAAGGGATCTGAGAACCCCGTTGCAGACAACTTGTCTAGGTTAGAGAATGTTCTTGATGACCCACTGCCTATTAATGATAGTTTTCCTAATGAACAATTAGCGGTCGTCAATGCTTCTCGTACTGCTCCTTGGTATGCGGATTATGCTAATTACATAGTTGCTAAATATATACCGCCTAGTTTCACATACCAGCAAAAGAAAAAGTTCTTTTATGATTTAAGACATTACTTTTGGGATGATCCACACCTTTATAAAGGAGTAGATGGTATTATTAGACGTTGTGTGCCTGAGCATGAACAGGAACAAATCCTACGCAAGTGTCGCTCTGAATCCTATGGAGGACACCACGCTGGAGATAGAAATGCACACAAGGTGCTACAATCTGGTTTTTATTGGCCTACTCTTTTCAAAGATGCTCGTAAGTTTGTCTTATCTTGTGATGAATGTCAAAGAATAGGTAACATCAGTAGACGTCAAGAAATGCCTATGAATTATTCTCTTGTTATTGAACCGTTTGATGTTTGGGGCTTTGATTATATGGGACCTTTTCCTGCCTCCAATGGTTATACACATATTTTAGTTGATGTTGATTATGTTACTAAGTGGGTAGAAGCTATTCCAACTAGTAGTGCTGATCATAACACTTCTATTAAAATGCTTAAAGAAGTTATTCTTCCGAGGTTTGGAGTCCCTAGATATCTTATGACTGATGGTGGTTCACACTTTATTCATGGTGTTTTCCGTAAGATGCTCGCTAAGTATGATGTCAATCATAGAATCGCATCTCCTTATCACCCGCAGTCTAGTGGTCAAGTAGAGTTGAGCAATAGAGAGCTCAAATTAATTTTGCAAAAGACTGTGAATAGATCTAGAAAGAATTGGTCCAAAAAACTTGATGATGCATTATGGGCCTATAGAACTGCATACAAAAATCCTATGGGTATGTCTCCATATATGATGGTTTATGGAAAAGCATGTCATTTACCTCTTGAACTTGAACATAAAGCATATTGGGCTACTAAAGAGCTCACTTATGACTTCAAACTTGCCGGTGCGAAGAGGTTGTTTGATATTAGCTCACTTGGTGAATGGAGAACCCAAGCATATGAGAATGCCAAGCTTTTCAAAGAAAAAGTCAAACGCTGGCATGATAAGAGGATACAGAAGCGTGAGTTTAACGTAGGAGATTATGTGTTATTGTTCAACTCTCGTTTAAGATTTTTTGCAGGAAAACTTCTCTCAAAATGGGAAGGTCCCTATGTTATCGAGGAGGTCTATCGTTCTGGTGCTATAAAAATCAACAACTTCGAAGGCACAAATCCTAGGGTGGTAAACGGTCAAAGAATTAAACATTATATTTCAGGTAATCCTATCAATGTTGAAACTAATATTATTGAAACCATAACCCCTGAGGAATACATAAGAGACACCTTTCAGAACGTCCCAGACTCCAAAAAGGCATAGGTACGTGGTACGGTAAGTAAACCGACTCCAAAACAACTCTAATGGCAATTTTCATCAGTTTTGGATTATTTAAAGATTTTAGGAAGAAAGAAGTAGTCCGAAAGGGACACGAGGCTCCCACGAGAGAGGAGGGCGCGCCCCCTGTCTCGTGGGCACCTCGTGTGCCTCCCGGACTCCGTTTTCTAGTATGTTATGTATTTTGGTCGGTAAAAATTCATTTTATATACTCCTGAAGGTTTTGACCACCGTATCACGCAAATATCCTCTGTTTTTGTTTCGAGCTGTTTCCGTTGCAGATTTAAAGCACCATGACTTCTCCCTCCTCCAACAACGAAGACAAGGATGCTTGGCTATTGAAGATAGAGTTGAAAAGAGAGGAACCAGAAGAGATCAACAAGGATGAAGGGATCAAGAAGGACATGGAGGCTCAAGCTCCGGTGGTAAAAGAAGAAGACATCCCTCAACCTTTACCTAACCTTTTCACTCCAACAGAGATTGAAGCTTTCAAGATGATTGAGTTAGCCCGCATACAGAACAAGTACCTCACAGAGGAGAATATTTTGTTGAAAGATCATATTGCTGGGCTCAAGGGCATTATCCGCAAGTTGTAGGAGCTTTTACGCTCGATGTGCGATTATCCACCGTCATCATCACCACCTACATCACCTCCGAAGAAGTAATCACATGGGTATGGGCACTCCCCTTGGCAACTGCCAAGCTTGGGGGAGGTGCCCTGGTATCGTATCACCATCACACTCCTATCTTTACCGCTTTATTTAGTTCGATCCTTTTAGTAGTATCTTGATCTATTAGTAGTTGAAGTTTTTGATATCAAGTAGTTTTGAGTTTTTTATTGTGATCTCTTTATGTAATCGAGTCCGTGTGCTATCTATAATAAAGATTAGTGTTGAGTCAAGGGCTTTGCTATGTTGCTATGATCTTGAGAAAGTAGAAAGAACAAAAGAGTTCATATTGATCTTATGGATAGTGATAACTTCTCACATAGAAAGTATGAGGCATAAAAATTGTTGAGAGTTGATGAATGTAGCCTTGGTCATCGTTGCAATTAATAGGAAGTGATAAGGAAAGAGGGGTTCACATATAAATATATTACCTTGGACATCTTTTATTATTGTGAAGCACTCATTAAGTATGACATGCTAAACGAGTTGACGTTGGACAAGGAAGACAATGTAATGGTTTATGTTTTCCAACATCTCAGTTAAAGTATATTGTCATTGACCTTCCAAACATGTTGAGCTTGCCTTTCCCCCTCATTCTAGCCAAATTTCTTGCACCAAGTAGAGATACTGCTTGTGCTTCCAAATATCCTTAAACCCAGTTTTGCCATGAGAGTCCACCATACCTACCTATGGATTGCGTAAGATCCTTCAAGTAAGTTGTCATCGGTGCAAGCAATAAAAATTGCCCTCTAAATATGTATGACTTATTAGTGCGGAGAAAATAAGCTTTGTACGAACTTGTTATGGAAGTAATAAAAGCGACAGACTGCATAATAAAGGTCCACATACAAGGGGAAATATAAAGTGACATTCTTTTGCATTAAGATTTCGTGCATCAACCCTAAACGCGCATGACAACCTCTGCTTCCCTCTGCGAAGGGCCTATCTTTTACTTTATGTTTTTACTTTATGCTTGAGTAAAGGTGATCCTCACCTTTCCTTTTTTCATTTTATCCTTTGGCAAGCTCCTCGTGTTTGAAAGATCATGATACATATATCCAATTGGATGTAAGTTGGCATAGGCTATTATTGTTGACATCACCTAAAGGTGTATACGTTGGGAGGCAATGCAATAAGCCCCTATCTTTCTCAGTGTCCGGCTGAAACTCTATAACCACAAGTATTGCGTGAGTGTTAACAATTATGGGAGACTACGAGATAGTTGAGTATGTGAGCCTATTGAAAAGCTCTATTATTGACTCTTTCTGATGTTACGATAAATTGCAATTGCTTCAATGACTGAGATTATAGTTTGTTGGTTCCCAATGAAGTTTTTGAACCATACTTGACATTGTGAATTGTTTCTTACTTGAACATAGAAAATCATATGACAAAATCTATATATGTTGCTGTTATTAGAATGATCATGATGCCCTCATGTCCGTATTTTATTTTTATCGACACCTCTATCTCTAAACATGTGGACATATTTTTCGATTTCAGCTTCCGCTTGAGGACAAGCGAGGTCTAAGCTTGGGGGAGTTGATACGTCCATTTTGCATCATGCTTTTATATCAATATTTATTGCATTATGGGCTGTTATTACACATTATATCTCAATACTTATGGCTATTCTCTCTTATTTTACAAGGTTTACCATGAAGAGGGGGGATGCCGGCAGCTAGAATTCTGGCTGGAAAAGGAGCAAACTTTGGAGACCTATTCTGCACAACTCCAAAAGACCTGAGACTCCATGAAACAACTTTTTGGATTTAATAAGAATTTATGGGCAAAATAAATAGGCCAGGGGCCCCACACCCTGTCCAGGAGACAGAGGGGCACCCCCCCCCCCCAGGGTGCGGCCCCCTATCTCCTGGGTCCCCTGGTGGGCCTCCGGCGTCCATCTTCTGCTATATGAAGGGTTTTGTCCTGGAAAAAAATCGTGGGCAAGCTTACAGGGCGAAACTCCGCCGCCACGAGGCGGAACCTTGGCGGAATCAATCTAGGGCTCTGGCGGAGCTGTTCTGCCGGGGGCACTTCCCTCCGGGAGGGGGAAATCATCACCAACGATCCTCTCATCGGGAGGGGTTCAATCTCCATCAACATCTTCACCAGCACCATCTCCTCTCAAAACCCTAGTTCATCTCTTGTATCCAATCTTGTATCAAAACCACAAATTGGTACTTGTGCGTTGCTAGTAGTGTTGATTACTCCTTGTACTTGATGCTATTTGGTTTACTTGGTGGAAGATCATATGTTTAGATAATTTATGCATATTATTACCCCTCTGATTATGAACATGAATATGCTTTGTGAGTAGTTACGTTTGTTCCTGAGGACATGGGTGAAGTCTTGCTATTAGTAGTCATGTGAATTTGGTATTCGTTGGATATTTTGATGAGATGTATGTTGTCTTTCTTCTAGTAGTGTTATGTGAACGTCGACTATATGACACTTCACCATTATTTGGGCCTAGAGGAAGGCATGGGGAAGTAATAAGTAGATGATGGGTTGCTAGAGTGACAGAAGCTTAAACCCTAGTTTATGCGTTGCTTCGTTAGGGGTTGATATGGATCCATATGCTTAATGATGTGGTTAGGTTTACCTTAATACCTTCTTTTGTAGTTGCGGATGCTTGCAATAGGGGTTAATCATAAGTGGGATGCTTGTCCATGTTAGGGCAGTACCCAAGTGCCGGTCCACCCACATATCAAATTATCAAAGTACCGAACGCGAATCTTATGAACGTGATGAAAACTAGCTTGACGATAATTGCCAATGTGTCCTCGAGAGCTCCTTCTTCATTATTAGAATTTGTCCAGGCTTATCCTTTGCTACATAAAGGATTGGGCCACCTTGCTGCACTTTATTTACTTTATTTACTTTTGCTTGTTACTATTTATATTATCACAAGACTATCTATCACCTACTATTTCAGTGCTTGCAGAGAAAACCTTACTGAAAACCGCTTATCATTTCCTTCTGCTCCTCGTTGGGTTCGACACTCTTACTTATCGAAAGGACTACGATAGATCCCCTATACTTGTGGGTCATCACACACAGACTTGCTGATCTAAAGACAGCAGCACATGTGTCAGGCAAGCAATGCACTCAACTCATACAAACACACACAGCAATGCTAGTAGTAGTAGTAGTAGTATGCAACACCCAAGGTGAGGAGCTATCTTCTTGTCAGTATTGATGTTCACAAAGCAGAAGAAACATTGATGTTTGCAACTCAATGATGATGTTCATAGCAAAACATTATCTACACGGAAGAGACAAAATGAATCCAACTGAACTGAACTGAAATTCAGTGTGTAAAGGAGCAAGCAGAGCAGGAAATGCAGAGTGATCCGAGGACCTCCAATCTCTTGTAACTACATGAGCATATAAATTACTACTCCTATTATATAAAGTCTGCAAGAAGAAAGATACGTAGTATCAGTAGAGACGCAACAAGCCATGCTATTAATTGAAAGAAGCTGCCCAGCCAGAACAGTTACTAACAAAGCCACCAATGAAGAATGAAACTGGTAATGAAATACAGCAAATACAAACAGATGCGCTTTTACTGCTACCGCAGCTTCTGGACGGCCATTGACAAACAGTCAAAGCCGCAGCAATACATCGAGCTCAATCGCTAGTGGCAGCCAGGTGAGATGGCGCACGGGCGGGCAGGGCGAGTAGGGAACCTTGGCATGGTTCCACGTGTTGCCGACGGTGAAGCCGATGTGGACGAGGAACAGGTCGTTGCAGGATGCATGTCAGGCTTGGTCTTGGCGATGAGCTCGCCGTACCAGGCCGGGTCGAAGAAGCCGCCGGGCGTGAGCACCAGCGGCTTCTCCGGGCTGCCCCGGTACACGCTGTCCACCGTCGTCTTCAGGGCGATCGCGTCCTTGACATACTGGGCTGCCCCGACCTTGGTCCCGATGCCGGAGCCGCTGAGCTCATTCCCTGCCAGGAGAGCAACACATTTCAATCGAGATGAAACCCATCGTCTAACTGAAGCTCAGTGTGCAGTTTCTCGTTTCAGTTAACAATGGAAATGGGGGAGTGCACCTACCGAGCTCCCAGCCATGGATTTTGTAGCCCTTGCCGACGTTGTACCGGATGAACGACGCCGCGTTCTTGGTGTCCCAGTTGCCTAGCGCCGCCCTGCAGTGGCACCCGGCTGTTGAGCGCGTTGAGCCCGAACACGATCTTCGCCCTGCAGGTTCAGAGTGGAACGGGCCGTGTGATCTTCTGTTCTTCAGAACTGGAATCATGGAGGAAACGAGGGAAGATTCAGGGGGGAAGTAACCAGATTTCTCAAAGAAGGCGTTGAGCTCGTCCCAGCGGCGCATGGGCAGGCAGCCCATCTCTGACTTGCTCCTTGTGAACGGCGTGCATGGACCCCGCCGGGTCGCCGCTGGACGGGGAAGGGGCGGAGGCGTCGGTGAGGAGCCGCCTCCGGGGAGGGCACGAGAGAAGGGCATGGGCACGCCGGTGCGCCTGTTGGCGTCGTCGCCGTCGCTCGGTACCGGCGCCTGCTGCGGGAAGGAGGCGGAGATGGAGGAGACTACGGAGCGGCGGGGGCAAACGAAGACTGTGGAGCAGCCGCCGCGGAAATGCCCCCACGGCGGGGTGGTGGGTTGGTGCAGGGGAGGAGAAGGCGGCCATGGTGGACACTACGGGGTGCGGGGGCGGCGGGGTTGTGTCGATTGGATCTGGGGGATCGAGGCAGGGGGCAGAGGGCGGAGGGTAGGGAGAGATGGTGAGGGAAGGGAGGGACGAGGTGGGCGGTGGGTGAGAAGGACAGCGAGTTCGGTGGTGGGTGGGAGGAAGGGTTGCCACGGGGGGAGAGGACTGGATCTCCGTCGTCCTTGGTTGAGGGTGAGAGGGAGGACTGGATCTGGAGGGGGGCGGCGGCAAGGAGATGGGGGGATCTGAGCTAGGGTTTGGGCTGCGGGTGGGTATCTCTTTTTCAAAAAAAATTCTTTTTTCTGTAGATAGATGGATAGATGGATGGATGGACGTGGGAATGGTTCTGGTTGGTTCAGAAAAACAGTGATTTAAAAGAGTTTCCAATTACTAAAACTAGAGGGATTTTGTGAAGTAGCTATCAAAAATATTTTGCAAAAGGGTACCACACAAATTTTCAATAGAGTTAGACCACATTTTATTGATAAGGACCAATTTTTACGCATTTATGATCTTTCTAGCTATTTTTAATCATTTTCCGAGTGGCAAAAATGGGTTTTTTGTGAAGAACCTATCAAATATTTCTTGCAAAATTGGACCAAATCAATTTTCTAAAATACTAGGCCATATTTACTACACAATTGACCAAATGGTTAGGTGTCAAAAGCTTTGATCCACCTCTCGTGAGAAAGACAAATTTCTGCCGATTCAGTTGGAAGCGGGTCAAATTTGAACTGCAGCTCCCTCATAGTTTGCTCTTTATTTTTCCGAAAAATCGTTTTTTAAGAACAAAAGTATCTATTTAATCAGAGAAACACCAAAAGTTTTTCAAGATTCAACCACTAGCTAGGAACGGCCATTCCCGCCGTTTTGACCGCATTTTGAAACGGGCATAAAAAATTAAAAAAAATCAAAAAATTGGAAAACCTTCGCATTGTGTCATTATATGTGACCAAGTTACGAGGAAAAATAATAAACTTGTAATACGGCAATTTTTTAAAAAAAAATCTTAGAAATGAGTTATCATGTGCGAAGATTCATGGCTTTCAATCCAAATGATCAATCTTATGGCCACATTCATGGCATAGTTTGTTCAAATGATCTCATATTGTGCACAAGGGTGCATTTTAGAATGGCAAACAATGTTGTCTAAGGAAGTTTTCATTTTATTTAGACGAAAAAACCATTTTTCATTTTTCGAGTGCCCAAAATGAGGTTTTTTGTGAAGAACCTACCAAATAATTGTTGCAAAATTGGACCAAATCATTTTTCTAAAATACTAGGCCGTATTTAATGCACAATTGACCAAATGGTTGGGTGTAAAAAGTTTTGATCCACCTCTCGTGAAAAAGACAAATTCCCGCCGATTCAGCAGGAAGCGGGTCAAATTTGAACTGTAGCTGCCTTTTAGTTTTCTCTTTATTTTTTTCAACAATCATTTCTAGGTACATAAGTATCTATTTAATTAGAGAAACACCAAAAAATTCCAAGATTCAACGACTAGCTAGGAATGGTCATTCCCGCCGTTTTGACCGCATTTTGAAACGGGCATAAAAAATAAAATAAAAATTGGAAAACCTTTGCATTGTGTCATTATATGTGACCAAGTTTCCAGGAAAAATAATAAACTTGTAATACAGAAATTATTTTAAAAAAGTGTTCTAAAAAATGAGTTATCATGCGTGAAGATTCATGGCTTTCAAGCCAAATGATCAATCTTATGGCCACATTCATGGCATAGTTTGTTCAAATGATCTCATATTGTGCACAAGGATGCATGTTGGAATTCCAAACAATGTTTCCAAGGGGAGTTTTCATTTTCTTTTCACACAAAATTCATTTTCCATTTTCCGAATGCCTGAAATGAGTTTTTTTTGTGAAGGACCTACCATATATTTGTTGCAAAATTGGACCAAATCAATTTTCTAAAATACTAGGCCATATTTAATGCACAATTGACAAAATGGTTGGTTGTCAAAAGTTTTGATCCACCTCTGGTGAAAAAGACAAATTCCCGCCGATTCAGTAGGAAGCGGGTCAAATTTGAACTGCAGCTGCCTCATAGTTTAATCTTTAATTTTTCGAAAAACATTTATAGGTAGATAAGTATCTATTTAATTAGAGAAACATCAAAAGTTTTCCAAGATTCAACCACTAGATAGGAACGGTCAAGCCCGCCGTTTTGACCGCATTTTGAAACAGGCATTAAAAATTCAAAAAGAAATCAAAAAATTAGAAAACCTTCGCATTGTGTCATTATATGTGACCGAGTTTTTAGGAAAAATAATAAACTTGTAATACGGAAATTATTTTAAAAAAGTGTTCTAAAAAATGAGCTATCATGCGTGAAAATTCATGGTTTTCAAGCCAAATGATCAATCTTATGGCCACATTCATGACATAGTTTGTTCAAATGATCTCATATTGTGCATAAGGGTGCATCTTGGAATTCCAAACAATGTTTCCTAAGAGAGTTTTCATTTTCTTTGCACGGAAAATTCATTTTCCATTTTCCGAGTGCCTGAAATGAGTTTTTTTGTGAAGGACCTACCATATATTTGTTGCAAAATTGGACCAAATCAATTTTCTAAAATACTAGGCCATATTTAATGCATAATCGACAAAATGGTTGGGTGTCAAAAGTTTTTATCCACCTCTGGTGAAAAAGACAAATTCCCGCTGATTCAGTAGGAAGCGGGTCAAATTTGAACTGCAGCTGCCTAATAGTTTGCTATTTTTTTTCCAAAAATCATTTCTAGTTACATAAGTACCTATTTAATCATAAATACATGGTTTGGTGGCGATACGTCGAGGTTTGGACGGTGGTCGAGGGCCCCAACTCTAGAGCGCGTAAACTCGCATGCCCGCCGCGTGGTCACCGCGTGACCGTGGTGTTGTCATGTGTTCTGGGCGGCCTAGGCATGTCTAGTGGGTTGGGCACTCCCTAGGTAGGTGCTAGGAAGAAAATCACAACATAAGATTCTCGTGAGGAGACCGATCGATGCTCAAACATGAATAAGCAGCCAAGTGTTTGATTAGCGGTATGGGAAATGCACATGGCTAATGTACGTGAGTTTGGGCTGAGGATGATTAGTTACTAAGAAGACCGTCTTCACAAATTTTCAGCTCAAAAGGAGGAGCCTAGGTGGTAATTTCTTTGCAAAGTACCACACTAGACATAAATACGAATGTTGAAGCTGGGCTCAAAATAATGAATGGATTGAGATGACGTTTGGTAGAGGATGGTTATTTGGGCATAGGAAAGCACTGTGGAAAATGGATACCATTTGGACATGTCAAAGTGGTACTTCCTTCACAAAGTGTTTTTTTGAACAGAATAGGAAAACGAATATTTTTGAATTATTTTTGAACTAGGCAAGGAAGATTTTTACATATTTGACGAAGATATGTCCAAAGAATTTATGAGATTTTTTGGGAAATTTTGAGAATGACAGAAATATAGGTTGCTTCACAACCTAGGGCAAAAACTGCCACATGGACATGACACATAGGCAAAACTGATGAGGTGGCGCCTAGTCATAGCAACCCACCACAATTTACAAGGTTATGACCATCTATATTGGTCATGATCAGCTAGAAATAAGGCAGCGGACCAGTGCTATCTACTTTATGACCACTTCGTGTAAGGAAATTACAACCTTTCTGACCAAAATGGTCGTTATAGTTTAGGGTTTGGAGCCCCCCGAACAGCTTTTGACGAATTGGTATGAAATGGTCATAGATCACCAATTCTTCCAGGGTCACTGACAGAAGGTCACTAGTTGACATATTTCTTGTAGTGCTTGTGCTTTAAATTTCAGAAAATAGGTGTTTTCCTACTTCCTAGTCTTCATTGACCCATCCACTAAAGGCGACATTGTTTTTACTTTTGACAGAAGAAAGGTATTATTTTTTTTTTGAAAGGATGTCGAAATGGTGGAAACTTGATGCTGCGCGTCTCTTCTGCTCAGAACAAAAATTAAATCACACTCTTCTGTTCTTTTCCAACACGAGCAGAATCTGGCATTGGTTGTTTTCACTCACTGTGTATTTTTACTATTGTTTCGTCTTGTCAGTCAAAACTCCTTGCATGGAGATACTGATCTTTGTAGCAACACATGCAGGTTATCTGAAATCTGAACTCCCCACACCGCGCGGGTGTTGTTTTTTTCTTGGTTCTACAACACTGTTAACAAGCATCATGGTTGACTGAACCTCCAGACTGTCGTGATTGCTGTTTCAACTCCTTGCTGGCTTTCTGTAACAATTACCATGCTCTCAGTCTGAGTGTCACTAGGAAGGCGGCTAAAATGCTTAGCTTGATTAAATTTGCATTGAACTTAAAAGGAGAGATTCACCTCCTCATTGTTAGTCTTCTTCTCTCTACACTTGAAGATGTCGAGAAGGTAGTACCCTCTGAACTTTTGCTTTTTCATCATGCAAACCTGACAGATCATCCCTCGGTTGGCGACACGCTGCCCCTCAGCCTCCTCATTGGCGGCACATAACCCCACGGCAATTCTCGACCCCGAAGCATATGGCTCTACTGACAATATAATATCACCAACTGCAAAAAAATAGTGCCACCATCATAAACTGAAAGCAAACAGGGACCCCTCCCAGACTCACCAGAGCTTGAAGGAGTTAGGAAGTTGCTGAATCAATGACTTTGAATGGTCAGCTGAGACTTCCAGAAAATAGGTGCTCTCCTCGCTAGTCTTTATTGACCCATTCAACAAAGGCGACGTTGGTTGTGACAGAAGAAAAGTACTCCGTCCGTCCGGAATTACTTGTCGCAGAAATAGATAAAAACGAATGTGTCTATAACTGAAATACGTCTAGATACATTTATTCCTCCGACAAGTATTTCCGGGCGGAGGGAGTACCTGTTTTTTATTTAAAGATCAACATGGTGAAACTTGAACTGCATATTTCCACCATTGGAATCAATAGCCAAGTCACATTTTTTTCCTATGTTCTTCCCAACACTTGTACAATCAAGCAATGGTTGTCTCTGCTCACCGTGTTCTTTCAACTGTTCTTTCATCCTGCACAATCTCTGGGCGGTGCAACCGTTCATTGAAAATAAGGTACTAGCAAGATATATCAGCTTTGCCCAAAAAGTGTAAAAAGTCTGCAGAAATATCAACTAAATTTTATTCCAAGGATTTGTTTATTGAGATCAAGAGTATACAGGTGATTACAAACATAACCCTACATGATGATCTACTGCATTCTAATTGCAGTATACTTCATATAAGATCGATCGGTCTAGAACCAGATCAACTTAAATCAAGCACCTACATTTAGAACAGCAAGCAAGGAAGTCTAATACATGCCAATTCAGTACTATTGTGTGGTGTTCTTGTGCCGCACACACTCGCAAGCATATATGTAGTTGTAGTATGGTGGTATGAGAGACCTCCAGCACAAGACCTCAAATTTGCCCCGTGGCACAGTGCTCCATCTACTGAATAGAAGATCCACCAGTGTTATCCTCGGAACTTCGCCCTGTACAGCAGGCCCTTTTTGATAACTATGGTGGAGGAGAAAGAGCTTACGATCCCCAGAAACTCGCCGTGTTTCAGCAATGGTCATAAAGTAGCGAGGCTTATCCTCGTCAAAATATTCACCTGCCAACAATGCATTCTTCTGCATGTACTTCCTATTGTTTCTGAGAACCCTGCACCAGGATCGGGCACTGAGGTTTTCTCTCAGTAAGGCGGCAGTAACATTTGCAGCGAGGAAAGATCCGCACATCCTGAGGGCTAGCTCCATGGCTATGGATGTTAACCTTGGGTGCTCCTCCGGGTCCGTGCTTCCAAACACTAGCATCCTAAAGAAATACCAGTAAGCTTCTTTAGACAAACAACTTAGCTTGATGGCTTCCGTTGTTCCAAACCTAACCATCTTTTCTGATCGGCTAGTCACTATGATTTTGCTCCCACGTGTCATACATCTTTCAGCAGACTGCAGCAGCCGCTTCCATGCCGCTTTGTCCACGTCCCCTAAGAGTTCAATGACAACCAACGACCTTTCTTTACCCAAGGTAATATTTTGATGCTTAGTGACACAATGATCTCTAAAAGTAATTGCGGTTTCATCTTTAAGGTCATTTCTGCTGTAGAGCAAGATCAAGGAGAAGTGATTGCGCACACGCTCATCATCGCAAACATGTTCCACAAGAGTGCTCTTGCCAATAAGTCCAGGACCAACGATCGGAAGGACGCCCAAATTCTCACCCCCTAGAGGCTCAGCTTGTAGCAAGAAGCTGATGGCGTGTTCCCTCTCCATTTGACGGCCGAACATATATTTGTCCAAAAATAAATATGTGCCATAAGGTTGGCGGTGCATGCGAGGGTAGCTCATCAGAAATATAGCAAACTCCCTCATATCAGCAACCATGCTTTCTAGGACAAGAACAACATGTTTCAACTCCTTGCTGCTTTCTCTACCAATTACCATGCTCTCAGTCTGAGTGTTGCTAGAAAGGCGGCGAAAACGTTTAGCTGGATTAAATTTGGATTGAATGAACGAGGAAAGACTCACCTCCTCATCATTGGCTTTCTTCTCTCTGCACTTGAAGGTGTCGAGAAGGTAGTACCCTCTGAACATTTGCTTTGTTATCATGCTAACCTGACAGATCATCCCTCGGTTCGTGACACGCCGCCCCTCAGCCTCCTTGACGATGGCACGTAACCTCAGAAGAAGCTGTTGCAGCCTCTGCAAATCCTCTTCCGCTGTTCTCTGCTCATGGCACTTATCAACCACGAATGATATGGCTCTGCCTGCAAGATCACCAAGAACTGCAGAAATGAGCGCCTCCATTGTAACCTGCAAGCAAACAGGGTTCCCTCGCAGGCTCTCACAAGATAGAGATGGTGCACTGAACTTGGAGTTAGGCAGCTGCAGACTCGGTGACTTTGACCGGTCAGCTGAAAGCTTCAGAAAGTTCCAGAAAATAGGTGTTCTCATAGTCTAAATTGTGACCCATTCAACAAAGGCGACATATTGTTGTGACAGAAGAAAAGTACCTATTTTTTATTTAGAAGTCAGCATGATGGAAGCTTGACGCTACAAGGTGATTTAGAGGTCACAACTTTGTTCCATGCTTTCAAACACCTACAGAATCAAGTAGTGGTTGTTTCTCCAGTCTCTGAGCAATGCGGCCATTTGCTTAAAAGAAATGACCTTTTCAACTTCTCAAGTCATTGGAAACAAGGTATTAGCAAGATATATCAGCTTTGTCTGAAAAGAAAAACAGAGTCAGCAAAAATATCAACTGGATTTTATTCCAAGGCTTTGATTTTTAGATGAGGACACAATTGATTACAAGCATAATCAGTAATTAGTGAGCCCTACATGATGAGCTATTGGGTACCAAGTACAATATATTCCAACATAAGATCAACTCAAGAACCATACCAACTCAAATCAAGCACCAATACTGGACCAGAAGTCTTAGCACATGCCAATCTGGTAAGCCATTTTCTGTAAAGAAAAATATATTTTTCTATATCAAATGAGACTTAAAGAAATCTCAGGTGTTGGGGGAGCATGGATCCTGCTTGGCTCGGACTTCTAGACGATGTAGCGGCTTGGTCGAGGTATGCAAGGGGTTCGCTTCGCGGGAGTATTCTTCTGTGGAGACTTTCGTCAGTGTGAAACCAACGCACACTCGCATCGGCATGGCCGGTGTGGTTGGCGTCTCGTCTCGACTAGACGCCGAGGTTACGGCAGTCTACGGAGACAAATACTCCGCCTCACAAGGTCGTGAGAGGTAACGTCATAAAGGGGCGTGGTGGATATCTCTTCTTGGCTAGACGCCGTATTCGGTGGTCTGACACAACAAGGATCGCTCCACAAGGCCGAAGAAAAGTGGCATCATGGAGGGGCGTGGTTGATGTCCCGTCTCAGCTAGACACCGTATTCGGTGGTCTATTAAGACAAGGATCACGCCGCCTGTCCGGCAAGACCTGTATGCAACAAAGGGTGCACCTCGTCTCGGTTGGACGCCGTATTCGGTGGTCCGCCAAGACAAGGGCAAAACATTGTGGTGCTAAAGAAAGGATGGCATCATGAAGGGGCGTGGTTGATGCCTCGTCTCAGCTAGACGCCGTATTCAATGGTCTACTAAGACAAGGAGCACGCCGCCTGTACACCGAGACATGTACGCCATGAAGAGTGCACCTTGTCTCGGCTGGACGCCGTATTCGGTGTTCCGCCAAGACAAAGAAAACACAAGCG
Organism: Triticum timopheevii; assembly: GCA_963921465.1. Lineage (NCBI taxonomy): Eukaryota > Viridiplantae > Streptophyta > Magnoliopsida > Poales > Poaceae > Triticum > Triticum timopheevii. Next base: position 418,045,555 of record OY997262.1, read on the forward strand.
GAATTGTTGTAAGGGTCGATGAAGACATGTCATCGCGTAGCGCCATCTTCTTCGTATCGCATGCTCCGTGTTGCGGGCAGCACTAGGGCATGTGTCATCTTCATGGGCTCCGAGTTGCGGGCTCCGGGTTGATGAGGACATCGGTGATATCGTCCCGCGAGGTCCATGCCTCTGTCCACCGCGGCACCAGCTTGATGATGTTGATGATGGGCGTCATCTTGGCGAGCTCCGTGTCACCATCCTCCACGGAACCATCTTGACGAATTGGATATCCGCGGTGTCCCTAGCTCCACGACGCCGTCCTCCGCGGCTCCAGCTTGATGGCGAAGGTGACAGGCGTTGTCTTGACGAGCTCCACACCTCCGTTCTTCATGGCGCCGGCTTCATTGAAGGTCGGCGGCCTCGTCACCAAGGTCAGCCACATGCATATATATAAATAGAATTTCTAGTAGAACCAATCATGCATATATATATATATATATATATATATATATATATATATATATATATATATATCATCAATGTCTCACAAACCACCATATTAATTAATTCACACATACACACATGTATAGCTATATACAATTTCTCCTACATATGCATGTTGCCTTCGGATCCAGTGGCATTAGCCTAATTGGTGCCTTCGGAGCACGATGATAATTGGAAGTGGTTTTCATGGGGGCGGTAGCGGGTAATAGAATTCTCCCTTCAGATTTATGACCTGGTCGAGCAAAAATCCCGCTATTTTCTCTTGAAGTGCTTCTACGCGCTCTGTTTCTAGGAGCTTCTCCCGCACCTCTTTGAACTGTTAAGAAGGAGATCAATATGCATGTGTATTAGTTGTGTGACTAGATATCGATAATGGTGTAAAAATTGTGAATACTGTTCTGACAAGCGTACCCATTCCTGTCTTTGAGATCTGCTCCTTTCGGACGCCATCATGCGAATGTTCTCGCAAACGCAGAATGCACACAGATCAGTCCCCTGCGCCTGCTTCAGGTCCTTTACGAGAATGGAATTTGATTAGATAATAATTAATCAAGCATGATAATTAAAGAGATGGCAGCTAGCTAGCTAGCTAGTACTACTTAATTACTTACCTTGGGTCGAAACCATTTAAGCTTTTTTTTCCATTCGCCTTCCGTGACGCTGATGAACCTTGCCCAAGCCCTGCCCGCCGACAAAGAAAATGAATAAAGGGGTTATTAAATAGTTCATATCATGAAATGACGAACTAAATAGGCCGAGATATATAGTTAATAATGATTGAAATTACCTATTAACTATCCCAAACAAGATATTATAGTCAGTTTTTTCTGAGAGTAGTGAGTCCAGTACTTCAACTGTTCCGGCATCAACTTTAATGATACACAAGACCCAGTGAAATCTGCATGCACACACACGTTTGCATGTCTTAATTAAGCGGGCATATGTAAGCAAAAACATGTAGCTAGATAGTAGGCAAAAACAGAGAATTTGTAGTACAAGACAGTGTGACTCACTGGAAGTTGTAAGGAAGTAGTATATCTTCATTGTATTTGAGGTGCTTCAAGAACTCTAGCATGTTGTCCTCTACGTTCTTTTGCTGACGTGGATTTATTAGCCATGTGTATTCATTAACGGTGTTTGGGTCAATGAACCCAATGCCAAAGCGTCCACCTTTTCTCATTTCATACATCTTCATCCTGCATAACACCACAGAAAAGAATATAGTGAGGATAATTACAGGTAATGATTGATCAAAATGATCACTACAGCTAGCTTGAGACTTAAATTACAGAAAGAAATCACTTACAGACAATAGCAACTGACGATAGATTTGTCGAGTGCGTCTTGATTGTATAACTGAAACAGTTCAGTATACTCAACGGACACAGCTTTCTCATGGAAGTAATGCTCCTCCTTGACATTCACCATGAGGGACAATCGATCTGAAATCTTGGTAATGTTCATGTACCATTGATGCAATTCATACATTCTCGTTGGGAGGTTCTTGACCTTGTCTGGCGCGACCAAAGGTTGGCCCCGGACATATTTCCGTTTTATTTCATCCTCTCTAAGCAAAGGCATGGGCTCGATCTCGAGGAGTTGTCCAACAGTGATGTTGAGAACTTCAGCCTGCATTATATGCTCCTCCGTTATTACCACATTGCCCACCTCGGGAACATGCACTATTTGCCCACAATAATATTGGGCGCACGTACTGTCACATGTTGTTGGCACAACAAGCGAGGGGATCGATTGCGCTGCCTGTTCTCCCAGCTGGGAAATGGTTTTCCCGCATTTTTTGACAGCTGCTTCTTGTTTGCTCGATCCCGATGTAGACGTGCTCGCCTCCCTTTGTAGACGTGCTCGATTTAACTTTCTGATGTGGCGCTCATAGTCTGTGTCAACAGGCTTGGGAGCTGGTAGTTGAGCCATACGAATGAAGTGGTCAATCGTTTCCTCAGGCACTTTCTCCCTTGGCGGCGGTGGCGGTTTCGGTGCAAAATGGGCTTCCACCTCGGCCTTCGATATGGCTGTGATTTCCTCCTCGGACCTGTCATAAGACCTCTGCGGAAGAGGCATGAGGCTTGGACCATATTTATATCGCTTGCCTCCGCCTGTACTTCCTGTACTACCTCGACTCATACCGCTACGCACCATAGCTGCGGGGTGTCTCTTCTGCAATTGCTGAGGCGGCGGAGACGGCTGACAGGGCTTAGTTGGACGAGGAGGAGTGGCCTGAGGTTGTGCCGGACTTGGAGGAGGAGTGGACATCTGACGTTGTGGCGGACTTGGAGGAGGAGGAGTGGCCTGACACTTTGCCGGACTTGGAGGAGGAGGAGTGTCCTGACACTTTGCCGGACTTGGTGGACTTGCAGGAGCGGGAGTCTGCTGACTCGGTGGCGGACTTCGACGAGAAGTCGGCTGACGCGGTGTCGGTGGCCTTCGAAAGATGATGCAATCCTTTTTCCATAGGATGATACGATGTTTGGCCTCTCCGAGTAACCTCTCGCCGTCACCTCTACGAATGTCAAGCTGTAGCTCCGAATATGGTGGGTCCACCACCTCATCAACCATGATACGAGCATAGCCCGCTGGAATCGGGTTGCAATGGAAGGTTGCCTCGGGGGGATTTGTAAAAGCAAAGCCGTCCTCCACCTTCATGGATATGTTCTTCATTTTGACGTGTAGCTCGCAGTTAGTGTTCTCCGTGATGTCATCCACGGGGTATCTACCCAGCATTGCATCGTCCGGGACGGAACCCACGCTGCTTCTCGGCATGGATGGGCCGGTGCTATCCAATGCTGGATCATCCGCTAGCTGCTGCAGCTGCTGAGACCCCCTTTGCTGGGTAAGTGAGTCGATCTGCTCCTGCTGCCGCTGGAATTTGACTGCCAATTCTTCTTGACTTGCTTCTAGGCCTTGAAGGCGTTCATAGTCCTGCTTCCTCTGCTCCTCCTCCATCTTCCTCTTCTTCTCCTCCGCAATCTTCTTTCTCGCACGGGTTCTGTAGTCGGTGTTCCATTCTGAAAACCCCTCATACCACGGAATAGCGCCCTTGCCTCGTGTTCTTCCCGGGTGTTCAGGATTTCCCAGGGCACGCGTAAGCTCATCGTTCTCTCTGTTCGGCTGGAACACGCCCGATCGTGCCTCTTCTATTGCAACAAGTATCGCATCGTCGGCTCCCTTCAGACTTGCCCTCGTCGAAACATTGCCTGTCTCCGGGTCCAACTCCCCCCCATGCGCATAGAACCAAGTCCTGACCCTGGGGGGCCAGCTCTTAGTAACCGGAGTGACACCTGCATCCTCCATCTCTTTCTCAGACTTATCCCACTTAGGCATTGACACCGCATAGCCACCTGGCCCCAGCTTATGGAACTTATCCTTTTTTTCAGCATTCTTCTTGTTTATTCTCGACCGTTCCTTAGCTAATTCCGAATCCTTGAATTTCACGAAATCGTCCCAATGAGCACGTTGGTTCTCTAGTGTTCCCTTGAATACTGGAGTCTTCCTTCCTCCCTTGACGTACTTGTTCCATTCACGATTCTTGTGGTTCTTGAATGCAACCGCCATCTTCCTAAGAGCAGCGTCCTTGACTTTCTGCATATCTGCTTTTGTGAAATGATCTGGTAGGGTGAAATGTTCCATGAGAGTATCCCAAAGCAGATCTTTTTGATTCTTGTCGACAAAAGTAACATCTGGACGTGGCTTTGCTGGCTCTCTCCATTCTTGAAGTTTGATCGGGAGTTGGTCCTTCACAAGAACTCCGCACTGACGAACGAACTTGTCCGCAATCTTCTTAGGCGCTAATGGTTCGCCAGTAGTGCTGCATGCCTCGATATTGTACTTTACGCCCTGCTTCAACTTTTTGTTCGGGCCTCGTTTCGTCATTTTGCCTGAAGATTTGCTCGATCCGGATGGCTGAAAGAACAAAGATCGATTCGTTAATATATCTTCAAGTCATTTAAAACATGTGATGATCACCAGATGCCTGCTTATATAAATATAAATACCTCGCCGGTCTTTGTTGTTTCAGGATCAACATGTTCTTCGTCATCGTCATAATCGTAGTTCATGACTTCATCAATTTGGTCGTCGCGATCGAATATCATATCACCCTCTCCGGTGTTGTTTAGAAATTCGGAGCCGTCATAATCTTCTTCATTCTGATCATCATCTGGCCCGCGTATCATATCGAACATGGTCTGTTCTCCCTCTCTGTCGGTATTGTCTGCCATAGCTTTTATTTAACTAATCCAAAAGAAATATAAATCAATTTAGTATTCAAATTACATCGTCTCGAATAATAGATATAATCTCGAATACATTGTCTAGAATAATAGATATAATCTCGAATACATCATCTCGAATAATATATACTATTGAATAGTACATTGCTGGCTAGGTAGCTAATAAAGATCGAATACTACAGAAGAATCTAGGACACTCCCGGTTCCTGCGGCGCGGGCGGTGGACACCCAAAGAGAAGGAACCCTCACGGGATCATAGCTGAAGTGAGATCCCCGAAAAAAATTCCAGGTATTGGAGAACCTGCCGCCCTCTAACGCAACCATGTAGCGATGAACGTGCTCGTCCTCCTCCCTGACACGGCGACGTACCACCTCCGGCGGGGCCGGGTCCCTCCGCACCGAAACTGGCCCACGCGAACCCCACCAAACGAGATCAGGGTCGACGACAGGACCCGGGGCCGGGTTCCTCATCAAGCGGCGCGCCCCTCCAGGCAGCACCTCCCAGTGCCAGCCCGGCGGAGCCCAGTCCCGGACATGGGTCGGCTGGACGTCGTCGCGTATGGGTCGACGGCGAGGATGCAGGCCGGGCATCGTCGAGAACAAATACTAGCTATATGCCCGCAAAAAGTAACATTTTTTTAATGATTGGATTTTGATAACTAAAATTTCTAACATTTCTATAGAACACTAATTATGCTATCATTGCATATGTCAAAAATCTATATACTATTTCATACTAATTAAGCATCTAACACTAAAAACAGAAAACACAACTTCTATACATCCATTAAAAAACTGAAAAACAACATTATATAAAAAAATTCCATACTAATTAAACACTAATTATATCCATCTAACATGCATTCATACATAGATAATAGTGAAAAAATAATAATCTAAACTAATTAAAACATACAAAATACGTATATACTAATTAAACACTAAATAATCTAAACTAATTAAACATACAAAATACATATGTATGTGTGTGTGTGTGTGTTCATGCATGCTTCTGTGTGTGTGTCTATGGGCTCGGGGAGGGGCGGCGCCCATGGTGACCGCCGGGGGCGAGGGAGAGGGGTTAGAGGGGGAGAGTTCACAGCGGGCGACGGCGACGGCCGGAGCGGCGACGGCGGGGACGGCGCGACGGGGACGGGGACGGCGCGACGGGGACGGGCCCGGGGCGGCGACGGAGACGAGCGCGGCGACGGGGACGAAGGAGGCGACGGGGACGGGGGCGGCGACGGAGACGAGCAGCGACGGAGACGATCGAGGGCGGCGGCGACGGCGACGGAGACGGAAACAGAGGAACAAACAGAGAGGAAAACTGAAATTTTCGTAGCTGTTGTATATATAGGAGGCACCTTTAGTACCGGTTGGAGCCACCAACCGGTACTAAAGGCCTGTTTTGGCCAGGCCAAGAGGCGGGAAGCGACCCCCTTTAGTACCGGGTGGTGGCACAAACCGGTACTAAAGGCCCCCCCTTTAGTACCGGTTTGTGCCACGACCCGGTACTAAAGGGGGTGCGCTGGCGCAGGTGCGGTGCGGCAAGTTTAGTCCCACCTCGCCGAGCGAAGGGCAGCCGCACTGGTTTATAAACCCAGTCGCGGCTGCCCTTTCGAACTCCTCTATATAGCAGGCTTCTGGGCCTAACTAGGGCGCGCTGCCCTGTGAGCCTGCTGGCCCTTCTGGGCCTGCATTTGCACACCCTAGGTCTGGCAGGCCCACCGGGCAGCGCCCCAACATTTTTTTATAAATTTTTTTCTTTTTTGCATTATTTTTTTTTTGCTTTATTTTTTTTTGTGTTGTTTTTTTTGTGTATTTAGAGTTTCTTTGTGAATATTTTTGCTTTAGGTACAAAAAATTACAAACTTTCTGTTAGTGCCCGTAGTTTTCAAATTTGAATAGTTTAAATTTTGAATTATTTGAAATTAGTGTGAATCACTAGTTTGTCAATAACTTAACTTTGAAAAAAGTTTTTCCAGTGATTCTTTTTTTATGTTTAATATTAGTGTGTTTTATCATTATATTAAATTTAGTAATGCTTAGGTTATTTAAAAAATGAAATGCCTTTGTAACAGTTCAGTTTTCGTCGGAAACCCTGATACTTCGAAAGAGATTGTCCATTTTGTACACGAAGTGCATCCAGTTTTTGCCGTAACCCTCTCTACTTTCTTGCACATGCTATTTGTATGAAATTATGATACCATGCGAACTTTCAACCTTTTCTGAGTTTATTTGAAATGCTTTTCAATTTCAGGGTCATTTAGTTGGAAAAAAATCAGTAAATGCATGAAAAGAATTTGTTTGCACATAAAATTTCTTCGCATTTCAAATGCCAAAACACATAACTACCCTAACTATTATAGACATTCCCTCCTGGGTGTGAAACACAGAAGAAAGTGGTGATAGTGAAGCCGATCACATCCCAGATCTTTGGGTGTGAAACTTTTTCTTCGCGTGTGTCCCTTTGCGCCGTAACCATGGAAAATCTTCATCATTTAACGGGATGCTCGGGTCAATATTCACTATGAATGAAGAAATTTCATCAAACTTTTCATAATCTTCTGACTTGTCTGTCTTGTCATCCACTCCCACGATGTTTCTCTTCCCAGAAAGAACTATGTGCCGCTTTGGCTCATCGTACGATGCATTCGCTTCCTTATCTTTTCTATTTCTTGGCTTGGTAGACATGTCCTTCACATAGAAAACTTGTGCCACATCATTGGCTAGGACGAATGGTTCGTCTGCATACGCAAGATTGTTGAGATCCACTATTGTCATTCCGTACTGCGGGTCTTCCGTTACCCCGCCTCGTGTCATATTGACCCATTTGCACCGAAACAAAGGGACCTTTAAACCACGTCGATAGTCAAGTTCTCATATGTCCTGTATATAACCATAATATGTTTCCTTTCCCGTCTTGGTTTCTGCATCAAAGCAGACACCACTGTTTTGGTTGGTGCTCTTCTTATCTTGGGCGATCGTGTAAAATGTATTACCATTTATCTCGTACCCTTTGAAAGTCATTATATTCGAAGATGGTAACTGGGACAGCAAGTACAGGTCATCTTCAATAGAGGTGTCATGCATGGTACGTGTCTGCAACCAGCTGGCGAAACTCCTGGTTTGTTCACGTGTAATCCAGTCATCAGACCGCTCCGGGTGTTTGGAGTGTAGCAAATTCTTGTGTTCATCCATATACGGAGCCACCAAGGTGGAATTCTGTAGAACTATGTAGTGTGCTTCAGTGAGAGAATGTCCGTCCATACATATTATTTGTTTCCCTCCTAGCGTGCCTTTTCCATCCAGTCTACCCTTATGCCGCGATTCAGGAACACCAATCGGCTTAAGGTCAGGAATAAAGTCAATAAAAAACTCAATGACCTCCTCATTTTGATGGCCCTTGGAGATGCTTCCTTCTGGCCTAGCACGGTTATGAACATATTTCTTTAAGACTCCCATGAACCTCTCAAACGGGAACATATTGTGTAGAAATACAGGACCCAAAACGTTAATCTCTTCGCATAGGTGAAATAGGACGTGCGTCATGATGTTGAAGAAGGATGGTGGGAACACCAACTCGAAACTGACAAGCATTGCACCAAATAATTCTGTAACCTTGGTATGATTTCTGGATCGATTACCTTCTGAGGGATTGCATTGAAATGCACATAGCTTCACAATGGCTAATCGAACGTTTTCCGGTAGAAGCCCCCTCAATGCAACCGGAAGCAGTTGCGTCATAATCACGTGGCAGTCATGAGACTTTAGGTTCTGGAACTTTTTCTCTGCCATGTTTATTATTCCCTTTATATTCGACGAGAAGCCAGACGGTACCTTAATACTGAGCAGGCATTCAAAGAAGATTTTCTTCCCTTCTTTGGTAAGAGCGTAGCTTGCATGACCCTGATGTATGCCGTCTTCTCCGTGCATACGTTGCTGGTCCTCCCGTGCCTCAGGTGTATCTTTTGTCTTCCCATACACACCCAAAAAGCCAAGCAGGGTCACGCAAAGATTCTTCGTCACGTGCATCACGTCGATTGCGGAGCGGACCTCTAGGTCTTTCCAATAGGGCAGGTCCCAAAATATAGATTTCTTCTTCCACATGGGTGCGCGTCCGTCAGCGTCCTTCGGAACAGGTTGTCCGCCAGGACCCTTTCCACATATCACCTTCAAATCCTTGACCATATCATGTACATCAGCACCAGTATGGTGGCGAGGCTTCGTCCGGTGATCCGCCTCACCTTTGAAATGATTGCCTTTCTTTCTTACGGGATGCCTGCTCGGAAGAAATCGACGATGTCCCAGGTACACATTCTTCTTACAACTATTCAAATATATACTGTCGGTATCATCCAAACAGTGCGTGCATTCGCGGTATCCCTTGTTTGTCTGTCCTGAAAGGTTACTGAGAGCAGACCAATCATTGATGGTCACGAACAACAACGCCTTTAGGTCAAATTCTTCCCCCATGTGCTCATCCCACGCACGTACACCTGTTCCATTCCACAGTTGTAAGAATTCTTCAACTAATGGCCTTAGGTTCACATCAATGTTGTTGCCGGGTTGCTTAGGGCCTTGGATGAGCACTGGCATCATAATGAACTTCCGCTTCATGCACAACCAAGGAGGAAGGTTATACAAACATAGAGTCACAGGCCAGGTGCTATGGTTGCTGCTCTTCTCCCTAAAAGGATTAATGCCATCTGCGCTTAGACCAAACCATACGCTCCTTGCGTCATCTGCAAACTCCTTCCCGTACTTTCTTTCGATTTTTCTCCACTGCGACCCGTCAGCGGGTACTCTCAACTTTCCGTCTTTCTTACGGTCTTCTCTGTGCCATCGCATCGCCTTGGCATGCTCTTTGTTTTGGAACAAACGTTTCAACCGTGGTATTATAGGAGAATACCACATCACCTTGGCAGGAATCTTCTTCCTGGGGCGCTCGCCCTCGACATCACCAGGCTCATCGCGACTGATCTTATAGCGCAATGCACCACATATCGGGCAAGCGTTCAAATCCTCGTACTCACCGCGGTACAGGATGCAATCATTAGGGCATGCATGTATCTTCTGCACCTCTAACCCTAGAGGGCAGACAACCTTCTTTGCTTCGTACGTACTCTCGGGCAATTCGTTGTCCTTTGGAAGCATATCCTTTATCATTACCAGCAACTTTCCAAATCCCTTGTCAGATACACCATTCTCTGCCTTCCATTGCAGCAATTCCAGTGTGGTGCCCAGCTCTTTCTTGTCACCTACGCAATTCGGGTACAACAGTTTTTTGTGATCCTCTAACATGCGCTGCAACTTCTTCTCCAAATCACTTGCGCAGTTTCTCTTTGCATCGGCAATGGCCCGACCTAGATCATCAACGGGCTCATCTGATCCCTCTTCTTCATCTTCTTCCCGCATTGTCGGCTCAGCTTCTTCCCCCATTACCGGCTCAGCTTCTTCCCGCATTACCGGCTCAGCTTCTTCCCCCATTGTTGTATCATCATATTCAGGGAACCCATGGCCAGGATAGCTGTCGTCGTCCTCTTCTTCTTCATTGTCTTCCATCATAACCCCTCTTTCTCCGTGCTTGGTCCAAACATTATAGTGGGGCATGAAACCGGACTCAAACAGGTGGACGTGAATGGTTCTTGACGTAGAGTAATTGTGATCATTCTTACAGCCAGCACATGGACAAGGCATAAAACCATCCGCCCGCTTGTTTGCCTTAGCCGCAAGCAGAAAAGTATGCACGCCCTCAACGAACTGGGGAGAGCATCGGTCATCGTACATCCATTGCCGGCTCATCTTCAGTACACAACACCGAATAGACCAAATTAATACAAGTTCATACATAAAGTTCATACAACACTTAAATGCAACAAACAAATAACTCTCTAGCTAAAGCACTTAAATGCAACAACAAATGCGATCAAGATCGCAACTAAGGTAACAATTGATCCAACAGCATAATGATACCAAGCCTCACTATCGATGGCATATTTTCTAATCTTTCTAATCTTCAAGCGCATTTTCTCCATCTTGATCTTGTGATCATCGACGACATTGGCAACATGCAACTCCAATTCCATCTTCTCCCCCTCAATTCTTTTCAATTTTTCTTTCAGGTACTCGTTTTCTCTTTCAACTAAATTTAACCTCTCGACAATAGGGTCGGTTGGAATTTCCGGTTCACATACCTCCTAGATAAAAATATCTATGTCAACTTCATGGGCATAATTTGTCATAAACACGAAATGCAACAAATAGTTTTAAAAGAGAATATACCACATCCGAATCATAACAAGGACGAGGGCCGACGGGGACGGATATCAAAACCATGACACTATGTATAACAAACAACGTACGGGTAAGATAATTATTATACGAGTAACTATATATCCAAATCACACAAATATCAATTTTTTATATAAAATTTCATGAACAAGAGGCTCACCACAAGGTGGTGCCGGCGACGGGACGGTGCGGGCGATCGACGGTGGTTACGACGGAGATTTAGAAGGCACTAAGTAAACCATACCTACATATGCAAACTAAGTGTTATTTTTGACCTCAAATTGCATATAAATCAAATACTAGCACATATATATATTTCCTCCCAAATTACTAAACTCACAAATTAATAACTATATAAAGCATTGCAAGAGCTAATCTAGCAATGAGAGATGAAAGGACAAAGTTGCTAACCTTTGTGATCACTTGAATGGATGGGGGCCTTCAAATCTTGACAAATTTTGGGCAAAATGTGTGATGAGCTCGAGGGGAGAAGAGGAAGAACAGAGAGGAGAGGAGAGGGAAAAGGGGGAAGAACAGAGCGAGCTGGACGAAGGGTTTATATGCACGAGGACCTATAGTACCGGTTCGTGGCACGAACCGGTACTAAAGGTGCTGGAGGGGGCCCAGACTGACAACATTCTGCCACCACTCTCATTAGTACCGGTTCGTGGCACGAACCGGTGCTAACGGTTAGCCACGAACCGGTACTAATGAGAGCGGCCCGGCTAGCCGTTGGAACCGGCACTAATGTATACATTTGTGCCGGCTCTAGTACAAACCGGCACTAATGTGCTTCACGTTTGACCCTTTTTCTACTAGTGATAGTACCGTTGGGCGTGTCGCCCGTCATCTCCATTGTACCGTAGAGAGAGAAGAGAGTGTGCTAACGCTCCATCATCATCGCCGCCGGTATATCCATCGAGGGTGTGTGTACGAGGGCGCCACCGCGCTGCTCCTTGGCGCACGCGCCTTCACCATGGGCGTGTCCTCCACAGGCGCTTCTCCCTCATGGGCGTGTGTTGGACTTGCATGTTGTCGCTCCGCCGAGTGTGTTTGCTGCGTGAAGCCTTTGACCTTCACCCGCCTCGGGTGCACACGTCGTGCGTGCCCGTCACCTCCTACTGCTGCTCGGACCCTCTGCAAAGTAGCTAAGAACATAGAAAAAGAAAGATTATTGTGACTTTGGCACACGCCACTGCCATGGACGCGTTCTCCTGAGTGCACCGTCTTGGTCTCCTCAGGTACAAATGCCGCCCGCCGCGCCTGGTTGTGTTTGCTGCCTGACTTCTCTGGACGCCGTCGCCACCACGGGCGCGTCTCCTTCTCCCGTACGCAGCCCTCTTCTCCTCCTGTGCCTCCCTCCTCAACTGGCCTTCGGGTTCTTCTCAACGCCACCGTCAGAGGAGCATCGCCGTCTCTTCTTTGCGTGCGTGAGTCAACGCCACCGCCGCGTACACGTCTCCTTCCCGATGAAACCTGGTAAGAGAAAGACAATAAAAAGAAAGGGTGTGCACGCGCGCATGCTTGTTGCTTGTGCGTGCACTCCTGATGACTTCCTCGGTACAGTAACTCGAGTGCACCGCTATCACCTCGTCGGCGTAGTCGTCTCCATGATGCAGTCTGCTACTCCCAGAGGCGCGCGGGTTTCTTCCATCCGGCGTGTCGTGTCCGCCGCCGCGTCCCTTCTCTCCTCTGTTCCCTAGACGCCGCCGCGACGGGCGTGTCTTCACTTTGTGCCATGGGGTTCTTTTCTGCCTCCCTGGTCGAGCACTTCTGCCTTTATTTATAGGCGTGGAGAGATTAGGGTTGCCCAGCCAGACCGCTGTACACGTCAGTGAGATTTACTTTCCTTTTTCTCTCGTGCCGTACCATGCAAGATGTTCGCTTGCCTATTGGGTGCATCCAAATTTTTACTTTCCAAATACTCTATTTGATTCCATGCATAACCAGCCTCGTACAAGCTCAAAGGTATCTCTACTCCTAATGGAGTAGTTGGTGAATAGTCTTCACGGTTTATTTTCGCTGGTATTTTTCCGTCTCTCCTCCCATCACCCCCTCCCATCCTGGTCCGTCGGTTTATTTTTCTCTCCACTCTTTATTACAACCAGGACTTTTCTAACGTATAACAAATCATGGATCTAACTTCCTGAAATTATTCATATCAATCGATTTCTTTTATTGGTTCAATATGTCTTAGGAAACAAATAACAAATTTTTAAGAAACAGATAATAGATTTGAATCTAACTTTCCTAACTTATCTAAATCAATCGATTTCTCTCGTTAGTGAAATTTGTTTTAGGAAACAAATAACAGACATGTCACAAATTTTCCTCCCAATAAATAGTTTCTTAACATTTGCAAACTTTCCTAATCAGACACGTCACAAACGGACAGGTACTGATATCATGTTACCAAACAACAAAACCCTATTTGCATAGAAATCAGTTCAAAATTCTAACTTTCCTAAATTTTTACCTTTCCTTGATAACATCCAATATTTCCTATGTTTTCCACCTATTGAAGGAAATCACCACTCCATCGATATTAGCATTTTTTTGGAATGAGATCTCCGGGTTACGATTTTTTTTCGATTCTTTCCAATTGTGACCTCTCCTTCCGCTCCAGCTCATTCTCGCATAATCACCTCCACCACAGCCAGCTGACGCCACCCTAGACCTTTTGCCTCTCCACACCTTCTCCGCCGCCTCCTCCTCGTACTCCATTGACAATCCCTCCGCCACGTTTGTCCACAGCGGTGTCGAGAGCATGGTGCAACAGCATACCAGTGGTAGAGCAGCGCATAGCAGCAGGAAGAAGCACACAGCAGGCGAGGCGAGCAGCCGACGGTGGAGGGCAGAGATGCGGCCGGCATGGATGAGGGGGCAGCCGGTAGAAGATGGCCGCGACAGGAGGCGGCGCGAGGCAGGGGCGCGACAGCGGGGCGAGCGAAGGGATAGGCGGCAGCAGACGGGGCGAGCGCAGCCAGCGAGAGTGTGAGAGTGTGGCGCGCGGCCAGGGTGTGCGTCGCGCGGGGCATCGTGGTGCGGTGGCTGTGGCGAGCGTGATGGCAACGGCAGACGCGACGGACGCGGTGTGGCACGTGCATGGGCATGGAGAGCCAGAGAGGGAGTGGCTGTTGGGGAACGTAGTAATTTCAAAAAAATTCCTACGCACACGCAAGATCATGGTGATGGCATAGCAACAAGAGGGGAGAGTGTTGTCCACGTACCCTCGTAGACCGTAAGCGGAAGCGTTAGAACAACGCGGTTGATGTAGTCGTACGTCTTCACGATCCGACCGATCCAAGCACCGAACGTACGGCACCTCCGAGTTCAGCACACGTTCAGCTCGATGACGATCTCCGGCCTCCGATCCAGCAAAGCTCCAGAGATGAGTTCCGTCAGCACGACGGCGTGGTGACGATGATGATGTTCTACCGGCGCAGGGCTTCGCCTAAACTCCGCGACGATATGACCGAGGTGGAATATGGTGGAGGGGGGCACCGCACACGGCTAAGGAACGATCCGTAGATCAACTTGTGTGTCATGGGGTGCCCCCTGCCCCCGTATATAAAGGAGCAAGGGAGGAGGAGGCCAGCCCTAGGAGGAGGGCGCGCCAAGGGGAGTCCTACTCCCACCGGGAGTAGGATTCCTTCTTTCCTAGTCCAACTAGGAGAAGGGGGGAAAGAAGGGAAATGGAGAAGGAAGGGAGAGGGGGGGCGCGCCCCAAACCCTTTGTCCAATTCGGACTGGGCTTGGGAGGGGCGCGCCACCTCCTGGCTCCTTCCCACTAAGGCCCATTAAGGCCCAATACTCTTCCCCATATTCCCGTAACTCCCCGGTACTCCGAAAAATACCCGAATCACTCGGAACCTTTCCGAACTCCGAATATAGTCGTCCAATATATCGATCTTTACGTCTCGACCATTTTTAGACTCCTCGTCATGTCCCCGATCTCATCCGGGACTCCGAACTCCTTCGATACATCAAAACTCATAAACTCGTAATAAAACTGTCATCGAAACCTTAAGCGTGCGGACCCTACGGGTTCGAGAACTATGTAGACATGACCTAGAACTATTCTTGGTCAATAACCAATAGCGGGACCTGGATGCCCATATTGGCTCCCACATATTCTACGAAGATCTTTATCGGTCAAACCGCATAACAACATACGTTGTTCCCTTTGTCATCGGTATGTTACTTGCCCGAGATTCGATCGTCGGTATCCAATACCTAGTTCAATCTCGTTACCGGCAAGTCTCTTTACTCGTTACGTAATGCATCATCTCGTAACCAACTCATTGGTCACATTGCTTGCAAGGCTTATAGTGATGTGCATTACCGAGAGGGCCCAAAGATACCTCTCCGACAATCGGAGTGACAAAACCTAATCTCGAAAGTGTTCCTCCGGTAAATGGGAGTTGCATAATCACCCAGTTACGTTATGACGTTTGGTAGTACCCAAAGTGTTCCTCCGGTAAA
Source organism: Triticum timopheevii (assembly GCA_963921465.1). Lineage (NCBI taxonomy): Eukaryota > Viridiplantae > Streptophyta > Magnoliopsida > Poales > Poaceae > Triticum > Triticum timopheevii. Next base: position 418,061,067 of record OY997262.1, read on the forward strand.
CGGGAGTTGCATAATCTCATAGTTACAGGAACATGTATAAGTCATGAAGAAAGCAATTGCAATATACTAAACGATCAAGTGCTAGGCTAACGGAATGGGTCATGTCAATCACATTATTCTCCTAATGATGTGATCCCGTTAATCAAATGACAACTCTTTTGTCCATGGCTAGGAAACATAACCATCTTTGATAAATGAGCTAGTCAAGTAGAAGCATACTAGTGACACTATGTTTGTCTATGTATTCACACATGTATTATGTTTCCGGTTAATACAATTCTAGCATGAATAATAAACATTTATCATGATATAAGGAAATAAATAATAACTTTATTATTGCCTCTAGGGCATATTTCCTTCAGTCTCTCACTTGCACTAGAGTCAATAATCTAGTTCGCATCGCCATGTGATTTAACACCAATATTCACATCTGAATGCGATTAGTACCCATAGTTCACATCATCATGTGATCAACACCCAAAGGGTTTGCTAGAGTCAATAATCTAGTTCACATCGCTTATGTGATTAACACCCAAAGAGTACTAAGGTGTGATCATGTTTTGCTCGTGAGAGAAGCTTAGTCAACGGGTCTGTCACATTTAGAGCCGTATGTATTTTGCAAATATTCTATGTATATAATGCTCTGCACGGAGCTACTCTAGCTAATTGCTCCCACTTTCAATATGTATCCAGATTGAGACTTAGAGTCATCTGGATCGGTGTGAAAACTTGCACCAAGGTAACTTTTACGACGGGCTCTTTTATCACCTCCATAATCGAGAAACATCTCCTTAGTTCTCACTAAGGATATTCTTGACCGCTGTCCAGTGATCTACTATTAGATCAAAATTGTATTCCTTTGTCAAACTCAGAGCAAGGTATACAATAGGTCTGGTTCACAGCATAGCATACTTTATAGAACCTATGACTGAGGCATAGGGAATGACTTTTCATTCTTTCTATTTTCTGCCATGGTCGGGTCTTGAGTCTTACTCAACTTCACTCCTTTGCATCACAGACAAGAACTCCTTCTTTGACTGTTCCATTTTGAACTATTCAAAAAATTTATCAAGGTATGTACTCATTGAAAAATCTTATCAAGCGTCTTGATCTATCTATATAGATCTTGATGCTCAATGTGTAAGCAGCTTCACTGAGGTCTTGCTTTGAAAAACTCCTTTATGCTTTGCAGAATAATTCTACATTATTTCCGATCAATAATATGTCATTCACATATACTTGTCAGAAATGTTGTAGTGCTCCCACTCACTTTCTTGTAAATACAGGCTTCACCGTAAGTCTGTACAAAACTATATGCTTTGATCAACTTATCAAAGCGTATATTCCAACTTTGAGATGCTTGCACCAGTCCATAGACGGATCGCTGGAGCATGCACACTTTGTTAGCACCTTTAGGATTGACAAAACCTTCTAGTTGTATCATATACAACTCTTCTTTAATAAATCCATTAAGGAATGTAGTTTTGACATCCATTTGCCAAATTTCATAATCATGAAATGCAGCAATAGCTAACATGATTCGGACAGACTTAAGCATCGCTACGGGTGAGAATGTCTCATCGTAGTCAACCCCTTGAACTTGTTGAAAACCTTTCGCAACAAGTCGAGCTTTGTAGATAGTAACACTACTATCAGCATATGTCTTCCTCTTGAAGATCCATTTATACAATATGGCTTGCCGATCATCGGGCAACTCCACCAAAGTCCACACTCTGTTCTCATACATGGATCCCATCTCAGATTTCATGGCCTCAAGCCATTTCGCGGAATCTGGGCTCATCATCGCTTCCTCATAGTTCGTAGGTTTATCATGGTCTATTAACATGACTTTCAGAACAGGATTATCGTACCACTCTGGTGTGGATCTTACTCTGGAAGACCTACGAGGTTTGGTAGCAACTTGATCTGAAGTTTCATGATCATCATCATTAACTTCCTCACTAATTGGTGTAGGAATCACTGGAACTGATTTTTGTGACGAACTACTTTCCAATAAGGGAGAAGGTACAATTACCTCATCAAGTTCTACTTTCCTCCCACTCACTTCTTTCGAGAGAAACTTCTTCTCTAGAAAGGATCCATCTTAGCAACGAATAATTTGCCTCCGGATTTGTGATAGAAGGTGTACCCAATAGTTTCCTTTGGGTATTCTATGAAGACGCATTTCTCCGATTTGGGTTTGAACTTATCAGGATGAAACTTTTTCACATAAGCATCGCAGCCCCAAACTTTAAGAAACGATAACTTGGGTTTCTTGCTAAACCACGGTTCATATGGTGTCGTCTCAACGGATTTGGATGGTGCCCTTTTAACGTGAATGCAGCTGTCTCTAATGCATAACCCCAAAAAGACAATGGTAAATCAATAAGTGACATCATAGATCGCACCATATCTAATAAAGTGTGGTTACGACGTTCGGACACACCATAACGTTGTGGTGTTCCAGGTAGCGTGAGCTGTGAAATTATTCCACATTGTTTTAATTGAAGACCAAACTCGTAACTCAAATATTCGTCTCCGCGATCAGATCGCAAAAACTTTATTTTCTTGTTACGATGATTTTTCTACTTCACTCTGAAATTCTTTGAACCTTTCAACTATTTCAGACTTATGTTTCATCAAGTAGATATACCCATATCTGCTCAAATCATCTTGTGAAGGTCAGAAAATAACGATATTTGCCACGAGCATCAACACTCATTGGATCGCATACATTGGTATGTATTATTTTCAATAATTCAGCAGCTTGTTCCATTGTTCCAGAGAACGGAGTTTTAGTCATCTTACCCAAAAGGCACAGTTCGCAAGCATCAAATGATTCATAACCAAGTGATTCCGAAAATCCATCTTCATGGAGTTTCTTCATGCGCTTTACACCGATATGACCCAAACGGCAGTGCCACAAATAAGTTAGCACTATCATTATTAACTTTTCATCTTTTGGCATCAATATTATGAATATGTGTATCACTACGATCGAGATCCAACAAACTATGTTCATTGGGTGTATGTCCGTCGAAGGTCTTATTCATGTAAATAGAATAATAATTTATTCTCTAATTTTAAATGAATAACCGTATCGCAATAAACATGATCAAATCATATTCATGCTCAACGCAAACGCCAAATAACATTTATTTAGGTTTAACACTAATCCCGAAAGTATAGGGAGTGTCGATGATGATCATATCAATCTTGGAACTACTTCCAGCACTCATCGTCACTTCACTCTCAACTAGTCTCTGTTTATTCTGTAACTCCTATTTCGAGTTACTAATCTTAGCAACTGAACAAGTATCAAATACTCAGGGGCTACTATAAACACTAGTAAGGCACAAATCAATAACCTGTATATCAAATATACCCTTGTTCACTTTGCCATCCTTCTTATCCATCAAATATTCAGGGCATTTCCGCTTCAAGTGACCATTTCCTTTGCAGTGTAAGCACTCAGTTTCAGGCTTTGGTCCAGCTTTGGTCTTCTTCACGGGAGTGACAACTTGTTTGCCATTCTACTTGAAGTTTCCCTTTCTTTCCCTTTGCCCTTTTCTTGAAACTAGTGGTCTTGTCAATCATCAACACTTGATGCTCTTTCTTGATTTTTACCTTCGTTGATTTCAACATCACGAAGAGCTCAGGAATCGTTTTCGTCATCCCTTGCATACTATAGTTCATCTCGAAGTTCTAGTAACTTAGTGATGGTGACTAGAGAATTCTGTCAATCACTATCTTATCTGGAAGATTAACTCCCACTTGATTCAAGCGATTGAAGTATCCAGACAATCTGAGCACATGCTCACTAGTTGAGCGATTCTCCTCCATCTTTTAGCTATAGAACTTGTTGGAGACTTCATATCTCTCAACTCGGGTATTTGCTTGAAATATTAACTTCAATTCCTGGAACATCTCATATGGTCCATGATGTTCAAAACATCTTTGAAGTCCCAATTCTAAGCCATAAAGCATGGTGCACAAAACTATCAAGTAGTCATCATATTGAGCTAGCCAAACGTTCATAACGTCTGCATCTGCTCCTGCAATAGGTCTGTCACCTAGCGGTGCATTAATGACATAATTCTTCTGTGCAGCAATGAGGATAAACCTCAGATCGCGGATCCAATCCGCATCATTGCTACTAACATTTTTCAACACAATTTTCTCTAGGAACATATCAAAATAAACATATGAAAGCAACAACGCAAGCTATTGATTTTACAACATAATTTGCAAAATACTACCAAGACTAAGTTCATGATAAATTTAAGTTCAATTAATCATATTACTTAAGAACTCCCACTTAGACAGACATCTCTCTAGTCATCTAAGTGATCACGTGATCCAAATCAACTAAACCATGTCCGATCATCACGTGAGATGGAGTAGTTTCAATGGTGAACATCACTATGTTGATCATATCTACTATATGATTCACGTTCGACCTTTCGGTCTCCGTGTTCCGAGGCCATATCTGTATATGCTAGGCTCGTCAAGTATGACCTGAGTATTTCACGTGTGCAACTGTTTTGCACCCGTTGTATTTGAACGTAGAGCCTATCACACCCGATCATCACGTGGTGTCTCAGCATGAAGAACTTTCGCAACGGTGCATACTCAGGGAGAACACTTCTTGATTATTAGTGAGAGATCATCTTAAAATGCTACCGTCAATCAAAGCAAGATCAGATGCATCAAGGATAAACATCACATGCAATCAATATAAGTGATATGATATGGCCATCATCATCTTGTGCTTGTGATCTCCATCTTCGAAGCACCGTCATGATCACCATCGTCACCGGCGCGACACCTTGATCTCCATCGTAGCATCATTGTCGTTACGCCATCTATTGCTTCTACGACTATCGCTACCGCTTAGTGATAAAGTAAAACAATTACAGGGCGTTTGCATTTCATACAATAAAGCGACAACCATATGGCTCCTGCCAGTTGCCGATAACTTCGGTTATAAAACATGATCATCTCATACAATATAGCATCACGTCTTGACCATATCACATCACAACATGCCCTGCAAAAATAAGTTAGACGTCCTCTACTTTGTTGTTGCAAATTTTACGTGGCTGCTATGGGCTTAGCAAGAACCGTTCTTACCTACGCATCAAAAACCACAACGATAGTTCGTCAAGTTAGTGTTGTTTTAACCTTCGCAAGGACCGGGCGTAGCCACACTCGATTCAGCTAAAGTGAGAGAGGCAGACACCCGCCAGCCACCTTTAAGCACGAGTGCTCGTAACGGTGAAACCAGTCTCGCGTAAGCGTACGCGTAATGTCGGTCCGGGCCGCTTCATCTCACAATACCTCCGAACCAAAGTATGACATGCTGGTAAGCAGTATGACTTGTATCGCCCAGAACTCACTTGTGTTCTACTCGTGCATATAACATCAACGCATAAAACCTGGCTCGGATGCCACTGTTGGGGAACGTAGTAATTTCAAAAAAATTCCTACGCACACGCAAGATCATGGTGATGGCATAGCAACAAGAGGGGAGAGTGTTGTCCACGTACCCTTGTAGACCATAAGCGGAAGCGTTAGAACAACGCGGTTGATGTAGTCGTACGTCTTCACGATCCGACCGATCCAAGCACCGAACGTACGGCACCTCCGAGTTCAGCACACGTTCAGCTCGATGACGATCTCCGGCCTCCGATCCAGCAAAGCTCCGGAGATGAGTTCCGTCAGCACGACGGCGTGGTGACGATGATGATGTTCTACCGGCGCAGGGCTTCGCCTAAACTCCGCGACGATATGACCGAGGTGGAATATGGTGGAGGGGGGCACCGCACACTGCTAAGGAACGATCCGTAGATCAACTTGTGTGTCATGGGGTGCCCTCCTGCCCCGTATATAAAGGAGCAAGGGAGGAGGAGGCTGGCCCTAGGAGGAGGGCGCGCCAAGGGGAGTCCTACTCCCACCGGAAGTAGGATTCCTTCTTTCCTAGTCCAACTAGGAGAAGGGGGGAAGAAGGGAAGTGGGGAAGGAAGGGAGAGGGGGGCCGCGCCCCAAACCCTTTGTCCAATTCGGACTGGGCTTGGGAGGGGCGCGCGCCACCTCCTGGCTCCTTCCCACTAAGGCCCATTAAGGCCCAATACTCTTCCCCGTATTCCCGTAACTCCCCGGTACTCCAAAAAATACCCGAATCACTCGGAACCTTTCCGAACTCCGAATATAGTCGTCCAATATATCGATCTTTACATCTCAACCATTTTGAGACTCCTCGTCATGTCCCCGATCTCATCCGGGACTCCGAACTCCTTCGGTACATCAAAACTCATAAACTCATAATAAAACTGTCATCGAAACCTTAAGCGTGCGGACCCTACGGGTTCGAGAACTATGTAGACATGACCTAGAACTATTCTTGGTCAATAACCAATAGCGGGACCTGGATGCCCATATTGGCTCCCACATATTCTACGAAGATCTTTATCGGTCAAACCGCATAACAACATACGTTGTTCCCTTTGTCATCGGTATGTTATTTGCCCGAGATTCGATCGTCGGTATCCAATACCTAGTTCAATCTCGTTACCGGCAAGTCTCTTTACTCGTTACGTAATGCATCATCTCGTAACCAACTCATTGGTCACATTGCTTGCAAGGCTTATAGTGATGTGCATTACCGAGAGGGCCCAGAGATACCTCTCCGACAATCGGAGTGACAAAACCTAATCTCGAAATACGCCAACTCAACATGTACCTTCGGAGACACCTGTAGTACTCCTTTATAATCACCAAGTTATGTTGTGACATTTGGTAGTACCCAAAGTGTTCCTCCGGTAAACGGGAGTTGCATAATCTCATAGTTACAGGAACATGTATAAGTCATGAAGAAAGCAATTGCAATATACTAAACGATCAAGTGCTAGGCTAACGGAATGGGTCATGTCAATCACATCATTCTCCTAATGATGTGATCCCGTTAATCAAATGACAACTCTTTTGTCCATGGCTAGGAAACATAACCATCTTTGATAAACGAGCTAGTCAAGTAGAGGCATACTAGTGACACTATGTTTGTCTATGTATTCACACATGTATTATGTTTCCGGTTAATACAATTCTAGCATGAATAATAAACATTTATCATGATATAAGGAAATAAATAATAACTTTATTATTGCCTCTAGGGCATATTTCCTTCAGTGGCCCCGCGGGCGCGAAAGAAGAGCTGAAGGCTCGGGCATGGGCGCGCATAGGAGCGGGCATGTGCCACGGGGTCAATCCGAGGAGCTCAGTGGCTACCCCTGCAATGGCCATGGCGGACGGCGGTTCTCATTCACGACGAAATACCTAACGAGAGCAAACGAGAGGGGAAACTGGGGAAAGGCAAGAGGAGATCACGGCGGTGTCAATGGCACCCTAGGGGAAGAAAGGGGAGCTCGGGGCGGCGCAGATCGAACGGCAATGTCGCGGTGGCCGAAGGTTGAGGAAGACGGCAACGACGTCGATCTGGGGGTGCTGGACTTGATCTCGTTGGCGCAGACGAAGTAGCGGAGGCACTCGGAGCTCCTCGACAAGCTCCTAGCCATTAGGGAGGGCAGTGGTCATGTGGACGGGGTCGGTCATGGTGGCCGTGGCATCTGACTTCGTCCAGATCACCGGGATCGAGCGAGCGAGGAGGAGAAGTGGATCTGGGAGGGGGCGTCGAGGAGGAGTGAGGCCATGGGGGCAGGGGAGGCAGGGCGTCACCCTTGTCCATTCCCCTTCGATGCCGGCGAGGTGGTCGGGCGGGAGCCCGACTCTGTAGCGACGGGCTCGGGGAATTGTAGAAGACGACCGTGCGGGGACTGGACCACTGAGCCGGTTCGGTGGCAAGGCCCGGGGGTAGGGGGAATCCCCTTTTTCATCGTCCTTTGGGTTTTTAATGTATTCTAATCCGTTTCTCCTTTTTAACACCGTTTTCTATTTATTCTTATATCAACTAAATGGATTTTGTTAATTGTGAAACTATGCACACAATTCGAGCACAATATTTTTAGGTGGCACAAAAAGTTTGGGGCCAAAAGGAAATACATAAAATTAGGTTTATATTTAATTGGTTATTTTAACTACGGTTGGACCTCTTATTAATTTGTCAAGATTTATTTTTTGGGTCAAATAATGTTGGGCTCAACATGTCAAAGATCAGTGGAATTTATAGAATATGGTGAACATTTTAGTTTTACTGTTTGACAAAATAATTTATTTGACTTTATTTTAAATTTGAATTGGGCTTTGATTTTTATCAAGTGGCAGTTTGGCTTAGCAAGCCTGATGACATGGCATCATTAGGGGGAGGTCACTGTAGCTAACGACTTGAGATGTTACATAATCTTCCCATTTCTAAAATTTCATTGTTAAATGATTGGGGAATATATTACACTATCCATTAGGTCAGTCTAGCTCACCACAAGTCCACACATTATTGCCAATTGAGTAAGTCTTATTGGCGGGGAGAATAGGCTATGTGTGTGTGTTAGAGAGATGGAGGGAGAGAGAGTGAGGAAGAGGGAGGGGGAGAGAGTGTGTGTATGAGGATTTGATAGTAAAAAAGGTCGCCAATGTCGTAATATTGAACTCTTAAAATTAATGTGGCCCCGTTGCAACGCACGGGCGTTCTTTTAGTTTTTTTAGATAGCTCAAAGGTATGTTTACACCCGATGCCAGCATATGCATCAAACACACGCGCACCCCAATCCATAACGAGCGTGGTGGGGGCGTGTCGGCCGGTATACGGGTATTTGGTCAGGAATATGTTTTTTTTAGGGGGATTTGGTCAGGAATATGTGCATGGATGTATTTATTTATCATGCTGGGCTAATTTTAACTAGCCGGCCATTAACCCATTAACGATTACTTTGGGCCAAGTGTAGTTCATAAGCCCACGCACATGCAATATAGGCGCCATGCACATGCAATAGAGGTGGGTACACATAGGCACTTCTTGCTCCATGTGACCTAAATATTATTGGTACAAGTCATCATTTACAAAACTCTTTTTTACAACAAAAATATCCTTCCTCCTTACTTTCATATTATTTGTAGTGCAAAATCTCATCGAACACACGGACTCTCTATCCGCCCTCTCATCACGCTAGCCTGACGGATCATCCCTCAGTGTGCGACACGACACCCCTCGGCCTCCTCGACAGCAACAGATATCCTCAGAAGCAGCTGCGCATCCTCTGTATATTATCCTCTGCTCCTTGGCCAACCAAGACAGATATGGATCTGCTGAAAATATCACCAAGAACCGTAGAAATTATTGCCTCCATTGTGAAGTGCAAACACACAGGAACCCTCCCAGCCATCCACCAGCTAGTGGTGCTCTGAGCTTGAGGGAATTAGGAAGCTGCTGACTGGTGACTTTGAACGGTCAGCTGAAAGCTACAAAAGGCAATCGTGTTACGAATTTCAGAAAATAGGTGTCTTCCTAGTTTTTATTGCTGCTACATGAAAGTGACATTGTTGTGACAGAAGAAGAAAAGTACCAGTTTTTGCTTTAGAGGTCAACATAGCGGAACACTTGATGCTGAACGACACGGTGGAACACTTGATGCTGAATGTTTGCACCATTAGAATCAATAACCAGATCACATTTTTCCTCCATACTTTCCAACAGCGCAATTAAGCACTGGTTGTGTCTGCTCACCATGTTCTTTCATCCTGCGCAATCTCTGAGCGGTGCGGCCGTTCGATGGAAACAAGGTACTAGCAAGATATATCAGCTTTGAACAAAAAGTGAAAACAGAGTGTGCAGAAATATCAACTAGATTTTATTCAAGGCTCTGTTTATTGAGATGAAGAGTATGCAAGTGATTACAAACACAACCCTACAAGATAGTCTACTGCGTTCTAATTGCAGTATACTCCGTATAAGATCGATCAGTCTAGAACCAGATCAACTTAAATCAAGCACCAACATTTAGATCAACATGCAAGCAAGTCTAATACATGCCAATCTGGTAAGCCAAACATAATTGATCGAATATACAAGAGTACTGCAGTGTGGTGTTCTTGTGCCGCACAAACTCACAAACATATATATAGTTGTAGTATGGTGGTATGACAGACCTCCAGCACAAGACCTCAAATTTGTCAGGTGGCACAGTGCTCCATTTCCTGAATAGAACATCCTCCGGTCTTATCTTTGGAACTTCATCGTGAGCAACAGGCCCTTTTTGATAACTATGATGAAGCAGAAAGAGCTTAAGAGCCCCAGAAACTCATTGTGTTTCAGCAATGGTCCAAACATACCGAGACTTAACCTCGTCAATATAATCACCAACCAACAATGCATTCTTCGGCATGTACGTCCTATTGCTTCTGAGAAGCCTGCAGCAGAGCCGGGCACCGAGATTCTCTCTCAGTAAGGCAGCACTAAAATATGCAGCGAGAAAAGATCCTCGCATCTCGAGGGCTAGCTCCATGACTATGGATGTCAGCCTTGGGTGCTCCTCCGGGTCCGTGCTTCCAAACACGAGCATCTTGAAGAAATACCAGTAAACTTCTTTAGACAAACAACTTAGCATGATGGCTTCTGTTGTTCCAAACCTGGCCATCTTCTCTGATCGGCTAGTCACTATGATTTTGCTCCCACGTGTCGTACATCTTTCCTGCTTTATTATCAGTATATGGAATGGCTATATTTACTTCAATGTTTGTACCTTGCTGCATCGAAGAAATTAGTTAACTACAAGTCCTTATATTTCTGGGTGAAGAATAGATGCACACTTGCTCTTTTGTTATTTTCGACGGGTTGCCAGATTATCGATAGAGAGATACACATATAGGTTAAGCTATGACACTGGCACATTTGTTGCTTTACACTATCTTTAAATCCAGTTTATTTGACACATGTTTGAAATGTATATTTAGCATAATAATACTGCATTTCCTTGGGGACCTTAGTTTTGGTTATGTCCTTGCTCATATTATAAGTAAAATATGAACACTTCATGTCTCCAACCTGTTGGTGATCAAAGGAAGATGCATGAAGACTTCGTGTCTCCAACCGGTTTAGATCATAGGAAACTATGGCACAATGCACTGCCAAATTTTCTTGTTAGAGCTCACTGAAAATATTGATTCTCACCTACAGTAATACCTTTCGGTTAAACTAGGAATAGTTTCATTATTGAAAGCTTTCATCCGCATATATGGTCGTAAGGGGCGGTGTATTTATTTTGCTTCATTCATTTTTTTTTCTATTTATTTTATTTTATTTTGCAGAAAACCATCTATGGTATGCTTTGATGACCTTATTTAATACAGTACAAGAAAAATTGGAAGTAGTAGCAAACCAGTCATGAAAAGCTTGAGAGAACTATGCAAACCACAAGAAATGATGTGCTCCTGTCATTTTGCCATGATCTTGTGGCCCAGTTTCAAGACTCTATGGACTAGCGTTAGCTACTTGCTTCTATAGCTGATCTAATTAAGAACAAGTTCTCTGTGTGGTTTATCCTCTTAAAATTGTTACTATTCACTTACGAGGATGAACTGATCCCATGCCTTTGTTTTGGCCTGTAAACCTACCCATGCAATGTAATATATAACGTTGTGTATGAACAAAATACCTAAATATATGTTTCCTTATGCTTCAAGGATGTTATGATCGTTCTTCAAATATTCTTACTTTCAAGGTTTGAATACTTGGTGTGCTCTCGGCCTTTGCGCCATTGGCGCAACGAGTCATCTAGTAAACTGAAAGCAAACAGGAACCCCTCCCAGACTCACCGGAACTTGAAGGAGTTAGGAAGTTGCTGAGTCAATGACTTTGAATGGTCAGCTGAAGCTACAGAAAGCAATGATGTTGTAACTTCCGGAAAATAGGTGCTCTCCTCGCTAGTCTTTATTGACCCATTCAACAACGGCGACATTGTTGTGACAGACGAAAAGTATTCCATCCGTCCGGAATTACTTGTCGTGAAAATAAATAAAAGTGAATGTATCTATAACTGAAATATGTCTAGATACATTTATTTCTCCGATAAGTATTTCCAGACAGGGGAGAGTACCTGTTTTTGATTTAGAGGTTAACATGGTGGAAATTTGAACTGCATATTTGCACCATTGGAATCAATAGCCAAATCACTTTTTTTTCCTATGTTCTTTCCAACACCTGTACAATCAAGCAATGGTTTGTCTCTGCTCACCGTGTTCTTTCAACTGTTCTTTCATCCTGCACAATCTCTGGGCGGTGCAGCCGTTCGTTGGAGGTAAGGTACTAGCAAGATATATCAGCTTTGCCCAAAAAGTGAAAACAGAGTCTACAGAAATAAAAACTAGATTTTATTCCAGGGATTTGTTTATTGACATCAAGAGTATACGGGTGATTACAAACATATCCGTACATGATGATCTACTGCATTCTAATTGCAGTATACTCCGTATAAGATCGATCAGTCTAGAACCAGATCAACTAAGATCAAGCATCAACATTTAGAACAACATGCAAGGAAGTCTATTACATGCCAATCTGGTAAGCCAAACATTATTGATCGAGTATACAAGAAGAGTACTATGGTGTGTTGTTCTTGTGCCGCACACACTCACAAGCATATATGTAGTTGTAGTATGGTGGTATGAGAGACCTCCAGCACAAGACCTCAAATTTGCCCCGTGGCACAGTGCTCCATCTACTGAATAGAAGATCCACCAGTGTTATCCTCGGAACTTCGCCCTGAGCAGCAGGCCCTTTTTGGTAACTATCATGGAGCAGAAAGAGATTAAGATCCTCAGATACTCGTCGTGTTTTAGCAAAGCTCCAAACATACCGAGGCTTATCCTCGTCAACATATTCACCAGGCAACAATGCATTCTTCTCCAGATACTTCCTATTGCTTCTGAGAACCCTGCACCAGAACTGGACGCTGAGATTTTCTCTCAGCAAGGCAGCGACAATATATGCGAAGATGAAAGATCCTTGCACCTTGAGGGCCAGCTCCATGGCTATGGATGTTAACCTTGGGTGCTCCTCCGGGTCGGTGCTTCCAAACACGAGCATCTTGAAGAAGTACCAGAAAGCTTCTTTAGACAAACAACTTAGCTTGATGGCTTCCGTTGTTCCAAACCTGACCATCTGCTCTGATCGGCTAGTCACTATGATTTTGCTCCCACGTGTCATGCATCTTTCAGAAGAATGCAGCAGCCGCTTCCATGACCCTTCGTCCACGTCCCCTACAAGCTCAATAACTACCAACGACCTTTCATTACCTGATGCAATATTTTGATGCTTGATCACGCAATGATCTCTAAAAGTCATTGCAGTTTCATCTTTAAGGTCATTCCCGCTGTAGAGCAAGATCAAGGAGAAGTGATTGCGCACACGCTCATCGTCGCAAACATGTTCCACAAGAGTGCTCTTCCCAATAAATCTTTGAGAGCGGTTTTTTGTAGCCCGGGCTACACGGTACCCACTATCCTGAGCGTTCAATGTGGGCTTCGGTGCATGTGGATGTGTGCAAAATTAACAGTTGTGCCAGCCGCTCAGCCCTTAATAGTCTGACGGGGAGGCCTATGAAATTTAGAATATTTGTTTGCCTACTAGTAGGGATACTCTACATGACATGATGTGCCGTCAGACAGCCCCACATGCTTTTGTCCACCATCGACCTTGGATTCCATCATGCAACACTCTGGCTCTTCCTCCTCCCTCTTACCATCCATCATGTGCGAGTAGCAAGACACATCCGCCAAGGATCTGGGTCCCGGAGAGCTGGCTACTTGCAGCAAGAACTCAGGCAGAATTATTTTTAATGTGGAAGAGCCCAACATGCAGACTTCTTCAGAAGTTTGGAGAGAGTTTCTCACAAGCTGAATGCATGTTAAAAGAGAGAAAGAGAGGTGGAGAGCGGACGTCCTGGACGCAGCGGCAGCTGAACGCAGCTATCCAGCCGCACGTCCAGGGGAAGTGATCTGCGCATTAATCTCTTTTGAAATGCAAAAAGGTCACATACATTTGTTCATACTCGCGAATACAGTGTCCACGTCGGTTTGCAGGTGCGTGCAGGGTGCAGAGCCGGGCCCGATGGGTACAGAACTGACGCAAAGGACTAGGTGTGCAGACGCGTTTCTTTTTTACTTTGTGGGCCTGGCTCTGTTTTTACTAGTGTGGCATGACCCAATGGTCAACACAGGCGGCGGTGGGGCCTCGCCATGCACACATGCAAGGGACACGTCCTCGATGGTGTAAGATGGAAACGCTGGCGGTGAGCGCGCAAGTGACGTGGACGTAGTGGGCAGCATGGGCGCTCGTGAGGATCAAACCACTAGGCCAAATAGCACTGTTAGCCTCTGCTGCAACACTGCTAGTGGCACACATCCCATAAAACATGAACGGCTGAGATAGTGGGTACCGTGTAGCTCGTCCTCCACAACAACTTTGCGTAAATCTTTTTCGCGAATACGCACTGTGGCGTATCATTCCATTGATAGAAGAAGCAGAGAGTACATAGTTGGCAGCCCTAAAAGCCGTACACTGGGAGGCGGCATTCGGGCGACCGGTGAGCCAGAGAGAGGGGGTTGCTCAGCCCCAAGGAACAATGGTCAGGTTACAGGGAGGATCCTATCTAGTCCTTGGGCGCTGGCTCGGGCCCAGCGTCGAGCCTCGTCCTTGATCGTGGCAAGGAGGTCGCCATTGGAAGGTTGCAGGCCATCGAAGATGATGCTGTTCCGGTGCTTCCAGATGGCCCAGGCAGTTATGATGACTAAAGAAGCGAAACCTTTACGGAAGAATGATGGAGCGGCGAGCGTGCAAGCGGACCACCACTCGAAGAGCTCGGTCTGGCCGTCCGGTGGTGCAATCGGCAGTCTGCACCACGAGAGAACTTCGTGCCAAGTAATGCGCGCAAACACACAGCAGGCGAGGATGTGGTGCAAGGTTTCGTCATCCTGGTCGCAGAACTGGCAAGCGGTGGGGTGCGGGAGCCTGCGGCGTGCCAGGCGGTCGGCAGTCCAGCATCGATTTTGAGAAGCTAGCCACAAGAAGAACTTGACATTGAGTGGTGCCCAGCTGCGCCAGATCAGCTTCTAGAAGGGTGCGGTAGTCGATCCAGCGAACAGAGCGGTGTAGCAGGAGCTGGCAGTATAGACTCCCGTCGCGGTCCAACGCCAAGAGAGCGCGTCCGGAGCGGGTGAGAGGGAAACCGTCCGCAGGCGGCGCCAAAGGTCGACGTACTCGAGGGTTGCCAGCGGGCCAAGGGCGCCGGTGATGTCAGAGATCCAACCTTGGTTGCGCAACCCATCGCAGATAAGGCGCGTGCGCCTTCTTCTCCGTGGAACCAAGGCCACGAGGGTGGGGGCGATCTCTGCGATGGATTGGCCATGGAGCCAGTGATCAGTCCAGAACTTGCAAGTATTGCCATCGCCAATCGTCCAGACAGTGGAAGCTCTGAAGATTTGCTGAACCTCGCGATCATGTGACAAGTGAAGGTGGCGCCATGGGCGCGTCGGGTCCGTGGCCTGCAACCAGAGCCACCTAGTGCGCAGCGCAACGCCAACGCGGTGAAGGTCGCGCACGCCGAGACCGCCCAGCTCAACAGGGCGGCAGACTTTGGCCCAACTGACAAGGCAACAACCAGCCCGCGCGTCATTGCATCCATGCCAGAGGAAATCGCGAATGATGCGGGTGACACGCCGCAAGATGGGTTTGGATACGGCCACGGCCATAAGGATGTGGGCCGGCATTGCGGTGAGGACATGCCGCACAAGCGCGAGCCGTTCTCCTCGGTTAAGCAAAGCGGCCCTCCATGTTGCGAGCTTGAGGAGGAGCTTGTCGATCAGGGGCATCAAGTCAGAAGAGGAGGCCTTTCGTACGGACAGCGGCAAGCCAAGGTACTTGATCGGGAAGTGCTTGATGGGGCAGTCCAAGGTGGCAGCAATGCCGGGAAGCACCTCGGGAGGGCATCGGATAGGAGTAGCCGAGCATTTGGCGAAACTGGTCCTGAGGCCAGAGGCCTTGCCAAAGATGTCCAAGAGCCTGCGGATGGTGCGCAGCTCGGCCGGGTCCGGGTTGTAGAAGAGCACAACATCGTCGGCAAAAAGGGAGATGCTAGAGGCCGCATGCCTGTTGGTGAGCCGTTGAAGGACGCCATTGGAGACGGCATGCTGGAGCAGGCTGTTGAGGGTGTCGATGACGATGGCGAACAGCATGGGAGAAACGGGGTCGCCCTGGCGCAAACCTTGCTCGTGTTGTATCGGAGGCCCCGGGTTGCCATTGACAAGCACACGGGTGGACGCAGTAGAGAGTAGCATGCATATCCAAGCATACCAGCGTCTCCCAAAACCCAAGTGCGCGAGCGTCTCGAGGAGAAAGGGCCAGGAGACCGTGTCAAATGCACGAGCAATGTCTAGCTTGAGGAGGATCCGAGGCGCTTTGAGGTTGTGCAGCAAACGCGCCGTCTGCTGGACCAGAAGGAAGTTGTCATGGACGCCGCGGCCGGCGATAAAAGCACTTTGGTTTGTAGACACGAGGCTCGCCATCTTCGGAGCAAGGCGCAGGGACAAAACCTGGGCGAAAAGCTTCGCAACAAGGTGGATCAGACTAATCGGGCGATAGTCAAACAAACTGGAAGCATCGGCCTTCTTGGGGAGGAGGGTGATCAGAGCTTGGTTTAGCTTCTGAAAGCCACAACCATTCATCGAGTAGATCTTGTCGAAAACAGCGCAAATGTCTCCCTTGATAGTGTCCCAGCATGCCCGAAGGAACTCAGCGGTGAACCCATCCGGGCCAGGCGCTTTGCCAAGCGGGAGCGACTTCACAGTAGCCCATATCTCCTCCTCGGAGAATGGCCGGTCGAGCTCAGTAAGGTCAAAGTGACGGGGGTCCAGGGCCTCAAGGTTTAGGCTGAAATCACGTGCGACAGCACGGCCGATGATGGAGGTGAAATGATCGAAGGCTACCCGAGCAATGGCCTCGTCGTCCAACACGGTCGTGTCTCCCACGCGCAGGCAGGAGATGGAATTCTTCTTGCTACGATGCGCCGCATGGATTTTGAAGAACGCTGTGCTGGTGTCGCCAGCCTTGAGCCAGCAAAAGCGAGCCCGTTCGCGGGCGATCGAGCGTTCCAGAGAAGAGAGCCCGAGGTAGGCGCGCTTGAGCTCACGCCGCAGCCAAGCCTCCGGTGGAGCAAGCGGCCAGGTGTCCTGGGCGGTGTCGAGCCGGAGAATGAGCTCGCGGGCAAGCATGATATGCGTGGAGACATGGCCAATGTTGCGCGCGCTCCAACCTTGCAGCCGTCGCGTGGTAGCCTTGAGGCGGAAGTAAATGGTGTGAAACGGGTCGGCATCGGGGGCGACAGAGTTCCATGCCTCGTCAACCAGCTGGTGGAATCCGTCCAACTTGATCCAGAATCGCTCAAAGTGAAAGCGTCGCTTCGAGGAGGTTTGGGGCGAACACTCAAGCAAGAGCGGGCAGTGATCCGACACAGCAGAGGCAAGGCAGCGCAAGGAGCAGTGCGCGTATAAGGTTGCCCAAGAGGTGGTGCAGAGGATGCGGTCATTCTTAACCAGGGTGGGGTTCGCTTGCTCGTTCGACCATGTATATCTCCGGCCCTGGAGGTAGATATCTCGGAGAGCTAAGTCAGAGATGAGCCGACGAAACCGGCTCATCATGCGGTGGTTGATTCTGTCATTGTTCTTGTCCTCAGTGCACGCGATCATGTTAAAATCTCCACCAATGATCCAAGGGCCGGCCATCGTGGAGCGAAGGTCGTGGAGCTCGGCGAGGAACTCGAGTTTATCCACATCTGCCTATGGCCCATAGACGCACGTGATCCACCACGGGGGGCCGCCCGAGGCGAGCATCACGGTGGCGGAGACGTGGTATAGGCCAACGGCACGGTTAGAGAGGGAGACGTGATCCGCTCGCCAAGCGAGGATGATGCCACCTCGCGTACCATCCGCAGGTAGCCAGTAGTAGTCGGCGAACTCATGACCCAGGGTCTGGGCGACGACATCAGGTGAGACCATGGAGAGTTTGGTTTCTTGGAGATAGATGATGGACGGCGCGGCGGAGGAGACCATGCTGCGGACGGCAGTGCGCCTAGCGCAGCAATTCAGGCCACGGACATTCCAGAATACAATTTTTATGTTGATCAACATGGGAAGGGATTGGTGCACAAGAAACACGGTCAAGCCGGGCGATCAGACTACAGCTATGCTACGCGAATGAAGGTTCGCTAGCATCTCGGGGGGGGGGGGGGGGACACACCATCCATAAAAATCAGCAAAGGCCTGCATGACATCCACCGCCAGGGGCTCCTCGAAAAGCTTGGTGTAACGCTGGATGATGGAAGCAGAAACGGGCTCGCCTTCTTTAAGCAGGCCCAAGCGCAAAAGCAGAACGCGCTTGGCCTTATTCTCCGAGTCCAGACCACGATCAGCGGCGGCAATGCGCCCACTCCGCCTCGGAGTGAAGTTGGGCGGGATTGCGCCGCGCTTACGGCGCATGGGTGGGGTAGGGAGGATAGGCGCCAGAGCAGTTTGAATGGATTCCAAGTACCCGTTGGGGCCTGAACGCGCGGCAACAGAAGGCGAAAGGTCCGGCGCATGCATGTCCTGAGGACGTGGCGCAAGCTCGGCCGCTGGCTATGCATGCATGGGCGGAGAAGCGGTTGGAGGGTCACGGGTCCCGAGAGAGCAGGCCAGATCTTCCTCGGGCGCCGCGGGGGATTGGACAAACACACTTTGCACCGTCATGGGATCGGGGACGGGGTCCACAGGGCAGGTGCGCGCCTCGGGAGTGGGTGGGCGGGGGGCACCAGCGTCCCCATTGGTCGTTCCACCCGCATGGGCCAAGGTGGAAGGCTGCAAAAGGAAGGGGGAAGGAGCGCCAGAATCATCAGGCGCAGGCTCTGTCGGGGCGGGGGAGGCGGCCTGCAGGATGGGCCCAAGATCGGTGTCGACCGCGCATTGGTCGATCCGGACGGGGCTGGGAGAGCGAGAGGGGCCAGGATTGGACGCCGACCCGGTCAAAAGCACCAGAGGGGGATCAGGAGTACGCTGATCGGTCTGCCTGACGGGGCTCTGGTCGCGCTGCGCCTCGGGGCCCACCCCAGCTTGGAGCGTAGCAGCGGAGGACAACCGTGTGTGAACAGGGGCCCTCCGGGGCCCCACGCCCACGACAGGGTACGGACCCAGCACACCCTGCCAAGACCGAGCCGGAGGGGCACCACGGCGGCGCGTGCCGCCGGAGCTAGCAGCGCCGCTGCGACCACCGGAACGCCGGGAAGATCCGGGGGAAGCGCGGCCAGGCGCCCGCGGAAAGTCATGGTGACGGGGCCATGCAGGGGGGAGAGGAGGCGAGCCATCATCGTGCGCGCCATCGGAGCCTGGGGGCGGAGGCGGTGGCGGCGAGGGAAACCTGTAGTCAGAGGAGTGCCGGACATGGATGGAGACCGGCCATCTGAGCATCTCAACAGCGAACCGGGAAACGCGGTCCGGATCGGCACCCTCATGCGCGTCGGGCTCGGCAAGGAGGAGCTCGGAGGAGCGGGCGATGGCATCGGGGTTGGTTGTCCAGGCCGAGAGGCGGAACACCGACATGTCGCTCCCATCCAGGGTCTCCGGCGCGAGGGTGTCGATCAGGCAGAACGGGGAGAGCAACTGCTGCGCAGAGGCCATGTCCCAACCGTGCTCGGGAATGCCACGCATCTCAATGTCGACCCGGATGCGGAGGGCGACAGGCTCGGCACCCTCGAGGCGACTCCAGGGTGTGAGAAGGAGGCGGAAGCGCCGACCGCGAACAGGGCCGGCCGCCACGAGCGCACGCGAACTCCGGTCACGGAAACGAATGAGGAACTCCGCAGGCGGACGGCGGGGGTGAACGGAGAAGTCATCAGGGCCGAGGCCGAACTTGTCGAGTAGGAGAGCAGAGATATCATTCGCGCCGACGCCAAAACGGTTGCCAGCAACCGTGGCAATGAGGGCGCGCTCTAGTGCAAGCTCGGCGGCAATGACTCTCGCCGTGCGGGGAAGGTAGCACACCGCAGCGGCAGGGCGGAGGGAGGGGTGGCCAGAGAGAGGGGGAGATCTCGCGCGACGACGAGGCGCGACTGGGCGGCAGCGGCGAAGGCGAGAGCGCGGAGAGGGACGGCGCGCCCGGGGCGGACGAGGGAGAGGGCGAGGCCACCAGCCCGGGAGACGCGGGACGGCTTGGCCCGGCCACGCTCGAAGCCGACGAACCCTGGCCAGGGGAGGACACGCGAGGCCGCTTGGACACCGGCGCACCCCCGGAGGACGCGGGGGACGCCGACCTAGGCCGGGGCGCGGTGCAGAAACGGGCCACATGGCCAGGGAAACGGCAGCGACGGCAGCACACCTCCCGCCGGCACTCAGAGCGAGGATGCCCCCGGCGGAGACACCGCGGGCACTCGTCGGGCAACGATGGTGGTGGTGGGCGGTAGGCTGCCGGAGGATCACGTCGAGGGGGGCGGCGGTGACGGGCGCGGGGGCGGGGGCGCCGATGGCCCGTGGCGACCTCCCACCCCGCATCGGGAGCAGGCTCATCGCCCCGGTCCACCCGGTGAACCTCGGAACGGAGGCAAGCGGCGGCCGGTGACCCCAAGATAGCCAGCGGCGAGGGGGACGGGGGGCGGTCGACGCGGGCGTCCGGAGCAGGCTCCCGGAGCGCGGGGGAGGAAGCGAGCACCTGGCGGTATGAGCGCGGAGCGGATCCAGCTGAGGAGGGGCTGGAATCCAGCCAGCGCTGCGAGCGGGCGCGGCCGGGAGCAGGTGGCGTTTCCATGAGGTGGGCGCCGGCACCGGAGCGGTGGTCGGCGAGCTTGAGCATGGGCGCCGGGGCCGGAGTGGTCGGCGGCGCAGCGGAGCGGGAGCGGGAGCCTAGCCGTACCAACGATTGGAAGGACGCCCAAATTCCCACCTCCTAGAGGATCAGCTTGTAGCAGGAAGCTGATGGCTTGTTCCCTCTCCATTTGACGGCCGAACATACACTTGTCCAAAAACAAATATGCACCATAAGGTTGGCGGTACATGCGAGGGTAGCTCATCAGAAATATAACAAACTCCTTCATATCAGCAGCCATGCTTTCCAGGACAAGAACAACCTGCTTCAACTCCTTACTGATGTCTCTGCCAATATCTATGCTCTCGATTTGAGTATCGCTAGAAAGACGCCGAAAGCGCTTAGCTGGATTAAATTTGGATTGGACGAAAAAGGAGCGACTCACCTCCCCCTCGTTGGTCTTCTTCTCTCTGCACTTGTAGGTGTCGAGAAGGTAGTACCCTCTGAACATTTGCTTTGTTACCATGCTAACCTGACAGATCATCCCTCGGTTCGTGACACACCGCCCCTCGGCCTCCTCAATGATGGCACGTAACCTCAGAAGCAGCTGTTGCAGCCTCTGCAGATCCTCTTCCGCGGTTCTCTGCTCACGGAACTTCTCGACCACGAAGGTTATGGCTCTGCCGGCAAGATCACCAAGAACTGCAGAAATGAACGCCTCCATTGTAACCTGCAAGCAAACAGGATTCCCTCCCAGTCTCTCAGCAGAGATGGTGCACTGAACTTGAAGGAGTTATGCAGTTGCTGACTCGATGACTTTGACCGGTCAGCTGAAAGCTTAAGAAAGCAATTGTGCTGCAAGTTCCAGAAAATAGGTCTTCTCATAGTCTTCATTGACCCATTCAACAAATGTGACAGGAAAAAAGTACTTGTTTTCTATTTAGAGGTCAACATGGCGGAAGCTTGACGCTACATTGTGATTTAGAGGTCACAACTTTGTTCCATGCTTTACCGAAAAAGGGTTTCCCCCGCTTTGTATTCCAAAGCACCAACACCGATCACAGAGCAAACGCTGTGGCGAGCAGTAGAACAAGCCAAAGAAAAAGAAGAAGAAACAATGCCAACACCGGCAGCTCGACAAAGCGCGGATGACCCACTACCGCTGCGCCCTCCGAAATCCACCCACTACGATCCTAGGCTCCGATCCTCCGCGTACCAAGCAGCACCTCCAGGAAGGAATGCGACGCTGACTACGCTGCTGCCCGGACGTGTCCTAGGGTTTCCCCCGGCACGCGGAGGGTAGAGGGAATGAAGACCACCGACACCCTCCAGGAAGGGATGATGGCACCCGCAGGCGTCACCGCATCGGAGCCGGAAAACCCGGCAAGGATTTCTCCCAACTCCAGACCCACCGCCCAACCGGATCGGAGCCAACCAGCCAGCTCGCCGCCCCCCCCCCCCCCCCCCCCCCCCACCCCCACGCACCATCGTGGTCGCAACGCCACCCACGCCGCCTCACTGAGATCACCACCACGAGGCCAAGAGACGAGGAGAGGAGGCGTTGGTCGACGGGAGCAGCAGCGCCGTAGCCGCGCGGAAGGGAACCACCTCCTCCGCCGTCGTGCAGGAGGATCGTGCCTCCGGCACCATCGCAGTCGCCGTCCGGACGCAGCAGTAGGGCATACCGGGCCACCCCCGGCCCGGCCAGGCCCGAATCGAGCCCGCTAAGCCCCGTCGGCCGCGCTGCAGCAGGGCGGCGCCAGCACCGCCAGCGCCCCAACGCCCATCGCCGCTCCCCCGCCTCCTGGAAGCCACGCCGCCAACCCTCCCCGCCGTCGGCCCGCCCAGACCCAGATGGGGCCCGAAGGGCCCAGATCTGGGCCGAGCGGGCACCGCCTGGCCGCGCCGCCGCGCCACCCCGCCACCAACGACGACACCGCCATCCAGCCGATCTCCGCGCCGCGCCAGGAATCCCCGCCACCACGCCGGACCGCCGCCGCCTAGGGAGCATCCCTCGGCGCCCTCCGCCCCGCGCCGGAGAGCAACCGAGAGGGGAATGGCCGATGGCCGCCGCCATCAGCGTCGCCCGGGCTAGGCCCGGCGGCGAACGCCGGCGACGGCGGCGGGGAGGGGGAGAGAGGGAGAGGAAGCTGGCGGAAGGGGAATCGGGGCGCGACCGGTCGCCCGCGGGGGCGACACGGTCGCGAGAGAGACAAGTTATTTCTGCAGTCTCTGAGCAGTGCGGCCGTTTGCTTAAAAGAAATGACCTTCTCAACTTCTCAAGTCACTGGAAACAAGGTATTAGCAAGATATATTAGCTGTCTGAAAAGAAAAACAGAGCCAGCATAAATATCAACTGGATCTCATTCTAAGGCTTTGATTTTTAGATGAGTACACAATTGTTTACAAGCATAATCAGTAATTAGTGAGCTCTACATGATGAGCTACTGGGTACCAACTACCAAGTACAATATATTCCAACATAAGATCAACTCAAGAACCATACCAACTCAAATCAAGCACCAATACTTGACCAATCTTACCACATGCCAATCTGGTAAGCCATTTTCTGTAAAGAAAAAAATATTTTTCTATATCAAATGAGACTTAAAGAAATCTCAGGTGATTGAGACCTTCTAGCAGGACATAATATGTCCAAGAAATGAAACACAGGGAGATCAACTGGATTTTATTGCAAGGCTTGTTTGTTCAGACAAGAGTATATATATACACCAAGTGATTGCAACTAAACGATGAGCTACTGGCCGGGTACCAACCACAACATACTCCAGTATATGATCGGTCAATCAAGAACTCAAAACATGCATGAACCACCTCTATGGCTTCATTTCGATTGTGGTGTTCTTGTTCTTGCACTCGCACACATACATGTACCTGTAGTACGGTGGTACGAGGGACCTCCAGAACAGCACCTCGGACCTGCCCCGCGGAGCGGCGGCGTTCCCAGATAGGAGGTCGACCGCCCTCACCCTTGGCAGCTCGGTGCGATCATCCGGCCCTCTCTGGTAGCTATCGCGCAGCAGGAACAGCTTGAGACGACCCAGACACGGCGCTTGGGCCATGCTCCAGACGTACCTGGCCTGGAGGTCGAGAGGGTACTCGACACCCAGCAGCAGGGTGTTCTTTTGCCTGTAGTCCCTGAAATGTGCGAGGACCCTGCGCCAGGTCCGGGCACGGAGACGGCCTGCCCCCAGTCCCAGCAGCAGGTCGGCGCTGATGAGCACGTTCATGAATGAGCCACGCATCTCGACGGCGAGCTCCATGCCGATGGACGTCAGCTCCGGGTAATCCTCGGGGTCCGTGTTCCCAAACACCAGTGTCCTGAAGAAGTACCAGTAGGCCTCTTCGGTCAGGCGTTCTAACCTGACCACCTCAGTTGTTCCGAGACTGGCCACCTTCTCCGATCGGCTAGTGATTATGATCTTGCTCACATGTTTCAGCGATCTCGTGGAAGAGCGCAGCAGCCCCCTCCATGCGTCTTCGTCGAAGTCTTCACAGAGCTCGACGACAAGCAAGGATCTTTCTTCAACCGAGGCGATGTTGATGTTTTGGTGCTTGATTGTACAGTTGTCTCTGAAAGTTGTTGCCGTTTCATCTGTAGTGAGACTGTCTCCAGTGTAGAACAAGATCGACGAGAAGTGGTTGCGCAGCCGCTCGTCGTTGCAAACATGTTCCACAAAAGTGCTTTTCCCAATAAGCGCAGAACCAACGACTGGAAGGACACCAGGATCTCCATTCCCTAGAATCTGCTGATCCGCTTGTAGCAAGAAGTTGATGGCCTGTTCCATCTCCATCTGGCGGCCAAACATACACTTGTCCATGAACAGGTAGGCGCTACGAGGCTGACGGTGCATGCGAGGGTAACTCATCAGAAACACAGCAAACTCCTTCATGTCAGCAACCATGGTTTCTAGGCCTAGTACAACCTGTTTCAACTCCTTAGTGCTGCTTTCTTTACATGCTATCACCATGCTCTCAGATTGAGTGCTGCTGGAAAGACGGCGAAAGCGCTTAGCTGGACTGAATGCAGATCGAGCGAAAGAGCAGTGGCTCACCTTGTTTTCCCCGGTATTCTTCTCTCTGCACCTGAATGCATCGAGAAGGTAGTATCCTCTGAACATCTGCTCCCTCATCAAGCTAACCTGACGGATCATCCCTCGGTTTGTTACAAGCCGCCCCTCGGCCTCCTCGACGACAACAGATATCCTCAGAAGCAGCTGGCGCAGCCTCTGAAGATCCTCCTCGGTGGTTGTCTGCTCGTGGCACTTGTCGACCACAACGGATATAGCTCTGCTGACAATATCTCCAAGAACTGCGGAGATGAGCGCCTCCATCTCGAAGCGCAAACAACCCCTCCCAGCCTCTCACCAGATAGATGGTGGTCTGAGCTTGAAGGACTTAAGCAGTTGCCAAGTCAGGTGCACTGAGCTTGAAGGAATTAGGCAGTTGCAGACTTCTTTGAATGGCCAGCCCTAGTCTTCATTGACCCATCTGGTGTTCTAGTCTTCATGGACTCTCATCTGCCCTCTCAGAAGCAGCTAGCGCAGCCTCTGTAGATCATCCTCTGCTCCTTGGCCAACCAAGACGGATATGGATCTGCTGACAATATCGCCGAGAACTGTAGAAACTATTGCCTCCATTGTGAAGTGCAAATACACACGAACCCTCCCAGCCATTCACCAGCTAGTGGTGCTCTGAGCTTGAGGGTATTAGGAAGCTGCTGACTCGGTGACTTTGAACGGTCAGCTGAAAGCTTCAAAAGGCAATTGTGTTACAAATTTCAGAAAATAGGTGTCTTCCTAAGTCTTTATTGCTGCTACATGAAAGCAACATTGTTGTGACAGAAGAAGAAAAGTACCAGTTTTTGCTTTAGAGGTCAGCATGATGGAACACTTGATGCTGAATGTTTGCACCATTAGAATCAATAACCAGATCACATTTTTCCTCCATACTTTCCAACAGGTTGACAATCTGAGTTGTTTGTAGCAAGACAACTGACTTGTGGTACAAAATCATTGTACTTGCCATCAGTTCTTGCAAGACAACAGTTGATTTTGTAGCAAGAACTGGTACAGACCTGCTTGATGGCAAGACAACTGACATGCAAGAACTTGAAGCGGGTATGTTGATTTTTCACTTGTGCTACTGATCTTTGTAGCAAGACATGCAGGTTGCCGGAACTGAACTCCCCAGACTTGTGTGACTGATGCTGTCTTCTACAAGACACCGTTAACCTGCTGCTTCTGAGGATCTGTGCTGACGTTAAAGACTCCCAGGGTACTTGTCCTTCATCGCCCTCTCTGAGTGGTGCCGTCGCTCATGTAACTGAAACGGGCTTCTCAAGTGGATGGAAATAATGGTAGATGTTAGTACTAGCAAGACATGTCAGCTTTTTTTTCTGCAGAGAAATACTAGCAACTTAGTAAGGGCTTATTTATTCAGTTGAAAAGATCACAAGTGATTACAAGCACAATCAGTAATTAAGGAGCCTTATATATATCAGCAACCATGCTTTCTAGGCCAAGAACAACTTGTTTCAACTCCTGACTGTTTTCTCTACCAGTTGTCATGATCTCAACTTGCGTGTTGCTAGAAAGGAAGCGAAAACGCTTGGCTGGATTAAATTTGGATTGAGCAAACAAGAAGCGACTCACCTCCTCATCCTCAGCCTTCTTCTCTCGGCACCTGAATGCGTCGAAAAGCTCAGCTGAAAGCTTGAGAAGGCAATTATGTTATGAATTTCAGAAAAATAGGTGTCTTCCTAGTCTTTATTGCTGCTACATGAAAGCGGCATTGTTGAGAAGTACCTGTTTTTGATTTAGAGGTCAACATGGTGGAAACTTGACACTGCATGTTTGCGCCATTGGAATCAATAACCAGATCACATTTTTTCCCTCCGCTCTTTCCAACACCTGTGCAATCAAGCTGTGGTTGTGTCTGCCCACCGTGTTCTTTTAACTGTTTCATCCTGCATAATCTCTGAGCAGTGAGGCCGTTCGTTGTAAACAAGGTACTAGCATAGCAAGATATATCAGCTTTGTCCAAAAGGTAAAACTAGAGTTCGCGGAAATATCAATTAGATTTTATTCCAAGGCTTTGTTTATTGAGATGAAGAGTATACAAGTGATTACAAACACAACCCAACATGATGATCTACTGGGTTCTAATTATAGTATACTCCATATAAGATCGATCAGTCGAGAACAGGATCAAGTTAAATCAAGCACCAACATTTAGAGGAGCAAGCATGGAAGTCTAATACATATCAATCTGGTGGGCCAAACATAAATGATCTGAGTACACAAGAAGAGAACTACGGTGTGGTGTTCTTCTGCCGCACAAGCTCACAAGCATATATGTAGTTGTAGTATGGTGGTATGAGAGACCTCCAGCACAAGACATCAAATTTGCCCCGTGGCACAGTGCTCCATCTACTGAATAGAATATCCACCACTGTTATCTTCGGAACTTCGCCCAGAGCAGCAGGCCCTTTTTGATAACTATGATGGAGCAGAAAGAGCTTAAGATCCTCAGAAACTCGCTGTGTTTCAGCAATGGTCATAATATACCGAGACTTATCCACGTCATGATATTCACCGAACAACAATAAATTCCTCTGCATGTACTTCCTAACGCTTCTGAGAACCCTGCACCAGAACCGGGCATTGAGATTTTCGCTCAGTAAGGCGGCAATAACATATGCAGAGATGAAAGATCCACACATCCTGAGGGCTAGCTCCATGGCTATGGATGTTAACCTTGGGTGCTCCTCCGTATCCGTGCTTCCAAACACGAGCATCTTGAAGAAATACCAGTAAGCTTCTTTAGACAAACAACTGAGCTTGATGGCTTCCGTTGTTCCAAACCTGACCATCTTTTCTGATCGGCTAGTCACAATGATTTTGCTCCCACGTGTCATACATCTTTCAGCAGAATGCAGCAGCCTCTTCCATGCATCTTCGTCCACATCCCCAAAGAGCTCTATGACAACCAACGACCTTTCTTTACCAGAGGCAATATTTTGATGCTTGATCACGCAATGATCTCTAAAAGTCATTGCAGTTTCATCTTTAAGGTCATTTCCGCTGTAGAGCAAGATCAAGGAGAAGTGATTGCGCACACGCTCATCGTCGCAAACATGTTCCACAAGAGTGCTCCTCCCAATAAGTCCAGGACCAACGATCGGAAGGACACCCAAATTCTCACCCCCTAGAGGCTCAGCTTGTAGCAAGAAGCTGATGGCTTGTTCCCTCTCCATTTGGCGACCGAACATACACTTGTCAAAAAATAAATATGCACTATAAGGTTGGCGGCACATGCGAGGATAGCTCATCAGAAATATAGCAAACTCCTTCATATCAGCAACCATGCTTTCCAGGGCAAGAACAACTTGTTTCAACTCTTTACT
This sequence comes from Triticum timopheevii, assembly GCA_963921465.1. NCBI lineage: Eukaryota > Viridiplantae > Streptophyta > Magnoliopsida > Poales > Poaceae > Triticum > Triticum timopheevii. The sequence goes on from OY997262.1 coordinate 418,089,266, forward strand.
GATGTCTCTACCAATTTCCATGCTCTCAATTTGAGTGCCGCTAGAAAGGTGGCGAAAGCGCTTTGCGGGATTAAATTTGGATTGAACGAACAGGGAGCGACTCACCTCATTGCCGGTCTTCTTCTCTCTGCACTTGAAGGTGTCAAGAAGGTAATACCCTCTGAACATCTGCTTTATCATCATGCTAACCTGGCAGATCATCCCTCGGTTGGTGACACGCCGCCCCTCGGCCTCCTCGATGATGGCACGTACCCTCAGAAGCAGCTGCTGGAGCCTCTGCAGATCCTCTTCCGCGGTTCTCTGCTCACGGCACTTGTCGACCACGAATGATATGGCTCTGCCAGCAAGATCACCAAGAACTGCAGAAATGAGTGTCTCCATTATGAAGTGCGAGCAAACAGGACCTCCTCCAAAGCCTCAGATTAGCTAGATGGTAGTCTGAGCTGGATGGAGTTAGGCAGCTGCTGACTCTATGGCTTTAAACAGCCAGTGGAAAGCGACAGCAAGCAATCATGTAAAAAAAATCAGAGAATAGGCGGCTAACCCAGTCAACAACACTATTAGGACAGAAGAAAAATATCTATTCCTGATTCAAAGGTCGGCTTGGTGGAAACTTGGAGCTGCATGTTTCCCCTGCAGGGATCAACAGTGAGATCAGGAACTGGTTGTGTTTGTTCACTCTGTTGTTTCAGCTGTTTTTTCATCTTGTTAGCTCCAGCTATCTGTGTTGATTTTCACTTGCGGTACTGATCCTTGTAGCAAGGCATGCAGGTTGCCTGAACTGAACTCCCCAGACTCGTGTGAGTGATGTTCTCTTCTACAAGACACCATTAACCAGCATCATGGCTGAAAGGTGCCAAACTTTACAGCACGATTTGCAGAGGTTGCACCAGCTGATTCTGAGGATCTGTGCCGATGTTGAGGACGCACAGGGTACTTGCCCTTCGTCGCCTTCTCTGAGCGGTGCCGTCGTTCGTGTAAACGAAACAGGCTTCTCAAGTAGTTGGAAACAACACTAAATGTTAGTACTAGCAAGATATGTCAACTTTATACAGTAAGTGAAAGGAGAGTCTGCAGAAATATCAGCTACTTAGTCAAGGGCTTGTTTATTCAGATGAAGAGTACACAGGTGGTTACAAGCACAACCGGCAATTAAGGAGCCCTATGTAAACATCTAGCTCCATATAAGCTCAACCGGTAATTAAGGAGCCATATGTACTAACACCTAGCTCCATACAATGAAGCACAACCGGTAATTAGGTACCAGTTACAATATACTCAAAATAAGCTCGAGTCAAGAACCAGATCAACTTAAATACCACCAACTTTTACACCAGCAAAGCAAGGTAGTCTCATCTACCAATCTGATGAACCATGGTCCATAGATAGGAAGAGAACCACCAGCAATTCAAAGCAATGTCACCGCAGTGCCAAAGAGCACTTCTCTTCTTCCTCTATGCTGTGGTACTACTCTCGTGCCGAACAAACTCGCAAGCAGTTGTGTAGCTGTAGTACGGTGGTATGAGAGACCTCCAGGACAAGACCTCAAATTTTCCCGGTGGCATAGCACTCCAGGTGCCGGATAGCAGATCCACCATTGTTATCTTTGGAATGTCGCCATGAGAAGCAGACCCTTTTTGAGAGTCACGCCCTTGCAGATAGAACTTAATACCCTCAGAACCTTGCCACCTTTTGGCCATGCTCCAAACATACCGAGGCTGATCTTCCTCAGCAGGATATTCACCTAACAACAAGATATTCTTCTGCCTGTGCTCCCTAAGATGTCTGAGAACACTGCACCAGAACCGAGCACCAAGATTTTCTCTCAGTAAGGCAGCAACAACATATGCGTATATGAAAGATTCACGCATCTCCAGGGCTATCTCCATGGCTATGGATGTTAGATTTGTGTGCTCCTCCGGATCCGTGCTACCAAACACAAGCATCCTGAAGAAATACCAGAAAGCTTCTTTAGACAAATAATTTAGCCTGACAGCTTCCGTTGTTCCAAGACTGGCTGTCTTCTCTGATCGGCTGGTGATTATGATTTTGCTCCCATGTGGCATGTATCGTTTAGACAAGTGCAGCAGCCTCTTCCATGCCCCTTTGTACACATCCCCTAACAGCTCAATGACAACCAACAACCTTTTTTCATCCAAGCCAATATTTTGATGCTTGATCGCACAATGATCTCTAAAAGTTGTCACCGTTTCATCTTTAAGGTCGTTTCCAATGTAGAGCAGGATCAAGGAGAAGTGATTCTGCACACGCTCATCATTGCAAACATGGTCCGCAAGAGTGCTCTTCCCAACTCGTGCAGGACCAACAATTGGAAGGACACCCACATTTCCATTCCCTGGAGGCTCAGCTTGTAACAAGAACCTGATGGCTTGTTCCCTCTCCATTTGGCGGCCAAACATATACTTGTCCACAAATAAATATGCCCCATAGGGTTGCTGGTACATGCGAGGGTAGCTCATCAAAAATATAGCAAACTCCTTCATATCAGCAACCATGCTTTCAAGGCCAAGAACAACCTGCTTCAATTCCTGACTGCTTTCTCTACCAATTACCGTGCTCTCAATCTGAGTGTTGCTAGAAAGACAGCGAATACGCTTAGCTGGATTGAAATTGGATTGAGCAAACAAGAAGCGACTCACCTCCTCGTCATCGGTCTTCTTCTCTCTGCACCTGAAGGCATCAAGAAGGTAGTACCCTCTGAACACTTGCTCTCTCATCGTGCTAGCCTGATGTAGCATCCCTCGGTTTGTGACACGCCGCCCCTCGGACTCCTCAACAACAGCACTTATCCTCAGAAGCAGCTGGCGCAGCCTCTGCAGATCCTCCTCAGAGGTTGTCTGCTCGCGGCACTTCTCGACCACAAAGGATATAGCTCTGCCGACAAGATCACCAAGAACCGCAGAAATGATTGCCTCCATCGTGAAACGCAAAGGAACAGGAAGCCCTCCCAGCCTCTTACCAGATAGACGGTGCTCTGAGCTAGAAAGACTTAGAAATTTGCTGAGTCAATGATTTTGAATGGTTAGCTCAAAGCTTGAGAAGGCACTTGTGCTTTAAATTTCAGAAAGTAGGTGTTTTCCTACTTCCTAGTCATCATTGACCCATCCAATGAAGGTGACATTGTTTTGACAGAAGAAAAGTACTTGTCTTTGAAAAAGATGTCCAAATGGTGGAAACTTGATGCTGCACATCTCTTCTGCTGGGAAGAAAAGTCAAATCACACTCCTCTTCCGTTCCTTCCAACACCAGCAAAATCTGGCATTGGTTGCTTTGACTCACTGTGTTCTTTTTACTGTTGTTACGTCTTGTCAGTCAGAACTCCTTGCAAGGAGATACTGATCTTTGTAGCAACACATGCAGGCTGTCCGAAATCTGAACTCCCACACTGGGCGGGTTTTGTTTCTTCTAGGTTCTACAAGACACTGTTAGCAAGCATCATGGCTGCCGTTGTTGAGGGGGGGCCAAGGGGGAAGCGTCACAAACTGAGGGATGATCCATCAAGTTGTGGAGCTCACTGCTGATTCCAGTAGTCGCACCTTAGATACTTCTAACAGTAGACATCTTTCAAAGCACAGAAAATTGCTAAAGTCGACAAAATTTTGATCTGACCAATTCAGTGAAAGGCTTGTAAGTAGCAACTATCTGTTTCATATAGACATAGCATGTGGGAGCTCAATGACTCTGAAACCACACAGCCATATGTCTTATAACTACAAAGAGATGAATAAATAAGGAAATACATGGAATAAATGAGCATGAACTTCAAACAGAAGATATCCTCAGAAGAAGCTGGTGCAGCTTCTGCAGATCTTCCTCCGTGGTTGTTTGCTCATGGAACATCTCGACAGCGAAGGATATAGCTCTGCTGACAATATCACTAAGAACCCCCAAAATGATTGCCTCTATTGTGAAGTGTTTATGAACAGATACCCCTCCCGGGCTGGTACTAGATAGATGGTGACCCAAGCTTGAAGGATATAGCTCTGCCGACAAGATCACTTAGAACCCCAGAAATGATTGCCTCCATTGTGAAGCGTTTAGAGCATCTCCAACAGGCGCATAAAAGTTTCACGCGCTAAAATAGTTTTAGCGCGCCACTATAGCACTTTTAGCGCACCGGATCCACCATTGATTTAGCAGATGCCCAAAAACGCGCGCCCAAAAAACACGCAGTGCAAATTGTGAAGCGCGCGCAATCCGGCGCCCCAAATTTGCAGCTTCTGATAGCGCTTTTTAGCGCGTGCCCAATCCTTTTTTGCGCGTGCACCATTTTACAGCTTCTGCGGGAGCTGTCCGGCGGTCAAAAACCCGAATTTTTAGCACGCGGAGCAGTTTTTGTGCACCTGTTGGAGATGCTCTTACGAACAGATACCCCTCCCACGCTGGTACTAGATAGATGGTGCTCCAAGCTCGAAGGGCTGAGGCACGCTCTCGAATGGTCAAGCTGAAAGTTTCAGAAGGCAATTGTGCTATACTTTTCAACAAAGTGGGTGTTATGCTCGTCTTTATTGACCCACCAACAAAGGCTACAATGTTATGACAGAAGATTGTGCTATAAGTTTCAGAAAATGGGGGTTCTCCTAATCTTTCGTTTTTTAACTTGGGTTCTCCTAATATGAAAGCAGAACTGCAATGACGGAAGAAAAGTACCTATTTCAACTACTTGCTGCTTTTTCTACCAATTACCCTGCTCTCAATTTGAATGTCACTAGATATGCGGTAAAAACATTAGCTGGATTAAATTTGGATTGAACGAACAAGGAGGGACTCACCTCCTCAGTGTCAGTCTTCTCTCCACACTTGAAGGTGTCAAGAAGTTAGTACCCTCTGAACATTTGCTTTGTCATCATGCTAGTCTGACAGAAAATCTTTGCAGTGACATGCCACCCCTCAGCCTCCTCAACGACGGCACATAACCTCAGAAGCAGCTGGTGCAGCCTCTGCAGATCCTCTTCCGTGGTTCTCTGCTCACAGCACTTCTCAACCAGTAGAATATGGTTCTGCTGACAGTATCACCAAGAACTGCAGAAATTAGTGTCTCCATCGTAAACTGCAAGCAAACAGGAACCCCTCCCAGCCTCTCACCAGAACTTGAAGGGAGTTAGCAAGTTGCTGACTCCATGACTTTGAATGGTCAGCTAAAGCTTCAGAAAGCAATTATGCTGTAGCTTCCAGAAAATAGCATGTTTGCACCATTTGAATAAATAGCCAGATGACGTTTTTTTCCTCCGTCATTTCTAACACCTGCACAATCAAGAAGTGGTTGTGCCTGCTCACCGAGTTCTTTCAATTGTTATCCAGCACAAGCACTGAGTAGTGCGTCCGTTCACTGGAAACAAGGTACTAGCAAAATATATATCAGTTTTGCCCAAAAGTGAAAATAAAGTCCGCAGAAATATGAACTAGATTTTATTCCAACGCTTTGCCTGTTGAGATGAAAGAGTATACAGGTGATTACAAACACAACCCTACATGATGATCAATCAGTCTAGAACCAGATCACATAAATGAAGCACCAACATTTAGAACAGCAAGCAATGAAGCCTAATACGTGCTAATCTGGTAAGCCAAACATAATTAATCTAGTAAACAAGAAGAGAACTATGGTGTGGTTTTCTTGTGCCGCACAAACTCACAAGCATATATGTAGTTGTAGTATGGTGGTATGAGAGACCTCCAGCACAAGACCTCAATTTGCCCCGCGGCACAGTGCTCCATCTCCTGAATAGAACAGCTGCCACTGTTATCCTCCGAACTTCGTCCCGAGCAGCAGGCCCTTTTGGTAACTATGATGTACAAGAAATAGCTTAAGATCCTCAGAAACTCGCTGTGTTTCAGAAATGCGCAAAGCATACTGAGACTTGTCCACATCATAATATTCACCGAACGATAATGCATTCTTCTGCATGTACTTCCTAATGGTTCTGAGAACCCTGCACCAGAACCGGGCACTGAAATTTTCTCTCAGTAAGGCGGCAACAAGATATACAAAGATGAAAGATCCATCCATCTTGAGGGCCAGCTCCATGGCTATGGAGGTTAACCCTGGGTGCTCCTCTGGGTCAGTGCTTCCAAACACAAGCATCTTGAAGAAATACCAGTAAGCTTCTTTAGACAAACAATTTAGCTTGATGGCTTCAGTTGTTCCAAAACTGAGTAGCTAGATGGTACTCTGAGCTCGATGGAGTTAGGAAGTTGCTGACTTGGTGACTTTTAACGGTCAATAGGAAGCTTCAGAAAGCAATTGTGCAAAATATTCAGAGAATAGGCATCTGACCCAGCCAACGAAGGCGACACTGTTATGACAGAAGAGAAGTATTGTTTCTGATTAAATAAAGGTCAGTTCGGTGGAAACTTGAAGCTGCAAGTTTCCCCTGTTGGGATCAATAGTGAAATCACATTTTCTTCTGTTCTTCTCAAAACCTGCACAATCAGACAGTGGTTGTGTTTGCTCACTCTGTTCTTTCAGCTGTTGTTTCATCTTGTTAGCTCCAGCTATCTGTGTTACTTTTCACTTGTGGTACTGATCTTTGTAGCAAGGCATGCAGGTTGCCTAAACTGAACTCCACAGACTTGCGTGAGTGATGTCTTCTTCGACAAGACACCATTAGCCAGCATCATGGCTGAAAAGTGCCAAACTTTGCGGCAGGATCTGTAGAGGTTGCACCAGCTGCTTCTGAGGATCTGTGCCAATGTTGAGGACGCCCAGGTTACTTGTCTTTCGTCGCCCTCTCTGACTGGTGCCATCATTCGTGTAACCAAAACAGGCTTCTCGAGTGGTTGGAAGCAACGCTAGATGTTAGTACTAGCAAGATATGTCAACTTTATACAGTAAGTGAAAAGAGAATTAGAAGAAATATCAGTTACTTAGTCAAGGGCTTGTTTATTCAGATGAAGAGTACACAAGTTACTACAAGCACAATCAGTATTTAAGGAGCCCTATGTACTGGGTATCAGTTACAATACTCCATATAGGATCGAGTCAAGACTTGAGAACCAGATCAACTTTTAGACCAGCAAGCAGTCTCATCTACCAATCTGGTGAGCCTTGGTTCGTAGACAAGAAGATAACCCAGCCATAACTCAAAGCAATGTCACCACAGTGCCAAAGAGTGCTTCTCTTTATGCTGTGGTACTTCTCATGCCGGACAATCAGCCAGAAGGTTCAGAAGGCAATTTTGCTATAATTTTCAGAAAATAGGTGTTTTCCTCTCCTAGTCTTCATTGACCTATCCAACGAAGGCGACATTATTTTGACAGAAGAATAGTATTTTTTTAATATTCATCAGATATCAAAATGGTGGATATATAGATACAGCATGTGGGAGTTCAATGATTGTGAAATCATACAGCCATATGTCCTACAACTACAAGAGGTGAACAAAAAAATAAAACATACAGAATAAATGAGCATGAACTTCAACCAGATTCATAATGCTAGAACAAGATTTTTTTTTTACTTATAACTTCGGGGAAATGCTTTCATAAACTTTGTCAAGTGACACTGGCAAATTAAAGAGGCTCGGAAAAACAGATACTAGAACGACACTTATCACCCCGTTCCAGAACTTAAGAGTGAATTATTAGCTAAGAGCTCTAGTACAGTTCATTTGATTTGATGTCAAGTAAAATGACAAAACTGGGATCTGAAAACACGTCCGGAATTTATTATGTGGCATCATTGTGGTATAAATTGCTTCACACGCTAGAAGCGTGTGATCTTAGAATTGGACTTGAAGCTTGATCAATCCATGACCTATGTTCTCAGAAAAGCACAATTAATCCAGCAAATGATTGAAAATACAACCAAATCCATTGTAGATCACAAAATTATTCATTGGTCAATCATCCACTATCAGTATCCGAGCATGGTCGCTCAGCTGAAGAAACAATTGGCCATACACACTGACATTAGACTACAGTTGATGTTCATCCACACGCGAACAATAGCAAGACAAAATCACTAGTATTCGGTAGCACAACACGACTACTGATACAGAGGATGAGTAATAGACCTTGCAGAATGGCTCCCTCAGATGGTGTAGTCAGACCACTGCCGTATGAAGGAGGTGTGATCCATGGACTCTCCGGGCATGTCCTCATCCTTGTCGGACTCGCCCTTCCTCCCTCCGATGAGCCTGGCAGGGTTGCCCACCGCAGTGCTCCTCGCCGGCACATCTATCAGCACCACGGAGCCAGCCCCAATCTTGGCCCCGGCTCCAATCATGACGTTGCCGAGGATGGTGGCGCCGGCGCCTATGAGCACACCGTCCCCAATCTTGGGGTGGCGGTCGCCGACGGCCTTGCCAGTCCCACCCAAAGTAACGTGGTGGAGGATGGAGACGTTGTCGCCGACGACGGCGGTCTCGCCGATGACGACGCCGGTGGCGTGGTCGAGGAGGATGGCCTTGCCGACGACAGCGGCGGGGTGGATGTCGACGGCGAAGACGTCGGCGACGCGGGACTGGAGGGCGAGCGCGAGCGGGCGGCGGTTCTGCGCCCAGAGCACGTGCGCGACGCGGTGTGCCTGGATGGCGAGGAAGCCCTTGTAGTTGAGGAGGCAGTGGGAGAATCCGACGCAGGCGGGGTCGCGGGCGCGCGCGGCGAGGAGGTCGGCGACGACGGCGGCGCGGAGGGAGGGGTGCGCGGTGAGGGAGGCGAGGAAGAGGTCGTAGAGGAGCGTGGAGAGGAGGGTGGAGGAGCAGAGTTTGTTGGCGAGGTGGAAGGAGAGGGAGCGGGGCAGGGAGGGGTGGGAGAGCACCGTGGCGTAGAGGAAGGAGGCGAGCGCCGGCTCGGCGTCGGCGTCGCGCCGGGCCTCCGCCTTGATCTGCGTCCACACCCAGGACTCGTCGTCCTCCGACTCCGGCGGCGGGTAGGCCGGCACCACCTCGGACGGGAGCGCGGGCGTGGGGGGCGGAGGGTGCTGGCGGTGGTTGGAGTCGCCGCCGTCGGGCTCGCGCGCCGGTGGCTGCTGGCCCGCCGGCATCGCCGCCGGAGCTGCGAGGGATGGATGGATTGCTGCTGGTGGGTGGGTGTGTGGGTGAGGAGGAATTACGGGCCGCCTGCGGATCAGATTGCGGGGGCAGAAAAGGCCGAGGCCCAACGGAGCGCACGAGACGGGCAGGTGGGGCCCCGAAAAAATGGGAACGGGTCTGGTCAGGTGGAGTAGAACCTTTCGCGACGAGGAGCCGCCGGAGAATTTTTCTGGTCCCCTTTGCCTCCAGCCGCCGTGCTATCAGGCTAATCAGCGTGATTTCTACGATCTTCGTCGGCAACGTTTTCACAAAGGATGCGATGAGAATAAAGATATTCTTCTGATTCTTCAACCGCGGTGGCGGTGTCTCATCGGGCGTTGTCACGAAGCCAGAGACCTTGTGTTTTTTCAAATTTGAGGCGTGTTTGGTTACCTGCATTTGGTCCAACCAGGACCGCGTGGAAAGTTTCTGACCTGTTCGGTACCTCACATACACTGTTTGGTCTGCGTCGGACGAAGTTTAAAGCAGCTCCTAGCCAGCCCAAGAGCTACGCCCGAATCTGCAGTTTCTGGAATGCCAGGCTCGGGCGAAGTAGGGGAAGGGAACGCGGCGCTGAGCTCGTGCGACAGGGAGATGACGCGAGCTAGCGCGCGTCTCCGGAAAATCAACGGGAGGATTTTGGCTCACCTCCCGCCGATTCGGTTGCCTCTTATTTAGCCCCTCCTCTCACCGCCCAAAATCCCGCCACCCTTCCCCCCTCCCCCCATTCGAGTTTTCCTGCCGACGCGCCTCGGCACCGACGAGCAGGTAAGCGGCGCTTCTTCAACGGCTGGCGGTCCATGGCGGCGGCGACACCTGTCCTCAACCTCTCGAACCGTTCCCGCGTCCACCTCGAGCTTGCAGCCATGGCCTCTGTGAGTTCAATCACCCTCTTCTCTCTGTTCGTTGTAGCTAGATCTGAGAGCATGTGGTCGTAGAGTTTGATATGCACACATGTGGTAGGTTGATTTTGGTAGTTCATGTGCTATGCTTACTGTCAATGCGGTTAGCATGGTAGAGTACTGTGATAGTGATGAACACATTCATAGCTAGTTGGCATGTATGCTCCTCCTTTCATAGATCGTCTGATACCCTGTGTGCTATGCTTACTGTCAATGTGTGCTCCTCCTTTAATAGATCGTCCATTACTGTTTGTACTATGCTTACTGATCATGCGTGCTACGATTGTAGAAAATGACCAGGCAGACCCAAGATCTTAGTCAGGCCCTTGTCCTGTCCGACAATCAGTATAGTGCGTCTTATGTCGAGGACTCCCAGCCCCCCCCCCCCCCCCCTCAATGGGCAGGTGCCTCCTGATTTAGATGTGTTTGAGGTAGCACCCGCTGGTTCTCTTTTTGTGCCAGTTGTGCAAGGATGAAGTTGGCAAGGCGGCGCCACAATTTGGGGTGAAGACTTTGATCATCATCGTGCAGCTCATCACCATTGTAGTGTTGTGGTGTTGATGTGGTAGATGTGAGCGTGTGTAAGGTAACATCACCACGTAGGGTACAAGGTTAGCACATCTCGCACCCTGTGTGCAACCAGATAGCCTTCTTATATGTGAGTTGAGACAATGCAGGCAACCAAACAACGTGCAGCAAGCTATCCCCTAATGCAGGCAAGCAAAATGCAGGCAACCAAACAAGTCACAGATGTTGGGTTTTAGACTGTTTTTACTAAGCCATGCCTCATTGAGCTAGGCTGGGTTGGAGCGGCAACCAAACACGCCCTTGGTGTATCCGACTTTGCCGATTGTAGGTTTATGTCTTCGCATATTGGTTCCCATGGATCTTGATGAGTCCATGTTAGCATTTTTATTTTATTTTTGCCTTTGTTGGTTTAATCCATTTCTTTGGTGTTTTGGTGAACATCTTTTGGTTTCTTCTAGAGATCGTCCAAGCCTAAGTGGATTCAACATTTACGGCTTCCCATCCATTTAGATGGAGAATTCAAAAGGTTTTCTAAATTCTTGCAAAAAAAGGGTTTGTAAGTATATATGTAGTCAAGTTTACGCAGATGTTGCCGCTTCGATATGATTCCGGCATCTTCCTGCAGTTGTGTTATTATTTCTTGTTGCAAAGATTAGTACTATGAAGAAGATGTTTCTAAAAAAATTCAGCATTGCCGCTGGAGCTGGTGGGTGGGTGTGTGGGCGAGGGTTGCGGGGCGTCTACAGATCAGATTGCGGGGACAAAAAAGGCCAAGGCCCAAGGGAGAGCATGAGACAAGTGGAGCCTCGATAGATCGCATCTTAGAACAAACAAGCGAAAATGACCACCACCAACAACAAACTGCCTCAAAAAAAAACACCAACAACAAACGTATATATATGAGCCTCGATTTTGCTCCCAAAAAAATATGAGCCTTGATTAGATGGTTAGGTTTGAAAACCTAAAAAAATGTATGGGTAGGTTTGTTGTGACCGAACTAGCCCATCAGATTTCAAGTCCTAGGCTTGTCATGATGCCAACTTAGTACTTCAAAAGTGCTCATAGGGGTAGAACATAAGAGTTAAGTGTATATGCATGTTTATGAGCATATGCGATTGTATTGTATTAAAATGACAGATGTATAAGAGAGAAAAAATGAACAATTTGTGGCGAGGAAGAGGGTTCCAAGGGCAGCCGCTGGAGACTTTGCTCCTCTTGCCTCCGGCCGCCGTGTTGTGAGGTGAAAGCAACCTTCAATCTCTCTTCAAGTATTGAGAATGTTTATGAGCGTGAATCTTAGCTCGGCATGCAATGTCTTGACACAGGGTGCAATGTTATTGAGAATAAAGGTATTCTGATTCTTCTTTTGTTGTGGCGGTGTCTCATCGGGCGTTGTCGTGAACTCAGAAAGTTTATGTCTCCACAAATTTCATGTGTCCAACCTTGCATGTCTTTAGGCTTAGCTTATGTCCCTACAGATTTTGTTTCTCTGGATCTGATGAATCTGTGTTAGCAATTTTTTGTTGCTTTCTTCATATAATTGTTGTGACTCGGAATCCTTCTTTGACGTAATGGTGAAGTCCTTATTTGGAGCTTCAATCTGATTGCAGTATCTTCAAATGTCTTGTTAGTATTATTAGTTTTTCGGAAACACTAACGCCTACACGTGTGGGCGTTACTCAACTCGCCACACGCCTTGATCGTCGTCCAGTGCCTTTTGCACGAATCTTGGCACGAAAAGGTTGATTCTGTGTGTCACGTAAGACGGGGCTGGTGTGTGGGCGTTGGAGAGTTTGCCCACACGTTAGCACCATGCTGTTTGCCAGCTGCGCTGTGTGGGCGAACTAGTTTCTGCCCACACAACCAGCCACCTAGTTCATGCGCGTGTGGGCGAACTACTTTTCGCCCACACAACACTCCTACGTTGTGGATGGCAACTGCAGTTAGACGAACGTGGCAACTAGGTAAACACACATGGCAACTGTGATTTTTTTTGCTAGACGGCAACTGCAGTTGCGCGTACGTGGCAACCAAATAAACATACATGGCAACTATGGTTCGACCACATATGGCAACTAGGTAAACACACATGGCAACTACTGTTTGACCATATGTGGCAAGTAGTTAATCACACACGGCAACTACGGTTTGATTACACGCGGCAACTACCATAAATTAGACATGGAAACTATAGTTAGCCAAAACAGATAGAGTTGCCATGCTTTTACAACTACACTTGCCATCCCGGATAACTACATCTACCAACCAGGATGGCAACTACGCGGTGTACCTAACGTAGTTGCGACAGAACGTGTGGGCATTTTTGCTTCGTGCCACACACGCGGGGTGGAGATGAGTAGTATTTGTTGGCGTGTGGCACGAAGCAGCCGCGCCCACACGCGTGGGCAATTCTAATATCCACCCACACATAGCCCGTGTGGGCTGCCTCCTGCTCACACCACACACGGTATGTCGGCGCATGTCGAATATACCACACGTGTGGCAGTTATCGGCGTCCTAGTTTTTTGTTGCAAAGGTTGATATCATGAAGAAGATGCTTCTAACAAATTTTCTTGTAGTTCTTAATAATAAGAGTTACTTCGTAGTAGTTTTTTTGATGGCATTGTATATGTACTGTTTGGCAAGTTTGAATCAAGTTACATGTCATTTTAAAAAACAGGCATATATTATGGAAAAAAAGAGTTATTATGTTCTCCTAGGTATGATAATTTCCATATGATGATATGGTCTACGTACAAAGGCGCATAGTAGTTGTCCAATTATTCTCTTCAACTTTATTGACGAGCTAAAATAACATCGTACAAGAACCATATGCAGGTTTACCTTACCCGAAGCAATTCCATACAAGAAAAAAAGAAAAAAGAAAACTGAAACTGCTCCAAACACACGACAATCATTGTCTAATTTCTGTAGAAAAGCAATCCGATGGCGCTCGCTTGTCCAATCTGTTGCATGGATGGCTTGATTTAAGACGTCGTACGAAAATCGAACGAAATGTGTCGTACATATAGCGTGATTAGAAAAAATCTCCATCAAGATCCTTCGAATATTCCGTGTGCACTCAACCGTAGACTTGTTCTTTATTCCGTGCGCACTCAACCGTGGACTTGATTCCGCGCCCACAGCTCTAAGCATCATTGGTTATTCGTTGGAAAAAGAACAAGAAAGACCATAAATAAATAACACAAAAGAAATACTTAGGTACACATATCAAGTCTCGCATGCTGACAGGCTCTTGGAGCCATACTTGATGGACATGAACAAAGTATAAACGGTATTACATACTCTCAAACGAGACCGGATGTCACCTCCTAAAATATTTAGCCATTACCTACTTCAGTATTTGACACGTGAATGTGATCGACGAAGACATGCTATTTAAGAGGTGGGCTTGGCGATCCCGGCAGCACCGGCTCCAGCTGCGTTACCGGGATCCGATGGGACGGGAAGCTTCGCTTGGTGCTCCACGAGCCGATCCATGGCCACCCGGATCTTTTTGACGGTCTTTCCCGTTGTCACAAAGTTACTCCTTTTGTCTCATAATATAAAAACGTTTTTGACACTACACGAGAACTACGCAGGCTATTTTGACATGAAACACGCTGAGACGAAACGCCATGACTCCCGTGGAGATCTTGCGACCGGCGCCGGAAGAGATGCACCGCCGGGCGCCGCCGCCGTGGCTGGTGGCCTTGGCGATCCCAGTGGCGTGGCTCCTCCCCAGGTCGAGACCAGCCCGCAGTGCAGGGAGCGCCATCGATTCGATTCGATCGAGGTGGTGCTTGCTAGTTTGACTTTTTTCAATCCCGGTTGGTCGATTTAGTTTCCGTCGTGCGTTTCCGTGTCCGTGGTACGTTGAACCTAACCTCGGAGCGATTTTTTATCCATGTGAGGCCGCTGGCTCGGCTTCGATCCGATCCGAGGTGAACTCGTGAATTGTTTCCCTTCCTGGTCTCGAGTCGTATTTTCTTTATGGAAACACTAGCGCCCACACGTGTGGGCGTTGTCCAACTCGCCCACACGTCTAGATGGTCGTTGATTGTCTTTTGCACGAATCTTCACACGAAAAGGTGGATTTGGTGTGTCACGTAGGACGGGGCTGGTGTGTGGGTGTGGAGAGTTTGCCCACACGCCCCGCATCACGATGTTGCCAGCTGCGCTATGTGGGCGAACTAGTTTCTGCCCACACAGCCACCACCTAGTCCATGCGCGTGTGGGCGAACTGATTTTCGCCCACACGACACTCCTACGTTGTGGATGGCAACTGCAGTTACGCGAACGTGGCAACTAGGTAAACAAACATGGCAACTGTGATTCTTTTGCTAGACGGCAACTGCAGTTGCACGTATGTGGCAACCATATAAACACATATGGCAACTGCGATTAACTGTATATGGCAATTATGGTTGTACCACACGGGGCAACTAGGTAAACACACATGGCAACTACTGTCTTTTTTTTTGAGAATTCTTTGCATTCCAATCACGAAACAATACAAAATAGTTGAACCTTACAAGCACACTGAAACTCAAACACAAAGGACCATAAACATCTAGAGTACCCTAAGACAACCATAACAAAAGAAGATCTCCGGAGCTCTGTGTCATCATCCCTGAATCTTGAGAGAAGACCCCTGCAGCAGAAAGATCTGCAACCAGGCGCAAGCAGGTCATCATCTTCGATCACGGAACAATTGTCACGACGCTGCTTCCTCCTTTCTTGACACCAGCGCTGAGAGGGCATGGACATCAATCCAACACACCTGCAACAGCCGTCACCATCTTTGGCTTTGAGTACTGCGAAAAATGTCCTTTCCGGAAGAAAGAGAACTCGAGTCATCCGACCGGCCCAGCACCGCGGCCGGGCCATCTGCCCGGGCAAAGCAGAATCTCCCTCCAGCATCAGTGCAGAGGAAGGAGAAGAACAGCAGCAACAAATCATACCGACAATGAAGAAGAAGGATCTTCGTCTCCCTGCATCCATAGCCCATCTGAGGACCCAAAAGGCCTATGCCAATGGACCTCCAGTCACCATAGCCCGCGACCTCGACGAGATCCGAGGATCCCGCACTCCGCTGGCTCCTAGACGAAGGCCAAAGCCTCGCCTAACCGCGAACGGAGCCCGGAGAAACTTATTTCAACGCGACACCACCGCAACGGCCTCGGCAGCGTCACCCTCAACCCTAACCCTACCACACACACCTAGCGGATAGACCCGAGGTTCCCCCTCCCTCCTGCGGCCGGAGCGGCCGACGGAGAGAGAGGGAACCGGCGGCGCCACCGGCCGCGCGCAGGGAACCCTCGTCGCCTCCTAGATCGCCTGTGATCCTACTTTCCCGGAGCGAAACGGTTCGTCGTGCAGTCCATGGATAAGTGAAAAATGATTCGTCCACGGCAACTACTGTTTTGACCATGTATGACAAGTAGTTAATGACACACGGCAACTACGGTTTGATTACGCGCGACAACTACCATAAATTAAACATGACAACTATAGTTAATCAAAACAGGCAGAATTGTCATGCTTTTACAACTACACTTGCCATCCCGGATAATTACATCTGTCAACCAAGATGGCAACTAAATCGTCATCCCGCGGATACCTAACGTAGTTGCGCTACGATGTGTGGACATTTTTTGCTTCGTGCCACACGCGCGGGGTGGAGACGAGTAATACTTGCTGGACGTGTGACACGAAGTAGCCGCGCCCACACGTGTGGGCAATTCTAATGTCCACCCACACACAACTCATGTGGACTGCCTTCTGCGCACACCACACACGGTGTGTGGCCAGACCCTTTAACGCCCACACGTGTGGGCGTTATCGGCGTCCTTTCTTTATCAGGAAAAGCTTTTTACTGTAAGAGAAGCAAATTCATACAGAGTACGTGAAGGAGGCTCAAGCCCATTGGATGGCGTAGGTGCTGTAGCCGGTCCGCTTGTCCTCATAACGCTCCCAGATCACAACGTCGCCGTAGTTGGCCGCCTTCTGCACCACCGGAATAACAGCGTGGAGGTTTTTGGGATGCACGTAGCCAACCTTCCGCTTGGAAGCTGGCAGGCCGAGGTAAATCTGCGTGCTCGGTTGCGGCACCGTCCACCTGTCCCACTCCTGCTGCAAGTGGGCGGCGCAGTGGGGGTCGTCGTAGAACCAGACGAAGATGCAGTTGAAGAGCCCCGTGGCTAATTCATTTGGAACAGTTATAAAGAAAGTGATTGAACAGATAAATACTACTCGATTAATTGCTAGTACTACTGTATATGTTACAGTACTTTAATATAAGAGGTTTTTGCAGTTTAATTTGTGATAATATACAATACTCCGTACTTATTCGGGACCTACACTGGTCTTATCTTATTCTTACAAGCACATGGCACACCATTTCGAGCACAACTGCACACTGATAATATAGCAAACACACCATTACGAACTGGCCAGCTATGTACTATTGTAAAAAGACAATTAAGCAAAGTAGCAAACACATGCAATTCACACGGTGACGCTGCCGCGAGTGAGAGAGGCTCAAGCCCAATTGATGACGAAGCTGCTGAAGCCGGTGCGCTTGTCCTCGTAGCGTTCCCAGACCATGATGCCGGCGTAGTTGGCCGCCTTCTGTACCACCGGGATAATATCGTAGTAAAGGTCCAGGGGGTGGACGTAGCCGACCGTCTTCTCCGAAGCCGGCAGGCCGAAGTAGATTTGCGCGCCCGGCTGCTCCGCCGTCCACCTGTCCCACTCCTGCTGCCAGTTGGTGGCGCACTGTGGGTAGTCGAAGAACCTGACAAAGATCCGGGTGAAGAGCCCCGTGGCGAGCGCCCGCCCCACGCGCCTGAGCCCGCACGGCGATGTCGCCGTCAGCTGCACCGGCACCCTGCCGCGGTACGGCTTGTTGTAGTCCCATAGCCGCCTGGCCAGCTCGTCGTAGGGGTCCGGCCCAGGCCGCCCGCCGCCGTCGAGGAAGAAGTCGATGCCGTCCACGACTCCACGTAGGCGTCGCCGAACGGGCGGTGGACGCCCTCGCGGGTGCCGAGCATATAGGCGTTCCAGAGGTAGTCGGCGACGTCGGCCGCCGACTGGCCGGTCGGCAGGGAGTACTGGCCGCCGAAGCCACCGATGGAGAGGAAGACGAGGAACTTCTTGGACTGGCAGTACTTGATGTCGGCGCCGACGGCGGAGACGTCGTGGCCGGAGAGGTCGAGGTGGTACTTGCCGCGGCCGAAGACGTCGAGGAAGGAGATGACGGCGATGGTGTAGGTGCCGGTGTCGCAGGCCTCCCGGAGGGACCCCTCGTCCTTGTTCCGGCCCCAGAACACGACGACATTGCCGGTCTTTCCCGTGGCCGCGGCCGAGCCCGCGAGGAGGGCTGCGGCGAGAAGGAGAAGGAGTAGGAGGGAGGCTGGCCGACGGCGTGTGAGCGCCATTGGCGGATGGATATGAATGATGGGCTGAGTTCTCTTGCTTGCTTTGCCTGCTGCCCTGTGAAGAACTACCTCGATTGAGTCTAATATATATAGGTAAATTGTTGATCTTGTGGAGACTGGGTTGCTAGACGTGGAATTGAAGAAGGCTACAGTTTGACACGGCACTGCCACGAGTAAGTCATTGAATTCTCAGCTGGATTTAGGCTGCATCCTATACTATGAGCCGCGCGCACGGGAGCTGACGCTAGAGGATTCGATTAATTAGGTGACTGTGATTACAATCAGCGGCAACGATGCTCGCAATCTCATGTTGTGCGCGTGCCATTTGAGCCAGAGTATGACTAGCTACATTTACGTCACGCTTGATCTTGATTATTTGAACCCTTCTTTCTTGACAAAAGTGATCTGATCTTCGTAACTCGATAGCTAGGATTGGGTGTTCACTCATGGAGTATTTTAATTTTTGTTGTGAAGGTATGCTCGTGCTCATACTTATTTTCTCTTGTATATGTGAGAGTAAATTTTGTTTAAACATGTCTGGTCCTACTCAATCTGGCACGGCATTTGCAATTAGCAACAGAAATTGTAGAAATAAACAAATCATAATCCATTAAGGACTTCTTCTAGGTTTGCTCGTGCACTGTGTAATTTGTGTAATTGGTCTGAATCTTGTCCAGATACCGACGAAACTGAACAATTACTACATTTTAGATTTGAGTTTCACTTTCCTAATCTTGAAACAACTATGACATGGTTGTAAAAACCAAATATAGATTTTTAGGTGCTCCCATACAGATCAAATTATTTGAAGCAAAGTATTGGAATCAATATTATTGAAGTTTTACAACTTGAGTAATCTTGCTCCCATACAGGTCAAATTTATTTGAAGCAAAGTATTGGAATCAATATTATTGAAGTTTTACAACTTGAGTAATCTATAATGGACTAAGAACATGGCTAGGAAACCTTTTTCGAGACTAAAACCCAATCACACCCTACTCTATCGCTTTATAGCCAAGTATACACTCCATATGTAAGAATCGACCACTGCTGGACTAACTACTTGCATCTTCATCATCTTCATCCGCAGCTACATCCGATAGGCTAGCATGGTACTTCTTGAACCTTTTCTTGTATTTCAATTTATTATAGGATGGATCGACAAGAACAACATGCAGCTATTTTTTGAATTTGTCGATGTAGGCATGCATGGTTTAAACAATTGACAGACACATAAGTGTTACTTTACGTACTTGGTCATATGGTATTGCCAATTATTCTCCCATAAATTTGATGTTCTTTAACATTTAGAGTGCACAAGAAGAACTGCAACATTTTATTCTGTTAGCGGCATTTCACATATTAACAATGAAAAACAAAAACAAAAGCTAATATTGTTGACTGACGTGTCATCTTGTTTTGGCACGGGGACAAGCTTTTTACTGGCCATTGGGTCACGTTAATGTCTTTCCATGCATTCCTTTGTGGTCCATTGATTCACATAGATGCTCTTAAATGTGCTTCCACCCCACGTATCTGCAAGTTCATGGGATGAGAAGTTCCTTACGATTAATACTTAGGTATGATGTTAAATCTTTTGTTTTAATGAAAGTTATTAAAGTTCTCACTAAGTGATTTACTTCTTTATGTACCATATAGTGGAAAAGTGAATCAAGAACCTGAATCTTCCTCCCTCTGGGGTTTATGACCACAATATACACAAGCTTGTTTTTATCACAGTGAGGCCACCTATGATCTGGTTCTGGAGTAGTCAAGGTGGCCCGCATAGGAGGCAACTTTGTTCGTATGACACAACAGAAGGTTTTAGATGAGCCAATTTTTTTACAACACGTTCATCAACTGGTCAGGTACTACAACAATCAACAAGATTGCATGCACCAACAATCAATAAGATAGCATGCACTGAAAGTGGAAGAATTGCCCTATAACATGGCATGGACAGTTCAAAGGAAGCTACAAGGATGCCATCATCATTCTTGAGGCCGTGGCCGACCAGGAGACATAAATTTGGCATGCCTATTTTGGGATGCCTGGATCTTGCAATGATTGAACGTGTTGCACTGATCACCTCTCACACAAAGTTAGCTAGTCGGGAACTATCGCCGGTGAACTTCCCAAAAATGGCCGCACATCCAACTTTGGGTATTACCTTGCAGATGAGACCTATCCAAAGTGGTACATTCATCAAGCCACTTTCAAAACTCCAAAGGTAAGAAATAATTTACTTTTATAATGCTCAACCGGTTGCTAGGAAAGATGTGGAAAGAGCTTTTGGGATTTTGTAATCCAATTTGCTATTGTGCGAGGACCGGTTAGGTTGTACATCATCACAACCTGCACATTATGATCATTGAGAATGAGAGTGGACAAGATCTGAAGTACAATATCTATGATCTCATGGGATGACTGGTGCAGCCGAGTCGGAGACAAGACCGACTGCGTCGCTTTCTTGAGCTCTACGTTGACATATGCCGATCCACACAAAGATCTTAAAAATG
Source organism: Triticum timopheevii (assembly GCA_963921465.1). Classification (NCBI taxonomy): domain Eukaryota; kingdom Viridiplantae; phylum Streptophyta; class Magnoliopsida; order Poales; family Poaceae; genus Triticum; species Triticum timopheevii. Next base: position 418,109,692 of record OY997262.1, read on the forward strand.
ATTTCATGGAGGAGTGGCGGGCTTGGCATGGGAGACAACGGGCCTAGTTTAATCTCTATGTTGTTGCATTTGTGTGATGAATTTTTTGTATTGTATGCTAAACTTTGCTGTTGAAATTGATGAACAATTTATGATGTGGATTTGTAGTTTGTTTTGTATTCATTTGAGATGTGTTTGATACTTCGTATGTGTGCAATATGTATTAATAGAAATGAAAATATACATGTGGCTGCCCTGTTGGGGAACGTGGTAATTTCAAAAAATTTCTTACGCACACGCAAGATCATGGTGATGGCATAGCAACGAGAGGGAAGAGTGTTGTCCACGTACCCTCGTAGACCGTAAGCGGAAGCGTTATAACAACGCGGTTGATGTAGTCGTACGTCTTCACGATCCGACCGATCCAAGCACCGAACGTACGGCACCTCCGAGTTCAGCACACGTTCAGCTCGATGACGATCTCCGGGCTCCGATCCAGCAAAGCTCCGGAGATGAGTTCCGTCAGCACGACGGCGTGGTGACGATGATGATGCTCTACCGGCACAGGGCTTCGCCTAAACTCCGCGACGATATGACCGAGGTGGAATATGGTGGAGGGGGGCACCGCACACGGCTAAGGAACGATCCGTAGATCAACTTGTGTGTCTTTGGGGTGCCCCCCCGCCCCCGTATATAAAGGAGCCAGGGGGGGGAGGCGGCCGGCCAAGGAGGGCGCGCCAAGGGGGGAAAGAGGAGGAAGAGGGGAAGGAAAGGGGGGGCGCCGCCCCCCTTCCCTTGTCCTATTCGGACTAGGAAGGGGAGGGGCGTGCGGCCCCCTCCTGCCTCCTTCCCTCTTCTCCCTCGAGGCCCATGTAGGCCCAATAACCCCCCGGGGGGTTCCGGTAACCTCCCCAGTAAAATGCCGATTTCACCCGGAACGATTCCGATGTCCAAATATAGGCTTCCAATATATCGATCTTTATGTCTCGACCATTTCGACTCCTCGTCATGTCCGTGATCACATCCGGGACTCCGAACAAACTTCGGTACATCAAAACTTATAAACTCATAATAAAACTTTCATCGTAACGTTAAGCGTGCGGACCCTACGGGTTCGAGAACTATGTAGACATGACCTAGAACTATTCTCGGTCAATAACCAACAGCGGGACCTGGATGCCCATATTGGTTCCTACATATTCTACGAAGATCTTTATCGGTCAAACCGCATAACAACATACGTTGTTCCCTTTGTCATCGGTATGTTACTTGCCCGAGATTCGATCGTCGGTATCCAATACCTAGTTCAATCTCGTTACCGGCAAGTCTCTTTACTCGTTACGTAATGCATCATCTCGTAATCAACTCATTGATCACATTGCTTGCAAGGCTTATAGTGATGTGCATTACCGAGAGGGCCCAGAGATACCTCTCCGACTATCGGAGTGACAAAACCTAATCTCGAAATACGCCAACTCAACATGTACCTTCGGAGACACCCGTAGTACTCCTTTATGATCACCCAGTTACGTTGTGACGTTTGGTAGTACCCAAAGTGTTCCTCCGGTAAACGGGAGTTGCATATTTCTCATAGTTACAGGAACATGTATAAGTCATGAAGAAAGCAATAGCACTATACTAAACGATCAAGTGCTAGGCTAACGAAATGGGTCATGTCAATCACATCATTCTCCTAATGATGTGATCCCATTAATCAAATGACAACACATGTCTATGGTTAGGAAACATAATCATCTTTGATTAATGAGCTAGTCAAGTAGAGGCATACTAGTGACTATATGTTTGTCTATGTATTCACACATGTATCATGTTTCCGGTTAATACAATTCTAGCATGAATAATAAACATTTATCATGATATGAGGAAATAAATAATAACTTTATTATTGCCTCTAGGGCATATTTCCTTCAGTCTATTACTTGCACTAGAGTCAATAATCTAGATTACATAGTAATGATTCTAACACCCATGGAGTCTTGGTGCTGATCATGTTTTGCTCGTGAGAGAGGCTTAGTCAACGGGTCTGCAACATTCAGATCCGTATGTATCTTGCAAATCTCTATGTCTCCCACTTGGACTTGGTCCCGAATGGAATTGAAGCGTCTCTTGATGTGCTTGGTCCTCTTGTGAAACCTGGATTCCTTTGCCAAGGCAATTGCACCAGTATTGTCACAGAAGATCTTCATTGGTCCCGATGCACTAGGTATGGCACCTAGATCGGAAATGAACTCATTCATCCAGACTCCTTCATTTGCTGCTTCAGAAGCAGCTATGTACTCCGCTTCACATGTAGATCCCACCACGACGCTTTGTTTAGAACTGCACCAACTTACAGCTCCATCGTTTAATAAAAACACGTATCCGGTTTGCGATTTAGAATCGTCCGGATCAGTGTCAAAGCTTGCATCGACGTAACCATTTACGACTAGCTCTTTGTCACCTCCATATACGAGAAACATATCCTTAGTCCTTTTCAGGTATTTCAGGATGTTCTTGACCGCTGTCCAGTGATCCACTCCTGGATTACTTTGGTACCTTCCTGCCAAGCTTATTGCTAAGCATACGCCAGGTCTGGTACATAGCATTGCATACATGATACAGCCTATGGCCTAAGCATAGGGAACATCTTTCATTTTCTCTCTATCTTCTGCTGTGGTCGGGCATTGAGTTTGACTCAACTTCACACCTTGAAGCACGGGCAAGAACCCTTTCTTTGCCTGATCCATTTTGAACTTTTTCAAAATTTTATCAAGGTATGTGCTTTGTGAAAGTCCTATTAAGCATCTTGATCTATCTCTATAGATCTTGATGCCCAATATGTAAGCAGCTTCACCGAGGTCTTTCATTGAAAAACTTCTATTCAAGTATCCCTTTATGCTATCCAGAAATTCTATATCATTTCCAATTAATAATATGTCATCCACATATAATATCAGAAATGCTACAGAGCTCCCACTCACTTTCTTGTAAATACAGGCTTCTCCAAAAGTCTGTATAAAACCATATGCTTTGATCACACTATCAAAACGTTTATTCCAACTCCGAGATGCTTGCACCAGTCCATAAATGGATCGCTGGAGCTTGCACACTTTGTTAGCACCTTTTGGATCAACAAAACCTTCTGGCTGCATCATATACAACTCTTCTTCCAGAAATCCATTCAAGAATGCAGTTTTGACATCCATTTGCCAAATTTCATAATTATGAAATGCAGCAATAGCTAACATGATTCGGACAGACTTAAGCATCGCTACGGGTGAGAAAGTCTCATCGTAGTCAACCCCTTGAACTTGTCGAAAACCTTTCGCAACAAGTCGAGTTTTATATGCAGTTACATTACCATCAGCGTCAGTCTTCTTCTTAAAGATCCATTTATTCTGAATGGCTTGCTGATCATCGGGCAAGTCAACCAAAGTCCATACTTTGTTTTCATACATGGATCCCATCTCAGATTTCATGGCCTCTAGCCATTTTGCGGAATCTGGGCTCATCATCTTTTCCTCATAGTTCGTAGGTTCATCATGGTCAAGTAACATGACTTCCAGAATAGGATTACCGTACCACTCTGGTGCAGATCTTACTCTGGTAGACCTACGAGGTTCAGTAGAAACTTGATCTGAAGTTTCATGATCAATATCATCAGCTTCCTCACTGATTGGTGTAGTTGTCACAGGAACCGGTTCTTGTGATGAACTACTTTCCAATAAGGGAGTAGATACAGTTATCTCATCAAGTTCTACTTTCCTCCCACTCACTTCTTTCGAGAGAAACTCCTTCTCTAGAAAGGATCCGATTTTAGCAACGAAAATCTTGCCTTCAGATCTGTGATAGAAAGTGTACCCAGGTATCCTATGAAGACACATTTCTCCGATTTGGGTTCGAGCTTATCTGGTTGAAGTTTCTTCACATAAGCATCACAGCCCCAAACTTTAAGAAACGACAACTTTGGTTTCTTGCCAAACCATAGTTCATAAGGCGTTGTCTTAACGGATTTTGATGGTGCCCTATTTAACGTGAATGCGGCCGTCTCTAAAGCATAACCCCAAAACGATAGCGGTAAATCAGTAAGAGACATCATAGATCGCACCATATCTAGTAAAGTACGATTACGACGTTTGGACACACCATTTCGTTGTGGTGTTCCGGGTGGCGTGAGTTGCGAAACTATTCCGCATTGTTTCAAGTGTAGGCCAAACTTGTAACTCAAATATTCTCCTCCACGATCAGATCGTAGAAACTTTATTTTCTTGTTACGATGATTTTCTACTTCACTCTGAAATTCTTTGAACTTTTCAAATGTTTCAGACTTGTGTTTCATTAAGTAGATATACCCATATCTGCTCAAATCATCTATGAAGGTGAGAAAATAACGATACCCGCCGCGAGCCTCAACATTCATTGGACCACAAACATCAGTATGTATGATTTCCAACAAATCAGTTGCCCGCTCCATAGTTCCGGAGAACGGCGTTTTAGTCATCTTGCCCATAAGGCATGGTTCGCAAGTACCAAGTGATTCATAATCAAGTGATTCCAAAAGCCCATGAGTATGGAGTTTCTTCATGCACTTTACACCAATATGACCTAAACGCCAGTGCCACAAATAAGTTGCACTATCGTTATCAACTCTGCATCTTTTGGTTTCAACACTATGAATATGTGTATCACTACTATCAAGATTCAATAAAAATAGACCACTCTTCAAGGATGCATGACCATAAAAGATATTACTCATATAAATAGAACAACCATTATTCTCTGATTTAAATGAATAATCGTCTCGCATCAAACAAGATCCAGATATAATGTTCATGCTCAACGCTGGCACCAAATAACAATTATTTAGGTCTAAAACTAATCCCGATGGTAGATGTAGAGGTAGTGTGCCGACCACGATCACATCGACTTTGGAACCATTTCCCACGCGCATCGTCACCTCGTCCTTAGCCAATCTTCGCTTAATCCGTAGTCCCTGTTTCGAGTTGCAAATATTAGCAACAGAACCAGTATCAAATACCCAGGTGCTACTGCGAGCATTAGTAAGGTACACATCAATAACATGTATATCACATATACCTTTGTTCACTTTGCCATCCTTCTTATCCGCCAAATACTTGGGGCAGTTCCGCTTCCAGTGCCCAGTCTGCTTGCAGTAGAAGCACTCAGTTTCAGGCTTAGGTCCAGACTTGGGTTTCTTCTCTTGAGCAACAACTTGTTTGTCGTTCTTTTTGAAGTTCCCCTTCTTCTTCCCTTTGCCCTTCTTCTTGAAACTGGTGGTCTTGTTAACCATCAACACTTGATGCTCCTTCTTGATTTCTACCTCCGCGGCTTTTAGCATTGCGAAGAGCTCGGGAATAGTCTTGTTCATCCCTTGCATATTATAGTTCATCACGAAGCTCTTGTAGCTTGGTGGCAGTGATTGAAGAATTCTGTCAATGACACTATCACCAGGAAGATTAACTCCCAGTTGAATCAAGTGATTATTATACCCAGACATTTTGAGTATGTGTTCACTGACAGAACTATTCTCCTCCATCTTGCAGCTGTAGAACTTATTGGAGACTTCATATCTCTCAATCCGGGCATTTGCTTGAAATATTAACTTCAACTCCTAGAACATCTCATATGCTCCATGACGTTCAAAACGTCATTGAAGACCCGGTTCTAAGCCATAAAGCATGGCACACTGAACTATCGAGTAGTCATCAGCTTTGCTCTGCCAGACGTTTTTAACGTCGTCAGTTGCATCAGCAGCAGGCCTGGCACCCAGCGGTGCTTCCAGGACGTAACTTTTATGTGCAGCAATGAGGATAATCCTCAGGTTACGGACCCAGTCCGTGTAATTGCTACCATCATCTTTCAACTTTGCTTTCTCAAGGAACGCATTAAAATTCAACGGAACAACAACACGAGCCATCTATCTACAAACAAACATAGACAAGCAAAATACTATCAGGTACTAAGTTCATGATAAATTAAGTTCAATTAATCATATTACTTAAGAACTCCCACTTAGACAGACATCTCTCTAGTCATCTAAGTGATCACGTGATCCAAATCAACTAAACCATGTCCGATCATCACGTGAGATGGAGTAGTTTCAATGGTGAACATCACTATGTTGATCATATCTACTATATGATTCACGTTCGACCTTTCGGTCTCCGTGTTCCGAGGCCATATCTGTATATGCTAGGCTCGTCAAGTATGACCTGAGTATTCCGCGTGTGCAACTGTTTTGCACCCGTTGTATTTGAACGTAGAGCCTATCACACCCGATCATCACGTGGTGTCTCAGCACGAAGAACTTTCGCAACGGTGCATACTCAGGGAGAACACTTCTTGATTATTAGTGAGAGATCATCTTAAAATGCTACCGTCAATCAAAGCAAGATAAGATGCATAAAGGATAAACATCACATGCAATCAATATAAGTGATATGATATGGCCATCATCATCTTGTGCTTGTGATCTCCATCTTCGAAGCACCGTCGTGATCACCATCATCACCGGCGTGACACCTTGATCTCCATCATAGCATCGTTGTCGTTACGCCATCTATTGCTTCTACGACTATCGCTACCGCTTAGTGATAAAGTAAAGCAATTACAGGGCGTTTGCATTTCATACAATAAAGCGCCGACCATATGGCTCCTGCCAGTTGCCGATAACTTCGGTTACAAAACATGATCATCTCATACAATAAAATATAGCATCACGTCTTGACCATATCACATCACAACATGCCCTGCAAAAACAAGTTAGACGTCCTCTACTTTGTTGTTGCAAATTTTACGTGGCTGCTACGGGCTTTAGCAAGAACCATTCTTACCTACGCATCAAAACCACAACGATAGTTGGTCAAGTTGGTGCTGTTTTAACCTTCGCAAGGACCGGGCGTAGCCATACTCGATTCAGCTAAAGTGAGAGAGACAGACACCCGCCAGCCACCTTTAAGCACGAGTGCTCGTAAGGGTGAAACCAGTCTCGCGTAAGCGTATGCGTAATGTTGGTCCGGGCCGCTTCATCTCACAATACCGCCGAACCAAAGTATGACATGCTGGTAAGCAGTATGACTTGTATCGCCCACAACTCACTTGTGTTCACTCGTGCATATAACATCAACGCATAAAACCTGGCTCTGATGCCACTGTTGGGGAACGTAGTAATTTCAAAAAAATTCCTACGCACACGCAAGATCATGGTGATGGCATAGCAACGAGAGGGAAGAGTGTTGTCCACGTACCCTCGTAGACCGTAAGCGGAAGAGTTATAACAACGCGGTTGATGTAGTTGTACGTCTTCACGATCCGACCGATCTAAGCACCGAACGTACGGCACCTCCGAGTTCAGCACACGTTCAACTCGATGACGATCTCCGGGCTCCGATCCAGCAAAGCTCCGGAGATGAGTTCCGTCAGCACGATGGCGTGGTGACGATGATGATGCTCTACCGGCGCAGGGCTTCGCCTAAACTCCGCGACGATATGACCGAGGTGGAATATGGTGGAGGGGGGCACCGCACACGGCTAAGGAACGATCCGTAGATCAACTTGTGTGTCTTTGGGGTGCCCCCCCGCCCTCGTATATAAAGGAGCCAGGGGGGAGGAGGCGGCCGGCCAAGGAGGGCGCGCCAAGGGGGGAGTCCTACTCCCACCGGGAGTAGGACTCCCTTCTTTCCTAGTTGGAATAGGAGAAGGGGGGAAAGAGGAGGAAGAGGGGAAGGAAAGGGGGGGCGCCGCCCTCCTTCCCTTGTCCTATTCGGACTAGGAAGGGGAGGGGCGCGCGGCCCCCTCCTGCCTCCTTCCCTCTTCTCCCTCGAGGCCCATGTAGGCCCAATAACCCCCCGGGAGGTTCCGGTAACCTCCCGGTACTCCGGTAAAATGCCGATTTCACCCGGAATAATTACGATGTCCAAATATAGGCTTCCAATATATCGATCTTTACGTCTCGACCATTTCGAGACTCCTCGTCATGTCCGTGATCACATCTGGGACTCCGAACAAACTTCGGTACATCAAAACTTATAAACTCATAATAAAACTGTCATCGTAATGTTAAGCGTGCGGACCCTACGGGTTCGAGAACTATGTAGGCATGACCTAGAACTATTCTCGGTCAATAACCAACAGCGGGACCTGGATGCCCATATTGGTTCCTACATATTCTACGAAGATCTTTATTGGTCAAACCGCATAACAACATACGTTGTTCCCTTTGTCATCGGTATGTTACTTGCCCGAGATTCGATCGTCGGTATCCAATACCTAGTTCAATCTCGTTACCGGCAAGTCTCTTTACTCGTTACGTAATGCATCATCTCGTAATCAACTCATTGATCACATTGCTTGCAAGGCTTATAGTGATGTGCATTACCGAGAGGGCCCAGAGATACCTCTCCGACTATCGGAGTGACAAAACCTAATCTCGAAATACGCCAACTCAACATGTACCTTCGGAGACACCTGTAGTACTCCTTTATGATCACCCAGTTACGTTGTGACGTTTGGTAGTACCCAAAGTGTTCCTCCGGTAAACGGGAGTTGCATATTTCTCATAGTTACAGGAACATGTATAAGTCATGAAGAAAGCAATAGCAGTATACTAAACGATCAAGTGCTAGGCTAACGGAATGGGTCATGTCAATCACATCATTCTCCTAATGATGTGATCCCATTAATCAAATGACAACACATGTCTATGGTTAGGAAACATAACCATCTTTGATTAATGAGCTAGTCAAGTAGAGGCATACTAGTGACTATATGTTTGTCTATGTATTCACACATGTATCATATTTCCGGTTAATACAATTCTAGCATGAATAATAAACATTTATCATGATATGAGGAAATAAATAATAACTTTATTATTGCCTCTAGGGCATATTTCCTTCATGCCCTATTATAGGGCAGCTGTTGGAGACGACACTTTGTCATGTAAAAAAACACCTTTTGATGCCTTAAATTGTACTCCAGGCTTAAAATGATACCCTGAGATAAGGCAGCTATTGGAGATGGTCTTATCCCCCCTCCCACCCCCCCGGTTTTATATGCACCCCTCATAGTTTTAGCGGTCTTCCATCTACTCCGAGTAGTTTTTAGAGTTGTTTGTCAGCAAGGAGAAGCCGGTGACTTGGCTCTAAATTTCTACAAACTGGCACCTCATGGGCCATCAACTTGACTTGTCAACTCAAAATACGAGCTCAACAATCTGAATTCAAGGGTAAATTCCACATTGTACCCTCATTGCACATCTATATTCGTCAGCTTACTCCTAGTTATGTGTTATTCTACTGTTATTGAAGGAAATATGCCCTAGAGAAAATAATAAAGTTATTATTTATTTCCTTATTTCATGATAAATGTTTATTATTCATGCTAGAATTGCATTAACCGGAAACATAATACATGTGTGAATACATAGACAAACATAGTGTCACTAGTATGCCTCTACTTGACTAGCTCGTTAATCAAAGATGGTTAAGTTTCCTAACCATAGACATGAGTTGTCATTTGATTAACGGGATCACATCATTAGGAGAATGATGTGATTGACTTGACCCATTCCGTTAGCCTAGCACTTGATCGTTTAGTATGTTGCTATTGCTTTCTTCATGACTTATACATGTTCCTGTAACTATGAGATTATGCAACTCCCGTTTACCGGAGGAACACTTTGTGTGCTACCAAACGTCACAACGTAACTGGTTGATTATAAAGGAGCTCTACAGGTCTCTCCGAAGGTACATGTTGGGTTGGCGTATTTCGAGATTAGGTTTTGTCACTCCGATTGTCGGAGAGGTATCTCTGGCCCTCTCGGTAATGCACATCACTATAAGTCTTGCAAGCAATGTAGCTAATGAGTTAGTTATGGAATGATGCATTACGTAACGAGTAAAGAGACTTGCCGGTAACGAGATTGAACTAGGTATTGGATACCGACGATCGAATCTCGAGCAAGTAACATACCGATGATAAAGGGAACAACGTATGTTGTTATGCGGTTTGACCGATAAAGATCTTCATAGAATATGTAGGAGCCAATATGAGCATCTAGGTTCCTCTATTGGTTATTGACCGAGAATAGTTCTAGGTCATGTCTACATAGTTCTCGAACCCGTAGGGTCCGCACGCTTAACGTTACGATGACAGTTTTATTATGAGTTTATAAGTTTTGATGTACCGAAGGAGTTTGGAGTCCCGGATGAGATCGGGGACATGATGAGGAGTCTCGAAATGGTCGAGACGTAAAGATCGATATATTGTACGACTATATTCGGACTTCGGAAAGGTTCCGAGTGATTCGGATATTTATCGGAGTACCAGAGAGTTACGGGAATTCGCCGAGGAGAAGTATTGGGCCTTATTGGGCCATACGGGAAAGAGAGAGGGGCTGCCTAGGGCAGGCCGCGCGCCCCCCCAAGGCCTAGTCCGAATTGACTAGGGGAGGGGCCGCACCCCCTCCTTCCTTCCCTTCTCTCTTCCCTTTCCTTCTCTCCTACTCCTACTACATGGAAGGGCTCCTAGTTCTACTAGGAAAGGGTGAATCCTACTCCCGGTGGGAGTAGGACTCCCCTAGGGCGCGCCATAGAGAGGGCCGGCCCTCCCCCTCCTCCACTCCTTTATATACGGGGGCAGGGGGCACCCCATAGACACACAAGTTGATCTTCGTGATCGTTCCTTAGCCGTGTGCGGTGCCCCCCTCCACCATATTCCACCTCGGTCATATCGTTGCGGTGCTTAGGCGAAGCCCTGCGTCAGTAGAACATCATCATCGTCACCACGCTGTCGTGCTGACGGAACTCATCCCCGACACCCTGCTGGATCGGAGTCCGGGGATCGTCATCGAGATGAACGTCTGCTGAACTCAGAGGTGCCGTACGTTCGGTACTTGGATCGGTCGGATCGTGAAGACGTATGACTACATCAACCGCGTTGTCATAACGCTTCCGCTTACGATCTACGAGGGTACGTGGACAACACTCTCCCCTCTCGTTGCTATGCATCACCATGATCTTGCGTGTGCATAGGAAATTTTTTGAAATTACTATGTTCCCCAACAGTGGCATTCGAGCCTAGGTTTTATGCGTTGATGTTATATGCACGAGTAGAACACAAGTGAGTTGTGGGCGATACAAGTCATACTGCTTACCAGCATGCCATACTTTGGTTCAGTGGTATTGTTGGATGAAGCGGCCCGGACCGACATTACGCGTACGCTTACGCGAGACTGGTTTTACCGCCGTGCTTTGCACACAGGTGACTAGCGGGTGTCTGTTTCTCCAAATTTAGTTGAACCGAGTGTGGCTACGCCCGGTCCTAGCGAAGGTTAAAACAGCACTAACTTGACAAACTATTGTTGTGGTTTTGATGCATAGGTAAGAACGGTTCTTGCTCAGCCCGTAGCAGCCACGTAAAATTTGCAACAACAAAGTAGAGGACGTCTAACTTGTTTTTGCAGGGCATGTTGTGATGTGATATGGTCAAGACGTGATGCTATATTTTATTGTATAAGATGATCATGTTTTGTAACCGAAGTTATCGGCAACTGGCAGGAGCCATATGGTTGTCGCTTTATTGTATGAAATGCAAACGCCCTGTAATTGCTTTACTTTATCACTAAGCGGTAGAGATAGTCGTAGAAGCAATAGATGGCGTAACGACAACGATGCTACGATGGAGATCAAGGTGTCGCGCCGGTGACAATGGTGATCACGATGGTGCTTCAGAGATGGAGATCACAAGCACAAGATGATGATGGCCATATCATATCACTTATATTGATTGCATGTGATGTTTATCCTTTATGCATCTTATTTTGCTTTGATTGACGGTAGCATTTTAAGATGATCTCTCACTAAAAATTATCAAGAAGTGTTCTCCCTGAGTATGCACCGTTGCGAAAGTTTTTCGTGCTGAGACACCACGTGATGATCGGGTGTGATAGGCTCTACGTTCAAATACAGCGGGTGCAAAACAGTTGCACACGCGGAATACTCAGGTTAAACTTGATGAGCCTAGCATATAACAAATATGGCCTCGGAACATGGAGACCGAAAGGTCGAGCGTGAATCATATAGTAGATATGATCAACATAGTGATGTTCACCATTGAAAACTACTCCATCTCACGTGATGATCGGACATGGTTTAGTTGATTTGGATCACGTGACCACTTAGATGACTAGAGAGATGTCTATCTAAGTGAGAGTTCTTAAGTAATATGATTAATTGAACTTTAATTTATCATGAACTTAGTCTTGGTAGTATTTTGCAAATTATGTTATAGATCAATAGCTCGCGTTGTTGCTTTCATATGTTTATTTTGATATGTTCCTAGAGAAAACTGTGTTGAAAGATGTTAGTAGCAATGATGCGGATTGGATCCGTGATCTGAGGTTTATCCTCATTGCTGCACAGAAGAATTATGTCCTTGATGCACCGCTAGGTGACAAACCTATTGCAGGAGCAGATGCAGACGTTATGAATGTTTGGCTAGCTCAATATGATGACTACTTGATAGTTTAGTGCACCATGCTTAACGGCTTAGAGTCGGGACTTCAAATATGTTTTGAACGTCATGGACCATATGAGATGTTCCAGGAATTGAAGTTAATATTTCAAGCAAATACCCGAGTTGAGAGATATGAAGTATCCAACAAGTTCTATAGCTAAAAGATGGAGGAGAATCGCTCAACTAGTGAGCATGTGCTCAGATTGTCTGGGTACTTCAATCGCTTGAATCAAGTGGAGTTAATCTTGTTGGAAATATGCCCTAGAGGCAATAATAAAAGGTTATTATAATATTTCCTTGTTCATGATAATTGTCTTTTATTCATGCTATAACTGTATTATCCGGAAATCGTAATACACGTGTGAATACATAGACCATAATATGTCCCTAGTAAGCCTCTAGTTGACTAGCTCGTTGATCAACAGATAGTCATGGTTTCCTGACTATGGACATTAGATGTCGTTGATAACGGGATCACATCATTAGGAGAATGATGTGATGGACAAGACCCAATCCTAAGCATAGCACAAGATCGTGTAGTTCGTTTGCTAGATCTTTTTCCAATGTCAAGTATCTTTTCCTTAGACCATGAGATCATGTAACTCCCGGATACCGTAGGAGTGCTTTTGGTGTACCAAACGTCGCAACGTAACTGGGTGACTATAAAGGTGCACTACAGGTATCTCCGAAAGTGTCTGTTGGATTGACACGGATCGAGACTGGGATTTGTCACTCCGTATGACGGAGAGGTATCTCTGGGCCCACTCGGTAATGCATCATCATAATGAGCTCAAAGTGACCAAGTGTTTGGTCACGAGATCATGCATTACGGTACGAGGAAGTGACTTGCCGGTAACGAGACTGAACGAGGTATTGGGATACCGACGATCGAGTCTCGGGCAAGTAACGTACCGATTGACAAAGGGAATTGAATACGAGGTTGTTTAAATCCTCGACATCGTGGTTCATCCGATGAGATCATCGAGGAGCATGTGGGAGCCAACATGGGTATCCAGATCCCTCTGTTGGTTATTGCCCGAGAGTCGTCTCGGTCATGTCTACGTGTCTCTCGAACCCGTAGGGTCTACACACTTAAGGTTCGGTGACCTAGGGTTGTATGAATATGAGTATGCAGCAAACCGAATGTTGTTCGTAGTCCCGGATGAGATCCCGGACGTCACGAGGAGTTTCGGAATGGTCCGGAGGTAAAGAATTATATATAGGAAGTGCTGTTTCGGCCATCGGGAAGGTTTCGGGGGCACCCGGTATTGTACCGGGACCACCGGAAGTGTCCCGGGGGTCCACCGGGTGGGGCCACCCATCCCGGAGGGCCCCAAGGGCTGAAGTGGGGAGGGGAACCAGCCCATAGTGGGCTGGTGCGCCCCCCTTGGCCCACCCCCTGCGCCTAGGGTTGAAACCCTAGGGTGGGGGGGGGGGGCGCCCCACTTGCCTTGGGGGGCACTCCACCCCCCTGGCCGCCGCCCCCCTTGGGAGATTGCATCTCCCAGGGACGCCCCCCCTGGGGGCCTATATAAAGGGAGGGGAGGGAGGGGCAGCCGCACCCTAAAGTTCTGGTGCCTCCCTCCCCCTGCTACACCTCTTCCCCCTCCCGCAGCAGCTTGGCGAAGCCCTGCCGGAGTTCTGCTGCATCCACCACCACGCCGTCGTGCTGCTGGATCATCATCAACCTCTCCTTCCCCCTTGCTGGATCAAGACGGAGGAGGCTTCACGCTGACCGTACGTGTGTTGAACGCGGAGGTGCCGTCCGTTCGGCGCTAGGATCTCCGGTGATAGGATCACGACGAGAACGACTACCTCAACCCCGTTCTTTTGAACGCTTCCGCTCGCGATCTACAAAGTGGTATGTAGATGCATCTCTCTTTCACTCGTTGCTTAGATGAACTCATAGATGGATCTTGGTGAAACCGTAGGAATTTTTTTAATTTTCTGCAACGTTCCCCAACAGAGGCATCATGAGCTAGGTCTATGCGTAGTTCTCTATTGCACGAGTAGAACACAATTTTGTTGTGGGCGTAGATCTTGTCAACTTGCTTGCCGCTACTAGTCTTATCTTGCTTCAGCGGTATTGTGGGATGAAGCGGTCTGGACCAACCTTACACGTACGCTTACGTGAGACCGGTTCCACCGACTGACATGCACTAGTTGCATAAGGTGGCTGGCGGGTGTCTGTCTCTCCCACTTCAGTTGGAGCGGATTCGATGAAAAGGGTCCTTATGAAGGGTAAATAGAAGTTGACAAAATCACGTTGTGGCTTTAACGTAGGTAAGAAAACGTTCTTGCTAGATCACCTATAGAAGCCACGTAAAAAACTTGCAACAACAATTAGAGGACGTCTAACTTGTTTTTGCAGCATGTGTCTTGTGATGTGATATGGCCAAAAGTTGTGATGAATGATGAATGATATATTGTGATGTATGAGATCATGTTCTTGTAATAGGAATCACGACTTGCATGTCGATGAGTATGACAACCGGCAGGAGCCATAGGAGTTGTCTTTATTTTTTGTATGACCTGCGTGTCATTGAAGAACGCCATGTAAATTACTTTACTTTATTGCTAAACGCGTTAGCCATAGAAGTAGAAGTAGTCGTTGGCGTGACAACTTCATGAAGACACGATGATAGAGATCATGATGATGGAGATCATGGTGTCATGCCGGTGACGAAGATGATCATGGAGCCCCGAAGATGGAGATCAAAGGAGCTACATGATATTGGCCATATCATGTCACTACTATATAATTGCATGTGATGTTTATTATGTTCATGCATCTTGTTTACTTAGAACGACGGTAGTAAATAAGATGATCCCTTATAACAATTTCAAGAAAGTGTTCCCCCCTAACTGTGCGCCGTTGCTAAAGTTCGTCGTTTTGAAGCACCACGTGATGATCGGGTGTGATAGATTCTTACGTTCACATACAACGGGTGTAAGACAGTTTTACACATGCAAAACACTTAGGGTTAACTTGACGAGCCTAGCATGTACAGACATGGCCTCGGAACACAGAGACCGAAAGGTCGAACACGAGTCGTATGGAAGATACGATCAACATGGAGATGTTCACCGACGATGACTAGTCCGTCTCACGTGATGATCGGACACGGCCTAGTCGACTCGGATCGTGTAACACTTAGATGACTAGAGGGATGTCTAATCTGAGTGGGAGTTCATTGTAATAATTTGATTAGATGAACTTAATTATCACGAACTTAGTCTAAAACCTTTGCAAATATGTCTTGTAGATCAAATGGCCAATGCTCATGTCAACATGAACTTCAACGCGTTCCTAGAGAAAACCAAGCTAAAAGATAATGGCAGCAACTATACGGACTGGGTCCGGAACCTGAGGATCATCCTCATAGCTGCCACGAAACAATATGTCCTAGAAGTACCGCTAGGTGACGCACCCGTTCCAGAGAACCAAGACGTTATGAACGCTTGGCAGTCACGTGCTGATGATTACTCCCTCGTTCAGTGCGGCATGCTTTACAGCTTAGAACCGGGGCTCCAAAAGCGTTTTGAGTGACACGGAGCATATGAGATGTTCGAGGAGCTGAAACTAGTTTTCCAAGCTCATGCCCAGGTCGAGAGATATGAAGTCTCCAACAAGTTCTATAGTTGTAAGATGGAGGAAAATAGTTCTGTCAGTGAGCACATACTCAAAATGTCTGGGTTGCACAACCGCCTGTCCCAGCTGGACATTAACCTCCCGGACGAGGCGGTCATTGACAGAATCCTTCAGTCGCTCCCACCAAGCTACAAGAGCTTTGTGATGAACTACAATATGCAGGGGATGGTGAAAACTATTCCTGAAGTATTTTCAATGCTGAAGTCAGCAGAGGTAGAAATCAAGAAGGAACATCAAGTGTTGATGGTCAATAAAACCACTAAGTTCAAGAAGGGCAAGGGCAAGAAGAACTTCAAGAAAGACAACAAGGTTGTTGCCGCTCCCGGTAAGCCAGTTGCCGGGAAGAAGTCAAAGAATGGACCCAAACCTGAGACTGAGTGCTTTTATTGCAAAGGAAAGGGTCACTGGAAGCGGAACTGCCCCAAATACTTAGCGGACAAGAAGGCCGGCAACACCAAAGGTATATTTGATATACATGTAATTGATGTGTACCTTACCAGTACTCGTAGTAACTCCTGGGTATTCGATACCGGTGCCGTTGCTCATATTTGTAACTCACAGCAGGAGCTGCGGAATAAGCGGAGACTGGCGAAGGACGAGGTGACGATGCGCGTCGGGAATGGTTTCAAGGTCGATGTGATCGCCGTCGGCACACTACCTCTACATTTACCTACGGGATTAGTTTTATACCTTAATAATTGTTATTTAGTGCCAAGTTTGAGCATGAACATTGTATCTGGATCTCGTTTGATACGAGATGGCTATTCATTTAAATCCGAGAATAATGGTTGTTCTATTTATATGAGAGATATGTTTTATGGTCATGCCCCGATGGTCAATGGTTTATTCTTAATGAATCTCGAGCGTACTATTACACATATTCATAGTGTGAATACCAAAAGATGTAAAGTTGATAATGATAGTCCCACATACTTGTGGCACTGCCGCCTTGGTCACATTGGTGTCAAGCGCATGAAGAAGCTCCATGCTGATGGACTTTTAGAGTCTCTCGATTATGAATCATTTGACACATGCGAACCATGCCTCATGGGCAAAATGACCAAGACTCCGTTCTCCGGAACAATGGAGCGAGCAACCAACTTATTGGAAATCATACATACTGATGTGTGCGGTCCAATGAGCGTTGAGGCTCCCGGAGGATATCGTTATGTTCTCACTCTCACTGATGACTTGAGTAGATATGGGTATGTCTACTTAATGAAACACAAGTCTGAGACCTTTGAAAAGTTCAAGGAATTTCAGAATGAGGTAGAGAATCAACGTGACCGAAAGATAAAATTCCTACGATCAGATCGTGGAGGAGAATATTTAAGTCACGAATTTGGTACACACTTAAGGAAATGTGGAATCGTTTCACAACTCACGCCGCCTAGAACACCTCAGCGTAACGGTGTGTCCGAACATCGTAATCGCACTCTATTGGATATGGTGTGGTCTATGATGTCTCTTACCTATTTACCACTATCATTTTGGGGATACGCTCTAGAGACAGCTACATTCACTTTAAATAGGGCACCATCTAAATCTGTTGAGATGACACCGTATGAATTATGGATTGGGAAGAAACCTAAGCTGTCATTTCTAAAAGTTTGGGGATGCGATGCGTATGTCAAGAAACTTCAACCTGAAAAGCTCGAACCCAAGTCGGAAAAATGCGTCTTCATAGGATACCCTAAGGAAACCATTGGGTATACCTTCTACTTAAGATCTGAGGGCAAGATCTTTGTTGCCAAGAACGGATCCTTTCTGGAAAAAGAGTTTCTCTCGAAAGAAGTAAGTGGGAGGAAAGTAGAACTCGATGAAGTACTACCTCTTGAACAGGAAAGTAGTGCCGCGCAGGAAAATGTTCCTGTGATGCCTACACCGACTGGAGAGGAAAATAATGATGATGATCAAGGTACTTCGGATCAAGTTGCTACTGAGCTTCGTAGGTCCACAAGGACACGTTCCGCACCAGAGTGGTACGGCAACCCTGTCCTGGAAATCATGTTGTTAGACAACGGTGAACCTTCGAACTATGAAGAAGCAATGGCGGGCCTAGATTCCAACAAATGGCTTGAAGCCATGAAATCCGAGATAGAATCCATGTACGAAAACAAAGTATGGACTTTGACAGACTTGCCCGATGATCGGCGAGCGATAGAAAATAAATGGATCTTTAAGAAGAAGACGGACGCGGATGGAAATGTTACCATCTATAAAGCTCGACTTGTCGCTAAGGGTTATCGACAAGTTCAAGGGGTTGACTACGATGAGACATTCTCTCCCATAGCGAAGCTAAAGTCCGTCCGAATCATGTTAGCAATTGCCGCATACTATGATTATGAGATATGGCAGATGGACGTCAAAACGGCATTCCTTAACGGACATCTTAAGGAAGAACTGTATATGATGCAGCCAGAAGGTTTTGTCGATCCTAAAGATGCTAACAAAGTATGCAAGCTCCAGCGATCCATTTATGGGCTGGTGCAAGCATCTTGGAGTTGGAACATTCGCTTTGATGAGATGATCAAAGCGTTTGGGTGTATGTAGACTTATGGAGAAGCCTGCGTTTCCAAGAAAGTGAGTGGGAGCTCTGTAGCATTTCTCATATTATATGTAGATGACATACTCTTGATGGGAAATGATATAGAACTTTTGGACAGCATTAAGGCCTACTTGAATAAGTGTTTTTCAATGAAGGACCTTGGAGAAGCTGCTTACATATTAGGCATCAAGATCTATAGAGATAGATCGAGACGCCTCATAGGTCTTTCACAAAGCACATACCTTGATAAGATTTTGAAGAAGTTAAAAATGGATCAGTCCAAGAAAGGGTTCTTGCCTGTGTTGCAAGGTGTGAGATTGAGCTCGGCTCAATGCCCGACCACGGCAAAAGATAAAGAAGAGATGAGTGTCATCCCCTATGCTTCAGCCATAGGATCTATTATGTATGCCATGCTATGTACCAGACCTGATGTAAACCTTGCCATAAGTTTGGTAGGAAGGTACCAAAGTAATCCCGGCAAGGAACACTGGACAGCGGTCAAGAATATCCTGAAGTACCTGAAAAGGACAAAGGACATGTTTCTCGTTTATGGAGGTGACGAAGAGCTCGTCGTAAAGGGTTACGTCGACGCTAGCTTCGACAAAGATCTGGATGACTCTAAGTCACAAACCGGATACGTGTATATGTTGAATGGTGGAGCAGTGAGCTGGTGCAGCTGCAAGCAGAGCGTCGTGGCGGGATCTACATGTGAAGCGGAGTACATGGCAGCCTCGGAGGCAGCGCATGAAGCAATTTGGGTGAAGGAGTTCATCACCGACCTAGGAGTCATACCCAATGCGTCGGGGCCGATCAAACTCTTCTGTGACAACACTGGAGCTATTGCCCTTGCCAAGGAGCCCAGGTTTCACAAGAAGACTAGGCACATCAAGCGTCATTTCAACTCCATCCGTGAAAATGTTCAAGATGGAGACATAGATATTTGCAAAGTACATACGGATCTGAATGTCGCAGATCCGTTGACTAAACCTCTCTCGCGAGCAAAACATGATCAACACCAGAACTCTATGGGTGTGCGATTCATCACAATGTAACTAGATTATTGACTCTAGTGCAAGTGGGAGACTATTGGAAATATGCCCTAGAGGCAATAATAAAAGGGTTATTATTATATTTCCTTGTTCATGATAATTGTCTTTTATTCATGCTATAACTGTATTATCCGGAAATTGTAACACACGTGTGAATACATAGACCATAATATGTCCCTAGTAAGCCTCTAGTTGACTAGCTCGTTGATCAACAGATAGTCATGGTTTCCTGACTATGGACATTAGATGTCGTTGATAACGGGATCACATCATTAGGAGAATGATGTGATGGACAAGACCCAATCCTAAGCATAGCACAAGATCGTGTAGTTCGTTTGCTAGAGCTTTTCCAATGTCAAGTATCTTTTCCTTAGACCATGAGATCGTGTAACTCCCGGATACCGTAGGAGTGCTTTGGGTGTACCAAACGTCGCAACGTAACTGGGTGACTATAAAGGTGCACTACAGGTATCTCCGAAAGTGTCTGTTGGGTTGACACGGATCGAGACTGGGATTTGTCACTCCGTATGACGGAGAGGTATCTCTGGGCCCACTCGGTAATGCATCATCATAATGAGCTCAAAGTGACCAAGTGTTTGGTCACGGGATCATGCATTATGGTACGAGTAAAGTGACTTGCCGGTAACGAGACTGAACGAGGTATTGGGATACCGTCGATCGAGTCTCGGGCAAGTAACGTACCGATTGACAAAGGGAATTGAATACGAGGTTGTTTAAATCCTCGACATCGTGGTTCATCCGATGAGGTCATCGAGGAGCATGTGGGAGCCAACATGGGTATCCAGATCCCGCTGTTGGTTATTGCCCGAGAGTCGTCTCGGTCATGTCTACGTGTCTCTCGAACCCGTAGGGTCTACACACTTAAGGTTCGGTGACGCTAGGGTTGTATTAATATGAGTATGCAGCAAACCGAATGTTGTTCGTAGTCCCGGATGAGATCCCGGACGTCACGAGGAGTTTCGGAATGGTCCGGAGGTAAAGAATTATATATAGGAAGTGCTGTTTCGGCCATCGGGAAGGTTTCGGGGGCACCCGGTATTGTACCGGGACCACCGGAAGTGTCCCGGGGGTCCACCGGGTGGGGCCACCCATCCCGGAGGGCCCCAAGGGCTGAAGTGGGGAGGGGAACCAGCCCATAGTGGGCTGGTGCGCCCCCCTTGGCCCACCCCCTGCGCCTAGGGTTGAAACCCTAGGGTGTGGGGGGGGCGCCCCACTTGCCTTGGGGGGCACTCCACCCCCCTGGCCGCCGCCCCCCTTGGGAGATTGCATCTCCCAGGGCTGGCGCCCCCCCTGGGGGCCTATATAAAGGGAGGGGAGGGAGGGGCAGCCGCACCCTGAAGTTCTGGCGCCTCCCTCCCCCTGCTACACCTCTTCCTCCTCCCGCAGCAGCTTGGCGAAGCCCTGCCGGAGTTCTGTTGCATCCACCACCACGCCGTCGTGCTGCTGGATCATCATCAACTTCTCCTTCCCCCTTGCTGGATCAAGACGGAGGAGACTTCACGCTGACCGTACGTGTGTTGAACGCAGAGGTGCCGTCCGTTCGGCGCTAGGATCTCCGGTGATAGGATCACGACGAGAACGACTACCTCAACCCCGTTCTTTTGAACGCTTCCGCTCGCGATCTACAAAGTGGTATGTAGATGCATCTCTCTTTCACTCATTGCTTAGATGAACTCATAGATGGATCTTGGTGAAACCGTAGGAAAATTTTTAATTTTCTGCAACGTTCCCCAACAAATCTTCCAAATAAGATAGTGATTGACAGAATTCTCTAGTCACCATCACTAAGTTACTAGAACTTCGTGATGAACTATAGTATGCAAGGGATGACAAAAATGATTCCCAAGCTCTTCGTGATGTTGAAATTGACAAAGGTAGAAATCAAGAAAGAGCATCAAGTGTTGATGATTGACAAGACCACTAGTTTCAAGAAAAGGGCAAAGGGAAAGAAAGGGAAACTTCAAGTAGAATGGCAAACAAGTTGTCACTCCCATGAAGAAGACCAAAGCTGGACCAAAGCCTGAAACTGAGTGTTTACACTGCAAAGGAAATGGTCACTGGAAGCGGAAATTCCCTGAATATTTGGTGGATAAGAAGGATGGCAAAGTGAGCAAGGGTATATTTGATATACAGATTATTGATGTGTGCCTTACTAGTGTTTATAGTAGCCCCTGAGTATTTGATACTTGTTCGGTTGCTAAGATTAGTAACTCGAAACAGGAGTTGCAGAATAAACAGAGACTAGTTGAAGGGGAAGTGATGATGAGTATTGGAAGTAGTTCCAAGATTCATATGATCATCATCGCACACTCCCTATACTTTCGGGATTAGTGTTAAACCTAAATAATTGTTATTTGGCGTTTGCGTTGAGCATGAATATGATTTGATCATGTTTATTGCAATACGGTTATTCATTTAAAGTCAGAGAATAATTGTTGTTCTGTTTACATGAATAAAACCTTCAAATGGTCATACACCCAATGAAAATAGTTTGTTGGATCTCGATCGTAGTGATACACATATGCATAATATTGATGCCAAAAGATGCAAAGTTAATAATGATAGTGCAACTTATTTTTGGCACTGCCTGTTGGGTCATATCGATGTAAAGTGCATGAAGAAACTCCATAAAGATGGATTTTCGGAATCACTTGGTTATGAGTCATTTGATGCTTGCGAACCGTGCCTTTTGGGCAAGATGACTAAAAACTCCGTTCTCCGGAACAATGGAACGAGCTACTGACTTATTGGAAATAACACATACCGATGTATGCGATCCTATGAGTGTTAAGGCTCGCGGCATGTATCGTTATTTCCTGACCTTCACAGATGATTTGAGCAGATATGGGTATATCTACTTGATGAAACATGAGTCTGAAACATTTGAAAAGTTCAAAGAATTTCAGAGTGAAGTGGAAAATCATCGTAACAAGAAAAATAAAGTTTCTATGATCTGATCGTGGAGACGAATATTTGAGTTACGAGTTTGGTCTTCAATTAAAACAATGTGGAATAGTTTCACAGCTCACGCCACCTGGAACACTACAACGTTATAGTGTGTCTGAACATCGTAACCGCACTTTATTGGATATGTTGCGATCTATGATGTCTCTTACTGATTTACCACTATTGTTTTGGGGTTATGCATTAGAGACAGCTGCATTCATGTTAAAAGGGCACCATCTAAATCCATTGAGACGACAGCATATGAACTGTGGTTTAGCAAGAAACCCAAGTTGTCGTTTCTTAAAGTTTGGGGCTGCGATGCTTGTGTGAAAAAGTTTCATCCTCATAAGCTCAAACCCAAATTGTAGAAGTGCATCTTCATAGAATACCCAAAGGAAACTGTTGGGTATACCTTCTATCATAGATCCGAAGGCAAGATATTCGTTGCTAAAAATGGATCCTTTCTAGAGAAGGAGTTTCTCTCGAAAGAAGTGAGTGGGGGGAAAGTAGAACTTGATGAGGTAACTGTACCTTATCCTGAATTGGAAAATAGTTCATCACTGAAATCAGTTCCAGTGATTCCTACATCAATTAGTGAGGAAGCTAATGATGATGATCATGAAACTTCTGATCAAGTTACTACAGAACCTCGTAGGTCTTCCAGAGTACGGTCCGCACCAGAGTGGTCCGGTAATCCTGTTCTGAAAGTCATGTTACTAGACCATGATAAACCTACGAACTATGAGGAAGCGATGATGAGCCCAGATTCCGCGAAATGGCTTGAGGCCATGAAATCTGAGATGGGATCCATGTATGAGAACAAAGTGTGGACTTTGGTGGACTTGCCCGATGATCGGCAAGCCATAGAAAATAAATGGATCTTCAAGAGGAAAACGGACGCTGATAGTAGTGTTACTATCTACAAAGCTAGACTTGTCGAAAAAGGTTTTTTTGACAAAGTTCAAGGTGTTGAATACAATGAGATTTTCTCACTTCTATCGATGCTTAAAAGTCTGTGCAAATCATGTTAGCAATTGCCACATTTTATGAAATTTGGCAAATGGATGTCAAAACTACATTCCGTAATGGATTTATTAAAGAAGAGTTGTATATGATACAACTAGAAGGTTTTGTCAACCCTAAAGGTGCTAACAAAATGTGCAAGCTCCAGCGATCCATCTATGGACTGGTGCAAGCATCTCAGAGTTGGAATATACGCTTTGATAAGTTGATCAAAGCATATAGTTTTATACAGACTTGTGATGAAGCCTGTATTTACAATAAAGTGAGTGGGAGCACTACCGCCTTTCTGATAAATATATGTGAGTTGATCAGAAATGATGTAGAATTTTTCTGGAAAGCACAAAGGAGTATTTGAAAGGAGTTCTTCAAAAGAAAGACCTCAGTAAAGCTACTTACATATTGAGCATCAAAATCTATTGAGATAGATCAAGACACTTGATAAGTTTTTTCAATAAGTACACACCTTGTCAAGATTTTGAAGTCGTTCAAAATGGAACAGTCAAAGAAAGAGTTCTTGCCTGTGTTGCAAAGGTGTGAAATTGAGTAAGACTCAAATCCCGACCACGGCAGAAAATAGAAAAGAGAATGAAAGTCATTCCCTATGCCTCAGTCATAGGTTCTATAAAGTATGCTATGCAATGTATCAGACCTATTGTATACCTTGCTCTGAGTTTGGCAAAGGAATACAATTTTGATCTAATAGTAGATCACTGGACAGTGGTCAAGAATATCCTTAGTGAGGACTAAGGAGATGTTTCTCGATTATGGAGGTGATAAAAGAGTTCGTTGTAAAAGTTACATCGGTGCAAACTTTTACACTGATCCAGATGACTCTAAGTCTCAATCTGGATACATATTGAAAGTGGGAGCAATTAAGCTAGAGTAGCTCCATGCAGAGCATTGAAGACATAGAATATTTGCAAAATACATACGGCTCTGAATATGACAGACCCATTGACTAAGCTTCTCTCACGAGCAAAACATGATCACACCTTAGTACTCTTTGGGTGTTAATCACATAGTGATGTGAACTAGATTATTGACTCTAGTAAACCCTTTGGGTGTTGATCACATGACGATGTGAACTATGGGTATTAATCACATACATATGTGAATATTGGTGTTAAATCACATGGCGATGTGAACTAGATTATTGACTCTAGTGCAAGTGGGAGACTGAAGGAAATATGCCCTAGAGGCAATAATAAAGTTATTATTTATTTCCTTATTTCATGATAAATGTTTATTATTCATGCTAGAATTGTATTAACCGGAAACATAATACATGTGTGAATACATAGACAAACATAGTGTCACTAGAATGCCTCTACTTGACTAGCTCGTTAATCAAAGATGGTTAAGTTTCCTAACCATAGACATGAGTTGTCATTTGATTAACGGGATCACATCATTAGGAGAATGAGGTGATTGACTTGACCCATCCCGTTAGCCTAGCACTTGATCGTTTAGTATGTTGCTATTGCTTTCTTCATGACTTATACACGTTCCTGTAACTATGAGATTATGCAACTCCCGTTTACCGGAGGAACACTTTGTGTGCTACCAAACGTCACAACATAACTGGGTGATTATAAAGGAGCTCTACAGGTCTCTCCGAAGGTACATGTTGGGTTGGCGTATTTCGAGATTAGGTTTTGTCACTCCAATTGTCGGAGAGGTATCTCTGGGCCCTCTCAGTAATGCACATCACTATAAGTCTTGCAAGCAATGTAGCTAATGAGTTAGTTACGGAATGATGCATTACGTAATGAGTAAAGAGACTTGCGGGTAACGAGATTGAACTAGATATTGGATACCGACGATCGAATATCGGGCAAGTAACATACCGATGACAAAGGGAACAACGTATGTTGTTATGCGGTTTGACCGATAAAGATCTTCGTAGAATATGTAGGAGCCAATATGAGCATCCAGGATCCTCTATTGGTTATTGACCAAGAATAGTTCTAGGTCATGTCTACATAGTTCTCGAACCCGTAGGGTCCGCACGCTTAACGTTACGATGACAGTTTTATTATGAGTTTATAAGTTTTGATGTACCGAAGGAGTTTTGAGTCCCGGATGAGATCGGGGACATGAAGAGGAGTCTCGAAATGGTCGAGACGTAAAGATCGATATATTGGATGACTATAATCGGACTTCGGAAAGGTTCCGAGTGATTCGGGTATTTATCGGAGTACCGGAGAGTTACGGGAATTCGCCGGGGAGAAGTATTGGGCCTTATTGGGCCATACGGGAAAGAGAGAGGGGCTGCCTAGGGTAGGCCGCGCCCCCCCCCCCCCAAGGCCTAGTCCGAATTGGACTAGGGGGAGGGGCCGCACTGTTGGAAATATGCCCTAGAGGCAACAATAAATTAGATATTATTATATTTCCTTGTTCATTATAATCGTTTATTATCCATGCTATAATTGTATTGATAGGAAACTCAGATACATGTGTGGATACATAGACAACACCATGTCCCTAGTAAGCCTCTAGTTGACTAGCTCGTTGATCAACAGATGGTTACGGTTTCCTGACCATGGACATTAGATGTCGTTGATAACGGGATCACATCATTAGGAGAATGATGTGATGGACAAGACCCAATCCTAAGGTTAGCACAAAGATCGTGTAGTTCGTATGCTAAAGCTTTTCAATGTCAAGTATCTTTTCCTTAGACCATGAGATTGTGCTACTCCCGGATACCGTAGGAATGCTTTGGTTGTACCAAACACCACAACGTAACTGGGTGGCTATAAAGGTGCACTACAGGTATCTCCGAAAGTGTCTGTTGGGTTGGCACGAATCGAGACTGGGATTTGTCACTCCAGTAAACGGAGAGGTATATCTGGGCCCACTCGGTAGGACATCATCATAATGTGCACAATGTGACCAAGGGGTTGATCACGGGATGATGTGTTACGGAACGAGTAAAGAGACTTGCCGGTAACGAGATTGAACAAGGTATCGGTATACCGACGATCAAATCTCGGGCAAGTATAATACCGCTAGACAAAGGGAATTGTATACGGGATCGATTGAGTCCTTGATATCGTGGTTCATCCGATGAGATCATCGTGGAACATGTGGGAGCCAACATGGGTATTCAGATCCCGCTGTTGGTTATTGACCGGGGAACGTCTCGATCATGTCTGCATGGTTCCCGAACCCGTAGGGTCAACACACTTAAGGTTCGATGACGCTAGGGTTATAAAGGAAGTTTGTATGTGGTTACCGAATGTTGTTCAAAGTCCCGGATGAGATCCCGGACGTCACGAGGAGTTCCGGAATGGTCCGGAGGTAAAGATTTATATATGGGAAGTCCTATTTTGGCCACCGGAAAATGTTCGGGATTTTTCGGTATTGTACCGGGAAGGTTCTAGAAGGTTTCGGAGTGGGGCCCACCTGCATGGGGGGACCCACATGAACATGGGTAGTGGGGGCAAGGCCCCACACCCCTGGTCAAGGCGCACCAAGATCCCCCCTTAGAAGGAATAAGATCATATCCTGAAGGGATAAGATCAAGATCCCTAAAAAGGGGGGATAACAATCGGTGGGGAAGGAAATGATGGGATTTCTTTCCTCCCACATTTGCCAACGCCCCAATGGACTTGGAGGGCAAGAAACCAGCCCCCTCCACCCCTATATATAGTGGGGAGGCGCATGGGAGCTTTACCCAAGTTCTGGCGCAGCCCTCCCCTCTCCCAAGTATTCCTCCTCTCTCGCGGTGCTTGGCGAAGCCCTGCAGGATTGCCACGCTCCTCCACCACCACCACGCCGTTGTGCTGCTGCTGGATGGAGTCTTCCTCAACCTCTCCCTCTCTCCTTGCAGGATCAAGGCATGGGAGACGTCACCGGGCTGTACGTGTGTTGAACGCGGAGGTGCCGTCCGTTCGGCACTAGGATCATCGGTGATTTGGATCACGACAAGTACGACTCCATCAACCCCGTTCACTTGAATGCTTCCGCTTAGTGATCTACAAGGGTATGTAGATGCACTCTCCTTCCCTTCGTTGCTAGATTTCTCCATAGATAGATCTTGGTGACACGTAGGAAAATTTTGAATTTCTGCTACGTTCCCCAACAGTGGCATCATGAGCTAGGTCTATTGCGTAGATTCTTTGCACGCGCAGAACACAAAGTAGTTGTGGGCGTTGATTTTGTTCAATATACTTACCATTACTAGTCCAATCTTGTTTCGACGGTATTGTGGGATGAAGCGGCCCGGACCGACCTTACACGTACACTTACATGAGACAGGTTCCACCGACTGACATGCACTTGGTGCATAAGGTGGCTAGCGGGTGCCAGTCTCTCCCACTTTAGTCGGAACGGATTCGATGAAAAGGGTCCTTATGAAGGGTAAATAGCAATTGACATATCACGTTGTCGTTTTTGCGTTGGTAAGAAACGTTCTTGCTAGAAACCCATAGCAGCCACGTAAAACATGCAAACAACAATTAGAGGACGTCTAACTTGTTTTTGCAGGGTATGCTATGTGATGTGATATGGCCAAGAAGAATGTGATGAATGATATGTGATGTATGAGATTTATCATGTTCTTGTAATAGGAATCACGACTTGCATGTCGATGAGTATGACAACCGGCAGGAGCCATAGGAGTTGTCTTTATTTATTGTATGACATGCGTGTCATTGAACAACGTCATGTAATTACTTTACTTTATTGCTAACCGGTAGCCATAGTAGTAGAAGTAATAAGTTGGCGAGACAACTTCATGGAGACACGATGATGGAGATCATGATGATGGAGATCATGGTGTCATGCCGGTGACGATGATGATCATGGAGCCCCGAAGATGGGGATCAAAAGGAGCAAAATGATATTGGCCATATCATGTCACTATTTGATTGCATGTGATGTTTATCATATTTATGCATCTTATTTGCTTAGAACAACGGTAGTAAATAAGATGATCCCTCATTAAAATTTCAAGAAAGTGTTCCCCCTAACTGTGCACCGCTGCGAAAGTTCGTCGTTCCGAAGCACCACGTGATGATCGGGTGTGATAGATTCTTACGTTCACATACAACGGGTGTAAGCCAGATTTACACACGCGAAACACTTAGGTTGACTTGACGAGCCTAGCATGTACAGACATGGCCTCGGAACACAAGAGACCGAAAGGTCGAGCATGAGTCGTATAGTAGATACGATCAACATGAAGATGTTCACCGATGATGACTAGTCCGTCTCACGTGATGATCGGACACGGCCTAGTTGACTCGGATCATGTAATCACTTAGATGACTAGAGGGATGTCTATCTGAGTGGGAGTTCATAAGATGAACTTAATTATCCTGAACATAGTCAAAAGATCTTTGCAAATTATGTCGTAAGCTCGCACTTTAGTTCCAGTGTTTAGATATGTTCCTAGAGAAAATATAGTTGAAAGTTGTCAGTAGCGATTATGCGGACAGTAGAAAGCTTATGTCCTTAATGCACCGCTCAGTGTGCTGAACCCCAAACGTCGTTTGTGGATGTTGCGGACATCAGACATGCACGTTTTGATAACTACGTGATAGTTCAGTTAAACGGTTTAGAGTTGAGGCACCAAAGACGTTTTCGAAACGTCGCAGAACATATGAGATGTTTTGAGGGCTGAAATTGAGATTTCAGGCTCGTGCCCACGTCAAGAGGTATGAGACCTCCGACAATTTTCTTAGCCTGCAAACTAAGAGAGAAAAGCTCAATCGTTGAGCTTGTGCTCAGATTGTCTGAGTGCAACAATCACTTGAATCGAGTGGGAGTTGATCTTCCAGATGAGATAGTGATGTTTCTCCAAAGTCATTGCCACCAAGCTGCTAGAGCTTCGTGATGAACTATAACATATCAGGGATAGATATGATCATCCTTGAGGTATTCACGATGTTTGACACCACGAAAGTAGAAATCAAGAAGAAGCATCAATTGTTGATGGTTGGTGAAACCACTAGTTTCAATAAGGGCAAGGGCAAGAAGGGATACTTCATGAAACGGCAAATCAGCTGCTGCTCCAGTGAAGAAACCCAAGGTTGAACCCAAACCCGAGACTAAGTGCTTCTGTGATAAGGGGAATAGTCACTAGAGCGGAATTACCCTAGATACTTGGTAGATGAGAAGGCTGGCAAGGTCGATAGAAGTATATTGGATATACATTATGTTAATGTGTACTTTACTAGTACTCCTAGTAGCACCAGGGTATTAGATACCGGTTCGGTTGCTAAGTGTTAGTAACTCGAAACAAAAGAGATATGGAATAAATGGAGACTAGCTAAAGGTGAGCTGACGATATGTGTTGGAAGTGTTTCCTAGTTTGATATGATCAAACATCGCACGCTCCCTCTACCATCAAGATTAGTATTAAACCTGAATAATTGTCATTTGGTGTTTGCGTTGAGCATAGACATGATTGGATTATGTCTATCGCAATACGGTTATTCATTTAAGGAGAATAATGGTTACTCTATTTTGAATAATACCTTCAATGGTCTTGCACCTAAAGGAATGTTTTATTGAATCTTGATCGTAGTGATACACATTTTCATGCCAAAAGATATAAGATAGTAATGATAGTACCACTTACTTGTGGCACTGCCATGTAAGTCATATTGGTATAAAACGCATGAAGAAGCTCCATATTGATGGATCTTTGGACTCACTCGTTTTTGAAAAGTTCGAGACATGCGAACCATGTCTATTGGTGTATACGCATGAAAAAACTCCATGCAGATGGATCGTTTGGACTCACTTGATTTTGAATCACTTGAGATATGCAAATCATACCACATGGGCAAGATGACTAAAAAACCTCGTTTTTCAGTAAAGTGGAACAAGATAGCAACTTGTTGGAAGTAACACATTTTGATGTGTGCAGTCCAATGAGTGCTGAGGCATGCAGTGAATATCGTTATGTTCTTACTTCACAGATGATTCGAGTAGATGTAGAGTATATTTACTTGATGAAACACAAGTCTGAATTATTGAATGGTTCAAGTAATTTCAGAGTGAAGTTCATCGTGACAAGAGGATGAAATGTCTATGATATGATCATAGAGATGAGTATCTAAGTTACGAGCTTTGGCACGCAATTAAGACATTGTGGAAATTGTTTCACAATTAATACCGCCTGGAACACCATAGTTTGATGGTGTGTCCGAACATCATAGTTGCACCCTAGTGGATATGGTGCGTACCATGATGTCTCTTATCGAATTACCACTATCATTTATGGGTTAGGCATTAGAGACAACCACATTCACTTTAAATAGGGCACCACGTAATTCCGTTGAGATGACACCGTATGAACTATGGTTTAGAGAAACCTAAGCTGTCATTTCTTAAAGGTTTGGGGCTGCGACACTTATGTGAAAAAGTTTCAGGTTGATAAGCTCGAACCCAAAGCGGATAAAATGCATCTTCATAGGACGCCCAAAACAGTTGGGTATACCTCCTAATTCAGATCCGAAAGCAATAGGGATTGTTTCTTGAATCAGGTCCTTTCGCGAGGAAAAGTTTGTCTCGAAAAGTTGAGTGGGAGGATGGTGGAGACTTCATATGGTTATTGAACCGTCACTACAACTAGTGTGTAGCAGGGCACAGGAAGTTGTTCCTGTGGCACCTACACCAATTGAAGTAGAAGCTTATGATAGTGATCATGAAACTTCGGATCAAGTCACTACCGTACCTCGTAGGGTGACAAGGATGCATACTGCTTCAGAGTGGTACAGTAATCTTGTCTTGAAGGTCATGTTGCTAGACAACAATGAACCTACGAGCTATGGAGAAGCAATGGTGGGCCCAAATTCCGACAAATGGTTAGAAGCCATGAAATCCGAGATAGGATCCATGTATCAGAACAAAGCATGGACTTTGGTGGACTTGCCCGATGATCGGCAAGCCATTGAGATAAATGGATCTTTAAGAAGAAGACGGACGTGGACGGTGATGTCACCATCTATGAAGCTCGACTTGTGGCGAAGAGTTTTTCACAAGAGTTGACTACGATGAGATTTTCTCATCCGTAGCGATGCTTAAGTCCGTCGGAATCATGTTAGCATTAGCTGCATTTATGAAATCTGGCAGATGGATGTCAAAACGAGTTTCCTTACAAGTTTTCGTAAGGAAATATTGTATATGATACAATCAGAAAGGTTTTATCGATCCTAAGGATGCTAAAAGGTGTGCTAGCTCTAGCGATCCTTCTAAGGACTGGAGTAAGCATCTCGGAGTTGGAATATGCACTTTGATAAGATGATCAAAGATTTTTTGTTTATACAAAGTTTATGAGAAACTTGTATTTCCAAAGAAGTGAGTGGGAGCACTATAGAATTTCTGATAAGTATATGTTGTAAACATATTGTTGATCAGAAATGATGTAGAATTTCTAGAAAGCGTATAGGGTTATTTGAAAAGTGTTTTTCAATGGAAAACCTGGATTAGGCTACTTGAACAATAAGCATCAAGATCTATAAGATATTTCAAAATGCTTAATAGTACTTTCAAATGAGCACATACCTTGACATGATCTTGAAGGTGTTCAAGATGGATCAGTCAAAGAAGGAGTTCTTTCCTGAGATGTAAGGTATTAAGTTAAGACTTAAAAGCTCGACCACGGCAGAATAGAGAGAAAGGACGAAGGTCGTCCCCTATACTTCAGACGTAGGCTCTATAGTATGCTATGCTGTGTACCACACCGGAAGTGTGCCTTGCCATGAGTCAGTCAAGGGGTACAAGAATGATCCAGGAATGGATCATTGGACAGCGGTCAAAATTGCCCTTGGAGTAAATAAGGACATGTTTCTCGATTATGGAGGTGATAAAGAGTTCGGCGTAAAGGGTTACGTCGATGCAAGCTTTAACACCTATCCGAGTGACTCTGAGTAGCAAACCGGACACGTATAGTGGAGCAACCATTTGCAATAGCTCCAAGTGGAGCATGGGAGCAGCATTTACAATATGACCTAGAGATTTGCAAAGTACATACGAATCTGAATGTTGCAGACCCGTTGACTAAAACCTCTCTTGCAAGCAAAACATGATCAAACCCCAGAACTCATTGAGTCTTAATCACATGATGATGTGAACTAGTTTAGTGACACTAGTAAACTCTTTGGATGTTGGTCACATGGCAATGTGACCTGTGAGTGTTAATCACATGGCGATGTGAACTAGATTATTGACTCTAGTGCAAGTGGGAGACTGTTGGAAATATGCCCTAGAGGCAATAATAAATTAGATATTATTATATTTCCTTGTTCATGATAATCGTTTATTATCCATTCTATAATTGTATTGATAGGAAACTCAGATACATGTGTGGATACATAGACAACACAATGTCCCTAGTAAGCCTCTAGTTGACTAGCTCGTTGATCAACAGATGGTTACGGTTTCCTGACCATGGACATTAGATGTCGTTGATAACGGGATCACATCATTAGGAGAATGATGTGATGGACAAGACCCAATCCTAAGCTTAGCACAAAGATCGTGTAGTTCGTATGCTAAAGCTTCTCAATGTCAAGTATCTTTTCCTTAGACCATGAGATTGTGCAACTCCCGGATACCGTAGGAATGCTTTGGGTGTACCAAACACCACAACGTAACTGAGTGGCTATAAAGGTGCACTACAGGTATCTCCGAAAGTGTCTGTTGGGTTGGCATGAATCGAGACTGGGATTTGTCACTCTGGTAAACGGAGAGGTATCTCTGGGCCCACTCGATAGGACATCATCATAATGTGCACAATGTGACCAAGGGGTTGATCACGGGATGATGTGTTACGGAACAAGTAAAGAGACTTGCCGGTAACGAGATTGAACAAGGTATCGGTATACCGACGATCAAATCTCGGGCAAGTATAATACGGCTAGACAAAGGGAATTGTATACGGGATCGATTGAATCCTTGACATCGTGGTTCATCCGATGAGATCATCGTGGAACATGTGGGAGCCAACATGGGTATTCAGATCCCTCTGTTGGTTATTGACCGGAGAACGTCTCGGTCATGTCTGCATGGTTCCCGAACCCGTAGGGTCTACACACTTAAGGTTCGATGACGCTAGGGTTATAAAGGAAGTTTGTATGTGGTTACCGAATGTTGTTCGAAGTCCCGGATGAGATTCCGGACGTCATGAGGAGTTCCGGAATGGTCCGGAGGTAAAGATTTATATATGGGAAGTCCTATTTTGGCCACCGGAAAATGTTCGGGATTTTTCGGTATTGTACCGGGAAGGTTCTAGAAGGTTTCAGAGTGGGGCCCACCTGCATGGGGGGACCCACATGAACATGGATAGTGTGGGCAAGGCCCCACACCCCTGGTCAAGGCGCACCAAGATCCCCCCTTAGAAGGAATAAGATCATATCCCGAAGGGATAAGATCAAGATCCCTAAAAAGGGGGGATAACAATCGGTGGGGAAGGAAATGATGGGATTTCTTTCCTCCCACCTTTGCCAACGCCCCAATGGACTTGGAGGGCAAGAAACCAGCCCCCTCCACCCCTATATATAGTGGGGAGGCGCATGGGAGCTTTACCAAGTTCTGGCGCAGCCCTCCCCTCTCCCAAGTACTCCTCCTCTCTCGCGGTGCTTGGCGAAGCCCTGCAGGATTGCCACGCTCCTCCACCACCACCACGCCGTTGTGCTGCTGCTGGATGGAGTCTTCCTCAACCTCTCCCTCTCTCCTTGCTGGATCAAGGCATGGGAGACGTCACCGGGCTGTACGTGTGTTGAACGCGGAGGTGCCGTCCGTTCGGCACTAGGATCATCGGTGATTTGGATCACGACGAGTACAACTCCATCAACCCCGTTCACTTGAACGCTTCCGCTTAGCGATCTACAAGGGTATGTAGATGCACTCTCCTTCCCTTCGTTGCTAGATTTCTCCATATATAGATCTTGGTGACATGTAGGAAAATTTCGAATTTCTGCTACGTTCCCCAACACGCACCCCCTCCTTCCTTCCTGTCGGTGTCAAAACTGGCGGATCTCAGGTAGGGGGTCCCGAACTGTGCGTCTAGGCGGATGGTAACAGGAGACAAGGGACACGATGTTTTTACCCAGGTTCGGGCCCTCTCGATGGAGGTAAAACCCTACTCCTGCTTGATTGATATTGATGATATGGGTAGTACAAGAGTGGATCTACCACGAGATCAAGGAGGCTAAACCCTAGAAGCTAGCCTATGGTATGATTGTTGTAATGGTTGTTCGTCCTACGAACTAAAACCCTCCGGTTTATATAGACACCGGAGAGGGCTAGGGTTACACAGAGTCGGTTACAATGGTAGGAGATCTACATATCCGTATCGCCAAGCTTGCCTTCCACGCCAAGGAAAGTCCCATCCAGACACGGGACGAAGTCTTCAATCTTGTATCTTCATAGTCTTGGAGTCCGGCTGACGATGATAGTCCGGCTGTCCGGACACCCCCTAGTCCAGGACTCCCTCAGTAGCCCCTGAACCAGGCTTCAATGACGATGAGTCCGGCACGCATAATGTTCGGCATTGCAAGGCGGGTTCCTCCTCCGAATAATTCATAGAAGATTGTGAACACCAGGATAGTGTCCGGCTCTGATAAATAATTTCCACATTTCCCCGTAGAGAGAATATTATGTACACAAGTTCAATCTGCTAACGTATATTGTGGCGTGACGTCACACCACTACCAAGCCTTTACTTGAATCATTTTTTACCATACCACCTCAGTGCGTTTAGCGAAGCGGTTTCCTTGGCACGTCTTGTCGAAGCAGAGATCGTGTTCCCCTTATCCGGGATTCTCATCAATACGGACGTGGGTAACCCAACCGCGCCATTGATGGTGGCGCTTGGGGGATAAGCGAGTTTTACCAGGCCGGTGGGGACGCATAGTTTTCGTCCGCCCATATATAAGGGGATAAGGATCCACCTTTTCACCTACGCCTTCTTCCTCCTTTGCTTATCCATCTCCGCAAACTCGAGCTCCAGCGGACAAGTTCACGCATCTCGTCTCGACCTTCTCCGACCATGTCTGGAGCGGGAGGCAAATGGATGGCCTCCTCCGTTACAGAGGGGCACGTCGAAAGACTGCGCAGCGCCGGATATCTGTCCAGCGACATCGCGCACTGGCTGCCCGACAAGGGGCAGCTCATCTCCACCCCCAGGCCCCATGAGAGGGTCGTATTCCTTCCCCACTTCCTCCGCGGACTAGGCTTTCCACTTCACCCCTTTGTCCGGGGGCTCATGTACTACTATGGCCTGGACTTCCATGATCTGGCGCCAAACTTCATCCTCAACATCTCGGCGTTTATCGTCGTGTGCGAGGCCTTCCTCTGGATCCAGCCCCACTTCGGTTTCTGGCTCAAGACCTTCAATGTCAAGCCGAAGGTGGTGAAGGGCACTCAAGCGGAGTGCGGAGGCGCCATGTTGGGCAAGATGCCCAATGTTATCTGGCTCGAAGGGGCCTTCGTGGAGTCCTCCAAGGGGTGGCAATCGGGGTGGTTCTATATCACCGAGCCGCGCGACCCTAAGTGGGCGGCGGCCCCCGAGTTTAGATCTGGCATCCCTATGCAGCTCACCTCCTGGAAAGAGAAGGGACTGCTATGGGGTAGTTCGGAGGAGCTGACCGGACTCCAAACCTGTATCCAGAAGCTGGTGAACAAGAAGCTCAGGCTTGTCAATGTGATCCAGGTTATGCTCGTCCGCCGGATTCTCCCTTGCCAACAACGGGCTTTTAATTTGTGGGAGTTCGATCCGGCACGACACCAGGCCTTGAGCGGGCTCTTCGACACAACGTACGAAGCCGCCTGGAGGGTGCTGTTCAAGGGCGGAGAAGCCCCCGCGTCCGCGATGGAAGACCGCGGATTCAGCACCAAGAGCCCGGCCGGCGAGGTAAGCTTTGTTATCCTCTATGGGACTTTTATTTTCTTTCATAGTTTGACTCTATGCGGGATCTAAAACTCCCAATGCCTTTGACAGGACTGGCAGAGGACGTCCGGACAGGTAAACTGTCCGGCTCCCCTCCTTGAAGACCCAGCGGACGCCCGTTTGACGGGGCTGTTGGTCCCGGCACTCTATGTGGTGCCGGAGAAGAAGGACAAGAAGGAGGCCATGGGTACTCGAAAGAGTTCCCGTTTTTAGGTGTCCGACGACTCCGAGGCGGACTCCTCCCCCGAAGGCGAGAGGAGGAAGAAGACTCTCTCCCAGAGGAAGGAGAGAGGAAAAGGAAGGCTTCCCCAATAGGGGAGGCCGAAGGGTCCAAGAGGGGAAGGACTATTCCCCCGGACAGCTCCGCCAACGCCAACGTTGGCGACGAAGAGTGGCCCTCAAGGGCCAGGCCTCCGGCAAGATCGTAAGTATCCGGATTCCTGAGTGATTTGTAATTTCTTTTGTGTCACATAGTGTCCTTATAATGCCGCACACTGCTGCAGTCCGGCCGATGAGGATCTCCCCGCTTCATCGAGCGAGTCGTTGGATCCGTCGGATATGGATTCCATCCCGACTGCCTCCACCCCTCGCGACACTGAGGACACCGAGGTGGGATCCCAGGAAGGGACCCATCAGGAGGAGGCTCCGGAGGTGCCGCAAGGCAGCCTCCCGGACTTTGCCGGACTCCACGCCGGAACCCGCAGTGGTTCCGGAGTCCGGCAGGTGGCCCCTTCGCAAGAAGGGCAAGACCGTGACGCCGGCGGCCCCCGTCCAACCGGAGGCACCGGACAACTTGTTGGAGGCTCTCAATGGCGCTTCCATCGAGGAAGAACACCGCACTATGATGAGTGCGGTGATTCAGAAGGTTCAGCTCGCCAAGGGCGGGCTGACCGAAGCCTGCAGTAGCCTTCTAACAGGCTTTGAGGTAAGAAGTAAAAAATATGCAATGTAATACCGCCTAGACAGTAGCCCCTGATGCTCGGTTCGGTGTTCGGAAAGAAAATCCGCACTGAGGATCTAAAAAGATATATGCAGGGTTGCTAAAAAATTATGTCAATATGGGTTTGCAGGATGTGCTGCTGGCCTCTGCCGCACTGACTGCGGAGGTCGGTGCTTTGAAGCAGGACCTCGAGCGGTCCGAGCAAGAGCTCGGCCGTGCCAAGAAGCAACTCGAGGACAAAGAAGGTGAGTAACACCACTTTGAATAGTTACCTTACAGAAAAGGATTTAGGTTGCAATAAAAATAACAAGGAGAACGTGGGTACTGCAGGGGCCACGAACGAGGTGGCAACCCTGAAGGAGGCTGTGTCCGCGGCCGAACGCAATGCGGCCGCGGAACGGGCAGAGCGAGAGAAGCAGGAGGCGCGGGTGGCGGAGGTGCGGCAAGAGCTCCAGGCTCTCATGGAAAAGCATGAGAGTTTGGAGCGCGACTCAAAGACTCGAGAGTCCGAGCTTGCCTCGGCTCTCGAAAGTGCCAAAGCCGCCAAGGCCGAGGCCCATAAGGCCCTTCAGGAGGTTGAGGATGTGAAGAAAATAGCGGCGGGTAAGGCATTTTTCATGCAAAGCAAGCATGTTAATGTAAACTTCCTGATACTTACCCGAATTCGGAGATCTCCAGGGGCGTTTGCAGATCTGCCTCACAGCGTGTCTGATGCCGCCGCATTCTACCGAGCCGAGGAGGGGAGCTCAACGGCGAAGGTCTTCTGGTCTCAGTACGCTGAGGCCGGCCATCCGGTGCCCCCTAGCGACCAGTTGAAGCAGCTGGTCGAGCTCCACAAGGTAGCCGAGCAGGCCATGAAGGGCCTCATAGTCCGGCTGTGGCCTGGAGAGGCCATGCCTGGGAGCTACTTCGGCCTCGTGCGGCGGCTGGTGGATGCGTGCCCCTGGGTGGAGGTCATCAAGCGCTCCGCCTGTATTGTAGGTGCTCGTCAGGCCCTTGCCCGCGCAAAGGTGCACTGGGGCAGGCTGGATGCGGAGAGGCTTATCACTGACGCGCCGCCAGCGGGCAAGGAGTATCGTACGCCTGAGATGTACTATAAGACTGTCCTGAAGGGTGCCCGCAAGATTGCGGATGAGTGCCCCAGAGATGTAATTATTGAGTAAACTCGCAATGTGTTATCTTGTGCGCTGAAAACTTTGTTCATATGCGCTAAGCAACGCTTATTGATTTAGAATATTACCTTCTGTGCGGCCGTTTATAAAATCTGAGAGATGGCAAGTCGTCGGCTTCAGTCCCCATGCCACGAGTGCTGAGGTGTTCGGGATAAACTTGAGCACTCTTGTTCCCATTTTTGGGTCCATCTAGGGAGGCGCTCAACACAACGAACAAGGCAACCGGACTTATAATGCTTGAACACTCTCACTTAGCCATAGAATTCTATAATTTTAAATTTCGGCGAAGCCCCTAGTATTCGGAAGACCGAGTTCGGGGCGCTATCCACGCCTTGGTCGGACATTATCCGGTTCTTTGCTCGAAGTGGCATAAGTCTTTAGGGACTCGAAAAGACCTCTCGAACAGCGACCAGTCTCTTGCCTTATCATGCCAGTCAGTTTTAGCTTTCTCCACTGAGGCGCTCGCCCAGCTCAACCGGGGCGCAATCGCATTGGTTCTCCCAGTGCTACCTTAGCCGACATAACGGAACGTAAGGTACCAAAACATGGGAGCCGGGCAAACCCAACTATTGACCCAAGACATGATTCGGAGCCGATTCATATAATGCTATAAGTTCGGGGTGCCGCACTTGTGAAAGTGTTCGGACTTGTCACACCATAATGCGGGGAACATAAGCCCCTGGTGTATTCGGTCGTACCAAAATATACGGGTGCAAGATGTCATTAATGAACACATATGTAAAGTAATGCAATTATAGGCAAAAAGTGCTGCATTATTTATTCAAGGAATTCTGCTATGAGTGCGGAATAATACAAATAGTGCGGTAAGCAAGGGATTTGACTAATTAAACATGTCCCCCTCCAGGGGTGGGCTACGGACTGGTGTATATAATCAAATTTAATGCTCGTAACGGAGACCACCTGAGTGTTTGTCGCAGCCTTTTTCCCTCCCTGGCTGTTGCATCGTGAGTTCGGCGGGTTCGCCGCCGGACAGGGCCTCTGGTGAACGGAGTCCTGTGTATAAAAAGAAGGAAAAATAAAAATAAAAAGAGCGACACACTTGGGAGCCCCTGGTGTGGTCGAGCCGCACTCTGGGCCTGTTGTGGTCGTGCCCCTCCTCCTATGCCCATGGTATCTCCAGAGCGTAATGATGTACGCGGAGGGCTGGTCTTGCAATCATGCGAGGGCTGGGGTTGGGGCCGCATTGCTACGCATGCTCGGAACGTGCCAGGTGGTCTTGATTGATGTTGCTCCGGGCGCGTTTGGCCGTGTCCGGTCGTTTAACGGCCGGACTCGAAAATTGCCTTAGGAGGCTGCTCTGTACTTCTACCGCGAGAGCCGCTGTATGTTCCTCCGTTCAGAGGGAGCGTTCCGTATTTCCGTTGACCGTGATGACTCCACGAGGGCCTGGCATCTTGAGCTTGAGGTATGCGTAATGCGGCACCGCGTTGAACTTTGCGAACGCGGTTCGTCCGAGCAGAGCGTGATAGCCGCTGTGGAACGGGACTATGTCGAAGATTAACTCCTCGCTCCGGAAATTGTCCGGGGATCCGAAGACCACTTCCAGTGTGACTGAGCCTGTACAATTGGCCTCAACACCTGCTATGACGCCTTTGAAGGTCGTCTTTGTAGGTTTAATCCTTGAGGGGTCTATGCCCATCTTGCGCACTGTATCCTGATAAAGCAGGTTCAGGCTACTGCCGCCGTCCATCAAGACTCTCGTGAGGTGAAATCCATCGACGATTGGGTCTAAAACCAATGCGGCGAATCCTCCATGGCGGATACTGGTCGGATGGTCTCTTCGATTGAAAGTGATCGGGCAAGAGGACCATGGATTGAACTTCGGGGCGACTGGCTCCATCGCATATACGTCCCTTAGTGCACGCTTCCACTCCCTCTTGGGTATATGGGTTGCGTATATCATGTTTACCGTCCACACTTGTGGGGGGAAACCCTTCTGTCCTCTACTGTTCGGTGGCCGGGTCTCTTCCTCGTCGTCACTATGAAGCCCCTTGTCGTTGTTTTCAGCAATTAACTTGCCTGCCTGCTTAAATACCCAACAATGTCTGTTGGTATGGTTAGTTGGCTTTTCGGGGGTGCCATGTATCTGGCATGAGCGGTCGAGTATTCGGTCCAAATTAGACGGACCCGGAGTAGTTCTTTTGAATGGTTTCTTTCGTTGACCGGGTTTAGAGCCTCTAAATCCAGTGTTGACTGCCGTATCCTCATTGTTGTCGCCGTTAACGTGGCGTTTATTTTTGTTTCGACGCGACCTGCCATTGTGGTCCTTAGTATCCGGACTGCCAGCATTTTTGCTGAGGTTGTTGCTGCGAGCTAGCCAGCTATCCTCGCCCGCACAGAAGCGGGTCATTAATGATGTGAGGGCTGCCATGGATTTCGGCTTTTCCTGTCCTAGGTGCCGGGCTAGCCACTCGTCGCGGATGTTATGTTTGAAGGCTGCGAGGGCCTCTGCATCCGGACAGTCGACGATTTGATTTTTCTTGGTCAAGAACCGTGTCCAGAACTGTCTGGCCGGTTCATCTGGCTGCTGAATTATGTGGCTTAGGTCATCGGCGTCTGGTGGTTGCACATATGTGCCCTGGAAGTTGTCGAGGAATGCAGCTTCCAGGTCCTCCCAACACCCAATTGACTCCGCGGGCAAGCTGTTAAGCCAATGCCGAGCTGGTCCTTTAAGCTTGAGCGGGAGATATTTGATGGCGTGAAGATCGTCGCCGCGGGCCATATGGATATGAAGGAGATAATCCTCGATCCAAACCGCGGGGTCTGTTGTGCCATCGTAGGATTCAATGTTGACGGGTTTAAACCCTTCAGGGGTTTGATGATCCATTACTTCGTCTGTGAAGCATAGTGGGTCTGCGGCGCCTCTGTATTGAGCAATGTCACAACGTAGCTCAAGAGAGCGTTGTCTGCTATGTTCGGCCCGGCCGGAGTTGCTATATCCGGCGTGATGGTATTCGTCGTGGGTCGTGGGGAGCCCACGTGATTCATAGATAGATCTGGATTGCCTTGCCTTGTCCTCCAATATATCCCGCAAGTCCGGCGCGTTTCCTCGTGGCTTCGTACTTTTTGAGCGATGCCAGGGTACGGTCTTGGTGGAGGGCCTAGGTGCCTCTCTGTCCCGACCACGGGGTGGTCGGTCTGCCGTATTGTGCGCTGGTGATGAAGGTATATATGCTTCCTCCTCTAGTCGGGGGAGCAACTTGCGTTTTGGGTAGCTCTTGGAGGGGCGTTCGAGTTCATACTCTTCGGCCGCGAGGACCTCGGTCCATCTGTCGGCTAGCAGGTCTTGATCAGCTTGAAGCTGTTGCTTCTTTTTCTTTAGGCTGTTCGCCGTGGCCATTAGCCTGTGTTTAAAACGCTCTTGTTCGACGGGATCCTCGGGCACGACAAATTCGTCGTCGTTGAGGCTTGCCTTGTCTCCGGAGGGAGGCATGTAATTGTCATCCTCTAACTCCTCATCTGCCGCTCTCTCTCGAGGGCTGGCTTCCCCGTCCTCCTGTGCTGAGTTGTACTGGAGGGGGTTGTCTTCGGCACTTTCTGGGGTGTTATTATCTCCGGTGCCGGAATATCCATTCTTGCTGTGGAGGGATTTAGAGTGGCGCCGCTGACGTCGGCGCTTGGGCTGTTTCTT
Organism: Triticum timopheevii; assembly: GCA_963921465.1. Lineage (NCBI taxonomy): Eukaryota > Viridiplantae > Streptophyta > Magnoliopsida > Poales > Poaceae > Triticum > Triticum timopheevii. Next base: position 418,152,118 of record OY997262.1, read on the forward strand.
GAAGGAATCTGCCTCCGCTGCTTCTTCGCCGTCCCCATCTTTTGGGGTGTCCACCATGTATATGTCGTATGACGAGGTGGTCTTCCAGTGCCCTGTAGGCGCTGGTTCTTGATCGTCTCCGGCATCGTCGTCCATACCGTCGATGTCTTCGGAGTCGTAGTCTAGCATGTCGGTTAGATCGTCGACAGTGGCTACAAAGTGGGTGGTGGGTGGGCTTTGAATTTCTTCGTCGTCCGCATCCCAACCATCCTGGCCGTAGTCCGGCCAGGGCTCTCCGGATAACGAGAGATGCTTTAGTGAATTTAGGATGTCGCCAAAGGGTGGGTGCTGAAAGATGTCCGCAGCGGTGAAATCCATGATCGGCACCCAATCTGATTCGATCGGCAGGGGCGCCGGAGGTTTGGAGTCCGGCAGGGAGTCCGGCACCTTGGAGTCACGAGCTTTATAAGGGACGAGATCAGTGTTCGGCTCCATCGCCGTGGAAGTTGCAGGTCCCGAGGCGGTGTCCAGCCACCTGTCCTCGATCTGCGCGATCGGCTCCGGACTATGGGTCGGAGCGGATTTGTGTGCGGCCTCCAAGGTACTGTCCGGCAGCAGAGTTAGGTCATGTCCATCGAGACAGTGCGGCACGCTCGGCTGCGGCTCGGATCCATCGAAGATCAAGTCTCCGCGGATGTCCGCCGTGAAGTTTAGGCTCCCAAATGTGACCTGGTGGCCAGGGGCGTAGCTTTCGATCTGCTCCAGATGGCCAAGTGAATTGGCCCGCAGTGCGAAGCCGCCGAATACGAAGATCTGTCCGGGGAGGAAAGTCTCACCCTGGACGGCGTTGTTGTTGATTGAAGAAGCCATCAAGCCTATCGGTGACGACACAGAGGAACTCTCAATGAAAGCACTAATGTCGGTGTCAAAACCGGCGGATCTCAGGTAGGGGGTCCCGAACTGTGCGTCTAGGCGGATGGTAACAGGAGACAAGGGACACGATGTTTTTACCCAGGTTCGGGCCCTCTCGATGGAGGTAAAACCCTACTCCTGCTTGATTGATATTGATGATATGGGTAGTACAAGAGTGGATCTACCATGAGATCAAGGAGGCTAAACCCTAGAAGCTAGCCTATGGTATGATTGTTGTAATGGTTGTTCGTCCTACAGACTAAAACCCTCCGGTTTATATAGACACCGGAGAGGGCTAGGGTTACACAGAGTCGGTTACAATGGTAGGAGATCTACATATCCGTATCGCCATGCTTGCCTTCCACGCCAAGGAAAGTCCCATCCGGACACGGGACGAAGTCTTCAATCTTGTATCTTTATAGTCTTGGAGTCCGGCTGACGATGATAGTTCGGCTGTCCGGACACCCCCTAGTCCAGGACTCCCTCACTTTCCTTCTCTCTTCCCTTTCCTTCTCTCCTACTCCTACTACATGGAAGGGCTCCTAGTTCTACTAGGAAAGGGGGAATCCTACTCCCGGTGGGAGTAGGACTCCCCTAGGGCGCGCCATAGAGAGGGCCGGCCCTCCCCCTCCTCCACTCCTTTATATACGGGGGCAGGGGGCACCCCATAGACACACAAGTTGATCTCCGTGATCGTTCCTTAGCCGTGTGCGGTGCCCCCCTCCACCATATTCCACCTCGGTCATATCGTTGAGGTGCTTAGGCGAAGCCCTGCGTCAGTAGAACATCATCATCGTCACCACGCCGTCGTGCTGACGGAACTCATCCCCGACACCCTGCTGAATCGGAGTCCGGGGATCGTCATCGAGCTGAACGTGTGCTGAACTCGGAGGTGCCGTACATTCGGTACTTGGATCGGTCGGATCGTGAAGACGTACGACTACATCAACCGCGTTGTCATAATGCTTCCGCTTACGGTCTACGAGGGTACGTGGACAACACTCTCCCCTCTCGTTGCTATGCATCACCATGATCTTGCGTGTGCGTAGGAAAGTTTTTGAAATTACTACGTTCCCCAACAGTTATCACAGTTGACCATTTCCCCCATACCGAGCCCACTTGTCAGACTCATGTGGCATGTGGCATCTAACCTCATTGTGACGTCAAAACCGTGTCACAAAAATTGTAGAAATATGAAACTTTATATGACACTTTTCGAGTAATTTAGAATATATATCTTTAGCAAAGAAAGTTTTGGTGGTCCAAAGGTCCACATAGAATTCATTTGGAACAGTGACAAAGAAAAGAAAAGGCGACTCAACACTTCAACGTATAATCTATATATTCCCTCCGTCCTATAACGTAAGGAAAAATGTCTTACGTCGGAGGGAGTACTTATTAAGCCTGATCTACACAAAGATCTCACTTTATTCCTGCACAACCCAGACAACTGCACACTTGTAAGACAAGCAAATTCACACGATGAGTAGTCCGTGAAGGAGGCTCAACTCAAGCCCATTGGATGGCGTAGGTGCTGTAGCCGGTCCGCTTGTCCTCGTAGCGCTCCCAGATCACGACCCCGCCGTAGTTGGCCGCCTTCTGCACCACCGGGATAACAGCGTGGAGGTTCTTGGGGTGCACGTAGCCGACCTTCCGCTCCGAAGCTGGCAGGCCGAGGTAGATCTGCGCGTGCGGTTGCGCCGCCGCCCACCTGTCCCACTCCTGCTCCAAGTGGGCGGCACAGTGGGGGTCGTCGTAGAACCTGACGAAGATGCGGTTGAAGAGCCTTGTGGCGAGCGCCCGCTCCACGCGCCTGTCCGGGTACCCGCACCGCGGCGTCGCCGACAGCTGCACCGGCGTCCTGCCGCGGTACGCCTTGTTGTAGTCCCAGAGCCGCCTGGCCAGCTCGTCGTAGTTTTCCGGCCGCGCGCCGGCGGCACCGTCGATGAAGAAGTTGATGCCGTCGACGTAGGCGTCGCCGAACGGGCGGCTGACGCCCTTCCGGGTGCCGAGCATGTAGGCGTTCCAGAGGTAGTCGGCCCTCGGCCACGTCCGCCGCCGACCTGCGGGTCGGCAGGGAGTACTGGCCGCCGAAGCCCCCGATGGAGAGGAAGACGAACTTGCCCGTGGACTGGCAGTGCTTGATGTCGGCGCCAACAGCGGAGACGTCGTGGCCGGAGAGGTCGAGGTGGTACCTGCCGTGGCCGAAGACGTCGAGGAAGGAGATGATGACGGTGGTGTACGTGTACCTTCCGGTGTCGCAGGTCTCCCGGAGGGAGCCCTCGTCCTTGTTCCGGCCCCAGAACACGAAGACGTTGCCCGTCTTTCCCATGGCAGCGGCCGGGCCAGTGAGGAAGGTTGCGGCGTAGAGGAATGCGGTGAGAAAGACTGGGAGGGTGGCTGGCCGACGGCGTGCGAGCGCCATTGCTAGATGCCCAGATGGATATATAGGAGTAGGACGAGATCTCTTGGTTGGTTGGTTGCTTGCTTTGCCCGTTGGCGTGGACAATTAGCTCAATAGAGTCTAATATATATAGGTGGAGATCGTTGAACATGCACCGAATCTGCAGGTCGGGTGGGAGATGTGGATTGAGGCATCTACGTAGCTAGCTAAACCACGGGGAAGAACCCGAGGTTTTTTTTGTGTGCAAGGAGGTCTTGAGGCACCCAGAATGCGACTACTGTGAGCCGAATCGAGCATGGTGGGTGGGCACTGGGCAGCCCGCACAACGGCGAAGCTTACCACTCGAGCTAGCTAGTGCTCGTTCCGACATGGTCGACAATTGGCACCGCACAAAGCAAGTCGTCCGAATCTCAGCTGGATTTTGGTTGCCTCCTGTGTGCCGCGCACAGTCGCTGACTCTGCTACATGGATGGATGACATGGAGGCATGGAGGTCAGTTCCCGTCAAGACGTACGAATATTTGGTGGGAGCCTCGCCAAAAAAGAATGTTTGGTGGGAAAAGGAAAAGAAGGAAGGAGAAGGGAAGCACGTACTCCAAATATGCCAAGGCCCAAGGATCTGGACGCAGAGGTTCAGCTCACATTTAGTTAGGGCATCTTCAACACCGACTCTCAAATCGCCCGCATCTATTGGAATCGTGAAAGTCATCCAACACGGGCCTGTATCAGTCCGCAGGGCGCTCCGGGCGCAATTTCTCCGCAAATTGGAGACAAAGTGGGGGGAAGCATTGCGGGAGTCCGGACAACAAACACGTAGGACCCCGACATCCCCGGCCCACCCAATCCCTCCTCCAGGTCCCATTTCCTTCCACTCCGCCCCTTCTTCCCCTTACTTTTTACATCCACACCATCCATCTCCGCCGTCGTTGTTGTACGCCTCTGGCCGTCATAGAGGCATTGTCGAACGTCCGCAACTAGCACTGATGTGCCCGCTCGCCTCTACGACAGTGTTGTCCACCTTGGAGACGTTTGTACCCAGGTACACTCCGTCCCCCGTCGATGATCTCCATGGTGGACACCATGCTCGGTAGGTGTTCGGTCAAATGCCATTGAGCTTATTTTCGACCGCTATGTCGGTTTTTAGAGTACGAAGAGTAGTGAGCTACTCAACTATGGAGGATGAGTTGTTGTGCGATGTGTGGTTGGCAGTATCTGCGGATTTCGTAGGCACGAGCAGAGGGGAGGCCTTTTGGCAGCAAGTGCATGAATCGTTTCACGCACGAAAGCACATTGCGCCCTACGACATGTACATCATTCAACAATGCAATGTGAGGTCGTTATCGTATCGTTGGTATGCTATCCAGACCAGCGTCACAAAGTTTTGTAACGTGGTTCGTCGGCTAGAGGCAAGGTGGCCATTTCACACGGCAGAGGATGAGACCGTAAGTTTTGCTTTCTCTTGCTCAACTTGTTGATTGATTCGTTCACTCAATGTTGTTTTACACATTATGTAGCCAGCACACGCTGCCGTGATGTACCACGGGACAGAGAGGCGACCATTTACATACACACACTGTTAGATGAAGCTGAAGGAGGAGTATGTGTGGGACAACATGATCCGTTGATGAAAAACGTGTTGGACATCCAGTTAATCTAGTCGAATTTGGGACATTGTGTTTTTGGACTTAATTTGCATGCTATGTATGGATGATTTGTGCTATTTTCTATCCGAACTTTGATGAATATCGGCAGGTTTGTTGGGGAACGCGGTAATCTTAAAAAATTTCCTACGATCATGCAAGATCTATCTAGGTGATGCATAGCAACGAGAGGGGAGAGTGTGTCCACGTACCCTTGTAGATCAAAAGCGGAAGCGTTTCAATAACGCGGTTGATGTAGTCGAACTTCTTCGCGATCCAACCGATCAAGTACCGAACGCACGGCACCTCCACGTTCAGCTCGATGACGTCCCTCGTACTCTTGATTCAGTTGAGGCCGAGGGAGAGCTTCGTCAGCACGACGGCGTGGCGATGGTGATGATGAAGTTACCGGCGCAGGGCTTCGCCTAAGCACTGCGACTATATGACCGTGGTGTGTAACTGTGAAGGGGGGCACCGCACATGGCTAAAAGATCAACCTGTGTGTCTATGGGGTGCCCCCCTCCCCCGTATATAAAGGAGGAAGGGAGGAGGAGGCCGACCAAGGGTGGCGCGCCCAAGGGGGGAGTCCTACTCCAAGTAGGAACGCCCCCCCTTTCCTATTCCCACAAGGAGAAGGGGGACAGGAGGAGGAGGAGAGAAGGAAGGAGGGGGGCGCCACCCCCTCCCCTTGTCCAATTCGGACTAGGGCAAGGGAGGCGCGCGCCACCTCCTGGCCGGTCCTCTTGTTGGGGAACGTAGTAATTTCAAAAAAATTCCTACGCACACGCAAGATCATGGTGATGCATAGCAACAAGAGGGGAGAGTGTTGTCCACGTACCCTCGTAGACCGTAAGCGGAAGCATTATGACAACGCGGTTGATGTAGTCGTACGTCTTCACGATCCGACTGATCCAAGCACCGAACGTACGGCACCTCTGAGTTCAGCACACGTTCAGCTCGATGATGATCCCCGGACTCCGATCCAGCAGGGTGTCGGGGATGAGTTCCGTCAGCACGACGGCGTGGTGACAAAGATGATGTTCTACCGACGCAGGGCTTCGCCTAAGCACCGCAACGATATGACCGAGGTGGAATATGGTGGAGGGGGGCACCGCACACAGCTAAGGAACGATCACGAAGATCAACTTGTGTGTCATGGGGTGCCCCCTGCCCCCGTATATAAAGGAGCAAGGGGAGGAGGGCCGGCCAAGGAGGAGGAGGCGCGCCCAAGGGGGGAGTCCTACTCCCACCGGGAGTAGGACTCCTCCTTTCCTAGTAGGAGTAGGAGAGAAGGAAGGGGAAGAGAGAAGGGAAGGAAGGAGGGGGTGCGGCCCCTCCCCCTAGTCCAATTCGGACTAGGCCTTGGGGGGGGGGGGGCTGCCCTAGGCAGCCCCTCTCTCTTTCCCGTATGGCCCAATAAGGCCCAATTCTCCCCGGCGAATTCCCGTAACTCTCCGGTACTCCGATAAATACCCGAATCACTCGGAACCTTTCCGAAGTCCGAATGTAGTCGTCCAATATATCGATCTTTACGTCTCGATCATTTCGAGACTCCTTGTCATGTCCGCGATCTCATCCGGGACTCCGAACTCCTTCGGTACATCAAAACTCATAAACTCATAATATAACTGCCATCGAAACCTTAAGCGTGCGGACCCTACGGGTTCGAGAACAATGTAGACATGACCGAAACACGTTTCCGGTCAATAACCAATAGCGGAACCTGGATGCTCATATTGGCTCCCACATATTCTACGAAGATCTTTATCGGTCAAACCGCATAACAACATACGTTGTTCCCTTTGTCATCGGTATGTTACTTGCCCGAGATTCGATCGTCGGTATCCAATACCTTGTTCAATCTCGTTACCGGCAAGTCTCTTTACTCGTTACGTAATGCATCATTCCGTAACTAACTCATTAGCTACATTGCTTGCAAGGCTTATAGTGATGTGTATTACCGAGAGGGCCAAGAGATACCTCTCCGACAATCGGAGTGATAAATCCTAATCTCGAAATATGCCAACCCAACATGTACCTTCGGAGACACCTGTAGAGCTCCTTTATAATCACCAGTTACGTTGTGACGTTTGGTAGCACACAAAGTGTTCCTCCGGTAAACGGGAGTTGCATAATCTCATAGTCATAGGAACATGTATAAGTCATGAGGAAAGCAATAGCAACATACTAAATGATCAAGTGCTAAGCTAACGGAATGGGTCAAGTCAATCACATCATTCTTCTAATGATTTGATCCCATTAATCAAATGGCAACTCATGTCTATGGTTAGGAAACTTAACCATCTTTGATTAACGAGCTAGTCAAGTAGAGGCATACTAGTGACACTATGTTTGTCTATGTATTCACACATGTATTATGTTTCCGGTTAATACAATTCTAGCATGAATAATAAACATTTATCATGAAGTAAGGAAATAAATAATAACTTTATTATTGCCTCTAGGGCATATTTCCTTCAGTCTCCCACTTGCACTAGAGTCAATAATCTAGTTCACATCGCCATGTGATTTAACACCAATATTCACATCTGTATGTGATTAATACCCATAGTTCACATTGTCATGTGATCAACACCCAAAGGGTTTACTAGAGTCAATAATCTAGTTCACGTCGCTATGTGATTAACACCCAAAGAGTACTAAGGTCTGATCATGTTTTGCTCATGAGAGAAGCTTAGTCAACGGGTCTGTCATATTCAGAGACGTATGTATTTTGCAAATATTCTATGTTTACAATGTTCTACACGGAGCTACTCTAGCTAATTGCTCCCACTTTCAATATGTATCCAGATTGAGACTTAGAGTCACCTGGATCGGTGTAAAAGATTGCACCAATGTAACTCTTTACGATGGGCTCTTTTATCACCTCCATAATCGAGAAATATTTGCTTAGTCCTCACTAATGATATTCTTGACCAATCTCCAGTGATCTACTCCTAGATCACTATTGTACTCCCTTGCCAAATTCAGAGCAAGGTATACAATAGGTCTGGTACATTGCATAGCATACTTTATAGAACCTATGACTGAGGCATAGGGAATGACGTTCATTCTCTTTTCTATTTTCTGCCGTGGTCGGGATTTGAGTCTTACTCAATTTCCCATCTTTGCAACACAGGCAAGAACTCTTTCTTTGACTGTTCCATTTTGAACTATTTCAAAATCTTGACAAGGTATGTACTTATTGAAAAACTTATCAAGCGTCTTGATCTATCTCAATAGATCTTGATGCTCAATATGTAAATAGCTTTACTGAGGTCTTTATTTTAAAGAACTCCTTTCAAATACTCCTTTATGCTTTCCAAAAAAATTCTACATCATTTCTGATCAACAATATGTTACTCACATATATTTATCAGAAAGGTGGTAGTGCTCCCACTCACTTTATTGTAAATACAGGCTTCACCGCAAGTCTGTATAAAACTATATGCTTTGATCAACTTATCAAAGCGTATATTCCAACTCTGAGATGCTTGCACCAGTCCATAGATGGATCACTGGAGCTTGCACATTTTGTTAGCACCTTTAGGATTGACATAACCTTCTAGTTGTATCATATACAAATCTTCTTTAATAAATCCATTAAGGAATGTAGTTTTGACATCCATTTGCCAAATTTCATAAAATATGGCGATTGCTAACATATTCGGACAGACTTTTAAGCATCGATACGAGTGAGAAAATCTCATTGTATTCAACACCTTGAACTTTGTCAAAAACCTTTTTTCGACAAGTCTAGCTTTGTAGATAGTAACACTACTATCAGCATCTGTCTTCCTCTTGAAGATCCATTTACACAATATGGCTTGCCGATCATCGGGCAACTCCACCAAAGTCCACACTTTGTTCTCATACATGGATCCCATCTCAGATTTCATGGCCTCAAGCCATTTTGCGGAATCTGGGCTCATCATTGCTTCCTCATAGTTCGTAGGTTCGCCATGGTCAAGTAACATGACTTCCAGAATAGGATTACCGCACCACTCTGGTGCGGACCTTACTCTAGTAGACCTACGAGGTTCGGTAGTAACTTGATCTGAAGTTTCATGATTGATGAAGTCATGTACCTAGGGTAGGGTCATGGACATGTCCAAGGTACCCTTCCCAAGGACATCTTTAGAAGAAACTCCCTTCCAGTCGACCTGGAAGGATTCCACTCGACGGACTCGAAGACACTCGACCATGAAGATTCACTCGACCACCAGGAGTCCAAGAGCCACTCTGTATCCAAACGGTCTGTAATTAAGTAGTCTTTATGGCCATGATGACACTTATGTAAGACGTTACCTGTAACACCAGGCCTTAATGTACTTTAAACCCTCCGCTATGTGGGCTGGCTGGGTCCTGGCAGACACTATATAAGCCACCCCCCTCCACTGGCAGAAGGGTTCGCACCCCTGTAACTCATACGCTTATAATCCAGTCGACCGCCTCCGGGCTCCGAGACGTAGGGCTGTTACTTCCTCTGAGAAGGGCCTGAACCCGTAAATCCATTGCGTATACAACTACTCCATATCTAGGATCTTGCCTCTCCATACCTACCCCCTATTCTACTGTCGGTCTTAGTACCACGACAGTTGGCGCCCACTGTGGGGCAGGTGTCTTAGGGACTTATTGGAGAAGTTCCAATTGTTCCGATCGCCTTCATCATGGTTTCTGGTGGAGTTCTGGTCGAGGGCCGCAAGATCCGTCTCGGCGCGCTCACGTTCATCGCCGATGACTCCGCTTGGCTCCAGGAGGCTCCACTCGACATCGACGCGCTTCCCGTCCGCGGGGCGACGCACTTTCGTGCATGTGTCCGCGGCGTCCTGCTGCGGCAACCGTCGGCTCCGTATCAGCCGACTCGTGTGTCGTCCTCCCTCCCTGTCTCCCGCCAGCGCAAGTGCTCTGGTCGGTCGAGGCTTCAGTGGTGGGTGAGACACGCAGTGGCTCTCCAATCGGCCACCACCCAAGTCACGGGAATCGAGCCCGATGAATCTCTCTACGGCCTGTTCGATCTGTCAACTGGCTTCGTAGAGACTGCATCCGAGTGCGACAGCAGTGATCCAGCGGCGGAGGTCCTGATGGTCAATGGGCCTCATAGTTCTCCCAGCTTCCCCCGCACTGACAGGGCGGACGGCGGAGGCGACCCCACTCAGGTCCACGAGGAATATCAACCCGAGCCACTCACTTCTCTGCAAAGGGAAGATCTTCGTCGCCGGAATGTGGATGCTCTGCATACTCCCATCGTAGGAGAAACCCCCGAGGCTCGTGCCTTGGAGGATGCGCGTTTGGCCAACTTGGCTGAGCGCACTCGACTGGAGAACCTCCAGCAAGCACTCGACGAACGCGCGCGGCAACGAGTACCCGACTCCAGTCGATGTCAACTTTTTCCGCAACTAACTCAGGTATATCGAACCCCGATTCAGAATCTAGCAGCTGCAGCCCGTATAGCAGAGTCAATTCAGCCCTCTCAGTCGGAGACTGGCAGAGGCTTGATGCAGATCCGAGATTTGCTCCGGGCAGCAGGAGATCAGAATTCAGCTGTGTCACAGTCACGCAATAGGATTCACAGTCGATCTGTCGCTGTGAATATAGTCCAGTCGGCTCATAGCCCAAGATCGCCTCCGCGGCGTGAGGGACGTGGGGGTCAACGTGATCAGTATGATGACCGATTCGATCGCTATGATCGGCGTCGAGTGCTCACTCCTGCCCCCAGGGGTGGGTCTTACGCCCCTCGGCAGCCAGATGACAGGCGTCAGCACAGTGTTGGGCGGAGAGCTCTGGTCGACCCCAGGGAACCAGGCTTTGACGCGAGATCCATCATCGTGCAAGGTTTGGTCGACCGGAATAGAGTTCATCGAGAAGGCCATGACAAAGGTGCACCCACCAGCAGCTGAGTCCATGTTTCAGGACTAGAATGTTTTAGTAGAGCCATCAGAGCCGCGGTGATCCCTCCCAACTTCAGGTTGGCGACTGGGGTAAGTAAGTTCACTGGTGAGTCCAAGCCCGATACTTGGCTCGAGGACTACCAAGTGGCTGTGCAGATTGGCGGTGGCAATGATGAGGTGGCCATGAAACACCTACCACTCATGTTGGAGGGTTCGGCCAGGGCCTGGTTGAATCAGCTAGCTCCTAGCAGCATTTACACTTGGGAAGATCTTGCCCGAGTGTTCGTCATGACATTTGAGGGAACTTGCAAGCGACCAGCAGGACTGACAGAGCTGCAGGTCTGCGTGCAAAAGTCGAATGAAACCCTGAGAGATTACATCCAGAGATGGATCACATTGCATCATACGGTGGAGAACGTATCTGATCATCAAGCAGTCTGTGCCTTCAAGGAAGGCGTTAAGAACAGAGAGTTAAGTTTGAAGTTTGGTCGGACCGGAGATATGACACTGATTCGAATGATGGAGATTGCCACCAAATACGCCAATGGTGAAGAAGAGGATCGACTCCGGAGTGGCAAGTACAAGCCGAGTCAGTCAGAAAAAGGAAACTCTAGTCGGAAGCAGAAGCGGAAAGCCGAGCCAGCTGCTCCTGGAGAGGCCCTGGCCGTGACTCGGGGAAAATTCAAAGGGAAGCCCAAAGGATCCTGGAACCCCAAGAAGGTAAAGGATAAGGAAGGAAACGACGTGATGGATCTGCCATGTCACATCCACACGAAGAAAGACAAAGAGGTTAACTTCATCTACCCAAAACATACCACTCGCCAGTGCCGGCTCTTAATCCAGCAGTTTCAATGAAAACAATCCAAGGATAAGGATAAGGAGTCAGACAAGGCTGTGGACAAAGAGGACAGTGATGAAGGGTACCCCCATGTCAATTCCACCCTGATGATTTTTGCTGATGTGGAGAGCAAAAGTCGATTGAAAGTTATCAACCGTGAGGTGAATATGGTCGCTCCGGCGACACCCAGCTATCTGAAATGGTCTCAGGCAGCCATTACATTCGACCAGTCTGATCACCCGAGACACATAGCCACCCCTGGGAGGCAAGCTTTGGTGGTCGACCCAGTCGTCGAAGGCACTCGACTAACTAAGGTTCTGATGGATGGCGGCAGTGGATTGAATATATTGTATGCGGAGATGCTAAAAGGAATGGGCATTCTGATGTCCAGACTCAGTTCCAGCAACATGAGTTTCCATGGAGTCATTCCTTGAAAGAAGGCTGAGTCACTCGACCAAATAGCTCTAGATGTGGTTTTCGGCGATTCGAAGCATTTCCGTAAAGAGAAGCTAACATTTGAAGTCGTGGATTTCCAGAGCGCTTATCACGCTATCTTGGGCAGGCTAGCTTATGCACGGTTCATGGCTCGACCATGTTACGTATACCTCAAACTGAAGATGCCTGGCCCCAAGGGTGTGATCACCATCACTGGCAATCGAAAAATGGCAGAAGAGTGTTTTCAGAAGGGCTCAAAGATTGCCGATTCTCAAATAACAGTGGTGGAGCTGGAAGAATATCAGAAAAATGCAGATCCGAGTGATTTATAGCAAGCCAAGAAGCCCGCCACAGAGTCAGCCTTCCAGTCGTCTGGTGAGACGAAACCCGTTCACATTCACCCGACCGACCCCAGTGCTGCTCTGACTCATATTTCCACAACACTCGACTCTAAATAGGAAGAAGCGCTCATCCAGTTCCTCCGTGAGAACTGGGACATCTTTGCATGGAATCCTGCTGACATGCCGGGTGTTCCCAGGGGGCTGGCTGAGCATCGTTTACAAGTCGACCCAAAAGCAAAACCTGTCAAAGAACATCTTCGATGGTCCGCCGTCTAGAAGAGAAAGGCCATTGGCGAGGAGGTGGCTCGGCTCCTGGCAGCGGAGTTTATCCGAGAGGTTTACCACTCCGAGTGGCTCGCCAATGTTGTCATGGTCCCCAAGAAGGGCAAGTCACTTCGCATGTGCATCGATTTCAAACATATCAATCGGGCCTGCCCGAAAGATCATTTTCCTCTTCCTCGCATCGACCAAATTATCGACTCGACTGCGGGATGTGAGAGATTGTCTTTTTTAGACGCCTATTCCGGGTACCATCAGATCCATCTATATGGACCCGACGAGATCAAAACAACTTTCATCACTCCATTCGGGTGCTTCTGCTATGTCATCATGCCATTCGGCCTCAAGAATGCCGGAGCCACGTTTATGAGGATGATTCAGAAGTGTTTACTCACTCAAATTAGTTGGAATATGGAAGCGTACATGGATGATATTGTGGTCAAATCACGGAAGGGTTCCGACCTGCTGACTGACCTCGCTGAAACATTTGCCAATCTTAGGAGATATGATATCAAGCTCAATCCATCAAAGTGCACATTCGGAGTTCCCGGTGGAAAGTTACTCAGTTTTCTCGTTTCCGAACGAGGAATCGACGCTAACCCGGGAAAAGTTGGCACTATACTCCGAATGAAACGCCTGTGCGTGTGCACGATGTCCAGAAGCTTACTGGATGCTTGGCCGCGTTAAGTCGATTCATCTCTCGCCTCGGTGAAAAGGCATTGCCTCTTTACCGACTGATGAAGAAGTCAGACAAGTTCGAGTGGACTCTAGAAGCTGATGCAGCATTTGCCGAGCTAAAAGCTCTGCTATCCACCCAGCCGGTGCTTGCTGCTCCGATCAGCAAAGAGCCTCTGTTGCTTTACATTGCAGCCACAGGACAAGTCGTCAGTACAGTACTTACGATCAAGCGGGAAGAAGAAGGGAAAGCCTTCAAAGTTCAGCGGCCAGTATATTATCTTTCCGAAGTTTTGACCCCATCGAAGCAAAGATACCCTCATTATCAGAACCTCGTGTATGGGATCTACATGACCACGAAGAAGGTTGCTCATTATTTCTCTGATCATTCCATTGCAGTCGTCAGCGACGTCCCACTGTCAGAGATTCTACACAACAGAGATGCAACTGGTCGAGTGGCGAAATGGGCGACGGAACTCCTTCCCCTTGATAACAAGTTTGAGGCAAAGAAAGCCATTAAGTCCCAAGCAATAGCAGATTTCCTTGCCGGGTGGATTGAACAACAGCAGCCGACTCAAGTTCACTCGGAGCATTGGACCATGTTCTTTGATGGCTCTAAGATGTTAAATGGTTCCGGTGCTGGGGTAGTATTGGTTTCCCCCCGAGGAGATAAGCTCAGATATGTGCTCCAGATCCACTTTGATTCCTCCAATAATGAAGCAGAATACGAGGCACTTTTATATGGGTTGCGCATGACCATTTCACTCGGCGTCCGTCGCCTTATGGTTTATGGCGACTCAGATTTGGTGGTCAATCAGGTGATGAAGGAGTGGGACGTTAGAAGCCCAGCCATGACTGGATACTGCAATGCAATGAGAAATCTTGGAAAGAAATTTGAACTGTTAGAGCTCCATCATATACCCCGACTGAAGAATCAAGCGGCTGATGATTTGGCGAAGATAGGTTCCAAGAGAGAAGCCATTCCCAGTGACGTGTTCTTGGAGCATATCCATACTCCATCAGTTAAAGAAGATCCTTTTACCGAAGAAGCTCCGCAGCCTAAAAGTGTCACAGATCCGACTGAAGTTGAAGTTCCAACAGTGGTCGACCTGATCATGGAAGCGTTGGTGATCACTCCCGATTGGACAGTGTCGTATATCGCGTATATCTTAAGGAAAGAGCTCCCAGAGGATGAAGAAGAGGCTCGACAGATCGTCTGCCGATCTAAATCCTATACCGTCATAAGGGGATAGTTGTACAGAGAAAGCGCGACTGGAGTTGGTCAGAAATGTATAACGCTAGAAGAAGGTCGGATAATCCTTGACGATATCCACTCGGGGACCTGTGGCCATCATGCGTCTTCTCGGACCATTATGGCCAAAGCATACCGAGCAAGATTTTACTGGCCAAGAGCGAATGAAATGGCAAAGGAGATAGTCAACAAGTGTGAAGGATGTCAAGTTTACTCCAATATGTCGCACAAGCCCGCCTCAGCCTTAAAGACCATACCACTCGTCTGGCCTTTTGCTGTATGGGGATTGGATATGGTTGGACCTCTGAGAACAGGCAGAAGCGGCTTCACCCATGTGCTGGTAGCAGTCGACAAGTTCACCAAATGGATTGAGGCTAAACCCATCAAGAATCTTGATGCCGGCACTGCTGTCAGCTTCATCAGGGAGTTGATATTCAGATATGGAGTTCCACACAGCATCATCACTGACAATGGGTCAAACTTCGATTCCGAGGAATTCAGAGCTTTCTCCACATCTCAGGGCACACGAGTCGACTATGCTTTAGTCGCTCACCCTCAGTCGAATGGACAGGCAGAACGAGCAAATGGCTTGATTCTCAAAGGGTTGAAACCCCGATTGATGCGTGTCGGTGTCAAAACCGGCGGATCTCGGGTAGGGGGTCCCGAACTGTGCGTCTAGGCGGATGGTAACAGGAGACAGGGGACACGATGTTTTTACCCAGGTTCGGGCCCTCCTGATGGAGGTAAAACCCTACTCCTGCTTGATTGATATTGATGATATGGGTAGTACAAGAGTGGATCTACCACGAGATCAAGGAGGCTAAACCCTAGAAGCTAGCCTATGGTATGATTGTTGTTGTTGGCGTGTCCTACGGACTAAAACCCTCCGGTTTATATAGACACTGGAGAGGGCTAGGGTTACACAGAGTCGGTTACAATGGTAGGAGATCTACATATCCGTATTGCCAAGCTTGCCTTCCACGCCAAGGAAAGTCCCATCCGGACACCGGACGAAGTCTTCAATCTTGTATCTTCATAGTCTTGGAGTCCGGCCGATGATGATAGTTTAGCTATCTGGACACCCCATAGTCCAGGACTCCCTCAGTAACCCCTGAACCAGGCTTCAGTGACGACGAGTCCGGCGCACATATTGTCTTCGGCATTGCAAGGCGGGTTCCTCCTCCGAATAATTCATAGAAGATTGTGAACACCAGGATAGTGTCCGGCTCTGTAAAATAAATTCCATGTACCACCGTAGAGAGAATAATATTTACACAAGTTCAATCTGCTGACGTATTTCGTGCCATGACGTCACACCACAACCAAGCTTTTACTCGAATCGCTCTTATTATACCACCTCAGCGTGTTTAGCGAAGCGGTTTCCTTGGCACGTCTTGTCGAAGCAGAGATCGTGTTCCCCCATATTCCGGGATTCCCATCAATACGGACGTGGGTAACCCAACCGCGCCCGTTGCCACGCCCCCTCCATCGAAGGCGAGTTCCAAACGATCACGGGGACGGCTCTTGGTATTCTCCCTCTTTATAATGAGTCCAAGGCTCGTTCTTTTTCTTCAATCCTCCATCGAATCCGCCCCTCGCCCCGAGTTCCAACACTCAGGGCTCCAGATTCGAGCGCTTCGGACCTTCGACAATGTCCGGCTCCGACCTACAGGGCCGGTGGATGCCCTCCTCCATCACGGAAGAGGACGTGCTAAAGCTGAGAGAAGCCAGGTACTTAACCTACGAGATTTCGCATAGGTTGCCTGCCCAAGGGCAAGTCATTCCTACTCCCGAGCCAGGCG
Organism: Triticum timopheevii; assembly: GCA_963921465.1. Classification (NCBI taxonomy): domain Eukaryota; kingdom Viridiplantae; phylum Streptophyta; class Magnoliopsida; order Poales; family Poaceae; genus Triticum; species Triticum timopheevii. The sequence continues at coordinate 418,168,565 of OY997262.1, forward strand.
AGAGCGTGGTGTTCGTGTCTCACCTCCGTCGGGGTTTAGGCTTCCCGATGGATCCCTTCGTGAGGGGGCTCATGTTTTACTATGGGTTGGAATTCCACGACTTGGCTCCGGAGTCCATCCTCCATATCTCATCATTTATTGTCGTCTGCGAAGCCTTCCTCCGCACTACCCCTCACTTCGGTTTGTAGCTCAAAACCTTTAATGTGGAGCTGAAGATGATTGAGGGGCGTCAGGCAGAGTGCGGCGGGGCGGTTATAAGCAAGAGGGCCGATGCTCCATGCCCGAGGGCTCTTTTCAGGAGGAGCTCGGTTTGTGGCAACAGGAGTGGTTCTATATTACCGCTCCCCGGGGCAGCAGGCAGAGGCCGCCGCCCGTCTTTCACTCGGGCCCTCCACAACGGCTGACGTCATGAGTCAACAAAGGGCTTGACTGGGGGCCGTCCAAGGACATACCCCTATTGCAGGGCCGGATTCGAGATCTCCAAGTGAGGGAGATCAATCTGGTCGTGGTGACGCAGGTTATGCTGATCCGGCGTCTTCTGCCCTGCAAGCGTCGTTCCCTCCGCCTGTGGGAATTCAATCCGGAGGGGCCACGAGCTCTCCAACACTTCATGGGTACGACACCCGTGTAGATGTACAAACTGTTCTTCGGATCATAAGAGGTGTGTCCGGAATTGACCGAGGACGCCGGCTTAAGTTGCAATCGCCCGGATACTCAAGTAAGTAGTCATGTGTCCTGACATACCGTTCGTTTGCATATCATGGATTTGCCTTAACCAATCGTCCTTTGAACAGGAGTGGATAGCGCAAGCAAAACTGATACGGTGTCCGGCCCCCCTCCCGGAGACCACGCCGGATCCCGTGTTGGTCAAGATGCTGGAGGTTGCGCCTTCAAAAGAGGGCGAAGGGGAAAAAAGAAAGACTACCATCTCCACTAAGGAGGCTTTCAAGAAAGGGGGATCGAGAATACCTCCTTCCAGGGGGAGAAGAGGACCGCTTCCGAAGATCCGGAGGCTAAGGCCTCAAAGCGGGGGAAGAAATTTTCACCGGAGGGTCCTACGCCAGGAGAAGCCCCGGCCGCACTATCTCCCCAAAGGAATCAGCCCTCCAGCGAGCCGTAAGTAGAAAAAGGGGAATTTTGTAGTAAGGGACATCCCTATTTTTATTTCTGAGGATAACCGGAGTTTTTACCTTGTAGTTTGGATCTCAGCCCTTCTCGGCAGAGCTCATCTTTGGGGGATCTTTGTCCGGAGATGATGGAGAGCGAAACGCCTCCATTAGCGGCACCGTCAGGCGGGGTGGACGACCCTGAGGTGTCGTCGCGGAGGGTCTCCCCGAGTCCGGCGGGGCCGAAGAGTTCGGCACCAACTGGTGTACGGCCGGGTGAGCTGAAGGATCTGCTCGAGAGGGCGTCTATCGCAGAAGATCACCGTACTTTAATGAGTACGGTGATTGAAAGGATTTCATCCGCTGAGAGCGGGTTGCATGAGGCCGTCAGAAGTTTACTGGCGGGGTTTGCGGTACGTAAAAATGACATACCTTTTGACAGTTTTGCACATAGAGTGCGCCCTGTATAGATAGTAGCCCCTGAGACTCGGTACGTTGTCAGAAGTGACAGCGTGCCGAGGATCATAATTTCAGTTTTAGTATGTCGCCATTCCTATTCAGGGTGCTGAGCGTTCGGTGGCCAGCCGGACTGATAGAGTTGCCGAACTGAAGCGGCAGCTGGACGGTGCGGATGCGGACATCGCGTTGGTCAATAGGCGACTCGACGAGTCACAAGGTGAGTGGTTTTTCCGCGGTCACCTGGTAAGGAAGCTGATGCCCACGCCTTACAACATGTATGCTTGATGCAGATGGCGCCGCTGCTGTGGAAAACCTTCGGGCAGAGCTTGCTCGAGCCAAGGAGCAAGCCAGAAAGAGTGATGCGGCTGCCTCGAAGGCAGCGGAGGAGCTAAAAGCCGAAAAGGCTGCTCACTGCCGAAGCAGGGAGGAGGTGGCCGGAATGGCCGTGAAACTAAAAGATGCTACCGACCGCTATGAGGTTCTTGAAAGAGAACGCCAAGCGGAGCAAGAGGTCCTGAAGAAGGCCACCGCCGAAGCCAAGGATGCCCGTTCTACAATGAGGGCTACAAAGGAGGAGCTGCGTCAGGCCGGAGACATTGCGGCTGGAAAGCCCTTTCTGCTGCGCAGGAAGTTCACGGATCAGAAGTATGCCCAATTGGGCCAGCTGTGGGGTGTGGAGGATCCTTATCTGGATTTGGCGGCGAGTGCAGCGGACGCAGTCGTGCACTTCCGAAGCCAAAAGGATCACGAAATGGAAGAGATTTTTTGGTCTCAATTCCACAGTCCGGCGCGTCCACTTCCGTTGACCGATCGGTTGGCTAAGTGGGATGAGCTGAATAGATTGTCTGGATTTGCCATGATGGATGTGGTGGCTCATTTGTGGCCGGATAGGCCCAAGCCGAAGAGTTATTTTGGCTTATTGCAGCAATTCCTTGGGGCGGTGCCGCATATCAAGGCGATGAAGCGGTCGGCATGCATAGAGGGTGAATGGATTGCTCTCGCCCGTGTTAAGACATACTGGGCGGAGATGGATGCCACCGATGTTGCATCCCAGGGTTCGGATAAAAGCCGGTTACCCGCCGAGCACTATTTTGGGGAAGTCCTGCAGGGCGCTCGTTTAATAGAGTCGTAGTGCTCGAAAAATGTTATGTTCAAATGATATGTATGATTTGTGAAACCATATTTATAATGTAACGACTTTTTATACTTGTGCGTTCAAGTATTGAAATATCTCCTCTGCGGCCGTTAATGTATATGTGTATATAACCTGAAAGATGGCAGTCTTCGGCTTCAGCCCCCACGCACATGGTGCGGGGGTGTTTGCAAAAGGGCGCATTTTCACACTTAATCCAACTTCTTGGTCCTGTGAAGGAGGTGGTAGCGTAGCAAACTAGGCTACCGGACTATAATGCTTTATCACTTTCACTTAGCCATAGGAGTTCGAAGGTGGGGCTACGATATAGCCCCTAGGGGCACCGCGCTCTCCGAATTCGGGGCGCGTATGTGCCTGATCGGGAAACGGTCCTTCGTCAAAGCGGAGGAATTCTAGACATTCCATTAGTTGATCGAGTGGTTGACCAGTCTCTCGCTATATCATGACAGTCAGTTTTCGGCTTTCTCTACTGAGGTGCTCGCCAGGCCAAACCGGGGCACAATCGCAGTAGTTCTCCTGGTGCCGCGTTAGCGGATGATACGGAACGTAAGGCAACAAAACACAGGAGCCGGGCAAACCCAACATTTGACCAAAGACATGATTCGGAGCTGATGCATATAAGGCCTAACTCGAGACGCCGAACACTCCCTGAGGTATTCGGTCTTTATGAAAACAGACAAAACGATGCCCTAAGCCCCTAGTGTCCGGGTACGCGCGAAATCTTCTGACGCGGCCGATGCCAAAACGCCAGCCTCCTCCTTGGTTATGATAAGAAACCGGGGGATGTGTATCAACAAGAGACAGTAAAAAAAGGTTTATGCAGGGTCTTAATTTGAAAAGAATCCTTGCAACGGGTCCCTGCTGCACGTCTGCGCCTGTACCTCCGTTGTGCCGTATCCTGGACGGGCGTAGAACGTGGTTCATCTATAAAAGAGAAGAACTTAGTTTGCAAAAATATCGTGCAAAAAATGTGTTTAAAACAGAGTATGATTTTTTTTTAAATGAATAAAGTTGAGCTTTATTGGCTCTCATTGTTCGTGCGCGCAGCCCCTTGTAAAGGGGTATGCAGCTAGGAAGCCCCTAGTTTATTTATGCCGGACTCGCCTAGCCGTGTCCGGGGTCTTGAATGACCTGTTTTTTAGGGACTTTGATTAGCAAGGCCGGATTAGCATGTGGCTGTCAAGGCAGTCTCGCATTCTTCCGTGGTCGAGAAACACTCAAAGTTACCTTTTAATGAGATGATGCCGCGTGGACCGGGCATTTTAAGTGTAAGAGACGCGTAATGTGGTATTGCATTAAAGCGGGCGAAAGCTTCGCGTCCCAATAGTGCTTGATGGCTACTTTTAAATGGGGCGATATGGAAGATTAGCTTTTCACGACGGAAGTTGTCGGATGAACCGAACACAACCTCTAGTAGTACAGAGCCTGTACAATTGGCATAAAGGCCTGGCGTCACTCCTTTGAAGGAAGTGCGGCTATGGCGAATTTTGGTAGGGTCTATCCCCATTCTGCGGATGGTGTCCTGGTATAGCAGATTTATATCACTGCCGCCGTCCATTAGGACATGTGTAAATTGTAGTCCGTCGATTATGGGATTCAATATCAAAGCAGTCCATCCTGCGTTTCGAATACTTCTGGAGTAATCCTGATGGTCGAAGGTGATTGGTTTTGACATCCAATCTCGGGACTCCGCTGGGGTGGACCATGCGGCGCGTGCTTTAGCGGGAGCCGCACTATTTTTCCTTATTATCACATGAAGTGAGTTCGCTGTTTTGACTTCCAGTGGGAAAGTCTTCTGCTTTCCGTCGTGCTGTTTGTGGGGTACGTCGTCTTCGCTCGGTGTGTCGAGCCCCTTGTGTTCGGCGTTAAGCCAGCCGGACTGCTTGAAGACCCAACAATCTCTGTGGTTATGGTTTGCAGGCTTTCCAGGGGTACTGTGGATTTGACATATCCTATCCAAGATTTTGTTTAGGTTGGATAGCTCGTCACCGTTGTCCTTAAGAGGCAGTATTTTGTTATTCGGCCGAGAGCTTTTGAACCCGGCGTTGACCGCCGTGCTATTTGGGCCATTTTCCTTATTCCGGCGCTGATCTTTTCTACGTCGTGATTTCCCATTTCCATCCCTGACTTCGGATGTACTCGGGTCGCTGGCGCTGCATCTTGCCAGCCAGCTATCTTCCCCCGCGCAAAAGCGGGTCATGAGGCTTGTTAGCGCGGCCATTGTTCTTGGTTTTTCCTGGCCGAGGTGTCTGGCGAGCCATTCGTCTCGGACGTTATGTTTAAAGGCTGCTAAGGCTTCGGCGTACGGACAGTCGACTATTTGGTTCTTTTTGGTGAGGAGCCTGTTCCAAAATTTGCGTGCTGACTCTCCGGGCTATTGAGTTATGTGACTTAAATCGTCTGCATCCGGAGGGCGGACATAAGTCCCCTGAAAATTTGCTCGAAACGCATCCTCGAGCTCTTCCCAACTTCCAATGGTATTTTCTGGGAGGCTTTTGAGCCAATGCCGAGCTGGCCCTTTGAGCTTGAGGGGTAGGTATTTTATGGCGTGGAGATCGTCTCCTCGAGCCATATGTATGTGTAGGATGTAATCCTCAATCCAGATTCCGGGGTCTGTTGTTCCGTCATATGCCTCTATGTTTACGGGCTTGAATCCCGCTGGGAATTCATGATCCAGTACCTTATCGGTGAAACATAGTGGGTGTGTGGCGCCCCTGTATTTAGGTGTGCCATTATCTTCGAACACTCTGCGTGTTGTGTTGCTTCCTGGAGCCTTCTTTCTTGGCCCATAGATGGACCTGACCGGGCCATCCTTTTTGCGAGGATCCTTATATGGATCGTGTGCCGGTTTGTGTGCGATGCCGCTTGCCTCTCTTAGCCTGTCATCTGGTCGTCTATCCGGCCAGGCGGCCTCTTTGCTTTTTGACTGTGGGAGCTCTACGACCTCCTCGTCGAATTCGGGCAACAGCTTGCGCTTCGGGTAGCTCTTTGCTTGGTGACTATTGCCGTATTTATCTGCGGTCTTGAGTACTTTGCTCCATCTCATTCTGAGTACGTCTTCCGCTGTTTTGAGCTTCCGCTTCTGCTTCTTCAAACTTCTTGCAGTGGCGACGAGCCTTTTGTGAAGGTTCTTATGCTCCGGTGGCGTGTCCGGCGTGAGATCGTCTGGACTAATGTTTTCGCTGGGGATGGGTTGCTCGTCCAACTCATCCTGTTCGGATGGTTGCTTGGTGGTATGTTCGTCATCCACCGGTTCGCCCTGCTCTACGGCTGGGTCGGTATGGGTGCTGTTGTTATCGAGGCGGGACTTCGGGCGGCGCTTGCGTCGTTGTTTTGGTTGTTTTTCGGGTGAATTATCCTTCGCCGCATCCCGTTGTTCCTCGTTATCGCTTCCTTTTGGTGTATCCACCATGTATACGTCGTGAGTTGAGGTGGCTTTCCTGTGCCCGGTAGGCGCTGGTTCTTGGTCGTCTCCAGCATCGTCGTCCATGCCGTCGAAGTCTTCGGAGTCGAATTCTAGCATGTCGGTTAGATCATCGACAGTGGCTACTAAGTGGGTGGTGGGTGGGGTTTGAATTTCTTCGTCGTCCGCATCCCAACCATCCTGACCGCAGTCCGGCCAGGGCTCTCTCCTGATAACGAGAGATATTTTAGCGAATTCAGGATGTCGCCGAAAGGTGAGTGTTGAAAGATGTCCGCAGCGGTGAACTCCATGATCGGCGCCCAATCGGATTCGATTGGAGGGGGCGCGGGAGGTTTGGAGTCCGGCGAGGAGTCCAGCACCTCGGAGTCACGAGCTTCACAAGGGACAAGGTCAGTATTCGGCTCCATCGCCGTAGAGGTTGCAGCCCCCGAGGCGGTGTCTAGCCACCCATCCTCGATCTACGCAGTCGGCTCCGAATTAGGGATCGGAGCGGACTCATGTGCGGCCTCCAGGATGCTATCCGGCAGCAGAGCTAAATCATGCCCATTGTGACAGTGCGGCGCGCTCGGCTGTGGCTTGAATCCATCGAAGATCAAGTCTCCGCGGATGTCAGCCGTGAAGTTTAGACTTCCAAATCTGACCTGACAGCCAGGGGCGTGGCTTTCGATCTGCTCCAGATGGCCAAGCGAATTGGCCCGCAGTGCAAAGCCGCTGAATACGAAGATCTGTCCGGGGAGAAAAGTCTCACCCTGGACTGTGTCGTCGTTGTTGATGATCGAAGGAGCCATCGAGCCTATTGGTGACGACACAGGGGAACTGTCAATGAAAGCACCAATGTCGGTGTCAAAACCGGCGGATCTCAGGTAGGGGGTCCCGAACTGTGCGTCTAGGCAGATGGTAACAGGAGACAGGGGACACGATGTTTTTACCCAGGTTCGGGCCCTCTCGATGGAGGTAAAACCCTACTCCTGCTTGATTGATATTGATGATATGGGTAGTACAAGAGTGGATCTACCACGAGATCAAGGAGGCTAAACCCTAGAAGCTAGCGTATGGTATGATTGTTGTTGTTGGCGTGTCCTACGGACTAAAACTCTTCGGTTTATATAGACACCGGAGAGGGCTAGGGTTACACAGAGTCGGTTACAATGGTAGGAGATCTACATATCCGTATTGCCAAGCTTGCCTTCCACGCCAAGGAAAGTCCCATCCGGACACGGGACGAAGTCTTTAATCTTGTATCTTCATAGTCTTGGAGTCCGGCCGATGATGATAGTTCGGCTATCCGGACACCCCATAGTCCAGGACTCCCTCAATGCGCGATCTCAAGCACGCAGCTGGTGCATGGGTCGACGAACTTCCGTCAGTGTTTTGGGGATTAAGGACCACACCTAACCGGTCGACTGGGAGAACTTCGTTCTTCTTAGTCTACGGAGCTGAAGCAGTCTTGTCGAGTGACCTGCTTCACAACGCACCCCGAGTCGAACTCTACACTGAAGCTGAAGCAGAGCAAGCCCGGCAGGACGCAGTCGACCTTCTAGAAGAAGAAAGGGAGATGGCCTTGATCCGATCGACCATTTATCAGCAGGACTTGCGTCGCTTCCACGCCAAAAACGTGAAGAGTCGAGCCTTCCAGGAAGGAGATTTGGTTCTCCGAGTGGATCAGCAGAAGCCACACAAGCTTGCTCCTTCTTGGGAAGGCCCCTTCATCGTCACCAAGGTTCTCCACAATGGAGCATACTGTCTTTACAATGTCGAGCACCAGATCGACGAGCCCCGAGCTTGGAACGCGGAGCTGCTCCGCCCCTTTTACACTTAAGTATGCACTCGGAAATGTAATAAAAGTACTTCTGTCGTTCATTTTTCAAAGACAATAGTGTTATAATTTTCCCAGTGATTGTTGTTACTTTTGTTCACATAAAGGTCCCCCCAGTGGGTGGCTTAGCTGCGAATCCGTTTCGCCTAAGTTTGTAAAAATCCTACCGAGTGGTGAGCCAGCCTCACACTTGGAGGCTTAGCTGCGAATCCATTTCGCCTAAGTTCAACAAAATCCTGCCGAGTGGTGAGCCCGTCTCTCACTCGGGGGCTTAGCTGCAGTCCAAGTACTCGCCTAAGTTCAATAAAATCCTACCGAGTGGTGAGCCAGTCTCCCACTCGGAGGCTTAGCTGCAGTCCAAGTACTCGCCTAAGTTCAATAAAATCCTACCGAGTGGTGAGCCAGCCTCCCACTCGGAGGCTTAGCTGCAGTCCAGGTACTCGCCTAAGTTTAAATAAAATCCTACCGGGTGGTGAGCCAGCCTCCCACTCGGAGGCTTAGCTGTAGTCCAGGTACTCGCCTAAGTTTCAACAAAATCCTGCAGAGTGGTGAGCCAGCCTCCCACTCGGTGGCTTAGCTGCAGCATAGCGCTCGCCTAAGTACAAGTATAACGTGCGCTCCGCAAGGAAGACGAGGTGCAGGTTGACTGCTACCCTCTACTTCCGAGCTACGCCACAAGTATAATGTGCGCTCCGCAAGGAAGACGAGGTGCAGGTCGACTGCTACCCTCTCCTTCCGAGCTACGCCACAAGTATAATGTGCGCTCCGCAAGGAAGACGAGGTGCGGGTCGATTGATACCTTCTTCCTTAGAGGTACGCCACAGAAATCCTACCGAGTGGAGAGCAGACCTCCCACTCGGGGGCTTAGCTGCAGCCTAGTGCTCGCCTAAGTTTTTGAAAATCCTACCGAGTGGAGAGCATACCTCCCACTCGGGGGCTTAGCTACAGCCCAGTGCTCGCATAAGTTTTTGAAAATCCTACCGAGTGGAGAGCAGACCTCCCACTCGGGGGCTTAGCTGCAGCCCAGTGCTCGCCTAAGTTTTTGAAAATCCTACCGAGTGGAGAGCAGACCTCCCACTCGAGGGCTTAGCTGCAGCCCAGTACTCGCCTAAGTTTTTGAAAATCCCACCGAGTGGAGAGCAATCCTCCCACTCGGGGGCTTAGCTGCAGTCCAGTACTCGCCTAAGTATTTCAAAATCCCACCAAGTGGAGAGCAGACCTCCCACTCGGGGGCTTAGCTGCAGCCCAGTGCTCGCCTAAGTTTTTGAAAATCCCACCGAGTAGAGAGCAAACCTCCCACTCGAGGGCTTAGCTGCAGCCCGGTGCTCGCCTAAGAATGATGAGGTACAAGTCGATTGCAGTATGTGCTTCATTCTAGCCTGCAAAAGGGCATCTCAAACACCAGGGTATAGACCAAACGAAAGACAGTGTTAGTTCGGAGGCAGATGCAAACATATTCAACGTCGAATCCAAGTTCAGATAACGACTTACGGAACCAGAAGTGCTCAAGCGCTAAGCCCGTTAAAGTTTATCGGTTACAAAAACCACTCGGCATGCCGAGGCAAATTTAAAGCATCAAGCATAGAAGTTTTTTACCCCTCCTGTGGAAGGCTGGAAGGCGCAACGAACTCGTCCAGGTCGATTCCATCTGCGATCCGAGTGGCAGCTGCGATGAAGGTCTCCATGAAGGATCGGAAGTCATGCTTTTTGGTATTGTCCACCTTGAGAGCTGCCAGCTTGTCCTCTCGCACATCCTTGCAGTGAACATGGACCAGAGATATAGCAACGTCCGCACCGCACCTGGCAGAAGACTTCTTCCATTCTTGCACTCGACTTGGAACTTCGTTCAATCGATTCATCAGAGACTCAAGGTCATTCTGAAGTGTTTCTCCTAGCCAGAGTGTTGTGTCGATGCGAGAAGTTGCAACCTTCAGCCTTGCAAGATAGTCGACAACAGCAGCGATGCGAGACTCGAGTCGGAGCACATTCATGGCGGCTTCGTCCTTCACAGGAGAGTTGATGGGATCTAGGCTCGTCTCCAGTCGACCAGTCTCCTCCTCGAAGTTCTGGCAGAACTCTGTAGACACAACCCCAAAGTTAAGGTAGCAGTTTGATGGCAAGATCATAGTTAAAAAGCCTGTCTGATACAAAGTATTACCTTCGAGCATGAGGAATAGCTTATTGGCGAGTCCTCCCAAATAAGCCTCCAGATCATTCTTCTTTCCCGCCAACTCGCTGGCCTTGTCACTCAAAGCATTCTTGTCATTCTTCAGTCGACTGACCTCCTTGTTGGCCGCATCAAGAGCAGCTTTCAGATTGGTATTTTCCTCTTCAAGCTTGGTGATTGAGGCCAGCTTTTCTTCTGCGAGCTTGGTTTTCTCTGAAGTTGTTTTCTGCGCCTCAGCGAGGTCAAGGTCCTTCTTCTTCAGAGAATCCCTCAGTTTATCTGCAAAATCATAGTGAGATCAGACCCAGGAATGAACAAGAAACAAAGGCAGTCGTCAAGGTTCTCACCAAACATACCTTTTGCCTCCTCCTTCGCCTTCGTGAAGTTCTCTTGGACAAGCTTCAGACCAAGTTCGAGCTGGATATGCTTGTTCTCCAACTCAATATAACGAGCTGCAAGCTCGCAAGATTTCTGCGAAGAACCAATCGACAAACATCAAAGATAGGTCACTTCCGAGTGACTAAGGAAAGATCATAGCATTTCTAAGACTACAGCCGAATCTAAACATTCGACTGTAGTCTCGGGGACTACACCCAGTGGGTGCACTCAGCGTGCCCCCACTAGTTCTATCAGCTAGAGTCGATCAGTCGACCAAAAAAGACAGAAAGGGTAACCACCAACAGATAGCCACAAAAAAGGTGTTCTTCAGACTGTAGTCGACTGCCAGCAGTCGACCACAGTCTCGGGGACTACACCCAGTGGGTGCACTCAGTGTGCCCCCACCGGTCTATGATTTCATTCGACCTGATCGAGTAAAGAAAATAACGAGAAACAGCTTAAGACATAAAGACTATGGTCGACTGCCAGCAGTCCACCATAGCCTTGGGAACTACACCTAGTGGGTGCACTCAGCGTGCCCCCACCAATCCAGAATTTCAATCGACGCACCCAGTGGGTGTACGACAGATACTAAGATTGTCAGAAAGAAAAGTTTTCAGGTATCATATCCTAACAGAACAGGCGGTGATCAACTAACCTGAACATTGCTCTGAAGAGCTAAACTGGCGTCATAAGCCGCTTGACTGGCGTATCGGATCGCCTTCACTTGCTCCATCATGACCCCCGCCTGGCATATGGCTTCTTTAGCAGCGCTTGCTTGGTCTTCTGGGACGTGGTGGGTCGAGAAAAGTGAAGGCTGATCAGCACTCGACGAAGAAGGGCGTGCACTCGTCAGCGGCACCGCAAAGGATACGGTAGGCCGAGTGACGTTGTCCCCCTCCACAACCAACGTCTTGGGTGCTGACACGACCTGAGCTACCTTGCCAGCAGACGCTTTCCTATTCCTCCTCTACCTAAGTGGTTCCTCGTCATCGTCATCAGGAAGGTCAATGATGATGTTAGTTGGAGCTGCAGAAAAGAGTCAAAGTTAAGGACAAAGATCCTACCGACTGAAGACGGAACTACAAAGGTCATACCAGGGTTGGAAGTGACAGCATCTTCCATTTCGTGGTCTTCAGGTCTAGTTGAGGTATCAGAAGTAGAAGCACTACAGTTTCAGAAATCAGTCGGTCAGCTAACGAATCGACCAAGAGTAAATCCATGAGAAACAAGGAGACGCAAGTTACATCATTACCCAGAAATAGTAGGAATCACCATCTTCATCTTCGGCAAGGCCTTCGTCGGCTTTGACGGCGACACTCGAGATTGTTTCGGCGCTTTCTTAGTCGGCACCGGAGAGGTCGTCCGAGGACGCTTGGTCGACTGAACAACAGGCGCGACTCCTTTGCCACGCTCGACTGCAGGGTCATGGACAAGTTTGGATCTCCTTTCAGAATGGGGAGGCGCGACTTCCTCCTCCTCTTCCTCATCGGAGCCAGCATCTTCATCACCCTCATCACCATCCGATTCCCACTCCTCTTGACTTTCACCTCCACTTCCTTCCTCCTCCTCAGTCTGTGCCTGCGCCCCGTTGGGCATCGAATAGAACTCAGTGGTAGCTCGACCGATTTGCAGTGAAACAGAATGAATGAAACAGGATCACAACCGGGGATAAGTGGTCATACCGTGTCTGGTTTGTAGGTATGGTCGAGTGGTGGGATCCTCCTAGCCCCACGAGGGTTATCCTTGTTCCCTGTGATGGCAGTCATCCACCTCTCCAGTGTGGCGTCGCTGACCGCCTCTGGATGGACCCGAGTGGTATCTTTAGTACCACAGTACAGCCACATTGGGTGGCCTCGGTATTGGAGTGGTTGAATACGCCGTCGAAGGAAAACCTCCAGAAGATCCATGCCAGTCACTCCGTCCCGAATGAGCTGGACTATGCGTTCCATCAACATTTTAACCTGAGCCTTCTCCTCCAGAAGCACCTTCAGAGAAGACGACTTGTTCACTCGGTCCATGGAGAATGGAGGAAGGCCAGTCGACTGCCCTGGCGTCGACTCATCTTGGCAGTAGAACCAAGTCGACTGCCACCCTCTAACTGACTCAGGAAGGGTCATGGCTGGAAAGGCACTCTTGCTTCTCATCTGGACCCCAAGACCCCCGCACGTCTAGATTACTTGGGTCTTTTCGTCATTCGGACTAGCCTTTTTCACCGTCTGAGAACGACAAGTGAATATGTGCTTGAAGAGGCCCAGTGCGGCCGACAACCCAAGAAGTTTTCACACAAAGACACGAAATAAATTCAGAAACCCCCGATGGAATTGGGTGTGAAGTGATGAAGTTGTGCCCCAAATAAATTCAGAAACCCCCGAAAGAAAAGATTCGGCGGCAGAGAAAACCCACGATCTACATGGGTGGCTAAGAGCACACACTCACCCTCCTGAGGCTGAGGCCGCCACTCCGTTCCCGGAAGCCTCGCTGACCCGTGGGAGATCAGCCCTTCATTGGCCAGGTCGTCGAGATCCTTCTGGGTGATGGTCGAGCGAATCCAATCGCCCTGGATCCAACCTTGCGGCAGGCTGGACCGCGACGAGGATCCGCCCCGACTGGTCGCTCTCCCCTTCGCCTTCGCCGTCGCCTTCTTCGCCCGCTCCAAAGCCGTCGTCTTCTCCTTCACCATTGTCGCCGACGAGGCAGACACGGAGCAGCGGCACAGAGCAGGTGGCGAGCGCAGCGGATGAATCTGAAGATGGGAAAGGGGAAAATGAGAGCGCACTGTTCAAAAAACCTCCGCCCGGCGCCTTCTATGGAGTCGCTTCCGAGTGGCTGACTGGTAGGCCCGGGCAATCCTGTCAAATCCCGCAACAGTCGCGCGAGCGATACATGGCGAAAAAAGCGGCGCGGAAATTGAGGCGTCTCTGCCTTATCCCATCCGAGTACCGCGGCCTTCTCCGCTTCGCGCGCTTCCCGAAATTCGGATCCCACTAAATCCGCTAACAGCAGAGCAACTTGTCAGACGGAAGATCTCCTACGATCCGTCGCTCAGAAATCTCCAAGTTCATAAAGTTCACTCGACAATTATAAAGAATGGATCAAGGCGACTGAAAGAGAAGTTGACGCCATCACTAAGAATTCATTGATCCATAGTGAGACACACTTGCAACACAAAAATCAGGTCGGAAATACTATCAACTCCTTCCTCACTCAAACCTCGATCCATTCGGGGGCTAATGATGAAGTCATGTACCTAGGGTAGGGTCATGGACCTGTCCAAGGTACCCTTCCCAAGGACATCTTTAGAAGAAACTCCCTTCCAGTCGACCTGGAAGGATTCCACTCGACGGACTCGAAGACACTCGACCATGAAGATTCACTCGACCACCAGGACTCCAAGAGCCATTCTGTATCCAAATTGTCTATAATTAAGTAGTCTTTATGGCCATGATGACACTTAATGTAAGACATTACCTGTAACGCCAGGCCTTAATGTACTTTATACCCTCCGCTACGTGGGCTGGCTGGGTCCTGGCAGACACTATATAAGCCACCCCCCTCCACTGGCAGAAGGGTTCGCACCCCTGTAACTCATACGCTTGTAATCCAGTCGACCGCCTCCGGGCTCCGAGACGTAGGGCTGTTACTTCCTTTGAGAAGGGCCTGAACTCGTAAATCCATTGCGTATACAACTACTCCATAGCTAGGATCTTGCCTCTCCATACCTACCCCCTATTCTACTGTCAGTCTTAGTACCACGGCAATGATCATTATCATTAGTTTCCTCGCTGATTGGTGTAGTGGTCACAGGAACCGGTTCTTGTGATGAACTACTTTCCAATAAGGGAGCAGGTACAATTACCTCATCAAGTTCTACTTTCCGCCCACTCACTTCTTTCGAGAGAAACTCCTTCTCTAGAAAGGATCCATTCTTAGCAATGAATGTTTTGCCTTTGGATCTGTGATAGAAGGATTACCCAAAAGTTTCCTTTGGGTATTCTATGAAGACGCACTTCTCCGATTTGGGTTCGAGCTTATCAGGTTGAAAACCTTTTTCATATAAGCATCGCAACTCCAAACTTTAAGAAATGACAGCTTAGGTTTACTGGTAAACCATAGTTCATACGGTGTCATCTCAACGGATTTAGATGCTGCCCTATTTAAAGTGAATGCAGTTGTCTCTAATTCATAACCCCAAAACGATATTGGTAAATCTGTAAGAGACATCATTGATCGCACCATATCAAATAAAGTATGATTACGATGTTCGGACACACCATTACATTGTGGTGTTCCAGGTGGCATGAGTTGTGAAACTATTTCACATTGTTTCAAATGAAGACCAAACTCGTAACTCAAATATTCGTCTCCACGATCAGATCGTAGAAACTTTATTTTTCTTGTTACGATGATCTTCCACTTCACTCTGAAATTCTTTGAACCTTTCAACTATTTCAGACTTATGTTTCATCAATTAGATATACCCATATCTGCTCAAATCATCTTGTGAAGGTCAGAAAATAGCGATACTTGCCATGAGCATCAACACTCATTGGATCACATACATCGGTATGTATTATTTCCAATAAGTCAGTAGCTCGTTCCATTGTTCCGGAGAACGGAGTTTTAGTCATCTTGCCCAAAAGGCACAGTTCGCAAGCATCAAATGATTCATAACCAAGTGATTCCAAAAATCCATCTTTATGGAGTTTCTTCATGCGCTTTACACCGATATGACCCAAACGGCAGTGCCACAAATAAGTTGCACTATCATTATTAACTTTTCATCTTTTGGCATCAATATTATGAATATGTGTATCACTATGATCGAGATCCAACAAACTATGTTCATTGGGTGTATGACCATCGAAGGTCTTATTCATGTAAACAGAATAACAATTTATTCTCTAACTTTAAATGAATAACCGTATCACAATAAACATGATCAAATCATATTCATGCTCAACGCAAACGCAAAATAACATTTATTTAGGTTTAACACTAATCCCGAAAGTATAGGGAGTGTGCAATGATGATCATATCAATCTTGGAACTACTTCCAACACTCATCGTCACTTCACCCTCAACTAGTCTCTGTTTATTCTGTAACTCCTGTTTCGAGTTACTAATATTAGCAACCGAACAAGTATCAAATACTCAGGGGCTACTATAAACACTAGTAAGGCATACATCAATAACCTGTATATCAAATATACCCTTGTTCACTTTGCCATCCTTCTTATCCACCAAATATTCAGGGCATTTCCGCTTCTAGTGACCATTTCTTTTGCAGTGTAAGCACTCAGTTTCAGGCTTTGGTCCAGCTTTGGTCTTCTTCACGGGAGTGACAACTTTTTTGCCATTCTACTTGAAGTTTCCCTTTCTTTCCCTTTGCCCTTTTCTTGAAACTAGTGATCTTTGTCAATCATCAACACTTGATACTCTTTCTTGATTTCTACCTTCGTCGATTTCATCATCCCTTGCATACTATAGTTCATCACAAAGTTCTAGTAACTTAGTAATGGTGACTAGAGAATTCTGATAATCACTATCTTATCTGGAAGATTAACTCCCACTTGATTCAAGCGATTGAAGTACCCAGACAATCTGGGCACATGCTCACTAGTTGAGCGATTCTCCTCCATCTTTTAGCTATAGAACTTGTTGGAGACTTCATATCTCTCAACTCGGGTATTTGCTAAAAATATTAACTTCAACTCCTGGAACATCTCATATGGTCCATGACGTTCAAAACGTCTTTGAAGTCCTGATTCTAAGCCGTTTAAGCATGGTGCACTAAACTATCAAGTAGTCATCATTTGAGCTTGCCAAACGTTCATAACGTCTGCATCTGCTCCTGCAATAGGTTTGTCACCTAGCGGTGCATCAAGGACATAATTCTTTTGTGCAGCAATGAGGATAAACCTCAGATCACGGATCCAATCCGCATCATTGCTACTAACATTTTTGAACATAATTTTCTCTAGGAATATATCAAAATAAACATATGAATGCAACAACGCAAGCTATTGATCTACAACATAATTTGCAAAATACTACCAGGACTAAGTTCATGATAAATTTAAGTTCAATTAATCATATTACTTAAGAACTCCCACTTAGACAGACATCTCTCTAGTCATCTAAGTGATCACGTGATCCAAATCAACTAAACCATGTCCGATCATCACGTGAGATGGAGTAGTTTCAATGGTGAACATCACTATGTTGATCATATCTACTATATGATTCACGTTCGACCTTTCGGTCTCCGTGTTTCGAGGCCATATCTGTTATATGCTAGGCTCGTCAAGTTTAACCTAAGTATTCCGCGTGTGCAACTGTTTTGCACCCGTTGTATTTGAACGTAGAGCCTATCACACCCGATCATCACGTGGTGTCTCGGCACGAAGAACTTTCGCAACGGTGCATACTTAGGGAGAACACTTCTTGATAATTAGTGAGAGATCATCTTAAAATGCTATCGTCAAACTAAGCAAAAAAAGATGTATAAAAGATAAACATCATATGCAATCAAAATATGTGACATGATATGGCCATGATCATCTTGCGCCTTTGATATCCATCTCCAAAGTACTGTCATGATCTCTATCGTCACCGGCGCGACACCATGATCTCCATCATCTTGATCTATATCAATGTGTCATCACATGGTTGTCTCGCCAACTATTGCTCTTGCAATTATTGCTATCGCATAGCGATAAAGTAAAGCAATTATTTGGCACTTGCATCTTATGCAACAAAGAGACAACCATAGAGCTTCTGCCAGTTGCCGATAACTTCAATAAAACATGATCATCTCATACAACAACTTATATCTCATCACGTCTTGACCATATCACATCACAACATGCCCTGCAAAAACAAGTTAGACATCCTCTACTTTGTTGTTGCAAGTTTTACGTGGCTGCTACGGGCTGAGCAAGAACCGTTCTTACCTACACATCAAAAACCACAATGATAGTTCGTCAAGTTGGTGTTGTTTTAACCTTTGCAAGGACCGGGCGTAGCCACACTCGGTTCAACTAAAGTTGGAGAAACTGACACCTGCTAGCACCTGTGTGCAAAGCACGGCGGTAAACCAGTCTCGAGTAAGCGTACGCGTAATGTCGGTCCGGGCCGCTTCATCCAACAATACCGCTGAACCAAAGTATGACATGCTGGTAAGCAGTATGACTTGTATCACCCACAACTCACTTGTGTTCTACTCATGTATATGACATCTACGCATAAAACCAGGCTCTGATACCACTGTTGGGGAACGTAGTAATTTCAAAAAAAATCCTACGCACACGCAAGATCATGGTGATGCATAGCAACGAGAGGGGAGAGTCTTGTCCACATACCCTCGTAGACCGTAAGCGGAAGCGTTATGACAACGCGGTTGATGTAGTCATACGTCTTCACGATCCGACCGATCCAAGCACCGAACGTACGGCACCTCCGAGTTCAGCACACATTCAGCTCGATGACGATCCCCGGACTCCGATCCAGCAGGGTGTCGGGGATGAGTTCCGTCAGCACGACGGCGTGGTGACAAAGATGATGTTCTACCGACGCAGTGCTTCGCCTAAGCACCACAACGATATGACCGAGGTGGAATATGGTGGAGGGGGGCACCGCACACGGCTAAGGAACGATCACGAAGATCAACTTGTGTGTCATGGGGTGCCCCCTGCCCCCGTATATAAAGGAGCAAGGGGAGGAGGGACGGCCAAGGAGGAGGAGGCGCGCCCCAAGGGGGGAGTCCTACTCCCACCGGGAGTAGGACTCATCCTTTCCTAGTAGTAGTAGGAGAGAAGGAAGGGGAAGAGAGAAGGGAAGGAAGGAAGGGGTGCGGCCCCTCCCCCTAGTCCAATTCGGACTAGGCCTTGGGGGGGCGCGCGGCCTGCCCTAGGCAGCCCCTCTCTCTTTCCCGTATGGCCCAATAAGGCCCAATACTTCTCCCCGGCGAATTCCCATAACTCTCCGGTACTCCGATAAATACACGAATCACTCGGAACCTTTCCGAAGTCCGAATATAGTCGTCCAATATATCGATCTTTACGTCTCGACCATTTCGAGACTCCTCGTCATGTCCCCGATCTCATCCGGGACTCCTAACTCCTTCGGTACATCAAAACTCATAAACTAATAATATAACTGTCATCGAAACCTTAAGCGTGCGGACCCTACAGGTTCGAGAACAATGTAGACATGACCGAAACACGTTTCTGGTCAATAACCAATAGCGGAACCTGGATGCTCATATTGGCTCCCACATATTCTACGAAGATCTTTATCGGTCAAACCGCATAACAACATACGTTGTTCCCTTTGTCATCGGTATTTTACTTGCCCGAGATTCGATCGTCGGTATCCAATACCTAGTTCAATCTCGTTACCGGCAAGTCTCTTTACTCGTTACGCAATGCATCATTCCGTAACTAACTCATTAGCTACATTGCTTGCAAGGCTTATAGTGATGTGCATTACCGAGAGGGCCCTGAGATACCTCTCCGACAATCGGAGTGACAAATACTAATCTCGAAATACGCCAACCCAACATGTACCTTCGGAGACACCTGTAGATCTCCTTTATAATCACCCAGTTACGTTGTGACGTTTGGTAGCACACAAAGTGTTCCTCCGGTAAACGGGAGTTGCATAATCTCATAGTCATAGGAACATGTATAAGTCATGAAGAAAGCAATAGCAACATACTAAACGATCAAGTGCTAAGCTAACGGAATGGGTCAAGTCAATCACATCATTCTTCTAATGATTTGATCCCATTAATCAAATGACAACTCATGTCTATGGTTAGAAAACTTAACCATCTTTGATTAACGAGCTAGTCAAGTAGAGGCATACTAGTGACACTATGTTTGTCTATGTATTCACACATGTATTATGTTTCCGGTTAATACAATTCTAGCATGAATAATAAACATTTATCATGAAATAAGGAAATAAATAATAACTTTATTATTGCCTCTAGGGCATATTTCCTTCACCTCTCTCATCTCCACTAAGGCCCATGAGGCCCAATAGCTTCCTGGGGGGTTCCGGTAACCCTCGGTACTCCGGTTTTATCCGGAACTTTTCCGGAACACTTCCGGTGTCCGAACATAGCCGTTCAATATATCAACCTTTATGTCTCAACTATTTCGAGACTCCTCGTCATGTCCATGATCACATCCGGGACTCCGAACAACCTTTAGTACGTCATATCACATAAACTCATAACACTAATCGTCATTGAACGTTAAGCGTGCGGACCCTACGGGTTCGAGAACTATGTAGACATGACCGAGACACGTCTCCGGTCAATAACCAATAGCGGAACCTGGATGCTCATATTGGTTCCTACATATTCTATAAAAATCTTTATCAGTCAAACCGCATAACAACATACGTTGTTCCCTTTGTCATCGGTATGTTACTTGCCCGAGATTCGATCGTCGGTATCATCATACCTAGTTCAATCTCATTACCAGCAAGTCTGTTTACTCGTTCCGTAATACTTTATCCCACAACTAACTCATTACTCACAATGCTTGCAAGGCTTATAGTGATGAGTATTACCTAGAGGGCCCAGAGATACCTCTCCAAAACACGGAGTGACAAATCCTAATCTCGATCTATGCCAGCCCAACAAACACCTTCGGAGACACCTGTCGTGGTTCCAAGACTAATAGTAGAAAGGGGGGTAGGTATGGAGAGGCAAGATCTCGGCTATGGTGAAGGTGTACACACGAGATTTACGAGTTCAGGCCCTTCACGGTGGAAGTAACAGCCCTACGTCTCGGTGCCCGGAGGTGGTCGATTGGATTATGTGTGTGATATTACAAGGGGTGCGAACCCTTGTCCCAGAGGAGGGGGGTGGCTTATATAGAGTGCGCCGGGACCCCTACCCACCTCCATTACAAGGGGCTTAATGTACATAAAGTAAGGGGCGTTACTGGTAACACCAACCTTAAGTGTTGTTAATGCTTATAAAGACTAAGGGGTGAATGTCCGACCGTTGCGGGTCCTTCTGACTCTTGTTCTTCGATATGGTCGAGTGACTCTTCATATGGTCTAGTGACGGTAGCGAGGAGGACTTCCGAGTGATGTGGTCATCGAGTGGATTGCACTCGACGTGTTCGGCCGACGCTCCCCTGTCGTCTGTTGGTCCTTTTATCTTCCAGGGTAGTGACTGCTACGTCTTGAGCTTGCGTTGGTTTTCCTCGAAGAGGAGAGGGTGATGCAGCAAAGTGTAGCATAAGTATTTCTCTCAGTTTTGAGAACCAAGGTATCAATCTAGTAGGAGGCTCCTCCAAAGTCCCACGCACCTACACAAACAAACTGAGAACTCGCAACCAACGCAATAAAGGGGTTGTCAATCCCTTCACGGCCACTTGCGAAAGTGAGATCTAATAAAGATAGTATGATAAGATAAATATATTTTTGGTATTTTTGATATAGATGCAAAAAGTAAAGATGCAAATAAAGTAGATGGAAAGCAAATATGATAAGAGATAGACCCGAGGGCCATAGGTTTCAATAGAGGCTTCTCTCAAGATAGCATAAGTATTATGGTGGGTGAACAAATTATTGTCGAGCAATTGATAGAAAAGCGCATAGTATTGAGATTATCTAGGCATGATCATGTATATAGGCATCACGTCCATAACAAGTAGACCGACTCCTGCTTGCGTCTACTACTATTACTCCACACATCAACCGCTATCCAGCATGCATCTAGAGTATTAAGTTCATAAGAACAGAGCAACGCATTAAGCAAGATGACATGATGTAGTGGGATAAACACATGCAATATGATATAAACCCCTTCTTGTTATCCTCGATGACAACAATACAATATGTGTCTTGCAACCCTTTCTGTCACTGGGTAAGAACACCGCAAGATTGAACCCAAAGCTAAGCACTTCTCCCATGGCAAGAAAGATCAATCTAGTAGGCCAGACCAAACTGATAATTCGAAGAGACTTGCAAAGATAACTCATTCATACATAAAAGAATTCAGAGAAGATTCAAATATTATTCATAGATAAACTTGATCATAAACCCACAATTCATCGGATCTCGACAAACACACCGCAAAAGAGTTTACATCGAATAGATCTCCACAAGAGAGGGGGAGAACATTGTATTGAGATCCAAAAAGAGAGAAGAAGCCATCTAGCTAATAACTATGGACCTGTAGGCCTGTGGTAAACTACTCACAACTCATCGGAGGGGCAAGGATGTTGATGTAGAGGCCCTCCGTGGTTGCTTCCCCCTCCGACAGAGTGCCGGCAAGGTCTCCAAGATGGGATCTCGCGGATACAGAAGGTTACGACGGTTGAGGGAGTCCTGGACTAGGGGGTGTCCGGATAGCCGAACTATCATCATTGGCCAGACTCCAAGACTATGAAGATACAAGATTGAAGACTTCGTCCCGTCTCCGGATGGGACTTTCCTTGGCGTGGAAGGCAAGCTTGGCAATACGGATATGTAGATCTTCTACCATTGTAACCGACTCTGTGTAACCCTAGCCCTCTCTGGTGTCTATATAAACTGGAGGGTTTTAGTCCATAGGACGAACAACAATCATACCATAGGCTAGCTTCTAGGGTTTAGCCTCCTTGATCTCGTGGTAGATCTACTCTTGTACTACCCATATCATCAATATCAATCAAGCAGGAGTAGGGTTTTACCTCCATCGAGAGGGCCCGAACCTGGGTAAAAACATCGTGTCCCTTGTCTCCTGTTACCATCCGCCTAGACACACAGTTCGGGAACCCCTACCTGAGATCCGCCAGTTTTGACACCGACATTGGTGCTTCCATTGAGAGTTCCTCTGTGTCGTCGCTCATAGGCCTGATGGCTCCTTCGATTATCAACAACGACGCGGTCCAAGGCAAGATTTTCTCCCCGGACAGATCTTTGTATTCCGCGGCTTTGCACTGCGGGCCAATTCGCTTGGCCATCTGGAGCAGATTGAAAGCTACGCCCCTGGCCATCAGGTCAGATTTGGAAGTTTGAACTATACGGCCGACATCCGCGGAGACTTCATCTTCGACAGATTCGAGCCGCAGCCGAGTGTGCCGCACTGTCGCGATGGGCATGATTTAGCTCTGTCGCCGGACAGTGCCCTGGAGGCCGCACAAGAGTCCGCTCCGACCCTTAACTCGGAGCCGACTGCGCTGATCGAGGATGGGTGGCTAGACACCGCCTCGGGGGCTGCTACCTCTACGGCGATGGAGCCGAATACCGACCCTGTCCCTTGTGAACCTCGTGACTCCGAGGTGCCGGATTCCTCGCCGGACTCCGAACCTCCTGCGCCCCTGCCAATTGAATCCGATTGGGCGCCGATCATGGAGTCCACCGCTGGGGACATCCTTCAGCACTCGCCTTTCGGTGACATCCTGAATGCGCTAAAGTGCCTCTCTCTATCAGGAGAGATTTGGCTGGATTATGGCCAGGATGGTTGGGATGCGGACGACGAAGAAATTCAAAACCCACCCACCACCCACTTCGTAGCCACTGTCGATGATTTAACCGACATGCTAGATCTCGACTCCGAAGATATCGACGGTATGGACGACGATGCCGGAGACGACCAAGAACCACAGCCCACAGGGCACTGGAAAGCCACCTCGACTCACAATGTATTATATGGTGGATACACCAAAAGGAAGCGATAACGAGGAACAACGGGACACTGTGAAGGATAATTCCCCCGAAAAACAGCCAAAACGGCGACGCAAGCGCCGCCCGAAGTCCCGCCTCGATAACAACAGCACCCATATAGACCCAGCCATAGAGCAGGGCGAATCGGTGGATGATGAACATGCCACCAAGCAACCATCCAAATAGGATGAATTGGATAAACAACCCATCCTCGGCGAAAACAACAGTCCGGATGATCTCACGCCGGACACATCGTTGGAACAGAAAAACCTTCACAAAAGGCTCGTCACCACTGCACGAAGTCTGAAGAAGTAGAAGCGGAAGCTAAAAACAGCGGAAGACATACTTAGAATGAGATGGAGCAAAGTACTCAAGACCGCGGACAAGTACGGCGAGAGCCGCCAAACAAAGAGCTACCCGAAGCGCAAACTATTGCCCGAATTTGACGAAGAGGCCATAGAGCCCCCACAATCAAAAAACAAAGGGGCTGCCCGGTCGGATAGACGACCACATGACAAACAGAGAGCGGCAAGCGGCGCCGCACACAAGCCGGCACACGATCCACATAAGGATCCTCACAAAAAGGATAGCTCGGTCTGGTCCATCTACGGGCCAAGAAGGAAGGCTCCTCGGAGCAAAACAACACGTCGAGTGGTCTAAAATAATGGCACACCCAAATACAGGGGCGCCGCACACCCCCTATGTTTCACCGATGAGGTACTGGATCATGAATTTCCAGCGGGATTCAAGCCCGTAAACATAGAGGCATACGACGGAACAACAGACCCTGGAGTCTGGATTGAGGATTACATCCTACACATACATATGGCTAGAGGAGATGATCTCCATGCCATAAAATACCTACCCCTCAAGCTCAAAGGGCCAGCCCGGCATTGGCTCAAAAGCCTCCCAAAAATACCATTGGAAGTTGGGAAGAGCTCGAGGATGCGTTTCGGGCAAATTTTCAGGGGACTTATGTCCGCCGTCTGGATGCAGACGATTTAAGTCACATAACTCAACAGCCCGGAGAGTCAGCCCGCAAATTCTGGAACAGGTTCCTCACCAAAAAGAACCAAATAGTCGACTGTCCGGACGCCGAAGCCTTAGCAGCCTTCAAACATAACGTCCGAGACGAATGGCTCGCCAAACACCTCGGCCAGGAAAAGCCAAGGACAATGGCCGCACTAACAAGCCTCATGAACCGCTTTTGCGCGGGAGAAGATAGTTGGCTGGCAAGATGCAGCACCAGCGACTCGAGTACATCCGAGGTTAGGGATGGAAATCGGAAACCACGATGCAGAAAAGACCAGCGCCGGACTAAGGAAAATGGCCCAAAGAGCACGGTAGTCAACACCGGGTTCAAAAGCTCTCGGCCGAACAGCAAAACACTGCCTCTTAAGGACAACAGTGACGAGCTATCCAACCTAATCAAAATCTTGGACATGATATGTCAAATCCACAGTACCCCCGGGAAGCCTGCAAACCATACCCACAGAGATTGTTGGGTCTTCAAGCAGTCCGGCCGACTCAACGCCGAACACAAGGGGCTCGACACACCAAGTGAGGAAGATGACGAACCCCACAAGCAGAGCACCAGAAACCCAAAAAATTTCCCGCAAGTGGTAAAAACAGTGAACTCACTTCGAGTGATAACAAGGAAAAATAGAGCGTCACCCACTAAAGTACGCACCGCACGGTCCACCCCAGCGGAGTCCCGAAACTGGATGTCAAAACCAATAACTTTCGACCATTAGGATTACTCCGGAAGTATCCGAAACGCAGGATGGACTGCTTTGATATTGGGTCCTATAATCGACGGACTACAATTTACACAAGTCCTAATGGACGGCGGCAGTGATTTAAACCTGCTATACCAGGACACAATCCGCAGAATGGGGATAGACCCAACCTAAATTCGCCATAGCAACACTTCCTTTAAAGGAGTAACGCCAGGCCCACATGTCAATTGTGCGGGCTCCCTACTACTAGAAGTTGTGTTCGGTTCATCCGACAACTTCCATCGCGAAAAGCTAATCTTCCATATCGCCCCATTTAAAAGTAGCCATCAAGCACTATTGAGACGCGAAGCTTTCGCCCGCTTTAACGCAATACCGCATTACGTGTCTCTTACACTCAAAATGCCCGGTCCACGCGGCATCATCTCATTAAAGGGTAACTTCGAATGTTCCTCGACCGAAGAAGAACGTGAGACTGCCTTGACGGCCACGCACTAATCCGGCTTTGCTGATCAAAGCCCCTAAAACAAGTCGTTCAGACCCCGGACACGGTTGGGCGAGTCCAGTATAAATAAACAAGGGGCTCACTAGCCGCGTACCCCTTTACAAGGGGCTGCACGCACGAACAATGAGAACCAATAAAGCTCAATTTTATTCATTTTTTAAATCACACTCTATTTTAAATACATTTTCCGCACGATATTTTTCCAAACTAAGTTCTTCTCTTTTTACAGATGAACAACGTGCTACACCCGTCCAGGATACAGCACAACGGAGACACAGGCGCAGACGTGCAGCAGGGACCCGTTACAAGGATTCTTTTCAGATTAAGACCCTGTGTAAACCTTTTTTACTGTCTCTTGTTGATACACATCCCCCGGTTTCTTACCATAACCGAGGAGGAGGCTGGCTTTTTGGCATCGGCCGCGTCAGAAGTTTTCGCGCGTACCTGCACACTAGGGGCTTCGGGCATTGTTCTGCCCGTTATCATAAAGACCGAATACCTTAGGGAGTGTTCGGCGTCTCGAGTTAGGCCTTATATGCATCATCTCCGAGTCATGTCTTTGGTCAAATGTTGGGTTTGCCCGGCTCCTGTGTTTTGCTGCCTTACGTTCTGCACTATCGGCTAACGCAGCACCAGGAGAACTACTGTGATTGTGCCCCGGTTCAGCCGGGTGAGCACCTGAGTAGAGAAAGCCGAAAACTGACTGTCATGATATACCGAGAGACTGGTCAACCACTCGATCGACTACCGGAATGTTTAGAATTCCTCCGCTTTGACGAAGGACCGTTTCCTGGTCAGGCACACACGCGCCCCGAGTTTGGAGAGCGCGGTGCCCCTAGGGGCTATATAGTAGCCCCACCATCGAACTCCTATGGCTAAGTGAAAGTGATAAAGCATTATAGTCGGGTTGCCTAGTTTGCTACGCTATCACCTCCTTCACAGGACCAAGACGTTGGATTAAGTGTTAAAATGCGCTTTTTTGCAAACACCCCCGCACCATGTGCATGGGGGCTGAAGCCGAAGACTGCCATCTTTCAGGTTATATATACATATACGTTAACGGCCGCACAGGAGGTATTTCCACACTTGAACGCACAAGTATAAAAAGCCCTTATATTATAAATATGGTTTCACAAATCATACATGTCATTTGAACATAACGTTTTTCGAGCACTGCGACTCTATCAAACGAGCGCCCTGTAGGACTTCCCCAAAATAGTGCTCGGCGGGTAATCGGCTCCTGTCCGAATCCCGGGATGCAACGTCGGTGGCCTCCATTTCTGCCCAGTATGTTTTGACACGGGCGAGAGCCATCCGTGCACCCTCTATGCATGCCGATCTCTTCATCGCCGTGATATGCGGCACCGCATCAAGGAACTGCTGCACCAAGACAAAATAACTCTTCGGCTCAGGCCTTTTCGGCCACAGATGAGCCACGACATACTTCATGGCAAGACCGGACAACCTGTTCAGCTCAGCCCACTCAGCCAACCGATCGGTTAACGGAAGTGGACGCTCCGGATTATGGAATTGAGACCAAAAAAGCTCTTCCATTTCGTGATCCTTTTGGCTTCGGAAGTGCACGACTGCATCCGCCGCACTCGCCGCCAAATTCAGATAAGCATCCTCCGCACCCCACAACTGGCCCAGCTGAGCATACTTCAGGTCCGTGAACTTCCTACGCAGCAGAAAGGGCTTTCCAGCTGTAATATCCCCGGCCTGACGTAGCTCCTCCTTTATGGCCCTCATTGCGGAGTGGGCATCCTTGGCTTCGGCGGTGACCTTGTTGTTGGAAATATGCCCTAGAGGCAATAATAAAAGGATTATTATTATATTTCCTTGTTCATGATAATTGTATTTATTCATGCTATAACTGTATTATCCGGAAATCGTAATACACGTGTGAATACATAGACTATAATATGTCCCTAGTAAGCCTCTCGTTGACTAGCTCGCTGATCAACAGATAGTCATGGTTTCCTGGCTATGGACATTGGATGTCGTTGATAACGGGATCACATCATTAGGAGAATGATGTGATGGGCAAGACCCAATCCTAAGCATAGCACAAGATCGTGTAGTTCGTTTGCTAGAGCTTTTCCAATGTCAAGTATCTCTTCCTTAGACCATGAGATCGTGTAACTCCCGGATACCGTAGGAGTGCTTTGGGTGTACCAAACATCACAACGTAACTGGGTGAGTATAAAGGTGCACTACAGGTATCTCCGAAAGTGTCTGTTGGGTTGACACGGATCGAGACTGGGATTTGTCACTCCGTATGACGGAGAAGTATCTCTGGGCCCACTCGGTAATGCATCATCATAATGAGCTCAAAGTGACCAAGTGGTTGGTCACGGGATCATGCATTACGGTACGAGTAAAGTGACTTGCCGGTAATGAGACTGAACGAGGTATTGGGATACCGACGATCGAGTCTCGGGCAAGTAACGTACCGATTGACAAAGGGAATTGTATACGGGGTTTGATCGAATCCTCGACATTGTGGTTCAACCAATGAAATCATCATGGAACATGTGGGAGCCATCATGGGTATCCAGATCCCGCTGTTGGTTATTGACCGGAGAGTCGTCTCGGTCATGTCTCCATGTCTCCCAAACCCATAGGGTCTACACACTTAAGGTTCGGTGATGCTAGGGTTATTAGGAAGACTTGTATGTGATTACCGAATGTTGTTCGGAGTCCCGAATGAGATCCCGGACGTCACGAGGAGTTCCGGAATGGTCCGAAGGTGAAGATTTATATATGGGAAGTTGTCATGCGGACACCGGAAAGTTTCGGGGGCGTATCGGTATTGTACCGGGGCCACCGGAGAGGTTCCGGGGGTCCACCGGGAGGGGCCACCCCTCTCGGAGGGCCTCATGGGCCGCAAGGGGCAGGGAATCAGCCCCTGGAGAGCTGGGCGCACCCCCCCCTTGGGCCCATGTGCCTAGGGTTGGGGGGAAACCCTAGAAGGGGCGCCCCCCTTGCTTGGGGGGCAAGAGTCCCCCCTCCCTGGCCGCCGCCCCCCTCTAGATCCCATCTAGAGGGGTCGGCCCCCCTTGCCCCTTCCCCTATAAATAGAGGGTTGAGGGGAGGGCTGCTGGGCACAACCCAAGGCGCAGCCCCTCCCCTCCCCAACACCTCTCCTCCTCCGTTACGTGCTTGGCGAAGCCCTGTCGGAGTACTGCTGCACCAACACCACCACGCCGTCGTGCTGCCGTTGGAGCTATCTTCCTCAACCACTCTTTCCTCCTTGCTAGATCAAGACGGAGGAGACGTCGTCCGTCCCGTGCGTGTGTTGAACGCGGAGGTGCTGTCCGTTCAGCACTTGGTCATCGGTGATCTGAATCACGGCGAGTACGACTCCATCATCACCCTTCCCTTGAACGCTTCCGCACGTGATCTACAAGTGGTATGTAGATGCAAACTCACTCCCTTGACTCGTTTCTTAGATGAACTCATAGATGGATCTTGGTGAAACCGTAGGAAAATTTTTAATTTTCTGCAACGTTCCCCAACAGTGGCATCATGAGCTAGGTCTATGCGTAGTTCTCTATTGCACGAGTAGAACACAATTTTGTTGTGGGCGTAGATCTTGTCAACTTGCTTGCCACTACTAGTCTTTTCTTGCTTCAGCGGTATTGTGGGATGAAGCGGCCCGGACCAACCTTACACGTACGCTTACGTGAGACCGGTTCCACCGACAGACATGCACTAGTTGCATAAGGTGGCTGGCGGGTGTCTATCTCTCCCACTTTAGTTGGAGCGGATTCGATGAAAAGGGTCCTTATGAAGGGTAAATAGAAGTTGACAAAATCACGTTGTGGTTATTCGTAGGTAAGAAAACGTTCTTGCTAGAACCCAATTGCAGCCACGTAAAAGATGCAACAACAATTAGAGGACGTCTAACTTGTTTTTGCAGCAATTGTCATGTGATGTGATATGGCCAGAAGTTGTGATGAATGATGAATGATATATTGTGATGTATGAGATCATGTTCTTGTAGTAGGAATCACGACTTGCATGTCGATGAGTATGACAACCGGCAGGAGCCATAGGAGTTGTCTTTATTTTTTGTATGACCTGCGTGTCATTGAAGAACGCCATGTAAATTACTTTACTTTATTGCTAAACGCGTTAGCCATAGAAGTAGAAGTAGTTGTTGGTGTGATAACTTCATGAAGACACGATGATGGAGATCATGATGATGGAGATCATGGTGTCATGCCGGTGACAAGATGATCATGGAGCCCCGAAGATGGAGATCAATGGAGCTATATGATATTGGCCATATCATGTCACTACTATATAATTACATGTGATGTTTATTATGTTTATGCATCTTGTTTACTTAGAACGATGGTAGTAAATAAGATGATCCCTTACAACAATTTCAAGAAGTGTTCCCCCCTAACTGTGCACTGTTGCTAAAGTTCGTCGTTTCGAAGCACCACGTGATGATCGGGTGTGATAGATCCTTACGTTCACATACAACGGGTGTAAGACAGTTTTACACATGCAAAACACTTAGGGTTAACTTGACGAGCCTAGCATGTACAGACATGGCCTCGGAACACAGAGACCGAAAGGTCGAACACGAGTCGTATGGAAGATACGATCAACATGAAGATGTTCACCGACGATGACTAGTCCGTCTCACGTGATGATCGGACACGGCCTAGTCGACTCAGATCGTGTAACACTTAGATGACTAGAGGGATGTCTAATCTGAGTGGGAGTTCATTGTAATAATTTGATTAGATGAACTTAATTATCATGAACTTAGTCTAAAAACCTTTGCAAATATGTCTTGTAGATCAAATGGCCAACGCTCATGTCAACATGAACTTCAATGCGTTCCTAGAGAAAACCAAGCTGAAAGATGATGGCAGCAACTATACGGACTGGGTCCGGAACCTGAGGATCATCCTCATAGCTGCCAGGAAACAATATGTCCTAAAATAACCGCTAGGTGACGCTCCCGTCCCAGAGAACCAAGACGTTATGAACGCTTGGCAGTCTCGCGCTGATGATTACTCCCTCGTTCAGTGCGGCATGCTTTACAGCTTAGAACCGGGGCTCCAAAAGTGTTTTGAGCATCACGGAGCATATGAGATGTTCGAGGAGCTGAAACTAGTTTTCCAAGCTCATGCCCGGGTCGAGAGATATGAAGTCTCTGACAAGTTCTATAGTTGTAAGATGGAGGAAAACAGTTCTGTCAGTGAGCACATACTCAAAATGTCTGGGTTACACAACCGCCTGACCCAGCTGGACATTAACCTCCCTGATGAGGCGGTGATTGACAGAATCCTTCAGTCGCTCCCACCAAGCTACAAGAGCTTTGTGATGAACTACAATATGCAAGGGATGGTGAAGACCATTCCTGAAGTATTTTCAATGCTGAAGTCAGCAGAGGTTGAAATCAAGAAAGAACATCAAGTGTTGATGGTCAATAAGACCACTAAGTTCAAGAAGGGCAAGGGCAAGAAGAACTTCAAGAAGGACGGCAAGGATGTTGCCACGCCCGGTAAGCTAGTTGCCGGGAAGAAGTCAAAGAATGGACCCAAGCCTGAGACTGAGTGCTTTTATTGCAAGGGGAAGGGTCACTGGAAGCGGAACTGCCCTAAATACTTAGCGGATAAGAAGGCCGGCAACACCAAAGGTATATTTGATATACATGTAATTGATGTGTACCTTACCAGTACTCGTAGTAAATCCTGGGTATTCGATACCGGTGCCGTTGCTCATATTTGTAACTCACAGCAGGAGCTGCGGAATAAGCGGAGACTGGCGAAGGACGAGGTGACGATGCGCGTCGGGAATGGTTCCAAGGTCGATGTGATCGCCGTCGGCACGCTACCTCTACATTTACCTACGGGATTAGTTATAAACCTTAATAATTGTTATTTGGTGCCAAGTTTGAGCATGAACATTGTATATGGATCTCGCTTGATACGAGATGGCTACTCATTTAAATCCGAGAATAATGGTTGTTCTATTTATATGAGAGATATGTTTTATGGTCATGCCCCAATGGTCAATGGTTTATTCTTAAATGAATCTCGAGCGTAATATTACACATATTCATAGTGTGAATACCAAAAGATGTAAAGTTGATAACGATAGTCCCACATACTTGTGGCACTGCCGCCTTGGTCACATTGGTGTCAAGCGCATGAAGAAGCTCCATGCTGATGGACTTTTAGAGTCTCTCGATTATGAATAATTTGACACATGCGAACCATGCCTCATGGGAAAAATGACCAAGACTCTGTTCTCTGGAACAATGGAGCGAGCTACCAACTTGTTGGGAATCATACATACCGATGTGTGCGGTCCAATGAGCGTTGAGGCTCGCGGAGGATATCGTTATGTTCTCACTCTCACTGATGACTTGAGTAGATATGGGTATGTCTACTTAATGAAACACAAGTCTGAGACCTTTGAAAAGTTCAAGGAATTTCAGAGTGAGGTAGAGAATCAACGTGACCGAAAGATAAAATTCCTACGATCAGATCGTGGAAGAGAATATTTAAGTCACGAATTTGGTACAGACTTAAGGAAATGTGGAATCGTTTCACAACTCACGCCGCCTGGAACACCTTAGCGTAACGATGTGTCCGA
Organism: Triticum timopheevii; assembly: GCA_963921465.1. Taxonomy (NCBI): domain Eukaryota; kingdom Viridiplantae; phylum Streptophyta; class Magnoliopsida; order Poales; family Poaceae; genus Triticum; species Triticum timopheevii. Next base: position 418,200,611 of record OY997262.1, read on the forward strand.
ACGTTGTAATCGCACGCTATTGGATATGGTGCGGTCTATGATGTCTCTTACCGATTTACCGCTATCATTTTGGGGATACGCTCTAGAGACAGCTACATTCACTATAAATAGGGCACCGTCTAAATCCGTTGAGACGACACCGTATGAATTATGGTTTGGGAAGAAACCTAAGCTGTCGTTTCTAAAAGTTTGGGGATGCGATGCTTATGTCAAGAAACTTCAACCTGAAAATCTCAAACCCAAGTCAGAAAAATGCGTCTTCATAGGATACCCTAAGGAAACCATTGGGTATACCTTCTACTTAAGATCCGAGGGAAAGATCTTTGTTGCGAAGAACGGATCCTTTCTGGAAAAAGACTTTCTCTCGAAAGAAGTAAGTGGGAGGAAAGTAGAACTCGATGAAGTACTACCTCTCGAACGGGAAAGTGGTGCAGCTCAGGAAAATGTTCCTGTGATGCCTACACCAACTGAAGAGGAAAATAATGATAATGATCAAGGTACTTCGGATCAAGTTGCTACTGAACTTCGTAGGTCCACAAGGACACGTTCCGCACCAGAGTGGTGCGGCAACCCTGTCCTGGAAATCATGTTGTTGGACAACGGTGAACCTTCGAACTATGAAGAAGCGATGGCGGGCCCAGATTCCAACAAATGGCTTGAAGCCATGAAATCCGAGATAGAATCCATGTATGAAAACAAAGTATGGACTTTGACAGACTTGCCCGATGATCGGCAAGCGATAGAAAACAAATGGATCTTTAAGAAGAAGACGGACGCGGATGGAAATGTTACCATCTATAAAGCTCGACTTGTCGCTAAGGGTTATCGACAAGTTCAAGGGATTGACTACGACGAGACATTCTCACCCGTAGCGGAGCTGAAGTTCGTCCGAATCATGTTAGCAATTGCCGCATACTATGATTATGAGATATGGCAGATGGACGTCAAAATGGCATTCCTTAACGGACATCTTAAGGAAGAGCTGTATATGATGCAGCCGGAAGGTTTTGTCGATCCTAAGAACGCTAACAAAGTATGCAAGCTCCAGCGATCCATTTATGGGCTGGTGCAAGCATCTCGGAGTTGGAACATTCGCTTTGATGAGATGATCAAAGTGTTTGGGTTTATGCAGACTTATGGAGAAGCCTGCGTTCACAAGAAAGTGAGTGGGAGCTCTGTAGCATTTCTCATATTATATGTAGATGACATACTCTTGATGGGAAATGATATAGAACTTCTGGACAACATTAAGGCCTACTTGAATACGTGTTTTTCAATGAAGGACCTTGGAGAAGCTGCTTATATATTAGGCATCAAGATCTATAGAGATAGATCGAGACGCCTCATAGGTCTTTCACAAAGCACATACCTTGATAAGATTTTGAAGAAGTTCAAAATGGATTAGTCCAAGAAGGGGTTCTTGCCTGTGTTGCAAGGTGTGAGATTGAGCTCGGCTCAATCCCCGACCACGTCAAAAGATAAAGAAGAGATGAGTGTCATCCCCTATGCTTCAGCCATAGGATCTATTATGTATGCCATGCTGTGTACCAGACCTGATGTAAACCTTGCCGTAAGTTTGGTAGGAAGGTACCAAAGTAATCCTGGCAAGGAACACTGGACAGCGGTCAAGAATATCCTGAAGTACCTGAAAAGGACAAAGGACATGTTTCTCGTTTATGGAGGTGACAAAGAGCTCGTCGTAAAGGGTTACGTCGACGCTAGCTTCGACACATATCTAGATGACTCTAAGTCACAAACCGAATACATGTATATGTTGAATGGTGGAGCAGTAAGCTGGTGCAGCTGCAAGCAGAGCGTCGTGGCGGGATCTACATGTGAAGCGGAGTACATGGCAGCCTCGGAGGCAGCGCATGAAGCAATTTGGGTGAAGGAGTTCATCACCGACCTAGGAGTCATACCCAATGTGTCGGGGCCGATCAAACTCTTCTGTGACAACACTGGAGCTATTGCCCTTGCCAAGGAGCCCAGGTTTCACAAGAAGACCAGGCACATCAAGCGTCGTTTCAACTACATCCGTGAAAATGTTCAAGATGGAGACATAGATATTTGCAAAGTACATACGGATTTGAATGTCGCAGATCCGTTGACTAAACCTCTCTCGCGAGCAAAACATGATCAACACCAGAACTCTATGGGTGTTCGATTCATCACAATGTAACTAGAATATTGACTCTAGTGCAAGTGGGAGACTGTTGGAAATATGCCATAGAGGCAATAATAAAAGGATTATTATTATATTTCCTTGTTCATGATAATTGTCTTTATTCATGCTATAACTATATTATCCGGAAATCGTAATACACGTGTGAATACATAGACTATAATATGTCCCTAGTAAGCCTCTAGTTGACTAGCTCGCTGATCAACAGATAGTCATGGTTTCCTGGCTATGGACATTGGATGTCGTTGATAACGGGATCACATCATTAGGAGAATGATGTGATGGACAAGACCCAATCCTAAGCATAGCACAAGATCGTGTAGTTCGTTTGCTAGAGCTATTCCAATGTCAAGTATCTCTTCCTTAGACCATGAGATCGTGTAACTCCCGGATACCGTAGGGGTGCTTTGGGTGTACCAAACGTCACAACGTAACTGGGTGAGTATAAAGGTGCACTACAGGTATCTCCGAAAGTTTCTGTTGGGTTGACACGGATCGAGACTGGGATTTGTCACTCCGTATGACGGAGAGGTATCTCTGGGCCCACTCGGTAATGCATCATCATAATGAGCTCAAAGTGACCAAGTGGTTGGTCACGGGATCATGCATTACGGTATGAGTAAAGTGACTTGCCGGTAACGAGACTGAACAAGGTATTGGGATACCGACGATCGAGTCTCGGGCAAGTAACGTACCGATTGACAAAGGGAATTGTATACGGGGTTTGATCGAATCCTCGACATCGTGGTTCAACCGATGAAATCATCGTGGAACATGTGGGAGCCATCATGGGTATCCAGATCTCGCTGTTGGTTATTGACCGGAGAGTCGTCTCGGTCATGTCTGCATGTCTCCCGAACCCGTAGGGTCTACACACTTAAGGTTCGGTGACGCTAGGGTTATTAGGAAGACTTGTATGTGATTACCGAATGTTGTTCGGAGTCCCGGATGAGATCTCGGACGTCACGAGGAGTTCCACAATGGTTCGGAGGTGAAGATTTATATATGGGAAGTTGTCATGCGGACACCGGAAAGTTTCAGGGGCGTATCGGTATTGTACCGGGGCGACCGGAGAGGTTCCGGGGGTCCACCGGGAGGGGCCACCCCTCTCGGAGGGCCTCATGGGCCGCAAGGGGCAAGAAACCAGCCCCTGGAGGGCTGGGCGCCCCCCCTTGGGCCCATGCGCCTAGGGTTGGGGGGAAACCCTAGAAGGGGCGCCCCCTTGCTTGGGGGGCAAGTCCCCCCTCCCTGGCCGCTGCCCCCCCTCTAGATCCCATCTAGAGGGGTCGCCCCCCCTTGCCCTTTCCCCTATAAATAGAGGGGTGAGGGGAGGGCTGCTGGACACAACCCAAGGTGCAGCCCCTCCCCTCCCCAACACCTCCTCCTCCATTACGTGCTTGGCGAAGCCCTGTCGGAGTACTGCTGCACCAACACCACCACGCCGTCGTGCTGCCGTTGGAGCTATCTTCCTCAACCTCTCCTTCCTCCTTGCTAGATCAAGACGGAGGAGACGTCGTCCATCCCGTATGTGTGTTGAACGCGGAGGTGCTGTCCGTTCAGCACTTGGTCATCGGTGATCTAAATCACGGCGAGTCCGACTCCATCATCACCCTTCCCTTGAACGCTTCCGCACGCGATCTACAAGTGGTATGTAGATGCAAACTCACTCCCTTGACTCGTTGCTTAGATGAACTCATAGATGGATCTTGGTGAAACCGTAGGAAAATTTTTAATTTTCTGCAACGTTCCCCAACACTTCTTCAGGTCCTCTTGCTCCACTCGGCGTTCTCTTTCAAGAAACTCATAGTGGTCAGTAGCATCCTTCAGCTTCACGTCCATTTCGGCCATCTCCTCCCTGCTTTGGCAGTGAGCAGCCTTTTCGGCTTTTAGCTCTTCGGCCGCCTTCGAGGCAGCCGCATCACTCTTCCTGGCTTGCTCCTTGGCTCGAGCAAGCTCTGCCCGAAGGTCCTCCATAGCAGCGGCGCCATCTGCATAAAGCATAGATGTTGTAAGGCGTGGGCATCAGCTCCCTTACCAGGTGACCGTGGAGAAGCCACCTACCTTGTGACTCATCAAGTCGTTTATTGACCCGTGTGATGTCCGCATCCACAACGTCAAATTGCCGCTTCAGTTCAGCAACTACATCAGTCCGGCTGGCCACCGAATGCCCTGCCACCTGTACGGGAAAGGGCGACACCTTATAACTGAGATTATGATCCTCGGCACGTTGTCGTTTTCGGCAACATACCGAGTCTCAAGGGCTACTATCTATACAGGGCGCATTCTAAGCGCTAAACTGTCAACAAGTATGTCATTTTTACGTACCTCAAACCCCGTCAGTAAACTTCTGACGGCCCCATGCAACCCGCTCTCAGCGGATGAAATCCTTTCAATCACCATACTCATTAATGTACGGTGATCTTCTGAGATAGACGCCCTCTCGAGCAGATCCTTTAGCTCCTCCGGTCGTACACCAGTTGGTGCCGAACTCTCCGGCCCCGCCGGACTCGGGGAGACCCTCCGTGACGACACCTCAGGGTCGTCCGTCCCGCCTGACGGTGCGGCAGATGGAGGCGTCTTGCTCTCCATCATCTTCGGATGAAGATCCCCCAAAGATGAGCTCTGCTGAGAAGGGCTGAGATCCGAACTACAAGGTAAGAACTTCGGTTATCCTCAGAAATAAAAACAGGGATGTCCCTTATTACAAAACTCCTCTTTTCTACTTACGGCTTGCTGGAGGGCCGATTCCCTTGGGGAAATAGTGCGGTCGGGGTTTCTCCTGGCGCAGGACCCTCCGGTGAAGATTTCTTCCCCCGCTTTGAGGCCTTGACCTCCGGATCTTTGGAAGTGGTCCTCTTCTCCCCCTGGAGGGAGGGATTCTCGACCCCCCCCCCCTTTCTTGAGAGCCTCTTTAGCAGAGGCGGTAGCTTCCCTGTTTCCCCCTTCGCCCTCTTCTAAAGGCACAGCCTCCAGCATCTTGGCTAACACAGGATCCGGCGTGGTCTCAGGGAGGGGGGCCGGACACCTTATTAGCTTTGCTTCTGCCATCCACTCCTGTTCAGGGGACAGCTTTTTAAAGAGAAAGAATTATGATGAATATACGGATAGCACGTCCGGACACGGGAACTACTTACTTGAGTATCCGGGCGATTGCAACTCAGACCTGTGTCCTCGGTTAAGTCCGGACACATCTCTTGTGATCCGAAGAACAGCTTATACATTTCCACGGGCATCGCACCCATGAAGTGGCGAAGAGCTCGTGGTCCCTCCAGATTGAATTCCCACAGCCGGAGAGGGCGACGTTTGCAGGGCAGAAGGCGCCGGATCAGCATAACCTACGCCACTACGACCAGATTGATCTCCCTCTCTTGGAGGTCTCGAATCCGGCCCTACAGTATTGGTACGTCCTTGGACGGCCCCCAGTCAAGCCCTTTGTTGACCCATGACGCCAGCCGCTGTGGAGGGTCCGGGCGAAAGGCAGGTGGCGCCACCTGCCTGGTGCCCCTGGGAGCGGTGATGTAGAACCACTCCTGTTTCCACGAACCAAGCTCCTCTTGAAAAGAGCCCTCGGGCCATGGAGCATCGGCCCTCTTGCTTATAACTGCCCCTCCGCACTCTGCCTGTCGCCCCTCGATCATCTTCGGCTCCACGTTGAAGGTCTTGAGCCACAATCCGAAGTGAGGGGTAGTGCGGAGGAAGGCCTCGCAGACAACAATGAACGATGAGATGTGGAGGATGGACTCCGGAGCCAAGTCATGGAATTCCAGCCCATAATAAAACATGAGCCCCCTCACAAAGGGGTCCGTCGGGAAGCCTAGACCCCGACAGAAGTGAGACATGAACACCACGCTCTCGCCAGGCTCGGGGGTGGGAATGACTTGCCCTTGGGCGGGCAGCCTATGCGAAATCTTGCAGGTTAGATACTTGGAGTCTCTTAGCTTTAGCACGTCCTCTTCCATGACGGAAGAGGGCATCCACCGGCCCTGTAGGTCGGAGCCATACATTGTCGAAGGTCCGAAGCGCCAGAATCTGGAGCCTTGGGTGTTGGAACTCGGGGCGAGGGGCGGATTTGATTAAGGATTGAAGAAAAGGAACAGGCCTTGGTCTCATTATAAAGGGGTAGAATACCAAGAGCCGTCCCCGTGACCGTTTAGAACTCGCCTTCGATGGAGGGGGCGTGGCAACGGGCGCGGTTGGGTTACCCACGTCCGTACTGATGAGAATCCCGGAATAAGGGGACACGATCTCTGCTTTGATAAGACGTGCCAAGGAAACCTCTTCGCTAAACGCGCTGAGGTGGAACAATAAAAACAATTCGAGTAAAGGCTTGGCCGTGATGTGACGTCACGCCACGAAATACGTCAGCAGATTGAACTTGTGTAAATATTATTCTCTCTACGGTGGTATGTGGAATTTATTTTGCAGAGCCGGACACTATCCTGGTGTTCACAATCTTCTATGAATTATTTGGAGGAGGAACCCGCCTTGAAATGCCGAAGACAATATGCGCGTCGTACTCGTCGTCATTGAAGCCTGGTTCAGGGGCTACTGAGGGAGTCCTGGACTAGGGGGTGTCCGGATAGCCGAACTATCATCATTGGCCGGACTCCAAGACTATGAAGATACAAGATTGAAGACTTCGTCCTGTGTCCGGATGGGACTTTCCTTGGCGTGGAAGGCAAGCTTGGCAATACGGATATGTAGATCTTCTACCATTGTAACCGACTCTGTGTAACCCTAGCCCTCTCTGGTGTCTATATAAACCGGAAGGTTTTAGTCCATAGGACGAACAACAATCATACCATAGGCTAGCTTCTAGGGTTTAGCCTCCTTGATCTCATGGTAGATCTACTCTTGTACTACCCATATCATCAATATCAATCAAGTAGGAGTAGGGTTTTACCCCCATCGAGAGGGCCGGAACCTGGGTAAAAACATCGTGTCCCTTGTCTCCTGTTACCATCCGCCTAGATGCACAGTTCGGGACACCCTACCCGAGATCCGCCGGTTTTGACACCGACAGCGGTGGAAATTGTGTTTCGTGGTGCTCCTGGATGTTTTCGGGGTACGTACGTATATATAGGAGGAAGAAGTACGTCGGTGGCCGTCCGAGGGGCCCACGAGACAAGGGGCGCGCCCTCCTATCTTGTGGGGCCCTCGGAGCTTTCTTGACTTGCACTCCAGGCTCTCCGGATCAGATTTGTTCCAAAAATAACGCTCCTGAAGGTTTCATTCCATTTGGACTCCGTTTGATATTCCTTTTCTTCGAAATACTGAAATAGGAAAAAAAACAGCAATATGGGCTGGGCCTCGAGTTAGTAGGTTAGTCCCAAAAATGATATAAATGTGTAAAATAAAGCCCATAAACATCCAAAAGGGGTAATATAATAGCATGGAACAATCAAAAATTATAGATATGTTGGAGACATATCAAGCATCCCGAAGCTTAATTCATGCTCGTCCTCGAGTAGGTAAATGATAAAAAAGAAATTTTTGATGTGGAATGCTACCTAGCATAATTCATAATGTAATTTTCTTTATTGTGGCATGAATGTTCATATCCAAATGAATACAAAATAAAAGTTCATATTGACATAAGAAATAGTAATACTTCAAGCATACTAATCAAAGCAATCATGTCTTCTCAAAATAACATGGCTAAAGAAAGTTATCCCTACAAAATCATATAGTCTGGCTATGCTCTATCTTCATCACACAAAGTATTTAATCATGCACATCCCCGATGACAAGCCAATCAATTGTTTCATACTTTAATAATCTCAAACTTTTTCAACTTTCACCAATACATGAGCGTGAGCCATGGACATAGCACTATATGTGGAATAGAATGGTGGTTGTGGAGAAGACAAAAAAGGAGAAGATAGTCTCACATCAACTAGGCGTATCAACGGGCTATGGAGATGCCCATTAATAGATATCAATGTGAGTGAGTAGGGATTGTCATGCAACGGATGCACTAGAGCTATAAATATATGAAAGCTCAACAAAAGAAACTAAGTGGGGTGCATCCAACTTGCTTGCTCACGAAGACCTAGGGCACTTTTGAGGAAGCCCATCATTGGAATATACAAGCCAAGTTCTATAATGAAAAATTCCCACTAGTATATGAAAGTGACAACATATGAGACTCTCTATCATGAAGATCATGGTGCTATTTTGAAGCACAAGTGTGGAAAAAGAGATAGTAGCATTGTCCCTTCTCTCTTTTTCTCTCATTTTATTATTTTTTTCTTTTCTTTTTTCTCTCTTTTTTTTATTTTTTTTCTTTGGCCTTATTTTTTTTCTTTTTGGCCTTTCTCCTTTTTTTCTTTTTTTTCTATTTGTAAGTCCGAAGTCTCATCCCGATTTGTGGGGGAATCACAGTCTTCATCATCATCATTTCCTCACTAGGACAATGCTCTAATAATGAAGATCATCACACTTTTATGGATTTACAACTCAAAGCTAGAACAAGATATGACTCTATATGAATGCCTCCGGCGGTGTACCGGGATATGCAATGAATCAAGAGCGACATGTATGAAAATTATGAAGGTGGCCTTGCCACAAATACAATGTCAACTACATGATCATGCAAAAAACAATATGACAAAAGTAATGTGTGTCATATGAACGGAACGGTGGAAAGTTGCATGGCAATATATCTCGGAATGGTTATGGAAATGCCATAATAGGTAGGTATGGTGGCTGTTTTGAGGAAGGTAAATGGTGGGTGTATGGTACCGGTGAGAGTTGCGCGGTACAAGAGAGGCTAGCAATGGTGGAAGGGTGAAAGAGTGCGTATAATCCATGGACTCAATATTAATCAAAAGAACTCATATACTTGTTGAAAAAATTTAGAAGTCATCAAAAACCAAAGTACTACGTGCATGCTCCTAGGGGGATAGATTGGTAGGAAAATACCATCGCTCGTCCCCGACCGCCACTCATAAGGAAGACAATCAATAAATAAATTTGTGCTCCAACTTCATCACAAAGCGGTTCACCATACGTGCATGCTACATGAATCACAAGCTTCAACACAAGCATTCTTTAAATTCATAATCACCCAACTAGCATGACTTTAATATCACTACCTCCATATCTCAAAACAATTATCAAGTATCAAATTGATCATAGCATCCAATTCACTTTCTATGATAGTTTTTATTGTACCCAACTTGGATGCTCATCATTCTAGGACCAACTTTATGATCATAGCAAATACCATGCTGTTCTAAAAGACTCTCAAAATGATATAAGTGAAGCATGAGAGACTAGCAATTTCTTCAAAATTAAGACACCATCATGCTCTAAAAGATATAAATGAAGCACTAGAGCAAAAACTATCAAGCTCAAAAGATATAAGTGAAGCACATAGAGTATTCTAGCAAATTCTAATCAAATAGGCTTCTCCCAAAAGGTTTGTACAGCAAGGATGATTGTGGTAAACTAAAAATAAAAGACTAATATAATACACGACGCTCCAAGCAAAACACATATCATGTGGCGAATAAAAATATAGCTCCAAGTAAAGTTACCAATGAACGAAGACGAAAGAGGGGATGCCTTCCCGGGGCATCCCCAAGCTTAGGCTTTTGGCTATCCTTGAATATCTTTGGGTGCCATGGGCATCCCCAAGCTTAGGCTCTTGCCACCCTTTATTCCATAGTCCATAAAAGCTTTACCCAAAACTTGAAAACTTCACAACACAAAACTCAACAGGAAATCTTATAAGCTTCGTTAGTGAAAGAAAACAAAACCACCACATAAGGTACTGCAATGAACTCATTCTTTATTTAATTTGGTGTTAAACCTACTGTCTTCCAACTTCTTTATGGTTTATAAACTAATTTACTAGCCATAGATGCACTGAAATAAGCAAACAACACACGAAAAACAGAATCTGTCAAAAACAGAACAGTCTGTAGCAATCTGTAACTAACGCAAACTTCTGGAACTCTAAAAATCCTATCAAAATAGGAACTCCTGGAAAATTTGTATATTGAACAGCAGCAAAAAGAATCAACGCAAAATCACGTTCCTGTGATTTAACAAAATTATATTCGTGCGCGCAAAGTTTCTGTTTTTCAGCAGAATCAAATCAACTATCATCGTGGGTTATCCTATAGGTTCTACTTGGCACAAACACTAATTAAAAGATAAAAACACATCTATCCAGAAGGTAGATGCAAGATTTATTACTAAACAGGAGAAAAAACTAGAAACATAAAGAAAAATTGCGTTGCCTCCCAACTAGCGCTATTGTTTAACGCCCCTGGCTAGGCATAAAAACAAAGATAGATCTAAATGGTGCCGTAATAATAAGATAGATCTTGAAAGCTCATCTCATATTCTCTATGTTCGGCAGCAAGTTTCCTTTGCGGCAAGCAAAAGTAATCAAAAGGGCTAAATTTAGTGGGACAGATATCCCCAAGATCAATCACAGGAGGAACGGGTTCCTCCCTTGGCCCTTCATAATGCACAACTATTTCATCACTAAAAGCATTCTTTTGGCAAAATCTTGTAAGCCTATACTCAAGAGAGTACCCTAGCTCATTGTTTCTGAGGGAAAAATCATTATTAAGCTCATTAATGCAATCAACCAAGACATTGGTAGGAACCTTTTTTCTAAGGTTTTCATTAAAAGCGACATAGTCCGAAGATTGAAAACGTCTAATTTCCTCTTGATCATAGAGGATCGCTTCTATGGGTGGACGACCGGCGTCCACCCTATAGTGCGCAAAGATTTCTTTGGCCTCTCTTATGATAAATATAAACTCATGAGCCAAAAACATAGTAACAGCACGCTAAACAGAAGAGTGCTCAATATTAGAGAATTCTAGAAAAAAATCTTAGTATGCAAGGATGCATGTGCATAAATTGTCTTTCAAGCTCAACTATAAGCATAGCGATAGCATCCGCAAGACTACTAGTTCTATGAAGAATAGAACACCCCATGGAAGGTAAAGCACCGGCACAAGTAAAGAAATCTTGAATAACACCTTTGCCAATGATGTTACCACTACTGATTCGAAACTTTTTAGTATGCAAGATAGGGGGTTCATCGGCCGGAGCCTCAGGATTTTCTGTGTTATCATTATTGTCCATATTGACGATAATCTCCCCAATTTCAGACATAGCGGCAAACAAAAGCAAGGCGGGAGAAAGAGAGCGAAAAGGAAAGGAGGAGGTTGGGAAAGAGAGGGCGAATAAAACGGCAAGGGTGAAGTGGGGGAGAGGAAAACGAGAGGCAAATGGCAAATAATGTAAATGCGAGGGAGATGGGTTTGTGATGGGTACTTGGTATGTCTTGACTTGAGCAAAGACCTCCCCGGCAACGGCGCTAGAAATCCTTCTTGCTACTCTTGAGCTTGCGTTGGTTTTCTTCGAAGAGGAGAGGGTGATGCAGCAAAGTGTAGCGTAAGTATTTCCCTCAGTTTTGAGAACCAAGGTATCAATCCAGTAGGAGGCTCCTCAAAAGTCACACGCACCTACACAAACAAACTGAGAACTCGCAACCAACGCAATAAAGGGGTTGTCAATCCCTTCACGGCCACTTGCGAAAGTGAGATCTAATAAATATGGTATGATAAGATAAATATATTTTTGGTATTTTTGATATAGATGCAAAAAGTAAAGATGCAAATAAAGTAGATGGAAAGCAAATATGATAAGAGATAGACCCGGGGGGCCATAGGTTTCACTAGAGGCTTCTCTCAAGATAGCATAAGTATTACGGTGGGTGAACAAATTATTGTCGAGCAATTGATAGAAAAGCGCATAGTTATGAGATTATCTAGGCATGATCATGTATATAGGCATCACGTCCATAACAAGTAGACCAACTCCTGCCTGCATCTACTACTATTACTCCACACATCGACCGCTATCCAGCATGCATCTAGAGTATTAAGTTCATAAGAACAGAGCAACGCATTAAGCAAGATGACATGATGTAGAGGGATAAACACATGCAATATGATATAAACCCCATCTTGTTATCCTCAATGGCAACAATACAATACGTGTCTTGCAACCCTTTCTGTCACTGTGTAAGAACACCCCAAGATTGAACCCAAAGCTAAGCACTTCTCCCATGGCAAGAAAGATCAATCTAGTAGGCCAAACCAAACTGATAATTCGAAGAGACTTGCAAAGATAACTCAATCATACATAAAAGAATTCAGAGAAGATTCAAATATTATTCATAGATAAACTTGATCATAAACCCACAATTCATCGGATCTCGACAAACACACCGCAAAAAGAGTTTACATCGAATAGATCTCCACAAGAGAGGGGGAGAACATTGTATTGAGATCCAAACAGAGAGAAGAAGCCATCTCGCTAATAACTATGGACCCGTAGGTCCGTGGTAAACTACTCACAACTCATCGGAGGGGCAAGGATGTTGATGTAGAGGCCCTCCGTGGTTGCTTCCCCCTCCGGCAGAGTGCCGGCAACGGCTCCAAGATGGGATCTCGCGGGTACAGAAGGTTACGGCGGTGGAAATTGTGTTTCGTCGTGCTCCTAGATGTTTTCGGGGTACGTAGGTATATATAGGAGGAAGAAGTACGTCGGTGGCCGCCCGAGGGGCCCACGAGACAGGGGGCGCGCCCTACAGGGGGGCGCCCTCCTATCTCGTAGGGCCCTCGGAGCTTTCTTAACTTGCACTCCAGGCTCTCCGGATCAGATTTGTTCCAAAAATAACGCTCCCGAAGGTTTCATTCCGTTTGGACTCCGTTTGATATACCTTTTCTTCGAAATACTAAAATAGGCAAAAAAACAGCAATATGGGCTGGGCCTCCGGTTAGTAGGTTAGTCCCAAAAATGATATAAATGTGTAAAATAAAGCCCATAAACATCCAAAAGGGGTAATATAATAGCATGGAACAATCAAAAATTTTAAATACGTTGGAGACGTATCAGTGACCTTGGGTAGGGCGTATAGGTCAGGCCTATGACCCTACCCCAGGTCTGTATCCTCATCAGTAGCCCCCGAACGTATGAGTGAAAAGTAGGTTGATGTTGAATCCGCTCCGATCTTCGTGTCTTCCCGAGTGTCTTCTGCAAGACTGAACACCCACGTCGATACTTCAGTGTCGACTCAGTCGCCTTGATCCATTCAGTGAGTTGTCGATTGAACTGGTGACCTCATGTGTCGAGTGCTGTGTTGGAGCGTGGGATCTTGGGCGCGATTGTCTGCAGTGTATCCCGGATTTCGCGGGATACAAAATTTCGGGGAAGCGCGCGGGGTGGAGAGTGCCGAAACGGGAGGGCCGGATAAGTAGCAATGCCTCGATTACCGTGCCTCCTTTTTCGCCATGTACGCTGCGCGCAACTATTGCGGCATTTGACGAGATTGCCTGGTCCCACGTGTCAGTCACTTGGAGATGGCCCTTTATAAGGCGACGGGTCCGAGGCGCTGGCACTGTGCACGTCTGTTCCTTCTTCTTTCTCCTCTGCTTCTCCACCGCACCCAGCACCTCCGCTCTCGACGCCGCTACTCCCCAGCCATGGTGAAGGACAAGACAGCGGCGCTAGAGCGCGCTAAGAAGGCGACGGGGGCGGCGAAAGGCAAGAAGTAGAACCGCGGGTCGTCGTCGCGTGTGGGGCTGCCGCCGGGCTGGATCTAGAGCGATTGGATCCGGTCTTTGGTCCGGCAGGAGGATCTAGCCGAACTGGAGGAGTCCGGATTGATCGCCAAGGGAGCGGCGAGGCTGCCGAAGGGGGAGATGGAACCGCAACCTCGACCGGGTGAGTGCGTTCTGCTCGCCACCCACATCAACCGGGGTTTCTCGCTCCCTACGCATCCTTTCTTCTGGGGATTATTGAACTTCTTTGGCGCTCAGCTCCACCATTTTTCTTCCAATACTGTCACATATTTAGCTGCATTTGTATCGATGTTCGAGAACTTCTTAGGGTGTTGACCGCACTAGGGTCTTTTCAAACACATCTTCACCATTCGTTCCCAGTCGGTAAAAAAGGCGAAGTCGAGTGACTCGAAAACCCACGTCATCTAGATGTGTGGGGGTTTAGGTATCCAAAAGAGGAATAGGAGTGCCTTTCCCGCCATGACTCTCCCTGAATCTGTTAGAGGCTGGCAGTCGACCTGGTTCTACTGCCAGGACGTCGCAGCTCCAGGTCAGTCGACCGGTCTTTCCCCCTTCTCGTTTGACCGTGTTCAGACTCCTGCCCCACTAAAAGTAACCGCTGATGAGACCATGGAGATGAGGATGTTGGTGGATAGAGTGGTCCAGCTCATCAACGATGGTGTTACCGGCATGGACTTGTTGGAAGTGTTCCTCAGTCGACGCATCTAGCCTCTCCAGGCCCGCGATCACCCGATGTGGTTGTATTCCGGACCGGACGACACCGCTCGGGTCCATCCAGAAGAAGTGCAGTCTGAAACCGTAGCTTTGTGGCTGAGGAGCATCACTGGCAACCAGGACAACCCCAGAGGATCCAGGAGAGTTGTCCCCTTCGGCGACGGAAACCCTCCCGACAAGGTATACTTTTTGTTCCGACTGCTTCCCGCTCACGCTCCGACTGTACTTGATGTTGACTGACTCTCGCTCGACCGATTTGTTCTGCAGGTATTCACTAAGATGCATTAGATGCCCAAAGGTGAACAAGCTTTGGAGCAGGGCCAGGAGGGGGAGGATAGTGCAGAGGAGAGTGGTGAGTGGGAGTCTCCGGGAGAAGAGGAGGAGGAGGAGGAGAGCGAGGAGTCGGACGAGGAGGAAGAAGTAGACTTGTCGCCGCGCTCCGAACGTCGATCCAAACAGCAGCAAGATCTGGCTGGCGGGCGCGGAAAAAGCATGGGCCCGAGTGGCAATACTCAGAATCGCACTCGGACGTCGACTCCGAAGCCGACGGAGAAGATGGCCAAGGAGCCTAAAGTTGCTCCTCCCAAGGCCCGGAAGACATTGTCGCGAATTAAGATGGACGTCCCCGTTGCTTCGAGGTGAGTATCTCATTTGCGTTTCCGTAGGTCGACTGGAGATTTTCTTGTTCTGACCGACCAATTCATGTGTCTTTCCAGTCCCACCTCTGCTGCCACTGACATGGACATTGACAAGGTGCCAGGAGATGAAGAGGCCACCTCACGAGTCGGTAAGTCCGATCGACCAAGCTTCGTTAAGTTGAGTAGATCGTCAATCAGTAGAATTTGTGACATTTCTCTCTTTCTGTAGTTCCACAAGAAGTTGTTGTGCTTCCTGATGATGAGGAAGAAGAAGCGCCTCTACATGAGAGGAGGAAGAAGAGTGGAGGGTCTGGCAGGAGGAGGCTTGAAATCCAAGTCCCTCAGTCGATGCTGGCACTTGAGGTAGTGGTCGAACGTTCTAAAGGGCCGGTTCGGACCAACGTCACATTTGCCAACCCGCTGACGACTGATCGTCCATCGGGATCGACTGCACAGACTCCTGCTGCACCAGTGCAACTCCACTCGTCCGACCTGGTAACTGCTTCGACCACCTTGGACCGTCACTCTTTGCTACGTACCAAACTCTAGATGACTCGCCGGGCGCCGCTAGGGAAGCTCTTCGTCAGGTGAACCTTGTCATGGAGCAGGTGAAAGTGATGCATGAGGCTAGTCAGGTAGCTTAATATGCCAGCACTGCTCTTTAGACCAATGTTCAGGTCAGCAAAACTTCGACTGAACTTTTGAGTGTTGTCTTTATATCTGATCACCTAGTGGGTGTTCCTTTGTCTAGAATTTAGGAAATCTTCAACTCCACTCGCCTTGAGCTGAGTTCCAGTAACCTGTCCGAACCAGTGGGGGCACGCCGAGTGCACCCATTGGGTGTAGTCCCCGAGACCACGGTCCACTGCTTGCAGTCGACTGAGGTCTAATGGTCTTGCTGAGTATTGATCTGTTCCAGTGGGGGCACGCTAAGTGCACCCACTGGGTGTAGTCCACGAGACTACTGTTGGATATTTGATTCGGCAGTAGTCTTAGAGTAATTCTTCTCCTTCACTGCCGCTTATTTCTGTCGACTGGCATGTCTGTCTTTCTGGCTGCAGTGGTCTTGTGATCTTGGAGCTCGGCTCACCGAATTAAAGAAGAAGCATATCAACGTTGAACTTGACCTTGAACTCGTGAAGAAGAATCTCAAGACTGCTCAAGAAGAAACGGCCATCATGGGAGGTAATCATTCGACAGTTTTGTCTGCTTTGTAGCTTCACACTTCGCACTGGTTTTTCTTTCAGTCTCTTTGAACCGAGTGATTTCACACAAGCAGATGTGCGTAGTGAAAATCGCCAACTTCAGTCTCGTCTGAAGAGTGTTGTTTCTTTAGAGAGGATGAAGGAGGCTTTGGAGCAGAAGGATCTGGATCTGGCAGCTGCTCAGAAGGAAGCACATGAGAAGACGAAGCTTGCGGACCAGAAGCGGGCTTCGGTCAGTAAATTGGAGGAGGAGAACGCGAAGGTGAAGACTGCCATCTCGGACGCTAACCGAGAAGTCGAGCAGCTGAAGAAGGACAAGGAGAATCTGACCACTAAAATCGGCGGCCTCAGGACCAAGACAGACAAGCTAGAGTCCTATCTGGAGCAACTCGCCGTGAAACTTGTTCTGAAGCTTGAAGGTATGATCATTCGACTGCAATTAATTTGTCGCCGACTAAACTTTGTTGTCATGCTGTTGACTCATCATTTTTCGCAATGGGACAGAACTGTATCAGGACTTTGAAGCTGAAACTGGGCGGGTCGAGACGGGTCTCGACCCCATCAATTGTCCTGTGAAAGATGATGTTGCAACTCGAGTCCCTGATGACTCGACTAAATCTGATTCCAGGCCGAGTGCAAGAGTGGAAGAAATCTTCTGCTCGTTGTGGTGTCGATGTCGCCTTGTCTTTGGTCCGAGTGCACTGCAAGGAGGCTAAGGAAGACAAGCTGGCAGCTCTCAAAGTGGCGAACACTAAGAAGCACTCTTTCCAGGACTTCATGGACACCTTCCTCGAGGCAGCCACTCGCATCGCCGACAGCATCGACCTCGACAGCTTCTGCGATCCGGCCAGTCCTTCTCCCGCCGAGTGATTGAAAAAACATTATGCTTCACCTTTATTTGCCTCGGAATGCTGAGTGATTTTGTAACCATTAAAACTCCTTCGGGCTTGGTGCCCGAGTACTTTTAATCTGCGATTAGGAAACTCTGGATTTATCTTTGAATAAGTTGGGTTTATCTTTGAGCGAAATCTGTTCTTCACTTGGATCGGTTTCTCATCATTTGATGCAGGTGCTGAAGAAGGATCAGCAGTCGACCCGTTGATGAGCCCTTGGCAGCATTGATCAGCTCATCAGCGAGGTACTCAACAATGGTCTTGACATTCCTGTCATCAGCAAGGGGCCAATCGTTGGGTGCATACAATCTCGTCCTTCTTCTTGACGGTGCAGCCCCCGGGTGGGGGGATGTGGTCGACCCGCAACCTCACTCACCACTCGGTATGATTTTCGAACTTAGGCGAGCGCTGGGTTGCAGCTAAGCCCCTGAGTGGAAGGGTTGCTCACCACTCGGTAGGATTTCCAAACTTAGGCGAGCACTGGGCTGCAGCTAAGCCCCCCGAGTGGGAGGGCTGCTCACCACTCGGTAGGATTTTTCAAACTTAGGCGAGCGCTGGGCTGTAGCTAAGCCCCCGAGTGGAAGGGTTGCTCACCACTCGGTAGGATTTTTCAAACTTAGGCAAGAACTGGGCCGCAGCTAAGGCCCCGAGTGGGAGGACTGCTCACCACTCGGTAGGATTTTTCAAACTTAGGCGAGCACTGGGCCGTAGCTAAGCCCCCGAGTGGGAGGACTGCTCACCACTCGGTAGGATTTTTTAAACTTAGGTGAGCGCTGGGCTGCAGCTAAGCCCCCGAGTCGAAGGGTTGCTCACCACCCGGTAGGATTTTTCAAACTTGGGCGAGTGCTGCTCGCCACAATCTCGTCCTTCTTCTTGACGGTGCGACCCCCGGGGGGGCAAAGGGTTGCGACCGGCCCACACCGATTAGTAGGACTTTTTTTATTACTTAGGCGAGTACTAGACTGCAGCTAAGCCTCCAAGTGAGAGGCAGACTCACCACTCGGTAGGATTTTTATCACTTAGGCGAGTACTGGACTGCAGCTAAGCCCCCGAGTGGGAGGCAGACTCACCACTCGGTAGGATTTTTATCACTTAGGCGAGTACTGGACTGCAGCTAATCCCCCGAGTGGGAGGCAGACTCACCACTCGGTAGGATTTTTATCACTTAGGCGAGTACTGGACTGCAGCTAAGCCCCCGAGTGAGAGGCAGACTCACCACTCGATAGGATTTTTATCACTTAGGCGAGTACTGGACTGCAGCTAAGCCCCCGAGTGGGAGGCCGACTCACCACTCGGTAGGATTTTTATCACTTAGGTGAGTACTGGACTGCAGCTAAGCCCCCGAGTGGGAGGCAGACTCACCACTCGGTAGGATTTTTATCACTTAGGCGAGTACTGGACTGCAGCTAAGCCCCCGAGTGAGAGGCAGACTCACCACTCGGTAGGATTTTTATCACTTCATCTTAGGCGAAACAGATTCGTAGCTAAGGCGATACGCACAAAAGAAATAAACAACAATCATTCGGAAGAAAGTAAAATTATGTCTTTTGATAGCCAAACTAAGAGGTATTTCTTATTACATCTCATCAGTCTAAATACTTGAGAGTAAAAAGGCGGAGCAGATCCACATTCCAAGTGCGCGGTTCATCATTGTTGTGCTCGACATTGAAGAGACGGTATGCTCCATTGTGGAGCACCTTGGTGACGACGAAAGGGCCCTCCCAAGTAGGGGCGAGCTTGTGTGGCTTCTGCTGATCCACTCAAAGAACCAAGTCTCCTTCTTGAAATGCCCGACCCCTTACGTTCCTGGCATGGAATCGACGCAGGTCTTGTTGATAAATGGTTGACCGGATCAAGGCCATCTCTCTTTCTTCCTCCAGGAGGTCGACTGCATCTTGTCGAGCTTGTTCTACTTCCTCTTCTGAGAAGAGTTCGACTCGGGGAACATTGTGGAGCAAATCACTCGAAAGTACGGTTTCAGCTCGTAGACTAAGAATAATGGAGTCCGTCCGGTCGACCGATTGTGAGTTGTCCTTAGGCCCCAAAGCACTGATGGAATCTCATAAACCCAAGCTCCTACTGCATGCTTAAGGTCATGCATCAACCGGGGCTTCAGTCCCTTGAGAATCAACCATTCGCTCGCTCAGCTTGCCCATTCGACTGAGGATGGGCGACCGAAGCGTAATCGACCCCCTCGTACCTTGGGAGGCACAAAAGGCTTTGAATTCATCGGAGTCGAAGTTCAATCTGTTGTCCGTGATGATGTTGTGTGGCACACCATATCTGAATATCAATTCTCTGATGAAACTCTACTTGCTTCAAGGTTTTTAATGGGCTTAGCTTCAATACACTTGGTAAACTTGTCGACTACTACTAGCACGTGGGTAAATCTGCTCCTGCCAGTCCTCAGGGGTCCAACCATGTCCAATCCCCAAACAGCAAAAGGCCAGACGAGTGGGATAGTCTTCAGAGCTGATGCAGGTTTTATGGGACATGTTGGAGTAAAACTGACAGCCTTCACACTTGTCCACTATTTCTTTCGCCATCTCATTGGCACGTGGCCAGTAAAATCCGGCTCGGTATGCTTTGACCACGATGGTCCGAGAGGACGCATGGTGACCACAGGTCCCCGAGTGAATATCATTGAGGATCATTCAGCCTTCTTCTGGCATGATGCACTTCTGGCAAACCCCAGTTACACTTTCTCTGAACAACTGACCTTTTATCATAGTAAAGGCTTTAGACCGTCGGACGATCTGTCGAGCCTCTTCTTCATCCTATGGAAGTTCTTTCCTAAGAATGTATGCAATGTACGACATTGTCCAGTCGGGAGTGATGACCAAAACCTCCATGACTAAGTCGACCACGGCTGGGATTTCAACTTCAGTCAGATCTGTGGCACTCTTGGGCTGTGGCGATTCTTTGGTGAAAGGATCTTCCTGAACTGAAGGTGAATGAATATGTTCCAAAAACACATTTAGGGGAATGTCCTCTCTCTTTGAACCTATCTTTGCCAACTCATCTACAGCTTGATTTTTCAGTCGGGGTATATGGTGAAGCTCCAAACCTTCAAACTTCTTCTACAGCTTTCTCACTGCATTGCAATAACCAGTCATGGCTGGACTCCTGACATCCCATTCCTTCATCACTTGATTTACCACCAAATCTGAGTCGCTGTAAACCATAAGGCTACGGACGCCGAGTGAAATGGCCATACGCAACCCGTATAAAAGTGCTTCATATTCGGCTTCATTATTGGAGGAATCAAAATGAATCTGGAGAACATAACTAAGCTTGTCTCCACGGGGGGATACCAATACTACTCCAGCGCCTGAACCATTCAACATCTTGGAGCCATCAAAGAACATAGTCCAATGCTCCGAGTGAACTTGAGTCGGCAATTGCTGCTCAATCCACTCGGCAAGGAAATCTGCAATTTCTTGGGACTTGATAGCCTTCTTTGCCTCAAACTTGATATCCAATGGAAGGCGTTCAATCGCCCATTTTGCCACTCGACCAGTTGCATCTCTGTTATTCAGAATTCCAGATAGTGGCGCGTCGCTGATGACTGTAATGGAGTGATCAGAGAAATAATGCGCAACCTTCTTCATGGTTATGTATATTCCATAGACAAGCTTCTGATAATGTGGATATCGTTGCTTGGATGGAGTCAAAACTTCACAGAGATAATAAACTAGGCGTTGAACCTTGTAAGCTTTTCCTTCCTCTTCTCGCTCAACCATGAGTACTGTACTGACAACTTGTCCAGTGGCTGCAATATAAAATAGTAAAGGCTCTTTGCTGATTGGCGCAGCGAGCACCGGCCGGGTGGAAAGCAGGGCTTTGAGCTCTGCAAACGTTGCATCAGCTTCCTTAGTCCACTCGAACTTATCAGATTTCTTCATCAGTCGGTAAAGAGGCAAGGCCTTTTCACCGAGACGAGAAATGAATCGACTCAAGGTGGCCAAACAACCAGTCAGCTTCTGAACGTCATGCACTCACACAGGGCGTTTCATTCGAAGAATGGTATCAACTTTTTCTGGATTGGCGTCGATCCCTCGTTCGGAAACGAGAAAACTGAGCAACTTTCCTCCTGGAACTCCGAATGTGCACTTTGACAGATTAAGCTTGATATCATACCTTCTTAGGTTAGCAAAGGTTTCTGCGAGGTCAGTCAATAGGTCGGAACCTTTGGGAGACTTGACCACAATGTCATCCATGTATGCTTCCACATTCCGACTGATTTGAGTGAGCAGGCACTTCTGAATCATTCTCATGAATGTGGCTCCAGCATTTTTAAGACCAAATGGCATGGTGACATAACAAAAGCACCCGAATGGGGTGATGAAGGCTGTTTTTATTTTGTTGGGACCATACAGTCGGATCTGATGATACCCGGAATATGCATCTAAGAAAGACAAGCGCTCACACCCCGCAGTCGAGTCAACAATCTGATCTATGCAAAGGAGAGGGAAGTGATCTTTCGGGCAGGCCCGATTGATATGCTTGAAATCAATGCACATACAAAGTGAATCATCCTTCTTAGGGACCATGACTACATTGGCTAACCACTCGGAGTGGTAGATTTCACGGATGAACTCTGTTGCCAATAGCCAAGCCACTTCTTCGCCAATTGCTTTTCTCTTCTGCACGGCGGACCGCCGAAGGTGCTCTTTGACGGGTTTTACCTTGGGGTCGACACGCAAACGATGCTCAGCCAGTCCCCTGGGTACACCTGGCATGTCAGAGGGTTTCCATGCGAAGATGTCCCAGTTCTCACGGAGGAACTGGATGAGCGCTTCTTCCTATTTGTTGTTGAGTGTTGTTGATATATGAGTTGGTGCAGCATTGGGATCAGTCGGGTGAATATGAATCGGCTTCGTTTCACCGGTCGACTGAAATGTAGAGTCTGTAGCAGGCTTCTTGGCTCGGAGCAAATCACTCGGATCTGCACTCTTTTGATACTCTTGGAATTCAACCGCTGCCATCTGTGCATCGGCGATTTTGGAACCTTTCTGGAAACATTCCTCTGCCTTCTGCAGATTGCCAGTAACTGTGATCACACCTTTGGGGCCAGGCATCTTCAGCTTGAGGTACACATAACACGGTCGAGCCATGAAACATGCGTATGCAAGCCTCCCCAGAATGGCATGATAAGCACTCTGGAAATCCACGACTTCAAATGTCAACTTTTCTTTACGGTAATGCTTGGAATCACCGAAAACCACGTCGAGAGTGATCTGGCCGAGTGATTCGGCTTTCTTTCCGGGGATAACACCGTGGAAGCTCATATTGCTCTCGCTAAGCTTGGACATCGGGATGCCCATCCCCTTCAAGGTTTCAGCATACAGGATATTCAGACCGCTACCAACATCCATCAACACTTTAGTCAGTCGAGTGCCACTGACCACTGGGTCGACCACCAGCGCTTGCCTCCCAGGGGTGGCTACACGAGCAGGATGGTTTGACTGGTCAAATGTGATGGCTGTCTGGGACCATTTCAGGTACGTGGTCGTCGTCGCCGGAGCAACCATATTCACCTCTCTATTGATAACCTTCAACTGACTCTTGCTCTCAACATCAGCAAAAATCATGAGAGTGGAATTGACCTTGGGATAACCATCATCTTACTCTTCGTCCTCATCTCTGTCCGACTCTTTCTCCTTCTCATTGGGTTGTTTCTCTCGGAACTGTTGGATCAGGAGTCGACATTGTCGAGTGGTATGCTTTGGGTAAATCAGATTACCTTCTTCATCTTTCTTCGTGTGGATGTGACACGGCAAATCCAGCACATCATTTCCTGTTTGATCCTTTACCTTCTTAGGGGGGCAGGGCCCCTTAGGTTTTCCCTTAAACTTTCCTTGAGCCACTGCTGCAATCTCACCGGGTGCCGCTGGCTCGGCTTTGCGCTTCTGTTTCCGATTGGAGTTACCCCCACCGGCCTCTTGGCCGACTGGTTTACTCTTCCTGCTACTGAGTCGATCCTCTTCTTCTCCGTTAGCGTACCGGGTGGCTATCTCCATCATCTGGGTCAGAGTCATATCCCCAGTCCGACCGAATTTCAGAACCAACTCTCGGTACTTGACGCCTTCCTTGAAAGCGCACCCTGCTTGATGCTCTGATACATTCTCAACAGTGTGATGCAAAGTGGTCCACCTCTGAATGAATTCCCTCAAAGTCTCATTCGGCTTCTGCACACAATGCTGCAACTCGGGCAACCCTGCTGGCCACTTGCATGTGCCCTCAAAGGTTCTTACGAACACCCGAGATAGCTCCTCCCAACTGTGTATACTGCCTGGAGTCAACTGAGTCAACCAAGCTCGGGCCGACCCTTCCAACATAAGAGGGAGATGTTTTATTGCAATCTCATCGTTTCCGCCTCCAATTTGCACAGCCACTCGGTAATCTTCAAGCCAAGTTTCAGGCTTGGATTCTCCAGTGAACTTACTGACTCCTGTTGCCAACCTGAAGTTGGGAGGAATCACTGCTGCCCTGATGGCTCTGCTGAAACACTCTGGGCCGAAACATGCAATCTGCTGCCACTCGGACGATCTCTGCCAGGGTCTTCTCTATGCGCTCTGTTCCGGTCGACCAGGCCTTGGACGAGAATGGATCCTGCATCGAAGCCCGGCTCTCTTGGGTCGACTGGAGCTCTGCGCTCGTCCCTGTGACGATGTCTGTCATCGTTCTGCCGAGGCACGTACGACGCACTCCTCGGCGGAGGTGTAGGCACTCAACGATGATTGTTGCGGTCGAACTGACAATCATACTACCCACGGTCTTCACATCGCAGGGGCGATCTTGGGCTATGGGCTGACTGGACTGTATCCGCTACCACGGATCTGTTGTGGTTCCTATTCCGCGACTGAGACATTGCAGAATTCTGCTCTCCAGCTGCTCGGAGCAAGGCCCGGATCTGCTCCAACCCTCGGCCAACCTCGAACTGGGAAGGTTGGATCGACTCTGCAATTCGGGCCGCAGCTGTGAGGTTCTGAATCGGAGTACGGTATACCTTAGGTGGAGGCGGGAAAAGTTGTCGTCGACTGGACTCAGGGACGCGCTCCCGAGCCCGCTCGTCGAGAGCATGCTGCAGGTTCTCCAGTCGAGTGCACTCAGCCAAATTAGCCAAGCGCGCCTCCTCCAAGGCCCGAGCCTCGGGAGTTTCTCCAACGATGGGCGTGTGGAGTGCATCCATGTTGCGGTGACAAAGTTCCTCTCTCTGCTGCGAAGAAAGAGGTTCGGGACGATACTCCTCGTGGACCCATGACGGATCGCCGCCAGCATCTTCGCCATCCTCGCGGCGAAAGCCAGGTGGGCCATGTGGACCATCGACCATCAAGACTTCAGCCGCAGGATTGCTGCTATCGCACTCAGATGCAGTCTCCGCGGAGCTAGTCGATAGATTGAACAGGCCGTGGAGAGTTTCGTCGGGCTCAATTGCCGCGACTTGATGGGTGGCCGAACGCCGAGCCACCACATGCTTCACCCACCGCTGAAGCCGCGATCGACCGGATCGCTTGCGGCGGCGGACAGCGGGGAGGTAAGATATCATTGGAGCCGACTGATACTGGGTCGACGGCTGCCGAAGAAGGACGCCGCGAACGCTCACGCGGAAGTGCGTCGCTCCTCGGACAGCGAGCGCCTCAATGTAGAGCGGAGCTTCCTGAAGCCATGTTGAGTCAGCTGTGACGAAAACGAGCGCGCCGAGACGGATCTCGCGGCCCTCAGCCAACTCGCCGCCGGAAACCATGATGATGATCGAAAAAACTTGCAACTTCACCAATAAGTCGCTAAGACACCTGCCCCACGGTGGGCGCCAACTGTCGTGGTTCTAAGACTGACAGTAGAAAGGGGGTAGGTATGGAGAGGCAAGATCTCAGCTATGGTGAAGGTGTACACATGAGATTTACGAGTTCAGGCCCTTCATGGTGGAAGTAACAGCCCTACGTCTCGGTGCCCGGAGGCGGTCAATTGGATTATGTGTGTGATATTACAGGGGGTGCGAACCCTTGTCCCAAAGGAGGGGGGTGGCTTATATAGAGTGCGCCAGGACCCCTGCCCACCTCCATTACAAGGGGCTTAATGTACATAAAGTAAGGGGCGTTACTGGTAACGCCAGCCTTAAGTGCTGTTAATGCTTATAAAGACTAAGGGGTGAACGTCCGACCGTTGCGGGTCCTTCTGACTCTTGGTCTTCGATATGGTCGAGTGACTCTTCATATGGTCGAGTGACGGTAGCGAGGAGGACTTCCGAGTGATGTGGTCGTCGAGTGGATTGCACTCGATGTGTTCGACCGACGCTCCCCTGTCGTCTGTTGGTCCTTTTATCTTCCAGGGTAGTGACCCTTGGTAGGGCGTATAGGTCAGGCCTATGACCCTACCCCAGGTCTGTATCCTCATCAACACCTGTAGGGCACCTTTATAATCACCCATTTACGTTGTGACGTTTGGTAGCACACAAAGTGTTCCTCCGGTATATGGGAGTTGCATAATCTCATAGTCTGAGGAACATGTATAAGCAGTAGCAATGAAACTGTAACGATCATAATGCTAAGATAACGGATGGGTCATGTCCATCACATCATTCTCCTAATGATGTGATCCGGTTCATCAAATGACAACACATGTCTATGGTTAGGAAACATAACCATCTTTGATTAACGAGCTAGTCAAGTAGAGGCATACTAGGGACTATATGTTTTGTCTATGTATTCACACATGTACTAAGTTTCTGGTTAATACAATTCTAGCATGAATAATAAACATTCATCATGAATTAAGGAAATAAAATAATAACTTTATTATTGCCTCTAGGGCATATTTCCTTCAAGGTTTGCATGGATTTCCTACTGTTAGTTCAAATGCGGGTTGACATGTATGCGGCTACGGTTGGATGGCGGCCTCCCACATCCGTGTCCGTGGACTGCCCCCTGTCTACGGACGGATGCGGGAGGAAATTTACGGGTTGCCGTTGGAGATGCCCTTAGTAGTACTACATTCACTTGTTCCGGCAAAAAGCCAGTTACTAGATAATGATTTTGTGTGTGCAAAAGTATGATTTCTATCAGCAAAGCTATCTATCCAGCATGCTGGGGGGTGAGATCCCAACGAAAACCCCCAGAGGCACACGATCTAGATCCAACAGGTGCCAGTTTTTGATGATTTTTGCACTAAAACTAAAGAATTGCTACCACATTTTCTAAAACTGCCATCCCATACACCCCCATACACTAAAACTGCTACCCTCACCGTTCGCGCTTGCCCCCACCCCGACGGACGTTCGCCAAGGATTAGGGTCCATTTCTATTTGGTTTAGAACTCTAGCAACTTCAATTTATAGTTGTTTTTCAATATGTTTAGCTTGAATTTTGTATTATGACAACTTGTGAAACCAAGAATTACTTACAATGTGGTGATGTTAAGAGTTACTAGTTATGTGGGTTGCATAGGTCGCTGGACATGGGCTCATACCACGTCTACTAGTGAGTGTAGTCGTGCAGCTTTAATGTTGACCAACTCACCCTAGTGCCTTGCTTTTGATCAGACCATTTGATGTGATATCCTCCTCATTGAGTTGCGAGGAAATGACTAATGAAGTCTTCTAGGCAGCCCAACAAATATGGCAAAGCCCACTACAAATTGGGGTTATGATATAGGATCATTTTGGTCATTGTGGGTGAGAGGATGGGATGTCTTACCCTCCATCCAGCCACAACCAATGTAAGTGATGAAAATTAGGTTAGTCTCCATTGGATAAGACGAGAAAACCAAAAGAGAGAAAGGAAAGAGAGGAAGAATGGAGTAAGATCTTGCAAGCAAGCAAAGCAAAAATGCTAGACCTACATAACATATTACGTAAAAGCTACATTCTTTCCTTCCCCAACTAATCATCCCCCACCCCCCTGAATAACGGGGTGGGCCTGGGCTTTATCTTCTTCCAACCAAATCAAGCCAGGTCAGCTCATTAGTAAGTTATGAAAGAATCTTTACGTAGGTGTAACAAAGCTCACAAGCAAAGGGAGCTCCTCCCCAAGGTTCGGACGGTTCAGATCCATCATCGTGTCTCTTTCAAGTTGTGATTCCATCATCTTTGGTGAGATTGTTCCAATCCCTAACTCTTGAGCACCAAATCTTATTGTGTTCATCCAAGATTGTCGGATCTTAATGTATATGAGCCTCTAGTGCTATCTGGAGAAGAAACTTATTGTGTCCCACCATTTGATTATAGTGGAAGAAGATTTGGATACTTTGGCCCATGGCTTTTCCCTAAACTTGGGGGCTTTTCATGTACATTTTTAGGTGTCCATCACTACTGATTTTCTGCTACTATTCTTTGTATTTTCTCCTGGCATCAGACACTCTAAGATGGATGTCTGATGTGCAGCGCTGCACTAACGATACCTACATAAAGACCTTAAGTTTCGTCCTAAGCTTTGTCTGGTACAACTTACTCCATTTCATCCTAAGTTTTGGCTTCCGTGAGTGAGCAACGATCCTTGGAGTTAGTACATCAGTGGTGCTAAGAGTACTTTGTTTTCGCTGCAATTTTAGTCCACACGTGTGTGCTAATTTTCAACAGTATTGACTCTCATTGAAAGAACAATCTGCATTAATCAAATCTGAGGTATGATCCCTGATAGGTAACCCAACCCCCAATACTGGTAATGGTCTTCTTCTTCAGGATATATGTGGCGGTGGTGTCGGGGCATGCAGCAGCTTCGATGGTGGAAGGCCTAGCCTTGGGTATTGGGGTAAAGTCCCCTAGTCTTTTTTGTGGCAGCGGCGAGGTTGTGGCCTCCCTTTCTCCCCTTAGGTGTCTTCTTGACGTGACACATTGCTATCAGATGGTTGCTAGTCCTTCTCCATCGTAGCGGCGCGCTCTCTCCCTTGTGTATATTATACACAAGGCTTGTATGATCTTGGTTTTTTCTCCGAGGCTTGGTCCAACTAGACCTTAATACGACTACATCCTGACCAATGGCGGAGCTACTTGTATTGCTGCAGGGGCCATGACCCCCTCCAGCCTATGGATTTTTTGTGAAGAAACTCATTTTTGGGTGCTACAAATTGAGAGAAATACAGTTTTTGTCCCCTCCAAAAAATTATATTTCACCATTTGCCCCCTCAACCATTCCTCGCTAGCTCCGCCACTGATCCTGACCACATAATATAATGTCAGGTCGGCTTCGACAACGAAGTGGCAGCGACGATACACATGTCTCGTGCTGGAGATTGAGTTGATGGCACTATGAGAACCTAGTTGTAATTTCCTTGTTTTTTGAGATGTCTTGTACCGTTGAAAGTTTTTAACATAAATCCGAAGCCTTATTTGTAAAAAATACTCAAACTTCCCACTTACACTGTTGCACCCTAAGAACATCTCCAATAGATGTTATATTTTACATCACTAAATTATGGTCCGAGTAAAATATACATCATCTAAAAGTGCACTTTTTATATCACGGAAGACTTCCAACTCCAATAGGTGATGTAAAATAGCTAGTGCTCCAATAGGCGATGTAAAATACATCAGCCACACGGCAGCTGCTCCACAATTTTGTTGTCTTCGGCGACACCGGCGACAAAGCTAGTGCACATGGAGCAGTAGGTCGGCGGCACTGGTGATGAAGATGAAGCAGCAGCAGCAACAACAATTGTCGTGGTGGCCTTTGTCTTCTTCGCATGGGACGAAGCCGCGGTGGGGTCACGCGGTGGTTTTGTCGTGGCTGCCTTCTTCCTTGTAGGCGGTTCCAGTCCGACAACGGCAGCGGGACGAGGGGCTGCAAATATGCCCCAATTTGGGGAAGGCATGGCGGCGACAGCGACATCTGGACCGATGGCAGATGCAAAGGCAACCATCACCGAAGCGGCTTTGCCGGCCGCGGGGTCGGAGGAGGTGTCCATGGGGATCGGCAGCGGCGGGCGACGACAGGAGGGTGGTCAGGCGCGGCGCGGGAAAGTTCCACGGGGCAGCAGCGTGTGCAACTGCTCGGATTTTACTCGAGAGGCACAAGTGATGCAAATTTGCATCACCAAGTGCCCTATTTTCATTTAGAGCAAATCTGGAGTAAATTTTTTTAATCAACATCATCTGTTGGAGGACCATTTTAGGCCATTCATGATGTAAACGAATCAGTTATTTATAGGTCATCCGTGGGAGATGCTCTAATTATAATCCATTGACTATAATCTACCCGCGAACAACCTATAGTTGGATGGTTAGATGAACAGTGATATCCCCGGTCCACCAGGGTTAAGTCCTACGGTGACGTTCAGTGAGAAGAGACTTTCACATTGACTACGAGGCGCCTACGGTGATTTCGTAAAATCTCAAGATAATGTGCCAGCTCAGACTCTCGAAGGTGCTTATAGGAGTAGGGTGTGCGTGCACGCGTTTATATGTCTGCTCTGGTTAAAAAAGAGGGACTACAATCTACCCCCAATACTGCTGGTGGCACCCTGTAACGACTTTTCTGTTGCGGCCGTGCTCACCGGCCTCTCTCCTCTCGAGCCGGCACGGGCGCACCGTGTACCAAACAAATCAAGCTCCACCGTCCGTTCCCTTCACAGTTCACACTCCTCCGCTCGGCCGCTCGCCCGACGAATGGCACCGTGCCACGCCCGGCTGCGCGGCGGGGCCCAGGCGGCCAGATAGCCCAATTCGCTCGCTCGGCCCTCCTCCTCCGCCTTGCCCGCGCGCGGAGCACGAGACACGCCACGCGCTGCCCCCCGGTCACCGCCACCGCCACCGCCCACAGCCACCAGTCCACCACCACCACTCTTCAGCCCCACTCCACTCCCCGCCGCTTTCCAGCCTTCAAGCTCCCCCCGCCCCACCACCCGCCCCGCCTCTCCCTGCTCCCCATGGCGTGCTCCGCGGCGGCGGGCGTCGAGGCGACGGCCCTCCTGTCCCCGCGCTGCCCCGCCCCTTCTCCGCCCGACGGCCGCTCCCGCCGCCGCCTCGCCCTCGCCTCCCGGACGCGCCACCGCAGCCTCAGGTTCGTCTCCGCCCCCCTAATTCGGCCGCTTCGCTCGTGAGATGTATATACAGCACTCGAAGTCTGAAACCAAGGGCTGGGGTTCTAATTATTAGCTGCTACTAGTACTACCTGGTTACCCTTCTCTTGCTCGGTGCGTGCCATGGTCCGTCCGTGTGCGCGAAATGCTATGGTCATGCCTGCTCAGCTCAGGCACTGTGGGGATCACGACTGTGAACGCTCAAATGTGTGCTGGTACATGGTGACGCTGTCGTGTCTTGGATCATGATCAGATCCATCTTATACATGCCATTGGCATTTCTTATGCCTGGATTCTGCGAATATGTCAAGGAATCGGAATCTGACTTTTGTTGGCTGGCTTGTTCCAGGGCGGCCGCGCAGCGTCCTCACAAGAGTACAACTGGCGCCGACCCCCTTAACAACAGGGCTAATGTACGAAGCGACGAGGCAGCGGTTTCCGCCGAAAAAGAACGGCAAAGGGTATGTGCATCATGCATTTCAGCAATCTATATGTTTCCAAATTTGTTTGTTGCACGCGGAGTGACGCGACAATAGATGCTGATTCTTCTTTTCCAGAAAGCAAATCTGGGGCTTGGCTGCCACTGAAAGGCAATAACTCGCTCATATGAATTTCTACCTTATTTTAACATAGATGCATGAGGTTACTTGGTGTGAACATGTATAAAAAATCAATGTTGCATATATTTTGCCATTTTTAAAAAGATCTTAAATTCTGTTTTTGTTAAACTGAAGCGAAATGCATCATCATTTTATTACTTGAATAATCAATAGTTATTAGATAAAGGTTCAAAGTTGGCATTGGCATCTAATCCCTCCGTCTCATAATATAAGAACGTTTTTGACACTAGTATAGTGTTAAAAACGTTCTTATATTTTGGGACAGAGGGAGTATATTTTAACCAAATGGCAGCCAAGCCCTATTCCATTGAGAAATACAGCATACAACAGTTAAACAAAGTTAAAATTCGATCAATTTTACTCTGAAATATAATCACTTTTAAATTCGCTCATATTAGTTACTGTTGTTACTTTTAAGAATTTCTAGGTTTTGTGATTTTCCCCACAGAAATACAATGATGGAGATGGCATATCAAACCTTCAGCTGGAAGATTTTGTAGTAATGATACAGAACACCGAGAAGAGTAGGGGATCCTTCTTTTTGAATATCCATACAGTTTCCTAAAATGCAGAGTTGTAAGTATGTGCATAACCACTGAATTGCAAATTGATTTTTTTAGATATACTTCTTTTGAATCAAGCTCGTCTTCAGGCAATTGAACACGCTGATAAAATTCTTAAAGAAAAGGAAGCCTTGCAGAGAAAGATAAACATTTTAGAGACGAGGTTGTCAGAAATAGATTCACAACATAAGCTTTCAAGTGAAGGGAATTTCAGTGACTCTCCACTAGCATTAGAGTTTGATGTTCTAAAGGAAGAGAACATTGTACTGAAGGAGGACATAGAATTTTTCAAAACAAAGCTTATAGAGGTTGCCGAGACAGAGGAGGGTATATTCAAATTGGAGAAAGAGCGTGCTCTTTTAGATGCTTCCCTTAGGGAGCTGGAGTCCAGATTTATAGCTGCCCAAGCAAATATGATGAAACTTGGTCCTAGGGATGCCTGGTGGGAGAAAGTAGAAAAATTGGAAGACTTGCTTGAGACCACAGCAAACCAAGTAGAGCATGCTGCTGTGATATTGGACCGCAACCATGATCTGCAGGATAGGCTTGAAAAATTAGAGGCCTCATTGCAAGCAGCAAATATTTCAAAGTTCTCTTGTTCTCTTGTTGATCTTTTGCAGCAAAAAGTCAAATTGGTAGAAGAACGCTTCAAAGCATGTAACCGGGAAATGCATTCTCAGATTGAACTGTATGAGCACTCAATAGTGGAATTTCATGATACTCTTAGCAAACTAATAGAGGAAAGTGAGAAAAGATCACTGGAGAATTTTACAGGAAACATGCCTTCGGAACTATGGAGCAAAATTTCCCTTTTAACTGACGGATGGTTACTGGAGAAGAAAATATCTTACAGTGACGCAAGTATGTTACGAGAAATGGTTCAGAAAAGGGACAGTCGTCTTCGGGAAGCGTACTTGTCATACAGAGGTACCGAAAACAGGGAAGTTATGGACAATTTACTTAAGATGGCATTACCAGGAACTAGGTACACTTTCTTCTTTGCTAAAATGAGAAAATATGTTTATATAAATTAGTTGGTTTGTAATCTTTATTGATTAATGCAGTTCTGGTTTGCACATTGCCCACATAGCAGCAGAGATGGCTCCTGTCGCGAAGGTGAGTTTTAGTATTAATACAGCCTTTCATGCGTGCATTTGAAATCTTCTATTTGATATTTGGATAATTCACTGCCTAGTATGACTACTATCTAGGGACGCTTAGAGAGAACATTGTTTTTAAGCACTTATATTCTGTAAATTAACAAAGCATTAAGTTTTCCAGTGTTTCACATAAATTCGAGCCTATCACTATCTTACAAGTAAACAATAAAGCACTATTTTAAATATATGGTTCTCATCAGTTGTGCTCAGGCTAATGATCCAAGGGCTAATTCAAACCGAGGTAAAACTGACAATGTTGAATGTGTGCTATCATTCTTTTTGTGTGAATGGAGGTAGCCTTAAACTGTATGGATGCCCTTTTTTAGCTTATAAATTTTGATTGTGCAGCCATGAAATAGTAAATAAAATTCTGGTTGTACCAAAGGTGGTAGAATATCAACTTTCATGTTTCAACAAAGTTACAATCTGCAAAAAAAAAAGAAGTCTAAAACCTGCAGATGTTTGTCTGTTGATCATGTGCATAGAGGTTGTAGATCAATCTCCTCCAACTGCTTTTTATTTTAATCTGTTTCTTGAGAAATTTATTGAACTACTGATGCTGATGCAATGACTAATTCTTTTGGAATCTGGATTTTTGTCCATTCTGATCAGTTTGAATCCTATTAGTCATCTTTTATATTTCCTATATGCATGCTTGTTTAGGTTGGTGGCCTGGCAGATGTGATATCTGGTCTCGGGAAGGCACTTCAGAAAAAAGGCCATCTAGTAGAGATCATTCTTCCAAAATACGACTGCATGCAGGTTGACCAAGTTAGCAATCTAAGGGTATGTCATAATGCTGCTTATCTATGTTTTTGGTATGATCTTCTGTTAAGGTAAGATTGATATCATGTGATTGTGCAGGTTTTAGATGTTCTTGTGCAGTCCTACTTTGAAGGAAATATGTTCAACAACAAAATTTGGACTGGGACTGTTGAAGGTTGCAAGCAACCCTCAGTTGTATCACTGTATAAAATTTATTTAAATCTGCATTGATCTAATTAAATTAGCATATGCAGGCCTACCCGTCTACTTTATTGAGCCACAGCATCCAGCGATGTTCTTTTCGAGGGCTCACTACTATGGAGAGCATGATGACTTCAAACGTTTTTCGTACTTCAGCCGTGCGGCACTAGAATTACTTTATCAATCTGGGAAGAAAGTTGATATAATCCACTGCCATGACTGGCAAACTGCATTTGTTGTAAGCGTCAAAGATCATTTCACAGCATTGACTCATTGCCTACATGACATTGATCTATTTTCTCGGTTGATTTACAAAATTGATTGTACTAAGTTACCCTTTGACATTTAAACTCCAGGCACCTCTTTATTGGGATGTATATGCAAACCTAGGCTTCAACTCAGCTAGAATTTGCTTCACCTGTCATAATTTTGAATACCAAGGAACTGCTCCAGCTCGTGATTTAGCATGGTGTGGTCTTGATGTTGAGCACCTAGACAGACCAGACAGGATGCGGGACAATTCGCATGGCAGAATAAATGCTGTTAAGGTATCAATTATGGCAAACTGTAGCAATATATTTTGGAACTCAAACTCATAGCTATGGTATCAATTATGCAATTGTTTATTCATATTATTCAGGGAGCAGTTGTGTATTCAAACATCGTGACAACTGTCTCGCCAACATATGCACTAGAGGTTCGCTCAGAGGTAATATTTCTTACGATTTTTATGCGATGTAGACTTTTTTGGCTACTTTTTAATCGTCCTTCACAGTCTTACCAGTGGCCTTCAACTTATAAGATTCATCTGCAAAAATAGATGATTTCTAAGCATGTTGCTCAAAATGGCTAATTTTTGGAGGCAACCATTTCTGGAAGAGGATAGCACAAGCTGTGGGAAACAAACATGCATATTGCTGTACCTTTGTTTGATCAGTAGTGCCAGACATATTCATGTTTCTACATGGACTGGACACTAAAGAGATGCTACAAAAAGCTTAAATACTTGAGAATACCCTAAATCAAGATATATTGGCATGCATATCCATATAGGGCTCTAATGGTCCTAGTGTTTCTAGTTACCATTGGTTTAACGTGTCTTTAATCTGCCTCTCAACTGCAGTTTCATTTTAGTAGTTTCAGTTTGCATGTAAAGCGTTTCCATTTCTTTTGTGTGCTGATAATGCTCTCATGGTCCCCAGGGTGGGCGTGGACTCCAAGATACACTTAAAGAACATTCCAGGAAATTTCTTGGTATACTTAATGGGATCGACACAGATACATGGAACCCTTCCACAGATAGGTATCTCAAGGTCCAGTATAATGCTAAGGATCTCCAGGGAAAGGCAGCCAACAAAGCAGCCCTCAGAGAGGAACTAAACCTGGCTTCTGCATATCCTTCACAACCAGTGGTATGATTGTCGATGCTGTTAAGCTCAGTTCTCAATTACTGGTAAACTGGATATATAAAGGTTCACCCTGTGCTTGAATTTGAACATTTTCCATCTCTTTATTCTCATCAATTTTCTTCGTGGAGTAGTCTATTAGCTATATGGTTCTATTGTTTGTCATTACATTTATCGGGGCATGGCCCATGTAGTCTGAAATGAATTACAGCAGTTCCGTTTTTCGATTGTTTTCTTCAGTTAGCTAATATCATTTTCTGATCCCCTGCTGTGTGTATTCACCTCCTTCCATTTGTCCTGGAACTTGATATCAGATGTTAAACTAAATAACTGAAATTTTCTCAAGCAGGTTGGTTGCATTACCAGGCTAGTTGCTCAGAAGGGTGTACATCTTATCAGGCATGCAATATACAAAACAGCTGAATTAGGAGGACAGTTTGTCCTTCTGGGTTCAAGTCCAGTACCAGAAATTCAAGTGCGTTTATGCCATGCTGTTTACGTCATACTTCAGTACCTCATGAACAGTTTATTTATCAGACATGAATCTCCAAAGTAACAGAAGAAAACCACACTTCAGTATCTCATGAACAGTTTATTTATCACCGAAGGAACATGAGTCTGAAATAGTGTATTTTTGTCCGTGTTTTCTATTAAGCAGCTTCTTTTGCCTATTTCTGGAACAGTGAACACACTTGCTTCTTGTTTTGTTTACAGAGGGAGTTTGAAGGTATTGCAGACCATTTTCAGAACAACAACAATATCCGGCTGATTTTGAAGTATGATGATGCGCTGTCTCATTGCATATATGCTGCGTCTGACATGTTCATTGTTCCCTCTATATTTGAGCCATGTGGCCTCACTCAGGTGTGGCCTCTTTCCATACTTTGATGATAAATGCATATCACGTAGTTTATACTAGGTACACATGTAGTAAGCTGACATCGTTTAGTATGATGCGTAATTTGTATCACTTGCTGAAATATATGCTTCAGTTGCCGTGATCATTTGGCACTTCCCTAGAAGTAATTAAACAAGTGCAAGTCTGGCCTCCTTTGCTTCTATCTGATATTCGATGTGTGGCCTTCTGTTCTGATGCGCAATTTTGACATGCTTTCATATGCGCAGATGATAGCCATGAGATATGGTTCTGTGCCAATTGTTCGGAAAACTGGTGGGCTGAATGACAGGTAAATAGTGAACCAACCAGGTGTTCCTCCAAATATAGTCATCACATCCAATCAAAGTGAGAAGTGTAATGGCATGCTTTGTGGTTTCAGTGTCTTTGACTTCGACGACGAAACAATACCCATGGAGGTGCGGAACGGCTTTACGTTTGTCAAGGCCGACGAGCAGGTAGGTCTTGTTTCCGCGCACAGCTCGGGAAGGGAAAAAAAATCGTAGTGTTATGGCGCTACTAGAAGGAGGGCGCGAGAGGGCCGGCCGGGGGCCTTTCTGCCCACGGCCAGGCAAGAGGGAAGGGATTTCCTTCTTAATTCTTGCTTGATTAGATTGATACATCTCCTCTCTTTATATAGAGAGGTTTACTTGACTCCCAAGCAAGGCTTACTTGACCCCTAAGCAAGCGACCCTGATCTCTAATTAACCATAAGACTAACGGGCCCATTAGGCCCATTACGTACTCTAACACTACACCCCACCTGGACATGCAGCTTGTCCTCGAGCTGCAGCCTAACCAACTTATAATCATGACTCGACGCAACTCAAACCTAACACCTAAAAACAAGCCTTTTACATCTCGGCTTGTTTTATGACTCTCAACCTGAAATGGACTGGGACGCTTTATTTTAGACCCCTCAACAAAAAGTGGACACCATCCGCACATCGGACGTGCACGTGTACAGCCACCTGGATCCCATGGACACCACCTGGACCAAGGGAGTGCACGTGTATGGCCACCAGGAAGTGCTCGCAAGAGCGACCAGCAAAGGCGCCCTCGCTGCGGCCGGCGGCGGAAAGCAGTGGTGCTATGCGGTGCGCTCCTGTCGGTGACACCCTGCCTTCTCCCCGTCGGACAGCTGTTGGTCTGCACCGCACAGGGAAGAGTGGAGGGCTTGCGATGGAGAATGACGAGGAGGGGTGCGCCCTCCCAACCGCCAATGTCGCAGACTTTGAGGTCGCTGCCCGCAGAGAAAACAGCATGCCCGCCGCCCGTGGGGGAAACCGCATGCCCAAGATCCCCGACGCAGCGGACGAGATCGAGATCCTTTGCGCAGCGAAGGGCAACTTGGAGGAGCGGCAACTGCAGACCACGAATCTCCCGCACACGACGACGCGCTAGGAGGCCGCGCGCAGCAGCCTGCAGCCTCACCGCCGCCGACACGTGGCGGGTAGCGATCCAAGACGGAAGCGGTGACGGCGACAGCGGGGACTTGATCTGCTGGATGTGGACGCCCTGGGATGGCGGCGGCGCTGATGGGAACGAGTTCGTCGCACTCCCGTCGTAGGGCATCCCATACTGGGCGGCGGAGCTGACCGGCGGTGGCTGCTGCAACTACAGCGGCTGCGGCGGTGCCGCGCCGGGCAGCAGCAGCGGCTGCTGCGACGGAGCGCCGGGCGCGGCGGAGGCCGCCAGGAGCGGCGGCTGCCACTGCAGCCAGGGCTGGGCGGTGGTGGCGATGGATGGTAGCTGCAGCGGCCCGACGAGCGCGGCGAAGGCCGCCTGGTGCGGCGGCTGCCACGGCAGCCACGGCGGCGCGGGGGCGGTGATGGGCGGCGCAGCCGGGTGCGGCCCGTTGGACCCGACCAAGAACATGTGGATCTCCTGGACCGCCTGGGTTAGGTCCCGCAGCACCCCGGACACCTCCTCCCAGGTGAGGACGGCAGGGGCGTGCGCGACAGAGGATCCCGGCGCGGGCAGGAGCGGGGCGACGGTCGTGGTGGTCGCCGAAGGCGACAAGGTGACCGGCAGCGGAAGAGACGGGCTTGGCGGCGGTGAAGACATGATCGAACCGAAGCTAGCTGATACCAAATTGTTATGGCGCTGCTAGAAGGAGGGCGCGAGAGGGCCGGCCGGGGGCCTTTCTGCCCACGGCCGGGCAAGAGGGAAGGGATTTCCTTCTTAATTCTTGCTTGATTAGATTGATACATCTCCTCTCTTTATATAGAGAGGTTTACTTGACTCCCAAGCAAGGCTTACTTGACCCCTAAGCAAGCGACCCTTATCTCTAATTAACCCTAAGACTAATGGGCCCATTAGGCCCATTACGTACTCTAACACGTAGTTGATGGTTTCTGGCGGGCAAAAAGCAACTCATTTGGATGTTCATTTTGCCAGGGGCTAAGCAGCGCGATGGAGAGGGCGTTCAACTGCTACACGAGGAAGCCCGAGGTCTGGAAACAGCTTGTGCAGAAAGACATGACGATCGATTTCAGCTGGGACACCTCGGCTTCGCAGTACGAGGACATCTACCAGAAGGCGGTGGCTCGAGCGAGGGCGGTGGCGTGAGCGCACACACACACACGGTAGTTGGTTCCCTGATGCCTCTCTCTCAGGCCCTGCCCTCAAGATACAGACGGCACTGGACGAAATCTGAGGGATCATGAAAACGGAATCATATAGGAAGCTCCATGCTCTCGGCGTGCATTTCAGGTAAGGGCGTGACGGTGCATCGCTTGTTATATGCGCTGTTTCTTGAGGGCAGAACGCGAGCGAAAAATAGAGTAGCTACCGTGAACCGTCAAGTTCGTAGTACGTGCACTGTTGTTGGCATGATATTGATGTAAATTGTAGTAGGCTGTATATTTTCTTGAGGGGTTGCAACGGAGCTGTGTATGTGCAGTGCAGGCTGCAGAGTCGTAAGATGGGAGGAGCGAGAATTTCAGACACCTGGACCGTAAGCAGATGTTAGAAAATACGTTGACTTTCTTTTCTTTGAAAAAAATTATTAAAAAAAATATGTTACAGGATTTTCTGGCCATTAACTCGCCACTATTCCACTGATTTTTTTTCCAAAGAAGTTGTAGGGGCTATTTGGTTTTGAGCCGTGCCCTGTCCTACCAAAAAATTGGTCATTGACCAGGTTGACGATGGGCGTTTGGATCAGAGCCAAAATATTGGTGCGCCAGCCTGCCACGGCTTCCTCCTCTTCTTTTGCGCCAAATAGTTCGTAGGAACCATGGCGGCCGATTCGTTCGCCTATTTTTTGGCATGCCATCTGCGCCCATGATTTGGCAGGGCGGACATTTGCAAGAACCAAACAGCCCCGTAACGACATTGCGCATAGGCTTCTTACAAAGTGCAGATGGAGCCCAGTGGCTGGGCTACTTCCCATGGGACCGTTAGGCGGAGAGGCTCTAGCGAAAGCTTTCTCTTTTTTTGAGGCGTTGTCGAAGAGTGATTCCTCTCTGTTGGGTTGTGCGTGCTCGGAGCTGAGGATGTCATGGCGGCTTTTTTGTGTGTCCAGACTCTTCCTCAAGGTTTGGCGGGATAGTTGTGTGGTGGAAGGTTTGTCTTCGACAGGGTCAATGTTGATGATGATAACGTTTGCTGATGCCATCTTCCTCCTTGGAGGCGTTTTCGAAAGATTTTGCTCACTACTCCCCGGTCGGCGATAATGTTGGTGGTGATCTAGGTAGATGTTTCTCTTTCTCCTTCTTGGGTTTCTGTCTTAGTTTTCCTCATAAAAATCGGTCCACTTCATATTTATTTGTGTTTTCTCCATCTATCTATATGAAACCGGCATTTAATTTGCATTTTCTCCATCCATCTATATGAAATCGGCATCAGCAGAACGCCTACCTTGCATTATGAAAACAAAGTTGCTCACTTTAAAATCAAACTTTGTCCGAATACTCAGTACACAAATGTTGTTCTAGTGCCACGTAACTAGGTAACTAACGCATTCCAGTATGTAATGCACAAGCACAATGAACTTAGCGAATCTCGCAAAGAGTGGGGTGGGGATTTTTTTTTAGAAACACAATGCAGACGCAGACGCTCACAACACGTGCACACACCTTCTATGAGAGCACCCATGTCAAGTTTAGGACTTGAACCTGGATGGGCTGGTTCCACCACAAGAAATAAACCTAGTCATCTAGGCTAGCCATATTGATGTTGTACTCGGGTTTCCCCGACGCCGTCTCCTTGGGCGCCAGGCGGCAGCGGAAGGTCCGGAACATGGGGTCGTTGGGGCACAACGGCAGCTGCTGTTGCAGGATGTCCTGGGGCTCGAGCACCGGCGCCGGAGGGGGCGCCGGAGGGACCGAGCCACTGTTAGCCAGCTGGAGCAAGCCGCCGGGTTCAGCGGGGCTGATCGTGTAGGGAAGGTTCTTGTTTTCGTAGTTGGAGCATGGGCTCCCTGAAATCCATCCGCCAAAGAGATCAGTCAGATTATATATTTCATTGTGCGTCAGGAAGAAGAAGATTTAACCAATCGTCCATGGTGTCCATCAAGCAAAGCAGATACTACTACTTACTGAAGTATGAAGCTGCAGTGGCAGGGAACTCGGTCACGATCCCATCGGCGCCCACCGACATCGTGTCCGTGGCGATCTCCACCAAGGGGTCGGCCCAGTAGTCGAACGCGAGGTTCATGAACTCATTCTTGAGGACGCCGACATACACGTGCAAATTGCCGGCATGCAGCCTGTCGACCAAGGAATTGGTGAACCCCTCCAGGAAGAAGCCGTTGACCCGCGCGGCAGAGCTGCGCCTGAGCTTCACTGCGTTTGCAAACTCTGATATCTCATCCACCGAAGGCTTGGAGGCGTCGCTTATGTCGAACTCGATCGTCAGCACCCGCTGGAACTTGGGGAACGTCTTGAACGCCGCAAGCACCGGGGCGTCCTCTGACTGTATGAGCACGCGCTGCTTACAGGTCTCCTTGTCGTACCCGGACTTGACAAGCGCTTTGGAGACCGCATCCACCACGTCAAGGCTTTTGGTTATAAGGTACGTAGCATGCTGCACTCGGTAGGTACAAGACCTCTCTTGATCAGTTGGACAGAATAACAACATAGGTAACAGGAGCGAGCAAATGAATCATGTCAAAAGTTGGATGCTATATATGCTGTCTACCTCTATGCCGATCAGTATACCACTGATGTTGCTGGCTTTTGCAAAATCAAGGAACTCAGCCAGTGTCATAAATTTGCCAGCGTTCTTCGCCGCAGGATTTCTCTCCAGGCGTGCGTCTGCGAATGGACCAACAAGGTTGGCTGCTCCGGTGAACAAAAAACATGTGACATCAATGTTAGTGTATGCAAATCTTTGGCAGAACAAAATAAGGAGTATGTCTTGCTTCGCACGTTTTAAGGTTTGGA
The DNA here is from genome assembly GCA_963921465.1 of Triticum timopheevii. NCBI lineage: Eukaryota > Viridiplantae > Streptophyta > Magnoliopsida > Poales > Poaceae > Triticum > Triticum timopheevii. The sequence goes on from OY997262.1 coordinate 418,241,878, forward strand.
TCTCACTCCATAAGAGATCAAACGAGAAAATGCCCGACTTGTTCTGTATCTCATTGACAGTGGTCATTTTTCCCAAGAAAGTTGTGGCTGCTGTCGTGCTGCTGTTGAGATCAGTAGAGCCCAGGCAGAAGGCGACTCCGTCTTTCGACATCCGGACCCAGCAATCTATTATGTCCGCGCCATCTTTCACCGCTTGTTGGTAGGCAAGGTCCGTGCTGTCTGAGAAGACGCCACTCGCACCATTGTGGGTTATGATCAGTGGCCTGGTGTTTTCTCCTACTACTGCTTGAGTGGAGGGATCAGTATATTGTGTTACAAGATGATGATAAGTTAGCAAAGCAACACCATGGATCAGGAGAAGATTGCCAGCTTACCTGGAGGAGCTCCAGCTTTAGCAATAGGAAAAACAAATGCATTGCCCTTGGTATGTGCCATGCACACTGCAATTAAAGGATCCTCATGAAGATGTTGTCAAGGAATCAAAAACGAAGAGCTAAATTGTACGGGTACGTTCCTATCATGTAAATGCAAGTAACATTTCAAAATTTTCATCAACATCCATTTCAGTTATAGCTTCTTCCAGCATGGCACACATGTTTCTTCGTTCTTACCTATGGCTCCTGATGCGGTAGGTGGATTGTCTGTTAAAACACCGTCGACCGAGAAGTCTGAATTGTCTATGTACTGCAAGATTTCCGCGCTGGGATCATAGCTGTAGTTGTAACTCATACATGGATCATCATTGGCAAATCCAGATGCGTACACTTCCAGCCCTAGGGCATGTGCATCTTTGACCAAACTGGTAGACGGCTCCAAGTACATATCCTTATTCTGTGGCCAAATAAATTGCTTGGGAACAAGAATCCCCGATGCAAAGGCCTTGATAGATTTCAGGTCTTTCAGAAGTTCTCCATATGTTCTCTTTGTCGTAGGCTCAACAAGGTCTTCACGGAGAAACCGGAAAATCAACTTTATATTGCTTCTGACCTTCCCACTGAGACTTTTTAAGAATGCAAATTCTGGTGAGGAGACGCGAGTGACAGGAAATTCTTTTGGTAGTCCCAATATGTAATCTTCGCCACTTAATCCGTGCTCCAGAAAAAACGAGTTGTACTAAAGAAAATATGAACTTCTATTAGATAGAGAACATGGTGCAGTACAAAGAGATCCTTGGTGAATCCTTGAATGTTAGTGAAACCGCATCTACCTCTATGTTGACCCAAATTACATGAAGCTCGCCTTTTTGAGCCAAGACGCTTTGAACCACATTGTCAAGCGACAACAGTTCCTGTGTTCTGTCAAATGTATTTGAGCGAGACAAAACATTCTGAAGCACTGAGGGATAATCAAACCACGTGACAAGTCAATACTTTGCAACAGGGGAAAAAAAGAAGAACTAAAAACAGAACCTAAATGGAAAATCAGAAATGACTTCAAAGGATCAACCATTTGGAAGAAAAAACTTTCAAGGATCCATTTGAACCTTATTCACTCCAAATATGGAACAATATATATGATTTTACTACGTTTGCAATTGCTAACTTCATCATGGAGAACGGATAAAGTACTTCGATTTTACGGTTACGATTTTCAAGATAACCAAGATTATTTTTTCTGCTTACATAGGACACTATGTAGCTCCTCTGATTTGAAATCCAGAGAAAACCATCCTTGAACCTCTCGTCCATTCACTTGATAAGTCGAGCCCCTGTCAGCGAACCTCTCAGCAATATTTGACGAATTGTCAAGTCTCAAGCTGCCATGGCAGAAGCCCACACCATCGCTGGAGAATTGCAGGTCGCAGAACAGAACCACCTCACACAAGCTACTTCCCATTGCCATGCTGTATGCAAGCTGGCTTGACTCAGGCACTACTCCAGAGAGCCCCCCACGAGCAATGACTAGAGGACGGCGACCTGTAGGACAGTACTAGAAAGATTAGCAGCATGGCAGACAAACCATAATGTAGACTGAAAGAACATACTTTCTAGCTCACATTCTTCTATACAAAATACGCTCTTTTCCTTTGTCACATACTAAACAAAAAAAAATCACAATTCATAACTCAGCAATGGGCTAGATGCTTACCACTCAGAGTCAGCCATCCCGGTACTGGAGGATCAGGAGCAGCCTTGGTTCCATGAAGAATTAAGAGGATCAAGAAAACGAGAGGATATCTTGCTCCCATTCGGGTTAGAGACGAGCACCCTGCTGCATCACACAAATTTCACAACAGATGCAACATACGTAAGTACCATGCGTTCACAAGAGATGCAAGATAGACAAATCTGTGTCTCTTCACGAATCAATTCAGACAATAATCACAGAGGCGCAAGCAAAACAGTTGCAGAATTAAGGGAAAGGATGACAGCATCTCACCAGACCTTGTGGGGAAATTCAGGCTTCAAATGTGCTAGCACGACGGAGTGGGTTTGGGGAAAGGGATCTAGCACCCACAAAACTGGAGGAACTAAATTGTGGATAGGAGGCAGGCAAGGCATGCATGCAAGGTCTCTAAATCAGACTGTGGAGAGGAGGCAAAGGAGGAGGCAGAAGACAAGGCGAAAGGCTTCTAAAAATAGGGGCCTCCCAGACGATGGACAAGTTTCGACATGGCATGGATGATCATCTCTCACTCACTTGTATGGCCAGTCTCTTCTCCACCTCAACAGGCCAGAAAAACCTGCCCTTGATAAAAATGTAAAAGGGAAAGAAACAGAGAGATGGTTTTCTTTTCGTGCCATTGCTGGAGTCAGAGGAACTCCATCCAAGGACCTTAGACTAGATATCCTGGACATGTTCGGCGCCTTCTCTACGCTCCCTTGCTGAATCTACATGCAATATGTTCAGAATTCAGATAGATTACATGGGACGAGACACAACGTATATAAGATGAAAATTCCACAATGCAGATGTTAATTTAAGAAATCTAGCAAAATTTACAGAAATAATTGGTCATGAGAACATAAAAGGCCAGCATTGGATCTGAGGCTTTGACCTCTGTATGCTTTCTCCCATTTCCCCAACTAGAGACGGCCGCGAAATCTCATCACGAACGTAACGGACTACGGAGGCTGTGCGCAGGAGACGGGTCGAGCACGACGGAGGAGAGGAATAACAACGAGGACATAGGGTTTTCTTCGACGGAAGTAATGGATGGACGGGGAGGCGGCGGCGCTCCGGAGCCCTGCATGCCCTAGGCGCCGAGAGGAGGAGCGCGGGGGGCGGCGGCCCTCGCTATCCGCCGCGCGCCGGTGGGGGCGGCGGGGATGGGTGGTGGAAGTGGCGGGAGCTGGAGGGAGGAGGCGGCACGGCGCTATTGGATTCCGGCCGCCGGCAGACGGGACGAAGGCGAGCCTCGGCTGCTGAGCGGCGGAGCGTGCATCGAGTACAATGAAAACCAGCCGGTTAATATTATTTTTAAAATGATGAAAACCGATGGATTTCTTGAACCGGAAATCCACATACAATGAAAATCCGAATTGACAAATAGGAGTAATTATATGATAAAAAATCATATTATATAGTATTTATCTAACGAGAAATCTAACCACCAGTCGAGCGTCAGGCACGAACGATTATGTTCGATCGAGCAAAAAATAGTGTGCCAACAGGATTCAATCCTTGTAACTTTTACAAGGTAACCCACTAGCCAACCACCTCACCTACGTTCCTCTTTTGTAAAAATGAAAGCAAATAGGCTTTTTAACCTGTCTCCTTTTCTATGTTTGCACAAAAGTGAATGCAATATCTGATCTTTTCCGCACTTAAGTATATTATTTTACCAACTCGTCTCGAGTTGATGATACCATGGTAATTTTGGTGGGGGAGGTTGATGAAATATACCGTTGGTAATTTTTGTGTGTGTATAGCATGGTAACTCACACATCACATGCCTGATAACTTATGTACTCGGTACTGATTACTTTGGCGATCGGGAGGGAGGCGTTGATGAAATATCCCGGGTCATTTTTGTGTGAATATCATGATAACTCACACATCACATACCTGATAAACTTATGTACCTCGATCCTGGTAACTTTGAGGGAAGTGGTGTTGATGAAATATCCCCAGTTACTCTGATGTGAACAACATGGTAACTCAGACATCAGAGACCCGATAACTTATGCACCCCGGTCCTGGTAACTTTTGGCGAGAAGGGGTGCTGAAATATACCCCCAATAATTTACGCACCACAAACATGATAACTTTTCCCTCTGCTGGAGGGAGGGGTTTTGATGAAATATACTCTCGATAACTTCTGTGTAAATATGATGATAGTTTACGCATCACTATCCTGATAACTTTTTATGCAAATAACATGATAACTCATACATCGTAGACATGATAAATTATGTACCCGGTTCTGGTAACTTTGTCGGTGGGGGTAGGGGTGGGGGGAGTCGTTGAAACATACCACGGTAACTTCCATGCAAATAACATGATAAATCACACATCGTAGACATGATAAATTATGTACACAGTCCTGGTAACTTTGTCGGTGGGGTTAGGGGTGGGAGGAGTTGTTGAACCATACCACGACAACACTTATGCAAATAACATGATAACTCGCACATCGCAGACTTGATAACTTATGTACCCGATCCTGGTAATATGGCGACTGTGGCGGGGGGGGGGGGGGGGGGGTTTGATGCCCTGCTAATTTCTGTGTAAATAACATGGTAATAGAAACATACAAAATTGATAACTCCCATACAAATGCCACTGTAACTTTTGACCTGAAACTTTTTTGTTGAAAAACATACACCCGATAATTTCTGTGTAAATAACATGATGATGTATCATCGCAGACTTGATAACTAATATTTTACGTTTAAACACCATGGTGTCTTTCATCCAAGGGAAAAAGTTTTTGAAACATTTCACCGGTAATTTCTATGTTAAATTACCATACTTTCCCATGCTTTTAACCTTCTCGTACTGTAGTTACCAGCCTTATCATGGTATAGTTATCATGTTACTCAGACCATAGTTATCACGCTGGTCATTGCCAAAGTTACCAAGCCAAACTTTATTTTTTTTCTTTTGACATGGTAGAAATAAGAAAGGTTCAAATAACATTGTCATTCTACAATAGACAACAACAAAAGGTGGCTTAGTTGGTTATTAGGTTCAATAGGTATTACACAGACCTGGGTTTGAATCCTCTTTCAAGCACTTTTATTTTCTTTTCATATTATGCAGCGAAAAAACCAGAAAAAACCACTAGCAATTTACTACGGTTTTTTGAGAGAAGGAAAAAAATCAGTGGAAGCGGGAGGAACGACGCAGCGGGACGAGCGGAAGGATCGATCGAAGGTCGTGCGGATCTGTTGCTAACCACCAGTCGACTGGTGGTTAGCACAGTCCTTTATCTAATATATGAAGGTCTATATCTTTTGAAATGGAGGAAGCATTTTGTTAGGTTTTGGGTGTCGTGCGTAGAGAGAAAGGCGACAGGGAGCGTAACCGCAAATTTTCCCCTCCTCCCGTCAGAGAGGCCGTGGATCCCTGCTTCCTCTCGTCGCTCCGACAGCGTGGGGAGGTGGGGATCTTGTTCTTCTTATCCCATTGTGTAGATAAGGTTAGCTTATAGTCCCCAACGACGTTGATTGGAAGGGATCGATGTCGTTTAGGCTAAATAATCCACCACCTCCCCTTCAGAAATCGGTGTTGCCTTGGGCGGCACTGAAATGAGAGTGGTGTGTCCTCCCGTCGATGCGCGGATCATGTAGTTTGTGTGCTCCTCGGGATGGTCGGCATCTTGGTGGCAGCGGTTGTGCTCAAGTTTTGGACCCTCGGGTCTAGGATTCATGGGTGGCAGCGGGAGATCGGGTGCAGCCGGTGAGCAGCTCGATTTTGCTCCTCGTGGATCCATGTATCCCATGAGTTTGTGTCTTCTGCCTTCTTTGGACCTTTGTAGCGCATCGACTTCAACAATTTCAGCTCATGCTCCGACATGCTGGTCCTTCGGGACCGTAGCACGGAGACTTTCCGTCCGCGTTTACAAAAAAGGTTTGGTCGGTCGAGACCGGGGAGCAGCGATGGTGGCGCGCGTGCAACTTGTGATGGAGCTTTGAGCTGATGTGCATCTCAGGGATGTCTTTGTAATTTTCTATTTGTGTGAGGTGCTTTATGTTGATGTTTATTCTTTATAATAGATCTGGGGGCTTATTCGTAAAAAAGGATGGAGCATTTTTGTTTGTAAGTACGGGCGGCTAACGAGATGTTTGGCTGCTTAAGTTTAGAAGCTCGTTATCATAATGAGATAAAATTTAAGCTCAATTTGGATCATTAAAAAGCTCATGAGCGGCCGCGAACGCTGGTTACCGCTCGTCATACGTCCAACACTAGTGCCATCGTGCCATGAGTGTGTTTCATGATGACAACTCGTCTAATCAGCTTTTGCAACTATTCAACTGCGAGGCATACCAAGAAAAGATTGGTGTCGTGTGATGCGGGCTAGCCAATTGTAATTAAATGGTCTAGACTCCAGCTACTAAAATACTCTCTCCGTCTTAAAATAAATATTTGAATTTTAGTACAAATGAGTTTAACAAGTTACTCATGAATCTCAATTGGTAGGAACTTTAGCTAAGCTAAAAACAAAAACGAACTCGACAAGTAAAAATGAGCCGACTGAACGAGCGCTCATTAAAACTCGATCGTGATGCTTCGAGCTATATGTCCACTCATGTTTTGTAAACATCTACGTGCAACAACTTGTTACTTATGCGATTTTTCGGCTAGTTTTCTTCATAAACTGGGTCACTCTGTTAGTTTTCGGTCCGGTTTCCTTTATAATTAAACTGTATCAACTCTCTTCTTCTATAATGCAATGTCAGAACACCTGGCTGTCTGACGAGGTTCCATCAAAAAACAACTCGTTACTTATTTTCACTGGGGGCTTTGAGTTCCTTATCAAGCACATGCATGCTGATTGGATGAACATAAATTTGAGCGACCAACAACAGTAAAAAGGAGCTCAAAACCAAACCAATATCATCACGGTTATCTACTGCACCTAGTGTATGCACCACTCTATATATTGATGAATTGATCTTTGCCACATTTATGCGTGTACTTCCTACCGTTCGTAATCTCTAAACGTAGGTATGATCCCGTTTTCAGGTCTGATGTGTTGTGCTTTGAATTTGTTGCAGCCTCTAGCTAGCTCTACTATATACGGGCTCTTGAATTTTGTGGTGGATGAATTAGCTTCTAGGCAGATGACCATGCTAGTGCTGTAGATCTAGCAGCAGAGGTGATCACGTACGATTTTCTTATTTGTCTCCTGTTTCACCCGATCTGGGGACTGGGGTACTATCTTTAATGCTGTGCTGCACGCTTAGTGGTATCTTGAACAAAGGTCTTTTGCATGATTTAAAGTTCATCCCGAATAAATTGTTAAAATTTGACGCGACTCAAAAGGCCTCCTCAAAACCCCTTCTTGTATTGGGACATTCAGTGTTTCAGACTTAATTTCAAGACAATATGAGTGCTTCCTAGCTAGGATTGAGGGATATTTGGTGAAAAGTCTCATTGGCCCGGCTCAGATAATGGGATTTCATATTTAACCCTTTCTTTCGTTGCACTCTCGAGATTTGCCCTCTCCAATCTATAAGTGACTTAGCTTCGCACCCATACCCCGTGTAAACCTCTATCGGAGTTCCTTTTCGGCTTTGATATAAGCAGTGTCGGTATGCTATGCTTGTTCGTGAGAGGCGAGTGTGGTCAGTTGCGACCCTTCGCCGGTGTGCCCAATTCATAGTGGCCATGTGACCCACCCCCAGGGGCAGTGATAAGCACAACATGTTTGGTAACCTTCTGGTAGAAGGGGAGTGGGAGTTTGCATTATGGAGTTTGTGGAGGGATTAGGCGTGAGAAATAGATTTTTACTCATTTTTCGTTGTTTGGCACGTGATAGGAATTAGTCCGAGATGAAGCCCTGCCCACGAATTAACAAGGACCCATGGGAAGACATTGGTGGGAGTTGGCTCCATTACATCTAGTCTAAATCCCACAAACCAAACACTTCGAAAAAGAAAGAATGAGCCTATTTTGGTCTCTTAGTGCCGGGCCAAGGTGAGAGATGTAAATGATCAAGGAGCGAGTGAAAGAAATCACTGCTCATAAGAAAGGGCGAACGGAACATGCGCTCTACATCAGTGTGTTTGTGGCTTGTTCATCTTTGTATGCAAGATCTTGTGGGCTCCAGCCGGCCAGCTGACTAGCGGCTAACGAGCGAGGGTGCCAGACAAACCATGCGCGTCCGGGGCGCCATTGATTATTGACTCACTCGAGATCTCTTGTTGCCAGCGCGCATTACATTTGCCTGCGCACCCACCCCGCCGGCCGGCCTCCATAAATCCTAGTCTCGAACTCCAGTGGCATCGACGTTCGCCACCATTCCCCTCGCCTCTTCCTCCCGCTGAATCCGTCCAAGCCCTTCACTGAGCCGCGCACCTTCTTCTCTCTTAGTTCCTTGTCCTTCTGCATCCAGCTTTCGGCTCATCCGTCCATCCATCCATGGCGCCTCGCCCTGCAGCAGCAGCCGGCCTCGCCGTGAGCACCGCTGTAGCGCTGCTCGTGGTCGTCGTCGTGGCCTGCCAGCTGCCGCGCGCCACCGGCGGCGGCGTGACCACGACCCAGGCCTTCGACGGGACGACGACCCTGGGCCTGGAGCAGTGCGCGGCGGACGGGCAGGAGCTGGTCCGGACGCGGACCGCCAGGTACATCACCTACGCGGCGCTGCGGGCCGACCAGGTCCCGTGCGACAAGCGCGGGCAGTCCTACTACACCAACTGCGGGTCGATGCAGCAGGCCAACCCCTACACGCGCGGCTGCTCCGCCATCACGCGCTGCGCCCGCAACATGAACTGATCCGTCCACCCGTCGGCCGTACGTCGACATGGGTATGCAGTTATGGTAGATGGATCGACCGATCGGTGTGGTGTGGACGGACGCACGCGAGTACGTGAGTGTCTGATCTCGAGCATGCATGATTTAGCAGCAGTACGTACGTAACTTGGTAGTGTTGCTTCCGTCGTGCAGTGTGGTTACGTATTTTTGTACTTCGTGTGTGCTCATGCGTGGAGTGGTAATTCCTGGCTGAATATGTGCCTGCATGCCTGTGTAGTGAAAATGTAGGAGTATGTCTGTATGTGTGCGTGGTGATTAATCAGCTGATTTTATATTTGGTCACTTGAGTCTGGTAACACGGTAAAACCAATCATTCTGCACCCTCCACTTTTATAATTGGACGAATTAATTTGGTCTCTACTTTCAGTCAACGCAGTGCAACCGAACGATACTCCCTCCGTTTTTTTAGTTTGCAATTTGGTCAAAGTCAAACTTTGTAAAGTTTGACTAGCTTTGTAGGAAAAGATATCAATATTGGCACTATGAAATCAATATTATTAGATGAATGATGATATTAATTTTCATAACATATGATGATATTTTTTTTATAAAGATAGTCAAATTTTACAAAGTCTGATTTTGACCAAATCTTATATGAAGACTAAAAAGAAATGGAGGGAGTAGTAGTGTACCAACTGTTCACACGCATGCAGCTTCAGTAAGATAGAAGACGGATAGACCAGGAAAGAAATATCAAATCTGAAGATTTTTCTAAAAAACAGGAAAACTGAAAATGTAAAGAAATCTGTAGTAAGAACTTTTTTGGTAAAGTTACCAAAAGGGCGCAAATTAATTAAAAAACTGTATTCCTATTTTCTAAAAATAGAAACAAAATCACATACATACATTATGAAAAAACCAAGAATTCTAGGAAAATTATAAAATAAGCTATGCACATTCACGTTTTATGTATTTTTCCCCGTGTTAATCCTAATAACTTATCTGTAGCTTTACCTAATTTCCATTTTAAAATATCTACAATTTTCCCTTTTTGAACAAGTTCTAGTTACAATCAAATTCATTTTCAATACTTTTATTCCAAGTTATAAATATGTACCATGAATTTTAATGGATTTTGTTTGTTTCGATAATTAATTACTACGAGTTTCCCTAAATTTCTTTGCATGTAATCTATTTTTCCTAAATTTATGGGGTTCTCCTTTTCTGTGGTGAGTAGGTTACCACATCCGTTAATGCTTGGTCATTGCCATATTGCGTACGGTCATGATCCAATATTGTCTGATTTTAAAGTTTATAAAATCCAAAGATATTTGGTGTTGGAGTTTTCTTCTTCTTTTTGCGGGGGATTTGGTGTTGAAGTTCACGGACCAAAATCTGGTTTACAAAACGATAAAAAAAATGCTAGAGAATTGTAGCTCAATTGTAAATCCAGGCCACATGATGAAACAATGGCTAGAAGGCTACAAAGAAGATGACTAAAACCATGCCATTGTTGCTGGGGTAAAAGTGTACTAAAACAGAACAATATAACTCATATTTTTCCGATAAAATCCATGAATTCCATTAACTCAAGACATTCTGTCTCAAAAATACAAAAAAATTCGTGGCATTTCGTACCTTTCTAATTGAATAGGCCGTCCATTTTGTTTAAAAGGTACTCGTAGTTGTCACCGACTACGTGTATGCCGAGGCAACTGCACAAGAATTTAGATGGAGTGCACCTCTCTGCGCTTGCAGATCGACCCTTTCCAGCACACCACATGGCCCTACCCGCCACCTTCGGGAAGCCACAACCCAGCCACCTGACCCCCACCACCAATGTGCCCCTCCCACGACCCACGACCAATGCCATGGCTCCTCCTTCCCCGTATGGCACATTTCGTGCTCCGTATCCCGCTCGCCTACTCCACCGCTGTAGCGGGGACAACACACCCACTTCGTATGGCGGCGGACGTCATGGTGTCCAAGGTGGACGACATGATGAACTAGGAGTGGTGGGGCTCGATCAGGCCCATGACATTCGGCCTCGCCTGCTGCGCAGTGGAGATGATGCACACTAGTGCCTCAGGCTACGACTTAGGTTGCTTCGTCTCACCTTCTGAATTCATGGCGACACCAGTTTTATTGAGATAGCATAGTCATGACTGTTCATGGCAATTTCTCGAGGTTTCTGGATTTAGATATCATAATAACCAAGTCATGATAATGCAAATTAGCTTACAACCTTGTGTTACTTTTGCTTTGGTAAGTGAGTCTTTTTAATGAAAAACATTTTGTACACTGGAAATGTTATTTTGACTAAATTTGACCAACAATACCTAGTTAGATGTGGGTAATATCTAGATGTAGCTAACATTTGGAGCATCATCTACTCTTCATAGGGTTTATGATCAAATGTCAGAGCTTCGGTGGGTGATCTCGATGGGCAGCTACACCATCGGTTGTGGATACTACCATTACTCATACTGTCATGCATGGGAGATCGGATCATTCCCATGGGTGTGACCTGATCATTCCCGTGGGCATCTCTAAACACTAAACTGTAAACCCTAAAACCCTAACCCTAAACCCTAAACCCATAACCGTTAAAGCTCTATTGTATGATGTTCTCTAGTTGCAGTCTTGCAGAACAAGTCAACAAGCGCATGGATTTCCTTTACTGGTTGGAGAAGTGAATCAACGTCCCAAACCTTGGGTTCATGCATGCTGAGTATCTCTAGGATCTGTTGTGTTTTTTCTTCCTTTTGTTCTTTCTTTTCTATTTGGTTAAATAAGTGAAGCACATGCTTCCTGGTCAGCAAACATGTCGTGGTAATTGGTAAGTAGGTGTGTGTTGGCTATTGGGTGCCTACTGAAAGGATCGAGAAGAGGTGTCTAGGGGGGGGGGTGAATAGACCCTTAACACACAAAGTTGGCAGTTTTTAAGTTTCTCAAGTTTGGGTGGAGATTTAGCATAAGTTTAACCATTCACAATACATATCAAGCAAGCATGCAAAGAGTATATGAGCAGCGGAAAGTAAAGCATGCAACTTGCAATAAAGTAAAGGGATGGGATTGGAGTGTGCAAACGCAATTGGAGACACAGATGTTTTTGGTGTGGTTCCAATAGTTGGTGCTATCGTACATCCACGTTGATGGAGACTTCAACCCACGAAGGGTAACGACTGTGCGAGTCCACGAAGGGCTCCACCCATGAAGGGTCCACAAAGAAGCAACCTTGTCTATCCCACCATGGCCATCGCCCACGAAGGCTTGCCTCACTAGGGTAGATCTTCACGAAGTAGGCAATCTTATTGCCCTTACAAACTCCTTGGTTCACTCCACAATCTTGTCGGAGGCTCCCAAGTGACTCCTAACAAATCTAGGAGACACCACTCTCCAAAAGGTAGTAGATGGTGTGTTGATGATGAAATCCTTGCTCTTGTGCTTCAAATGATAGTCTCCCCAACACTCGACTCACTCTCATAGGATTGGATTTGGTGGGAAGATGATTTGAGTGGAAAGCAACTTGGGGAAGGCTAGAGATCAAGATTCATATGGTTGGATTGGAATGTCTTGGTCACAACACATGAGTAGGTGGCTCTCTCTCAGAAAATGGGTAGTGGAAGTGTAGGCACGATCTGATGGCTTTTCCTACGTCTTGAGCTTGCGTTGGTTTTCTTTGAAGAGGAAAGGGTGATGCAGCAAAGTAGCGTAAGTATTTCCCTCGGTTTTTGAGAACCATGGTATCAATCCAGTAGGAGGCTCCTCAAAAGTCCCACGCACCTACACAAACAAACAAAGGACTCGCGACCAACGCAATAAAGGGGTTGTCAATCCCTTCATGGCCACTTGCGAAAGTGAGATCTAATAGAGATAGTAAGATAAGATAAATATATTTTTGGTATTTTATAATATAGATGCAAAAGGTAAAGATGCAAATAAAAGTAGATTGGAAGCAAATATGATAAGAGATAAACCCCGGGGCCATAGGTTTCACTAGTGGCTTCTCTCAAGATAGCATAAGTATTACGGTGGGTGAACAAATTACTGTTGAGCAATTGATAGAAAAGCGAATAATTATGAGATTATCTAGGCATGATCATGTATATAGGCATCACGTCCGCAACAAGTAGACCGACTCCTGCCTGCATCTACTACTATTACTCAACACATCGACCGACTCCTGCCTGCATCTAGAGTATTAAGTTCATAAGAATAGAGTAACGCATTAAGCAAGATGACATGATGTAGAGGGATAAACTCAAGCAATATGATATAAACCCCATCTTTTTATCCTCGATGGAAACAATAAAATACGTGCCTTGCAACCATTTCTGTCACTGGGTAAGGACACCGCAAGATTGAACCCAAAGCTAAGCACTTCTCCCATGGCAAGAAAGATCAATCTAGTAGGCCAAACTATACTGATAATTCGAAGAAACTTGCAAAGATAACTCAAACATACATAAAAGAATTCAGAGAAGATTCAAATATTATTCATAGATAAACTTGATCATAAACCCACAATTCATCGGATCTCGACAAACACACCGCAAAAAGAGTTTACATCGAATAGATCTCCACAAGAGAGGGGGAGAACATTGTATTGAGATCCAAAAAGAGAGAAGAAGCCATCTAGCTAATAACTATGGACCCGTAGGTCTGTGGTAAACTACTCACAACTCATCGGAGGGGCAAGGATGTTGATGTAGAGGCCCTCCGTGGTCGATTCCCCCTCCGGCGGAGCGCTGGCGAAGGCTCCAAGATGGGATCTCGCGGATACAGAATGTTACAGTAGTGGAAATTGTGTTTCGGGTGCTCCCTGGATGTTTTCGGGGTACGTAGGCTTATATAGGAGGAAGAAGTATGTCGGTGGACGCCCGAGGGCCCACGAGACAGCGGGTGCGCCCTATAGGGGGGTGCGCCCTCCTATCTCGTGGAGGCCTCGGCTGCTTCTTGACTTGCACTCCAAGTCCTCTGGATCACGTTCGTTCCAAAAATCACGCTCCCGAAGGTTTCATTCCGTTTGGACTCCGTTTGATATTCCTTTTCTTCGAAATACTGAAATAGGCAAAAAAAAACAGCAATACGGGCTGGGCCTTTGGTTAGTAGGTTAGTCCCAAAAATGATATAAATGTGTAAAATAAAGCCCATAAACATCCAAAAGGGGTAATATAATAGCATGGAACAATCAAAAATTATAGATACGTTGGAGACGTATCATGCATCCCCAAGCTTAATTCCTGCTCGTCCTCGAGTAGGTAAATGATAAAAAGAGAATTTTTGATGTGGAATGCTACCTAGCATAATTCTCAATGTAATTTTCTTTATTGTGGCATGAATGTTCAGATCCAAATGATAAAAAATAAAAGATCATATTAACATGAAAGTGGTGATACTTCAAGCATACTAATCAAAGTAATCATGTCTTCTCAAAGTAACATGGCCAAAGAAAGTTATCCCTACAAAATCATATAGTCCTATTGCTCTATCTTCATCACACAAAGTATTTAATCATGCACAACCCCGATGACAAGCCAAGCAATTGCTTCATACTTTAATAATCTCAAACTCTTTCAACTTTCACGCAATACATGAGCGTGAGCCATGGACATAGCACTATATGTGGAATAGAATGGTGGTTGTGGAGAATACAAAAAGGAGAAGATAGTCTCACATCAACTAGGCGTATCAACGGGCTATGGAGATGTCCATTAATAGATATCGATGTGAGTGAGTAGGGATTGCCATGCAACGGATGCACTAGAGCTATAAATATATGAAAGCTCAACAAAAGAAACTAAGTGGGTGTGCATCCAACTTGCTTGCTCATGAAGACCTAGGGCACTTTGAGGAAGCCCATCATTGGAATATACAAGCCAAGTTCTATAATGAAAAATTCCCACTAGTATATGAAAGTGACAACATATGAGACTCTCTAACATGAAGATGATGGTGCTATTTTGAAGCACAAGTGTGGAAAAAGAGATACTAGCATTGTCCCTTCTCTCTTTTTCTCTCATTTTATTTTTTTTCTTTTTTTTTTCTTTTTTTTTCTTTGGCCTCTCTTTTTTTTTGGCCTTTCTTTTTTTCTTTCTCTTTTTCTTTTTCTAAAGTCCGAAGTCTCATCCCGACTTGTGGGGGAATCATAGTCTTCATCATCATTTCCTCACTAGGACAATGCTCTAATAATGAAAATCATCACACTTTTATGGATTTACAACTCAAGAATTACAACTCAAAGCTAGAACAAAATATGACTCTATATGAATTCCTCCGACGGTGTACCGGGATATGCAATGAAACAAGAGTGACATGTATGAAAATTATGAAAGTGGCCTTGCCACAAATACAATGTCTACTACATGATCATGCAAAAAGCAATGTGACAAAAGTAATGTGTGTCATATGAACGGAACAGTGGAAAGTTGCATGGCAATATATCTCGGAATGGCTATGGAAATGTCATAATAGGTAGGTATGGTGGCTGTTTTGAGGAAGGTATATGGTAGGTGTATGGTACCGGCGAAAGTTGCACGGCACAAGAGAGGCTAGCAATGGTGGAAGGGTGATGTGCGTATAATCCATGGACTCAACATTAGTCAAAATAACTCATGTACTTGTTGCAAAAATCTAGAAGTCATCAAAAACCAAAGCACTATGCGCATGCTCCTAGGGGGATAGATTGGTAGGAAAAGACCATCGCTCATCCCCGACCGCCGCTCATAAGGAAGACAATCAATAAATAAAATTGTGCTCCAACTTCATCACAAAGCGGTTCACCATACGTGCATGCTACGGGAATCACAAACCTCAACACAAGTACTTTTCATAATCACCTCAACTAGAATGACTCTAATATCACTACCTCCATATCTTAAAACAATTATCAAGCATCATATTGATCATAGCATCCAATTCACTTTCTATGATAGTTTTTATTATACCCAACTTGGATGCTCATCATTCTAGGACCAATTTTGTAACCATAGAAAATACCATGCTGTTCTAAAAGACTCTCAAAAAGATATAAATGAAGCATGAGAGACTAGCAATTTCTTCAAAATTAAGTCACCACCGTGCTCTAAAAAATATAAGTGAAGCACTAGAGCAAAAACTATCAAGCTCGAAAGATATAAGTGAAGCACATAGAGTATTCTAGCAAATTCTAATCAAGTAGGCTTCTCCCAAAAGGTGTGTACAGAAAGGAAGATTTTGGTAACCTAAAAAGCAAATACTAATATAATACACGACGCTCCAAGCAAAACACATATCATGTGGCGAATAAAACTATAGCACCAAGTAAAGTTACCAATGAACAAAGACGAAAGAGGGGATGCCTTCCCGGGGCATCCCCAAGCTTAGGCTTTTGGCTATCCTTGAATATCTTGGGGTGCCTTGGGCATCCCCAAGCTTAGGCTCTTGCCATTCCTTATTCCATAGTCCATAGAAGCTTTACCCAAAACTTGAAAACTTCACAACACAAAACTCAACAGGAAATCTTATAAGCTCCGTTAGTGAAAGAAAACAAAACCACCACATAAGGTACTGTAATGAACTCATTATTTATTTATTTTGGTGTTAAACCTACTGTAATCATCCTTCTCTATAGTTTATAAACTATTTTACTAGCCATAGATGCATCGAAATAAGCAAACAACACACGAAAAACAGAATCGGTCAAAAACAGAACAGTCTGTAGCAATCTGTAACTAACGCAAACTTCTGGAACTTTAAAAATCCTACCAAAATAGGAAGTCCTGGAAAATTTGTTTATTGATCAGCATCAAAAAGAATAAACGCAAAATCATGTTCCTGTGAATTAACAAAATTGTTTTCGTGCGCGCAAAGTTTCTGTTTTTCAGCAGAATCAAATCAACTATCATCGTAGGTTATCCTATAGGTTCTACTTGGCAAAAACACTAATTAAAATATAAAAACACATCTAAATAGAAGGTAGATGCAATATTTATTAATAAACAGAAAAAAAAACAAAAACATAAAGAAAATTGGGTTGCCTCCCAACTAGCGCTATCGTTTAACACCCCTAGCTAGGCATAAAAGCGAAGATAGATCTAAGTAGTGCCATCTTTGGCACTAAATTCATAAGTAGCCCGCATGATAGATTCATAAGGTAATTTGACTTTATTTCTTGGAAAGGCTCCATGCCTTTCTTTAATGGAAATTGGAATCTAATATTCCCTTCCTTCATATCAATAGTCGCGCCAATCGTTCTAAGGAAAGGTCTACCAAGAATAATAGGGCAAGAAAGATTGCAATCTATATCAAGAACGATAAAATCTACGGGCACCAACTTTCTATTTGCAACAATGAGAACATCATTGATCCTTCCCATTGGATTTTTAATGGTGGAATCCGCAAGGTGCAAATTTAAAGAGCAATCATCAAGATCATGGAAACCTAGAATATCACATAAAGTTTTCGGAATCGTGGAAACACTAGCACCCAAATCACACAAAGCAAAACACTCATGATTTTAATTCTAATCTTTATAGTAGGTTCCCACTCATCATTAAATTTTCTAGGTATAGAAACTTCCAAATTAAGTTCTTCATCATAAGATTGCATCAAGGCATCAACAATATGTTTGCTAAAAGCTTTGTTTTGACTATACGTATGAGGAGAATTAACAACGGATTGCAACAAGGAAATACAAGCTTCTAAATAACAATTATCATAATCAAAATCCTTGAAATCCGAGATAGTGGGTTCAATATTATTTAAAGTTGTGACCTCTCCAATCCCACTTCTACCAAATTTAGCATCAAGATCTAAAAACTCTGAATTCTTGGGACGCCTTCTAGGTAAAGTTGACTCATCATCAGTCCCATAATTATCAAAATTCATATTGCAAAACATAGATCTAATAGGAGATGCATCAATAACTTTAAGGTCTTCATCATTATTTTCATGGAAACTAGAAGAACACGCTTTTATAAAGCTATCTTTTTTAGCACGCAATCTAGCGGTTCTTTCCTTGCACTCATTATGATAATCCTCATGGCTTTGAGGGACTCATTGATATCATGCTTAGGAGAAGAAGATCTAAGTTTAAGAGAATCAACATCAAGCGAGAGTCTATCAACGTTCCTAGCCAAATCATCAACTTTGAGCAATTTTTCTTCAAGCAAAGCATTAAAATTCTTTTGAGAAATCATAAATTCTTTCACACTATTCTCAAAATCATAGGGCATCTTATTAAAATTACCATAAGAATTATTGTAGGAATTTCCATAATTATTAGAGGAATTACTAGGGAACGGTCTAGCATTAAAGTTTCCTCTATAAGCATTGTTTCCAAAACTATTCCTACCAACAAAATTCACATCCATAGATTCATTATTATTCTCAATCAAAGTAGACAAAGGCATATCACTGGGATCAAGAGGAGTATTTTTAGTAGCAAATAATTTCATAAGTTCATCCATCTTTCCACTCAAAACATTGATTTCTTCTATAGCATGCACTTTTTTACTAGAAGATCTTTCGGTGTGCAATTGAGAATAATTAGCCATAATATTATCAAGAAGTTTTGTAGCATCTCCTAATGTGATTTCGTGCCTCCCGCGGTTGATCTAAGAGATTTCTAGAAGCAAAGTTCAAACCGGCATAAAATTTTTGTATGATCATCCATAAATTCAAACCATGAGTAGGGCAATTGCGAAGCATCAATTTAATTCTTTCCCAAGATTGGGCAACATGCTCATGATCAAGTTGTTTAAAATTCATAATATCGTTCCTAAGAGTAATAATCTTAGTGGGAGGAAAATACTTAAAGATAAAAGCATCTTTGCACTTGTTCCAAGAATCAATACTATTTTTTGGCAAAGACGAAAACCAAACTTTAGCACGATCTCTAAGTGAAAACGGAAATAACTTCAATTTAACAATATCGTTATCCGTATCTTTCTTCTTTTGCATATCACACAAATCAACAAAGTTGTTTAGATGAGTAGCGGCATCTTCACTAGGAAGGCCGGCGAATTGATCTTTCATAACAAGATTCAGCAAAGCAGTATTGATTTCACAAGACTCAACATCATTAAGAGGAGCAATCGGAGTACTAAGGAAATCATTATTATTGGTATTCGAGAAATCACACAATTTGGTATTATCTTGTGCCATGGCAACAAGTAATCCAACACACAAGCAAACATAAAAAGGCAAGCAGAAAGAGAGCGAGCGAAAGAGAGAGGAGGAGATTGGGAAAGAGAGGGTGAATAAAACGGCAAGGGTGAAGTGGGGGAGAGGAAAACGAGAGGCAAATGGCAAATAATGTAAATGCGAGGGAGATGGGTTTGTGATGGGTACTTGGTATGTCTTGACTTGAGAGAAGACCTCCCTGACAACGGCGCCAGAAATTCTTCTTGCTATGTCTTGAGCTTGTGTTGGTTTTCCTTGAAGAGGAAAGGGTGATGCAGCAAAGTAGCGTAAGTATTTCCCTCAATTTTTGAGAACCAAGGTATCAATCCAGTAGGAGGCTCCTCAAAAGTCCCACGCACCTACACAAACAAACAAAGAACTCGCAACCAACACAATAAAGGGGTTGTCAATCCCTTCACGGCCAGTTGCGAAAGTGAGATCTAATAGAGATAGTAAGATAAGATAAATATATTTTTGGTATTTTATAATATAGATGCAAAAAGTAAAGATGCAAATAAAAGTAGATTGAAAGCAAATATGAGAAGAGATAGACCCGGGGGCCATTGGTTTCACTAGTGGCTTCTCTCAAGATAGCATAAGTATTACGGTGGGTGAACAAATTACTGTCAAGCAATTGATAGAAATGCGAATAATTATGAGATTATCTAGGCATGATCATGTATATAGGCATCTCGTCCACAACAACTAGAACGACTCCTGCCTGCATCTACTACTATTACTCCACACATCGACTGACTCCTGCCTGCATCTAGAGTATTAAGTTCATAAGAACAGAGTAACGCATTAAGCAAGATGACATGATGTAGAGGGACAAACTCAAGCAATATGATATAAACCCCATCTTGTTATCCTCGATGGAAACAATACAATACGTGCCCTGCAACCCTTTCTGTCACTAGGTAAGGACACCGCTACATTGAACCCAAAGCTAAGCACTTCTCCCATTGCAAGAAAGATCAATCTAGTAGGCCAAACCAAACTGATAATTCGAAGAGACTTGCAAAGATAACTCAATCATACATATAAGAATTCAGAGAAGATTCAAATATTATTCATTGATAAACTTGATCATAAACCCACAATTCATCGGATCTCGACAAACACACCACAAAAAGAGTTTACATCGAATAGATCTCCACAAGAGAGGGGGAGAACATTGTATTGAGATCCAAAAAGAGAGAAGAAGCCATCTAGATAATAACTATGGACCCGTAGGTCTGTGGTAAACTACTCACAACTCATCGGAGGGGCAAGGATGTTGATGTAGAGGCCCTCCATGGTCGATTCCCCCTCCGGCCGAGCGCCGGCGAAGGCTCCAAGATGGGATCTCGCGGATACAGAAGGTTACAGCGGTGGAAATTGTGTTTCGGGTGCTCCCTGGATGTTTTCGGGGTACGTAGGCTTATATAGGAGGAAGAAGTACGTCGGTGGCCGCCTGAGGGGCCCACGAGACAGGGGGGCGCGCCCTATAGGGGGGGCGCCCTCCTATCTCGTGGAGGCCTCGGCTGCTTCTTGACTTGCACTCCAAGTCCTCTGGATCACGTTCGTTCCAAAAATCACGCTCCCGAAGGTTTCATTCCGTTTGGACTCCGTTTGATATTCCCTTTCTTTGAAATACTGAAATAGGCAAAAAAACAGCAATACGGGCTGGGCCTCCGGTTAGTAGGTTAGTCGAAAAAATGATATAAATGTGTAAAATAAAGCCCATAAGCATCCAGAAGGGGTAATATAATAGCATGGAACAATAAAAAATTATAGATACGTTGGAGACGTATCAAGCAACAGCTTTAGAGGGTAAAGTATTCAACCCAAATTTATTGATTCAACACAAGGGGAGCCAAAGAATATTCTTGAGTATTAGCAGTTGAGTTGTCAATTCAACCACACCTGGATAACTTAGTATCTGCAGCAAAGTATTTAGTAGCAAAGTAGTATGATAACCCACAAGTGTAGGGGGTCGCAACAGCTTTCGAGGGTAAAGTATTCAACCCAAATTTATTGATTCGACACAAGGGGAGCCAAAGAATATTCTTGAGTATTAGCAGTTGAGTTATCAATTCAACCACACCTAGATAACTTAGTATCTGCAACAAACTATTTAGTAGCAAAGTAGTATGATAATATAGGTAACGGTGGCAAAAGTAAAGATAATAGTTTTTGGGTTTTTGTAGTAATTGTAACAATAGCAACGGAAAAGTAAATAAGCGAAGAACAATATATGAAAAGCTCGTAGGCAATGGATCAGTGATGGATAATTATGCCGGATGCGATTCCTCATGTAATAGTTATAACATAGGGTGATATAGAACTAGCTCCAGTTCATCAATGTAATGTAGGCATGTATTCCGTAAATAGTCATACATGCTTATGGAAAAGAACTTGCGTGACATCTTTTGTCCTACCCTCCCGTGGCAGCGGGGTCCTAGCGGAAACTAAGGGATATTAAAGCCTCCTTTTAATAGAGAACCGGAACAAAGCATTAGCACATAGTGAATACATGAACTCCTCAAACTACGGTCATCACCGAGAAGTGTCCCAATTATTATCACTTCGGGGTTGTCAGATCATAACACATAATATGTGACTATAGACTTGCAAGATAGGATCAAGAACACACATATATTCATGAAAACATAATAGGTTCAGATCTGAAATCATGGCACTCGGGCCCTAGTGACAAGCATTAAGCATAGCAAAGTCATAGCAACATCAATCTCAGAACATAGTGGATACTAGGGATCAAACCCTAACAAAACTAACTTGATTACATGGTAAATCTCATCCAACCCATCACCGTCCAGTAAGCCTACAATGGAATTACTCACGCACGGCGGTGAGCATCATGAAATTGGTGATGGAGGATGGTTGATGATGATGACAGCGACGAATCCCCCTCTCCAGAGCCCCGAACGGACTCTAGATCAGCCCTCCCGAGAGAGATTAGGGCTTGGCGGCGGCTCCGTGTCGTAAAACACGATGGAACTTTCTCTCTGATTTTTCTCCCCGAACGTGAATGTATGGAGTTGGAGTTGAGGTCGGTGGAGGTCCGGGGGGCCCACGAGATAGGGGGCGCGCCCCCTGTCTCGTGGACAGGGTGTGGGCCCCCTGGTGTATTTCTTTCGCCCAGAAATTCTTATTAATTCCAAAAAGTGCCTCCGTGGATTTTCAGGACATTCCGAGAACTTTTCTTTTCTACACATAAAACAACATCATGGCAGTTCTACTGAAAACAACGTCAGTCCGGGTTAGTTTCATTCAAATCATGCAAGTTAGAGTCCAAAACAAGGGTAAAAGTGTTTGGAAAAGTAGATACGTTGGAGACGTATCAACTCCCCCAAGCTTAAACCTTTGCTTGTTCTCAAGCAATTCAGTTGATAAACTGAAAGTGATAAAGAAAAAACTTTTACAAACTCTATTTGCTCTTGTTGTTGTAAACATGAAAAGCCAGCATTCAAGTTTCAGCAAATATTATGAACTAACCATACTCACAATAACACTTAGGTCTCACAATTACTCATATCAATAGCATAATCAGCTAGCGAGCCATAATAATAAAACTCGGATGACAACACTTTCTCAAAACAATCATAACATGATATAACAAAATGGTATCTCGCTAGCCCTTTCTGAGACCGCAAAACATAAGCGCAAAGCACCTTTAAAGTTCAAGGACTGACTAAACATTGTAATTCATGGTAAAAGAGATCCAGTCAAGTCATACCCAATATAAACCAATAGTAATGAATGCAAATGACAGTGTGCTCTCCAGCGGGTGCTTTTATAAGAAGGGTGATGACTCAACATAAAAGTAAATAGATAGGCCCTTCGCAGAGGGAAGCAGGGATTTGTAGAGGTGCCAGAGCTCGATTTTAAAATAGAGATTGAATAACCTTTTGAGCAGCATACTTTCGCTGTCAACGCAACAACTGTGAGATGGCTGTATCTTCCATACTACATGCATTATAGGCAGTTCCCAAACAGAATGGTAAAGGTTTATACTCCCCCAACCACCAACAAGCATCAATCCATGGCTTGCTCGAAACAACGAGTTCCTCCAACTAATAACAGCCCTGGGGAAGTTTTGTTTAATTATTTTGATTTGCTTTGATCTTTTTGGATCATGGGACTGGGCATCCCGGTTACCGTCCCTTTCTCGTGAATGAGGAGCGGAGTCCAGTCCTCTTGGGAATAACCCACCTAGCATGGAAGACATAGGCAGCCCTAGTTGTAACTTGAGCTGCTCGAGCATACAAAACAGAATTTCATTTGAAGGTTTGGAGTTTGGCACATACAAATTTACTTGGAACGGCATGTAAATACGGCATATAGGAAGGTATAGTGGACTCATATGGAACAACTTTGGGGTTTAAGGAGTTTGGATGCACAAGCTGTATTCCTGCTTAGTACAGGCGAAGGCTAGCAAAAGATTGGGAAGCGACCAACTGAGAGAGCGACAACAGTCATAAACATGCATTAAAACTAATTCACATTAAATACAAGCATGAGTAGGATATAATCCACCATGAACATAAATATCATGAAGGCTATGTTGATTTGATTCAACTACATGCATAAACATGTGCCAAGTCGAGTCACTCAATTCATTCAAAGGAGGATACCATCCCATCATACCACATCATAATCATTCTAATAGCATGTTGGCACGCAAGGTAGACCATTATAACTCATAGCTAATCAAGCATGGCACAAGCAACTATAATCTCTAAATGTCATTACAAATATGTTTACCTCATAATAGGCTGACTCAGAAACGATGAACTCATCATATTTACAAAAACAAGAGAAGTCGAGTTCATACCAACTTTTCTCATCTCAATAAGTCCATCATATATCGTCATTATTGCCTTTCACTTGCACGACCGAAAGATATGTATAATAATAAGAGTGCATGTGCGTTGGACTAAACTGGAATCTGCAAGCATTCAACTCAAAAGAGAAGACAAGTGAAATGGGCTGTAAGTTAAATAAACAATCATGCATATGAGAGCCACTAAGCATTTTCAATATGGTCTTCTCGACCCCCAAAGGAAAGAAAAGAAAATAAAACTATTTACACGGGAAAGCTCCCAACAAGTAAAAAGAAGAACTAGAAATCTTTTTGGGTTTTCATTTTAATTTCTACTACAAGCATGGAAATTAAACTAACTAATTTTTTGGTTTTTCTTAAGGTTTATCAAACACACAAGAAGAAAACTAGAAAAAGAAATTTAAACTAACATGGATAATACAATGAAAGAGTATGAGCACCGACGACTAGTGTGTGAACATGAATGTAAAGTCGGTGAGAAATACGTACTCCCGCAAGCTTAGGATTTTGGCCTAAGTTGGTTTAATACCAAGGACCACCGCTACTCTCCTCGATGTATTGGGAGGTGTAATCAGGATACCACTGGCTGGTCATCTCCGGATCCCACTGGACAGATGATGCACGATAAGGGTCCAGTTCAGGTTCCGGCTCAGGTTCAGGTTCTGGAGTAAAAGCTTGCGCTCGATGATTGTTCACCGCTTCCGGCGTGACAAGAAAATTTTCTGCAAGCAAATCAAACTACAGAGGCGCAGGCAAAATAATAATCTCAAAGTGTTTCTTATTAAATCTAAGTTTATACAAGAGCATCTTCTCTTCGTTATCACTAATAAACTTGTGTGCTACCATGCTCTTGTAATCTAAAATGTGAGGCGGCAATTTTATCTCCTCTTTCTCATGGTGCATAATAGGTATCTGAAAATGTCTAGCAAGATGTGAAGCATAGATACCTCCAAATATGGGGCCTTTTGTACGATTAAGGGCTAGTCGCTTAGCAACGATGGGACCCATACTAAAAGTATTGTCTCCAAGCAAGGCATGTTGAAGGATGATAATGTCAGGAACACTAAGGTTTCCACTATTTCCACGACCAATCAATCATCTACTAGAAAATATGGCAAAGTAGCGTAAAACGAGAAAGTGTATGCTAGAGACTTTTGCCTAGGAGCCCTTCTTTGGCTCCTCTACAGCTATAGTATTAACAAAGCCATCCACATCTTCACGATGGGGTTCCTCTAATTCTCCCTCATAAGGTATCCTACACACCGCGCAAAAATTACGTAAAGACATTTCTCTGAATTCATCGTATAAATGAAATGATACTTCAGGTGGTGACTTCTTAAGATAATAATAAAAGTTTTGCACGAAAGTATTGGTGAGTAAGAGATACTGATCGATCCGGTCGTTGATGAAACCCGTGAGGCCTGCAGTCTCGATTAAAGAATAAAATTTTTCATGAATTCCAGATTCTTTCAAGAAATCATCACATGGCCATTCACACGACCGTACTTCCGCTAAGCGAGGAAGATTATACTTGTCCTTTTCCTTCTCTTCGGCTTGTTTTTCCTGAGAGCTTTGGCTAGAAGAACCCCTCAAAAGTTTCCTTAACATTTTCTGAAAATTTCTGAAATTTTAGTATCTTCAAAATAAAAGTGAATAAAACTAATCAAGATTGATAGCAACTACTCCTACAAGTGCCTAGAGCCTATATCATGCATCAGAATTGCTTGGGACCTCATAAATTTAACATGCAAGCTCAAGAACATGGTCACCTATGCAGCAAAAATATGCAATGAATAAAGCACTAGAACAAAAACTAATTGGACCAATGGAGGAGTCACATACCAAGCAACAATCTCCCAAAGCAGTTTTGTGAATGGAGCTTTGAGCAAGGAGATCGAAAATCGCAGCAAAATGAGCTAGAACTCGTGTTTGAGCTGGATGGGGATTTTTTTGGGTAGAATATGAAGTGTGTGGGTGCTGGCATAAGTGGAGGGGGGCCACCACGGGCCCACGAGATAGGGGGCGCGCCCAGGTGAGGGGGGCGCGCCCTCCACTCTTGTGGCCTGGTGCTTGCCCCTCCTTCAGTGTTTTCAGTGCCTAAAATCCTCAAATGTTCCATAAAAAATCATACTAAATTTGCAGGGCATTTGGAGCACTTTTATTTTTGGGATATTTTTTAGTGCACGGATAATTCAGAAAACAGACAGATAATACTATTTTTGCTTTATTTATTCTAAAAAAACAGAAAGTAAAAAGTGGGTACAGAAGGTTGTGCCTTCTAGTTTCATCCATCTCGCGATCATCAAAATGAATCCACTACCAAGGTTGATCAAGTCTTGTTAACAAACTCATTCCGAATAACACGGAACCGGAGAAATTTCGAATAACACTAAGTTACCTCAACGGGGATATGAAAATCCCCAACAATAAGAATATCATACTTTTTCTTGACGGTAGGAAGAGGAAATTCAAAACCTCCAATAATAATAGTTGGAACTTTTCCAATAGAATTGATGCTATGAACTTGAGATTGTTTCCTCGGAAAGTGTACCGTATGCTCATTACCATTAACATGAAAAGTGATATTGCCTTTGTTGCAATCAATAATAGCCCCTGAAGTATTAAGAAAAGGTCTACCAAGGATAATAGACATACTATCGTCCTTAGGAATATCAAGAATAACAAAGTCCGTTAAGATAGTGACATTTGCAACCACAACAGGCACATCCTCACAAGTACCGACAGGTATAGCAGTTGATTTATCAGCCATTTGCAAAGATATTTCAATAGGTGTCAACTTATTCAATTCAAGTCTACGATATAAAGAGAGAGGCATAACACTAACACCGGCTCCAAGATCACATAAAGCAGTTCTAACATAATTTCTTTTAATGGAGCATGGTATAGTTGGTACCCCCGGATCTCCAAGTTTCTTTGGTATTCCACCCTTAAAAGTGTAATTAGCAAGCATGGTGGAAATTTCAGCTTCCGATATCTTTCTTTTGTTTGTAATGATATCCTTCATATACTTAGCATAAGGATTTACTTTGAGCATATCGGTTAAGCGCATACGTAAGAAAATAGGTCTAATCATTTCAGCAAAGCGCTCAAAATCCTCATCATTCTTTGTCTTGGATGGTTTAGGAGGAAAGGGCATGGGTTTCTGAACCCATGGTTCTCTTTCCCTACCATGATTCCTAGCAACAAAATCTCTCTTATCATAACATTGATTCTTTGATTGTGGGTTATCAAGATCAACAGCAGGTTCAATCTCTACATCATTGTTTTTGCTAGGTTGAGCATCAACATGAACATTATGATTGACATTATCACTAGGTTCATGTTCATCACATGATTGTGTTTCAGCATCAGAAATAGAAATATCATTGGGATTCTCAGGTGTGTCTACGACAGGTTCACTAGAAGCATGCAAAGTTCTATCGTTTTTCTTTTTCTTCTTTTTAGAGGAACTGGGTGCCTCTAAATTATTTCTTTGAGAATCTTGCTCGATTCTCTTACAGTGGCCTTCAGGATACAAAGGTTCCTGAGTCATTCTACCAGTTCTAGTAGCCACTCTAACAGCAAAGTCATTTTTATTATTTAATTCATCAAGCAAATCATTTTGAGCTTTAAGTACTTGCTCCGCTTGAGTAGCAACCATAGAAGTATATTTGCTAATGAGTTTAAGTTCACCTTTAACTCTAGCCATATTATTGCTCGCGCGTCCTATCTCGAAAGCATTATTCTTTAACTCTCTACCAACATAAGCATTAAAACTTTCTTGTCTAGCCATAAAGTCATCAAATTCATCTAAGCATGGGCTATGAAATTTAGTAGAGGGGATATCAACTTTATCATACCTATAGAGAGAATTTACCTTTACTACCTGTGTCGGGTTATCAAGACAATGTGGTTCTTCAATAGGAGGTATATTAAGACCATGTATTTCTTCAATAGGAGGTAAATTCTTAACACCTTCAGCTTTAATACCTTTTTCTTTCATTGATTTCTTTGCCTCTTGCATATCTTCAGGACTGAGAAATAAAACACCTCTCTTCTTCGGAGTGGGTTTAGGAATAGGCTCAGGAGTTGGCTTAATTGGTTCAGGAATTGCCTCAGGAATTGGCTCAGGAAGAGTCCAATTAGTTTCATTAGTCAACATATTATTCAATAATAATTCAGCTTTGTCGACTGTTCTTTCCCTGAAAACACAACCAGCACAACTATCCAAGTAGTCCTTGGAAGCATCGATTAGTCCATTATAAAAGATATCAAGTATTTCATTTTTCTTAAGAGGATGATCAGGCAAAGCATTAAGTAACCGGAGAAGCCTCCCCCAAGCTTGTGGGAGACTCCCTTCTTTGATTTGCAAAAAATTATATATTTCCCGCAAGGCAGCTTGTTTCTTATGAGCAGGGAAATATTTAGCAGAGAAGTAATAAATCATATCCCGGGGACTACGCACACAACCAGGAGCAAGAGAATTATACCAAGTCTTAGCATCACCCTTTAATGAGAACGGAAATATCTTAAGGATATAAAAATAGCGAGACTTCTCATCATGAGTAAATAGGGTAGCTATATCATTCAACTTGGTAAGATGTGCCACAACAGTTTCAGATTCAAGGCCATAAAAAGGATCAGATTCAACTAAAGTAATAATCTCAGGATCAACAGAGAATTCATAATCCTTATCAGTAACACAGATAGGTGAAGTAGCAAAAGCAGGGTCAGGTTTCATTCTAGCATTAAGAGACTGCTGCTTCCATTTAGCTAATGATTTCTTAAGATCATATCTATCATTGCAAGCAAAGATAGCTCTAGCAGCTTCTTCATTCATAACATAACCCTCAGGAACAACAGGCAATTCATAATCATTGGGGGAACCTTCATCATCACTATCATCAATAATAGCATCTTCATTAATTTCATCCCCCCTAACTCTAGCAAGTTGTTCATCAAGAAATTCACCTAATGGCAAAGTAGTATCACGCACAAAAGTAGTTTCATCATGCATAGTGATACATCTCCAACGTATCTATAATTTTTGATTGTTCCATGCTATTATATTACCCCTTTTGGATGTTTATGGGCTTTATTTTACACATTTATATCATTTTTGGGACTAACCTACTAACCGGAGGCCCAACCCATATTGCTGTTTTTTGCCTATTTCAGTATTTCGAAGAAAAGGAATATCAAACGGAGTCCAAACGGAATGAAACCTTCGGGAGCGTGATTTTTGGAACGAATGTGATCCGGAGAGCTTGAGTGCAAGTCAAGAAGCTTCCGAGGGCCCAACGAGATAGCCCCCCCTGTAGGGCGCACCCCCTGTCTCCTGGGCCCCTCGGACGGCCACCGACGTACTTCTTCCTCCGATATATACCTACGTACCCCGAAAACATCCAGGGGCACCACGAAACACAATTTCCACTGCCGTAACCTTCTGTATCCGTGAGATCTCATCTTGGAGCCTTCGCCGGCACTCTGCCGGAGGGGGAATCGACCATGGAGGGCTTCTACATCAACATCCTTGCCCCTCCGATGAGTTGTGAGTAGTTTACCACAGACCTACGGGTCCATAGTTATTAGCTAGATGGCTTCTTCTCTCTTTTTGGATCTCAATACAATGTTCTCCCCCTCTCTTGTGGAGATCTATTCGATGTAAACTCTTTTTGCGGTGTGTTTGTCGAGATCCGATGAATTGTGGGTCTATGATCAAATTCATCTATGAATAATATTTGAATCTTCTCTGAATTCTTTTATGTATGATTGAGTTATCTTTGCAAGTCTCTTCAAATTATCAGTTTGGTTTGGCCTACTAGATTGGTCTTTCTTGCCATGGGAGAAGTGCTTAGCTTTGGGTTCAATCTTGCAGTGTCCTTACCCAGTGACAAAAAGGGTTGCAAGGCACGTATTGTATTGTTGCCATCGAGGATAACAAGATAGGGTTTATATCATATTGCATGTGTTTATCCCTCTACATCATGTCGTCTTGCTTAATGCGTTACTCTGTTCTTATGAACTTAATACTCTAGATGCAGGCAGGAGTCGGTCGATGTGTGGAGTAATAGTAGTAGATGCAGGCAGGAGTCGGTCTACTTGTTATGGACGTGATGCCTATATACATGATCATGCCTAGATAATCTCATAACTATGCGCTTTTCTATCAATTGCTCGACAATAATTTGTTCACCCACCGTAATACTTATGCTATCTCGAGAGAAGCCTCTAGTGAAACCTATGGCCCCCGAGTCTAACTCTTATCATATTTGCTTTCAATCTACTTTTATTGCATCTTTACTTTTTTCATCTATATTATAAAATACCAAAAATATATTTATCTTATCATACTATCTTTACTAGATCTCACTTTCGCAAGTGGCCGTGAAGGGATTTACAACCCCTTTATTGCGTTGGTTGCGAGTTCTCAGTTTGTTTGTGTAGGTGTGTGGGACTTTTGAGGAGCCTCCTACTGGATTGATACCTTGGTTCTCAAAACTGAGGGAAATACTTACGCTACACTTTGCTGCATCACCCTCTCCTCTTCGAGGAAAACCAACACAAGCTCAAGACGTAGCACATAGCAGAAGTGGCATCATCAATAACATGCGACATATCAGATTTCATAGCAGTAGCAGGTTTTGGTGTCGCAAGCTTACTAATAACGGAAGGAGAATCTAGTGCAGAGCTAGATGGCAGTTCCTTACCTCCCCTCGTAGTTGAGGGAAAAATCTTGGTTCTGTCGTCTTTCAAGTTCTTCATAGTGATCAACAGATATAAATCCCAAGTGACTCAGAGAATAGAGCTATGCTCCCTGGCAACAGCGCAAGAAATTAGTCTTGATAACCCACAAGTGTAGGGGATCGCAACAGCTTTCGAGGGTAAAGTATTCAACCCAAATTTATTGATTCGACACAAGGGGAGCCAAAGAATATTCTTGAGTATTAGCAGTTGAGTTGTCAATTCAACCACACCTGGATAACTTAGTATCTGTAGCAAAGTATTTAGTAGCAAAGTAGTATGATAATAAAGGTAATGGTGGCAAAAGTAAAGATAATAGTTTTTGGGTTTTTGTAGTAATTGTAACAATAGCAACGGAAAAGTAAATAAGTGAAGAACAATATATGAAAAGCTCGTAGGCAATGGATCAGTGATGGATAATTATGCCGGATGCGATTCCTCATGTAATAGTTATAACATAGGGTGATATAGAACTAGCTCCAGTTCATCAATGTAATGTAGGCATGTATTCCGTAAATAGTCATACGTGCTTATGGAAAAGAACTTGCATGGCATCTTTTGTCCTACGCTCCCGTGGCAGCGAGGTCCTAGCGGAAACTAAGGGATATTAAGGCCTCCTTTTAATAGAGAACCGTAACAAAGCATTAGCACATAGTGAATACATGAACTCCTCAAACTACGGTCATCACCAAGAAGTTTCCCGATTATTGTCACTTCGGGGTTGTCGGATCATAACACATAATAGGTGACTATAGACTTGCAAGATAGGATCAAGAACACACATGTATTCATGAAAACATAATAGGTTCAGATCTGAAATCATGGCACTCGGGCCCTAGTGACAAGCATTAAGCATAGCAAAGTCATAGCAACATCAATCTCAGAACATAGTGGATACTAGGGATCAAACCCTAACAAAACTAACTTGATTACATGGTAAATCTCATCCAACCCATCACCGTCTAGTAGGCCTACGATGGAATTACTCACGCACGGCGGTGAGCATCATGAAATTGGTGATGGAGGATGGTTGATGATGACGACGGCAACGAATCCCCCTCTCCGGAGCCCCGAACGGACTCCAGATCAGCCCTCCCGAGAGAGATTAGGGCTTGGCGGTGGCTCTGTGTCGTAAAACGCGATGAAACTTTCTCTCTGATTTTTTTCTCCCCGAACGTGAATATATGGCATTGGAGTTGAGGTCGGTGGAGGTCCAGGGGGCCCACGAGATAGGGGGCGCACCCTATAGGGGGGGCGCGCCCCTGTCTCGTGGACAGGGTGTGGGCCCCCTGGTGTATTTCTTTTGTCTAGAAATTCTTATTAATTCCAAAAAGTGCCTCCGTGGATTTTCAGGACATTTTGAGAACTTTTCTTTTCTACACATAAAACAACATCATGGCAGTTCTGCTAAAAACAGCGTCAGTCCGGGTTAGTTTCATTCAAATCATGCAAGTTAGAGTCCAAAACAAGGGCAAAAGGTTTGGAAAAGTAGATACGTTGGAGACGTATCAGGCCCCTTTCAAGACACTATCATAATATAGTTCGGCCTTGCGGTGCTCCTTCCCCTCTGGCTGTCCCTCGGTCATCAGCTTTTCCGCATCCATCTTCCCCGGGTGCACCTTTGCGCGGGCGAAGGCCATTCGCGCACCCTCCATACAGACCGACCGCTTGATGACTTCGAGTCGAGGGCAGGCACTCACAAGCCGCTTCACGAGCCCGAAGTAACTGCTTGGAATCGGCTCGGCCGGCCATAGCCGGATAATTAAATCCTTCATGGCTAGCTCGGCCGCCTTATGCAGTTCGATCAGCTGCTTCAGTTGATCGGCAAAAGGCACGGGATAATTCGGCGCCAGATACTGCATCCAGAAGAGCTTATTTGCGGTGTTCCTTTCTTCGGCTCGGTAGAATTGGGCGGCATTAGATATGCTGCATTGCAGCTCCGCAAATACCCCTGGAGAAATCAGAATTCAAATTATCAACTTAATTTTCTCCTCTCAAATACTTGCTTTGTGTAGAAAAAGCCTTACCAGCCGCAATCTTCCCCGCCTCCTGGATTTCCTTCAGGGCACCTTGGGCTTCCCCCCAGGCATCACTTGCGGCTTGACGAGCTTGGGAGAGTTCAGATTCTTTCCCTGATAAACTCTGCTCCAAAGTCTCGCATTTCATCACGGCCTCTTGAAGCTCTCGCTCGGCTTCAATAACTCGGGCCTCGTGTTTTTCGCGAAGAGCTTGCTCTGCAGCTCCCTTCTTCTCGGCTTCGGCCACAACCTTCTTAAGAGCCTCAATTTCGGCCGTCACCCCTAGAGCACATCATAAAAATATTTTCATTATGCACAATTTTTCATTTGTGCTCAATGAAAAAGGTTTCTGCATACCTTGGTTATCCTCCAGCTGTTTCTTCACTCGGCCAAGTTCTCCTTCAGCCCGCTCCAGACTATGCCTCATTCCGGATACTTCCGCAGCATGAGAGGCGGCAGTCGCTACAGATGCCTGCTTATTAAAAGAGATAGATGTCATCAATTGAGTCTCCTGCGAACATAAATTTGATCCTATGTCCGGTTCTTCTTTTCACCGAACAGTATATCAGGGGCTGCTATCTATACTATGGCATTCTTCCAAACCTCATAAAACATACCTCAAAGCCTCTTATAAGGCTGATACAGGATTCATTCAGTCCACTCTCAGCAGACTGAATCTTCTCAATCACCGCACCCATAAGGGAACGGTGTTCATCAATGATGGAGGCGCTTTTTAGCACCGCCAATAAAAGTATCCGGCACCTCTGGTTGGATAGAGGTGGCCGGTGGAGTAGACGCACCCCGTCCAGCCGGCGGAGGCTGTTTGCCTGATTCTAGAGCCTTATTGGTCTCCGGAATCATGTTCGGTTGGGGGCCGGATTCAAGATGACCCCCGCCATCGACGTCCATGGGAGCCTTCTCTCCCATGTGTCCGGCCCCGGAAGTTTGACCTTCTGGTGTCGCCTTTGCGATTCTCTCCCCCCTCCTTAGCCTGGGTCTTCCTGGGACGAAACTTTGGCGTCATTCACATGTTTGGGGGAAGGGGCCTTCGGGGGTGTGCCGCTCTCCACAGCATCCGAACCCAGCAAATCCTCCGACAAGGATTGTTCGGGGCGGGACCTTGCCGGACTGTAAAATGTATGGCTCAGATTAAAATATTATGCCATAACAAGTCTGGGTGCATAAGCGTGTTCGGATTTTATACTCACGAGTTCACCTGGGGCTGGGCCCTGGGATCCCACTCCAGGCTGCTATCAGCGGCGGCGGTGGACTCCTCTGGAAGAGGAGTTTTTCCCCTCTTAGGCGACTCGGCCTCCAAGGATGTGGAGGCCGTCCTTTTCTTTCTTCCCCCCGCTAGGGATTCATCTTCCTCCTCCTCCTCGTCCTCTTCGGAGGAAGAACGGGCATTGGAGTCTTCGGATTTTGTCTCCGAGGCACCACGGCGACGGAGGCCGCCCTGGTCTTCTTGGCCTCCTTCTCGGCCTTCTTCTTCGGCACCTTGCAAGGCGTCGGGACCAGCATCTTCGTCAGAAGTGGGCCGGCCAGTTCTTCTGGCAGCGGGACAGTAGATCCGCCACGCCTTCTTCACCCAGCCCTAGGAGAGTCGTGGGAAACACATTAAGCATTTTCCTAAGGGTATGCGAATAAAACATATGAATTGTCAACATACAGTGACTTACCAAACTTGCAGGGCGGACAGTTGGTACCCGCGGTCCTCGGTGGAGTTCGGCCACAATTTGCCGGACTTGAAAAGCACCTTCCAAATGTCCTTGTGCGAGGAGCCAAAGAGCTCTAGCAGGGTCTGGTGCTTGGCCGGGTCGAACTCCCATAAATTGCAGGCCCGATGTTGACAAGGTAGAATCCGGCGAACTAACATCACCTGGACTACATTGACAAGTTTGATGTTCTTGTCTTCCATATCCTGGACGCGCGTCTAGAGCACCGACAGTTCGTCGGATGAGGCCCAGTTTAGGCCCTTCTTGGGCCAGGATGTAAGTCGCAGGGGGGCTCCGGATCTGAATTCTGGAGCAGCGGCCCATTCCTTGCCGCACGGCTCAGTGATGTAAAACCACTACTGCTGCCACTCCTTGACGGAATCATTGAAAGTACCTGCTGGCCATGTAACGTTGGGCATCTTGCTCACCATGGCACCTCCGCACTCGGCGTGCTCGCCGCTCACTACCTTGGGCTTCACATTGAAAACCTTCAGCCATAAGCTGAAGTGTGGCGGGATGCGGAGAAAGGCCTCGCACACGATGATGAATGTCGAGATGTTGAGGAAGGAATTGGGGGATAGATCATGAAAATCAATCCTATAATAATACATGATGCCGCGAACGAATGGGTGGAGGGGAAACCCTAGCCCACGGACAAAATGAGGGAGGAATACCACCCTCTCGTGGGGTTCCGGAGTGGGGATGATCTGTCCCGCCATCGGAAGACGGTGGCCAATTCTCTTGGCCAAATACCCGGGCCCCCGAAGATTTTTGATATCCTTCTCCCGGACGGTAGAGGCCATCCACTTGCCTCCTGCTCCGGATCCGGACATTCTAGGAAACCTTTATGGGCGGAGAAGAAGAACGCTTGGGCGCTAGGGTTCGAGCGAGGAGGAATGGATGAGCAGAGGAAGAAGAAGGCATGGGTGAAAAAGGGAGTCCTTATCCCCTTATAAAGGCAGCAGAGATCCTGCGCCTCCCCACTTGCCCGGTAAACTCACTTGTTCCCCAAACACCATGATTGATGGCGCGGTTGGGTTATGCACACCCGTATTGATGAGAATCCCGTGATAAGGGGACACAATCTCTGCTTCCACAAGACGTGCCAAAGAAACCGCCTCGCAATATGTGTAGTAGCTGGTTGAGAAAAACGGTTCGAATAATGACCGGGCCGTGGCGTGACGTCGTGCTATGCAAAGTTGTCAGCAGATTAGATTTGTGAAATATTGTGATCTCTACGGTGGTATGTGGAATTTGTTTTGCAGAGCCGGACATGATCCTCGCGTTCAAAATCTTCTATGGAGTATTCGGAGAAGGAACCCGCCTTGCAATGCCGAAGACAATCTGCGTGCCGGACTCATCATCATTGAAGCCTGGTTCAGGGGCTACTAAGGGAGTCCTGGATTAAGGGGTCCTCGGACAGCTGAACTATATACTTTGGCCGGATTGTTGGACTATGAAGATACAAGATTGAAGACTTCGTCCCATGTCCGGGTGGGACTCTCCTTTGCGTGGAAGGAAAGCTTGGCAATTCGGATATGTAGATCTCCTTCTTTGCAACCGACTCTTTGTAACCCTAGCCCCCTCCGGTGTCTATATAAACCGGAGGGTGCTACCTCTTGAGCACTGCGTTGGATTTCCCCGAAGAGGAGAGGATGATGCAGCAAAGTAGCGTAAGTATTTCCCTCAGTTTTTGAGAACCAAGGTATCAATCCAGTAGGAGACCACGCACAAGTCCCTCGTACCTACACAAAACGATAGCAACTCGCAACCAATGCGATTAGGGGTTGTCAATCCCTTCACGGTCACTTACGAAAGTGAGATCTGATGGAGATGGTAAATAATATTTTTGGTATTTTTGATAGATAGATGCAAAGTAAAAAGTAAAAGGCAAAGTAGAAAACAAAGCAAGTAAATAAAGTGATAGAGATTGATATGATGAGAATAGACCCGGGGGCCATAGGTTTCACTAGTGGCTTCTCTCAAGAGCATAAGTATTCTACGGTGGGTGAACAAATTACTGTTGAGCAATTGACAGAATTGAGCATAGTTATGAGTATATCTAGGCAATGATCATGTATATAGGCATCACGTCCGAGACAAGTAGATCGAAACGATTCTGCATCTACTACTATTACTCCACTCATCGACCGCCATCCAGCATGCATCTAGAGTATTAAGTAAAAACAGAGTAATGCCTTAAGCAAGATGACATGATGTAGAGGGATAAATTCATGCTATGATAAAAACCCCATCTTGTTATCCTCGATGGCAACAATACAATACGTGCCTTGCTGCCCCTTCTGTCACTGGGTAAGGACACCGCAAGATTGAACCCAAAGCTAAGCACTTCTCCCATTGCAAGAACTACCAATCTAGTTGGCCAAACCAAAAAGGATAATTCGAAGAGACTTGCAAAGATAACTCAATCATACATAAAAGAATTCAGAGAAGAATCAAATATTTTCCATAGATAATACTGGATCATAAACCCACAATTCATCGGTCTCAACAAACACACCGCAAAAAGAAGATTACATCGAATATATCTCCACGAGAGAGGGGAGAACATTGTATT
This sequence comes from Triticum timopheevii, assembly GCA_963921465.1. Classification (NCBI taxonomy): domain Eukaryota; kingdom Viridiplantae; phylum Streptophyta; class Magnoliopsida; order Poales; family Poaceae; genus Triticum; species Triticum timopheevii. The sequence goes on from OY997262.1 coordinate 418,278,811, forward strand.
GAGATCCAAAAAGAGAGAAGAAGCCATCTAGCTACTAGCTATGGACCCAAAGGTCTGAAGTAAACTACTCACACTTCATCGGAGGGGCTATGGTGTTGATGTAGAAGCCCTCCGTGGTGGATGCCCCCTCCGGCGGAGCTCCGGAACAGGCCCCAAGATGGGATCTCGTGGATACAGAAGGTTGCGGTGGTGGAATTAGGTTTTTGGCTCCTATTCTGATCGTACGGGGATACGTAGGTATATATAGGAGGAAGGAGTACGTCGGTGGAGCGTCAGAGGGCCCACGAGGTAGGGGGCGCGCCCAGGGGGGCACCCTCCACCCTCGTGACCACCTCTGGCACTTCTCGGAGTAGGGGCCAAGTCTCCTGGATCACGTTTGGTTGGAAAATCACGTTCCCGAAGGTTTCATTCCGTTTGGACTCCGTTTGATATTCCGTTTCTTCGAAACACTGAAATAGGCAAAAAAAAACAGCAATTCTGGGCTGGGCCTCCGGTTAATAGGTTAGTCCCAAAAATAATATAAAATTGGAAAATAAAGCCCAATATAGTCCAAAACAGTAGATAAAGTAGCATGGAGCAATAGAAAATTATAGATACGTTGGAGACGTTTCAAGCATCCCCAAGCTTAATTCCTGCTCGTCCTCGAATAGGTAAATGATAAAAAAGAATTTTTGATGCGGAGTGATACTTTGGCATAATTTCAATGTAAATCTTCTTAATTGTGATATGAATATTCAGATCCGAAATATTCAAGACAAAAGTTCATATTGATACAAAAAATAATAATACTTCAAGCATACTAATCAAAGCAGTCATGTCTTCTCAAAATAACATGGCAAAAGAAAGTTCATCCCTACAAAATCATATAGTTAGGCTATGCTTCATTTTTGTCACACAAAGATGTTCCCAACTTCTATACCCCCGATGAAAAGCCAAGCAATTGTTTCATACTTAAATAATCTCAAACTTTTTCCACTTTCACGCAGTACATGAGCGTGAGCCATGGATATAACACTATGGGTGGAATAGAATATGATGGGGATTGTGTGGAGAAGAGAAAAAGGAGAAAGTCTCACATTGACGAGGCTAATTAACGGGCTATGGAGATGCCCATCAATTGATGTCAACATGAGGAGTAGGGATTGCCATGCAACGGATGCACTAGAGCTATGAATGCTCAACAAAAGAAAAATTAGTGGGTGTGCATCCAACTTGCTTGCTCACGAAGACCTAGGGCATTTGAGGAAGCCCGTCGTAGGAATATACAAGCCAAGTTCTATAATGAAAAATTCCCACTAGTATAAAAAGACAACTTATGAGACTCACTACATGAAGAACAAGGTGCTACTTTGAAGCACAATATATGAGACTCACTACATGAAGAACAAGGTGCTACTTTGAAGCACAAGTGTGGAAAAAGAGATAGTAGCATTGCCCTTTTTTTTGGGCTTTTTTTTTGGCCTTTCTCTTTTTTTTATTTGGGCAATGCTCTAATAATGATGATCATCACACTTCTATTGATTACAACATAAGGATTACAACTCGAAACTTAGAACAAGATATGACTCTATATGAATGCCTCCGACGGTGTACCGAGATGGTGCAATGAATCAAGAGTGACATGTATGAAAAATAATGCATGGTGGCCTTGCCACAAATACAATGTCAACTACATGATCATGCAATGGCAATATGACAAAAGTAATGTATGTCATGATGATGATGGTGGAAGTTGCATGGCAATATATCTCGGAATGGCTATGGAAATGCCATAATAGGTAGGTGTCGGTGTCAAAACCGGCGAATCTCGGGTAGGGGGTCCCGAACTGTGCATCTAGGCGGATGGTAACAGGAGACAAGGGACACGATGTTTTACCCAGGTTCGGGCCCTCTTGATGGAGGTAAAACCCTACGTCCTGCTTGATTAATATTGATGATGTGTATTACAAGAGTGGATCTACCACGAGAACAAGGAGGCTAAACCCTAGAAGCTAGCCTATGGTATGATTGTTGTAATGGAGGTTATGTCCTACGGACTAAAGCCCTCCGGTTTATATAGACACCGGAGAGGGCTAGGGTTACACAGAGTCGGTTACAATGGTAGGAGATCTACATATCCGTATTGCCAAGCTTGCCTTCCACGCCAAGGAAAGTCCCATCCGGACACGGGACGGAGTCTTCAATCTTGTATCTTCGTAGTCTTGGAGTCCGGCGGACAATGATAGTCCGGCTGTCCGAACACCCCCTAGCCCAGGACTCCCTCAGTAGCTCCCGAACCAGGCTTCAATGACGATAAGTCCAGCGCGTACGTAGTCTTCGGCGTTGCAAGGTGGGTTCTCCTTCAAGTTCCATGTACCTGCCGAATAGTGTCCGGCTTCCTCATTATTGTTGCGCTTCTTGGCTCCCACGCCCAATAATGGACTTCTTCCACGCGTCGCACGAATGCGAAAAGCCAGGGCAACTTTTATGTTTTACCCCTTGGCTGTGCAAATAATCTGCCTATAAGAAAGGCGAGAATCCAGATCCAAATCGCACCATCCTCTCTCCGCGAATACTCGTCGGAGCGCCTCTGACCAAGAATCCATTCCATCATGGATCGTCGACGCGGCTCCTCTTCTCGCGCTCCCAGCCCTCTGCCAGGAGATTGGAGGAGATGCTCTGTTCCACACAACGAGCTGGTGAAGCTCCAAGCGGGGGGATACCTCCCTCCAGCCTTCATGGTTCCGGTTCGAGCCGGGCTGGCCACCTACCAAGGTGGGAAGCAGGCGGAGGCTACCCCAAGTCCCAACAAAGGGGAGCGGGTATGCTTCGTCCCTTATTTGATAAGGGGACTCGGATTTCCGATACATCCGTTCCTCCGCGGGCTCCTGGAGTTCTATGGACTCCAGCTCCATCACCTTACACCCGCCTCCATCCTGCATATCGTGGGTTATGTAGCTCTTTGTGAGCTATTTCTGGGCATCGAGCCCCATTTTGCACTGTGGAAGAGGTTGTTCTGCCTCGTACCCCGCTCTCACGAGGGGTCCATATATCAAGTGGGCGGCGCCGAAATATGGCGCATTGCCGGGACCGGATATCCATCCGGAACCCCTAAGAAGGCGTCCGAAGACTGGCCTTCGGAATGGTTTTACATAGAGGACGCTCCGCTGCCGGACCCTGTTCGGGTCGGCCTCCCGGAGTTCAGCACTGCTCCCTTGAAGAAACGCCTTAGCTGGCGCCCGCGGAGCCCCCAACTAGAGGAAGACAAGAGCATCCATTATCTGATGGGCCGAATAAGATTATTGGCCCACTCCGGGTTGACCATGATTGGAGTCATGGCAACATGCATGACGCGGGGGGTGCAGCCACTGCAGTACAGAGGCCACCCCATGTGGAATTTCAACGGGGAAGACGATGCCACCCGTCATGGCCGCAAAGGACCGGATTCGACCGAGGATCTGGTGCAGATCCTGTCCGACCTGTATAAGGGGGAGAAGGAGGACTTCCTTCAGACGAACCCTTTAAATGGGTTCTCCATGAATAACCCCCGGTGCTGGGTAAGCGAACACTTTAGGGGTCCGACCCGTGCTTTCGAAGTTTAAGCTTCTCATATTGTGTCTTCGGCGCAGGAATTGCGCCGGACTGTGGAGGACATGATAAGTCCAGCCCCGCAACCCGAGGATCCGGAGAGATCCCGGGATCCGGCCTCCGAAGAGGATCCGGACATAAAGGTGGAGCTAATTGATGGGGTGTTCCACCAGCTCAGCATGGATAATGCTTTAGTCGCCATTACGGCTGACTACCCCGGACTATATCCGGCTTCCCAGGTGATTGTGACCGAAGTCCTGACACCGTCATTCCTTCTTTGTCTATTTCTGACCACCGTATACGATGGCGTTGTGCAGGAGGCGCCTTCAGGGAGGGAAGCTGAGCCTGCGGCGGCTGACCAACAAAGGCCAGTCCGGACCAGCAGGCGGAAGAGGAGCACGGCGTGGACTGAAACGTCACCGCAAAGGTATAGCTCACAATTCACTACTTGGAGCAACATTCCTAGGAAGCGTTTGAGTGCTCATGACTTTTGTAGGAGAAAAAGCGCCCGCCGGACTGCGGGCGCGGAAGTCGCCAATCCGATCTCTACCAGCCAGGCTCCAACACCTGGTCTGGAGGGCGAGGCGAGCGTGAGGCGCGCGCCGGACACTCCTTCAACGGAGGATACCCACAGACTGTCCGCCACCAAGTCTGAGGTGGAGAGCGCCATGAACCACAGGCGCCGCCGGACAGTTTTTCGTGATGCGTGCTTCTCCCCTGAGGCGCTGAATGCCTTTAACGCGGGGGACGCGCACCTCCGTGCTGCTCAAGATGGTTTTACCAGAGCCACGGAGCAATATGTAAAAGACATACGGGTAAGAGAATTTAGCAGTTATATATGCCAGTAGCCCCGAGACTTAAAGTAGTTATGTTAACTGATTTAAGGATCATTTGAAATGCAGGATCTTACCGAGAAGAATACCCAGCTGTCTCAGGAGCTGCAAGAGTGCAAGACCCAACTTGAGGCCGCACTTGCTGCCGCAGGAGGAAGCACAGAGACCCCTCCTGGTAACGCATTTATATTGATGAATATAAGCGCCGTGCGGCGTGCGCGCAAGTCTAATAATGACATTGCAGGTGCCGCCGGACAAGATCCGGACAGGCAAGAATTACTGCGCCAGCTGAAGGCCGGCGAGAGGGTGCTGAATAGGGTGCAGCAAGAGAGGAACAAGCTCCAGGATGCCCACGCCAAGCTCGGGGAAGAGCTGAAAGGTGTTCGGGCCGAGCTGTCTGGCTCCGTTAAGGAGAATCAGCGGCTTCGTCGCGACATCTATAGTAAGTGCTTAAGAGAACTCCTTTGAAAAGAAGAGTTCGGCGAGGAAGTCAATTGACAAAATATGTCTTGTAGGTATACTCACAGGTCGCCCTGCGGAGGAGATGCCCATATCAACGGGTGATCAACTTCCCGAGCTATTGCAGCTGCTCGAACGAGTTCGGCAGGCAATGGGCGGCATCGTCCAGGCTTTATGGCTAGCCCTCTCCCTACCCGAAGGCCTTGGGGAGCTTGCGGAGAAGCTGCAGGGAGTGTGGCAGCGCTTCCATTTGTGGAAGATTTCTGCCTGCCGCCAAGGTGCCAGGGAGGCTTGGGCCATGGTGAAGATGCGTTACAAGAAGGCCGATCCCAACCACATTGCCGAGGTCGGACCTGTGGGGCCCGATGGGAAGGAGATCCCTGTGAGTTTAGTATACGGCCAAGTAGAGTTGGCCGCTAAATTTTCCCAACGGGACTGTAAATTAGACAGCCTGTTAGACGGGATTGAGGAGGAATACAGTCAGTAGATTTGACAATGTATTTTTAAAATGACATGTGAAATGCCTTCTAGCTGGATTGTAGATCGTTTGTCTTTGCCGACCTTTTCGCTTCAACCTCGGGACCCTAGAGTCCGGAGTGTGTCCGAATACCTTCTTGGTTAAGAAACAACCGGGGTATGCATGGAGACCAGGCGTAGGGATCATTAGTGCTTTATCAGACAAGTGCCCAACTAGTTATGTTATATTACATGGTTAGTAAGAAACATCTTCCAGGGAGAATAGTTCCGTTAAGGGTTCCTTTCCCTGGGAGGCATGCCCTAAAGTGCATGTCCGGACTGCGAAAAAAAAGCAGAAAAACATCTGGGGACAGATAAATAAGTAGGTAAAAAATCATCTTTCAAGTCACCGACCGAATATTCCCTTAAGAACGCTAGCTTTCGGCTTCACCCAGTCTGAGGTACACATCCGGCTAACCCGGCAGTAACAATCGCAGAGGTGCTCCCTTTACCTCCTAGCCGAACAATCGGGAATGTAGGGGTAAGCACAGGAGCTAGGCAACCCAGCTTGGCCAAAACTTAAGTCATATCGATGCATATACTGGTGAGTAAAAGGTACATGTGGAAGCTTGACACATGTGCTGGGCATGAAGCCCTTATAGTTGAGCTTCTGAAAAAAGAAGCCCCCAGGTATAATGAGTGCGGATGGCACATCAAGTGTATGCGAACAATGCGCAAGTAGGCCCTTAAGGGATTTTTAGTAAAAGGGTTAAGAGAAGAAAGAGAAAGAAAAGACAGCCGAAGTGTAAAAATTTGGACGGGGGAAGGGGACGAACTCTTAGTCCGGCGCTAGGCATAGAATCTTCGGAGGCGGGCTCCGTTCCATGGGTTCGGCTCGAGTCGGTTGTCCGACGCATTTCGTAGACGGTACGCCCCACCGATCAGGACTTGATCGATAATGAAGGGGCCCTCCCATTTGGGCTTGAGCTTGTCTTTTTTCTTGTCCGGCAGGCGTAGAACTAGTTCACCAACGTTATAAGTCTTCGCCCGTACTTCTCTGCTTTGATATCTTCGAGCCTGCTGCTGATAGAATGCGGAACGAGCCTTGGCGACGTCGCGTTCTTCCTCCAATGCGTCCAAGCTGTCCTGCCGATCCATCTCGGCCTCTCTTTCTTCATACATGCGCACTCGAGGTGAGTCATGAATAATGTCACAGGGCAGAACTGCCTCTGCGCCGTATACCATAAAAAGTGGTGTGAATCCGGTAGTATGGTTGGGCGTTGTCCGCAACCCCCAGAGCACGGAGTCGAGCTCCTCTACCCAATGTGTGTCAGATTTCGTAAGTGACCGCACTAGTCTGGGTTTAATGCCGCTCATTATGAGACCATTTGCTCGTTCCACTTGACCGTTGGTTTGAGGATGATAGACTGAAGCGTAATCGAGCTTAATGCCCATGTTTTTGCACCATGACTTAACTTCGTCGGCCGTGAAGTTCGTGCCGTTATCAGTGATGATGCTGTGGGGGCCACCGTAACAATGTACTACCCCGGATATAAAGTCTATCACTAGTCCGGACTCTGCCGTTTTAACTGCTTTGGCCTCTATCCATTTGGTAAACTTGTCCACCATGACCAATAGGTACCTTTGCTTGTGGGTTCCCCCTTTAAGGGGTCCAACCATGTCAAGCCCCCAGACCGCGAACGGCCAGGTAATGGGTATAGTTTTGAGGGCAGTGGGTGGCATATGGCTCTGATTAGCAAAGAGCTGACAACCGACGCATCTTTGGACTAAGTCCTGAGCATCTGCCCGAGCCGTCGGCCAATAAAATCCTGTACGGAATGGCTTTCCTACAAGGGCCCGAGCTGCGGCGTGGTGTCCGCCTAGTCCGGCATGAATTTCAGCCAGGAGGTTTCGCCCTTCCTCTTCGGAGATACACCTTTGAAGGACTCAGGTTGTGCTTTTCTTATAAAGTTCTCCCTCATGGACCTTGTAGGCTTTAGATCGCCGGACTATGCAGCGGGTCTCATTTTGGTCTTCGAGAAGTTCCTGCCTAAGCAAGTAGGCTAGGAATGGTTCTGTCCACGGGGCGATTACTGCCATTATGTCGTGGGCTGAAGGTGTTGTGTCATCGGCTGGATCGCCGGTTGGCGCAGTTATTTCCGGTTTGTCGTTTCCGGACTCCTCTTCCCATAGTACGGATGGCTTGAAGAGCCGTTCTAGGAAGATGTTTGGAGGGACAGCATCACGTTTTGCGCCGATGCGTGCCAGTACGTCGGCCGCTTGGTTATTATCTCGGGCTACGTGATGGAATTCGAGTCCTTCAAACCGAGCTGACATTTTTAAGACAGCATTGCGATATGCTGCCATTTTCGGATCCTTGGCTTCAAAATCTCCATTTATTTGGGATATTGCAAGGTTTGAATCCCCACGCACCTCTAGGCGTTGAATGCCCATGGAGATTGCCATCCGGAGACCGTGTAAAAGGGCCTCGTATTCGGCTGCGTTGTTGGAGTCCGTGTACATTATTTGAAGTACGTATTGGACTGTGTCCCCGGTCGGGGACGTCAATACGACGCCAGCCCCTAGTCCGGCTAACATTTTAGAGCCATCGAAGTGCATAATCCAATTGGAGTATGCGCCGTACTCTTTAGGGAGTTCGGCTTCGGTCCATTCAGCGACAAAGTCAGCCAAAACTTGTTACTTTATAGCTCGCCGAGGTTTTGTAAGTTATATCGAATGGTAAGAGCTCAATGGCCCATTTTGCAATCCTGCCCATTGCGTCGCAGTTATTTATGATGTCATTGAGTGGTACTTCGGAGGCCACTGTTATCGAACACTCTTGAAAGTAGTGTCGGAGCTTCCGAGATGCCATGAACACCGCATACGCTATCTTCTGATAGTGTGGGTAACGGGGCTTGCAGGGGGTTAACACAGTGGATACATAATACACTGGTTTTTGAAGAGGGAATTTATGCCCTTTTGTCTCTCGTTCGACGACGAGTACCGCGCTTACAACTTGATGCGTTGCTGCGATGTATAACAACATTGGTTCGCCTAGATTGGGCGCAGCCAGGACCAGATTTGTTGCCAATATGGCCTTTATTTCTTCGAGTTCGGCAGTGGCAGCATCCGTCCACTCGAAGTGTTCGGTGCGCCTGAGGAGGCGATTGAGGGGCAATGCCTTTTCTCCTAGACGGGAGATAAAGCGGCTTAGAGCCGCCACGCATCCAGTCAATTTTTGTATTTGCTTGAGGTCTTTTGGAATATCTAGCTGTGACAGAGCTCGGATCTTGGCTGGGTTTGCTTCAATTCCTCTACCAGATACAATGAAGCCTAGTAGCTTTTCGGCTGGTATGCCGAAAACGCATTTTTCCGGATTCAGCTTGATGTCATATGCTCTGAGGTTGTCGAATGTGAGCCTCAAGTCGTCTACTAGAGTTTCGACGTGTTTGGTTTTGACGACTACGTCGTCTACATATGCCTCTACTGTTTTGCCGATCTGGGTGGCCAGACATGTTTGAATCATGCGCTGATATATTGCGCCGACATTTTTAAGTCCGAAGGGCATTGTGTTGAAGCAGAATGGTCCATATGGAGTGATGAATGCCGTTGCAGCTTGGTCTGCTTCCGCCATCTTAATTTGATGGTATCCGGAGTATGCGTCAAGGAAGCACAATGAATCGTGTCCTGCAGTAGCATCGATTATCTGGTCGATGCGGGGGAGGGGGAAGGGATCCTTTGGGCAGGCCTTGTTGAGGTCTTTAAAATCGATGCATAGGCGCCAGGATTTGTCCTTCTTTGGTACCATTACCAGATTTGCTAGCCAATCCGGATGTTTGATATCTCAGATGAATCCGGCTTCCAGTAGTTTGTCTAGCTCTTCTCCCATTGCCTGTCTTTTGGGTTCGGAAAATCGTCGAAGAGCCTGTTTGACTGGCTTGAATCCTTTGAGGATGTTTAGGCTGTGTTCTGCCAATCTGCGTGGGATTCCAGGCATATCCGAGGGGTGCCAGGCGAAAAGGTCCCAATTTTCCCGAAGGAATTCTCGCCGTGCGGCGTCTACATCAGGGTTCAATTGTGCCCCGATGGAGGCCGCCTTTGTTGGGTCCGTTGGGTGGACCTGGAATTTTATTATTTTGTCCGCTGGTTTAAAGGAGGTGGACTTGGATCTCTTATCGAGTATCACGTCGTCCCTGTTCACCGTAGAGCGCAGCGCGGTGAGTAATTCTGCCGCTAGGGCTTCAGATAGGGCCTCCAGGGCTAATGCGGCTGTCTTGTTTTCGGCGCGGAGTGCTATGTCTGGATCACTAACGAGAGTGATTATTCCCCCGGGCCCAGGCATTTTGAGCTTCATGTACCCGTAATGAGGTACGGCTTGAAAAATTGTGAATGCCTCTCGTCCTAGTATAGCGTGATATCCGCTGTTGAACGGGGCCACTTGGAATGTGACTTCTTCGGATCTGTAATTGTCCGGCGAGCCGAACACCACATCGAGTGTGATTTTTCCTGTGCAGTGCGCTTCCCGGCTAGGGATTATTCCTCCAAAGGTTGTGTTGCTTCGCTCAATGCGGCTCCAGTCTATTTCCATTTTTTGAAGGGTTTCCTCGTAGATGAGGTTTAATCCGCTGCCGCCATCCATGAGGACCTTTGTCAGTCGAAAGCCATCCACTATTGGACTAAGTACCAGTGCTGCTGGTGCTCGGGCCGTTCGGAATTTAGGTTCGTCACTAGCGTTGAAGGTGATGGCGGTGTCGCTCCATGGATTTGTTGTTGCTACTTGGTAGACTTCGGCGAGGCTGCGGATTGTTCGTTTCCACATATTTTTTGATGCGTAAGTCTCGAAGACTGTTGATACCGTACCGGTATTGTTGGAGTGGTTTTCCGGGGCTAGAAGCTCCTCGCCACTTTTGGCCACCTGCCGTAATATCCAACATGCTCGAAGGCTATGTGTTGGGACGGCGCCTTCTGTACTATGAATTTTACAGGGTCCGCTAAGCCATCCCTCCAGTACTGTTCCGTGCCCTCTATGGGGTTTTTGCTTTTTGATTTTTGTGACCGGTGCCTGAGTGTTATGCACCCTCTTGTTGCGGACTAGGGTTACATTCGGGGCCGGATTGTCCCAAAATTTACTTTCGGTTTTCCGGAAACTCTCCATCGCGTAGTACTTTCGTACTATGGACGCCAAGTCGGCGAAGCGTGTAATTTCACTACGGCTGACGGCGTTCCGGATTCCCTCGTCCGTGCAATTATTGCAAAAAATTGAGATTACGTTTTCTTCTCGGCAGTCCTTTATCCTGTCCATAACCAGGAGGAATCTGGCCCAGTAGTGATGTACTGTTTCAGCGGGCTCTTGCCGGATTAGAGATAGATCGCATATTTCTGGGCGGGTGGGTGGAATTAAGTCCGGAACCCTACCCGTCTCGAGGCTCGAAGGCCGGGAAGTTTCCAAATTTGGAAGCTTGGATTGCTGGACGTTGTCCAACGAGTCCGGAACGACGCCTGACTTTAAGTTCAGTGCTCGATCGAAGTCCATCCCTCCGCGGGAATCCGGCATGGAGGTTTCGGGAGCCCGGACATGGATAGTTTTCAATACAGAGGAAGAGTCGCCGCATTGTTCCTCTACCACTGCAACGTGGTGGGTGACCTGGGGAGAGTTAATCTCTCTCAGATCGGTTTTAAGCCCAATCTGATTGTAGTCTGTGGCGACTCCCAGGGCGGCGATGCGATCCAAGAGTTCATTGACAGACAAGAGCTCTATTAGATCCAGCCGCTCGGTAAATTCCGAGCTAACGTGAAGATTGCTTTTGACGACTTGAGAAGTCATTGTCGAAGTGGTGGCCGGACAGGCGGTCATAAGGAAACCACCTAGCCGTATAGTTTGGCCGGCGGCCAAAGCTCCTTTGGCAAAAATACCGTCTTTGAAGACGGGAGAAGGCATCCTTCCTATCAGCGACAGCACAGAGGAACTCTCAATGAAAGCACCAATGTCGGTGTCAAAACCGGCGAATCTCGGGTAGGGGGTCCCGAACTGTGCGTCTAGGCGGATGGTAATAGGAGATAAGGGACACGATGTTTTACCCAGGTTCGGGCCCTCTTGATGGAGGTAAAACCCTACGTCCTGCTTGATTAATATTGATGATGTGTATTACAAGAGTGGATCTACCACGAGATCAAGGAGGCTAAACCCTAGAAGCTAGCCTATGGTATGATTGTTGTAATGGAGGTTATGTCCTACGGACTAAAGCCCTCAGGTTTATATAGACACCGGAGAGGGCTAGGGTTACACAGAGTTGGTTACAATGGTAGGAGATCTACATATCCGTATTGCCAAGCTTGCCTTCCACGCCAAGGAAAGTCCCATCCGGACACGGGACGGAGTCTTCAATCTTGTATCTTCGTAGTCTTGGAGTCCGGCGGATGATGATAGTCCGGCTGTCCGGACACCCCCTAGTCCAAGACTCCCTCAGTAGGTATGGTGGCTGTTTTGAGGAAGATATAAGGAGGTTTATGTGTGATAGAGCGTATCGTATCACGGGGTTTGGATGCACCGGCGAAGTTTGCACCAACTCTCAAGGTGAGAAAGGGCAATGCACGGTACCGAAGAGGCTAGCAAAGGCGGAAAGGTGAGAGTGCGTATAATCCATGGACTCAACATTAGTCAAAAGAACTCATATACTTATTGCAAAAATTTAGAAGTCATCAAAAATCAAGTACTACACGCATGCTCCTAGGGGGATAGATTGGTAGGAAAAGACCATCTTTCGTCCCCGACTGAGGGAGTCCCAGACTAGGGGGTGTCCGGATAGCCGAACTATCATCTTCGGCCGAACTCCTGGACTATGAAGAAACAAGATTGAAGACTTTGTCCCGTGTCCGGATGGGACTTTCCTTGGCGTGGAAGGCAAGCTTGGCGATACGGATATGTAGATCTCCTACCATTGTAACCGACTCTGTGTAACTCTAACCCTCTTTGGTGCCTATATAAACCGGAGGGTTTTAGTCCGTAGGACGAACAACAATCATACCATAGGCTAGCTTCTAGGGTTTAGCCTCTCTGATCTCGTGGTAGATCTACTCTTGTACTACCCATATCATCAATATCAATCAAGCAGGAGTAGGGTTTTAGCTCCACCGAGAGGGCCCGAACCTGGGTAAAAACATCGTGTCCCTTGTCTCCTGTTACCATCCGCCTAGACGCACAGTTCGGGACCCCCTACCCAAGATCCGCTGGTTTTGACACCGACATTGGTGCTTTCATTGAGAGTTCCTCTGTGTCGTCATCTTTAGGCCCGATGGCTCCTTCGATCATCAACAACGATGCGGTCCAGGGTGAGACTTTTCTTCCCGGACAGATCTTCATATTCGGCGGCTTTGCACTGCGGGCCAATTCGCTTGGCCATCTGGAGCAGATTGAAAGCTACGCCCTTGGCCATCGGGTCAGATTTGGAAGTTTGAACTACACGGCTGACGCCCGCGGAGACTTGATCTTCGACGGGTTCGAGCCACAGCCAAGCGCGCCGCACTGTCACAATGGGCACGATCTAGCTCTGCCGCCGAACAGTGCCCTGGAGGCCGCACCAGTGTCCGCTCTGACCCTTAGCTCGGAGCCGACTGCGCCGATCGAGGACAGGTGGCTGGACACCGCCTCGGGGGCTGCTATCTCTATGGCAATTGAGCCGAACACCAACCCTGTCCTTTGCGAAGCTCGTGACTCCAAGGTGCTGGACTCCTCTCCGGACTGCGAACCTTCCGCGCCCCTGCCAATCGAATCCGATTGGGTGTCGATCATGGAGTTCACCTCCATGGACATCTTTCGGCACTCGCCCTTTGGCGACATCCTGAATTCACTAAAGTCTCTCTCTCTCTCTCTATCAGGAGAGCCCTGGCCGGACTATGGTCAGGAAGGTTGGGATTGCGGATGACGAAGAAATTCGAAGCCCACCCACCACCCACTTCGTAGCCACTGTTGAAAGTTTAAACGACGTGCTCGACTTCGACTCCGAAGACATCGACGGTATGGACGACGATGTAGAAGACAAACATGAACCAACACCTATAGGGAACTGGACAGCCACCTCATCTCACGATATATACATGGTGGACACACCTAAAGGAAGCGACGACGAGGAACAACGGGACGTCACGAGGGATCATTCCCTCGAAAAGCAGTCAAAACGGCGACGTAAGCGCCGCTCAAAGTCCCGCCTCGACAAAGACAGCAATCATGCAAACCCAACCATAGATCAGGGCGAATCGGTGGACGACGAACATGCTATCGAGCAACCGTCCGAACAGGACAATCTGGATAAACAACCCATCCCCGGCGAAGATAACAGTCCGGACGATCTCACGCCGGACAAGTTACTGGGGCAGAAGAACCTCCACAAAAGGCTCGTCGCCACTGCGCGTAGCCTGAAAAGCAGAAGCAGAAGCTCAAAACAGTGGAAGATGCGCTCAGAATCAGATGGAGCAAAGTACTCAACACCGCAGACAAATATGGCGATAGTCGCCGAACGAAGAGCTACCCGAAGTGAAAACTAATGCCCGAATTCGATGAGGAGGCCATAGAGCCCCCGCAATCAAAAAACAAGGAGACCACTCGGTCGGATAGACGACCCCATGGCAAACATAGAGAGGCAAACGACGCCGCACACAAGCCGGCCCACGATCCGCACACGGATTCGCATAAAAAAGATGGCCCAGTTAGATCTATCTACGGGCCAAGAAAGCAACCTCTAGTAAACAGTGCAACACGTCAAGTATCCGAATATTATGACACACCTAAATATAGGGGTGCCGCACATCCCCTATGTTTCACCGATGAGGTTCTGGATTATGAATTTCCAGCGGGGTTCAAGCCCGTAAACATAGAGGCATACGACGGAACAACAGACCCTGGAGTCTGGATTGAGGATTACATCCTCCACATACACATGGCTAGAGGAGATGACCTCCACGCCATAAAATACTTACCCCTCAAGCTCAAAGGGCCAGCCCGGCATTGGCTCAAAAGCCTCCCCGAAAACACCATTGGAAGTTGGGAAGAGCTCGAGGATGCTTTTCGGGCAAATTTTCAAGGGACCTATGTCCAACCTCCGGATGCAGACGATTTAAGTCACATAACTCAACAACCCAGAGAGTCAGCCCAAAAATTCTGGAACAGATTCCTTACTAAAAAGAACCAAATAGTCGACTATCCGGACGCCAAAGCCTTAGCAGCTTTCAAACACAACGTCCGAGACGAATGGCTCGCCAGACACCTCGGCCAAGAAAAGCCAAGAACAATGGCCGCATTAACAAGCCTCATGACCCGCTTTTGCGCGGGAGAGGATAGCTGGCTGGCAAGATGCATTACCAGCGACCCAAGTACATTCGAAGTCAAGGATGGAAACGGGAAACCGCGACAAAGCAAGGACTAGTGCCGGACTAAGGGAAACAGCCCGAAGAGCACGGCAGTCAACGCCGGATTCAAAAGCTCATGGCAGGATCATAAAAAACTGGCCCTTAAGGATAATAGGGACGAGCTATCTAACTTAAACAAAATCTTGGACAAGATATGCCAAATCCACAGTACTCCCGGGAAGCCTGCAAATCATACCCACAGAGATTGTTGGGTCTTCAAGCAGTCCGGCAAACTCAACGCCGAACACAAGGGGCTCGACACACCAAGCGAGGACGATGACAAACCCCACAAGCAGAGCACCGGACAACAAAAGAATTTCCCACAAGAAGTCAAATTAGTAAACTCACTTTACATGACAAAAGGGAAAAACAGAACGACGACCATAGATATACGCGCCATACAGCCTATCCCAGAGGAGTCTCGCCATTGGTTGTCAAAACCAATCACCTTCGACCATCAGGATTACTCTATAAGTATCCGGAATGCAGGATGGACAGCCTTGATATTAGATCCGATAATCGACGGACTCCAATTTACACAAGTCCTAATTGACGGTGGTAGCAATCTAAACCTGCTATATCAGAACACAATCCGCAAAATGGGGATAGACCCAACCAAAATTCGCCATAGCAACACTTCCTTTCAAGGGGTAATGCCAGGCCCATATGCCCGTTGTACAGGCTCTCTATTGCTAGAAGTTGTGTTCGGCTCACCCGACAACTTCCGCCGCGAAAAGTTAACCTTCCACCTCGCCCCATTTACAAGTAGCTATCAAGCACTACTGGGCGCGAAGCTTTCGCCCGCTTTAACGCAATACCGCATTATGCATCCCTCACACTTAAAATGCTCGGTCCACGAGGCATCATATCCTTAAAGGGAAATATCGAGTGTTCCTCGAGCGCGGAAGATTGTGTGACTGCCTCGACATCCACACACTAAACTGGCTTCACTAATCCAAGCACCTAAACAGGTCGTTCAGACCCCGGACACGGTTAGACGAGTCCGGCATAAACATACAGGGGCTTACCAGCTGCACACCCCCGCATAAGGGGCTCCGCGCATATACAACAAGAGACAATAAAGCTCAAATTAATTCATTTTTTGAAATGTACTTTGTTTATTTAATATAACGTACATTTTCGCATGATCTTTTTCAACTAAGTTCCTCTCTTTTACAGATGAACACCGTGCAACACCTGTCCAGGATACGGCACAACGGAGACACAGGCGCAGACGTGCAGTAGGGACCCGTTGGAAGGATTCTTTTCAGATTATGACCCTGCATAAATCTTTTTTACTGTCTCTTGTTGATACACATCCCCCGGTTTTTTGCTATAACCGAGGAGGAGGCTGGCGTTTTGGCATGGGCCACATCAGAATTTTGCGCGTACCTGGACACCCGGGGCTTATTACCAAGGGTGTTGTTTGGCCCGTTTTCATAAAGACCGAATACCTTAGGGAGTGTCCGACGTCTCGAGTTAGGCCTTATATGCATCAGCTCCAAATCATGTCTTTGGTCAAATGTTGGGTTTGCCCGGCTCCTGTGTTTTGCTGCCTTACGTTCCGCTCTATCGGCTAACGCGACACTAGGAGAACTACTGCGATTGTGCCCCGGTTCGTCTAGGCGAGCACCTCAGTAGAGAAAGCCGAAAACTGACTGTCATGATATAGCGTGAGACTGGTCAACCACTCCATGACCCGCCAGAATCTATAGGATTCCTCCGCATTGACGAAGGGTCGTTTCCCGATCAGGCACATACGCGCCCCGAATTCGGGTGAGCGCGGTGCCCCTAGGGGCTATATCGTAGCCCCACTGTCAAACTACTATGGCTAAGTGAAAGTGATAAAGCATTATAGTCCGGTTGCCTAGTTGGCTACGCTACCACCTCCTTTATAGGACCAAGACATTGGATCAAGTGTGAAAATGTGCATTTTGCAAACACCCCCGCATTATATGCGTGAGGGCTGAAGCCGAAGACTGCCATCTTCCATGTTATATACACATATACATTAATGGCCGCATAGGAGGTATTTTAATTCTTGAAGGCACAAGTATAAAAAGCTTTTTTATTTCATCGGAACATTGTTTCACAATAATACATGTTATTCGAACATAATATCCTTCGAGCACCGCGTCTCTAATAAACGAGCGCCCTGCAGAACTTCCTGAAAATATTGCTCGACAGGTACTCGGCTTCCGTCCGAATCTAGGGATGCAACATCGGTGGCCTTCATCTCCGCCCAGTATGTCTTGACACGGGCAAGAGCCATCCGCACACCCTCTATGCATGCCGACCTCCTCATTGCATTGATATGCGGCACCGCACCAAGGAACTGCTGCACCAGGCCAAAATAACTCTTCGGCTAGGGCCTCTTCGGCCACAAAAGACTCACGACATCCTTCATGGCAAGTCCGGATAACCTATTCAGCTCCGCCCATTCGGCCAAGCGATCGGTTAATGGAAGAGGGCGCTCTGGATTATGGAACTGCGACCAAAAAACCTTTTCCATTTCGCGATCCTTTTGATCTCGGAAGTGTTCGGCCGCGTCCGCGGCACTTGCCGCCAAGTCCAGATAAGCATCCTCCGAACTCCACAGCCGGTCCAACTGAGCATATTTAGGATCCATGATTTTCCTCCGCAGCAGAAAGGGCTTTCTAGCCACAATATCTCCGGCCTGACGCAGCTCCTCCTTCATAGCTCTCATCGCAGAGTGAGCATCCTTGGCCTCGGTAGCGGCCTTCTTCAGGTCCTCTTGTACCGCTCGATCTTATTTTTCAAGAAGCTCGGTCGGCAACATTCTTGAACTCCACGGCCATCTTAGCCATTTCCTTCTTGCTTCGGCAGTGAGTAGCCTGTTCGGCTTCTAGCTCTTCGGCTGCCTTTAAGGCAGCCGCGTCACTCTTTCTGGCCTGCTCCTTGGCTCGGGCAAGCTCCGCCCGAAGGTTCTCCATGACAGCGGCACCATCTGCATCAAGCATACATGTTGTAAGGCGCGGGCATCAAGCTCCCATACCAGGTGTCCGCGGAGAATTCACATACCTTGTGACTCGTCAAGCCGCTTATTGACAAGCGCAATGTCGGCATCTGCCACATCAAGTTGCCGCTTTAGTTCGGCAAATCCATCAGTCCGGCTAGCCACCGGACACTTCGCCACCTACATAGGAAGGGCGGCATATTATACCTGGGATTATGATCCTCGGCGCGCTGTCATTTTTGACAACACACCGAGTCTCAGGGGCTACTATCTACGCAGGGCACATTTTATATGCGGAACTGCCAGAAGGTACATCATTTTGCGTACCTCAAAACCGGTCAGTAAACTTCTGACGGCTTCGTGCAATCCGCTCTCAGCGGATGAAATCCTTTCAATCACCGTACCCATTAACGCACGGTGATCTTCTAAGATAGACGCTCGCCCGAGAAGATCCTTCAGCTCCTCCGACCGTACACCAGATGGTGCCGGACTTGTTCGATGGCCTTTTTCGAAGGCCGGACGCGGAGGGCTTTGAGGGGAAATATGACTGCCTTCCGGCCCCACCGGACTCGGAGAAACCCTCCGCGACGACACCTCAGGGTCGCCCGCCTCGCACAATGGTACGGCATGGGGAGGCGTTTCGCTCTCTATCATCTCCGGACGAAGATCCCCCGAAGATGAGCTCTGCTGAGAAGGGTTGAGATCCGAACTACAAGGTAAAACTTTGGTTATCTTCATCAGAAATAGGGTAGGGATATCCTTTATTTTAATAAAAACTCCCCTTTTTGCTTACGGCTCGGTGGAGGGTTGATCCCCTTGGGGGCATAATGCGACCGAGGCATCTCTCGGCGCAGGACCCTCTGACGAAGATTTCTTCCCCTGCTTTGAGACCATGGTCTCCGGGTCTTCAGAGGCGGTCCTCTTCTTCCCTTGGATGGAGGGATTCTCGATCCCTCCTTTCCTGGCAGCCTCCTTCGCGGAGGTGGTAGCTTCCTTGTTCCCCCCTTCACCTTCTTCCGAAGGCGCGACCTACAGCATCCATGGGATCCGGCGTGGTCTCAGGAAGGGGGGCTGGACACCCGATTAACTTTGCCTTAGCTATCCACTCCTGTTCAAGGGACAACTCTTTTAAAAGGGCAAGTTTTTGACGTGTCCGGGTGCAGGGCTACTTACTTGAGTATCCGGGCGATTGCAGCTCAGACCTGCGTCCTCGGTCAAGTCCGGACACATCTCTTGTGATCCGAAGAAAAGCTTGTACATCTCCACGGGCGTTGCGCCCATAAAATGCTGGGGAGCTCATTTTCCCTCTGGGTTAAATTCCCACAAGCGGAGGGGGCGACGTCTGCAGGGCAGGATGCGACGAATCAGCATGACCTGCGCTACTACGACTAGAGTAATCTCTCTCTCTAGGAGGTCTCGAATGCGGCCCTGCAACAAGGGCACATCCTTGGACGGCCCCCAGTCAAGTCCTTTATTGACCCATGACGCCAACCGCGGTGGAGGACCCGAGCGAAAGGCAGGTGGCGCCACCCATTTGGTGCCCCTGGGAGCTGTGATATAAAACCACTCTTGTTGCCATAAGCTGAGCTCCTCTTGAAAAGAGCCCTCGGGCCACGGAGCATCAGCATTATTGCTTATAACAGCCCCTCCGCACTCTGCCTGTTGCCCCTTGATCATCTTTGGCTCCACTTTGAAGGTCTTGAGCCACAATCCGAAGTGAGGGGTAATACGGAGGAAGGCTTCGCACACGACAATGAACGATGAGATGTGGAGGATGGACTCCGGATCCAAGTCGTGAAATTCCAACCCATAGTAAAACATGAGCCCCCTCACGAAGGGGTCCATCGGGAAGCTTAGGCCCCGAAGGAAGTGAGACGCGAACACCACACTTTCACCAGGCTTGGGAGTGGGAATAACCTGCCCTTGGGCAGGCAACCTATGTGAAATTTCGCTGGTTAGATACCTGGAATCTCTTAGCTTTAGTACGTCTTGTTCCGTAATGGAGGAAGGCATCCACCAGCCTTGCAGGTCGGTGCCGGACATCATCGAAGGTCCAAAGCGCCTGAATCTGGAGCTTTGGGTGTTGGAACTCGAGGCGAGGGGCGGATTCGATTGAGATTGAAAGAAGGGAGTGGAGCCTTGGTCTCTTTATAAAGAGGTTGAATACCACGAGCCTCCCCCGTGACCGTTCGGGACTCGCCTTCGATAGAGGAGACGTGCAACGGGCACGGTTGGGTTTCCCACGCCCGTATTGATGAGAATCCCGGAATAAGGGGACACGATCTCTGCTTTGACAAGACGTGCCAAGGAAACCGCCTCGCTAAACGCGCTGATGTGGGACAGTAAAAACGATTCGAATAAAGGCTTGGCCGTGGTGTGATGTCACGCCACGGAATACGTCAGCAGATTGAATTTGTGTAAATATTATTCTCTCTACGGTGGTATGTGGAACTTATTTTGCAGAGCCGGACACTATCCTTGTGTTCAAAATCTTCTATGAAGTATTCGGAGGAGGAACCCGCCTTGCAATGCCGAAGACAATATGCGCGCTGGACTCGTCGTCATTGAAGCCTGGTTCAGGGGCTACTGAGGGAGTCCCGGACTAGGGGGTGTCCGGATAGCCGAACTATCATCTTCGGCCAGACTCCTGGACTATGAAGATACAAGATTGAAGACTTCGTCCCGTGTCCGGATGGGACTTTCCTTGGCGCGGAAGGCAAGCTTGGCGATACGGATATGTAGATCTCCTACCATTGTAACCAACTCTGTGTAACCCTAACCCTCTTCGGTGCCTATATAAACTGGAGGGTTTTAGTCCATAGGACGAACAACAATCATACCATAGGCTAGCTTCTAGGGTTTAGCCTCTCTGATCTCGTGGTAGATCTACTCTTGTACTACCCATATCATCAATATCAATCAAGCAGGAGTAGGGTTTTACCTCCACCGAGAGGGCCCGGACCTGGGTAAAAACATTGTGTCCCTTGTCTCCTGTTACCATCCGCCTAGACGCACAGTTCTGGAGCCCCTAGCCGAGATCTGCCAGTTTTGACACCGACACCGACCGCCACTCATAAGGATGCACAAGCCAGGTACACTTCATGTTTCAAATTTGTTACACAACTTTAACCATATGTGCATGCTACGGGACTTGCAAACTTCAACACAAGTATTTCTCAAATTCATAATCACCCAACTAGCACGACTTTGATATTATCACCTCCATATCTCAAAACAATTATCAAGCATCAAACTTATCTTAGTATTCAATTCACTCAAAAGAAAGTTTCACATATCTTGAATACCAAGTATATTAATATTAAGCAAATTACCATGCTATTAACGACTCTCAAAATAATCTAAGTGAAGCATGAGAGATCAATAGTTTCTTTAAAACAAATCCTCCACCATGCTCTAAAAGATCTAAGTGAAGCATTAGAGCAAAAACTATCACGCTCAAAAGATATAAGTGAAGTACTATGAGCAAAACTATCAAGCTCAAAAGATATAAGTGAAGCACTATGAGTATTCTATCAAATTCCAAATCATGTATGGCTCTCTCAAAAGGTGTGTACAGCAAGGATGATTGTGGTAGACTAACAAGCAAAGACACAAATAATACAAGACGCTCCAAGCAAAACACATATCATGTGGTGAATAAAAGTATAGCTCCAAGTAAATTACCGATGGAAGTGGACGAAAGAGGGGATGCCTTCCGGGGCATCCCCAAGCTTTGACTTTTTGGTGTCCTTGGATTATCTTGGGGGTGCCATGGACATCCCCAAGCTTAGGCTCTTGCCACTCCTTGTTCCATAATCCATCAAAAGAATTCACCCAAAACTTGAAAACTTCACAACACAAAACTCAACAGAAATCTCATGAGCTCTGTTAGAGAAAGAAAACAAAAGACTACTTCAAGTTACTGTAATGAACTCATTCTTTATTTATATTGGTGTTAAACCTACTATATTCCAACTTCTCTATGGATTATAAACTATTTTATTAGCCATAGATTCATCAAAATAAGAAAACAACACATGTAAAACAGAATCTGTCAATAACAGAACAGTCTGTAGCTATCTGTAACTAACGCAAACTTCTGGAACTCTAAAAATTCTACCAAAATAGGAAGTCCTGGAAAATTTGTTTATTGAACAGAAGAAAAAATAATCAACGCAAACTCATGTTCTGGTGATTTAACAAAATTATATTCGTGCGCGCAAAGTTTCTGTTTTTCAGCAGAATCAAATCAACTATCATCTTAGATTATCCTATAGGTTCTACTTGGCACAAACACTAATTAAAACATAAAACCACATCCAAACAGAGGCTAGATGAATTATTTATTCCTAAATAGAAGCAAAAACAAAAAACACAAATAAAATTGGGTTGCCTCCCAACAAGCGCTATCGTTTAACGGCCCTAGCTAGGCATAAAAGCAATGATAGATCTAGGTATTGCCATCTTTGGTAGGCAATCCATAAGTGGCTCTCATGATAGATTCATATGGTAATTTTATTTTCTTCCTAGGGAAGTGTTCCATACCCTTCTTTAAGGGAAATTGGAATCTAATATTCCCTTCCTTCATATCAATAATTGCACCAATCGTTCTAAGGAAAGGTCTACCAAGAATAATAGGACATGAAGGATTGCAATCTATATCAAGAACGATAGAATCTACGGGCACATAATTCCTATTTGCAACAATAAGAACATTACTAATTCTTCCCATAGGCTTTTTAATAGTGGAATCCGCAAGATGCAAGTTTAGAGAGCAATCATCAAAATCACGGAAATCTAGCAAATCATATAAAGCTTTGGGAATAGTAGAGACACTAGCACCCAAATCACACAAAGCATGAAACTCATAATCTTTAATTTTAATTTTGATAGTAGGTTCCCACTCATCATAGAGTTTTCTAGGGATAGAAACTTTCAACTCAAGTTTTTCTTCATAAGATTGCATCAAGGCATCAACTATGTGTTCGGTAAAGGCCTTATTTTGACTATAGCATGAGGAGAATCTAGCACGGATTGCAACAAGGAAATACAACCAATCAAAGAGCAATTTTCATAATTAAATTCCTTGAGATCCAAAATAGTGGGTTTAGCAATATCTAAGTTTTTATTTATTTCAATCCCACTTTCATCAAATTCATCATCAAGATCTAGAAACTCCGAATTCTTAGAACGCCTTCTAGGTAAAGGAAGATCATATTCAGATTCATTAAGATTCATATTGCAAAATAAAGATTTAATGGGGGACACATCAATAACTTTTAGATCTTCATCTTGATTTTCATAGGAATTGGAAGAACACGCTTTAATAAAGGCATCTTTGGAAGCACGCATCCTAGCGGTTCTTTCCTTGCACTCATTAATGGAAATTTTCATGGCTTTGAGAGACTCATTGATATCATGCTTAGGAGGAATAGATCTAAGATTTAAAGAATCAATTTCAAAAGAAATTCTATCAACGTTCCTAGCCAAATCATCAACTTTAAGCAATTTCTCTTCAAGCAAAGCATTAAAATTCTTTTGTGAATTCATAAACTCTTTAACACTACTCTCAAATTCAGAGGGCATCTTATTAAAATTTCCATAGGAGTTGTTGTAGGAATTTCCGTAATTATTAGAAGGATTACTAGGATAAGACCTAGGATTAAAATTCCCTCTATACGCGTTGTTTGCAAAACTATTCCTACCAACAAAATTCACATCCGTAGATTCATTATTATTCTCAAGCAACGTAGACAAAGGCATATCATTGGGATCAAGAGGAGTATTTTTAGGAGCAAACATCTTCATAAGTTCATCCATCTTTTCACCTAAAACATTGATTTCTTCTATAGCATGCACTTTTTTACTAGAAGATCTTTCGGTGTGCCATTGAGAATAATTAGCCATAATATTATAAAGCAATTTGGTAGCATCCCCTAACGTAATTTCCATAAACGTGCCTCCCGCGGCCGAATCTAAAAGATTTCTAGAAGCAAAATTCAATCCGACATAACATTTTTGTATGATCATCCATAAATTCAAACCATGAGTAGGGCAATTGCGAAGCATAAATTTCATTCTTTCCCAAGATTGGGCAACATGCTCATGATCAAGTTGTTTAAAATTCATGATGTCATTTCTAAGAGTGATAATCTTAGCGGGAGGAAAATACTTAGAGATAAAAGCATCTTTGCACTTGTTCCAAGAATCAATACTATTTTTAGGCAAAGATGAAAACCAAACTTTATCACGATCTCTAAGTGAAAATGGAAATAACTTCAATTTGACAATATTGTTATCCGATCTTTCTTCTTTTGCATATCACACAAATCAACAAAATTGTTTAGATGAGTAGCGGCATCTTCACTAGGAAGGCCGGCGAATTGATCTTTCATAACAAGATTCAACAAAGCGGTATTGATTTCACAAGACTCATCATTATTAAGAGGAGCAATCGGAGTACTAAGGAAATCATTATTATTGGTATTCGAGAAATCACACAATTTGGTATTATCTTGCGCCATGGCAACAAGTAATCCAACACACAAGCAAACAGAAAGGCAACGGGGAAAAAGGAAAACGGGAAAGAGAGGAGGAGATTGGGAAAGAGAGGGCGAATAAAACGGCAAGGGTGAAGTGGGGGAGAGGAAAAACGAGAGGCAAATGGCAAATAATATAATGCGAGAGATAGGGATTGCGATGGGTACTTGGTATAGTTGACTTGCTTGCGTGAGCCTCCCTGGCAACGGCGCCAGAAATTCTTCTTGCTACCTCTTGAGCACTGCGTTGGATTTCCCCGAAGAGGAGAGGATGATGCAGCAAAGTAGCGTAAGTATTTCCCTCAGTTTTTGAGAACCAAGGTATCAATCCAGTAGAAGACCACGCACAAGTCCCTCGTCAGCAACTCGCAACCAACGCGATTAGGGGTTGTCAATCCCTTCACGGTCACTTACGAAAGTGAGATCTGATAGAGATGATAAATAATATTTTTGGTATGTTTGATAGATAGATGCAAAGTAAAAAGTAAAGGCAAAGTAAAAACAAAGCAAGTAAATAATGTGATAGAGATTGATATGATGAGAATAGACCCGGGGGCCATAGGATTCACTAGTGGCTTCTCTCAAGAGCATAAGTATTCTACGGTGGGTGAACAAAACACTGTTGAGCAATTGACAGAATTGAGCATAGTTATGAGTATATCTAGGCAATGATCATGTATATAGGCATCACGTCCGAGACAAGTAGATCAAAACGATTCTGCATCTACTACTATTACTCCACTCATCGACCGCTATCCAGCATGCATCTAGAGTATTAAGTAAAAACAGAGTAATGCCTTAAGCAAGATGACATGATGTAGAGGGATAAATTCATGCAATATGATAAAAAACCCCATCTTGTTATCCTCGATGGCAACAATACAATACGAGCCTTGCTGCCCCTTCTGTCACTGGGTAAGGACACCGCAAGATTGAACCTAAAGCTAAGCACTTCTCCCATTGCAAGAACTACCAATCTAGTTGGCCAAACCAGAAAGGATAATTCGAAGAGACTTGCAAAGATAACTCAATCATACATAAAAGAATTCAGAGAAGAATCAAATATTTTCCATAGATAAGTTGGATCATAAACCCACAATTCATCGGTCTCAACAAACACACCGCAAAAAGAAGATTACATCGAATAGATCTCCACGAGAGAGGGGGAGAATATTGTATTGAGATCCAAAAAGAGAGAAGAAGCCATCTAGCTACTAGCTATGGACCCGAAGGTCTGAAGTAAACTACTCACACTTCATCGGAGGGGCTATGGTGTTGATGTAGAAGCCCTCCGTGGTGGATGCCCCCTCCGGCGGAGCTCCGGAGCAGGCACCAAGATGGGATCTCATGGATACAGAAGGTTGCGGCGGTGGAATTAGGTTTTTGGCTCCTGTTCTGATTGTACGGGGATACGTAGGTATATATAGGAGGAAGGAGTACGTCAGTGGAGCGTCAGGGGGCCCATGAGGTAGGGGGCGCGCCCGGGGGGAGGGCGCCCTCCACCCTCGTGACCACCTCTGGCACTTCTTGGAGTAGGGTCCAAGTTTCCTGGATCACGTTCGGTTGGAAAATCACGTTCCCGAAGGTTTCATTCCGTTTGGACTCCGTTTGATATTCTGTTTCTACGAAACACTGAAATAGGCAAAAAACAGTAATTCTGGGCTGGGCCTCCGGTTAATAGGTTAGTCCCAAAAATAATATAAAACTAGAAAATAAAGCCCAATATAGTCCAAAACAGTAGATAAAGTAGCATGGAGCAATCAAAAATTATAGATACGTTGGAGACGTATCAGAGGGTTTAGTCCGTAGGACAACAACAATCATAATCATAGGCTAGCTTCTAGGGTTTAGCCTCTACGATCTTGTGGTAGATCAACTATTGTAATACTCATACCATCAAGATCAGTCAAGCAAGAAGTAGGGTATTACCTCCATCGAGAGGGCCCGAACCTGGGGAAACATCGTGTCCCCCGCCTCCTGTTACCATCAGCCTTAGACGCATAGTTCGGGACCCCCTACCCGAGATCCGCCGGTTTTCACATTGACAGCCATGAAGGGATTGACAACCCCTTTATTGCGTTGGTTGCGAGGTTCTTGTTTGTCTGTGTAGGTGCGTGGGACTTTTGAGGAGCCTCCTACTGGATTGATACCTTGGTTCTCAAAAATTGAGGAAAATACTTACGCTACTTTGATGCATCACCCTTTCCTCTTCAAGGAAAACCAACGCAAGCTCAAGACGTAGCATTATTCTGCAGCGACAGCAGCCTCACACCGCAGCCGAACTGGTGAACCCTCATACTCCTCTCCGCGTGGGCATCCACTGCCGTGTCTTCCCCAGTTCCGCGTCGTCCCCTCCCTAGGCCTCGCCGTCGTCCATCGCCCTGGTGCTCTCGGTGCGGTGTGGTCAACATGGTCAAGGAACGACTTCCATCGGATGTGGACTGTACGTGGAGAGGCTGACAGCTGGGTCCATGGCCGTAGCAAGGAAGTGCCTCCTTATTACGCGAAAAATAATGATTCCTCCACCTGACAGCAGGGACCCATCGGACGGGCCACCGTATTTCACGAAAAAAATATTTCCCCCATGACTGCTGGGACCTACCAGCTACATCTTCGCACACAAGGAAGTGCGTCCATATTACGGGCAAAAAATGATTCGTCCCCTGACTGTTGGGACCCACCAGCTACATCTTCACACGCAAGGAAGTGCCTGACAGTCGGGACCCACCTAGTCGAAGCGTACGTAGCATTGTCATTCTGATCACGAACGTGTACGTACATACTGGTTGATGTAGAGGCGCGCAGGTGTCGTAGTAGAGGCGCTCACGTAGCATATACACGTATGTACAACGGCCAGGGTGCAAGAAAGTAAATACGGCCATGTACGTACATACAGGCGGGGTCTCGAACGCCTACTCATGCATACGTACGGCCAGGGCTCGTGTACATGGCTGGGTCAGAACGGAGAAACTGCATCGTTGTCGTGTTCGTGGGGAGGCAACGGAATGCATCGTGTTCATCGAGAGGCAACAGAATGCATCGTGTTCATCAGGAGGCAACGGAACACGTGGGAGCCAACCGACTTGGACGGAACAAGCGATGGAAACAAGGCCTGTCGTACCGCAGAACGGAGGAAACGACCTTGTGTTTGACCGGCCACGTTCGAAACGGGATCCTGTTCATCGGGAGGGGTTTGGCATACCGCAAAAACGGAGGAAACGGACTTGTGTTGGACCTCCAACGGTTGAAACGGGGTCCTGTTGATCGGGAGGGGTGTGGCATACCGCAAAACAGAGGAAACGGACTTGTGTTGGAGTGGTACGGTCGAAACAGGGGTCCTATTCATCGGGAGGGGTGTGGCGTACCGCAAAATGGGACTCCACGGGATACTGTTCATCTCCACCGTTGACCTCCTCCAGCCTCCACGGGCTACTGTTCATCCACCGTCGACCTCCACTAGCCTCCACCTACGACTGTTAATCCACGGGCTCCTGTTCATCCAGCCTCCACCGCGCGCTACTCCACCGGCTACTATTCAACCACCCCTCTCCACAGGCTCCTGTTCAACCACCCCTCTACGGGCTACTATTCATCCACCCCTCCATCGTCTACTATTCATCCAGCCCTCCACGGGGTCGTCCTGTTCATCCAGCCCCAACTGGCTCGATCGATCGGGGTCCTGTTCATCCAGAGGCAACACCACGTGGTCCTATTCATCCACCCCACCGCTCACTATTCATCCAACCCCCCCCCCCCCCCCCCCGCAACACTCACTGTTCATCCAAACACCCCCAGCAAACGCTCACTGTTCATCCAGAGGCAGCATCGATCGGCTTCAGTTAGCAGCAGTAGCAAAGGAATTACTCGGGTTCGGAACGTAGCTAGTGCAATCGCTCGGGTTCAGTTAGAGCCCAACGCCTCGCTCGGGTTCAGTTACAGCCCAACGCCTCGCACACACACGCGTATGTGTATGAGAGAAATGCGCATCGCTCGGCCCCCGACCACCCACCAAAACCGGGAACTCCCCGAAATTTTCCTCGCCCTCGCATCTACCACGGTTTTTTCCGTCATGGACGGCCCAAAGAATGTCATGCAGCTGCGTCTCCGGCCCGCCCAGGACGAAAAGCCCATTTTCTGTCATGATTTTTTGTCATAGAAGTAGGAGCCCACCACATCTATGATGATACCGGGTTTTGTCACAATTATCATCATAGAAGTGTCATAAGTATTACAGAAAAAAATTCGTTCGGCCCAAAATGTCACGGATGTGTCTTTTTTTTGTAGTGTAACTCGTAGACCTGTTGGGGGTAATATTGATGCTCCATATCATAGAAGGTAACTCCTCCACCCAACAACCCGACGTCCGTTGCAAAGGAACCATAAGCCGAGGCTGGATGCCTCTCAAAATCTCTTGATTGGCTTGTTCAGCTTGCCCATTGGATTGAGGGTGAGCTACTGATGATACATCAAGACGAATGTGCCCATGTTGACAAAACTCTTTCATAGCACCTTTGGACAAATTAGTGCCATTATCAGTCATGATACTGTGGGGAAAGCCAAAACAGAAAATCACCTTTTTCATGAATTAAACCGCCGTTGCCGCGCCACATTTACTGACCGGCTCTGCTTCAACCCACTTTGTGAATTTGTCAACCACCACCAAGAGGTGGTTTTTTTATCCTTGGACCTTTTAAAAGGCCCAACCATGTCAAGTCCCCAGACTACAAACGGCCAAGTAATTGGAATCATCCTCAATTCTTGTGCCGGCACATGAGCTCGCCGTGAAATTTTTTGACAACTGATGACCCGCAAGTATACGGGATAGTTGTAGCCTCTTTCGATAAGTAAGAGTGTCAAACCCAACGAGGAGCTAAAGGTAGAACAAATACTCTCTCAAGTCCTATCGGCCACTGATACGACTCTACACACGCTTGACATTCGCTTTACCTAGAACAAGTATCGAACTAGAAGTACTTTGTAGGTGTTGTTGGATAGTTTTGCAAGAAAGTAAAGAACGCGTAAATAAAAAGTAGGGGCTGTTTAGATAAATAAACAATAAAGTACATAAAGCGAGTGTGGAAAGTGGTGGTAGGAGTTGTGGAATTGTCCCTAAGCAATTGACTACTTTACTAGACCGATAGCAAGTTTTATGTGGGAGAGGCCACTGCTAGCATGTCATCCCTGACATGGAATTCTATGCACTTGTGATTGGAACTATTAGCAAGCATCTGCAACTACTAACGTTCATTAAGGTAAAACCCAACCATAGCATTAAGATATATTGGTCCCCCTTCAATCCCGTATGCATCAATTTCTATGCTAGGCTACAGCGTCTGTCACTCTTGCCCTCCAATACATAGTCCTATCAACATACAACTAACCCTATGGTGTGATACACGCGCACGCTCATATGTTGGGCACCAAAGGAAAGCAACATAACCACAAGCAAATTAAATCAATCATAGCAATTCATCAACCACCAATAGGACAACGAAAATCTAATCAAACATCATAGGATGGCAACACATCATTGGATAATAATATGAAGCATAAAGCACCATGTTCAAGTAGAGGGTACAGCGGGTTGCAGGAGAGTGGACCGCTGTAGATAGAGGGGGGAAGGTGATGGAGATGTTGGTGAAGATGGCAGAGGTGTTGGTGAAGATCGCGGTGATGATGATGGCCCCCGGCGGCGTTCCAGCGCCACCGGAAGCAAGGGGGAGAGAGCCCCCCTTCTTCTTCTTCTTCTTCCTTGACCTTCTCCCTAGATGGGAGAAGGGTTTCCCCTCTGGTCCTTGGCTCCCTTGGCGTGGGAGGGGCGAGAGCCCCTCTGAGATTGGATCTGTCTCTCTGTCTCTCTCTGTTTCTATGTTCCCAGATTCTGCCCCTTCATCGTTTCTTTTATATCCGGAGATCTGTAACTCCGATTGGGGTGAATCTTTCGCCTAGATTTTTCTCATAAAATTAGCTTTCTTGCGGCAAAAGAAGAGCGTCAACTGCCTTACAGGTGGCCCATGAGGGTGCCAGGTGCGCCCAGGGGGGAGGGCGCGCCCCCTGTCTCGTGGCCACCTCGGGCACCGTTTCGCGTTGATTCTTCCTCCGAAAAATCCCAAATATTCCAAAATAATTCTCTATCCATTTTTATCCTGTTTGGATTCCGTTTGATATTGGGTTTCTGCCAAACATAAAACATGCAACAAACAGGAACTGGCACTAGGCACTGGATCAATATGTTAGTCCCAAAAATAGTATAAAAAGTTGCCAAAAGTATATGAAAGTTGAATAATATTGGCATGGAACAATCAAAAATTATAGATACGACAGAGACGTATCAACAACCATCACATTTACTGACCAAATCCTCTACATCAGAGTGAGCCGTCAGCCAATAGAATCCATGACGAAAAGCTTTGGCCACAAGGGACCTTGAACCGGCATGATGGCCACAATCTCCTTCATGAATCTCACGAAGAATCTCCTGACCCTCCTCAGGAGAGACATAACGCTGAAACGCCCTAGTGACACTGCGATGGTGTAACTCAGCATTGGCAATTGTCATTGACTTAGACCGCCGGGTTATCTGCCTGGACAAGGTTTGATCCTTAGGTAACTCGCCCCGGGTCATATAACCCAAATATGGCGTTGTCCAATCTGGGATAGCATGAAGAGCCGCCACCAATTGTGCCTCTGGGTCAGGAACAGTCAGGTCTTCCTCTGTAGGCAACTTGACAGAAGGGTTATGTAGGATATCCAATAAAGTGTTAGGTGGCACCGGCTTATGCTGAGACCCCAGACGGCTTAAGGCGTCAGCCGCCTCATTTTTCCTGCGATCAATGTGCTCCACTTGATAACCCTTGAAGTACCCAGCAATAGCATCAACTTCGCGGCGATAAGCCGCCATGAGGGGATCCTTGGAATCCCATTTTCCTGAGACTTGTTGGCCACCAAGTCTGAGTCACCGAAACATCTCACCCGGCTTAAGTTCATCTCCTTAGCCATCCGAAGACCATGGAGCAAGGCTTCATACTCAGCTGCATTGTTAGTATAGGGAAACATCAACCTTACACTACTAGGAAAAGGCATGCTAGTGGCGCACCAGTTTTGCCTTCTAATGGCGCACTACTAGTGCGCCACTAGCATCACGCCATTAGAATTAAATTCTAATGGCGCATCACTGGTGCGCCATTAGTATCTGGTGTTCTAATGGCGCACCACCTAGTGCGCCATTAGTATTGCCAACAGTGCGCCATTAGAATTCCTCCCAGGGGGCCATATGTACCCATGTGCTTTGGCATACTAATGGCGCACCGGTGGGTGATGCGCCATTAGTGTGATTATCTCAGTGCGCCATTAGTGTCTTGTGTGCTGCGCCACTAGTATGAATATTAGGGACTTTTTTCTTTTCTGATATTTTCACAGGTTACAAAATATATTATTGGACATAATTTAGACAACACCACACAACAACAACAGATTCATCGAATACAATAGAAGATTAGTCTCTAAATACAAATCATCATATTAGTCTCCGAATTCAAAAGACCGAACAAATATAGAACATTAAAAGTCTCGAGACCGCGAGTAGCGAGTTTGTATTCACATTACAAGTCGATATCGACCATCTAAACTACCATCACATAGAAGAGAGTTGTGGTCATCACGATGAACATCATCGCGATCAAACTGGTCTTCATCCGATTCCTCCAACGCTCCCACCTCTCTCCCGCTAAGTAGCGAGCGTATCTAGATTCGGCCTCCGCCCTAGTGGTGTACCCTTTGTAACTGTTACCGTTGAAACGGTGAACCTGTCTCCGACACTCCTCCCAGTCGTCGTAGACTCCGGGAACCTTACCCTTGTACACGACATACGATGTCATCTCTATGCACAAGCCAAACAACAGACAATACATAAGCAATATGTAAGTATGCAACAAAAGGATCGGAAGAGAAAAGCAAGACATTAATAGCACGATTCATGGTCCTACTAATAAATAGCATCGATTACATCTAAGTTGAACGACTGTCCAAACCAAAGAGACATACGAATTCATTAAAGTTTAATTACAACATGAGCCAATCAATGTTTCAGAACTACACATCACTACTTTCGACTCGACTCATCGGACAGGAGCGTGGATGAAGCCGCCGTCTGTCGCGATGGTCATGAAATCGCGGTCGTTGTCACCCTGCATTTGTAGCATTCCATCTATCTCATTGTGGGATGGTTGATATCTGAGGAAGAACTGCCCCGACGTATGGAGAACATCTTGATGGATGATGTCCGCAAAGTCCGACTGGATGCGAAAGAATTCTTGTCTGAGGTCCGCGTCCTGGATTGCCGACAAGTTCGCGGCCCAATCTTTGAGATTATCTGTTAGCAGAAGTTGATGATGGTCCCTTATGATCGCCCGCATGTGATGGAGGGCGTAGTAGGCATCCTTCTGACCGCCAGGCGGCTGCTTGACGCAGCAAAACTTCGTATTGTGT
This sequence comes from Triticum timopheevii, assembly GCA_963921465.1. Classification (NCBI taxonomy): domain Eukaryota; kingdom Viridiplantae; phylum Streptophyta; class Magnoliopsida; order Poales; family Poaceae; genus Triticum; species Triticum timopheevii. Next base: position 418,311,531 of record OY997262.1, read on the forward strand.
GAGAACATGTGCTTGCCGTACTTACAAACAGTCCTGGTGAAGGTGCCTCCAGATTTGGCATAGCCGGGGAGAACATCATCAAGAAGTTTCTTGACATTTGTGTAGTCTATCTTGGAGTTACGGTTCGAGTCGAAATACGTGGCCATGGAATATTTCGGGCTTAAGAGGATGAGTGTGCAATGTGTGTCACTGCACAGAACACGGAATGTTAGAAAAAAAAGAACGATCGAAATCTAAGAAATCATATGTTATGGGGCGTTTAAGGGATGACTTACTCGGGAAAGTAAGCCACAAGGAAGTTATCCTTATCTGGGTTTGCCAGAATGACGCCTTCGAGGTGTGATCTCGCAACTTGGCGGTCCCCAACGCTGCTCAAGTGCTTGGCACGCATGTAGAAGGGGTCGACTATCACGATGTCCGGGGTCTTGTCTCTAATGATCCGCATCTCCATACTCAGCGAAAACAGCCGAACGAAGCTGTAGTGCAGCGGATGAAGGTTAAACATAGCAAAGAAGTCATCAAACCGCAGGACGATCGTACCCCCGATGTCGCCATCCACAAAGCCCTTGCCCTCTGGCACCTTGGCCACGAAAGCCGGGTATGCCACATCCTTCTCTCTGAGACGCCGCTTCTCCAAAGAAAGAACACTGTCGTGCAGACTCCGCACAGCACCGGTTACAGCATTCAGCATATTTGGCGGTAGCATCGCCCTACCCGCCACATGCACCCTCCTCGAGATATCCTTAGGTGAAGGTGGCCCGTCCTGAGCACGGATCGAACTCGATGTCTTCCGCGGCGTCCTCATAGCGGTGAGGTTGTTCCTCCATCTCCTGGGACAGCTCCCAGAATTGCTTGCCGCCCGATCCACCGGCCTCATCGTTGTGGGCCATGTTTCGCTCTAAATAGGAAAAAAGTTTGGTCAAAAAGTTGGTTATTGTCAAGGAACAAGATCATGGTCTCATCATTTAGGGTTTGTCGACACTGAGGCACCCTAAAAGCCTAAGCTTTCATCATTTAGGGTTTGTCGATGCCGAGGCACCCTAAAAGCCTAAGCGTACATCATTTAGGTTCTCATCGACACCGAGGCATCCGGGGCAGCCAAGTTAAGTTTTCATCATTTAGGGTTTATCGATGCCGAGGCACCCTAGGTTGGGCCTAATCACTTGGCACTAATCACTTGGCTCTATTGCCACCTATGTTGGGTTTATCATCTAGGGTTTATCGATGCTAAGGAGAATTCTAAGTTGGGCCTAATCACTTGACTCTATTGCCACCTATGGTTTAATGCAGCAAGAATAAAGGGGCAGTTGATCCTACTTAATTAAGTACTAAGATACCCCGGCCCATGCATTAGTCGCAAGTACCCCATATGTCCTATTTTTAGCAAAGTCATGCTAAAATTCACGGAAAATTTCAGCATGACCTTTGCTGAAAATAGGACATATGGAGTACCCGAATTTGCCGGAACGGAAGTTAATCAACATTCCGGCAAACTCAAGGGCCTCTCGGGGTACCTGCAAATTCATCACGACACGATGGTCGGAGACAAAACCCAGCAAACTAGCACCACAATGTGCCTCTACTTTCATATGGATGAAAAGGCCACAGACCATATGGTCCTCTGCTTTCATATGGACAAAAATCAGCTCAACTTATGTGAGCTTCCATTCCAGATCTAATAGGTCACCCAACAAAAAATCATCAATAGTTTTAGCTGGAAAAAAAATCATGGATTGCTGCTAACTGAAAATTAGTGAAAGAAACTATTGCTGATCATGGACAAAAATCATCAATAGTTGTACCTACACATGCTTAAACTCCGAGCAAGTGTACTGTTATGGTCAAAACTGAATGTTGATTGCTTGCATCATCAACTCTGAATGATATTAATTAGTCAAAGAAGAAAGCAGATAGATATTTTCTCTCACAACTCGGATTGCTCACTGTCTTGTTCTGCTACATATTAATATTTAAAATTAGTTGTTGCAAACAGAAATAATTCATGAGATCCTTTTTGTTCTTCTCTAATCCTTCAATTTCAGGTCTGTTCCCTATATCATACATTAATTCAAGATTACTTAAAAAGTCGCCTTGCAGTCAGAGAATCTGGGTACAAAGAGAAAAAAGGGTATAAAGTATGGACTGTGACTATTGTTAAGTGTGGTACTACCGAACACATACATATCAAGATTCAAGAGCACATGCATACTGTTATAATAAACTTGTCTAATAAAAAGTGGATATAATATTATGAACTGCACAATGGCATAAAACAGAGCTGAGGCAATCCTGAAGCAAATGCCGAATTTTGTTAGTTAAACACTACAAGGCTAAGGGGCACTAGCACACTAGTAAGTGATAGGCAACCATCCTACATGGAAATGTGAAGAGTTACATGGATGAATACCAGCTCTAAGTGAAGGCTCAATGGATTCAAGATCAACCAACTGAAGTTGCCCAAACCTGCAAGGAAAAGAGAGAATAATGATTTCGAACTGCTTCTGATGGCATACATAAGCATAAGTTCAGTCCCCCAAATCAAGCATGGTTTCTTACGGCCCACCTAAACAACCACCACCACAAGGAGCAGATGCAGATAACTCACTGCAGATAACTCACTCAAAAAGACTAATAAACACCAGTTGCAGATGGATCACTTCCTTTTAACCTTACTAATGATATATATGTTGCCTTATTGCAACATTGCTAATAGAGGATGACATCAATTTTCTGAAATAGCTATAACAGAACATGCATAATCAATCAGCTAGAGAGCTTTTTGCCCTTTCGCTCTCGAGGATAATTCAATGATCCAGTAAAACCATGAGGAGACTTACTTTTAGGTTTTTTTGAGAATTATCTGCTTTTTATATAATATAAGGGAAGAGTTATCTACTTTTTTGAGAATTGTCTGCTTTTTATTCTGACAGAACCCAGTTCAGGCTACCACAAATTCATTCAAAAAAATGAGTCAACATGTACACTTATTTTCGATCGGAGGGAGTGGTACATTTTATTCAGGCTGCCGTAGGGGGAAGGAGGGGAAGGGGGGAGAGGTGAGGAATCACCTGTGGGATAACGGCAGGCTGCCATAGGAGGACGCCGGTGTCGAGGAGGCAGCGGGCGGCGGCGCGTCGAGGAGGCGGCGCGTCGAGGAGGAGGAGGCGCGTCGAGGAGGTGGCGCGTCGAGGAGGAGGAGGCGCGTCGAGGAGGCGGCGCGTCGAGGAGGAGGCGGTGGAGGCGGGGCAGCGGAGGGTTCGGCCGGCTGGGTGCGCCGCGGCGGCGGGCCGGCTAGGAACCCTAGCTGTCGCGCTCGGGAGGGAGGTTGACGCAGGTGGGGCCGCGGGGGGAGGGGGACGGCGAGGGCGCGGGCGCGGGCGGAGGGGGGACGGTGCTCGACTCGGGGACGGCGAGGGAGGCGGCGAGGGAGGCGGCGCTCGACTCGGGGACGGCGAAGGAGGCGAGGGGGACGGCGAACACGGGGGGCAGCGGGAGAGATTAGAGAGATTGGGGATTTAGTCTGGGGGGAAACTTTCTAATGGCGCACCACCATCTCGTGCGCCATAAGTACGACTATTCTAATGGCGCACCAGCGCTCGGTGCGCCATTAGAATTTTGTTCTAATCTAGCCCACTAGCCCTATCTACCACCTAACCCTATCTACAACAGAACCCACCCACTAGCCTGACTGGTCAGCATGCAGCACACACACCAGGAGGTCTTGGGTTCGATTCCCAGGCTCCCCAATATTTTTTTATGCATTTTAAATGTTGTTTTTATATTTATTTGTGTTTAAATATGTTCAAACTTGTTTAAATCATAACAGTAATATTTTTTATAAAAACAGTAATAATTTTTTAAAAAATATGTTCAAATTTGTTACTTGAAAATATCATCGGCGACGGCAGTGGAGCAGGGGAGGGTGCGGGGGGTGCCCATTGGCGGCGGTGGAGCGGGGGAGGGTGCGGGGGTCCGGGTGCTCGTCGACGGCGGTGGAGCGGGGGAGGGTTGCGGTGGGTCGTCGGCGTCGGTGGAGCTAGCGGGGGAGGGTGCGGGTGGGATCGAGATGGAGGGGGATCGGGATCGAGATGGAGGGGGAATCGAGATCGAGATGGAGGGGAATCGAGATCGAGATGGAGGGGGATCGAGATCAAGTGTCCTCATGAATTCAAAAAGTGCCCATGAAATTTAAAAATATTCATGATATCAAAAAGTGCCCATGAAATACAATCAAGAAATGAAGACTACGATTTAAATACAGTCGATCTTAGCTAGCTATCTGTTCACAATCTTCTTGCCCTTCTTTTTCGCAAATGGAGTTCTTCTGTGGAACGGACGTCCTTTAGGTAGGGTGGTCCTGCTTCTTCTTGTGGTGTGTGCTGCTACTTCATCGTCGTCGTCATGTTCGATCTTCGGGTCGCCGTACTTGTCGAAGTCTTGCTCATTGGCTACTCCATACATTCCGATGATCTTCCTTTTGCCTCTCCTCACGACAACACGACTGGTTTTTGGCGGGTCGATAATGAAGAAGCATTGGTCCACTTGGGAAGCCAGTACCCATGGCTCATTTTTCGCGGTGACGTTTGCGCCCGCGGTCTTGGATTTGGCTTCGGGTATAACCATGGTGGTGAAATATCGGTCTTCTTTTAGGACGCTCTTCGCCCATCTGACACGGAACATTGGCACCTTCTCTCCAGCGTAGCTCAGCTCCCAGATCTCCTCGATCCTTCCGTAGTATCTATCCTTGTCCTTACCGGTGTAGGATTCCATTGTTACCCCGGAGTTCTGATAACCATCGCTCTTCATGTCCTTGTCCTCGGTGTAGAATGTGTAGCCGTTGATATCGTACGCCTCATAGGTCATCAGGTTGTGCTCGGAGCCCTGTGACAAGGCGAATATGAGTTGTTCTTCCGCGGAAGAATCTTCATGTAAAGGGTACGGCAGAAGCTTCTGCTTGAACCAACGCGTGAAACATGAGTTATGCTCTTTGAGTATATCTCCGTCCGTCCTCTGTTGGCCTCGGTCATTGTACGTCTTCTCAATAAAGGTTTTGTGCTCTACCACCCAAGGATTGACCACGTCTATGTGTTGTAGCGCGACTAGGTTTGCTCTTTCAAAGTCGGCGAGTCGACCCTCGAAGTCGACATGCATTTCGCGGCGACCCTCACGGTGACCCCATCCAGCAAGCCTGGCGAGGTGCCTGTTGACGGGCAGACCAACGGGGTTCTCGATGCCTAGATAATTCGTGCAGTAGGAGATGCACTCTTCGGTCAGAAAGCCCCTGGCTATGCTTCCCTCTGGACGTGACATGTTCCGAATGTATCCTCTGATGACACCATTCATCCTTTCGAACGGCATCATGCTGTGCAGGAACGTCGGCCCGAGTTGGATGATATCCTCCATGATATGGACTAGCAGATGCACCATAACGTCGAAGAATGCGGGCGGGAAGTACATCTCAAGCCCGCATAGTATCACCACGATCTCTTCCTGTAGCGTTCTGAGTTGCCTCACGCCAATCGACTTCCAAGAGATGACGTCGAAAAAGTTGCATAGGCCAAATAGCGTTTCACGGACGTGCGCGTCCATGATCCCACGGATTGCAACTAGAAGTATCTGCGTCATCAGCACGTGACAGTCGTGAGACTTCATTCCGCTGAACTTCTGCTTCACTGGGTCTAGGTATCTGCTTATCTTCCCCGCGTAACCGTAAGGAAGTTTTACTCCTAGGAGGCAGGTGAAAAACTGCTCGATCTCCTCCTGACTTAGAGTGAAGCACGCGGGAGGGTAGTCATTTCCGGTCTTCTTGGCCTTCTTGCCTTTGCGACGACTTTCTGTGTCCTGCTTCGCCTCATCATCATCATCATCATCATCATCATTAGCGTGAAGCTCCTGCCTGATGCCCATTGATTTCAAGTCTGCCCTTGCTTTCGGCCCATCTTTTGTCCTCTCTGGCCAGTTGAGCAGGGTACCAAGCAGACTCTCGCACACGTTCTTCGTGATATGCATGACATCAAGGCTGTGAGGCACACGGTGGATCTTCCAGTATGGCAAGTCCCAGAAAACAAACCTTGTTTTCCATACCTTCAACAGCGGCTCTGGCGCCTTTCGCTTCTTTCCCGGCTCTGTCGCCTTTTGCTTCTTTCCCGGCAGTGGGCAGTCTTTCCAATTTTTCAACAGCTCGTCTATTTCCTCGCCGCTCCTCGTACACGGGCGTTTTCGGGGTTCGGTTTCACCATCGAACAAATCCTTGCGTTTCCTCCACGGGTCATCGTCGCGAAGCCACCTTCGATGTCCCATGAACACGGTTTTCGAAGACCCGGGATCTCTGTCTAGCTGGCGATACGTTGTGTCATCCATGCACCTTACGCATCCAGAAAATCCGTGGACTACCTGCCCCGCGAGATATCCGTAACCGAGATAGTCGTGCACCGTCGTGAGCAGTGCGGCTCTCATAGGGAAATATTCTTTCTCTGCGGCGTCCCACGTATTGGCTGGCATTTTCCACAGTGTGTCTAGCTCCTCCTTCAGTAGCCCCAGATACAGATTGATGTCATTCCCTGGTTGTTTCGGCCCTTCAATTAGCATACTCATGTGAATGTACTCCCTCTTCATGCACAACCAGGGGGGAAGGTTGTACATCCACACAAACACAGGCCAGGTGCTATGTGTGCTTCTCTGGCTGCCAAACGGATTGACTCCATCGGTGCTCGCGCCCAGCACGATGTTCCTTGGATCCTTCCCAAATTCTGGGTATTCGAAGTTTAGCGCTTGCCACTGGCTCGCATCCTTAGGGTGACTCAGCATCTTGTCTTTTTTATTTATCTCCGGATCATTTCCGTCATCTTCCCGCTTCTTCTCCTCCCTATCCGCGTGCCAACGCAGGAGCTTTGCTACCTTAGGGTCTGCGAAATACCGCTGCAGACGAGGAGTGATCGGAAAGTACCACACCGATTTTCGAGGAGCTTTCTTCCTCTTCTTGTATCGAGTGACGCCGCACACCGAACATATGGTAGACTCCGCGTGCTCGTCCCGATAAATGATGCAATTGTTCATGCACACATGGTATTTCACGTGTGGTAAATCCAGAGGACACACGATTTTCTTCGCCTCCTCGAAACTGGTCGGGCACTTGTTCCCCTTGGGAAGACGTTCGTGCCAGAATGACATGTTCTCGTTGAAGCATGCGTCGGTCATTTTGTGTTTTACCTTCATCTCCAGAGCCATGAGCGTTACTTTTAGGCGGGTATCCTCAGGCATGCATCCTTCATACAATGGAGTAACCGCGTCTATCTCCAGTTGATCCAGCTTGGCTTTCTCTCGGGCGGCAGCTCTTGCGTTATCCGTCTGCTTGAGAAGCAGCTCTTGAATATGAGGGTCCTGCACCCAGCCTCCATCGTCGTCTGCTCCGGCATCTTCATCTTCATGATCATGCCCTTCGTCTTGATCTTCCCCATCATCATTTACGACATCTTCTACATGATGACTGTGTACAGCATCACCGTCGTGATCATGTCCTGGAGATTCTTCGTCTTCTCACCCGCCCTCGCCGCGGTGGTACTTGTCTTGTTGCCCTTCCTCATTTATTGCCCGCCCCCCATGGACGACTTCATAGTCATCTTCATCACCTTGCCACCAATAGCCATCCATGAAACCACGCAAGAGCAGGTGGTCCCGCACCTGTCCGGAATCCGGGTCCGCAATAAGGCTCTTCAGCTTGCATCTTCGACACGGACATCTTATCTCTGTCTCGTTCTTTTGAAGCATCTCGGCCTTCGCGGAGCTCAAAAACCTATTCACGATGCCTTCAGTCATCGTGCGGACCATGGTCGCCTGCGGGGTAGAGCAAAACGATATTTTAGAACCAAGAAAAAATTTGGCATGACCTTCCCTAAAAATAGGACCAAAAAGAATGCATAGTGCCAAAATTCTCGCCGAAACGGAAATGAATCAAAACATTCCGGCAAAATATTGGCAACTATCGCATTTCAAATACCGGTACCTTCAAACACAAACATATATGCAACACCACAAACACATGCAACACCACAAACATACATAGATCTAGCTAGGCCACAAAAAGTGCATGTGCACGTTGTTGGAGCGAGCTAGGGAAAAAAAGTAGATCTACATATGGCTGGGACGGGAATCCAACAGGGAGGGCTCCCCCTACGACAGCGCCGACAGAGAGGTTGTGCGCTGCACCGCTCGCCGCTGCAACGATGCCCAAGCAATGCGGATCTCAGGGCAGATGTTAGCGGCGGCGCGACTGCTACCCGGCCAACGGCAAGCGAGGCGGCAAAGAAACATAGGAGGAATGGAGGTAGACGGCAAAGGCCTCCCTCACCGGCGAACGATGGCTACCGGAGCGGGATGGGGGCGAGCACCGGCGTGAACATGATGCGAGCGAGCGTCTCCCTTGCAGTGCTGATTCGGGACAAAAGAAGGACCGAGAGAGACAAGGATAAGGTAGGAGATAGAGCCACGAAGGCTGCTGTTGGAGAAGACGTGTGGTGGTGGGTCCACTGGGGACACATGGCGTACAACTGAGGCGACGGACGCCAGCGTGATTATAAACCGGCGGAAGGTAAGCTTTTCCCTTTTTTTACAACATGTCTAGAAAATGTGTACATAAATAATATAGGTTGTCAAAAATGTTAGTCATGTATTTGAAAAATATTAATTATCTATATAAAAATGTTTTTGGTCTATACGAAAAATGTAAAAATATGTATGAGAAAATAGACATCAAAAAAATGTTGAAAAAAATGTTAGTCATGTATTTAAAAAAACTCACACAGTTTACCAAAATGTTTATCAAAATAAAGAAATGTTCAGCATGTACCAAAAGAATTGCTGACCATTTATTTTAAAAAGTGTTCATAACATGTTTTTTAAGAAGAAATACACATCATGTATTTGAGAAATGTAGAACGCGCATCCAGAAAATGTTCCACGTGTGCACCAGAAATGTACACTGTGTTAGATATGTGTCGAAGAAAGAGGAAAAATTATGAAAAGAGACGAAGAAACATAAGAAAGCAAAGAAAGTGGAGAAAAAACCCAGAGAAAACAGAAGTATAATAAAAAATTGAGGAAGAAACAAAAGAAAACTAAAGAAAACCCATTGCAAAAAGAAGCAAAGAAAATGGGAGAAAAAGGGAAAATGAAGAAAAAAGGAAAAGAAAGAAAAAACCCAAGACAGAAACTAAGAAAACTAAAGAAAACAAAGGAAAGAAAAAAAAGGGAACCAATAAAGAAATCAAAAAAATGATGAAAACAACAAACAGGAGAAACACAGATAACCGAAAACCATAAAAGAAATAGAGAAAATCGAAAGAAAAAGAAAAAAAAAAAAGCTTCCAAGCTCTCACACTTAGCGAGCAGACGAACAGGCTGGCCAGGGTGCAGGAAAAAGCTTCAGACGAGATGGTTGATACTCTCGCCACAAGCGAGATATAGTTCTCGTGGCTCAGATCAATGCCCTCACATTGCATTGTGTACGTGGACCAGGCCCACAGAAAATATGACCCAGTCCCTCTCGTGGACAACCCAGGTTATACGAATTTCGGCCCGCTCCCCATCGCGCTCCCGTGAACGAGACGGACCCGACGAAACGCGACGGCTGCCAAGATCCGCGCCGCGCCGCCCAGTCTCGCCGCCGCGTTCGACGAGGGAGCTCGGGCACGCAAGATCCGCGCCGCGCAGCCTTGCCGCCTATTGAGAGTCTGATTCGGAGATGTGCGGGATGCGGGCCAGCGGCGCGGCAGCGCCGTGGGCAGTGGGGCGGACGCGCACCTCTAGGACGATCCAGACGGCGCCGCCATCCCGGCGCTCGTCGACTCCCGCTTAGACGATGACAAGCTCGACGCCCTCAAGCACCTTCTCACCCTCATCTCTTCGCAGGTCTGGCTAGCGTCCCCCCTCTTCTCGTCTCCTCTCGTTTGTCTCACGCCGTGGATTCAGGCACGGAATTGCGTCTGTGCTTGCTGCGCAGGCAGCCACGAACTGGCGGCTTAGTCGCTTGAGGTGAAGAAGCTCGCCTACCCGCTCCATGACGCCGCCCTCATCTTCACTTCTCTCTACAATGCGACAAATCAGACCCAAATCGCAAGTAGATTTGTTTGCAATTTTGGTTTCCTGCGTGTGATTAGTTGGGACAGATCGGAGCAGTTGCATACTCCGCATAATTTCTCCACTAGCCGATCTGAACGAGATGGTGTTGAGATGATGCATGCCTTTTCTCCTTCCTCTTGACATATTCTCTCATTTTCTCCGGTGATGTCCTCCCTTTCAATCACAAGTACCGGAGGAAAGCTGTCCCAAGTCATGGCTGGTCTTGTGTGGTTGCTTTTCTCCCTCTTCAACCTCCCATGTTGAGGCCTGCTGTGCGGTTTTGGTCTTGATTCTAGCTGTGAGTAATCCTACTTGATCAGACATGACACATTTGCATTCAGGCAAACTATTTTGTGAGGAAGTCTGAAACCTGTACAATGCTTCTCCAGTGAAACTTCTGTCTTCTTCCAGCATAGTGCACGGAGTGAAAAAATCCACAAAATTAAAACATGTCTGTGGGTAATACTAGTCATATTCCAACCTGAACAGACTTGATGTTTTGCACTCGGGAGGTTAGAAATTAGATGTGATGTTGCAATTTAGTTGTCTGAAAAAGTCTGAACCATATGCATCGTTTCTCTAGTGAAGAAACCACACCTGTCCTAGTATAGTACATCGAGTGAAAGCATCGAGCTTTGCTTTGTGCGTGTGCTCGCATGGATGCTGATGGTGTTTTTTCGTTAATAGTTTAATACTACTTTTTTAAATTTTGGAGCCATTTGCATGTACTGTCTATTGATTGTTTTATTTTTTCAGCGAGTAGAAAATGTTATTTTTTGGAAGATTCAAGGATGTTCGAGGAGTGACCAAAAGCATTGAAGACTTTGCTGAGCGAGGCAAGGAACCTACTCTAATCATGTTGAACCCATATTTGCATTGCACACTCCGAATTATTTTTCATGCATAAAGTATTGTTTTATTAGTATTGCTATGCTAAGTTAGCTAGGGTTAAGCTATGCCTTATCTGCTTGATATTGACATCCCCTTTGACATTCTTAATACCCCTCCTTTCTAACCCTCTTGGGAAATAAAGAAGCCATCAGAGGTAGAAGAAACCTCAATCCCAAGGAAGTAGAAAATAAGACCAAGACCATACATAGAAACATTCACTAAGACGAGTATTCACAAAGGCAATCCACTCAATGTCGTCGTAGTGATGATCATGCATCGACATATAGCATAAGAGTTCAACCATGAGCTAAAGGTGGATATAAAGTGCAGGATCGTGAGCACTCGCCAAAAACTAGCAGTGATCACCATTAAAAAATGCATTATTGGCATCAAGCTGAGAGACATACCAGTGGCGAACAAATATCACACTGAGAAGTATGCAAAGAGTGGTCATGCGTGCCATAGGAGCAAATGTCTCATCATAGTCATAGCCATGTTCCTGCTGAAAGCCATGGGTCACAAGACGAGCTTTGTAACACTCAAGAGAACCATTTGAGTCTAAACCTTTGTAGACCCACTTACAAGTTACACGTGATGGGATAAGCACCAGGCAGTCAATTTGGTTGTTCACGGGGGTGGGGGGCAACAAGAGTGTAGCATACGCAATCAAACAAACGAAGCGATGATTGGTCACGGGAATGGCCAGAAATACGCTCGAGATGAATGTCATCCTACTAAGCAAGGAAGGCTGAATGTTGATGAGGTAGGTGGAAGTAGAAACAACCTCAACCCAAAAGTGTGGTGGAAGAGAGGCAACGATCTTCAACGTATGAGCCGCCTCAAGAAGGTGACGATGCTTGCTCTCAACAACAACATTCCGATAATCATGTCCACGCTAAGAGAATCGAGCAAGTGTGCCCTGCTCAGCAAGGAATCCGCGTAACAAATGACAGATAAAATCACGAGTAAAATCTGCATGAAAGACACAGATACGAGTCGGTGCGCTCAAGGGCAGCAATCTCAATGTGATCCCACATGTCGGTGCGCTCAAGAGCAACAGTCTCCTATGCCATCACATGCCATCGTTTGGGAAGAACACGACGACTCGGTAAGAATTCGTCTCGAGAAGAGCAGCGTCAGAACACCCATAGGACAATAGGCGGAAGCGGGCGAGCGCGGAAGCCATAAGCAGGTTGAGCCGGAGGAGGTGGGTTCCAACAGAAGGAGACATAATAGTCCAGGATGGCGCATCTGAAGAATCCATGACACGCTGGCGACCAATGTAGTAAAAAAGAGTACGAGGCGGAATCAGCAAGAAAGCCGCAAGTGACGACTACGTGGGGTCTATAACAATAGTATGGGAAGACACAGTGGGTTGGGTAGACAAGGGCAATACATGGGTGATAGGTGTATTGGGAAAAAGTTAGGAAATAAATACCCTTGATGGGGGAGGCCGAAGGAGAGGATAAGCATGGATAGAAAGGATGAGACTCATCAAAAGTCACATCCTGAGAAATGTGCATCCACCGACCGACAGGATCCCAACATCGATAGCCCTTGTGCTCATCACTCTAACCCAAGAAGACACATTCAACAGACCGAGCAGTTAGTTTGGTGTTTCACGGGGGTGGGGGGGGGGGAGGCAACAAGAGTGTAGCAAACACAATCAAACAAACGAAGCGATGAGTAGTCACGGGAACGACCAGAAATATGCTCGAGATGAATGTCATCCTACTAAGCAAGGAAGGTTGAATGTGGATGAGGTAGGTGGAAGTAGAAACAAGCTCAACCCAAAAGTGTGGTGGAAGAGAGGCAACGATCTTCAACGTATGAGCCTCCTCAAGAAGGTGACGATGCTTGCTCTCAACAACAACATTCCGAGCATCATGTCCACACTAAGAGAACCGAGCAAGTGTGCCCTGCTCAGCAAGGTATCCGCGTAACAAACGATAGATAAAATCACGAGTAAAATCTGCGTGAAAGACACAAATACGAGTGGAAGACATGGTATGAAGCATTCCTGCAAACTTCTTACAAATATATAAGACCTCACTACAAGAACGCATAAAATATATCCATGTGTATCAAGAGATAATATAGTAGCAATAGCCTCCTTTCAAGGCAAAGGGAGCTTGACCCCAAACATCAAGTGAACAGGATCAAAAGGATTTTAAAGTAACACAACTTGTGTTTCCTTTAGGCTAGATGAGGCTTAGCAACATAAATCATGAATATGAAAATGGTGGATTATTGGAGCATATGGGATTGGATTGGTAGTAAGGAAACAAGGATCTTGGTGTAGCACAACTTGTGTTTCCTTTAGGTTAAATAATATAGCTACTTGGATTTTAGGATGGAGATAACTTTAGCACTCGGATTTATGATGTTTTGCTCTAAGCTTAGTAGCTTGCATGTGCCCCATATGGATGTAATCATGAATGCGATACATGTGGATCAGAGTTGTTAGACATAGGTGATTTTGTTGTCCCTCCCCAAGAATGTTACGAGTACAAGATCATCATGGGAGGATGGTTTGGATTAATTCGAAGGAAAGCTAACTGAACCTGTTTGCAAAGCCGACAAACCTGATAGTCTAAAGACACACCTCTAGAGACACATGCAAGAAGGCCACATCAAACTAAGGATGATAGACGAGAGCCACATGAGTGAGCAAGACAATGATGCCACAAAGAGTCGGTAGACGAGGAGAGGCGGAGAGACTGGCGACGGTGTCATCAAAGGGAAGGTGAAGCCAGTCAAGCTCATAGAGGGCCTGGTAGTTATAGCACCGAGGGCCCACAAGAAGTAAAGCATCCGTGTGAGGATCCTAATCAAAACAAGAGTTAAGGTCAAGAATGACCATACAACTAGAGTTGACAAACTAACCACCAGAAATGAGATGCATGGGTCGAGTAACATGAGCAAAACTAGGAACATGAAAAGACGAAGTGCTAAGAGTGCCTCGACTATCGACTGGGAGGGAAGTTCCTAAGAACATGAACATGAGAATTTGGAGGCCGAATGGACGACAAACTGGAAGAATCAGACGAAGAAGCACCAGATGATGAAACTAGAAGTGGGTGTCGAAGTCGTGCAATTTTTGTTCCTCATTGATCTTGCTTGGTGTCCTTCCCTTGTATACGGGTTACATGTCACGGACTTGATGTCGCATCCTACGTTCCCTTGTTGGGGTCCCTTGGCCCCGGCGACAGGTAGCGTCGTGCACACATCTTGTGAATTAGACATTGCGGTGCTAACTGCCCCTGCTCCTGCTCCGCCGATAGGTGGTGCTCGAGCGTTCGGCTATGGCGACGCCCAGCCGGGGAAGACGGGTTGTGGGATCGAGGCAGCACACAAAGCAACCCGTAGCCAAGCAAAGGATGCCCAACCGGACTGGCATGGAGCAGAGAGTGCACGAGGGGTGTGGGCGAAGTGGTGAAACTGTTGTCAGGAGTGAACTGCTGCCGCCGTCAGATTTTGAACCTAGAGTTGAGCGGTGAGGGGATGATGATAGGGGAAATGAGGAAGGCATGAAGAGGGCACTTGGAGGATAAAGGCATCATCCACCCTATGCTCGTGCGTCAGCCGTGATGGTGGATGGTCTTGGGCATATCCGATGTCTACACGTGGATCTACTACTCGGGATGGCATCACATGGTCGTTGCGGAGTGAGGTGCCAAAGCTATTTTGTTGTGTGGATGAGTTTGGAGAGATAGAAGTCGTCTTGCACTCTAGTCTAGGCCTTCAACAGTACCAAGTGCAACTTATTTAGAGTTTTTGCTCTCTCAAGCTTAAGCCTTTCTCTAAACCAAATCTAGTCCAAGACACCCAACCTAGCTATAAAAGTTCTCATAGCATGGACTTATATCGATGTGCTTAACTTATGGAATTGTAAGAGCACCGCTTAAGCACCAACAACTTTCCAAGAATAAAGCCCAACATGAGATTCTGTGAGTTAATCATTTTACATCCTTAAGCCCCAACATGTGCCAAGTTGTGTGGTGCCATACGGAAGTTGTTTTGAGGAGTTATGATTGGAGTCTGGTGGTGATGTAGAAGTGATATTCAGGAGATAGTCAAAGAATTTTGGTGGATTATGAGATTTTAGGTCTAGTTGGGCATGGTGATTATAATATTGGTGGATAAACTGATCTTTAATTAATCTGGGAACAATTTGGATTTAGCTAGGTGATTGTGATCTTGAACCAAATTTCATGATGGATATATAACTTCAATAGTACATATAAGGATCCATAGTCCGTCAATAGAACTTTGTGGTTTATATTGGATTTAGATAAGAATGAATTTTGGGTTTATTTAAATCATGGTTATAATGTTGGTGGATTGCTTTGTGTTAAATTCACACTTTTGGAGATTAATGAAGTTTGAGAACTTTAGGGTGTAGTATGATAAACCTTGGATATATATCGGACTTATATAGGTTAGATGAGAGTTTGCAGCATCAATCATGATTATGATAATTGGTGGATTATTGGAGCATCTCGGATTGGATTAGTAGTAAGGAAACAAGGATTTTGAAGTAACACAACTTTTGTTTCCATTAGGCTAGATGAGACTTAGCAACATCAATCATGATTATGGAAATGGTGGATTATTGGAGCATTGGATTAGTAGTAAGGGACCAAGGATCTTGGAGTAGCACAACTCGTGTTTCCTTTAGGTTAAATGATATAGCTACTTGGAATCTAGGATGGAGATAACTTTGGCACTCGGATTTGTGATGTTGATCTAAGCTTAGTAGCTTGCATGTGCCCCATATGGATATAATCATGAATAGATACATGTGGATCAGAGTTGTTAGACATAGGTGATTTTGGTGTCCCTCCCCAAGAATGTTATGAGTACAAGATCATCATGGGAGGATGATTTGGATTAATTCGAATGAAAGGTAACTGAACCTGTTTGCAAAGCCGACAAACCTGATAGTCTAAAGACACACCTCTAGGGACATATGCAAGAAGGCCATATCGAACTAAAGATGACAGCCGAGAGCCACATGAGTGACCAAGACGACGATGCCACAAAAAGTCGGTAGACAAGGAGAGGCGGAGAGACTGGCAACAGTGTCATTAGAGGGAAGGTGAAGCCAGTCAAGCTCATAGAGGGCTTGGTGAAGCCAGTCAAGCTCATAGAGGGCCTGGTTGTTATAGCGCCGAGGGCCCACAACAAGTAAAGCATCCGTGTGAGGATCCTAATCAAAACAAGATTAAAGTCAAGAATGACCATACAACTAGAGTCGACAAACTAACCACCCTAAATGAGTTGCATGGGTCGAGGAACATGAGCAAAACTAGGAACATGAAAAAGACGAAGTGCTAAGAGTGCCTTGACTATCGACTGGGAGGGAAGTTCCTAAGAACATGAACAAGAGAATCTGGAGGCCGAGTGGCCGACAAACTGGAAGAATCAGACGAAGAAGCACCAGACGATGAAACTAGAAGTGGGTGTCGAAGTCGTGCAATTTTTGTTCCTCGTCGATCTTGCTTGGCATTCTTCCCTTGTATGCGGGTTACGTGTCACGGACTTGATGTCGCATCCTACGTTCCCTTGTTGGGGGCCCTTGGCCCCAGCGACAGGTAGCGTCATGCACACATCCCGTGGATTAGACATTGCGGTGCCAACTGCCCCTGCTCCTGCTCCGCCGATAGGTGGTGCTCAAGCGTTCGGCTATGGCGGTGCCCAGCCGGGGAAGACGGGTTGTGGGATCGAGGCAGCACACAAAGCAACCCATAGCCAAGCAAAGGATTCCCAACCGGACTGGCATGGAGCAGAGAGTGCACGAGGGGGTGTGGGCGAAGTGGTGAAACTATTGTCAGGAGTGAACTGCTGCCGCTGTTAGATTTTGAACCTAGAGTTGAGCGGTGAGAGGATGATGATAGGGGAAGCGAGGCAGGCATGAAGAGGGCACTTGGTGGAGAAAGGCATCATCCACCCTATGCTCGTGCGTCAGCCGCGATGGTGGATGGTCTTGGGCATATCCGATGCCTGCACGTGCATCTACTACTCGGGATGGCATCGCATGGTCGTTGCGGAGTGAGGTGCCAAAGCTATTTTGTTGTGTGGATGAGTTTGGAGAGATAGAAGTCGTGTTGCACTCTAGTCTAGGCCTTCCATTGTACCAAGTGCAACTTATTTCGAGTTTTTGCTCTCTCAAGCTTAAGCCTTTCTCTAAACCAAATCTAGTCCAAGACACCCAACCTAGCTATAAAAGTTCTCATAGCATGGACTTATATCGATGTGCTTAACTTATGGAATTGTAAGAGCACCGCTTAAGCACCAACAACTTTTACCAAGAATAAAGCCCAACATGAGATTGTGTGAGTTAATCATTTTACATCCTTAAGCCCCAACATGCGCCAAGTTGTGTGGTGCCATACGGAAGTTGTTTTGAGGAGTTTGATTGGAGTCTGGTGGTGATGTAGAAGTGATATTCAGGAGATAGTCAAAGAATTTTGGTGGAATATGAGATTTTAGGTCTAGTTGGGCATGGTGATTATAATATTGGTGGATAAACTGATCTTTAATTAATCTGGGAACAATTTGGATTTAGCTAGGTGATTGTGATCTTGAACCAAATTTCACGATGGATATATAACTTCAATAGTACATATAAGGATCCATAGTCCGTCAATAGAACTTTGTGGTTTATATTGGATTTAGATATCATGGTTATGATGTTGGTGGATTGCTTTGTGTTAAATTCACACTTTTGGAGATTAATGAAGTTTGAGAACTTTAGGGTGTAGTATGACAAACCTTGGATATATATCGGATTTATATAGGTTAGATGAGAGTTTGCAGCATCAATCATGATTATGATAATTGGTGGATTATTGGAGCATCTGGGATTGGATTAGTAGTAAGGAAACAAGGATTTTGAAGTAACACAACTTTTGTTTCCATTAGGCTAGATGAGACTTAGCAACATCAATCATGATTATGGAAAAGGTGGATTATTGGAGCATTGGATTAGTAGTAAGGGACCAAGGATCTTGGAATAGCACAACTCGTGTTTCCTTTAGGTTAAATGATATAGCTACTTGGATTCTAGAATGGAGATAACTTTGGCACTCGGATTTGTGATGTTTTGATCTAAGCTTAGAAGCTTGCATGTGCCCCATACGGATATAATCATGAATAGATACATGTGGATCAGAGTTGTTAGACATAGGTGATTTTGGTGTCCCTCCCGAAGAATGTTATGAGTACAAGATCATCATGGGAGGATGGTTTGGATTGATTCGAGGTAACTGAACCTGTTTGCAAAGCCGACAAACCTGATAGTCTAAAGATACACCTCTAGAGACATATGCAAGAAGGCCACATCGAACTAAGGATGACAGCTGAGAGCCACATGAGTAACCAAGACGATGATGCCACAAAAAGTCGGTAGACGAGGAGAGGCGGAGAGACTGGCGACAGTGTCATTAGAGGGAAGGTGAAGCCGGTCAAGCTCATAGAGGGCCTGGTGAAGCCAGTCAAGCTCATAGAGGGCCTGGTTGTTATAGCGCCGAGGGCTCACAACAAGTAAAGCATTCGTGTGACGATCCTAATCAAAACAAGATTGAAAGTCAAGAATGACCATACAACTAGAGTCGACAAACTAACCACCCTAAATGAGTTGCATGGGTCGAGGAACATGAGCAAAACTAGGAATATGAAAAGACAAAGTGCTAAGAGTGCCTCGACTATCGACTGGGAGGGAAGTTCCTGAGAACATGAACATGAGAATCTGGAGGTCGAATGGCCGACAAACTTGAAGAATCAGACGAAGAATCACCAAACGATGAAACTAGATGTGGGTGTCGAAGTCGTGAAATTTTTGTTCCTCGTCGATCTTGATTGGTATCCTTCCCTTGTATGCGGGTTATGTGTCACGGACTTGATGTCGCATCCTACATTCCTTTGTTGGGGGCCCTTGGCCCCGGCGACAGGTAGTGTCGTGCACACATCTTGTTGATTAGACATTGCAGTGCCAACTGCCCCTGCTCCTGCTCCACCGATAGGTGGTGCTCGAGCGTTCGGCTATGGCGGTGCCCAGCCGGGGAAGACGGGTTATGGGATCGAGGCAGCACACAAAGCAACTCGTAGCCAAGCAAAGGATGCCCAATCGGACTAGCATGGAGCAGAGAGTGCACGAGGGGTGTGGGCGAACTGGTGAAACTGTTGTCAGGAGTGAACTGTTGCCGCCGTCAGATTTTGATCCTAGAGTTGAGCGGTGAGGGGATGATGATAGGGGAAGCGAGGAAGGCATGAAGAGGGCACTTGGAGGAGAAAGGCATCATCCACCCTATGCTGATGCGTCAACCATGATGATGGATGGTCTTGGGCATATCCGATGTCTACACGTGGTTCTACTACTCGGGATGGCATCACATGGTCATTGCGGAGTGAGGTGCCAAAGCTATTTTGTTGTGTGGATGAGTTTGGAGAGATAGAAGTCGTGTTGCACTCTAGTCTAGGCCTTCAACAGTACCAAGTGCAACTTATTTAGAGTTTTTGCTCTCTCAAGCTTAAGCCTTTCTCAGAATCAAGTCTAGTCCAAGACAGCCAACCTAGCTATAAAAGTTCTCATGGCATGGACTTATATCGATGTGCATAACTTATGGAATTGTAAGAGCACCGCTTAAGCACCAACAACTTTTACCAAGAATAAAGCCCAACATGAGATTGTGTGAGTTAATCATTTTACATCCTTAAGCCCCGACATGCGCCAAGTTGGGTGGTGCCATGCGGAAGTTGTTTTGAGGAGTTATGATTGGAGTCTGGTGGTGATGTAGAAGTGATATTCAGGGGATAGTCAAAGAATTTTGGTGGATTATGAGATTTTAGGTCTAGTTGAGCATGGTGATTATTATATTGGTGGATAAACTGATCTTTAATTAATCTGGCAACTACTTGGATTTAGCTAGGTGATTGTGATCTTGAACCAAATTTCATGATGGATATATAACTTCAATAGTACATATAAGGATCCATAGTCCGTCAATAGAACTTTGTGGTTTATATTGGATTTAGATAAGAATGAATTTGGGGTTTATTTAACTCATGGTTATGTTGTTGGTGGATTGCTTTGTGTTAAATTCACACTTTTGGAGATTAATGAAGTTTGAGAACTTTAGGGTGTAGTATGATAAACCTTGGATATATATCGGATTTTTATAGGTTAGATGAGAGTTTGCAGCATCAATCATGATTATGATAATTGGTGGATTATTGGAGCATCTGGGATTCGATTAGTAGTAAGGAAACAAGGATTTTGAAGTAACACAACTTTTGGTTCCATTAGGCTAGATGAGACTTAGCAACATCAATCATGATTATGGAAATGGTGGATTATTGGATCATTGGATTAGTAGTAAGGGACCAAGGATTTCGGAGTAGCACAACTCGTGTTTCCTTTCGGTTAAATGATATAGCTACTTGGATTCTAGGATGGAGATAACTTTGGCACTCGGATTTGTGATGTTTTGATCTAAGCTTAGAAGCTTGCATGTGCCCCATACGGATATAATCGTGAATAGATACATGTGGATCAGAGTAGTTAGACATAGGTGATTTTGGTGTTCCTCCCCAAGAATGTTATGAGTACAAGATCAACATGGGAGGATGGTTTGGATTAATTCGAATGAAAAGTGACTGAACCTGTTTGCAAAGCCGACAAACCTGATAGTCTAAAGACACACCTCTAGGGACATATGCAAGAAGGCCATATCGAACTAAGGATGACAGCAGAGAGCCACATGAGTGACCAAGACGATGATGCCACAAAAAGTCGGTAGACGAGGAGAGGTGGAGAGACTGGCGACAGTGTCATCAGAGGGAAGGTGAAGCCAGTCAAGCTCATAGAGGGCCTGGTGAAGCCAGTCAAGCTCATAGAGGGCCTGGTTGTTATATCGCCGAGGGCCCACAACAAGTAAAGCATCCGTGTGAGGATCCTAATCAAAACAAGATTGTAAGTCAAGAATGACCATACAACTAGAGTCGACAAACTAACCACCCTAAATGAGTTGCATGGGTCGAGGAACATGAGCAAAACTAGGAATATGAAAAGAAGAAGTGCTAAGAGTGCCTCGACTATCGACTGGGAGGGAAGTTCCTAAGAACATGAACATGAGAATCTGGAGGTCGAATGGCAGACAAAATGGAAGAATCAGACGAAAAAGCACCAGACGATGAAACTAGAAGTGGGTGTCGAAGTCGTGAAATTTTTGTTCCTCGTCGATCTTGCTTGGCATCCTTCCCTTGTATGCGGGTTACGTGTCACGGACTTGATGTCGCATCCTACGTTCCCTTGTTGGGGTCCCTTGGCCCCGACAATAGGTAGCGTCGTGCACACATCCTGTGGAATAGACATTGCGGTGCCAACTGCCCCTGCTCCTGCTCCGCCGATAGGTGGTGCTCGAGCGTTCGGCTATGGAAGCGCCTAGCCGGGGAAGACAGGTTGTGGGATCGAGGCAGCACACAAAGCAACTTGTAGCCAAGCAAAGGATGCCTAACCGGACTGGCATGGAGCATAGAGTGCACGAGGGGGTGTGGGCGAAGTGGTGAAACTGTTGTCAGGAGTGAACTGCTGCCACTGTCAGATTTTGAACCTAGAGTTGAGCGGTGAGGGGATGATGATAGGGGAAGCAAGGAAGGCATGAAGAGGGCACATGGAGGAGAAAGGCATCATCCACCCTATGCTCGTGCGTCAGCCGCGATGGTGGATGGTCTTGGGCATATCCGATGTCTACACGTGGATCTACTACTCGGGATGGCATCACATGGTCGTTGCGGAGTGAGGTGCCAAAGCTATTTTTTGTGTGGATGAGTTTGGAGAGATAGAAGTCGTGTTGCACTCTAGTCTAGACCTTCAACTGTACCAAGTGCAACTTATTTAGAGTTTTTGCTCTCTCAAGCTTAAGCCTTTCTCTGAACCAAGTCTAGTCCAAGACACCCAACCTAGCTATAAAAGTTCTCATAGCATGGACTTATATCGATGTGCATAACTTATGGAATTGTAAGAGCACCGCTTAAGCACCAACAACTTTTACCAAGAATAAAGCCCAACATGAGATTGTGTGAGTTAATCATTTTACATCCTTAAGCCCTGACATGCGCCAAGTTGGGTGGTGCCATACGGAAGTTGTTTTGAGGAGTTATGGTTGGAGTCTGGTGGTGATGTAGAAGTGATATTCAGGAGATAGTCAAAGAATTTTGGTGGATTATGAGATTTTAGGTCTAGTTGAGCATGGTGATTATTATATTGGTGGATAAACTGATCTTTAATTAATGTGGGAACAATTTGGATTTAGTTAGGTGATTGTGATCTTGAACCAAATTTCACGATGGATATATAACTTCAATAGTACATATAAGGATCCATAGTCTGTCAATAGAACTTTGTGGTTTATATTGGATTTAGATAAGAATGAATTTGGGGTTTATTTGAATCATGGTTATGATGTTGGTGGATTGCTTTGTGTTAAATTCACACTTTTGGAGATTAATGAAGTTTGAGAACTTTAGGGTGTGGTATGATAAACCTTGGCTATATATCGGATTTATATAGGTTAGATGAGAGTTTGCAGCATCAATCATGATTATGATAATTGGTGGATTATTGGAGCATCTAGGATTGGATTAGTAGTAAGGAAACAAGGATTTTGAAGTAACACAACTTTTGTTTCCTTTAAGCTAGATGAGACTTAGCAACATCAATCATGGTTATGGAAATGGTGGATTATTGGAGCATTGGACTAGTAGTAAGGGAACAAGGATCTTGGAGTAGCACAACTCGTGTTTCCTTTAGGTTAAATGATATAGCTACTTGGATTCTGGGATGGAGATAACTTTGGCACTCGGATTTGTGATGTTTTGATCTAAGCTTAGAAGCTTGCATGTGCCCCATACGGATATAATCATGAATAGATACATGTGGATCAGAGTTGTTAGACATAGGTGATTTTGGTGTCCCTCCCCAAGAATGTTATGAGTACAAGATCATCATGGGAGGATGGTTTGGATTAATTTGAATGAAAGGTAGCTAAACTTGTTTGCAATGCCGACAAACCTGATAGTCTAAAGATACACCTCTCGAGACATATGCAAGAAGGCCACATCGAACTAAGGATGACAGCTGAGAGCCACATGAGTGACCAAGACGATGATGCCACAAAAAGTTGGTTGACGAGGAGAGGCGGAGAGACTGGCGATAGTGTCATTAGAGGGAAGGTGAAGCCAGTCAAGCTCATAGAGGGCCTGGTGAAGCCAGTCAAGCTAATAGAGGCCTGGTTGTTATAGCGCCGAGGGCCCACAACAAGTAAAGCATCCATGTGGGGATGCTAATCAAAACAAGATTGAAAGTCAAGAATGACCATACAACTAGAGTCGACAAACTAACCACCCTAAATGAGTTGCATGGGTTGAGGAACATGAGCAAAACTAGGAATATGAAAAGACGAAGTGCTAAGAGTGCCTCGACTATCGACTGGGAGGGAAGTTCCTAAGAACATGAACATGAGAATCTGGAGGTCGAATGGCAGAAAACTTGAAGAATCAGACGAAGAATCACCAGACGATGAAACTAGATGTGGGTGTCAAAGTCGTGCAATTTTTGTTCCTCGTCGATCTTGCTTGGCATCCTTCCCTTGTATGCGGGTTACGTGTCACGGACTTGATGTCGCATCCTACGTTCCCTTGTTGGGGGCCCTTGGCCCGGGCGACAGGTAGCGTCGTGCACACATCTTGTGGATTAGACATTGCGGTGCCAACTGCCCCTGCTCCTGCTCCGCCGATAGGTGGTGCTCGAGCGTTCGGCTATGGTGGCGCCCAGCCGGGGAAGACAGGTTGTGGGATCGAGGCAGCACACAAAGCAACTTGTAGCCAAGCAAAGGATGCCCAACCGGACTGGCATGGAGCATAGAGTGCACGAGGGGGTGTGGGCGAAGTGGTGAAACTGTTGTCAGGAGTGAACTACTGCCGCTGTCAGATTTTGAACCTAGAGTTGAGCGGTGAGGGGATGATGATAGGGGAAGCAAGGAAGGCATGAAGAGGGCACTTGGAGGAGAAAGGCATCATCCACCCTATGCTCGTGCGTCAGCCGCGAGGTGGATGGTCTTGGGCATATCCGATGTCTACACGTGGATCTACTACTCGGGATGGCATCACATGGTCGTTGCGGAGTGAGGTGCCAAAGCTATTTTGTTGTGTGGATGAGTTTGGAGAGATAGAAGTCGTGTTGCACTCTAGTCTAGGCCTTCAACAGTACCAAGATCAACTTATTTAGAGTTTTTGCTCTCTCTCAAGCTTAAGCCTTCCTCTGAACCAAGTCTAGTCCAAGACACCCAAGCTAGCTATAAAAGTTCTTCATAGCATGGACTTATTTCGATGTGCATAACTTATGGAATTGTAAGAGCACCGCTTAAGCACCAACAACTTTTACCAAGAATAAAGCCCAACATGAGATTGTGTGAGTTAATCATTTTACATCCTTAAGCCCCGACATGCGCCAAGTTGCGTGGTGCCATACGGAAGTTGCTTTGAGGAGTTATGATTGGAGTCTGGTGGTGATGTAGAAGTGATATTCAGGAGAGAGTCAAAGAATTTTGGTGGATTATGAGAGTTTAGGTCTAGTTGATCATGGTGATTATTATATTGGTGGATAAACTGATCTTTAATTAATCTAGGAACAATTTGGATTTAGCTAGGTGATTGTGATCTTGAACCAAATTTCACGATGGATATATAACTTCAATAGTACATATAAGGATCCATAGTCCGTCAATAGAACTTTATGGTTTATATTGGATTTAGATAAGAATGAATTTGGGGTTTATTTAAATCATGGTTATGTTGTTGGTGGATTGCTTTGTGTTAAATTCACACTTTTGGAGATTAATGAAGTTTGAGAACTTTAGGGTGTAGTATGATAAACCTTGGATATATATCGGATTTATATAGGTTAGATGAGAGTTTGCAGCATCAATCATGATTATGATAATTGGTGGATTATTGGAGCATCTGGGATTGGATTAGTAGTAAGGAAACAAGGATTTTGAAGTAACACAACTTTTGTTTCCATTAGGCTTGATGAGATTTAGCAACATCAATCATGATTATGGAAATGGTGTATTATTAGAGCATTGGATTAGTAGTAAGGGACCAAGGAGTTTGGAGTAGTACAACTCGTGTTTCCTTTAGGTTAAATGATATAGTTACTTGGAATCTAGGATGGAGATAACTTTGGCACTTGGATTTGTGATGTTTTGATCTAAGCTTAGTAGCTTGCATGTGCCCCATATGGATATAATCATGAATA
Source organism: Triticum timopheevii (assembly GCA_963921465.1). Taxonomy (NCBI): domain Eukaryota; kingdom Viridiplantae; phylum Streptophyta; class Magnoliopsida; order Poales; family Poaceae; genus Triticum; species Triticum timopheevii. The sequence continues at coordinate 418,336,861 of OY997262.1, forward strand.
GATACATGTGGATCAGAGTTGTTAGACATAGGTGATTTTGGTGTCCCTCCCCAAGAATGTTATGAGTACAAGATCATCATGGGGGGATGGTTTGGATTAATTCGAATGAAACATAACTGAACCTGTTTGCAAAGCCGACAAACCTGATAGTCTAAAGACACACCTCTATAGACATATGCAAGAAGGCCACATCGAACTAAGGATGACAGCCGAGAGCCACATGAGTGACCAAGACGATGATGCCAAAAAAAGTCGGTAGACGAGGAGAGGCGGAGAGACTGGCGACAGTGTCATCAGAGGGAAGGTGAAGCCAGTCAAGCTCATAGAGGGCCTGGTGAAGCCAGTCAAGTCCATAGAGGGCCTGGTTGTTATAGAACTGAGGGCCCACAACAAGTAAAGCATCCGTGTGAGGATCCTAATCAAAACAAGATTGAAAGTCAAGAATGACCATACAACTAGAGTCGACAAACTAACCACCCTAAATGAGTTGCATGGGTCGAGGAACATGAGCAAAACTAGGAATATGAAAAGACGAAGTGCTAAGAGTGCATCGACTATCGACTAGGAGGGAAGTTCCTAAGAACATGAACATGAGAATCTAGAGGCCGAATGGCCGACAAACTTGAAGAATCAAATGAAGAAGCACCAGACGATGAAACTAGAAGTGGGTGTCGAAGTCGTGCAATTTTTGTTCCTCGTCAATCTAGCTTGGCATCCTTCCCTTGTATGCGGGTTACGTGTCACGGACTTAACGTCGCATCCTACGTTCCCTTGTTGGGGGCCCTTGGCCCCGGCGACGGTAGCGTCGTGCACACATCTTGTGGATTAGACATTGCGGTGCCAACTGCCCCTGCTCCTGCTCCACCGATAGGTGGTGCTCGAGCGTTCGGCTATGGCGGCGCCCAGCGGGGGAAGACGGGTTGTGGGATCGAGGCAGCACACAAAGCAACCCGTAGCCAAGCAAAGGACGCCCAACCGGACTGGCATGGAGCAGAGAGTGCACGAGGGGTGTGGGCGAAGTGGTGAAACTGTTGTCAGGAGTGAACTACTACTGCCGTCAGATTTTGAACCTAGAGTTGAGCGGTGAGGGGATGATGATAGGGGAAGCGAGGAAGGCATGAAGAGGGCACTTGGAGGAGAAAGGCATCGTCCACCCTATGCTCGTGCGTCAGCCTCGATGGTGGATGGTCTTGGGCATATCCGATGTCTACACGTGGATCTACTACTCGGGATGGCATCAGATGGTCGTTGCGGAGTGAGGTGCCAAAGCCATTTTGTTGTGTCGATGAGTTTGGAGAGATAGAAGTCGTGTTGCACTCTAGTCTAGGCCTTCAACTGTACCAAGTGCAACTTATTTAGAGTTTTTGCTCTCTCTGAAGCTTATGTAACACAACTTTTGTTTCCTTTAGGCTAGATGAGACTTAGCAACATCAATCATGATTATGGAAATGGTGGATTATTGGAGCATTGGATTAGTAGTAAGGGACCAAGGATCTCGGAGTAGCACAACTCGTGTTTCCTTTAGGTTAAATGATATAGCTACTTGGATTCTAGGATGGAGATAACTTTGGCACTCGGATTTGTGATGTTTTGATCTAAGCTTAGTAGCTTGCATGTGCCCCATATGGATATAATCATGAATAGATACATGTGGATTAGAGTTGTTAGACATAGGTGATTTTTGTGTCCCTCCCCAAGAATGTTATGAGTACAAGATCATAGGAGGATGGTTTGGATTAATTCGAATGAAAGGTAACCGAACCTGTTTGCAAAGCCGACAAAACTGATATTCTAAAGACACAGCTCTAGAGACATATGGAAGAAGGCCACATCGAACTATGGATGACAGACGAGAGCCACATGAGTGACCAAGACGATGATGCCACAAAGAGTTGGTAGACGAGGAGAGGCGGAGAGACCGGCGATGGTGTCATCAGAGGGAAGGTGAAGCCAGCCAAGCTCATAGAGGGCATGGTAGTTATAGCACTGAGGGCCCACAACAAGTAAAGCATCTGCGTGAGGATCCTAATCAAAACAAGAGTTAGAGTCAAGAATGACCATACAACTAGAGTCGACAAACTAACCACCTGAAATGAGCTGCATGGGTCGAGGAACATGAGCAAAACTAGGAACATGAAAAGACGGAGTGCTATGAGTGCCTCGACTATCGACCGGGAGGGAAGTTCCTAAGAACATGAACATGAGAATTTGGAGGTCGAATGGCCGACAAACTGGAAGAATCAGACGAAGAAGCACCAGATGATGAAACTAGAAGTGGGTGTCGAAGTCGTGCAATTTTTGTTCCTCGTCGATTTTGCTTTTCATCCTTCCCTTGTATGCGGGTTACATGTCACGGACTTGATGTCGCATCCTGCGTTCCCTTGTTGGGGGCCCTTGGCACCGGCGACATGTAGCGTCGTGCACACATCCTGTGGGTTAGACATTGCAGTGCCCTATATGGATTCTAGGATGGAGATAACTTTGGCACTTGGATTGGTGATGTTTTGATCTAAGCTTAGTAGCTTGCATGTGCCCCATATGGATATAATCATGAATACGATACATGTGGATCAGAGTTGTTAGACGTAGGTGATTTTGGTGTCCCTCCCGAAGAATGTTACGAGTACAAGATCATCATGGGAGGATGGTTTGGATTAATTCGAAGAGATGGCAATTTTGATGGTATATGATAACCTTGTGGGAGTTGGTCCATGTGAGCCTCATAACAGTTGGTATCAGAGAAATGGTGTTTAAGTGTTTTATGGCAACCTTTAGTCTCACCAAGCCATGACTTTGTCGAGTCGTGACAACAGAGCTAGATATGAAGTAAGGATATGGCCCTTGGACTAACCCTTATACTCATCCTATTTGATGAACATCATGACCATGTTTATGAGTTCTTGGACAAGTTTGTGGTTATCATCATTGATGACCTCTTTGTCTATTCTCCCTCTGAGGAAGATCATAAGCAACACCTGAGAATGATTTTGGATAACTTCAAGAAACCCAGTTATATGCCAAGTTCAAGAAGTATGAAATTTGGCTAAAAGAAGTAGGGTTCCAAGGACATGTTTTCTCCATAGAAGGTTTGTCAATAGAGCCATCAAGGATTAGAATCCGTAACCAACTAGAAGGCCAAACAAATGTGAAGTCGGAAGTTCCATCGGACTCAGAGTTATTATCGCAAATTTGTGAAGACTTTCAAGCATCACCGATGACTTAACTCTTGAACAAAGATAAGAAGTTTGAATGAAGGCCCAAGTCTGAAGTGAGCTTTTGAAAGTTTAAGAAGAGGTTAACCATTGATCCGTCCATAGCCACCCTAGATATTTATACGAGTTTTGAAGTTATTGTGATGCATCTAATCATGGACTTCGTTCCCTCTTGATGCAAGAAGGAATCTTCATAGCCTTCAAGGCAACTACGTTCTCATGAATAGAATTGCCCTACCCATGATTTGGAAATAGCGGTAGTAGTGCATGCTTTAAGTATGTCTTTTCTAGATGGGTAGATTTGATCAACCACTATGATGTTGATATCCATTACCATCCTGATAAGGCCAATGTCGCAGTGGATACCCTCAGCAGGAAGTCGTGTCCCTGTTCTGCCTTGACCAAGCAGAGCAACTAGTGCTACATGAAGGCTTCGAGAAGTTTGGTGTAGACTTGATCAACCACTATGACGTTGATATCCATTACCACCCTGATAAGGCCAATGTCGTAGTGGATACCCTTAGCAGGAAGTCGTGTCCCTGTTCTGCCTTGACCAAGCGAAGCAATTAGTGCTACATGAAGGCTTCAAGAAGTTTGGTGTAGAGCTAGTCAATAGTGTCAATCTCGCTAACTTCGAGATTAGACCCACTCTTAGGATGAATCAAGAAGTATATAAGAAATCAACTAAATGATCAAGCATGGGAAAGCCTTGCATTCTCAGAAGACAAGCAATGTGTTCTTTGGTTTGGAGGTCGCATCTGCATACCTAAGCAAGAAGGTTTGAATAAGTGGAATGTACAAGCAGCTCGGGACACCCCTTTATTCCATCCACCTAAGGAGTGCCAAGTTATACCAGGACCTCAAGAAGTTGATGATGGAATGGAATGGAGTTAGATATAGCCGCCCTTTTGTTACCAACGTCTCAGGATGCAAGCGCGGCGGGTTGCAGCTAGCCCGCACTTGCTTAAGTGGGATCTCCTGGTTTGTGCTGGTTGATGCGGTGGTTTGCATAATCCCACGCTAGTTATTGCGGGCTAATGTGTCATCCCGCATACACCGCGTGCAACCAGCTCGTGTAATTTGGTGGACTGACTTCAGATGCAACTGAACTAACGCATGCAACTCCTAACATTTCAGGTTCGCTCAGTTGCAATCCAGGTTTGCTCTGCTCCAGATGTTGTGGTCGAACAATGCCACTATCGCGAAGACCGTCAGCCAAACGACAGTGTGGACGAAGGTTCAGGAACCGCAACTTATGTCGCGGCATGCGGGTTGAGCGGTACGCCGTCATCGATGAACGAGAGACCCCACTGCATCGTGTGGCTCTCTTGTTGTCTCAAAAGATATCTGAAGCAAAGTGTGAAGCATGGCTGCATGAGTTTTTTCTAGAACAAGGAGTAGGTTTCGCATCTTTGCGGAATATGCAACAGCCCGTCGGGCAACGCGGTCACACTCGCGTGAACCCGCATGCACAAAGTTGTTGCCTGTGGGAGAATTAGCTAGATTTTTTTGCGGGGTGGAATAGCAGCTTAGCTGGCAGTACTATCCCACATGCACCCTTACCAATGCCAAATTAAGGACATAACTCTATCAGGGTTATAATTGACCATTACCTAAGCTTGCCATCCTGAACCGATTACTTAACATCAAAAACATTTGCAAGCTAACTAGCAGATAAGTACCTCTTCCAGATTTAAAGTCTGCACAAAGTTCCCAAGAAGGTTGTTGCAGATAAAGGTACAAAGTTGACCTCCAAACCTGTAAGAGATTCCAAGAAGCTTTTAAACTAAAGTCATCCATCAAACGGGGCCTCTGCAAAGAAAACCACACATCGACCCCCACCCCTAACCAACTTACTGCAAGATCTCAATTCTTGTCCTTGCTAAAGCTATATGTCAGAAGTTATGCCATCGAGTGCCTCGGTTCAGTGAAGCAATCTCATCGAAGAGCAAGCAACTTGAAGTGAAGACTGCCGCTGAGCGATCTTTCTAAGCAACCTCACCCAGTGTTTTGTATCACATCACTTAAGATAATATAGATCAAAATTTTGGACCCAACTTTTAAAATATCGATCACGGGGGAGCATATACCATCAAGTGGACACTATACTAGCATCGTTCTTGCGGAAAGTTTTGTCCAATTGTTCAAATTGTATACGCCTAATACCAAAATACATTCAAGATGCAAAGGCCGGCATCTTTAACTGTACCAAGTGCAACTTAGTCAGAGTTTGTCCTCACTCAAGCTTAAGCCTTTCTCTAAACCAAACCTAGCCCAAGAAAACCCATCCTAGCTATCAAGGTTGTGATAGGATAGACTTATATCAATGTGCTTAACTTACTTAATTGCAAGAGCACCGCTTAAGCACAAACAACTATTGTCTGAAATAAAGCCCAACATGAGATAGTTATTGTATGAGTCAATCATGTTACATCCTTAAGCCCGCAACACACACCTAGTTGGGTGGTGTCATACTTAAGTTGTTTTGAGGAGTTAGGATTGGAAAATGAGATAGTTTGTTGGTAATGTAGATGTGATCTTGAGAAGATAGTCAAAGATGTTCGGTGGATTTTGAGATTTTAGGTATAGTAGGTGAGCATGGTGATTATTATATTTGTGATTAACAATATAATTAATTAATCTTGAAACAATTTGGATTTAGGTAGGCGATTGTGAATTTGTGATTTTGAACCAAATTTCATGGTGGATTACAAGATTTTAGTTGGATTTAGTTAGGTGATTGGGATCTCGAGAAGATAGTCAAACTTGTTCTGTGGATTATGAGATATTAGGTCTAATAGGTGAGCATGATGAGTATTACATTGGTGGATAAAAAGATCTTGAATTAATCTTTGAACAATTTGGATTTAGTTTGTGAGATTTTGATCTTGGACCAAATTTCATGGAGAATTATGAGATTTTAGGTGGATTTAATTTGGTGATTGTGATCTTCAGAAGATAGTCAAAGATGTTTAGTGGATTATAAAATTTTAGGTCTAGTAGGCGAGGATGATGATGATTATATTAGTGGATAAATAGATCTTCAATTAGTCTTGGACAATTTGGATTTAGTTAGGTGATTGTGATTTTGACCCAAATTTCTTGTTAGATTATGAGATTTCAGGTGAATTTTAGTTGATATGATTTTGAGGAGGTAGTCAAAGATGTTCGGTGGATTATGAGATTTTAGGTTTAGTAGGTGAGCATGATGATTATTGCATTGATGCATAAATAGATCTTTAATTAATCTTGGAACAATTTGGGTTGAGTATGCATGCTTTGAAGATTCATGGGATAGAGACATATCCCGTATCAACACTATTCTAGAAAGACCGCCACACTTTGGCCCATGACTTTAAGTAGTATGAAGTGCTGAAACAGAACCCATTCTAGTGTGACATGATGGAAAGCTATGGAGTCTGAACAACTACGGAACTGACGTCATCCAAGCACTGGGTGGTGTGGAAGGTATCCTGGAACATACCTTATTTAAGGGAACATACTACTGTATTTCCCTACTTGGGAGGGTTTGTTTTGGGAGAAGGCTTCAGGTTTTGAGGAATCAATCAAGTACAAAAAGCTGACAAATGCACAGCGTTCTGGGCTTTAATCAAATCCCAGCAGAAGATTTACCCTCTGGTGGTCGCCAACCATGCATTAATCGTGCACATGTATGCAGTGTGAGTTGGGAAGATTGAATTTTGTATAGAATGCATTTCAATATTCACATTCAGAATTCCCCAGGAGAGACAGTTAGCCGCTCATGGAAAGACATAAATTCAGCTACTTATATAATTTTTATTTTGGATAAGAATCACAAGGTTGGATTTGAAGATAGAAAATGGTAGTCAGATAAACCTGAGGTGATAGATGAGGAGCTTCATTCAACTGGGTCCCAGTGGCTCCATGTCAGCAAGGAACTCATGCTCTGGGAGATTCTTCACTGGCAAAGTCACCATCTGGCTGGTGAGTTCCATGTTGTGGCGGAATGGATATGCAAATTAAGTTAAATCTAAGAATGAGGAAAACTGGCGCGATTACTATGCTGAGAAACTAGACACTTTTGTCCTGCCCATACACTTGTGTGGATGACCCGCAGATTATAAACCATTTTAATTCAAGTCAGTCTCCAAGTTGTGATGCTTCGCAGTTATGCCATAATTGCAAGAAAACTAGAGCTAAAAGCAAAAGAAAGGGGACAAACCTTCAGAAATAGTTGGTTGACCAGTTCTTGGATTGAAAATAAAGATGGCACCATTGATTGGTTTGGTCGTCAGGTTACCCTCGAAGGTTTTGTGAATGGTATCTCGATAGACATTTATGTCATCCACAAGCAGTATGATTTGATTGCTGAATATCTCTCCGTAGTTTTGTGAAGACACATATGGTTCGGTGGGTTCAGATGAATACAACTGAAGACCCTTTCTTATTCTCTCCCTCAGCACATACAGAGCAGGATTTGACTATCAAAAGAGAAAATAAACAAGCATGTCATTTATTAAATAAGATTTTTTTACTACAACAGAGATATTGCCATAGTGCTAGATTTGCTACAGTTAGCATGGTTATTACCTTCATGATCTTGTTCATTGCTTGCTGGAGGACGGGCTTTGACCCGGGCCAAGGAACCAGTTAATATTCTAGCTAAACCTGGAAAGTGGAAACCAACATATACTGTACATACAAATTTATAATTGTTGCTTCTTTTGTTTCTTGCACATTTTACAAGTGTTTCTTTTGCCTGGGATAGTTTCAGTGCCGAAATTGATTCTGTTGTTTTTGGCAAATTCTGGTGATTTTTTTTGCCTGTGAGCCAGTGTCGCTACTGATGTTGTTTCTTTCTTGCCACATTCTGTTACGGAGTGCTTTTTTTGGGTATGATCCAGAGTCTCATATACTGAACCGTTCATTCTGTTGTTCCTTTGCAGGATTTGACATGACATGCTAATATTTTGGAGAAAAACAAGCAGTGGGATGGTAAGAAGTGCATCATTTTGACCTGTCGGCGAACATCTTGGGTCAGTGGTTATGTTTGGGAGAAGAAGAAAACCTATCGTGGTCAGTGGTCATTACTTGCCAAACTGAATCGTTGGCGCCAAGTTGATGTTTCGCTTGGTGTTATCATCCTCGTCTAGTTGATGCTTTGTGATTTGAGCTTTTTTGTTGAAGCTTAATGTGTTATTTCATTTGGTTGCTCTTCTTAAGATTGGATTACTTGCAGATTTCTTTTTAGCTGGATTAAGTTTACTATGTCAGTGTTTGGTTACATATTTCTATCAGTCAGTTCTGTGCCTGAGACCTGACGTCACCGGGACGCCTCATATGATTGGATATTCTCATGGCCGTGCACCAAGCCTATGTGTGAACAGAACATTTGTCTGACCATCTCGCTTCGCTTGCTCAAAGACACGGATATTCTCATGGTCATGCAGTCAGGCTACCAACGGCAGCGAGTGTGAACATTTGTCTTTAGACCAGTATGAACTACTCGGATAGATGGCTGCATGGTAGCACTGGATACTCTGGGTACTCTATTGTTCTTGTTCATCTTTAAGAATGCACTGATATATTTAATGTTCTCTAATTACTGTCAGAAATATCTATTTTGTTAGCATGGCAAGAAACAAAAGATAACGAATAAGTAGGAATGTATGATACAAACTTCTGAGCATACATTCTTCGATAGGAATTGTATGATGTGATCTGTATAGGTATCGACTTGGCGTTTCGCCATTTCTAAGTTAAGATATTTGTGTGACATAATGTTAGCAGTACATTTCTAATGTTGTTTTGGCCTGAATCATCAATTCTGTTGTACGTACTTCAAGTATTTGTGTGGGGTTATAATATCTGAAGCTCTGGACATTGCAAAAAAAGGAGGCACCTGCTTGGCGAAAGCTAGCGCCTATGGCGAAAGTCTAAATTCAGAATATATGACTGGACTACTTGAGGCTTTTGCATAGTTTTTTACTGGCAGTAGTTCAACAATTTACAGCTAGCATTTTAAGAAAGAGTATTTGTATGTCTGCATCTTCAGCCCTGTTTCTTCTGTTTTATGTCAATGCAAGATCTTACAATTTAAAATGAGGTAATTGACGCATACTTTTGATTTCCTTAAGGAGGTTGAGGTATGCAATATTTGTCATGTCCGAGTTGAAATGAAACAATGCCTTTCACTTAGTTGTATTTGTGTCAATATGCTACGTGCTCATTCAGATTCTTGCTCATCAAAGAATCACTCGAACCAAATGCTGAATCTTGATAACGCCTTTCAGTTGTACGATCACTTGTTCTAGGATTTGTTCATTTACTTGTTGCAGTCAACAAGTCTCTAATATCTTGTATCAGAATCCGTTGATTACTTGTTTCAGGACCTCATCTTCAATTTGCCTAGTGTTACACAGAGCAAAAATCTTGTCGTGGCTACTTGTTCTTATGCATTACTGTTCATTTTTTTATCAACTAGCTAGCTGTTGCCTGCGGTACAAATTTTGTTTCCTGTAGGTGACTTTCGACTCTGGTTTGGCCTAACATTTATAGTAAACTAAATTCTGAGTAACATGTATGCTGATAATAGGGAAGACAGTCAAACACTTCATTTAAAAAAAGTTGTCCTTTTCAAATTTTGTAGTACTGTAGTACTAGGATATTTAGTACTACAGTACTACAAAATTTGAAAACGACAACTTTTTGTAAATGAAGTGTTTGACTGTCTTCCCTATTATCAGCATACATGACAAGCGTGACCAAAAATCAGTTTGGTTTCATGCCTGGGAGGTTGACCATGGAAGCCATTTTCTTGGTACGACAACTTATGGAGAGATATAGGGAGCAAAAGAAGGACTTGCATATGGTGTTCATTGACTTGGAGAAGGCCTATGATAAGATACCGCGAAATGTCATGTGGTGGGCCTTGGAGAAACACAAAGTCCCAGCAAAGTACATTACCCTCATCAAGGAAATGTACAAGAATGTTGTGACAAGTGTTCGAACAAGTGATATCGACACTGATGACTTCCCGATTAAGATAGGACTGCATCAGGGGTCAGCTTTGAGCCTTCATCTTTTTGCATTGGTGATGGATGAGGTCAGAAGGGGTATACAAGGAGATATCCCATGGTGTATGCTCTTTGCGGATGATGTGGTGCTAGTTGACGATAGTCGGACGGGGGTAAATAGGAAGTTAGAGTTATGGAGACAAACCTTGGAATCGAAAGGGTTTAGGCTTAGTAGAACTAAAACCGAGTACATGATGTGCGGTTTCAGTACTACTAGGTGTGAGGAGGAGGAGGTTAGCCTTGATGGCCAGGTGGTACCTCGGAAGGACACCTTTCGGTATTTGGGGTCAATGTTGCAGGAGGATGGGGATATTGATGAAGATGTGAACCATCGAATCAAAGCCGGATGGATGAAGTGGCGCCAAGCTTCTGGCATTCTCTATGACAAGAGAGTGCCACAAAAGCTAAAAGGCAAGTTCTACAGGACGACGGTTGGACCTGCAATGTTGTATGGCGCGGAGTGTTGGCCGACTAAAAGGCGACATGTTCAACAGTTAGGTGTGGCGGAGATGCGTATGTTGAGATGGATGTGTGGCCACACGAGGAAGGATCGAGTCCGGAATGATGATATACGAGATAGAGTTGGGGTAGCACCAATTGAGGAGAAGCTTGTCCAACATCGTTTGAGATGGTTTGGGCATATTCAACGCGGGCCTCCAGAAGCTCCACTGCATAGCGGACGACTAAAGTGTGCGGAGAATGTCAAGAGAGGGCGGGGTCGACCGAATTTAACATGGGAGGAGTCCGTTAAGAGAGACCTGAAGGATTGGAGTATCGACAAAGAGCTAGCTATGGACAGGGGTGCGTGGAAACTTGCTATCCATGTGCCAGAGCCATGAGTTGGTTGCGAGATCTTATGGGTTTCACCTCTAGCCTACCCCAACTTGTTTGGGACTAAAGGCTTTGTTGTTGTTGTTGTTGTTGTAGTACTAGGATGTTTGTTCTACTGGTGGACACATGTGGCAGGATGTGGGTACCTACAGGCTGACTCTGAGTCTCTAAGCAAGCGAAGCGAGATGGTGTCAAGTCAGGCAGGGGACAGTGACTTGCTTTGCTGACTGCTACTGCTGCACTGGTGCAATGTCTCTGGTCACTTCTTTGATCCAGCGACGTAAAGGTTGTGTCTGTGTGTGTGCAGTAGTAGTACATGGTCTGTGTAAGCCTTGGTGCTGTTACCCATGGCATTGGTCTACTGAAATAATCACGAAAAAAATGTGAACACATTATTGTTCTCGCTTCTCTTTGCCATTTATTGCCTAATCATCTATACGGTACGTACTATGTAGTATGTTAGATCAAATACGTGTACAGCATTTTTCAAATGCATGACTACCATTTTCTTTCAAATACATCCTTTGATGTCTATTTTTCCATAAACATTGTAAGTTCTTCATATACATCTGAAACATAGTATTTTACAATTACGCAAAAAAAATTGAATTACACAATCGTTTTTTACATTGTATAACATTTTGAAAATAAAATAAAAATATCATGTACAGTTTTTCAAACGCATGAAGATATTTTAAATGTCATGAACACTTTTTAAATGTTGTGAACATTTATTTACAGTAACGGTTACAAACAAAATCATCTATGTTTTTTCAAATTCTGAATGAATATAATTAAAATTTTGGAATATTTGTATTTATATTTTGTAATAATATAGAAAACAAAAAAAATTGAAAGAGAGGAAAAATAACACGAACATTCTTTTTTAGGCATGTACATGTGATTTGCCTCCCTAGCCCAATGGGCTGCCAGGCCCATATACAGAAGCACTGTAGGCAATCCGTCCTTCCAACTCGCTAAAAGCGAGCTATAGCCAGGGTTTCTCGTGGCTCAGATCAACGCCCTCACACCGCATTGTGTACATTGACCAGGCCCACAGAAAATACGACCCAGTCCCTCTCGTGGACAGCCCAGGTTATACGAATTTCGGCCCGCTCCATGTGTACCCATCGCGCTCCCGTGAACGAGACGGACCCGACGAAACGCGACGGCTGCCAAGATCCGCGCCGCGCCGCGCAGTCTCGCCGCCGCGTTCAACGAGGGAGCTCGGGCACGCAAGATCCACGCCGCGTAGCCTCGCCGCCTATCGAGAGTCTGATTCGGAGATGTGTGGGATGCGGGCCAGCGTCGCGGGAGCGCCGTGGGCAGTGGGGCGGACGCGCACCTCTAGGACGACCCGGTCGGCGCCGCCATCCCGGCGCTCGTCGACTCCGGCTTAGACGGCGACAAGCTCGACGCCCTCAAGCACCTTCTCGCCCTCATCTCTCCGCAGGTCCGGCTAGCGTCCCCCCTCTTCTCGTCTCCTCTCGTTTGTCTCACGCCATAGATTCAGGCACGGAATTGCGTCTGTGCTTGCTGAGCAAGCGGCCACGAACTGGCGGCTTAGTCGCTTGAGGTGAAGAAGCTCGCCTACCCGCTCCACGACGCCGCCCTCATCTTCACTTCTCTCTACAATGCGACAAATCAGACTCAAATCGCAAGTAGATTTGTTTGCAATTTTGGTTTCCTGTGTGTGATTAGTTGGGACAGATCGGAGCAGTTGCATACTCCGCATAATTTCTCCACTAGCCGATCTGAACGGGATGGTGTTGAGATGATGCATGCCTTTTCTCCTTCCTCTTGACATATTCTCTCATTTTCTCCAGTGATGTACTCCCTTTCAATCACAAGTACCGGAGGAAAGCTGTCCCAAGTCATGGCTGGTCTTGTGTGGTTGCTTTTCTCCCTCTTCAACCTCCCATGTTGAGGCCTGTTGTGCGGTCTCAGGTCTTGATTCTAGCTGTGAGTAATCCTAGTTGAACAGACATGACACATTTGCATTCAGGCAAACTATTTTGTGAGGAAGTCTGAAACCTGTACAATGCTTCTCCAGTGAAACTTCTGTCTGCTTCCAGCATAGTGCACGGAGTGAAAAAATACACAAAATTAAAACATGTCTGTGGGTAATACTAGTCATATTCCGACCTGAACAGACTTGATGTTTTGCACTCGGGAGGTTAGAAATTAGAATGTGATGTTGCAATTTAGTTGTCTGAAAAAGTCTGAACCATATGCATCGTTTCTCTAGTGAAGTCCTAGTATAGTGCAGCGAGTGAAAGCATCGAGCTTTGCTTTGTGCGTGTGCTCGCATGGATGCTAATGGTGTTTTTCCATTAGTAGTTTAATACTACTTTTCTAAATTTTGGAGCCATTTGCATGTACTATCTATTGATTGTGTGTTGTTTTTTCTCAGCGAGTAGAAAATGTTATTTTTTGGAAGATTCAAGGATGTTCGAGGAGTGACCAAAAGCATTGAAGACTTTGCTGAGCGAGGCAAGGAACCTACTCTAATCATGTTGAACCCATATTTGAATTGCACACTCTGAATTATTTTTCAGGCATAAAGTATTGTTTTATTAGTATTGCTATGCTAAGTAAGTTAGCTAGGGTTAAGCTATGCCTTATCTGCTTGATATTAACATCCCCTTCGACATTCTTAATACCCCTCCTTTCTAACCCTCTTGGGAAATAAAGAAGCCATCAGAGGTAGAAGAAACCTCAATCCCAAGGAAGTAGAAAATAAGACCAAGACCATACATAGAAACTATTCACTAAGACGAGTATTCACAAAGGCAATACACTCAGCGTCGTCGCAGTGATGATCATGCATCGACATATAGCATAAGAGCTCAACCATGAGCTAAAGGTGGACATAAAGTGCAGGATCGTGAGCACTCGCCAAAAACTAGCCGCGATCACCATTAAAAATGCATTATTGGCATCAAGCTGAGAGACAGACCAGTGGCGAACAAATATCACACTGAGAAGTGTGCGAAGAGTGTTCATGTGTGCCATAGGAGCAAATGTCTCATCGTAGTCACAGCCATGTTCCTGCTGAAAGCCATGGGTCACAAGACGAGCTTTGTAACACTCAAGAGAACCATTTGAGTCTAAACCTTTGTAGACCCACTTACAAGTTACACGTGATGGGATAAGCACCGGGCAGTCAGTTTGGTTGTTCACGGGGGTGGGGGCAACAAGAGTGTAGCATACGCAATCAAACAAACGAAGCGATGAGTAGTCACGGGAACGGCCAGAAATATGCTCGAGATGAATGTCATCCTACTAAGCAAGGAAGGCTAGATGTTGATGAGGTAGGTGGAAGTAGAAACAACCTCAACCCAAAAGTGTGGTGGAAGAGAGGCAACGATTTTCAACGTATGAGCCGCCTCAAGAAGGTGACGATGCTTGCTCTCAACAACAACATTCCAATAATCATGTCCACGCTAAGAGAACCGAGCAAGTGTGCCTGCTCAGCAAGGAATCCGCGTAAAAAATGACAGATAAAATCACGAGTGAAATCTACATGAAAGACATAGATACGAGTCGGTGCGCTCAAGGGCAGCAATCTCAATGTGATCCCACATGTCAGTGCGCTCAAGAGCAGCAGTCTCCTATGCCATCACATGCCGTCGTTTGGGAAGAACACGACGACTCGGTAAGAATTCATCTCGACAAGAGCAGCGTTAGAACACCCATAGCGGACAATAGGCGGAAGCGGGCGAGCGCGGAAGCCGTAAGCAGGTTGAGCCGGAGGAGGTGGGTTCCAACAGAAGGAGACATAATAGTCCAGGATGGCACATATGAAGAATCCACGACATGCTGGCGACCAATGTAGTAAAAAAGAGTACGAGGGGGAATCACCAAGAACGCCGCAGGTGACGACGATGTGGGGTCTATAACAATAGTATGGGAAGACACGGTGGGTTGGGTAGACAAGGGCAATACATGGGTGATAGGTGTATTGGGAAAAAGTTAGGAAATAAATATCCTTGATGGGGGAGGATGAAGGAAAGGATAAGCATGGATAGAAAGGATGAGACTCATCAAAAGTCACATCCCGAGAAATGCGCATCCACCAACCGACAGGATCCCAACATCGATAGCCCTTGTGCTAATCACTGTAACCTAAGAAGACACATTCAACAAACCGAGCAGTTAGTTTGGTGTTTCACGGGGGTAGAGGGGCAACAAGAGTGTAGCGAACACAATCAAACAAACGAAGCGATGAGTAGTCACGGGAACGACCAGAAATACGCTCGAGATGAATGTCATCCTACTAAGCAAGGAAGGTTGAATGTTGATGAGGTAGGTGGAAGTAGAAACAACCTCAACCCAAAAGTGTGGTGGAAGAGAGGCAACGATCTTCAATGTATGAGCCGCCTCAAGAAGGTGCCGATGCTTGCTCTCAACAACAACGTTCCAATAATCATGTCCACGCTAAGAGAACCGAGCAAGTGTGCCCTGCTCAGCAAGGAATCCGCGTAAAAAATGACAGATAAAATCACGAGTAAAATCTGCATGAAAGACATAGATACGAGTCAGTGCGCTCAAGGGCAGCAATCTCAATGTGATTCCACATGTCGGTGCGCTCAAGAGCAGCAGTCTCCTATGCCATCACATGCCGTCGTTTGGGAAGAACACGACGACTCGGTAAGAATTCGTCTCGAGAAGAGCAGCGTTAGAACACCCATAGCGGACAATAGGCGGAAGCGGGCAAGCGCGGAAGCCGTAAGCAGGTTGAGCCGGAGGAGGTGGGTTCCAACAGAAGGAGACATAATAGTCCAGGATGGTGCATCTGAAGAATCCACGACATGCTCGCGACCAATGTAGTAAAAAAGAGTACGAGGGGGAATCACCAAGAAAGCCGCAGGTGACGACGACGTGGGGTCTATAACAATAGTATGGGAAGACACGGTGGGTTGGGTAGACAAGGGCAATACATGGGTGATAGGTGTATTGGGAAAAAGTTAGGAAATAAATATCCTTGATGGGGGAGGACGAAGGAGAGGATAAGCATGGATAGAAAGGATGAGACTCATCAAAAGTCACATCCCGAGAAATGCTTATCCACCAACCGACAGGATCCCAACATCGATAGCCCTTGTGCTCATCACTGTAACCTAAAAAGACACATTCAACAGACCGAGCAGTTAGGGCATCTCCAGCCGTTGGCCCCCCCAGGACGCACAAAAATCGCCCCCTGGGGGCGAGCCGGCGAGACACTCGACGCTGGGGGCGGTTTTTCGCCCAGTCGCCGCCCCCAGCTCGCCCCCAGGCGCCGAAATTGGCCCACTTTGCAGCCCAATTTCGGCGAATAAATGGCCCATATGGGCGAGAATAGGCCCATATTCGGCGTGGTTTCGCCCTTTCTCGGCGTTCATTTATCAACATAATTATTCCTTATCACATATTTCATCACAGAAAAATCAAATACTTCAACAAAATAGTACAACAACAAATAGTTCAATACAAATTATATAGTTCAACAAATAAAAACTCGTATTTCATCACGCGGCGTCCCCCTTGAGCCTCCATAGGTGCTCAATCAGATCTTTCTGCAGTTGATGATGCACCTGTGGGTCTCGGATCTCTTGACGCATACTGAGATAGGCAGTCCAAGTTGCCAGTAGCTGGTGATCAACTTTAGCTAGAGGACCCTGCCTGTAGTATGGTTCAGTGTCAAACACTGGGTCTTCTTGCTCGCTCTCGATGATCATGTTGTGCAA
Organism: Triticum timopheevii; assembly: GCA_963921465.1. Lineage (NCBI taxonomy): Eukaryota > Viridiplantae > Streptophyta > Magnoliopsida > Poales > Poaceae > Triticum > Triticum timopheevii. The sequence goes on from OY997262.1 coordinate 418,353,691, forward strand.
GATGACACAGCAAGTCATGATCTCCCACATTTGATCTTTCGACCATGTTTGAGCGGGGTACCGAACAACAGCAAATCAAGATTGGAGCACACCAAATGCCCGCTCGACATCCTTCCTGCAAGCCTCCTGAACCTTCGCAAACCAGGCGTTCTTGCCTCCTGGCACAGGGTTTGAGATCGTCTTCACAAATGTCGACCATCTCTGATAGATGCCGTCAGCTAGATAGTACCCCTTGTTGTATTGGTGCCCATTGATCTCGAAGTTCACCGGAGGAGAATGGCCCTCAACGAGCTTGGCAAAAACAGGAGAGCACTGCAACACGTTGATGTCATTGTGAGTTCCTGGCATACCAAAGAAGGAGTGCCAAATCCAGAGGTCCTGTGTGGCTACCGCCTCAAGCACCACACTGCAACCGCCTTTGGCGCCTTTGTACATCCCCTGCCAACCAAATGGGCAATTCTTCCATTTCCAATGCATGCAGTCAATGCTTCCAAGCATCCCAGGAAATCCTCTTGCTGCATTCTGGGCTAGGATCCGAGCAGTGTCTTCCGCATTGGGTGCTCTCAAGTATTGTGGCCCAAACACTGCCACCACTGCCCGACAGAACTTGTAGAAACACTCTATGCTGGTGGACTCGGCCATGCGCCCATAGTCGTCGAGTGAATCACTGGGAGCTCCATATGCAAGCATCCTCATCGCTGTCGTGCACTTCTGGATGAAGGTGAATCCAAGAGCGCCAGTGCAATCCATCTTGCACTTGAAGTAGTTGTCGAACTCCCGGATGGAATTCACAATCCTGAGGAAGAGCTTTCGGCTCATCCGATAATGGCGCCGAAATGTTCTCTCGCCATGAAGTGGAGCATCGGCGAAGTAGTCGGAGTAGAGCATGCAGTAGCCTTGCAGACGATGTCGGTTCTTTGCTTTCACCCGCCCCGGCGCCGAGCCACCTCGACGCGGCTTTTCATTGCTCGCCAGCAGCTGGGCGAGGGCGGCGAGCACCATCGGATGCTCTTCTTCCTGGACGTCGGCCGCGGCTTCCTCCTCCAGCAGCGCGGCCAGCTCTTCCTCCTCATCGGAGTCCATCGCCGAGTCAGCCAAAACGCCGAACACATTGCGCTCGTGGGCGTGTACCCGCCGTTAAACCGCGCCTCCGCGGCCGGAAACGGCGGCCGGCACCGCCTAGTGCTGCGGGGAGGGGTTGCCGCGGTGAAGCACTGCTATTTTCAGGCGGGGAATGGCTATCTAGGCGGAGTAGGCCGGCGACCGTCGCCAGGATACAGCTAGTGGTGGCCGACGGCGCGGGGGGTGCGAGGCGAGTCGGGGAAGAAAAACTTGACTTTTCCCCTGTTGGTGTGGGCCAGGCGCGCTTTTCACTAGCGCCGGAGCCCCCAACGGCTCCCCAGCGCACCGGGTTCGGCCTGTGACTGCCGGGCGGAAAAAAGGCCCGAACCGGCGATTTTCGGCGTCCTGGGGGCGCGATTGGGACGTTTTTTCGGCGCCGGCACGAAAAAATCGCCTGGGGAGGCCTTCTTGGGGGCGCGGCTGGAGATGCCCTTAGTTTGGTGTTTCACGGGGGTGGGGGGGGGGCAACAAGAGTGTAGCAAACACAATCGTACAAACGAAGCGATGAGTAGTCATGGGAACGACTAGAAATACGCTCGAGATGAATGTCATCCTACTAAGCAAGGAAGGTTGAATGTTGATAAGGTAGGTGGAAGTAGAAACAACCTCAACCCAAAAGTGTGGTGGAAGAGAGGCAACGATCTTCAACGTATGAGCCTCCTCAAGAAGGTGACGATGCTTCCTCTCAACAACAACATTTCGAGCATCATGTCCACGCTAAGAGAACCGAGCAAGTGTGCCCTGCTCAGCAAGGTATTCGCGTAACAAACGATAGATAAAATCACGAGTAAAATCTGTGTGAAAGACACAAATACGAGTGGAAGACATGGTATGAAGCATTCCTGCAAACTTCTTACAAATATACAAGACCTCACTACAAGAATGCATAAAATATATCCATGTGTATCAAGAGATAATGTAGTAGCAATAGCCTCCTTCAAAGCCAAAGGGAGCTTGACCCCAAACATAAGTGAACAGGATCAAAAGGATTTTAAAGTAACACAACTTGTGTTTCCTTTAGGCTAGATGAGACTTAGCAACACAAATCATGAATATGAAAATGGTGGATTATTGGAGCATATGGGATTGGATTAGTAGTAAGGAAACAAGGATCTTGGTGTAGCACAATTTGTGTTTCCTTTAGGTTAAATAATATAGCTACTTGGATTTTAGGATGGAGATAACTTTAGCACTCGGATTTATGATGTTTTGCTCTAAGCTTAGTAGCTTGCATGTGCTCCATATGGATGTAATCATGAATACGATACATGTGGATCAGAATTGTTAGACATAGGTGATTTTGGTGTCCCTCCCCAAGAATGTTACGAGTACAAGATCATCATGGAAGGATGGTTTGGATTAATTCGAAGGAAAGGTAACTGAACCTGTTTGCAAAGCCAACAAACCTGATAGTCTAAAGATACACCTCTAGAGACATATGCAAGAAGGCACATCAAACTAAGGACGACAGACGAGAGCCACATGAGTGACCAAGACGATGATGCCACAAAGAGTCGGTAGACGAGGAGAGGCGGAGAGACTAGCGACAGTGTCATCAGAGGGAAGGTGAAGCCAGTCAAGCTCATAGAGGGCCTGGTAGTTATAGCGCCGAGGGCCTTCTAATCAAAACAAGAGTTAAAGTCAAGAATGACCATACGACTAGAGTCGACAAACTAACCACCTGAAATGAGCTGCATGGGTCGAGGAATATGAGCAAAACTGGGAACATGAAAAGACGAAGTGCTAAGAGTGCCTCGACTATCGACTGGGAGGGAAGTTCCTAAGAACATGAACATGAGAATCTGGAGGCCGAATGGTCGACAAACTGGAAGAATCAGACGAAGAAGCACCAGAAGATGAAACTAGAACTGGGTGTCGAAGTCGTGCAGTTTTTGTTCCTCGTTGATCCTGCTTGGCATCCTTCCCTTGTATGCGGGTTACGTCTCACAGACTTGATGTCGCATCCTACGTTCCCTTGTTGGGGGCCCTTGGCCCCGGTGACAGGTAGCGTCGTTCACACATCTTGTGGAATAGACATTGCGGTGCCAACTGCCCCTGCTCCTGCTCCGCCGATAGGTGGTGCTCGAGCGTTCGGCTATGGAGGGGCCCAGCCGGGGAAGACGGGATCGAGGAAGCACACAAAGCAACCCGTAGCCAAGCAAAGGATGCCCAACCGGACTTGCATGGAGCAGAGAGTGCACGAGGGGTGTGGGCGAAGTGGTGAAACTGTTGTCAGGAGTGAACTGCTGCCGCCGTCAGATTTTGAACCTAGAATTGAGCGGTGAGGGGATGATGATAGGGGAAGCGAGGAAGGCATGAAGAGGGCACTTGGAGGAGAAAGGCATCATCCACCCTATGCTCGTGCGTCAGCCGCGATGGTGGATGGTCTTGGGCATATCCGATGTCTACACGTGGATCTACTACTCGGGATGGCATCACATGGTCGTTGCAGAGTGAGGTGAAAGCTATTTTGTTGTGTGCATGAGTTAATCATTTTACATCCTTAAGCCCCAACATGCACCAAGTTGGGTGGTGCCATACGGAAGTTGTTTTGAGGAGTTTTTGTTGGACTCTGGTGGTGATGTAGAAGTGATATTCAGGAGATAGTCAACGAATTTTGATGGATTATGAGATTTTAGGTCTAGTTGAGCATGGTGATTATTATATTGGTGGATGAACTGATCTTTAATTAATCTAGGAACAATTTGGATTTATTTAGGTGATTGTGATCTTGAACCAAATTTCACGATGGATAAATAACTTCAATAGCACATATAAGGATCCATAGTCCGTCAATAGAACTTTGTGGTTTATATTGGACTTAGATAACAATGAATTTGGGGTTTATTTAAATCTTGGTTATGATATTGGTGGATTGCTTTGTGTTAAATTCACACTTTTGGAGATTAATGAAGTTTGAGAACTTTAGGGTGTAGTATGATAAACCTGATATATATCGGATTTATATAGTTTAGATGAGAGTTTGCAGCATCAATCATGATTATGATAATTGGTGGATTATTGGAGCATCTGGGATTGGATTAGTAGTAAGGAAACAAGGATTTTGAAGTAACACAACTTTTGTTTCCTTTAGGCTAGATGAGACTTAGCAACATCGATCATGATTATGGAAATGGTGGATTATTGGAGCATTGGATTAGTAGTAAGGGAACAAGGATCTTGGATTAGCACAACTCGTGTTTCCTTTAGGTTAAATGATATAGCTACTTGGATTCTATGATGGAGATAACTTTGGCACTCGGATTTGTGATGTTTTGATTTAAGCTTAGTAGCTTGCATGTAGCCCATATGGATATAATCATGAATAGATACATGTGGATCAGAGTTGGTAGACATAGGTGATTTTGGTCCCCCTCTCCAAGAATGTTATGAGTACAAGATCATCATGGGAGGATGGTTTGGTTTAATTTGAATGAAAGGTAATTGAACCTGTTTGCAAGCCGACAAACCTGATAGTCTAAAGACACACCTCTAGAGACATATGCAAGAAGGCCACATGGAACTAAGGATGACAGCCAAGAGCCACATGAGTGACCAAGACGATGATGCCACAAAGAGTCAGTAGATGAGGAGAGGCGGAGAGACTGGCGAAAGTTGTTGGGGAACATAGTAATTTCAAAAAAATTCCTACGCACACGCAAGATCATGGTGATGGTATAGCAACGAGAGGGGAGAGTGTTGTCCACGTACCCTCGTAGACCGTAAGCGGAAGCGTTAGCACAACGCGGTTGATGTAGTCGTACGTCTTCACGATCCGACCAATCCAAGCACCGAACGTACGGCACCTCCGAGTTCAGCACACGTTCAGCTCGATGACGATCTCCGGGCTCCGTTCCAGCAAAGCTCCGGAGATGAGTTCCATCAGCATGACGGCGTGGTGATGATGATGATGTTCTACCGGCGCAGGGCTTCGCCTAAACTCCGCGACGATATGACCGAGGTGGAATATGGTGGAGGGGGGCACCGCACACGACTAAGGAACGATCCGTAGATCAACTTGTGTGTCTATGGGGTGCCCCCCGCCCCCGTATATAAAGGAGCCAGGGGGAGGAGGCGGCCGGCCAAGGAGGGCGCGCTAAGGGGGGGAGTCCTACTCCCACCGGGACTAGGACTCCCTTCTTTCCTAGTTGGAATAGGAGAAAGGGGGAAAGAGGAGGAAGAGGGGAAGGAAAGGGGGGGCGCCGCCCCCTTTCCCTTGTCCTATTCGGACTAGGAAGGGGAGGGGCGCGTGGCCCCCTCCTGCCTCCTTCCCTCTTCTCCCTCGAGGCCCATGTAGGCCCAATAACCCCCCGGGGGGTTCCGGTAACCTCCCGGTACTCCGGTAAAATGCCAATTTCACCCGGAACGATTCCGATGTCCAAATATAGGCTTCCAATATATCGATCTTTATGTCTCGACCATTTCAAGACTCCTCGTCACGTCCGTGATCACATCCGGGACTCTGAACAAACTTCGGTACATCAAAACTTATAAACTCATAATAAAACTGTCATCGTAACGTTAAGCGTGCGGACCCTACGGGTTCGAGAACTATGTAGACATGACCTAGAACTATTCTCGGTCAATAACCAACAGCGGAACCTGGATGCCCATATTGGTTCCTACATATTCTACGAAGATCTTTATCGGTCAAACCGCATAACAACATACGTTGTTCCCTTTGTCATCGGTATGTTACTTGCCCGAGATTTGATCGTCGGTATCCAATACCTAGTTCAATCTCGTTACCGGCAAGTCTCTTTACTCGTTCTGTGATGCATCATCCCGTAACCAACTCATTGGTCACATTGCTTGCAAGGCTTATAATGGTGTGCATTACCGAGAGGGCCCAGAGATACCTCTCCGACAATCGGAGTGACAAAACCTAATCTCGAAATACGCCAACTCAACATGTACCTTCGGAGACACCTGTAGTAATCCTTTATAATCACCCAGTTACGTTGTGACTTTTGGTAGTACCCAAAGTGTTCCTCCGGTAAACGGGAGTTGCATAATTCTCATAGTTACAGTAACATATATAAGTCATGAAGAAAGCAATAGCAATATACTAAACGATCAAGTGCTAGGCTAACGGAATGGGTCATGTCAATCACATCATTCTTCTAATGATGTGATCTCACTAATCAAATGACAACACATGTCTATGGTTAGGACACATAACCATCTTTGATTAATGAGCTAGTCAGGTAGAGGCATACTAGTGACTATATGTTTGTCTATGTATTCACACATGTATCATGTTTCCGGTTAATACAATTCTAGCATGAATAATAAACATTTATCATGATATGAGGAAATAAATAATAACTTTATTATTGCCTCTAGGGCATATTTCCTTCAACAGTGTCGTCAAAGGGAATGTTAAGCCAGTCAAGCTCATAGAGGGCCTGGTTGTTATAGCACTGAGGGCCCACAACAAGTAAAGCATTCGCTTGAGGATCCTAATCAAATCATGATTTAAAGTCAAGAATGACCATACAACTAGAGTCGACAAACTAACCACCTGAAATGAGTTGCATGGGTCGAGGAACATGAGCAAAACTAGGAATATGAAAAGACGAAGTGCTAAGAGTGCCTCAACTGTCGACTAGGAGGGAAGTTCCTAAGAATATGAACATGAGAATCTGGAGGTCGAATGGCCAACAAACTGGAAGAATCAGACAAAGAAGCACCAGACGATGAAACTAGAAGTGGGTGTCGAAGTCGTGCAATTTTTGTTCCTCGTCGATCTTGCTTGGCATCCTTCCCTTGTATGCGGGTTACGTGTCACGGACTTGATGTCGCATCCTACATTCCCTTGTTGGGGGCCTTGGCCCCGGCGACAGGTAGCGTCGTGCACACATCTTGTGGATTAGACATTGCGGTGCCAACTGCCCCTGCTCCTGCTCCGCCGATAGGTGGTGCTCGAGCATTCGGCTATGGCGGTGCCCAGCCAAGGAAGATGGGTTGTGGGATCGAGGCATCACACAAAGCAACCCGTAGCCAAGCAAAGGATGCCCAATCGGACTGGCATGGAGAGAGAGTGCACGAGGGGTGTGGGCGAAGTGGTGAAACTGTTGTCAGGAGTGAACTGCTGCCGCCGTCAGATTTTGAACCTAGAGTTGAGCGGTGAAGGGATGATGATAGGGGAAGCGAGGAAGGCATGAAGAGGGCACTTGGAGGAGAAAGGCATCATCCACCCTATGCTCGCGCGTCAGCCGCGATGGTGGATGGTCTTGGGCATATCCGATGTCTACACATGGATCTACTACTCGGGATGGCATCACATGGTCGTTGCGGAGTGAGGTGAAAGCTATTTTTGTTGTGTGGATGAGTTAATCATTTTACATCCTTAAGCCCAACATGCACCAAGTTGGCTGGTGCCATACGGAAGTTGTTTTGAGGAGTTTTGGTTGGAGTCTGGTGATGATGTAGAAGTGATATTCAGGAGATAGTCAAAGAATTTTGGTGGATTATGAGATTTTAGGTCTAGTTGAGCATGGTGATTATTATATTGGTGGATAAACTGATCTTTAATTAATTCGGGAACAATTTGGATTTAGTTAGGTGATTGTGATCTTGAACCAAATTTCACGATGGATAAATAACTTCAATAGCACATATAAGAATCCATAGTCCGTCAATAGAACTTTGTGGTTTATATTGGATTTAGATAACAAAGAATTTGGGGTTTATTTAAATCATGGTTATGATGTTGGTCGATTGCTTTGTGTTAAATTCATACTTTTGGAGATTAATGAGGTTTGAGAACTTTAGGGTGTAGTGTAATAAACCTAATATATATCGGATTTATATAGGTTAGATGAGAGTTTGCAGCATCAATCATGATTATGATAATTGGTGGATTATTGCAGCATCTGGAATTGGATTAGTAGTAAGGAAACAAGGATTTTGAAGTAACACAACTTTTGTTTCCTTTGGGCTTGATGAGACTTAGCAACATCGATCATGATTATGGAAATGGTGGATTATTGGAACATTGGATTAGTAGTAAGGGAACAAGGATCTTGTATTAGCACAACTCATGTTTCCTTTAGGATAAATGATATAGCTACTTGGATTCTTGGGTGGAGATAACTTTGGCACTCGGATTTGTGATGTTTCGATCTAAGCCTAGTAGCTTGCTTGTAGCCCATATGGATATAATCATGAATAGATACATGTGGATCAGAGTTGTTAGACATAGGTGATTTTGGTGTCCCTCCCCAAGAATGTTATGACTACAAGATCATCATGGGAGGATGGTTTGGATTAGTTGGAATGAAAGGTAATTGAACCTGTTTGCAGGCCGACAAACCTGATAGTCTAAAGACACACCTCTAAAGACATATGCAAGAAGGCCACATCGAACTAAGGATGATAGCTGAGAGCTACATGAGTGACCAAGACGATGATGCCATAAAGAGTCGGTAGACGAGGAGAGGCGGAGACTGGCGAGAGTGTCATCAGAGGGAAGGTTAAGCCAGTCAAGCTCATAGAGGGCCTGGTGAAGCCAGTCAAGCTCATAGAGGGCCTGGTTGTTATAGCACCGAGGGCCCACAACAAGTAAAGCATTCATGTGAGGATCCTAATCAAAACAAGATTTAAAGTCAAGAATGACCATACAACTAGAGTCGACAAACTAACCACCTGAAATGAGTTGCATGGGTCGAGGAACATGAGCAAAACTAGGAATATGAAAAGACGAAGTGCTAAGAGTGCCTTGACTATTGACTGGAAGGGAAGTTCCTAATAACATGAACATGAGAATCTGGAGGTCGAATGGCCAACAAACTGGAAGAATCAGACAACGAAGCACCAGACAATGAAACTAGAAGTGGGTGTCGAAGTCGTGCAATTTTTGTTCCTCGTCGATCTTGCTTGGCATCCTTCCCTTGTATGTGGGTTACGTGTCACAGACTTGATGTCGCATCCTACGTTCCCTTGTTGGGGGCCCTTGGCCCCGGCGACAGGTAGCGTCGTCCACACATCTTGTGGATTAGACATTGCGGTGCCAACTGTCCCTGCTCCTGCTCCGCCGATAGGTGGTGCTCGAGCGTTCGGCTATGGCGGGGCCCTGCCAGGGAAGACGAGATCGAGGCATCACACAAAGCAACCCGTAGCCAAGCAAAGGATGCCCAACCGGACTGGCATGGAGAGAGAGTGCACGAGGGGTGTGGGCGAAGTGGTGAAACTGTTGTCAGGAGTGAATTGCTGCCGCCGTCAGATTTTGAACCCAGAGTTGAGCGGTGAGGGGATGATGATAGGGGAAGCGAGGAAGGCATGAAGAGGGCTCTTGGAGGAGAAAGGCATCATCCACCCTATGCTCGTGCGTCAGCCGCGATGGTGGACGGTCTTGGGCATATCCGATGTTTACACGTGGATCTACTACTCGGGATGGCATCACATGATCGTTGTGGAGTGAGGTGAAAGCTATTTTGTTGTGTGGATGAGTTAATCATATTACATCCTTAAGCCCCAACATGCACCAAGTTGGCTGGTGCCATACGGAAGTTGTTTTGAGGAGTTTTGGTTGGAGTCTGGTGGTGATGTAGAAGTGATATTCAGCAGATAGTCAAAGAATTTTGGTGGATTATGAGATTTTAGGTCTAGTTGAGCATGGTGATTATTATATTGGTGGATAAACTGATCTTTAATTAATTCGGGAACAATTTGGATTTAGTTAGGTGATTGTGATCTTGAACCAAATTTCACGATGGATAAATAACTTCGATATCACATATAAGGATCCATAGTCTATCAATAGAACTTTGTGGTTTATATTGGATTTAGATAACAATGAATTTGGGGTTTATTTAAATCATGGTTATGATGTTGGTCGATTGCTTTGTGTTAAATTCATACTTTTGGAGATTAATGAAGTTTGAGAACTTTAGGGTGTAGTATGATAAACCTGATATATATCGGATTTATATAGGTTAGATGAGAGTTTGCAGCATCAATCATGATTATGATAATTGGTGGATTATTGGAGCATCTAGGATTGGATTAGTAGTAAGGAAACAAGGATTTTGAAGTAACACAACTTTGTTTCCTTTAGGCTAGATGAGACTTAGCAACATCGATCATGATTATGGAAATGGTGGATTATTGGAGCATTGGATTAGTAGTAAGGGAACAAGGATCTTGGATTAGCACAACTCGTGTTTCCTTTAGGTTAAATGATATAGCTACTTGGATTCTATGATGGAGATAACTTTGGCACCCGGATTTGTGATGGTTTGATCTAATATTAGTAGCTTGCATGTAGCTCATATGGATATAATCATGAATAGATACATGTGGATCAGAGTTGGTAGACATAGGTGATTTTGGTGTCCCTCCCCAAGAATGTTATGAGTACAAGATCATCATGGGAGGATGGTTTGGTTTAATTCGAAGAAAGGTAATTGAACCTGTTTGCAAGCCGACAAACCTGATAGTCTAAAGACACACCTCTAGAGACATATGCAAGAAGGCCACATCGAACTAAGGATGACAACCAAGACCACATGAGTGACCAAGACGATGATGCCACAAAGAGTCGGTAGACAAGGAGAGGCGGAGAGACTGGCGACAGTGTCATCAGAGGGAAGGTTAAGCCAGTCAAGCTCATAGAGGGCCTGGTTGTTATAGCACCGAGGTCCCACAACAAGTAAAGCATTTGTGTGAGGGTCCTAATGAAAACAAGATTTAATGTCAAGAATGACCATACAACTAGAGTCGATAAACTAACCACCTGAAATGAGTTGCATGGGTCGAGGAACATGAGCAAAACTAGGAATATGAAAAGACAAAGTTCTAAGAGTGCCTTGACTATCGACTGGGAGGGAAGTTCCTAAGAACATGAACATGAGAATCTGGAGGTCGAATGGCCAACAAACTGGAAGAATCAGACAAAGAAGCACCAGACGATGAAACTAGAAGTGGGTGTCGAAGTCGTGCAATTTTTGTTCCTCGTCGATCTTGCTTGGCATCCTTCCGTTGTATGCGGGTTACGTGTCACGGACTTGATGTCACATCCTACGTTCCCTTGTTAGGGGCCCTTGGCCCCGGCGACAGGTAGCATCGTGCACACATCTTGTGGATTAGGCATTGCGGTGCCAACTGCCCCTGCTCCTGCTCCGCCGATAGGTGGTGCTCGAGCGTTCGGCTATGGCGGCGCCCAGCCGGGGAAGACGGGTGGGATCGAGGCAGCACACAAAGCAATCCGTAGCCAAGCAAAGGATGCCCAACCGGACTGGCATGGAGCAGAGAGTGCACGAGGGGTGTGGGTGAAGTGGTGAAACTGTTGTCAGGAGTGAACTGCTGCCGCCGTCACATTTTGAACCTAGAGTTGAGCGGTGAGGGGATGATGATAGGGGAAGCGAGGAAGGCATGAAGAGGGCACTTGGAGGAGAAAGGCATCATCCACCCTATGCTCGTGCGTTAGCTGCAATGGTGGATTGTCTTGGGCATATCCGATGTCTACACGTGGATCTACTACTCGGGATGGCATCACATGGTCGCTGCGGAGTGAGGTGAAAGCTATTTTGTTGTGTGGATGAGTTAATCATTTTACATCCTTTAGCCCCAACATGCACCAAGTTGGGTGGTGCCATACGGAAGTTGTTTTGAGGAGATTTGGTTGGAGTCTGGTGGTGATGTAGAAGTGATATTCAGGAGATAGTCAAAGAATTTTGGTGGATTATGAGATTTTAGGTCTAGTTGAGCATGGTGATTATTATATTGGTGGGTAAACTGATCTTTAATTAATCTGGGAACAATTTGGATTTAGTTACGTGATTGCGATCTTGAACCAAATTTCACGATGGATAAATAACTTCAATAGCACATATAAGGATCCATAGTCCGTCAATAGAACTTTGTGGTTTATATTGGACTTAGATAACAATGAATTTGGGGTTTATTTAAATCATGGTTATGATGTTGGTGGATTGCTTTGTGTTAAATTCACACTTTTGGAGATTAATGAAGTTTGAGAACTTTAGGGTGTAGTATGATAAACCTGATATATATCGGATTTATATAGCTTAGATGAGAGTTTGCAGCATCAATCATGATTATGATACTTGGTGGATTATTGGAGCATCTGGGATTGGATTAGTAGTAAGGAAACAAGGATTTTGAAGTCACACAACTTTTGTTTCCTTTAGGCTAGATGAGAGCTAGCAACATTGATCATGATTATGGAAATGGTGGATTATTGGAGCATTGGATTAGTAGTAAGGGAACAAGGATCTTGGATTAGCACAACTCGTGTTTCCTTTAGGTTAAATTATATAGCTACTTGGATTCTATGATGGAGATAACTTTGGCACTCGGATTTGTGATGTTTTGCTCTAAGCTTAGTAGCTTGCATGTAGCCCATATGGATATACTCATGAATAGATACATGTGGATCAGAGTTGGTAGACATAGGTGATTTTGGTGTCCCTCCCCAAGAATGTTACGAGTACAAGATCATCATGGGAGGATGGTTTGGATTAATTCGAATGAAAGGTAATTGAACCTGTTTGCAAGCCGACAAACCTGTTAGTCCAAAGACACACCTCTAGAGACATATGCAAGAAGGCCACATCGAACTAAGGATGACAGCTGAGAGCCACATGAGTGACCAAGACGATGATACCATAAAGATTCGGTAGACGAGGAGAGGCGGAGAGACTGGCGACAGTGTCATCAGAGGGAAGGTTAAGCCAGTCAAGCTCATAGAGGGCCTGGTGAAGCCAGTCAAGCTCATAGGGGGCCTGGTTGTTATAGCACCGAGGGCCCACAACAAGTAAAGCATTCGTGTGAGGATCCTAATCAAAACAAGATTTAGAGTCAAGAATGACCATACAACTAGAGTCGAGAAACTAACCACCTGAAATGAGTTGCATGGGTCGAGGAACATGAGCAAAACTAGGAATATGAAAAGACGAAGTGCTAAGAGTGCCTCGACTATCGACTGGGAGGGAAGTTCCAAAGAACATGAACATGAGAATCTGGAGGTCGAATGGCTAACAAACTGGAAGAATCAGACAAAGAAGCACCAGACGATGAAACTAGAAGTGGCTGTCGAAGTCGTGCAATTTTTGTTCCTCGTCGATCTTGCTTGGCATCCTTCCCTTGTATGCGGGTTACGTGTCACGGACTTGATGTCGCATCCTACGTTCCCTTGTTGGGGGCCCTTGGCCCCAGCGACAGGTAGGGTCGTGCACACATCTTGTGGATTAGACATTGCGGTGCCAACTGCCCCTGCTCCTGCTCCGTCGATAGGTGGTGCTCGAGCGTTCGGCTATGGCGGCGCCCAACCGGGGAAGACGGGTTGTGGGATCGAGGCAGCACACAAAGCAACCCGTAGCCAAGCAAAGGATGCCCAACCGGACTGGCATGGAGCAGAGAGTGCACGAGGGGTGTGGGCGAAGTGGTGAAACTGTTGTCAGGAGTGAATTGCTGGCGCCGGCAGATTTTGAACCTAGAGTTGAGCGGTGAGGGGATGAAGATAGGGGAAGCGAGGAAGGCATGAAGAGGGCACTTGGAGGAGAAAGGCATCATCCACCCTATGCTCGTGCGTCAGCCGCGATGGTGGATGGTCTTGGGCATATCCGATGTCTACACGTGGATCTACTACTCGGGATGGCATCACATGGTCGTTGCGGAGTGAGATGAAAGCTATTTTGTTGTCTGGATGAGTTAATCATTTTACATCCTTAAGCCCCAACATGCACCAAGTTGGGTGGTGCCATACGGAAGTTGTTTTGAGGAGTTTTGGTTGGAGTCTGGTGATGATGTAGAAGTGATGTTCAGGAGATAGTCAAAGAATTTTGGTGGATTATGAGATTTTAGGTCTAGTTGAGCATGGTGATTATTATATTGGTGGATAAACTGATCTTTAATTAATCTGGGAACAATTTGGATTTAGTTAGGTGATTGTGATCTTGAACCAAATTTCACGATGGATAAATAACTTCAATAGCACATATAAGGATCCATAGTCCGTCAATGGAACTTTGTGGTTTATATTGGATTTAGATAACAATGAATTTGGGGTTTATTTAAATCATGGTTATGATGTTGGTCGATTGCTTTGTGTTATATTCATACTTTGGAGATTAATGAAGTTTGAGAACTTTAGGGTGTAGTATGATAAACCTGATATATACCGGATTTATATAGGTTAGATGAGAATTTGCAGCATCAATCATGATTATGATAATTCGTGGATTATTGGAGCATCTGGGATTGGATTAGTAGCAAGGAAACAATGATTTTGAAGTAACACAACTTTTGTTTCCTTTGGGCTAGATGAGACTTAGCAACATCGATCATGATTATGGAAATGGTGGATTATTGGAGCATTGGATTAGTAGTAAGGGAACAAGGATATTGGATTAGCGCAACTCGTGTTTCCTTTAGGTTAAATGATATAGCTACTTGGATTCTAGGATGGAGATAACTTTGGCACTCGGATTTGTAATGTTTCGATCTAAGCTTAGTAGCTTGCATGTAGCCCATATGGATATAATCATGAATAGATACATGTGGATCAAAGTTGTTAGACATACGTGATTTTGGTGTCCCTCCCCAAGAATGTTATGAGTACAAGATCATCATGGGAGGATGGTTTGGATTAATTCGAATGAAAGGTAATTGAACCTGTTTGCAAGCCGACAAACCTGATAGTCTAAAGACACACCTCTAGAGACGTATGCAAGAAGGCCAGATCGAACTAGGGATGACATCTGAGAGCCACATGAGTGACCAAGACGATGATGCCATAAAGAGTCGGTAGACGAGGAGAGGCGGAGAGACTGGCGACAGTGTCATCAGAGGGAAGGTTAAGCCAGTCAAGCTCATAGAGGGCCTGGTGAAGCCAGTCAAGCTCATAAAGGGCCTGGTTGTTATAGCACCGAGGGCCCACAACAAGTAAAGTATTCGTGTGAGGATCCTAATCAAAACAAGATTTAAAGTCAAGAATGACCATACAACTAGAGTCGACAAACTAACCACCTAAAATGAGTTGCATGGGTCGAGGAACATGAGCAAAACTAGGAATATGAAAAGACGAAGTGCTAAGAGTGCCTCGACTATCGACTAGGAGGGAAGTTCCTAAGAACATGAACATGAGAATCTGGAGGTCGAATGGCCAACAAACTGGAAGAATCAGACAAAGAAGCACCAGACGATGAAACTAGAAGTGGGTGTCGAAGTCGTGCAATTTTTTTTCCTCGTCGATCTTGCTTGGCATCCTTCCCTTGTATGCGGGTTACGTGTCACGGACTTGATGTCGCATCCTACATTCCCTTGTTGGGGGCCCTTGGCCCCGGCGACAGGTAGCGTCGTGCACACATCTTGTGGATTAGACATTGCGGTGCCAACTGCCCCTGCTCCTGCTCCGCCGATAGGTGGTGCTCGAGCATTCGGCTATGGCGGGGCCCAGTCGGGGAAGATGGGTTGTGGGATCGAGGCAGCACACAAAGCAACCCGTAGCCAAGCAAAGGATGCCCAACCGGACTGGCATGGAGCAGAGAGTGCACGAGGGGTGTGGGCGAAGTGGTGAAACTGTTGTCAGGAGTGAACTGCTGCCGCCGTCAGATTTTCAACCTAGAGTTGAGCGGTGAGGGGATGATGATAGGGGAAGCGAGGAAGGCATGAAGAGGGCACTTGGAGGAGAAAGGCATCATCCACCCTATGCTCGTGCGTCAGCCGAGATGGTGGATGGTCTTGGGCATATCCGATGTCTACACGTGGATCTACTACTCGGGATGACATCACATGGTCGTTGTGGAGTGAGGTGAAAGCTATTTTGTTGTGTGGATGAGTTAATCATTTTACATCCTTAAGCCCCAACATGCACCAAGTTGGGTAGTGCCATACGGAAGTTGTTTTGAGGAGTTTTGGTTGGAGTCTGGTGGTGTTGTAGAAGTGATATTCAGGAGATAGTCAAAGAATGTTGGTGGATTATGAGATTTTAGGTCTAGTTGAGCATGGTGATTATTATATTGGTGGATAAACTGATCTTTAATTAAACTAGGAACAATTTGGTAGTTAGGTGATTGTGATCTTGAACCAAATTTCACGATGGATAAATAACTTCAATAGCACATATAAGGATCCATAGTCCGTCAATAGAACTTTGTGGTTTATATTGGACTTAGATAACAATGAATTTGGGGTTTATTTAAATCATGGTTATGATGTTGGTGGATTGCTTTGTGTTAAATTCACACTTTTGGAGATTAATGAAGTTTGAGAACTTTAGGGTGTAGTATGATAAACCTGATATATATCGGATTTATATAGTTTAGATGAGAGTTTGCAGCATCAATCATGATTATGATAATTGGTGGATTATTGGAGCATCTGGGATTGGATTAGTAGTAAGGAAACAAGGATTTTGAAGTAACACAACTTTGTTTCCTTTAGGCTGGATGAGACTTAGCAACATCGATCATGATTATGGAAATGGTGGATTATTGGAGCATTGGATTAGTAGTAAGGGAACAAGGATCTTGGATTAGCACAACTCGTGTTTCCTTTAGGTTAAATGATATAGCTACTTGGATAATATGATGGAGATAACTTTGGCACTCAGATTTGTGATGTTTTGATCTAAGCTTAGTAGCTTGCATGTAGCCCATATGGATATAATCATGAATAGATACATGTGGATCAGAGTTGGTAGACATACACTACTGGAAACAGGGAATTTGCCATCTGCCAGCTGATGGCAAAGAACGTCTTTGCCATCTGCTTATAAAAAACAGATGGCAAAGAACTGACAGATGGCAAAGAACATGGTTGCCATCAGCCAACTCTTTGCCATCTGCTAGTGGATGACAAATAATCTTTGCCATCTACCAGCAGATGGCAAAGAGGTTGGCAAATCCTGTGGCCGTCAAGAGTGTAACGGCGTACCAGCCCCACCTCTTTGCCATATTCCAGCAGACGGCAAAGATTCTTTGCCATCTGCTGGCAGATGGCAAAGAGATGGAGTAATTTTTTTCCAGGTAAAAAAAACTGTGGGGTTATTTTTGTTCTCATTGGTTGAAATGTTTGTGTCATGGATTGATGACATGACATCCATCCATCCATCCATCCCATTTATCTAAAAAAAGAGAAAGAAAGAAAAAGAACCCCCACCCCCCGGGCAGCCCAACCATCCAAACCCTATCGCATCCCACTCCATCGTCGCCGCTCCCAGATGCAATCTCGCCGCCACTCCATCCTCTCCAGCTCGCGCACGCTCACCGCCGCCATGCTCGGCTCCGCGGCCGCACTCAGGGCGCACCGGACTTCCCCGCCTGGATCTCGCATCACCGCTCTCCTCCGTTGCCTCCCGGACTTCCCTCGCTCTGGATCCAGTCTACTAAGGGCATCTCCAGCCGTTGGCCCCCCAGGAGGGGCAAAAAATCGCCCCCTGGGGGCGCACCGGCGCTAAACCGCGCACTGGGGGCGTGATGCCCCCCAGTCGCGGCGCCCACGGTATTTTAAAAAATTTAAACACGGCACAAACACGGCGCAAATTCATTGCAAACTTCGGCGAGTTCGTTCAAACTTAAACATATTTTACAAAAAAAACAAAACCGCGGGCTACTCCCGCCGTCTCCCTCGCTGCCCGCCTCGCCGCCCGCCTCGCCGCCCGCCCACGCGGCTACATGCCGAGGAGGCTGTAGAGCCGCGTGTAGTCGCCGTCGGCGTCGTCGTCGCCGCCCCCGCCCCCGCCTAAACCTCCGGCGTCCCTGCTACACCCCTCCCCCGGTTGGCGCGGCGGAGGGTTGGAAGGTTCGGGGGCGTCGTCGTCGTCGCTGTCGAGGATCACGACGCCGCGCTCGTCCTCACGCCCACGCTTGCGGGCGGGGATCTCCTCCAGGGCCCGGCACTGCCGGACCGTCTCGTTGCGGAGGTAGTCGTCCCGCGCCCACTGCATGGCGTCCTCGTCAGAGAAGCCGCGCCGGGCTATCTTCTCGTACTCCGCGGGGAGGCCGGGCTCCGGCTTGGGCTCGATGAGGACAAAACGGCCGGTGGGTGGCGAGGCGGGGGCGCCGATACGGACGCCGGAGCTGCGGGTGCGCGCGGCCACCGGCGTGTCCTGGGGCTCCGACTTGACGGGGCGGAGGCAGGGCGAGCCGCCGGACAAAGAGGAGGACCCCCCGGTCTCCATGCGCCTCGGGGTCCAGGAGGTTCCCCGGCGGCGTGAAAAGGAAGGGGGAGGGGGGTAGTCGAGGCGCGGCGTGTTGCCGCCCTCGATGTACTCGAGGACGGCGTCCAGGGTGCGCCCTGGCATGCCCCACCATCGACGCCGGCCGGCGGAGTTTTGCCTGCCAGAGGGCACGACGTCGTTGGTGGCCTCGAGCTGCTGGGCATGACGGTGGCGGAAGTACGGCTCCCACAGCGGGCTATCGGGGGCGTACCGTGGCGCCTCCCTCGCCGCACGCGGCAGGTTCGAGCGGATGCGAGCGATCTCCGCACGCCGCACCGCGCCGGTGGGTACCGGGGCCACCGGTACGCCGCCCGCGCTGATCCTCCACGCCCCGGGCACCCGCATGTCCGGCGGGACCGGGTACTCGGCCTCGTAAAGGAGGCGAGCCTCGTCTTCATGGAGATGGCGGCGGCCGAAGCCGTTCGCCGCCGCGCCGTCGCCTGGGAAGCATTCGGCCATTGGTTTGAACTGGAGACGGTGAAAGGAGGAGAGGAGAGGGAGGGAGGAGCGACGACTGAGGGGAAGTGTGAGACGACCGAGTGCGCCGGGGCGCGGCATATATAGGCCGACGCGCCGCCCACACGCGTGGCACCGTGCGTACGCGTGGCGGGCGAGGCGAGGGCGAGGGACGCGCGTCGTCCGGCCTTCACTGCGCCGCCCATGAAGCATCAATGGCGCAGGCTGACCGACGCTGCAGCGCGGCAGTTTTGGCATTGATTCGCCGCGGGAAACGAGGCGATGAGGACGACGAAGGGCCGAGAAGTAATCCGTGTCGCTGACGCGTCGGACCCGTGGTTTCTTCGCGCCAAAAAAGTTCGCCCTGCGCCCCCGAGCGCCCCCAGTGCGCCGGATTCGGGCTGGGTCCGCCGGCGCTGTTTTCGGCCCAAGCCGGCGAAAATCGGGCTCCTGGGGGCGCGACTGGGCCGTTTTTTCGACGCCGGCGCGAAAAAAACGCCTGGGAAGGCCTTCTTGGGGGCGCGGCTGGAGATTCCCTAAGAGCCCAGCCTCGCTGCCAAGTCCATTGCCGCCGCCTACGTCCTATGTTCCTACAGCAGGCGCCGCCACATCGCCCCCCCTGCTCGACTTTTTTTTGTGAGGGGTCCCCCCTGCTCGACTCTGTCGGCTCTCCTCCAACACGTGACCTAGGGTCGCATGGTGGGCTGCGCCAGCCTGTCGGCCGCAGGCCCCTCGTCGACATGGGCCCGAGCCCCACAAGGTGAGGCAGCCGCCCCTCCTCGCCTGGCGAGGCAGCTGGAGAAGAAGCCGCGGGACCGGAGGCTGCCATAGGACGAGATCCTCTGCTGCTGCTGTGTCTGGTGGTTGAAGAAGGGGTGTGCTGGGAAGAGGAGGCAGTGTTGAGAGTGCTCGATCTGGATCAGGATGAGCTTGGGCTGCATTGGTGTGTTTGCTGCTGCTGAATTTGCTAACTACTACTGCTCCCTATAGCGTTATTACATTTGGCTTCGTGCTTTACCAACGACCTCTCGTTCTAGACCTGGCTACGCAGGTTATCGGAGACGGAGAGGATAGTGGAGTATATAGTAAGTACTTTGTTTTCTGTGTGTGGCTAATGGGTTGATTCCATTTTATGCAGGCTCTGGTTCTCAACCTCCAACATGAGTCCCTTTCTTCCGTGCCTCGAACGCCACGAGTCATCATGGGCACTGCAGATGCGGAGGAGTTTTTCCGGGGCAATCTGCTTGTTCCCGGCCGCGCTGGTGTCAACTACCTCGAGCCACTATGACCATCCCAACCACGCTCACCCCCCTGTAAGTCATGTGTTTCTCCTACCAGATCAAAACAATTGTCAATTTTTGGAGTACAGTTGTGTATCAGATCCGTTCATGATTGAAATCGTGGTCCCCTAAACATGTGATTTGTGAAATGTTTAGAACGAATTGTTTGTGGATCTGCAAAGGGGGATTCAATTAATTTTCAGTTGTAGAAAAGGGAGAAGGGGGATTCAATTTATTTTCCTCCTCAAGATCAAAGAAACAAAATCTTTGTGGCGATGATAGAAGGGGTTCACGACTTCACGTTAATACATAGACTATTGGTAAGGGCATTAAAACATATATCTGGTGTGAAATGGTCGTACATGCTTGATTAGAATATTTTCAAGTGTTGTAGGTGTACGGCTATGGGGAAACATTTTCATGGTCTAATTTTCTAATTAATGTATGCACGAGACATGAATCTTGGATTCTAAACTTTTCCCTTGATGTTTGGGCTTCCTCTAACTTTTCGTATATTGCACACAACACAACACATAAATTCGTGTCTTCCATGCTTGCTGTCTTGTAACGAACAGATGTTGGGATGGATACTAATTTTCTAAATGATTTGAACTCATGTTGTTTTCTATTCTACTGTCATTGGTTCATCATTCTGAACCATTCAATTGTTGGAACTCCGGCATATATTGGTCCTGAAGTTATGCTGAAGAAAGAATATGACGCAAGCTACGATCCATCCTATTTTGTGCTTTAAACGGTCTGCTGCATACTCTGCCATCTGCTGCATAACTTAATTCTGTTTGCTCGGCCATAAAAGCCTTACTTGATTTCTGAATCTTCCATTCACCTTTCGTTGTCATGAGTGGTGAATGGTCTTGAGGAGTAACCATTTAGATACTGTATGTTTTTTTGCTCAAACACGATCTCGACATTGATAATAGCAGAGAGATAATATACGCCTTATAATCTTGTAACTGTATGTGCCGAAGTAGTTGTGGTGTTCCTTCCACCTTATGAATTAGTCTGTGAAGAGGCCAATAGTCAGGAGCCCCATGGAGCCAAACAAACATTATGTTCAGGCTACAGATTATATTCATACTACAGCTTGAGTCTGAATTTGTATTGATACACGAAAATGTCATGTGTGCCAAGAAAAGTATGTTAGCTGTACAATCAATTTTGTGTGCATTTCTTATTTATTTTTTAGTCGGACGTGTGCATTTCTAATTAGAAGTAGAAGAAGAAAGATGTGACACGGACTTCCTAAGATCACATACACATAGTTGAATAGTATAATTAGAATAATAATAATAAAATTCAAAAAGCTTATTTATTTTG
This sequence comes from Triticum timopheevii, assembly GCA_963921465.1. Classification (NCBI taxonomy): domain Eukaryota; kingdom Viridiplantae; phylum Streptophyta; class Magnoliopsida; order Poales; family Poaceae; genus Triticum; species Triticum timopheevii. Next base: position 418,375,075 of record OY997262.1, read on the forward strand.
GCTACAAATTTGCTGGAGTGTTATAGATGTGCATACCATTTCGTGAAGGAATAACATAAATGGTGGTCGGGACAAACGAAAATTGATCATTGTGTGTGAGCTTAGGTCCCTTCTACTACTACTCCACTTAGTAACTTGTCTATATTCTATTACTTTGTACCTATGTGTGTGAGCTGTGTTATATTCATCTTCCTCAAGTACTACAACACTGGTAGTTGTACACATATGATGGTGATTCGCTCCGGCCATTCCAGTTTTGGCAGTGGTGATGCTGCTGCTCCTATGATGGCAGACTCGTCTGATTCCCCTAGCCGCATCCATGGTGATGAAGCTCGGCCTATGCTAGAACCCCCTCCAGTGAGCTCCTCAAGTCCTCTTATACCCCTCCTACTTGCTTGTTGGTTCTATGCTCTGCCTTTGTGAGGTGTATTTGTTCAATTTTGTTCATAGTCGAGCACTGGATGATATTGTATTTGTCATGATGTACATGGTTCATGAACTATGCCAACCTGCAGCTTTCTTGTACTAGTGATAGTAGGATAATGCAAGTTTTGACAATCCATGAATATTTCCGCATCATAATAATCTTCTTCTTCTAGTCTTCTTCTTCTAACTTTCTTCTTTCCCATTTTACAGATTTACTTAAGATCACGGAAGCTTGGGTTGATGGAGTGCTTGTATTTAGTTTTTGTTTTGACGTTGTGAAACTTGCTACCTATGGATGAAACTGTGTAATATTGATGAAATTATGTATATGTACGGATGAAACTTGCTACTATTGGTAACATGTGTTGGATATATATGTGTTCATGACTATTGGTAATATGTGTTGAATATGCTATATTGGTTATATAAATATATTTGTGTTTGATTTTCTGTGAAAAGGAACTGATATAAGAAAAATCAAAATTAAATGGGCAATATAGTCACTTTGCCATCAGCTGGCAGATGGCAAAGAGGCCACGTGTCATCTACATGTAAAATTTGGGCTGGCCTATTTGGGCTCTTTGCCATCTGCTGGGAGACGGCAAAGCATGCAGCCTTTGCCATCTGCTGGCAGATGGCAAAGAGCCTGCAACCTTTGCCATCTGCTGGCAGACGACAAAGTATGCCGTTAGCCTTCCAATGGGGCTAACCCCGTTAAGAGGCTTTGCCATCTGCTAGCTGATGGCAAAGGCATAGGCTCTTTGCCATCAGCCCACAGACGGCAAAGAAGCCTTTACTGGCAGGGTTTCAGACAAACTGTTTGCCATCTGCCAAAGTGCCAGATTCCAGTAGTGATAGGTGATTTTGGTGTCCCTCCCCAAGAATGTTATGAGTACAAGATCATCATGGGAGGATGGTTTGGTTCAATTCGAATGAAAGGTAATTGAACCTGTTTGCAAGCCGACAAACCTGATAGTCTAAAGACACACCTCTAGAGACATGCAAGAAGGCCACATCGAACTAAGGATGACTGCCAAGAGCCACATGAGTGACCAAGACGATGATGCCACAAAGAGTCGGTAGACAAGGAGAGGCAGAGAGACTGGCGACAGTGTCATCAGAGGGAAGGTTAAGCCAGTCAAGCTCATAGAGGGCCTGGTTGTTATAGCATCGAGGGCCCACAACAAGTAAAGCACTTGTGTGAGGATCCTAATCAAAACAAGATTTAAAGTCAAGAATGACCATACAACTAGAGTCGACAAACTAACCACCTGAAATGAGTTGCATGGGTCGAGGAACATGAGCAAAACTAGGAATATAAAAAGATGAAGTGCTAAGAGTGCCTCGACTATCGACTAGGAGGGAAGTTCCTAAGAACATGAACATGAGAATCTAGAGGTCGAATGGCCAACAAACTGGAAGAATCAGACAAAGAAGCACCAGACGATGAAACTAGAAGTGGGTGTCGAAGTCGTGCAATTTTTGTTCCTCGTCGATCTTGCTTGGCACCCTTCCCTTGTATGCGGGTTACGTGTCACGGACTTGATGTCGCATCCTACGTTCCCTTGTTGGGGGCCCTTGGCCCCGGCGACAGGTAGCGTCGTGCACACATCTTGTGGATTAGACATTGCGGTGCCAACTGCCCCTGCTCCTGCTCCGCCGATAGGTGGTGCTCGAGCGTTCGGCTATGGCGGCGCCCAGTCGGGGAAGACGGGTTGTGGGATCGAGGCAGCACACAAAGCAACCCGTAGCCAAGAAAAGGATGCCCAACCGGACTGGCATGGAGCAGAGAGTGCACGAGGGGTGTGGGCGATGTGGTGAAACTGTTGTCAGGAGTGAACTGCTACCGCCGTCAGATTTTGAACCTAGAGTTGAGCGGTGAGGGGATGATGATAGGAGAAGCGAGGAAGGCATGAAGAGGGCACTTGGAGGAGAAAGGCATCATCCACCCTATGCTCGTGCGTTAGCCGCAATGGTGGATTGTCTTGGGCATATCCGATGTCTACACGTGGATCTACTACTCGAGATGGCATCACATGGTCGCTGCGGAGTGAGGTGAAAGCTATTTTGTTGTGTGGATGAGTTAATCATTTTACATCCTTTAGCCCCAACATGCACCAAGTTGGGTGGTGCCATACGGAAGTTGTTTTGAGGAGATTTGGTTGGAGTCTGGTGGTGATGTAGAAGTGATATTCAGGAGATAGTCAAAGAATTTTGGTGGATTATGAGATTTTAGGTCTAGTTGAGCATGGTGATTATTATATTGGTGGGTAAACTGATCTTTAATTAATCTGGGAACAATTTGGATTTAGTTACGTGATTGTGATCTTGAACCAAATTTCACGATGGATAAATAACTTCAATAGCACATATAAGGATCCATAGTCCGTCAATAGAACTTTGTGGTTTATATTGGACTTAGATAACAATGAATTTGGGGTTTATTTAAATCATGGTTATGATGTTGGTGGATTGCTTTGTGTTAAATTCACACTTTTGGAGATTAATGAAGTTTGAGAACTTTAGGGTGTAGTATGATAAACCTGATATATATCGGATTTATATAGCTTAGATGAGAGTTTGCAGCATCAATCATGATTATGATACTTGGTGGATTATTGGAGCATCTGGGATTGGATTAGTAGTAAGGAAACAAGGATTTTGAAGTCACACAACTTTTGTTTCCTTTAGGCTAGATGAGACCTAGCAACATTGATCATGATTATGGAAATGGTGGATTATTGGAGCATTGGATTAGTAGTAAGGGAACAAGGATCTTGGATTAGCACAACTCGTGTTTCCTTTAGGTTAAATGATATAGCTACTTGGATTCTATGATGGAGATAACTTTGGCACTCGAATTTGTGATGTTTTGATCTAAGCTTAGTAGCTTGCATGTAGCCCATATAGATATAATCATGAATAGATACATGTGGATCAGAGTTGGTAGACATAGGTGATTTTGGTGTCCCTCCCCAAGAATGTTACGAGTACAAGATCATCATGGGAGGATGGTTTGGATTAATTCGAATGAAAGGTAATTGAACCTGTTTGCAAGCCGACAAACCTGATAGTCTAAATACACACCTCTAGAGACATATGCAAGAAGGCCACATCGAACTAAGGATGACAGACGAGAGCCACATGAGTGACCAAGACGTACCACAAAGAGTCGGTAGACGAGGAGAGGCGAAGAGACTGGCGACGGTGTCATCAGAGGGAAGGTGAAGCCAGTCAAGCTCATAGAGGGCCTGGTAGTTATAGCACTGAGGGCCCACAACAAGTAAAGCGTCCGTGTGAGGATCCTAATCAATACAAGAGTTAAAGTCAAGATTGACCATACAAGTAGAGTCGACAAACTAACCACCTGAAATGAGTTGCATGGGTGAGGAACATGAGCAAAACTAGGAACATGGAAAGACGAAGTGCTAAGAGTGCGTCGACTATGACCGGGAGGGAAGTTCCTAAGAACATGAACATGAGAATTTGGAGGTCGAATGGCCGACAAACTGGAAGAATCAGACGAAGAAGCACCAGACGATGAAACTAGAAGTGGGTGTCGAAGTCGTGCAATTTTTGTTCCTCGTCGATTTTGCTCTGTATCCTTCCCTTGTATGCGGGTTACGTGTCACGGACTTGATGTCGCATCCTATGTTCCCTTGTTGGTGGCCCTTGGCCCGGCGTCATGTAGTGTCGTGCACACATCCTGTGGGTTAGACATTGCAGTGCCCTATATGGATTCTAGGATGGAGATAACTTTGGAACTTGGATTTGTGATGTTTTGATCTAAGCTTAGTAGCTTGTATGTGCCCCATATGGATATAATCATGAATACAGTACGTGTGGATCAGAGTTGTTAGACATAGGTGATTTTGGTGTCCCTCCCCAAGAATGTTACGAGTACAAGATCATCATGGGAGGATGGTTTGGATTATTCGAAGAGATGGCAATTTTGATGGTATATGATAACCTTGTGGGAGTTGGTCCATGTGAGCCTCATAACAGTTGGTATCACAGAAATGGTAGTTTAAGTGTTTTATGGCAACCTTTAGTCCCACCAAGCCATGACTTTGTCCAGCCGTGACAACAGAGCTGGATATGAAGTAAGGATATGGCCCTTGGACTAACCCTTATACTCCACCTATTTGATGAACATCATGACCATGTTTATGAGTTCTTGGACAAGTTTGTGGTTATCATCATTGATGGCCGCTTTGTCTATTCTCCCTCTGAGGAAGATCATAAGCAACACCCGAGAATGATTTTGGATAACTTCAAGAAACCTAGTTATATGCCAAGTTCAAGAAGTATGAAATTTTGCTAAAATAAGTAGGGTTCCAAGGACATGTTTTCTCCATAGAAGGTTTGTCAATAGAGCCATCAAGGATTAGAATCCGTAACCAACTGGAAGGCCAAACAAATGTGAAGTCGAAAGTTCCATCGGACTCAAGAGTTATTATCGCAAATTTGTGAAGACTTTCAAGCATCACCGATGACTTAACTCTTGAACAAAGATAAGAAGTTTGAATGAAGGCCCAAGTGTGAAGTGAGCTTTTGAAAGTTTAAGAAGAGGTTAAACACTGATCTGTCCATAGCCACCCTAGATATTTGTACAAGTTTTGAAGTTATTGTGATGCATCTAATCATGGACTTCGTTCCGTCTTGATTCAAGAAGGAATCTTCCTAGCCTTCAAGGCAACTACGTCCTCATGAATAGAATTGCCCTACCCATGATTTGGAAATAGCGGTAGTAGCGCATGCTTTAAGTATGTCTTCTTCTAGATGGGTAGAATTGATGAACCACTATGATGTTGATATCCATTACCATCCTGATAAGGCCAATGTCGCAGTGGATACCCTCAGCAGGAAGTCGTGTCCATGTTCTGCCTTGACCAAGCAGAGCAAGTAGTGCTACATGAAGGCTTCGAGAAGTTTGGTGTAGACTTGACCAACCACTATGACGTTGATATCCATTACCACCCTGATAAGGCCAATGTCGTAGTGGATACCCTTAGCAGGTAGTCGTGTCCCTGTTCTGCCTTGACCAAGTGAAGCAATTAGTGCTGCATGAAGGCTTCGAGAAGTTTGGTGTAGAGCTAGTCAATAGTGTCTATCTCGCTAAATGATCAAGCATGGGAAAGCCTTGCATTCTCAGAAGACAAGCAATAGTGTCTATCTCGCTAACTTCGAGATTAGACCCACTCTTAGGATGAATCAAGAAGTATATAAGAAATCAACTAAATGATCAAGCATGGGAAAGCCTTGCATTCTCAGAAGACAAGCAATGTGTTCTTTGGTTTGGAGGTCGCATCTGCATACCTAAGCAAGAAGGTTTGAAGAAGTGGAATCTACAAGCAGCTCGGGACACCCCTTTATTCCATCCACCTAAAGAGTACCAAGTTATACCAGGACCTCAGGAAGTTGATGATGGAATGGAATGGAGTTAGATATAGCCGCCCTTTTGTTACCAACGTCTCAAGATGCAAGCGCGGTAGGTTGCAGCTAGCCCGCACTTGCTTAAGTGGGATCTCCTGGTTTATGCGGGTTGACGCGGTGGTTTGCATAATCCCACGCCAGTTATTGCGGGTTAATGTGTCATCCTGCATACACCACATGCAACCAGTTCGTGTAATTTGGTGGACTGACTTCAGACGCAACTACGCATGTAGCTCCTAACATTTGAGGTTCGCTCAGCTGCAATCCAGGTTTTCTCTGCTCCAGATGTTCTGGTCGAACAATGCCAATATCGCGAAGACCGTCAACCAAACGACAACGTGGACGAAGGTTCAGGAATCGCAACTTATGTCGCGGCATGCGGGTTGAGCGGCACGCCGTCATCGATGAACCAGAGACCCCAGTGCATCGTGTGGTGCTCTTGTTGTCTCAAAAGATATCTGAAGCTTGTGAAGCATGGCTGCATGAGTTTTTTCTAGAACAAGAAGTAGTAGGTTTCACATCTTTGCTTAATATGCGACAGCCCGTCGGGTAACGAGGTCACACTCGCGTGAACCCGCATGCACAAAGTTGTTGCCTGTGGGAGAATTAGCTAGATTTTTTTGCGGGGTGGACTAGCAGCTTAGCCGGCAGTACTATCCCACTTGCACCCTTACCAATGTCAAATTAAGGCCATAACTCTATCAGGGTCATAATTGACCATTACCTAGGCTTGCCATCCTCAACCCATTACTTAACACCAAAAACATTTGCAAGCCAACTAGCAGATAAGTACCTCTTCCAGATTTGAAGTCTCCACAAAGTTCCCAAGAAGGTTGTTGCAGATAAAGGTACAAAGTTGACCTCCAAACCTGTAAGAGATTCCAAGAAGCTTTTAAAATAAAGTCATCCATCAAACGGGGCCTCTGCAAAGAAAACCACACATTGACCCCCACCCCTAACCAACTTACTGCGAGATCTCAATTCTTGTCCTTGCTAAAGTTATATGTCAGAAGTTATGCCATCGAGTGCCTCGGTTCAGTGAAGCAATCTCATCGAAGAGCAAGAAACTTGAAGTGAAGACTGCCACTGAGCGATCTTTCTAAGCAACCTCACCCAGTGTTTTGTATCACATCACTTAAGATAATATAGATCAAAATTTTGGACCCAACTTTTAAAATATCGATCACGGGGGAGCATATACCATCAAGTGGACACTATACTAGCATCATTCTTAAGGAAAGTTTTGTCTGATTGTTCAAATTGTATACGCCTAACACTAAAATACATTCAAGATGCAAAGGCCGGCATCTTTAACTGTACCAAGTGCAACTTAGTCAGAGTTTCTCCTCACTCAAGCTTAAGCCTTTCTCTAAACCAAACCTAGCCCAAGAAAACCCATCCTAGCTATCAAGGTTGTGATAGGATAGACTTATATCAATGTGCTTAACTTACGGAATTGCAAGAGCACCGCTTAAGCACAAACAACTATTGCCTGAAATAAAGCCCAACATGAGATAGTGATTGTATGAGTCAATCATGGTACATCCTTAAGCCCGCAACACACACCTAGTTGGGTGGTGTCATACTTAAGTTGTTTTTAGGAGTTAGGATTGGAAAATGAGATAGTTTGTTGGTAATGTAGATGTGATCTTGAGAAGATAGTCAAAGATGTTCGGTGGATTTTGAGATTTTAGGTATAGTAGGTGAGCATGGTGATTATTATATTTGTGAATAACAATATAATTAATTAATCTTGAAACAATTTGGATTTAGTTAGGCAATTGTGAATTTGTGATTTTGAACCAAATTTCATGGTGGATTACGAGATTTTAGTTGGATTTAGTTAGGTGATTGGGATCTCGAGAAGATAGTCAAACTTGTTCTGTGGATTATGAGATATTAGGTCTAATAGGTGAGCATGATGAGTATTACATTGGTGGATAAAAAGACTTGAATTAATCTTTGAACAATTTGGATTTAGTTTGTGAGATTGTGATCTTGGACCAAATTTCATGCAGAATTATGAGATTTTAGGTGGATTTAATTTGGTGATTGTGATCTTCAGAAGATAGTCAAAGATGTTTAGTGGATTATAAAATTTTAGGCCTAGTAGGCGAGGATGATGATTATTATATTAGTGGATAAATAGATCTTCAATTAGTCTTGGACAATTTGGATTTAGTTAGGTGATTGTGATTTTGACCCAAATTTCACGTTAGATTATGAGATTTCAGGTGAATTTTAGTTGATATGACTTTTGAGGAGGTAGTCAAAGATGTTCGGTGGATTATGAGATTTTAGGTTTAGTAGGTGAGCATGATGATTATTGCATTGGTGCATAAATAGATCTTTAATTAATCTTGGAACAATTTGGGCTGAGTATGCATGCTTTGAAGATTCATGGGATAGAGACATACCCCGTATCAACACTATTCCAGAAAGACCGCCACACTTAGGCCCATGACTTTAAGCAGTATGAAGTGCTGAAACAGAACCCATTCTAGTGTGACATGATGGAAAGCTATGGAGTCTGAACAACTACAGAACTAACGTCATCCAAGCACTGGGTGGTGTGGAAGGTATCCTAGAACCTACCTTATTTAAGGGAACATACTACTGTATTTCCCTACTTGGGAGGGTTTGTTTTGGGAGAAGGCTTCAGGTTTTGAGGAATCAATCAAGTACAAAAAGCTCACAAAAGCACGACATTCTGGGCTTAATCAAATCCCCAGCAGAATATTTACACTCTGGTGGTCGCCAACCATGCATTAATCGTGCACACGTATATGTTGGTTTCCACTTTCCAGGTTCAGCTAGAATATTAACTGGTTCCTTGGCCCGGGTCAAAGCCCCTCCTCCAGCAAGCAATGAACAAGATCATGAAGGTAATAACCATGCTAACTGTAGCAAATCTAGCATTATGGCAATATCTCTGTTGTAGTAAAAAAATCTTATTTAATAAATGAAATGCTTGTTTATTTTCTCTTTTGACAGTCAAATCCTTCTCTATATGTGCCGAGGGAGAGAATAAGAAAGGGTCTTCAGTTGTATTCATCTGAACCCACCGAGCCATATGTGTCTTCACAGAACTACGGAGAGATATTCAGCAATCAAATCATATGGCTTGTGGATGACATAAATGTCTATCGAGATAACCATTCACAAAACCTTCGAGGGTAACCTGACGACCAAACCAATCAATGGTGCCATCTTTATTTTCAATCCAAGAACTGGTCAACCAACTATTTCTGAAGGTTTGTTCCCTTTCTTTTGCTTTTAGCTCTAGTTTTCTTGCAATTATGGCATAACTGCGAAGCATCACAACTTGGAAGACTGATTTGAATTAAAATGGTTTATAATCTGCAGGTCATCCACACAAGTGTATGGGCAGGACAAAAGCGTCTAGTTTCTCAGCATAGTAATTGCGCCAGTTTTCCTCATTCTTAGATTTAACTGAATTTGCATATCCATTCCGCCACAACATGGAACTCACCAGCCAGATGGTGACTTTGCCAGCGAAGAATCTCCCAGAGCATGAGTTCCTTGCTGACATGGAGCCACTGGGACCCAGTTGAATGAAGCTCCTTAGCTATCACCTCAGGTTTATCTGACTACCATTTCTATCTTCAAATCCAACCTTGTGATTCTTATCCAAAAAAAAATTATATAAGTAGCTGAATTTCAGTGCACAATTTTGTAATGTCTGATCAAGCAGATTTATGTCTTTCCATGAGCACCTAACTGTCTCTCCCGGGGAATTCTGAATGTGAATATTGCATTGCATTCTATACAAAATTCAATCTTTCCAACTCACACTGCACTGTACATACAAATTTATTATTGTTGCTTCTTTTGTTTCTTGCACATTTTACAAGTGTTTCTTTTGCCTGGGATAGTTTCAGTGCCGAAATTGATTCTGTTGTTTTTGGCAAATTCTGTTGATTTTTTTTTTGCCTGTGAGCCAGTGTTGCTACTGATGTTGTTTCTTTCTTGCCACATTCTGTTACGGAGTGCTTTTTTGGGTATAATCCAGAGTCTCATATACTGAACTGTTTGTTCTGTTGTTCCTTTGCAGGATTTGACATGACATGCTAATATTTTGGAGAAAAACAAGCAGTGGGATGGTAAGAAGTGCATCATTTTGACCTGTCGGCGAACATCTTGGGTCAGTGGTTATGTTTGGGAGAAGAAGAAAACCTATTGTGGTCAGTGGTCATTACTTGCCAAACTGAATCGTTAGCGTCAAGTTGATGTTTCGCTTGGTGTTATCATCCTCGTCTAGTTGATGCTTTGTGATTTGAGCTTTTTTGTTGAAGCTTAATGTGTTATTTCATCTGGTTGCTCTTCTTAAGATTAGATTACTGGCAGGTTTCTTTTTTTAGCTGGATTAAGTTTACTATGTCAGTGTTTGGTTACATATTTTTGTCAGTCAGTTCTATGCCTGAGACCTGACGTCACCGGCACGCCTCATATGATTGGATATTCTCATGGTCGTGCACCAAGCCTATGTGTGAACAGAACATTTTTCTGACCATCTCGCTTCACTTGCTCAGAGACACGGATATTCTCATGGTCATGCAGTCAGGCTACCAACGGCAGCGAGTGTGAACATTTGTCTTTAGACCAGTATGAACTACTCGGATAGATGGCTGCATGGTAGCGCTGGATACTCTGGGTACTCTATTGTTCTTGTTCATCTTTAAGATTGCATTGATATATTTAATGGTCTCTAATTACTGTCAGAAATATCTATTTTGTTAGCATCGCAAGAAATAGAAGATAACGAATAAGTAGGAATGTATGATACAAACTTCTGAGTATACATTCATCGATAGGAATTGCATGATGTGATCTGTATAGGTATCGACTTGGTGTTTCGCCATTTCTAAGTTAAGATATTTGTGTGACATACTGTTAGCAGTACATTTCTAATGCTGTTTTGGCCTGAATCATCAATTATGTTGTACGTACTTCGAGTATTTGTGTGGGGTTATAATATCTGAAGCTCTGGACATTGCAGAAAAAGGAGGCACCTGCTTGGCGAAAGCTAGCGCCTATGGCGAAAGTCTAAATGCAGAATATATGACTGGACTACTTGAGGCTTTTGCATAGTTTTTTACTGGCAGTAGTTCAACAATTTACAGCTAGCATTTTAAGAAAGAGTATTCGTATGTCTGCATCTTCAGCCCTGTTTCTTCTGTTTTATGTCAATGCAAGATCCTACAATTTAAAATGAGGTAATTGACGCATACTTTCGATTTCCTTAAAGAGGTTGAGGTATGCAATATTTGTCATGTCCGAGTTGAAATGAAACAATGTCTTTCACTTAGCTGTATTTGTGTCACTATGCTACGTGGTCATTCAGATTCTTGCTCATCAAAGAATCATTCGAACCAAATGCTGAATCTTGATAACGCCTTTCAGTTGTACGATCACTTGTTCCAGGATTTTTTCATTTACTTGTTGCAGTCAACAAGTCTCTAATATCTTGTAACAGGATCCGTTGATTACTTGTTTCAGGACCTCATCTTCAATTTGCCTAGTGTTACACGGAGCAAAAATCTTGTCGTGGCTACTTGTTCTAATGCATTACTGTTCATTTTTTTATCAACTAGCTAGCTGTTGCCTGCGGTGCAAATTTTGTTTCCTGTAGGTGACTTTCTGACTCTGGTTTGGCCTAGCATTTATAGTAAACTAAATTCTGAGTAAAATGTATGCTGATAATAGGGAAGACAGTCAAACACTTCATTTACAAAAAGTTGTCGTTTTCAAATTTTGTAGTACTGTATGTTGGGGAACGTAGTAATTTCAAAAAAATTCCTACGCACACGCAAGATCATGGTGATGATATAGCAACGAGAGGGGAGAGTGTTCGTCCACGTACCCTCATAGACCATAAGCGGAAGCGTTAGCACAACGCGGTTGATGTAGTCGTACGTCTTCACGATCCGACCGATCCAAGCACCGAACGTACGGGGCCTCCGAGTTCAGCACACGTTCAGCTCGATGACGATCTCCGGCCCTCCGATCCAGCAAAGGCTCCGGAGATGAGTTCTGTCAGCACGACGGCGTGGTGACGATGATGATGTTCTACCGGCGCAGGGCTTCGCCTAAACTCCGCGATGATATGACCGAGGTGGAATATGGTGGAAGGGGGCACCGCACACGGCTAAGGAACGATCCGTAGATCTACTTGTGTGTCATGGGGTGCCCCCCTGCCCCCGTATATAAAGGAGCAAGGGGGAGGAGGCGGCCGGCCAAGGGAGGGCGCACCAGGGAGGAGTCCTACTCCCACCGGGAGTAGGATTCCCTCCTTTCCTAGTCCAACTAGGAGACCTTCCATGTAGTAGGAGTAGGAGAGAAGGAAAGGGAAGGGAGAAGGGAAGGAAGGAGGGGGTGCGGCCCCTCCCCCTAGTCCAATTCGGACTAGGCCTTGGGGGGGGGGGGCGGCCTGCCCTAGGCAGCCCCTCTCTCTTTCCCGTATGGCCCAATAAGGCCCAATACTTCTACCCGGCGAATTCCCGTAACTCTCCGGTACTCCGATAAATACCCGAATCACTCGGAACCTTTCCGAAGTCCGAATATAGTCGTCCAATATATCGATCTTTAGGTCTCGACCATTTCGAGACTCCTCGTCATGTCCCCGATCTCATCCGGGACTCCGAACTCCTTCGGTACATCAAAACTCAGAAACTCATAATAAAACTGTCATCGAAACCTTAAGCGTGCGGACCCTACGGGTTCGAGAACTATGTAGACATGACCGAAACACGTTTCCGGTCAATAACCAATAGCGGAACCTGGATGCGCATATTGGCTCCCACATACTCTACGAAGATCTTTATCGGTCAAACCGCATAACAACATACGTTGTTCCCTTTGTCATCGGTATGTTACTTGCCCAAGATTTGATCGTCGGTATCCAATACCTAGTTCAATCTCGTTACCGGCAAGTCTCTTTACTCATTCTGTAATGCATCATCCCGCAACCAACTCATTTGGTCACATTGCTTGCAAGGCTTATAATGATGTGCATTACCGAGAGGGCCCAGAGATACCTCTCCGACGATCGGAGTGACAAAACCTAATCTCGAAATACGCCAACCCAACATGTACCTTCGGAGACACCTGTAGTACTCCTTTATAATCACCCAGTTACGTTTTGACATTTGGTAGCACCCAAAGTGTTCCTCTGGTAAACGGGAGTTGCATAATCTCATAGTTACAAGAACATGCATATGTCATGAAGAAAGCAATAGCAACATACTAAACAATCAAGTGCTAGGCTAACGGAATGGGTCATGTCAATCACATCATTATCTTAATGATGTGATCCCATTAATCAAATGACAACTATGTCTATGGCTAGGAAACCTAACCATCTTTGATTCAACGAGCTAGTGAAGTAGAGGCATATTAGTGACACTCTGTTTGTCTATGTATTCACACATGTATCATGTTTTTGGCTAATACAATTCTAGCATGAATATAAACATTTATCATGAAATAAGGAAATAAATAATTACTTTATTATTGTCTCTAGGGCATATTTCCTTCAGTCTCCCACTTGCACTATAGTCATTAATCTAGTTCACATCATCATGTGATTTAACACCAATAGCTCACATCTGTATGTGATTAACACCCATAGTTCACATCATCATGTGACCAACACCCAAAGGGTTTACTAGAGTCAATAATCTAGTTCACATAGCTATGTGATTAACACCCAAAGAGCACGAAGGTGTGATCATGTTTTGCTTGTGAGAGAAGTTTTGTCAATGGGTATGTCACATTCAGAGCCATGTGTATTTTGCAAATATTCTATGTCTTCAATGCTCTGCACGGAGCTACTCTAGCTAATTGCTCCCACTTTCAATATGTATCCAGATTGAGACTTAGAGTCATCTGGATCAGTGTCAAAACTTGCATCGACGTAACCCTTTATGACGAACCTTTTGTGACCTCCATAATCGAGAAACATATCCTTATTCCACTAAGGATAATTTTGACCAATGTCCAGTGATCTACTCCTAGATCACTATTGTACGCCCTTGCCAAACTCAATGTAGGGTATACAATAGATCTGGTACACGGCATGGCATACTTTATAGAACCTATGACTGAGGCATAGGGAATGACTTTTCATTCTTTTTCTATTTTCTACCATGGTCGGGTTTTGAGTCTTACTCAACTTCACACCTTGCAACACAGGAAAGAACTCCTTCTTTGACTGTTCCATTTTGAACTACTTCAAAATCTTATCAAGGTATGTACTCATTGAAAAATCTTATCAAGCATCTTGATCTATCTCTATAGATCTTGGTGCTCAATGTGCAAGCAGCTTCACCGAGGTCTTTCTTTGAAAAACTCTTATTCAAGTATCCTTTTTATGCTATCCAGAATTTCTATATCATTTCCAATCAACAATATGTCATCTACATATAGATTTAGAAATGCTACAGAGCTCCCACTCACTTTCTTGTAAATACAGGCTTCTCCAAAAAGTCTGTATAAAACCATATGCTTTGATCAACTCATCAAAGTGTATATTCCAACTCCGAGATGCTTGCACCAGTCCATAGATGGATCGTTGGAGCTTGCACATTTTGTTAGAACCTTTAGGATTGAAAAAACCTTCTGGTTGCATCATATACAACTCTTCTTTAATAAATCCATTAAGGAATGCAGTTTTGACATCCATTTGCCAGATTTCATAAAATGTGGCAATTGCTAACATGATTCGGACAGACTTAAGCATAGCTACGAGTGAGAAAATCTCATCGTAGTTATAACCTTGAACTTTGTCAAAAACCTTTTTTGACAAGTCAAGCTTTGTAGATAGTAACACTACTATCAGTGTCCGTCTTCCTCTTGAAGATCCATTTATTCTTAATGGCTTGCCGATCATCGGGCAAGTCAACCAAAGTCCACACTTTGTTCTCATACATGGATCCCATCTCAGATTTCATGGCTTCAAGCCATTTTGCGGAATCTGGGCTCATCATCGCTTCCTCATAGTTCATAGGTTCATCATCGTCTAGTAACATGACTTCTAAAATATGACCACCCTACCACTCTGGTGCGGACCATACTCTGGAAGACCTACGAGTTTTGTAATAACTTGATCTGAAGTTTCATGATCATCATCATTAATTTCCTCACTAATTGGTGTAGGAATCACTGGAACTGATTTCTGTGATGAACTACTTTCCAATTCGGGAGAAGGCAAAATTACCTCATCAAGTTCTACTTCCTCCCACTCACTTCTTTCGAGAGAAACTCCTTCTCTAGAAAGGATCAATCTTAGCAACGAATATCTTGCCTTCAGATATGTGATAGAAGGTGTACCCAATAGTTCCCTTTGGGTATTCTATGAAGACGCACATCTTCGATTTGGGTTCGAGCTTATCAGGTTGAAACTTCTTCACATAAGCATCGCAGCCCCAAACTTTAAGAAACGACAACTTTGGTTTCTTACAAAACCATAGTTCATAAGGCGTCGTCTCAACGGATTTTGATGTTGCCCTATTTAAAGTGAATGCAACTGTCTCTAATGCATAACTGATAGTGGTAAACCGATAAGAGACATCATAAATCGCACCATATCCAATAAAGTGGGGTTACGACGTTCGGACACACCATAACGCTGTGGTGTTCCAGGTGGCGTGAGCTGTGAAACTATTCCACATTGTTTTATATGAAGGCCAAACTCGTAACTCAAATATTCTCCTCTATGATCAGATTGTAGAAACTTTATTTTCTTGTTACGATGATTCTCCACTTCACTCTGAAATTCTTTGAACTTTTCAAATGTTTCAGACTTGTGCTTCATTAAGTAGATATACTCATATCTACTCAAATCATCTGTGAAGGTAATAAACTAACGATACCCTCCACGAGCATCAATACTCATTGGACCGCATACATCGGTATGTATTATTTCCAACAAGTCAGTAGCTCGTTCCATTGTTCCGGAGAACGGAGTTTTAGTCATCTTGCCCAAAAGGCACGATTCGCAAGCATCAAATGATTCATAACCAAATGATTTCAAAAATCCATCTTTATGGAGTTTCTTCATGCGCTTTACACCGATATGACCCAAACGGCAGTGCCACAAATAAGTTGCACTATAATTATCAAATTTGCATCTTTCGGCATCAATATTATGAATATGTGTATCACTACGATAGAGATCCAACAAACTATTTTCATTGGGTGTATGACCATGGAAGGCTTTACTCATGTAAACAGAACAACAATTATTCTCTGACTTTAAATAAATAACCGTATTGCAATAAACATGATCAAATCATATTCATGCTCAACGCAAACGCCAAATAACATTTATTTATGTTTAATACTAATCCCGAAAGTATAGGGAGTATGCGATGATGATCATATCAATCTTGGAACCACTTCCAACATACATCGTCACTTCACCCTCAACTAGTCTCTGTTTATTCTGTAACTCCTGTTTCGAGTTACTAATTTTTAGCAACCGAACAAGTATCAAATACCCAGGGGCTACTATAAACAGTAGTAAGGTACACATCAATAACCTGTATATCAAATATACCCTTGTTCACTTTGCCATCCTTCTTATCCACCAAATATTCAGGGCATTTCCGCTTCCAGTGACCATTTCCTTTGCAGTAGAAGCACTCAGTTTCAGGCTTTAGTCTAGCTTTGGGCTTCTTCATGGAAGTGACAACTTGCTTGCCATTCTACATGAAGTTCCCTTTCTATCCCTTTGCTCTTTTCTTGAAACTAGTGGTCTTGTTAATCATCAACACTTGATGCTCTTTCTTGATTTCTACCTTCATCGATTTCATCATCATGAAAAGCTCGGGAATCATTTTCATCATCCCTTGCATACTATAGTTCATCACGAAGTTCTTCTAACTTGGTGATGATGACTAGAGAACTCTGTCAATCACTATTTTATCTAGAAGATTAACTCCCACTTGATTCAAGCGATTGTATTACCCAGACAATCTGAGCACATGCTCACTGCTTGAGCTATTCTCCTTCATCTTTTAGCTATAGAACTTGTTGGAGACTTCATATCTCTCAACTCGGGTATTTGCTTGAAATATTAACTTCAACTCCTGGAACATCTCATATGGTCCATGACGTTCAAAACGTCTTTGAAGTCCCGATTCTAAGCTGTTAAGCATGGTGCACTATACTATCAAGTAGTCATCATATTGAGGTAGCCAAACGTTCATAACGTCTGCATCTGCTCGTGCAATAGGTCTGTCACCTAGCGGTGCATCAAGGACATAATTTTTCTGTGCAGCAATGAGGATAAACCTCAGATCACGAACCTAGTCCGCATCATTGCTACTATCATCTTTCAACTTAGTTTTCCCTAGGAACACATATGAAACATAGGGAAGCAACAACGCGAGCTATTGATCTACAACATAATTTGCAAAATACTATCAGGACTAAGTTCATGATAAATTAAAGTTCAATTAATCATATTACTTAAGAACTCCCACTTAGATAGACATCCCTCTAATCATCTAAGTGATCACGTGATCCAAATCAACTAAACCATGTCCGATCATCACGTGAGATGTAGTAGTTTTGAATGGTGAACATCACTATGTTGATCATATCTACTATATGATTCACGCTCGACCTTTCGGTCTCAGTGTTCCGAGTGCATATCTGCATATGCTAGGCTCGTCAAGTTTAACATGAGTATTCTGCGTGTGCAAAACTGTCTTACACCCGTTGTATTTGAACATAGAGCTTATCACACCCGATCACCACGTGGTGTCTCAGCACGAATTGTTGGGGAACGTAGTAATTTCAAAAAATTTCCTACGCACACGCAAGATCATGGTGATGGTATAGCAACGAGAGGGGAGAGTGATGTCCACGTACCCTCGTAGACCGTAAGCGGAAGCGTTAGCACAACGCGGTTGATGTAGTCGTACGTCTTCACGATCCGACCGATCCAAGCACCGAACGTACGGCACCTCCGAGTTCAGCACACGTTCAGCTCGTTGACGATCTCCGGGCTCCGATCCAGCAAAGCTCCGGAGATGAGTTCCATCAGCACGACGGCGTGGTGACGGTGATGATGTTCTACCGGCACAGGGCTTCGCCTAAACTCCGCAACGATACGACCGAGGTGGAATATGGTGGAGGGGGGCACCACACATGGCTAAGGAACGATCCGTAGATCAACTTGTGTGTCTATGGGGTGCCCCCCGCCCCCGTATATAAAGGAGCCAGGGGGGAGGAGGTGGCCAGCCAAGGAGGGCGCGCCAAGGGGGGAGTCCTACTCCCACCGGGAGTAGGACTCCCTTCTTTCCAAGTTGGAGTAGGAGAAGGGGGGAAGGAGGAGGAAGAGGGGAAGGAAAGGGGGGGCGCCGCCCCCCTTCCCTTGTCCTATTCGGACTAGGAAGGGGAGGGGCGCGCGGCCCCCTCCTGCCTCCTTCCCTCTTCTCCCTCGAGGCCCATGTAGGCCCAATAACCCCTCGGGGGGTTCCGGTAACCTCCCGGTACTCCGGTAAAATGCCGATTTCACCCGGAACGATTCCGATGTCCAAATATAGGCTTCCAATATATCAATCTTTATGTATCGACCATTTCGAGACTCCTCGTCATGTCCGTGATCACATCCGGGACTCCGAACAAACTTCAGTACATCAACACTTATAAACTCATAATAAAACTGTCATCGTAACGTTAAGCGTGCGGACCCTACGGGTTCGAGAACTATGTAGACATGACCTAGAACTATTCTCGGTCAATAACCAATAGCGGAACCTGGATGCTCATATTGGTTCCTACATATTCTACGAAGATCTTTATCGGTCAAACCGCATAACAACATACGTTGTTCCCTTTGTCATCGTTATGTTACTTGCCCGAGATTTGATCGTCGGTATCCAATACCTAGTTCAATCTCGTTACCGACAAGTCTCTTTACTCGTTACGTAATGCATCATCCCGTAACCAACTCATTGGTCACATTGCTTGCAAGGCTTTATAGTGATGTGCATTACCGAGAGGGCCCAGAGATACCTCTCCGACAATCGGAGTGACAAAACCTAATCTCGAAATATGCCAACTCAACATGTACCTTCGGAGACACCTGTGGTACTCCTTTATAATCACCCAGTTACGTTGTGACGTTTGGTAGTACCCAAAGTGTTCCTCCGATAAACAGAAGTTGCATAATTCTCATAGTTACAGGAACATGTATAAGTCATGAAGAAAGCAATAGCAGTATACTAAACGATCAAGTGCTAAGCTAACGGAATGGGTCATGTCAATCACATCATTCTTCTAATGATGTGATCCCACTAATCAAATGACAACACATGTCTATGGTTAGGAAACATAACCATCTTTGATTAATGAGCTAGTCAAGTAGAGGCATACTAGTGACTATATGTTTGTCTATGTATTCACACATGTATCATGTTTCCGGTTAATACAATTCTAGCATGAATAATAAACATTTATCATGATATGAGGAAATAAATAATAACCTTATTATTGCCTCTAGGGCATATTTCCTTCAGTCTCCCACTTGCACTAGAGTCAATAATCTAGATTACATAGTAATGATTCTAACACCCATGGAGTCTTGGTGCTGATCATGTTTTGCTTGTGAGAGAGGCTTAGTCAACGGGTCTGCAACATTCAGATCGGTATGTATCTTGCAAATCTCTATGTCTACCACTTGGACTTGGTCCCGAATGGAATTGAAGCGTCTCTTGATGTGCTTGGTCCTCTTGTGAAATCTGGATTCCTTTGCCAAGGCAATTGCACCAGTATTGTCACAGAAGATCTTCATTGGTCCCGATGCACTAGGTATGACACCTAGATCAGAAATGAACTCCTTCATCTAGACTCCTTCATTTGCTACTTCAGAACCAGCTATGTACTCCGCTTCACATGTAGATCCCGCCACGACGCTTTGTTTAGAACTGCACCAACTTACAGCTCCACCGTTTAATAAAAACATGTATCTGGTTTGCGATTTGGAATCGTCCGGATCAGTGTCAAAGCTTGCATCGATGTAACCATTTACGACTAGCTCTTTGTCACCTCCATATATGAGAAACATATCCTTAGTCCTTTTCAGGTATTTCAGGATACTCTTGACCGCTGTCCAGTGATCCACTCCTGGATTACTTTGGTACCTTCCTGCCAAGATTATTGCTAAGCATACGTCAGGTCTGGTACACAGCATTGCATACATGATAGAGCCTATGGCTGAAGCATAGGGAACATCTTTCATTTTCTCTCTATCTTCTGCTGTGGTCGGGCTTTGAGTTTGACTCAACTTCACAACTTGTAGCACAGTCAAGAACCCTTTCTTTGCCCGATCCATTTTGAACTTTTTCAAAATTTTGTCAAGGTATGTGCTTTGTGAAAGTCCTATTAAGCATCTTGATCTATCTCTATAGATCTTGATGCCCAATATTTAACCAGCTTCACCGAGGTCTTTCATTGAAAAACTTTTATTCAAGTATCCCTGTATGCTATCTAGAAATTCTATATCATTTCCAATTAATAATATGTCATCTACATATAATATCAGAAATGCTACAGAGCTCCCACTCACTTTCTTGTAAATACAGGCTTCTCCAAAAGTCTGTATAAAACCATATGCTTTGATCACACTATCAAAACATTTATTCCAACTCCGAGATGCTTGCACCAGTCCATAAATGAATTGCTGGAGCTTGCACACTTTGTTAGCACCTTTTGGATCAACAAAACCTTCTGGCTGCATCATATACAACTCTTCTTCTAGAAATCCATTCAAGAATGCAGTTTTGACATCCATTTGCCAAATTTCATAATCATGAAATGCAGCAATAGCTAACATGATTCGGACAGACTTAAGCATCGCTACGGGTGAGAAAGTCTCATCGTAGTCAACCCCTTGAACTTGTCGAAAACATTTCGCAACAAGTCGAGCTTTATAGACAGTTACATTACCATCAGCGTCAGTCTTCTTCTTAAAGATACATTTATTCTCAATGGCTTGCTGATCATCGGGCAAGTCAACCAAAGTCCATACTTTGTTTTCATACATGGATCCCATCTCAAATTTCATGGCCTCTAGCCATTTTGCGGAATCTGGGCTCATCATCGCTTCCTCATAGTTTGTAGGTTCATCATGGTCAAGTAACATGACTTCCAGAATAGGATTACCGTACCACTCTGGTGCGGATCTTACTCTGGTAGACCTACGAGGTTCAGTAGAAACTTGATCTGAAGTTTCATGATCAATATCATTAGCTTCCTCACTGATTGGTGTAGTTGTCACAGGAACCGGTTCTTGTGATGAACTACTTTCCAATAAGGGAGTAGATACAGTTATCTCATCAAGTTCTACTTTCCTCCCACTCACTTCTTTCGAGAGAAACTCCTTCTCTAGAAAGGATCCGATTTTAGCAACGAAAATCTTGCCTTCAGATCTGTGATAGAAGGTGTACCCAATAGTTTATGTTGGGTATCCTATGAAGACACATTTCTCCGATTTGGGTTCGAGCTTATCTGGTTGAAGTTTCTTCACATAAGCATCGCAGCCCCAAACTTTAAGAAACGACAAATTTGGTTTCTTGCCAAACCACAGTTCATAAGGTGTTGTCTCAACGGATTTTGATGGTGCCCTATTTAACGTGAATGCAGCCGTCTCTAAAGCATAACCCCAAAACGATAGCGGTAAATCAGTAAGAGACATCATAGATCGCACCATATCTAGTAAAGTGCGATTACGATGTTCGGAAACACCATTTCGTTGTGGTGTTCCGGGTGGCGTGAGTTGCGAAACTATTCCACATTGTTTCAAGTGTCGACCAAACTCGTAACTCGAATATTCTCCTCCACGATCAGATTGTAGAAACTTTATTTTCTTGTTACGATGATTTTCCACTTCACTCTGAAATTCTTTGAACTTTTCAAATGTTTCAGACTTGTGATTCATTAAGTAGATATACCCATATCTGCTCAAATCATCTGTGAAGGTGAGAAAATAATGATACCCGCCGCGAGCCTCAACATTTGTTGGATCACAAACATCAGTATGTATGATTTCCAACAAATCAGTTGCTCGCTCCATAGTTCCGGAGAACGGCGTTTTAGTCATCTTGCCCATGAGGCACGGTTCGCAAGTACCATGTGATTCATAATCAAGTGATTCCAAAAGCCCATCAGTATGGAGTTTCTTCATGTGCTTTACACCGATATGACCTAAACGGTAGTGCCACAAATAAGTTGCACTATCGTTATCAACTCTGCATCTTTTGGTTTCAACACTATGAATATGTGTATCACTACTATCGAGATTCAATAAAATTAGACCACTCTTCAAGGGTGCATGACCATAAAAGATATTATTCATATAAATAGAACAACCATTATTCTCTGATTTAAATGAATAACCGTCTCACATCAAACAAGATCCAGATATAATGTTCATGCTCAACGCTGGCACCAAATAACAATTATTTAGGTCTAAAACTAATCCCGATGGTACATGTAGAGGTAGCGTGCCGACCGCGATCACATCGACTTTGGAACCATTTCCCACGCGCATTGTCATCTCGTCCTTAGCCAATCTTCGCTTAATTCGTAGTCCCTGTTTCGAGTTGCAAATATTAGCAACAGAACCAGTATGAAATACCCAGGTGCTACTACGAGCATTAGTAAGGTACACATCAATAACATGTATATCACATATACCTTTGTTCACTTTGCCATCCTTCTTATCCGCCAACTACTTGGGGCAGTTCCGCTTCCAGTGTCCAGTCTGCTTGTAGTAGAAGCACTCAGTTTCAGACTTAGGTCCAGACCTGGGTTTCTTCTCTTGTGCAGCAACTTGCTTGCTGTTCTTTTTGAAGTTCCCCTTCTTCTTCCCTTTGCCCTTTTTCTTGAAACTGGTGGTCTTGTTAACCATCAACACTTGATGCTCCTTCTTGATTTCTACCTCCGCAGCTTTTAGCATTGGAAGAGCTCGGGAATAGTCTTGTTCATCCCTTGCATATTATAGTTCATCACGAAGCTCTTGTAGCTTGGTGGCAGTGATTGGAGAATTCTATCAATGACGCTATCATCAGGAAGATTAACTCCCAGTTGAATCAAGTGATTATTATACCCAGACATTTTGAGTATGTGTTCACTGACAGAACTATTCTTCTCCATCTTGCAGCTATAGAGCTTATTGGAGACTTCATATCTCTCAATCCGGGCATTTGCTTGAAATATTAACTTCAACTCCTGGAACATCTCATATGCTCCATGACGTTCAAAACGTCGTTGAAGACCCGGTTCTAAGCCGTAAAGCATGGCACACTGAACTATCGAGTAGTCATCAGCTTTGCTCTGCCAGACGTTCTTAACGTCGTCAGTTGCATCAGCAGCAGGCCTGGCACCCAGCGGTGCTTCCAGGACGTAACTTTTCTGTGCAGCAATGAGGATAATCCTCAGGTCACGGACCCAGTCCATGTAATTGCTACCATCATCTTTCAACTTTGCTTTCTCAAGGAACGCATTAAAATTCAATGGAACAACAGCACGAGCCATCTATCTACAAACAAACATAGACAAGCAAAATACTATCAGGTACTAAGTTCATGATAAATTTAAGTTCAATTAATCATATTACTTAAGAACTCCCACTTAGACAGACATCTCTCTAGTCATCTAAGTGATCACGTGATCCAAATCAACTAAACCATGTCCGATCATCACGTGAGATGGAGTGGTTTCAATGGTGAACATCACTATGTTGATCATATCTACTATATGATTCACGTTCGACCTTTCGGTCTCCGTGTTCCGAGGCCATATCTGTATATGCTAGGCTCGTCAAGTATGACCTGAGTATTCCGCGTGTGCAACTGTTTTGCACCCGTTTTATTTGAACGTAGAGCCTATCACACCCGATCATCACGTGGTGTCTCAGCACGAAGAACTTTCGCAATGGTGCATACTCAGGGAGAACACTTCTTGATTATTTAGTGAGAGATCATCTTAAAATGCTACCGTCAATCAAAGCAAGATAAGATGCATAAAGGATAAACATCACATGCAATCAATATAAGTGATATGATATGGCCATCATCATCTTGTGCTTGTGATCTCCATCTCCGAAGCACCGTCGTGATCACCAACGTCACCGGCGCGACACCTTGATCTCCATCGTAGCATCGTTGTCATTACGCCATCTATTGCTTCTACGACTCTCGCTACCGCTTAGTGATAAAGTAAAGCAATTATAGGGCGTTTGCATTTCATACAATAAAGCGACAACCATATGGCTCATGCTAGTTGCCGATAACTTCGGTTACAAAACATGATCATCTCATACAATAAAATATAGCATCACGTCTTGACCATATCACATCACAACATGCCCTGCAAAAACAAGTTAGACGTCCTCTACTTTGTTGTTGCAAATTTTACGTGGCTGCTACGGGCTTAGCAAGAACCGTTCTTACCTATGCATCAAAACCACAACGATAGTTCGTCAAGTTGGTGCTGTTTTAACCTTCGCAAGGATCGGGCGTAGCCACACTCGATTCAGCTAAAGTGAGAGAGACAGACACCCGCCAGCCACCTTTAAGCACGAGTGCTCATAACGGTGAAACCAGTCTCGCGTAAGCGTACGCGTAATGTCGGTCCGGGCCGCTTCATCTCACAATACCGCCGAACCAAAGTATGACATGCTGGCAGCAGTATGACTTGTATCGCCCACAACTCACTTGTGTTCTACTCGTGCATATAACATCAACGCATAAAACCTAGGCTCGGATGCCACTGTTGGGGAACGTAGTAATTTCAAAAAATTTCCTACTCACACACAAGATCATGGTGATGGTATAGCAACGAGAGGGGAGAGTGATGTCCACGTACCCTCATAGACCGTAAGCGGAAGCGTTAGCACAACGCGGTTGATGTAGTCATACGTCTTCACGATCCGACCGATCCAAGCACCGAACGTACGGCACCTCCGAGTTCAGCACACGTTCAACTCGATGACGATCTCCGGGCTCCGATCCAGCAAAGCTCCGGAGATGAGTTCCGTCAGCACGACAGCGTGGTGACGGTGATGATGTTCTACCGGCACAGGGCTTCGCCTAAACTTCGCGATGATACGACCGAGGTGGAATATGGTGGAGGGGGGCACCGCACACGGCTAAGGAACGATCCGTAGATCAACTTGTGTGTCTATGGGGTTCCCCCCCGCCCCCGTATATAAAGGAGCCAGGGGGAGGAGGCGGCCGGCCAAGGAGGGCGCGCCAAGGGGGGAGTCCTACTCCCACCGGGAGTAGGACTCCCTTCTTTCCAAGTTGGAGTAGGAGAAGGGGGGAAGGAGGAGGAAGAGGGGAAGGAAAGGGGGGCGCCGCCCCCCTTCCCTTGTCCTATTCGGACTAGGAAGGGGAGGAGCGCGCGGCCCCCTCCTGCCTCCTTCCCTCTTCTCCCTCGAGGCCCATGTAGGCCCAATAACCCCTCGGGGGGTTCCGGTAATCTCCCGGTACTCCGGTAAAATGCCGATTTCACCCAGAACGATTCCAATGTCCAAATATAGGCTTCCAATATATCGATCTTTATGTCTCGACCATTTTGAGACTCCTCGTCATGTCCGTGATCACATCCGGGACTCCGAACAAACTTCGGTACATCAAAACTTATAAACTCATAATAAAACTGTCATCGTAACGTTAAGCGTGCGGACCCTACGGGTTCGAGAACTATGTAGACATGACCTAGAACTATTCTCGGTCAATAACCAATAGCGGAACCTGGATGCCCATATTGGTTCCTACATATTCTACGAAGATCTTTATCAGTCAAACCGCATAACAACATATGTTGTTCCCTTTGTCATCGGTATGTTACTTGCCCGAGATTTGATCGTCGGTATCCAATACCTAGTTCAATCTCGTTACCGGCAAGTCTCTTTACTCATTACGTAATGCATCATCCCGTAACCAACTCATTGGTCACATTGCTTGCAAGGCTTTATAGTGATGTGCATTACCGAGAGGGCCCAGAGATACCTCTCCGACAATTGGAGTGACAAAACCTAATCTCGAAATACGCCAACTCAACATGTACCTTCGGAGACACATGTAGTACTCCTTTATAATCACCCAGTTACGTTGTGACGTTTGGTAGTACCCAAAGTGTTCCTCCGGTAAACGGGAGTTGCATAATTCTCATAGTTACAGGAACATGTATAAGTCATGAAGAAAGCAATAGCAGTATACTAAACGATCAAGTGCTAAGCTAATGGAATGGGTCATGTCAATCACATCATTCTTCTAATGATGTGATCCCATTAATCAAATGACAACACATGTCTATGGTTAGGAAACATAACCATCTTTGATTAATGAGCTAGTCAAGTAGAGGCATACTAGTGACTATATGTTTGTCTATGTATTCACACATGTATCATGTTTCCGGTGAATACAATTCTAGCATGAATAATAAAAATTTATCATGATATGAGGAAATAAATAAGAACTTTATTATTGCCTTTAGGGCATATTTCCTTCACGAATAACTTCCGCAACAGTGCATACTCAGGGAGAACACTTATACCTTGAAATTTAGTGAGAGATCATCTTATAATGCTACCGCCGAAATAAGCAAAATAAGATGTATAAAAGATAAACATCACATGCAATCAAAATATGTGATATGATATGGCCATCATCATCTTGTGCCTTTGATCTCCATCTCCAAAGCATCATCATGATCTCCATCATCACCGGCATGACACCATGATCTCCATCATCTTGATCTATATCAATGTGTCATCACATGGTCGTCTCGCCAACTATTGCTCTTGCAACTATTGCTATCGCATAGTGATAAAGTAAAGCAATTATGTGGCGCTTGCATCTTAAGCAATAAAGAGACAACCATAAGGCTTCTGCCAGTTGCCGGTAACTTCAACATGTCGGAGTAATGGGCCACGGGTAGGCTAACCCGGGTCCCAGGATCTTTCAAGACATCGAGGCAGGCCGCGCCCCTCAAGCCGAGTCCCAGGCGGCGACTCCAAGACGAGCCGAGTCCCAGACGGCGACTCCAAGACGAGCCGAGTCCCGGACGGCGACTCCAACACAAGCCGACTCCAAGCTGGCGACCTTCAGGGAGGCCGACTATGGGAGTCTGCCCATGTCCCTTCCCGAAGCCCGATGCGGGGTACGGTCGCGACGTGGCCGCTCCCCCTGCCCACGAGGGACTGGCATGGCTACAGTAAGCCGTATCGCCGGAAGATCTCCGGCGAGGCGCGGCACTGTAGCCATGTCTGCCCTAACCTCAGCCACAGTGTGCGACGCACTGTACCCACGACGCCGGCCTGTACGGCCCGAAGACCACAGGCCGCCTGTCAGTGTGTGGACCAAGGGCGGCCTGAGCGCCCCGAAGACGGCCCTGTGGGAGTTGGCCTCCCTGGAGTCGGCCGCCTCCCCTCCAGGGCCCCACGAGCCATTAACCAGAGTAGACGGGGAATGGCGACAGTGATCGCCCGATAGACGGCGGCACTGTTGCCACGACCCAATGACCAAGCCTGCGTCATCAGAAGCGCCGCACAGTGTCAAGCCTGTCCGCGTGACCCACCAGTCGGCGGGCCCCAGAAGCTGGCGGGAAGGACAACGGTGTGAGAAACAGACGGCTAGGGCCCGCGCCCAGCCGGATTACCATTGTACCCTCGGGGGGTAGGCCTATATAAACCCCCCGGGGCACCCATGCAAAGGGTTCGGACCTTGATAGAGTTAGACCAGATAGCGCAGGGAGGAGAGAACTAGCCTTGCTCTCTCCTGCCTCCCGATACAGCTCGAGGAGCACCACTGTAACCACTTTACTTGAGTGATCATGTGGAGACCCCGCAGAGCAGCAGTAGGGGTGTTATCTCCCCGGAGAGCCCCGAAGCAGGGTAAGATTCTCTGGCGTGCATGCCTTCGCCTCATCCCGTTTCCAGGCACCGGCGACGTTCTACTCGCCCCCACCATGATAAGCCATCCTTTGGCATATGTCGCACCCAACCCTCGACATTTGGCGCCCACCGTGGGGCGAGGTGCACTGTCATCCGGAGATCTGTTCTGGACGGGAACCCTCTTCCTCCCTGGCGAGCGCAGCCAGCCAGGCTTGCCAGATGGAGTTTGCCTCGACGCGCTGCGCGGCGCTGAGGCCGCCTGCGCGGCAAGCAGCCTCGCCGAACTTATCGGCGAGGTGCGCCTCTCCGATGAGCCTGCGTCCGACGCAGGCACGGGTGGCCCCGAGAGCCTTCTCGCGGGCCTCCTTGACCAACTCCACGTCACCGGCGAGCCTGCCGTGGACTTGGAGTCCGTTGGCTCCACCGACCCGATGCTGGTCGACTCCAACGCCGTGTCGCTCGACACTTTCCCCACCAACGTGGTGGTCTACGACGACCCGCTTCCTCACGAGGAGAGTGGCGGAAGCGCCGTCACGGAGGTGCTCGTCATCAGCCACGATGAGCGCTCCGGCGAAGAAGCCCAGGACCCGCTTGCTGCGGCCCTGCAAGACCTTACCGCGCCCATTCAAGAGGACGCAGACGCCGAGACGCTGGAGACATGCTGCCTTCAGATCATCAAAGGCGCCAAGAAGCTGGCAAGCATGAGGCTCTTGTCAGAGGCATACCAGCGCGAGATGGATCGCGCCGTAGGCGGCTCGCCGGCTCCGACTAGGCCGAGCCGTCTAGGCGCGGTCTGGCAGCGCGACGCGGCCGTTGCCGACTTGCTCGGAGCGAAGTGCCCTGTGTACACCACCCCTGCGGAGAACATCCGTGCCGCCCAGGCGGCGACTGGCGAGCTGAAGAACTTCGAGGGCGAGGAACGCCGTGTGATGACGGAGCGAGTCCAGCAGATCCTTGACTCGGTTGCTGCGCAAAACGCGGCCGGCGGCCGCGCAGATGTGCTGCAGCAGCCGAACGACAACTTGCCTCCCCGCCGAGATCAAGGCGCGACCTCTCGGACACCGACTAGCGGAGTCCGCGGAAGGAAAGAGAAGGAGCCGGCTGTCAGTCATAGTCGGACTCACATCACTATCGAGCGCAACCAAGACGGCCGCCCGAGAGCAGTAGAGTGGCGGGACGACTACCTGCCTCCCCCGCCCAGAAGAGAGCGGCGAGTTTCCCCACCGCCTGTTGAGCATCCGACTCTTGGAGGTCTCCTTGGCCGCCGAGAGGGAGTCGGAGAGAACGACGCCCGCCATCGGATCGACCGACTCCACCGATCCCTGGCGCTGGAAGAGGAAGACGAGCTGGGTCCGCCTTGCTTCGGGCCCCGTATCAGAGACGAGCCCTTCCCCAAAGGGTTCACGCTCCCCCGAGACACGCCCAAATACACCGGCTCCGTGAAGCCGTAGGACTGGCTGATAGACTACTCCACAGCCGTCAGCATAGCGAACGGCAACAAGTGAGTTGCCGTGAAGTACGTTCCCCTCATGCTTCAGGGCACGGCCCGGACATGGTTGAACAGTCTGAAGCCCCGCAGCATCAACAGCTGGGTCGACTTCACTGAAGCCTTCATCCGCAACTTCACGAGCACGTACAAGCGACCTCCCAAGCCGCGCCAGCTTTCCTTGTGCGTGCAAGACCCCGACGAATCAACACACGACTACCTCACGCGCTGGGGCGAGCTTCGAAACTCCTACGAGGGCGTGCACGAGGTGCAGGCTATCGAGTACTTCACTGCCGGGTGCCAAGAGGGCACCCTCCTCAAGCACAAGCTCCTCTGCGACGAGTCAGAAACCCTCGACGAACTGCTAGTCATAGCAGACAAGTACGCCACGGCCGACTCTTCCATGAAGACAGAGATCCAAGTCAACGCCGCTAGCAGGGTGACCCCTCAGGCTCCCAAAACCCCGGCTGGAGACACTAGTCGGCGACAGCAACAGAACGACAACAAACACAAGGCCCAACAGCCGACTTCCAACAGTCGGCAGGTCGCAGCAGTTGAAGATCAACAGCCGGAGGGGCAGCCTCTGGCCAAGCGGCAGAAGGGCGGCAAATCCAATTGGCTGCCAGCCTTCTCTTATGAGCAGACTTTGGATGGTCCTTGCAAGTTCCACAGTGGCGCGAAGCCGTCAAACCACACCACCAGAAAGTGCCACTGGCTCACCAGAATCGCCAAGGGAGACGGCCTCACTCCTCCTCCGCCTGCTGGGCCGCCGCCTCCGCCGCCGCCCCAGCAGCCGGCTGCTCGGCCAGTCGGCGCGGTGCAAGACGAGTTCCCAGAAGAGCATGGAGCCTATGTGGTGTTCACCAGTGTGGCAGATGACCGGCGCAGCAGGCGCCAACAGCAACAAGAAGTAAATGCGGTAGCAACAGATACTCCAGAGTTCATGCATTGGTCAGAGAGGCCTATCAGTTGGAGTAGAGCGGATCACCCAGAGGTGATGCCGAGTCCGGGCTCTTATGCCCTGGTCCTAGGTGCCACCTTGGCCACTGATAGGTGGGCCACCCGTTTCTCGCGAGTCCTGATAGACGGAGGCAGCAGCATCAACATCCTATACAAAGAAACCATGGAGAAGCTAGGAATCAAGCGAAGATAGCTGCAGAGCAGCCGAACTGTGTTCCATGGAATTGTACCCGGCCTTTCCTATTCACCAATCGGCAAGATCCTGATAGACGTTCTCTTCGGAGACAAAGATCATTTCCGCCGAGAGCCTATGTGGTGTTCACCAATTCGCTTGGAAAGCCCATACCGCCCTGCTTGGCCGACCTGCTTTGGCCAAGTTCATGGCGGTTCCTCACTACGCCTACCTGAAGATGAAGATGCCGAGATCCAAGCGAATTCTGACCGTAGCCGACGACTACAGGAAGTCGTCCGCCTGCGCGGCCGAAAGCAGTCGACTGGCCGAGTCCATGGTGATCGTGGCTGAGAAGAGGCTCCTTGACCGGGTTGTGGCGATGGCAGGAAAGCAGCCCGAGTTGTCGCCCGACCCCAAGGAGTCGGAAGTAGAAGGATCATTCAAGCCGGCCAAAGAGACCAAGAAGATACCCTTGGACCCGGAGCATCCAGAGAGATACGCTGTCGTAGGTGCAAACCTCGACAGCAAATAGGAAGGTGAGCTCGTCGATTTCCTCCGTGAGAATCAAGACATCTTTGCATGGTCCCCCAAAGACATGCCAGGTGTACCGACGGAATTCACCGAGCACAAGCTACACGTCAGGCCAGATGTGAAACCCGTCAGGCAGCCCTTGCGCCGCCTGTCAGAAGAAAAGAGAAGAGTTGTTGGAGAGGAGATAGCCCGGCTTCTTGCGGCCGGCTTCATCATGGAAGTGTTTTTTCCAGAGTGGCTGGCCAACCCGGTTTTGGTGCTGAAGAAGAACAAGCAATGGCGGATGTGTATCGACTACACAAGCCTCAACAAAGCCTGCCCAAAGGACCCATTTTCCCTGCCAAGAATTGATCAGGTGATAGACTCCACAGCCGGATGCGAGCTGCTGAGTTTCCTAGACGCATATTCAGGATATCACCAGATCAAACTGAACCCGGCGGACAGACTGAAGACCGCCTTCATCACACCATTCGGAGCCTTCTGCTACCTGACGATGACGTTCGGCTTGAGGAATGCCGGCGCCACCTTTCAGCATTGCATGCAGAAGTGCCTCCTCAAGCAACTCGGCAGGAATGCCCATGTCTACGTGGATGATGTGGTGGTGAAGACGGAGAAGCGTGGGACGCTGCTGGAGGACCTCAAGGAGACCTTTGAGAATCTGCGCCGATTCCAGATCAAGCTCAACCCTGAGAAGTGCGTTTTCGGAGTACCAGCCGGCCAGCTCCTTTGCTTCCTGGTCTCCGAACACGGCATAGAGTGCAACCCCGTGAAGATCAAGGCCATCGAGAGGATGGAGGTACCCAGCCGACTGTTAGATGTGCAGAAGTTCACCGGCTGTTTGGCATCCATCAGCCGATTCATCAGTCGGCTGGGCGAGAAAGCTCTGCCCTTGTATCAATTGATGAAGAAGACCACCTTTTTTGAGTGGAACCACAAGGCGGATGAGGCATTTCTCCAACTGAAGAAGATGTTGACTACTCCCCCTGTGTTGGCGGCTCCGACTCCCAAAGAGCCCATGCTCTTGTACATGGCCGCCACCAGCCGAGAAGTCAGCACAGTCATCGTAGTCGAGCGCAAGTAGGAAGGCAAGGCGCTCCCTGTCCAAAGACCGGTATATTACCTGAGCGAGGTACTGTCGACCTCCAAGCAGAACTACCCTCACTACCAGAAGATGTGCTACGGTGTGCATTTTGCCGCCAAGAAGGTGAAGCCGTACTTCCAAGAACATCCAATCACTGTGGTTTGCACCGCTCCACTGGCCGAGATCATTGGAAGCCGAGACGCCTTCGGTCGAGTAGCCAAATGGGCTATAGATTTGGCTCCTTACACCATCTACTACCAGCCCCGCACCGCCATCAAGTCGCAAGCGCTGGCTGACTTCCTCGTCGACTGGGCCGAGACCCAGTACCTGCCGCCAGCGCCTGACTCCACCCATTGGCGGATGCATTTCGACGGCTCCAAGATGCGCACCGGCCTAGGAGACGGCGTTGTCGTCACCTCCCCTAAGGGCGACAAGCTCAAGTATGTGCTGCAGATCCACTTCGATGCCTCCAACAACATCGTCGAATATGAGGCGCTCATTCATGGGCTCCGGCTTGCCAAAGAACTCGGCATTCACCGGATCCTGTGCTATGGCGACTCCGACTTGGTGGTTCAGCAATCATCCGGCGACTGGGACGCCAAAGACGCAAACATGGCGAGCTACCGCTTCCTGGTGCAGCAACTCAGCGGATACTTCGAGGGGTGTGAATTCCTTCACGTGCCAAGAAATGACAATGATCAAGCAGATGCCTTGGCACGAGTCGGCTCCACTCGCCAAGCGATACCTTCCGACGTCGCTCTTCAGTTCCTCCTCAAGCCGTCTATCAAGCCTTCGCCAGAGTCAGACTCCATCTTTGTGCCGGCCCCTCCAGAAGTAGTCGGATCCGACTCCAGAGCCCCAGCAGACGGCCCGAAGAAAACCACAGTTGAAGCCGGCCCGGGGACTTCAGAACCCGGCCCGGGGACTGCGCCGGCCGGCCCGGGGACTTCAGAGCCCGGCCCGGGGACTGCGCCAGTCGGCCCGGGGACTGCGCTAGTCGGCCCAGGGACTCCGCCAATCCAGCAAGCGGCCGCGGACTCCAGCCCGCTGCCTCCCAGCCCAGCCACCCTTGTCCAAGTCGCTGTGGCAGCAGTTGAAGAAATAGCAGCACCTTCATGGGCGCAGCCCATCCTCAAGTTTCTAGTGAACAGAGAGCTACCGACCGATGAGATCTTGGCTCAGCAAGTGCAACGCCGAGCGGCAGCATACACCATAGTCAACAGAGAGCTAGTCAGGCGCAGTGTCACTGGTGTCTACCAGCGCTGCGTAGAGCCAGAACAAGGCCAAGCAATCCTCAGAGACATTCACCAGGGCGAGTGCGGCCACCATGCGGCTTCAAGGGCGCTCATCGCCAAAGCTTTTCGGCACGGTTTCTTTTGGCCGACTGCCCTGGAAGAGGCTAAAGAGATAGTCCAAAAATGCAAGGGGTGCCAGAAGTTCCGCTCCAAGCCACTTCAGCCGGCTTCCACGTTGAAGACAATCCCCATCGCCTGGCCCTTCGCAGTTTGGGGCCTGGACATGGTCGGACCATTCAAGACGGCCCGAGGCGGCCTAACTCATCTGCTTGTCGCGGTGGACAAGTTCACCAAGTGGATAGAAGCAAAGCCCATCAAGAAGTTGAACGGACCGACTGCAGTGACTTTCATCGCCGACATCACGGTGCGGTATGGCATACCGCACAGCATCATCACCGACAACGGCACAAACTTTGCCAAAGGCGCCTTGGCCCATTTCTGCGCGACGCAGGGTATCCGACTGGACTTAGCGTCCGTTGCCCATCCGCAGTCAAACGGCCAGGTGGAACGAGCGAACGACCTCATCCTGTCCGGCATCAAGCCTCGACTGGTCGAACCACTCGAGCGTTTGGCTGGCTATTGGGTCGAGGAGCTACCAGCCGTCCTCTGGAGTTTGCGCACGACTCCAAACAAGTCAACCGGCTTCACGCCTTTCTTCCTCATCTACGGTGCCGAAGCCGTCATCCCAACGGATATAGAGTTTGACTCTCCGCGAGTCACCATGTACACCGAAGAGGAAGCTGAAGAAGCACACCAAGACGGCGTTGACCTGCTGGAAGAGGGCCGACTGTTGGCACTCAGCCGGTCTGGCATCTACCAGCAGAGTCTTCGCCGATACTACAACCGAAAGGTCAAGCCGAGATCGTTTCAAGAGGGCGACCTTGTGCTCCGACTAATTCAGAGAACAGCCGGCCAGCACAAGCTGTCGGCACCTTGGGAAGGCCCCTTCATCATCAGCAAGGTGCTAGGGAACGACGCCTACTACCTAATCGACGCTCAGAAGCCTCGAGCACGCAAGAGGGACGACTCCGGCAAAGAAACAGAGCGCCCGTGGAACGCAAATCTTCTTCGAAGGTTTTACAGTTGATGCAGTATGTATTGCACTACCCCCTTTGTATTAAAGTTCTAAGACCTTGGGCCCCCCGAGACGAGCTCGGGGACTGCCTTTTTTGTTATCTGTATGATAAGAATCACGCTTCCGAATATGCTACTCTTTTTATCATACCGTCTGGCACCGGGTCCGACTAGTCGGCCCGGGGACTTGCCGTCTTGTGCTATGAAATACTTCCTGCAGTCGGACAAGTAATGTGTTGCGCTCAAGCCGTCTCCTGTCGAAAGCCGCAGCTTGCAGAGCGACTGCCGGTAGGCGGAGAACAAGCAAGAACGAGCGCACACATGAAAAAATGGCTAAGGACCTAAAGCATATGCATAGCTCAAGCCGGCTACCAGCCTCTCTCCGCAGAGCCGACTCATGAGTAGTCGGCTCGCCGTCTTAGCTTTTATCAAAGACGGCCGACTCTTGGATAGTCGGCCTGTCGCTTTCTAGCCGACTTGCTAAAGAAACTCTAAACGGCCAAGTACTTGCCTTCCCGAAGTAGCCAAGCACTTGACCCAGCGACAGTCAGCAGAGCGGCTGTCCATATGGCAAAGCAGCAACTAAAGGAAGGCAGCAAAGGAAAAAGCCTAAGGAGCAATAAGCAAGGAAAGGGGGAAATCGGATAAATATTTACATAGGCCCTTGGCCGAATTTTCGAATAGAAGTTCAGGATAAACCCCGCGGTTGAATTGTTCGAACCTAACAAGTCTTCAAAAGATTACTAAAGACAGATAAACAGAGGCAGAAAAGCAGCCTAGGAGGCGGCCTCCGGGGCCAGAGGATCGGAGGAGACGGCGGTGTCAGGCGTCGGGGCAGTCGGCTGGGCGGTCTCGGTTTGGTCGCCTCCGGCGGTAGTTGCCTTGTCTCCACGCGGTTCGTTGCTGGAGGCGCGATCGAGCTGAGGCTGGCCGCCTGCTCCGTCTTCTGGCGCCTCCGCCTCGCCTCCGTCCTCCGCCTCGTCCTCCTCCTCGGCGCTGGAGTCGATCACCTCCGCCGAGTCTTCGCCATACTCCGGGTTCATCCCGAACCAGTCCGGCGGCACTTCCTCGCCGCCTTCAGCCCGCTCGGGCACGAAGATGTTGGTGTCCGTGTACTCGGCGATGGCCGCCGCGCGCTTGACAAGGTCGCCCTCCACGGCTTCCAGCTCGGCCTGGGCTTCTGACCGGAACGCGGCCAGACGGTCCAGGTCCAGCCCCGGATACCACGCCTTGACGAACTCCAAGGCCCGGTGTGCTCCGGCCCGGGCCGAGGAGCCCTTCCAAGCCTCAAGACAGCCGACAGCGACTTCCAGCCAGTCGGCAGTCTGACTGGCGGTGCGCAGAGCCGGCATATCTGGCCACAGGGCGGCAACCTCCTGGGCGCCGGCATGCTGAAGCCGGCGCAGCAGCCAGTGAGCCGGACGAAGACGGGCTTCAATGCTCAGGAGCTGCTCGTCGATGGTTCGGGGGGCATTAGCGGCGATCTCCTCACCCTTCTCCCTTCGCGCCTCTCGAGCAGCCTCGATGGCCAGAGGGACTGTCTGTGAATGACCTGGAAAGAAGTCTGCCAAGACAAAAAAAAGAAGAAAGTCGAAAAATCAGAAGTCGGCCTGACACATAGTCAGAAGCCCAAAGAAACGAAAGAAACTTACGATTGACGATGTCCTCGATCTCGTGGTAGCCGGAAGTCAGCATCGCCTCCCTATCGGTCCAGGCAGAGCGCTCGATCTCGAACTCGGCCATAAGGGCGGCCTCCCGCGTCTTGGCCTCGTCCTGCGCCTTCTGGAGCAGCTCCCTCTGCTCGGCCAGCTGCGTCGCCAGCAGGTCACGCTCTTTAGCGAGCTTGTTGCACTCCTCCTGCTTGGCACGCCGAGCGGTGTTGGCCTCGCCCAGCTGCTCCTGAAGAGCGGCGTTGGCACCTGAAGAACGAAAGAGGAGACAAGCAAGTCGTCAGTAAAGGAGATCGCTGGGGAGATCCGGCCCGACTGCTCAGAAGTCGGCCCGAATCTCGGGGACTATAGCCCGCGGGTGCGCCAGCGCGCCCCCGCGAAGAAGGAAGAAAAGAGCTCACCCCGGCTTTCCACCAAGTCGGCGGTCCGCTTGTTCAACTCCTCAACATTGCGGTTGAAGGCAGTGGCGCGGAGGTTATGATACTCCTACAAAAAGCCAATGAAGACAAAGTCAGCATTCGGAACTCGCCAGAGGGAGTTCCGAACCGCCTGCTCAGCAGCCGGCCTGGAACGCAGGGACTACACCCAGTGGGTGCGCTGGCGCGCCCCCACAGAAAAAACAAGAATCAGAAAGAAGAAGAAAACGTACTCGGACAGATGTCCGCACGGCCAGATGCGCCCTGGTGCAGACTTGAAGGGCGTCGCTTTCAGCGTGCAGCTTCGCCTGGACGTCCAGGAGCGCTTGGTTCAGCGGTCCAGTGCCGCCTCCGCGCAACCACCCGGTGGGCGCGGCACTAGAGGCCTCGACGTCCAGACTCGCCGAACTGGCGGTGCCGGTTTCCCGAGGTCGCGGCGCCGAGGTCGTCCTCTCAATACGGCGGTGCACCGGCGTGGCAACTTGAAGAAGCAGCCGCGCCTCGGCCTCGTCCGCGGTCGGTGGCTCTGACTGGCCCACCGGCTGTTTGCCGTGCGGTCTTCCAGACGGTGGCGGAGGTGGCGGAGGCGGCACGAGGGTGTCCGAGCCAGAAGCCTCGCCGCCCTCCTCCACGAGGGGGTTCTCGGTGCCGACCTCTCTGGTCTGCCCTGTGAACTCCGGAGCCGGCGGCGCCGATGACAATGGGGGGACGAGCATCACTGATTGGCGACGCACAGCCTCCTCAGCACGCCGCTTCGCCGCAGCGGCGACTTCTGCGTCCTCCAGCTTCTTCTGGGCATTGCCAGCCGCCTTCTCGGCCTGCGCCTTCTCCAGGCGGTCGGCCTCCTCCTCGTCGCGCTTCTCCCGTGCATTCCGCTCCTTCGCCTCCCGGAGGTCGGCGGCGGGATCGGCCTGCCGAGTGTTGGCGGACGTCTCTGCCGACCCCATGATGGAGGGGACGGCGACTCTCTCAAGGGAGAGGGGGGCCCTGAAGAAGAACGGAGGGAGAATAAAGGAAAGTTCGGGCAAGATTCAACGAAAGAAAACAAAGAGCATGAAGACTTACACCGAGACTAGCGGCGGCCTTCTCACTTCCCTTTGGAAGCGGTTGGCCTTCGCGGCCGCCTCCTCCCGTTTCGTCGCGGCGGCCGCCCCCTTGAACTTCTTCAGTTTGCCGCCGGGCGCACTCGGCCTTGCGTGACGCCTCTTCGCGCCGCCCTGGCCAGCCAGGCCGGCCCTCGGCTGGTGGCGCGGGGCGACTTCCCCGTCGACGTCGTCGTCAGGCCAGTCGGCGAAGGTGGCCGAGGGCCTGAAGCCGCCGTCTGCCCCTTCTCCGCCGCCTTCGGCGTTGGCTTCCATCGCCGCCGCCCCCAAGTCGGGGTCGTCGACATCGCTGTCCATGCGATCAAGGACGTACTCGCGGGGCTGTCTCGTGGCGCCGACTGCAGGCTCCATGAGGGGGTTCTATCCAGAAGAAACCGACAAGAGTCAGAAGCCGGAGTTGGCTGCAAAAGAAGACAAAACTACAGGGAGATGCGACTTACCACTGGAGGGTGGTTGTCGCGCGAGTACGGCTCCTTGCCGAACTGCCAGTCCTCCATGAACTCGCAGTGCGCGATGTGGTTCACCAAGTTCACCACCTCCTTGCGGGGCATCTCCTTGGTGCTCATCCGACTTGGATCTCGGAGGCCGCTCATCTGACAGATCAGGTGAGGCCGGCCTTGGAGCGGGAGGACTCGGTGCGGCACGAAGGCGGCCAGAAGGTCGGATCCGACGAGGCCCTCCGACTGCAACAAGACTCGGAGTCGCGCTACGGCGGCGGCTCCGGAGGGAGTCAGCGACTTGGCCCGGTGAGACCAGCTGGGGAGCCTCCCAGTTAGGGGGGCGGCGTTGAAGGGCGGCAGGTTGACCCAGTCACCGTCGGTGGAGAGGTTCTTCACGCAAAAGTACGAGCGCTGCCACATCTTCACCGACTTTATCAGCGAGATGGGAGGAAAGGGGTTGTCAGTTGTCATGCGCCGCACCGCGACAAAGGTGCCGCACTGGGCCGGAATGCCGGCGACTTGCGTGCCGAGCTTAGAAGAGAAGAATTCTCCCCACAACTCGAGGATGGGGAGAACACCGAGAAAGCCCTCGCACAGAGTGGCGAAGGCGGAGAGCAACACCACCGTGTTCGGAGTGAGGTGGTGTGGTTGAAGGTTGTGAAACTCCAAGAACAAGCGGAAGAAACCGCTCGCCGGCAGCCCCAGGCTGCGCATGAGGTGCGAGCGGAAGATGACCCGCTCGCCCTCCTCCGGCGCCGGCCGGGTCTCCCCCGCCGGCGCGGGGCGGGTGCGCACGAGGTCCACGCTGGGGAGACGGCGGGTCTGGCGGAGAAACTCGATGTGTTCCTCCTCCACCTCCGAGCCATCCCATACGCCGGAGCGCACGGCGGGAGCCGTGGCGGAGGAAGAGCTCATCGCCGCGGTGAGGAATGTTCTCGCTCGACGGCGGGGGCAGGAGGATGAGAAGGCAGATGAGGCGGGAGAGTGGGGTAGAAGGGTGCGCGTGCGGTGCCACCCCGCTCCTCCCCGCCTATTTTTATAGCCCTGCGGGTTGAGGAGCCGAGGGGGCGGGCGTGGGATTAACTGCGCACGATGCCCCACGCCGCCCCACGATTTACCCCACGAAGTTACTGCGCGCAGTAACGACATGGGAAAACCAACCGCCCACGACCACAACGGATCCGTTCGTATGCCGAGGCGCGGTAGTGGCGGGCCACGCGATAGGACCGCCTCGATGGCAGCAGGGAAGCGTATCAGATACGCCGCCTGATTTCCTGCCACGACTTTCAAGCAGCGGCCTCTCGCTAGAAAAGATCCGACTTGCGACAAGTCGGCCAAAGAGAAGACGGCGGTCGAGTTCCAGAGTCTGCACCGAGAAGGTTGAAACTGTTGAAGCTCCACAAGGCGGCGTCCGCGGGGCTTCACCAGCTTCGGGGACTACTGTCGGAGTAATGGGCCACGGGTAGGCTAACCCGGGTCCCATGATCTTTCAAGACATCGGGGCAGGCCGCGCCCCTCAAGCCAAGTCCCAGACGGCGACTCCAAGACGAGCCGAGTCCCAGACGGCAACTCCAAGACGAGCCGAGACCCAGACGGCGACTCCAACACAAGCCGACTCCAAGCTGGCGACCTTCAGGGAGGCCGACTATGGGAGTCGGCCCATGTCCCTTCCCGAAGCCCGATGCGGGGTATGGTCGCGACGTGGCCGCTCCCCCTGCCCACGAGGGACCGGCATGGCTACAGTAAGCCGTATCGCCAGAAGATCTCCGGCGAGGCGCGGCACTGTAGCCATGTCTGCCCTAACCTCAGCCACAATGCGCGATGCACTGTACCCATGACGCCGGCCTGTACGGCCCGAAGACCGCGGGGCCGCCTGTCAGTGTGTGGACCGAGGGCGGTCTGAGCGCCCCGAAGACGGCCCTGTGGGAGTCGGCCGCCCTGGAGTCGGCCGCCTCCCCTCCAGGGCCCCACGAGCCATTAACCAGAGTAGACGGGGAATGGCGACAGTGATCGCCCGTTAGACGGCGGCACTGTTGCCACGACCCAATGACCTAGCCTGCATCATCAGAAGCGCCGCACAGTGTCAAGCCTGTCCGCGGGTACTCTATCATCACCAGTCGGCGGGCCCCAGAAGTCGGCAGGAAGGACAGCGGTGTGAGAAACAGACGGCTGGGGCCCGCGCCCAGCCGGATTACCATTGTACCCCCGGGGGGTAGGCCTATATAAACCCCCCGGGGCACCCATGCAAAGGGTTCGGACCTTGATAGAGTTAGACCAGATAGCGCAGGGAGGAGAGAACTAGCCTTGCTCTCTCCTGCCTCCCGATACAGCTCGAGGAGCACCACTGTAACCACTTTACTTGATTCATCATGCGGAGACCCCGCAGAGCAGCAATAGGGGTGTTATCTCCCCGGAGAGCCCCGAAGCTGGGTAAGATTCGCCGGCGTGCATGCCTTCGCCTCATCCCGTTTCTAGGCACCGGCAACGTTCTACTCGCCCCCACCATGATAAGCCATCCTTTGGCATATGTCGCACCCAACCCCCGACACAAAAAAACATGATCATCTCATACAACAACTTATATCTCATCACGTCTTGACCATATCACATCACAATATGCCCTGCAAAAACAAGTTAGACGTCCTCTACTTTGTTGTTGCAAGTTTTACGTGGCTGCTACGGGCTTAGCAAGAACCGTTCTTACCTATGCATAAAAACCACAATGATATTTCGTCAAGTTAGTGCTGTTTTAACCTTCTCAAGGACCGGGCGTAGCCACACTCAGTTCAACTAAAGTTGGAGAAACTAACACCCACCAGCCACCTATGTGCAAAGCACGTCGGTAGAACCAGTCTCGCGTAAGAGTACACGTAATGTCGGTCTGGGCCACTTCATCCAACAATATCGCCGAACCAAAGTATGACATGCTGGTAACTCCACTTGGCTCATGAGGCCCATTACTTCTTCCTCGTATTCCCGTAACTCCCCGGTACCCAAAAAAATACCCGAATCACTCGCAACCTTTCCGATGTCCGAATATAGTCGTCCAATATATCTATCTTTACGTGTCGACCATTTCGAGACTCCTCGTCATGTCCCCGATCTCATTCGGGGCTCCGAACTACCTTCTGTACATCAAATCACATAAACTCATAATACTGATCGTCACCGAACTTCAAGTGTGCGGACCCTATGGGTTCGAGAATTATGTAGACATGACCAAGACACGTCTCCGGTCAATAAAAAATAGCGGAATCTGGATGCTCATATTGGCTCCCACATATTATACGAAGATCTTTATCGGTCAAACCGCATAACAACATATGTTGTTCCCTTTGTCATCGGTATGTTACTTGCCCGAGATTCGATCGTCGGTATCTCAATACCTAGTTCAATCTCATTACCGGCAAGTCTCTCTACTCGTTATGTAATGCATCATCCCGCAACTAACTCATTAGTCACATTGCTTGCAACACTTATAGTGATGTGCATTATCGAGAGGGCCCAGAGTTACCTCTCCGACAATCGGAGTGACAAAACCTAATCTCAAAATACGCCAACTCAACATGTACCTTCGGAGACACCTGTAGTACTCCTTTATAATCACCAGTTACGTTGTGACGTTTGGTAGTACCCAAAGTGTTCCTCCGGTAAATGAGAGTTGCATAATTCTCATAGTTACAGGAACATGTATAAGTCATGAAGAAAGCAATAGCAGTATACTAAACGATCAAGTGCTAAGCTAACGGAATGGGTCATGTCAATCACATCATTCTACTAATGATGTGATCCCACTAATCAAATGACAACACATGTCTATGGTTAGGAAACATAACCATCTTTGATTAATGAGCTAGTCAAGTAGAGGCATACTAGTGACTATATGTTTGTCTATGTATTCACACATGTATCATGTTTCCGGTTAATACAATTCTAGCATGAATAATAAACATTTATCATGATATGAGGAAATAAATAAGAACTTTATTATTGCCTCTAGGGCATATTTCCTTCACGAATAACTTCCGCAACGGTGCATACTCAGGGAGAACACTTATACCTTGAAATTTAGTGAGAGATCATCTTATAATGCTACCGCCGAACTAAGCAAAATAAGATGTATAAAAGATAAACATCACATGCAATCAAAATATGTGATATGATATGGCCATCATCATCTTGTGCCTTTGATCTCCATCTCCAAAGCATCATCATGATCTCCATCATCACCGGCATGACACCATGATCTCCATCATCTTGATCTATATCAATGTGTCATCACATGGTCGTCTCGCCAACTATTGCTCTTGCCACTATTGCTATCGCATAGTGATAAAGTTAAGCAATTATGTGGCGCTCGCATCTTATGTAATAAAGAGACAACCATAAGGCTTCTGCCAGTTGCCGGTAACTTCAACATGTCGGAGTAATGGGCCACGGGTAGGCTAACCCGGGTCCCAGGATATTTCAAGACATCGGGGCAGGCCGCGCCCCTCAAGCCGAGTCCCAGGCGGCGACTCCAAGACGAGCCGAGTCCCAGACGGCGACTCCAAGACGAGCCGAGTCCCAGACGGCGACTCCAACACAAGCCGACTCCAAGCTGGCGACCTTCAGGGAGGCCGACTATGGGAGTCGGCCCATGTCCCTTCCCGAAGCCCGATGTGGGGTACGGTCGCGACGTGGCCGCTCCCCCTGCCCACGAGGGACCGGCATGGCTACAGTAAGCCGTATCGCCGGAAGATCTCCGGCGAGGCGCGACACTGTAGCCATGTCTGCCCTTACCTCAGCCACAGTGCGCGAAGCACTGTACCCACGACGCCGGCCTGTACGGCCCGAAGACCGCGGGGCCGCCTGTCAGTGTGTGGACCGAGGGCGGCCTGAGCGCCCCGAAGACGGCCCTGTGGGAGTCGGCCTCCCTGGAGTCGGCCACCTCCCCTCCAGGGCCCCACGAGCCATTAACCAGAGTAGATGGGGAATGGCGACAGTGATCGCCCGATAGACGGCGGCACTGTTGCCACGACCCAATGACCAAGCCTGCGTCATCAGAAGCGCCGCACGGTGTCAAGCCTGTCCGCGTGACCCACCAGTCGGCGGGCCCCAGAAGCCGGCAGGAAGGACAACGGTGTGAGAAACAGACGGCTGGGGCCCGCGCCCAGACGGATTACCATTGTACCCCCGGGGGGTAGGCCTATATAAACCACCCGGGGCACCCATGCAAAGGGTTCGGACCTTGATAGAGTTAGACCAGATAGCGCAGGGAGGAGAGAACTAGCCTTGCTCTCTCCTGCCTCCCGATACAGCTCGAGGAGCACCACTGTAACCACTTTACTTGAGTGATCATGCGGAGACCCCGCAGAGCAGCAGTAGGGGTGTTATCTCCCCGAAGAGCCCCGAAGCTGGGTAAGATTCGCCGGCGTGCATGCCTTCGCCTCATCCCGTTTCCAGGCACCGACGACGTTCTACTCGCCCCCACCATGATAAGCCATCCTTTGGCATATGTCGCACCCAACCCCCGACACAACAAAAACATGATCATCACATACAACAACTTATATCTCATCACGTCTTGACCATATCACATCACAATATGCCCTGCAAAAACAAGTTAGACGTCCTCTACTTTGTTGTTGCAAGTTTTACGTGGCTGCTACGGGCTTAGCAAGAACCGTTCCTACCTATGCATAAAAACCACAACGATATTTCGTGAAGTTAGTGTTGTTTTAACCTTCTCAAGGACCGGGCGTAGCCACACTCGCTTCAACTAAAGTTGGAGAAACTGACACCCGCCAGCCACCTATGTGCAAAGCACGTCGGTATAACCAGTCTCGCGTAAGCATACGCGTAATGTCGGTCTGGGCCGCTTCATCCAACAATATCGCCGAACCAAAGTATGACATGCTGGTAACTCCACTTGGCTCAT
This sequence comes from Triticum timopheevii, assembly GCA_963921465.1. Classification (NCBI taxonomy): domain Eukaryota; kingdom Viridiplantae; phylum Streptophyta; class Magnoliopsida; order Poales; family Poaceae; genus Triticum; species Triticum timopheevii. The sequence goes on from OY997262.1 coordinate 418,419,019, forward strand.
GAGGCCCATTACTTCTTCCTCGTATTCCCGTAACTCCCCGGTACCCCAAAAAATACCCGAATCACTCGCAACCTTTCCGATGTCCGAATATAGTCGTCCAATATATCTATCTTTACGTCTCGACCATTTCGAGACTCCTCGTCATGTCCTCATTCTCATTCGGGGCTCCGAACTACCTTCTGTACATCAAATCACATAAACTCATAATACTGATCGTCACCGAACTTTAAGTGTGCGGACCCTATGGGTTCGAGAACTATGTAGACATGACCAAGACACGTCTCCGGTCAATAACCAATAGTGGAATCTGGATGCTCATATTGGCTCCCACATATTATACGAAGATCTTTATCGGTCAAACCGCATAACAACATATGTTGTTCCCTTTGTCATCGGTATGTTACTTGCCCGAGATTCGATCGTCGGTATCTCAATACCTAGTTCAATCTCATTACCGGCAAGTCTCTTTACTCGTTATGTAATGCATCATCCCGCAACTAACTCATTAGTCACATTGCTTGCAATGCTTATAGTGATGTGCATTATCGAGAGGGCCCAGAGTTACCTCTCCGACAATCGGAGTGACAAATCCTAATCTCGAAATACGCCAACTCGACAAGTACCTTTGGAGACACCTGTAGAGCACCTTTATAATCACCCAGTTACGTTGTGATGTTTGGTAGCACACAAAGTGTTCCTCCGGTAAACGGGAGTTGCATAATCTCATAGTCATAGGAACATGTATAAGTTATGAAGAAAGCAATAGCAACATTCTAAACGATCAAGTGCTAAGCTAACGGAATGGGTCAAGTCAATCACATCATTCTCCTAATGATGTGATCCCGTTAATGAAATGACAACTCATGTATATGGCTAGGAAACTTAACCATCTTTGATTCAATGAGCTAGTCAAGTAGAGGCATACTAGTGACACTCTGTTTGTCTATGTATTCACACATGTATCAAGTTTCCAGTTAATACAATTCTAGCATGAATAATAAACATTTATTATGAAATAAGGAAATAAATAATAACTTTATTATTGTCTCTAGGGCATATTTCCTTCAAGAACTGCAGTAGAAGCTCTTCGTTCTAGTGCTCTTTGGCAGTGACAAATTGAAGAAGACCAGCACCCCGAAAGCAGTCAAGAGCTTCTTCAAGGCAGGGCAGCCCAACAACATCTTCACAATCAAGACGCATGTGAGGAAAGATTCACTCTTGGTTGTAGAGGATACATGAGTAGTAGCTGCGCTGTTGATGGCTCCAAAAGCGACTGAAGAGATCTTTGGCTTCAAGTATGGGTTCTTGGCTTTGACAAAGAAGGTATTGTGTGCTCTGAAGTTGTTTACGCTGAATGATCCTGGCGATGTAGCAGCACCTGGAACCCTTGGCAGCCTCGGCTTTGGCTTCTGAACTTGTGGTCGCTGCTCCACATGAAACCATGATTGGCCAGCGAACTGTGACCAACTCCCCATCACGATTGAAAGTCGTTTCCATAGTATGAGGCCTTGGGGGAGGAACAGCACCGTTAGTGGGGACCGGCGTCACAGCAGCTTCAGGATTCACATTTGCTTCAGGCACAACATTAGCTTCAGGCTCCACATGGTCTTTACCCAAGACAGGGTCATTGGCTTCAGCAGTGTTTGTGGCAGCCTCATTGTTCTCAACCTCCATTTGGTCAATGACCGGAAGGTCTGGCATAATCACATTCTCCTCGAGAATAGCTTGGTCTGTGGCAAGGGGTGTGGCAACTCTCTCTTCTCTTCTTTCTCCTTCATCGGCTGATGCATCCGGAATGTCTTCAGCAGCTTTAGCCTCAGACTCTGGAACCGTCACAGAAGGATTCTCTTTAGGGAACACTTGACGTGCCACTGAACTGGATTGTTGTGAATCTTCTTCTGGGATGGTTGACATGGAGACTGATGGCCTGATACCTTTGCGAAGCATTTGAAACACGAGCAACGCCTTTGGAGATGGAGTGGTCTCCATGTAGTTGTCGTCATTAAGTACCGGATTGGTAACTTGTGCTGGGGGAGTATGGGGTGTTTCATCTTGAACAGGGGTTTCTTCTTGAGGGCGCTCATCCCAGGAATCATCTTGAGCGATTGGCGTCAATGGACGACCAATGCTAATGTATTCACTACTCATTGGAGCAGGCGATGATACCAAGTGGTGCTCGAGTTGAGGAAGGACTTCATCATCAACAACATTTTCGTCATGACCAATGTCTTTAGCTGTGTTGGGGTCATCAGCTGGAACTTGTTCATCTACATGAGCCTCTGTGGAAGCAGGCTGGTGGATCACAACACGTCGATCTTGGTTGGTGGCAGCTAGAGGAGCAACTGAGATAGGTTCAACTATGAGAGGCTGAGAGGCCGCAACATGCTCTTTCTTTGAAGACTTAGTTCCCTTAGCGAGAGCAGCAATGTGAGACAGAAGCCCATCAAAATTGGCGAAGGGGCCAATTCTGTTCTCATTAGCTTCACGTGTCCCATCAGATCTTGGAGTGGACGGGCCAAAGTTGCGGCCGAACTCCTTTTGGTTCTTGACAGCTGAATCTTTTGCAAACTAATAGTTGCGTTTGAAAAGATTGTCTTCACGACACCATAACAGAGAGGATGGGCTGGCGTTTTCAGGCTGTGGTCCTCTGACCATACAAGGATAGAACTTTCGCTCAATGGCTTCAGCCTTGCTCTTTGGCACCAAGCCCCGATACAGACACTCACCCCATGGGCGCTTGATGGCATTCTTTTCAGCATATTCAGGCGTTACAAACCTGTATTTGAACCATTCCTCAGCCTAATATCTTCTGATCCACTGAATCCGGTTCATGCGCTGGTTGTAATTTTCCTCAGGATCTGACTTGTACAGTTCATACAGATCAGGAGGCAAATCAAGTGCAGTGTTGCCACGGCGTTGCCTGCCAGCTTTCTGAGTAGACTTTTCTGAAGCCATAATATTCAGATTGATTGGCTTCAACACAGTGAAAGGCTTCTGTCTGCTGGTCAGACAAGAACTGGCTTTGGGAGATTCAATCTGACGATGTAAGTATTTTGCAAATGAATGCAGACTATGAGAACCAAGGGATTCTCCCATAGACATGTACCTGTGACAGCATTACAGATGCGAGGGAAGGGGAAGAGGTCATATGCATTCTCAGAAGATTTTGAAGATAAATCAGTTTAGAAGACATTGACCTCATAGTGCAAAGACATTCATTTATTTGGAGAGAGTTGGTTCCAGATTTGAAAAAATCCATGAATAAGTACAAGTGAGGAATATAACTAGTTATGAAGCATAAGTGAATATACTTGGCATGATATGAGATGCAGGAGAAGATATATCCAGATTTGGAAGTGAAGAAACCACTTTTGGTTGAGGTGGATGGATTTGGCGGATCAAAAAGGCAGTAAAAAGTAAGATTTAATTACCGCTGACGAACTGCTAGACGAGGTTTGAAGAGAGGCCGAGCAGTTCAATATCCCGCGCCCTAACTTGGCGGCGGAAGACACATACGGCGGCGGCGGAGAGGACGAGATCCGTGGCCGGTGTGAGGATGGCGTCGAAGAAGTCGCGACAGCTAAGCGCTTCGTCTCCGGCGTCGAAGCGAGCTAGCATAGGCGCTAGGGTTTGTGCGAGGTGGCGAGGTGAAGAATAGATATTGACTGCGCGGGTGAGTATCTATAGGAAGGAGGAGGGCGGCACAGCGCAATTACTCAGGTGCCCCTGGCGGTTCACATCTGAGGGACACATGGCATGCATGCAACTCATTGAAAGTTGTTCCATGTTCCCACGCATGCATGGATTGTCGGGTGGTCATTCCGGCTTCTCCGGTATTCAAGCAATAAGGATACATCATTAAAAGCAGATTTAAATGTTTTTCACATTGTCTTCTGCTGACAAGGACTCAGAGAAGACAATTGATAGGTTTCAATAGAATTCATATGATTTGGACAAATAGAATTTGAGGAAGAAGCACAGAATAGGTTAGGGTCCGATCACATTCACTTAGATCAATAAAGATTCAAGAATGAAGACATAGCTATAAGTGAATGTTGTAGAGGAGAGAACACAACCAAATATATATATATATATATATATATATATATATATATATATATATATATATATATATATCAACTCAACATTGTGAAGATAAACCTTGAAGTCAAATCAATGTTGAAGACAAAGCAAATGCGAAGACTCTGCAACCATGACGCCAAGAGAAACACTTCAATAAGAATTTGGTGGTGGCGTTACCCACCGTATAGGAAGTATTAGACCCAGACATGGCGCACAATTATTGTGGCTCTCCGAAGTCAAATTCCACGTTAATGTATTCACACTTAGAGTGCAAGTCTTCATTGATTGAAGATATATGTTACTTAGTGTGTTGCACATCTAAGTCATCAACATGCATAAGCGTTAGGATGTGTGTCCAATTACAGGACATTTGAGGATTCTAAGATATTTAGCTCACACCGCAACTTGCAAAACCTTTTCTCATCCAAGGGCTTTGTGAAGATATCTGTCAATTACTCTTCAGTGTTGACGTGAATGATATCAGTATCTTCCTTGTTGACATGATCTCTGAGAAAGTGATGACGGATCTGAATGTGCGTTGTATTCGAGTGCTAAACTGGATTCTTGGAAACCTTGATGGCACTTTCATTGTCGCAAAGAGTGGCACATTCTTCGTGTGGATGCCATAGTCCTTGAGAGTTTGCTTCATCTAGAGGAGTTGAGCACGACACAATCCAACAGCAATGTATTCAGATTCAGCAGTGGAGAGTGATACACATTTTTGCTTCTTTGAAGACAGACAAGAGATCGTCCGAGAAAGTGACATGTTCCTGAAGTGGAATTGCGATAAACCTTGTCACCAGCATAATCAGCATCAGAATATCCAATCAGATCAAATGTTGAGCCCTTTGGATACCATAATCCTATTGTTGGGGTGTAAGCCAAATAGCGAAGTATCCGCTTCACCGCTAGGTGATGCGACTCCTTTGGTGCCACTTGGAATCGGGAACACATGCAAACGCTAAGCATTATATTTGGCCTAGATGCACATAAGTAAAGTAAAGAACCAATCATGAAGTGGTATACCTTTTGATCTAACTCTTTACCATTGTCGTCAAGGCCCAGATGACCTTTGGTTGGCATTGGTGTCGTGTATCCTTTGCAGTCTTGCATTCCAAACTTCTTCAGGCAATCTTCGAGGTATTTTTCTTGAGATATGAAGATGTCGTTGCTCTGCTGACAGATTTGAGGACCGAGGAAAAAATTCAGGTTACCCATCATGGACATCTGATATTGCTCTTGCTTCATGTGCCCAAACTCATCACTGTATCTCTTGTCAGTGTAGCCGAAGATAATGTCATCCACATAGATTTGGCACACAAACAGTTCACCGTCATATGTCTTCGTGAAGAGTGTAGGATCTAGAGAACCAGGTTTGAAGCCTTTGCTCTTCAGGAATTCTTTGTGTGTGTCATACCAAGCGCGAGGAGCTTGTTTGAGGCCATATAGTGCCTTGTTGAGCTTGTATACCATATTAGGATGTTTTTGATCTTCAAAGCCAGGTGTTTATGCAACATACACTTCTTCATCAATCTTGCCATTTAGAAAGGCACTCTTCACATCCATTTGGTACAGAATAATGTTGTGATGGATGGCATAGGCTAGCAGTATGCGAATGGCTTCAAGCCTTGCCACGGGAGCGGATGTTTCATCAAAGTCAATCCCTTCTACTTGAGTGTAACCTTGAGCAACTAGACGAGCCTTGTTTCTGACAACTTGACCATGCTCATCTTGTTTGTTGCGGTAGATCCATTTGGTGCCAATGATATGGTGCTTGCGATGATTAGGACGCTTGACTAGTTCCCATACATTGTTCAGCTCGAACTGATGAAGTTCTTCTTGCATAGCTTGAATCCATTCAGGTTCCATGAAGGCTTCAACAACTTTCTTGGGTTCAGATATAGAGACAAAAGCAAAGTGCCCACAAAAATTTGCTAGCTATGTTGCTCTAGAACGAGTGAGTGGACCAGGTGCATTGATGCTATCAATTATCTTCTCAATCTGTACTTCATTTGCAACACGGGGATGAACTGGACGAAGATTTTGCCCGTTCAGATCATTGTCTTTAGCTTCAGCATTGACTTCAGGCTGAGCATTGTCTTTGGGTTGATTTAGTGCAATGATGATTTCTTCTTCAGCCTGAGCTTCTGAAGGTATGATTTCTCCAGTACCCATAAGCTTGATAGATTCACTAGGAGGGACTTCATCTAGCACATTTGGTAGGTGCTCTCTTTGCGAGCTTTAGTCTCATCGAACCGCACATCCGCAGTTTCAACCACTTTATAGTGAAAGAGGTTGAAGACTATGTAGGAGTGTGAATCCTTTCCGTATCCAAGCATAAAACCTTCATGTGCTTTCGGTGCAAATTTTGAAGTGTGATGTGGATCCTTGATCCAGCACCTAGCACCAAATACTCTGAAGTAACTGACGTTTGGCTTCTTACCAGTTAGCAGCTCATATGATGTTTTCTTTAGAAGCTTGTGAAGATAAACACGGTTGATGACATGGCATGCAGTATCAATGGCTTCAAGCTAGAACTTCCTTGGAGTCTTGTACTCATCAAGCATCGTCCGAGCCATCTCAATGAGGGTTCTGTTCTTGCGCTCCACGATGCCATTTTGTTGAGGTGTGTAAGGAGATGATAACTCATGAGTGATGCCCAGTGTATCAAGATAAGTGTCAAGGCCGGTGTTCTTGAATTCTTTGCCATTGTCACTTCTGATGTGCTTGATCTTGATGCCATAGTTTGTCATGGCACGGTTGGCGAATCGTCTGAAGACATCCTGCACTTCAGTCTTGTAGAGGATTATATGCAGCCACGTATATCTTGAGTAATCATCAACAATGACGAAGCAATAGAGACAAGCAGTGGTAGTAAGAGTAGAGTGGTGAGTAGGGCCGAATAAGTCCATGTGAAGCAGCTCGAAGTGACTTGATGTCGTCATGATTGTCTTCGAGGGATGCTTGGCCCTAGTCATCTTCCCAGCTTCACAAGCACCACAGAGATGATCCTTCTTGAACTTGACACCCTTGATGCCCATGACATGCTTCTTCTTCGCGAGAGTGTACTGATACGTCCATTTTGCATCATGCTTTTATATCGATATTTATTGCATTATGGGCTGTTATTACACGTTATGTCACAATACTTATGGCTATTCTCTCTTATTTTACAAGGTTTATCATGAAGAGGGAGAATGTCGGCAGCTGGGATTCTCGCTGGAAAAGGAGCAAATATTGGAAACCTATTCTGTACAGCTCCAAAAGTCCTGAAACTCCACGAAAGTCATTTTTGGAATTAATAAAAATTATTGAGCAAATAAAGTACCAGAGGGGGCCCACACCCTGGCCACGAGGGTGGGGGCGCGCCCACCCCTACCGGGCACGCCCCCTGTCTTGTGGGCCCCCTGGTGGCCCTCTAGTGCCCATCTTCTGCTATATGAAGGCTTTTACCCTAGAAAAAATCATAAGCAATCTTACGGGACGAAACTCCGCCGCCACGAGGCGGAACCTTGGCGAAACCAATCTAGGGCTCCGGCGGAGCTGTTCTGCCGGGGAAACTTCCCTCCGGGAGGGGGAAATCATCACCATCATCATCACCAACGATCCTCTCATCGGGAGGGGTCAATCTCCATCAACATCTTCGCCAGCACCATCTCCTCTTAAAACCCTAGTTCATCTCTTGTATCCAATCTTGTATCAAAACCACAAATTGGTACCTGTGGGTTGCTACTAGTGTTGATTACTCCTTGTAGTTGATGCTAATTGGTTTACTTGGTGGAAGATCATATGTTCAGATCCTTAATGCATATTAATAATCCTCTGATCATGAACATGAATATGCTTTGTGAGTAGTTACGTTTGTTCCTGAGGACATGGGTGAAGTCTTGCTATTAGTAGTCATGTGAATTTGGTATTCGTTCGATATTTTGATGAGATGTATGTTGTCTCTCCTCTAGTGGTGTTATGTGAACATCGACTACATGACACTTCACCATTATTTGGGCCTAGAGGAAGGCATTGGGAAGTAATAAGTAGATGATGGGTTGCTAGAGTGACAGAAGCTTAAACCCTAGTTTATGCGTTGCTTCATAAGGGGCTGATTTGGATCCACTAGTTTCATGCTAGGGTTAGGTTTACCTTAATACTTCTTTTGTAGTTGTGGATGCTTGCAATAGGGGTTAATCATAAGTGGGATGTTTGTCCAAGAAAGGGCAGTACCCAAGCACCGGTCCACCCACATATCAAATTATCAAAGTACCGAACGTGAATCATATGAGCGTGATGAAACTAGCTTGACGATAATTCTCATGTGTCCTTGGGAGCGCTTTTCTCATTATAAGAAATTGTCCAGGCTTGTCCGTTGCTACAAAAAGGATTGGGCCAACTTTCCGCACTTTATTTACTTTCATTGCTTGTTACCCATTACAAATTATCTTATCACAAAACTATCTGTTACCTACAATTCCAGTGCTTGCAGAGAATACCTTACTGAAAACTGCTTATCATTTCCTTCCGCTCCTCGTTGGGTTCGACACTCTTACTTATTGAAAGGACTACGATAGATCCCCTATACTTGTGGGTCATCAAGACTCTTTTATGGCGCCGTTGCCGGGGAGTGAAGCGCCTTTGGTGAGTGGAATTTGGTAAGGAAACATTTATATAATGTGCTGAAATTTACTATCACTTGTTACTATGGAAACTAATCCTTTGAGGGGCTTGTTCGGGGCATCTTCGCCCCGACCAGTAGAGCAAAGAGTTTCTCCTCAACCTACTGCACCTACTTAAAATGTTTACTTTGAAATTCCTTCGGGTATGATAGAGAAACTGCTAGCTAATCCCTTTGCAGGAGATGGAACATTGCATCCCGATTTACACCCTATCTATGTGGATGAAGTTTGTGGATTTTTGTAAGCTTGCAGGTATTCCCAATGATGTCGTTAAGAGGAAGGTATTTCCTTTATCTTTGAAGGGAGACGCATTGACATGGTATAGGCTATGTGATGATACGGGATCTTGGAATTATAAACGATTGAAATTGGAATTTCACCAGAAGTTCTATCCTATGCATCTTGTTCATCGTGATCGTAATTACATATATAATTTCTGGCCTCGCGAAGTATAAAGCATCGCTCAAGCTTGGGGGAGGCTTAAGTCAATGTTATACTCATGCCCCAATCATGAGCTTTCAAGAGATATGATTATTAAAAAAATATGCTCGGCTTTCTCTCAATGATCGCACCATGCTCGATACTTCTTGTGCTGGTTCTTATATGCTGAATACTATTGAATTCAAGTGGGATTTATTGGAAAGAATTAAACACAACTCTGAAGATTGGGGTTCCGACGATGGTAAGGAGTCAGGTATGACACCTAAGTTTGATTGTGTTAAATCTTTTATGGATACCGATGCTTTTTGTGGATTTAGCGCTAAATATGGACTTGACTCTGAGATAGTAGCTTCTTTCTGTGAATCTTTTGCTACTCATGTTGACCTCCCTAAGGAGAAGTGGTTTAATATAATCCTCCATTGAAGTAAAAGTAGTTGCACCTGTTACAGCTGAAGAAAAGACTATTACTTATAATGATCCTATTGTTCCTACTACTTATGTTGAGAAACCACCTTTTCCTGTTAGGATAAAGGATCATGCTAAAGCTTCAATTGTGGTTCATAAGAGTAATACTAGAACATATACACCTCCTGAGCAAATTAAAGTTGAACCTAGTATTGCTATGGTTAAAGATCTCTTGGATGATAATATAGATGGGCATGTTATTTACTTCTGTGATGAAGCTGCTAATATTGCTAGACCTGATGATAAGATACATAGACCTGTTGTAGGCATGCCTGTTATTTCTGTTAAAATAGGAGATCATTGTTATCATGGCTTATGTGATATGGGTGCTAGTGCTAGTGCAATACCTCATTCCTTATATGAAGAAATTATGCATGATATTGCACCCGCTGAAATAGAGGATATTGAGCTTGCCAATAGAGATACTATTTCACCAGTTGGGATTGTTAGAGATGTTGAAGTCTTGTGTGGGAAAGTTAAATATCCTGTTGATTTTCTTGTTCTTGGTTCCCCACAAGATAGCTTTTGTCCCATTATATTTGGTAGACCCTTCTTAAATACCGTTAATGCTAGGATTGATTGCAAAAAGGATGTTGTTACAATTGGCTTAGGGGATATGTCTCATGAGTTTAATTTTGCTAAATTTCGTAGACAACCCCATGATAAAGAATTACCTAGTAAGGATGAAGTTATTGGTCTTGCTTCTATTGTCGTGCCTCCTACCGATCCGTTAGAACAATATTTGCTAGACCATGAAAATGATATGTTTATGAATGAAAGAAGGGAAATAGATGAAGTATTGCTTCAACAGGGTCCTATTCTGAAACACAACTTACCTGTTGAAATCCTAGGGGATCCTCCTCCACCCAAGGGCGATCCCATGTTTGAGCTTAAACCTTTACCTGATAATCTTAAATATGCTTATCTTGATGAAAAGAAGATATATCCTATTATTATTAGTGCTAACCTTTCAGAGCAAGAAGAGGAAAGATTATTGAAAACTCTGAAGAAGCACCGTGCAGCTATTGGATATACTCTAGATGATCTTAAGGGCATTAGTCCCACTCTATGCCAACACAAAATTAAATTGGACGAAGGCTCCAAACCAGTTAGAGATCATCAACGACGGTTGAATCCTAAGATGAAAGAAGTGGTAAGAAAGGAGATACTAAAGCTCCTTGAGGCAGGTATAATTTATCCTGTTGCTGATAGTGATTGGGTAAGTCATGTCCATTGCGTCCCTAAGAAGGGAGGTATTACTGTCGTTCCTAATGTTAAAGATGAATTGATTCCGCAAAGAATTATTACAGGTTATAGGATTGTAATTGATTTCAGTAAATTAAATAAAGCTACTAAGAAAGATCATTACCCTTTACCTTTTATTGATCAAATGCTAGAAAGACTATCCAAACACACACATTTCTGCTTCCTAGATGGTTATTCTGGTTTCTCTCAAATACCTGTGTCAGCGGACGATCAATCAAAAACTACCTTTACTTGCCCTTTCGGTACTTTTGCTTATAGACGTATGCCTTTTGGTTTATGTAATGCACCTGCTAACTTTCAAAGATGCATGATGGCTATATTCTCTGACTTTTGTGAAAAGATTTGTGAGGTATTCATGGATGATTTCTCCGTTTATGAATACTCTTTTGATGATTGCTTGAGCAACCTTGATCGAGTTTTGCAGAGATGTGAAGACACTAGTCTCGTCTTGAATTGGGAAAAGTGCCACTTTATGGTTAATGAAGGCATTGTCTTGGGGCATAAAATTTCTGAAAGAGGTATTGAAGTTGATAAAGCTAAAGTTGATGCTATTGAAAAGATGCCATGTCCCAAGGACATTAAAGGTATAAGAAGTTTCCTTGGTCATGCCGGTTTTTATAGGAGGTTCATTAAGGACTTTTCTAAAATCTCTAGGCCTCTGACTAATTTATTGCAAAAAGATATTCCTTTTGTCTTTGATGATGATTGTGTAGAAGCATTTGAAATACTTAAGAAAGCTTTGATCACTGCACCTATTGTTCAGCCACCTGATTGGAATTTACCCTTTGAAATTATGTGTGATGCTAGTGATTATGCTGTAGGTGTTGTTCTAGGGCAAAGAGTTGATAAGAAATTAAATGTTATCTAGTATGCTAGTAAACTCTTGACACTGCCCAGAGAAATTATGCTACCATTGAAAAAGAATTCTTAGCAGTTGTATTTCCTTCTGATAAGTTCAGACCTTATATAGTTGATTCTAAAGTTACTATTCACATTGATCATGCTGCTATTAAATATCTTATGGAAAAAGAAAGATGCTAAACCTAGACTTATTAGATGGGTTCTCTTGCTCCAAGAATTTGATTTGCATATTATTGATAGAAAGGGAGCTGAGAACCCCGTTGCAGACAACTTGTCTAGGTTAGAGAATGTTCTTGATGACCCACTACCTATTGATGATAGCTTTCCTGATGAACAATTAGCGGTCATTAATGCTTCTCGTACTGCTCCATGGCATGCTGGTTATGCTAATTACATTGTTGGTAAATTTATACCACCTAGTTTCGCATACTAGCGAAAGAAAAAGTTATTTTATGATTTAAGACATTAATTCTGGGATGACCCACACCTTTATAAAGGAGTAGATGGTGTTATTAGACGTTGTGTACCTGAGCATGAACAGGAACAGATCCTACGCAAGTGTCACTCCGAACCATATGGAGGACACCACACTAGAGATAGAACTGCACATAAGGTACTGCAATCCGGTTTTTATTGGCCTACTCTCTTCAAAGATGCCCATAAGTTTGTCTTGTCTTGTGATGAATGTCAACAAACTGGTAATATTACTAGACGTCAAGAAATGCCTATGAATTATTCTCTTGTTATTGAACCGTTTGATGTTTGGGGCTTTGATTATATGGAACCTTTTCCTGCCTCTAATGGATATACACATATTTTAGTTGTTGTTGATTACGTTACTAAGTGGGTAGAAGCTATTCCAACCAGTAGTGCTGATCATAACACCTCTATTAAGATTCTTAAAGAAGTTATTTTTCCGAGGTTTGGAGTCCCTAGATATCTCATGACTGATGGTGGTTCACATTTTATTCATGGAGCTTTTCGTAAAATGCTTGCTAAGTATGATGTTAATCATAGAATTGCATCTCCTTATCACCCACAGTCTAGTGGTCAAGTAGAGTTGAGTAATAGAGAGCTCAAATTAATTTTGCAAAAGACCGTTAATAGATCTAGAAAGAATTGGTCCAAGAAACTTGATGATGCATTATGGGCCTATAGAACTGCATATAAAAATCCTATGGGTATGTCTCCGTATAAGATGGTTTATGGAAAAGCATGTCACTTACCTCTTGAACTTGAACATAAGGCATATTGGGCTATTAAAGATCTCAACTATGATTCCAAACTTGCCTGTGAGAAGAGGTTATTTGATATTAGCTCACTCGATGAATGGAGAACCCAAGCCTATGAGAATGCCAAGCTGTTCAAAGAAAAAGTTAAAAGATGGCATGAAAAAAGAATACAAAAGCATGAGTTTAATGTAGGTGATTATGTGTTGCTATTCAACTCTCGTTTAAGATTTTTTGCAGGAAAACTTCTCTCTAAATGGGAAGGTCCTTACATTATCGAGGAGGTCTATCGTTCCGGTGCCATAAAAATTAACAACTTCGAAGGCACAAATCCGAAGGTGGTGAACGGTCAAAGAATCGAACATTATATCTCAGGTAATCCTATAAATGTTGAAACTAGTATTATTGAAACCATAACCCCGGAGAAATACATAAGGGACACCTTCCAGAACGTTTCAGACTCCAAAAACGAATAGGTATGTGGTACAGTAAGTAAACCGACTCCAAAACAATTCTAATAGAAATTATTCTCCATTTTGGAATATTTAAGAATTTAGGGAAATATGAAGTAGTCCGGGAAGGACACGAGGCCTCCACGAGGGTGGAGGGCGTGCCCACCCTTACTGGGCGCGCCCCCTGCCTCGTGGGCACCTCGTGTGCTCTCCGGACTCCGTTTTCTTGCACGATACTTCTTTTGGTCGGTAAAAATTCATTTTATAATCTCACGAAGGTTTTGACCACCATATCACACAAATATCCTCTGTTTTTCTTTCGAGCTGTTTTTTTGACAGATCTAGAGCATCATGACATCACCCTCTTCCAACAATGAAGACAAGGATGCTTGGCTATTGAAGATAGAGCTGAAAAGAGAAGAATCGGAGGAGATCAACAAGGATGAAGGGATCAAGAAGGCCATGGAGGATCAAGCTCTGGCGGCGGAAGAAGAAAACATCCCTCAACCTCTACCTAACCTCTTTACCCCAACTGAGATTGAAGCTTTCAAGATGATTGAGTTAGCTCGCATACAAAACAAGTATCTCACACAGGAAAATATTTTGTTAAAGGATCATATCGTCGCACTCAATGGCATTATCCACAAGTTGGAGGAGCTTTTACGCTCGATGTGCGATTATCCACCATCATAACAACTCCTTCACCACCTCCGAGGACATAATCACATGGGTATGGGCACTCCCCTGGGCAACTGCCAAGCTTGGGGGAGGTGACCCAGTATCGTATCACCATCACACTCCCATCTTTACCGTTTTACTTAGTATGATCCTTTTGGTAATATCTAGATCTAGTAGAATAAAGTTTTGGTTTGAATTAGTTTTGAGTTTTTCTTTGTGATCCCTTTATGTAATCGAGTCCGTGAGCTATATAATAAAGATTAATGTTGAGTCAAGGGCTTTGCTATCTTGCTATGATCTTGAGAAAATAGAAAGAATAAAAAGAATAAAAGAGTTCATATTGATCTTATGGATTGTAATGACTTCACATATAAATAGTATGAGACTTAAAAGTTGTTGAAAGTTGACAAACATAGTTTTGGTCATCATTGCAATTAATAGGAAGTAATAAAGAAAGAGAGGTTCTCACATATAAATATACTATCTTGGACATCTTTTATAATTGTGAGCACTCATTAAGTATGACATGCTAAAGAGTTGATGTTGGACAAGGAAGACAACATAATGGGTTATGTTTTCACAAATCTTAGTTAAAGTATATTGTCATGGATCATTCAAAGATGTTGAGCTTACCTTTCCCCCTCATGCTAGCCAAAATTCCTTGCACCAAGTAGAGATACTACTTGTGCTTCCAAATATCCTTAAACCCAGTTTTGCCATGAGAGTCCACCATATCTACCTATGGATTGAGTAAGAACCTTCAAGTAAGTTGTCATGTTGCAAGCAATAAAAATTGCTCTCTAAATATGTATGACTTATTAGTGCGAATAAAATAAGCTTTATACGATGGTGTGATATGGAAGCAATAAAAGCAACGGACTACATAATAAATGTTCATATCACAAGTGGCAATATAAAGTGACGTTCTTTTGCATTAAGATTTTGTGCATCCAACCCTAAAAGCACATGACAACCTCTGCTTCCCTTTGTGAAGGGCCTATCTTTTACTTTATGTCCTTTACCTTATGCAAGAGTCAAGGTGATTTTCACCTTTCCCTTTTTCATTTTATCCTTTGGCAAGCACCTCATGTTGGAAAGATCCTGATATATATATATATATCCAATTGGATGTAAGTTAGCATGAACTATTATTGTTGACATCACCCAAAGGTGAATACGTTGGGAGGAGAAATTATAAGCCCCTATCTTTCTCAGTGTCCAATTAAAACTCCATAACCATAAGTATTGCGTGAGTGTTAGCAATTGTAGAAGACTATATGATAGTTGAGTATGTGGACTTGCTGAAAAGCTCTATTCTTGACTCTTTATGAGGTTATGATAAATTGCAATTACTTCAATGACTAAGATTTTAGTTTGTTAGTTCTCAAAAAAGTTTCTGAACCATACTTGACATTGTGAATAGATTGTTACTTGAGCATAAGAAATCACATGACAAAATCTATATATGTTGCTGTTATAAGAATGATCATGATGCCCTCATGTCCGTATTTTATTTTTATCGACACCTCTAACTCTAAACATGTGGACATATTTTCGATATTGGTTTCCGCTTGAGGACAAGCGAGGTCTAAGCTTGGGGGAGTTAATATGTCCATTTTGCATCATGCTTTTATATCAATATTTATTGCATTATGGGCTGTTATTACACATTATGTCACAATACTTATGGCTATTCTCTCTTATTTTACAAGGTTTATCATGAAGAGGGAGAATGCCGGCAGCTGGGATTCTGGCTGGAAAAGGAGCAAATATTGGAAACCTATTCTGCACAGCTCCAAAAGTCCTGAAACTCCATGAAAGTCAATTTTGGAATTAATAAGAATTATTGAGCAAAGAAAGTACCAGAGGGGGCCCACACCCTGGCCACGAGGGTGGGGGCGCACCCACCCCTACTGAGCGCGCCCCCCTGTCTCGTGGGACCCCTGGTGGCCCTCCGGCGCCCATGTTCTGCTATATGAAGGCTTTTACCCTGGAAAAAAAACATAAGCAAGCTCACGGGATGAAACTCCGCCGCCACGAGGCGGAACCTTGGCGAAACCAATCTTGGGCTCCGGCGGAGCTGTTCTGCCGGGGAAACTTCCCTCCGGGAGGGGGAAATCATCACCATTGTCATCACCAACGATCCTCTCATCGGGAGGGGGTCAATCTCCATCAACATCTTCACCAGCACCATCTCCTCTCAAAACCCTAGTTCATCTCTTGTATCCAATCTTGTATCAAAACCACAAATTGGTACCTGTGGGTTGCTAGTAGCACTACAAAAAAATACACTTCAATGATGATACATGTTTGTCATAGTAGGTCGTGTTTTTTGTCATGCATGTACGTCCATGATGATTTTATGACAGAATCAAGATAGTCATACATGTGCTGTCGTAGAAGTGTTCCATGACATTAACAAAATTATCATCACGGAAGTGTCCACTTCCATGACGATAAATCGCGCGTCATAGAAGTGCTTTCGTCAAGGGTGACCGACACTGTAGCCATGGCTACAGTAAGCCGTATCGCCGGAAGATCTCCGACGAGGCGCGGCACTGTAGCCATGTCTGCCCTAACCTCAGCTACAGTGTGCGACGCACTGTACCCACGACGCCGGCCTGTACGGCCCGAAGACCGCGGACCGCCTGTCAGTGTGTGGACCAAGGGCGGCCTGAGCGCCCCGAAGACGGCCCTGTGGGAGTCGGCCTCCCTGGAGTCGGCCGCCTCCCCTCCAGGGCCCCACGAGCCATTAACCAGAGTAGACGGGGAATGGCGACAGTGATCGCCTGATAGACGGCGGCACTGTTGCCACGACCCAATGACCAAGCCTGCGTCATCAGAAGCGCCGCACGGTGTCAAGCCTGTCCGCGTGACCCACCAGTCGGCGGGCCCCAGAAGCCGGCGGAAAGGACAACGGTGTGAGAAACAGACGGCTGGGGCCCGCGCCCAGCCGGATTACCATTGTACCCCCGGGGGGTAGGCCTATATAAACCCCCCGGGGCACCCATGCAAAGGGTTCGGACCTTGATAGAGTTAGACCAGATAGCGCAGGGAGGAGAGAACTAGCCTTGCTCTCTCCTGCCTCCTGATACAGCTCGAGGAGCACCACTGTAACCACTTTACTTGAGTGATCATGCTGAGACCCCGCAGAGCAGCAGTAGGGGTGTTATCTCCCCGGAGAGCCCCGAAGCTGGGTAAGATTCTCCGGCGTGCATGCCTTCGCCTCATCCCGTTTCCAGGCACCGGCGACGTTCTACTCGCCCCCACCATGATAAGCCATCCTTTGGCATATGTCGCACCCAACCCCCGACATTTGGCGCCCACCGTGGGGCGAGGTGCACCGTTGTCCGGAGATCTGTTCTAGACGGGAACCCTCTTCCTCCCTGGCGAGCGCAGCCAGCCAGGCTTGCCAGATGGAGTTTGCCTCGACGCGCTGCACGGCGCTGAGGCCGCCTGCGCGGCAAGCAGCCTCGCCGAACTTATCGGCGAGGTGCGCCTCTCCGACGAGCCTGCGTCCGACGCAGGCACGGGTGGCCCCGAGAGCCTTCTCGCGGGCCTCCTCGACCAACTCCACGTCACCGGCGAGCCTGCCATGGACTTGGAGTCCGTTGACTCCACCGACCCGATGCTGGTCGACTCCGACGCCGTGTCGCTCGACACTTTCCCCACCAACGTGGTGGTCTACGACGATCCGCTTCCTCACGAGGAGAGTGGCGGAAGTGCCGTCATGGAGGTGCTCGTCATCAGCCATGATGAGCGCTCTGGCGAAGAAGCCCAGGACCCGCTTGCTGCGGCCCTGCAAGACCTTACCGCACCCATTCCAGAGGACGCAGACGCCGAGACGCTGGAGACATGCCGCCTTCAGATCATCGAAGGCGCCAAGAAGCTGGCAAGCATGAGGCTCTTGTCAGAGGCATACCAGCGCGAGATGGATCGCGCCGTAGGCGGCTCGTCGGCTCCGACTAGGCCGAGCTGTCTAGGCGCGGTCTGGCAACGCGACGTGGCCATCGCCGACTTGCTCGGAGCGAAGCGCCCCGTGTACATCACCCCTGCGAAGAACATCCGTGCCGCCCAGACGGCGACTGACGAGCTGAAGAACTTCGTGGGCGAGGAACGCCGTGTGATGACGGAGCGAGTCCAGCAGCTCCTTGACGGGGTTGCTGCGCAAAACGCGGCCGGCGGCCGCGCAGATGCGCTGCAGCAGCCGAACGACGACTTTCCTCCCCACCGAGATCAAGGCACGACCTCTCGGACGCCGACTGGTGGAGTCCGCGGAAGGAAAGAGAAGGAGCCGGCTGTCAGTCACAGTCGGACTCACATCACTATCGAGCGCGACCAAGACGGCCGCCCGAGAGCAGTAGAGTGGCGGGACGACTACCTGCCTCCCCCGCCCAGAAGAGAGCGGCGAGTTTCCCCGCCGCCTGTTGAGCATCCAACTCTTGGAGGTCGCCTTGGCCGCCGAGAGGGAGTCGGAGAGAACGACGCCCGCCATCGGATCGACCGACTCCACCGATCCCTGGCGCTGGAAGAGGAAGACGAGCTGGGTCTGCCTTGCTTCGGGCCCCGTATCAGAGATGAGCCCTTCCCCAAAGGGTTCACGCTCCCCCGAGACAAGCCCAAATACACCGGCTTCGTGAAGCCGGAGGACTGGCTGATAGACTACTCCACAGCCGTCAGCATAGCGAACGGCAACAAGTGAGTTGCCGTGAAGTACGTTCCCTTCATGCTTCAGGGCACGGCCCGAACATGGTTGAACAGTCTGAAGCCCCGCAGCATCAACAGCTGGGTTGACTTCACTGACGCCTTCATCCGCAACTTCACAATCACGTACAAGCGACCTCCCAAGCCGCGCCAGCTTTCCTTGTGCGTGCAAGGCCCCGACGAATCAACACGCGACTACCTCACGCGCTGGGGCGAGCTTCGGAACTCCTACGAGGGCGTGCACGAGGTGCAGGCTATCGAGTACTTCACTGCCGGGTGCCAAGAGGGCACCCTCCTCAAGCACAGGCTCCTCTGCGACGAGTCAGAAACCCTCGACGAACTGCTAGTCATAGCAGACAAGTACGCCACGGCCGACTCTTCCATGAAGACAGAGATCCAAGTCAACGCCGCTGGCAGGGTGACCCCTCAGGCTCCCAAAACCCCGGCTGGAGACACTAGTCGGCGACAGCAACAGAACGACAACAAACACAAGGCCCAACAGCCGACTTCCAACAGTCGGCAGGTCGCAGCAGTCAAAGATCAACAGCCGGAGGGGCAGCCTCTGGCCAAGCGGCAGAAGGGCGGTAAATCCAATTGGCTGCCAGCCTTCTCTTATGAGCAGACTTTGGATGGTCCTTGCAAGTTCCATAGTGGCGCGAAGCCATCAAACCACACCACCAGAAAGTGCCACTGGCTCACCAGAATCGCCAATGGAGACGGCCTCACTCCTCATCCAAGCTGGGCCACCGCCTCCGCCGCCGCCCCAGTAGCCGGCTGCTCGGCCAATCGGCGGTGCAAGATGAGTTCCCAGAAGAGCACGGAGCCTATGTGGTGTTCACCAGTGTGGCAGATGACCGGCGCAGCAGGCGCCAACAGCAACAAGAAGTAAATGCGGTAGCAACAGATACTCCAGAGTTCATGCATTGGTCAGAGAGGCCTATCAGTTGGAGTAGAGCGGATCACCCAGAGGTGATGCCGAGTCCGGGCTCTTATGCCCTGGTCCTAGGTGCCACCTTGGCCACTGATAGGCGGGCCGCCCGTTTCTCGCGAGTCCTGATAGACGGAGGCAGCAGCATCAACATCCTATACAAAGAAACCATGGAGAAGCTAGGAATCAAGCGAAGACAGCTGCAGAGAAGCCGAACTGTGTTCCATGGAATTGTACCCGGCCTTTCCTGTTCACCAATCGGCAAGATCCTGATAGACGTTCTCTTTGGAGACAAAGATCATTTCCGCCGAGAGCCAGTCTAGTTTGAAGTAGTGGACTTGGAAAGCCCATACCACGCCCTGCTTGGCCGACCTGCTTTGGCCAAGTTCATGGCGGTTCCTCACTACGCCTACCTGAAGATGAAGATGCCGAGATCCAAGGGAATTCTGACCGTAGCCGGCGACTACAGGAAGTCGTCCACCTGCGCGGCCGAAAGCAGTCGGCTGGCCGAGTCCATGGTGATCGTGGCCGAGAAGAGGCTCCTTGACCGGGTCGTGGCGATGGCAGGAAAGCAGCCCGAGTTGTCGCCCGACCCCAAGGAGTCGGAAGCAGAAGGATCATTCAAGCCGGCCAAAGAGACCAAGAAGATACCCTTGGACCCGGAGCATCCAGAGAGATACGCTGTCGTAGGTGCAAACCTCGATAGCACATAGGAAGGCGAGCTCGTCGATTTCCTCCGTGAGAATCGAGACATCTTTGCATGGTCCCCCAAAGACATGCCAGGTGTACCGACGGAATTCGCCGAGCACAAGCTACACGTCAGGCCAGATGTGAAACCCGTCAGGCAGCCCTTGCGCTGCCTGTCAGAAGAAAAGAGAAGAGTTGTTGGAGAGGAGATAGCCCGGCTTCTTGCGGCCGGCTTCATCATGGAAGTGTTTTTTCCAGAGTGGCTGGCCAACCCGGTTTTGGTGCTGAAGAAGAACAAGCAATGGCGGATGTGTATCGACTACACAAGCCTCAACAAAGCCTGCCCAAAGGACCCGTTTTCCCTGCCAAGAATTGATCAGGTGATAGACTCCACAGCCGGATGCGAGCTGCTGAGTTTCCTAGACGCATATTCAATATATCACCAGATCAAACTGAACCCGGCGGACAGACTGAAGACCGCCTTCATCACACCATTCGGAGCCTTCTGCTACCTGACGATGACGTTCGGCTTGAGGAATGCCGGCGCCACCTTTCAGCATTGCATGCAGAAGTGCCTCCTCAAGCAACTCGGCAGGAATGCCCATGTCTATGTGGATGATGTGGTGGTGAAGACGGAGAAGCGTGGGACGCTGCTGGAGGACCTCAAGGAGACCTTTGAGAATCTGCGTCGATTCCAGATCAAGCTCAACCCTGAGAAGTGCGTTTTCGGAGTACCAGCCGACCAGCTCCTTGGCTTCCTGGTCTCCGAACACGGCATAGAGTGCAACCCCATGAAGATCAAGGCCATCGAGAGGATGGAGGTACCCAGCTGACTGTTAGATGTGCAGAAGTTCACCGGCTGTTTGGCATCCATCAGCCGATTCATCAGTTGGCTGGGCGAGAAAGCTCTGCCCTTGTATCAATTGATGAAGAAGACCACCTTTTTTGAGTAGAACCACAAGGCGGATGAGGCATTTCTCCAACTGAAGAAGATGTTGACTACTCCCCCTGTGTTGGCGGCTACGACTCCCAAAGAGCCCATGCTCTTGTATATGGTCGCCACCAGCCGAGTAATCAGCACAGTCATCGTAGTCGAGCGCAAGGAGGAAGGCAAGGTGCTCCCTGTCCAGAGACCGGTATATTACCTGAGCGAGGTACTGTCGACCTCCAAGCAGAACTACCCTCACTACCAGAAGATGTGCTACGGTGTGCATTTTGCCGCCAAGAAGCTGAAGCCGTACTTCCAAGAACATCCAATCACTGTGGTTTGCACCGCTCCACTGGCCGAGATCATTGGAAGCCGAGACGACACCGGCCGAGTAGCCAAATGGGCTATAGATCTGGCTCCTTACACCATCTACTACCAGCCCCGCACCGCCATCAAGTCGCAAGCGCTGGCCGACTTCCTCGTCGACTGGGCCGAGAGCCAGTACCTGCCGCCAGCGCCTGACTCCACCCATTGGCGGATGCATTTTGACGGCTCCAAGATGCGCACCGGCCTAGGAGACGGCGTTGTCGTCACCTCCCCTAAGGGCGACAAGCTCAAGTATGTGCTGCAGATCCACTTTGATGCCTCCAACAACATCGCTGAATATGAGGTGCTCATTCATGGGCTCCGGCTTGCCAAAGAACTCGGCATTCACCGGATCCTGTGCTATGGCGACTCTGACTTGGTGGTTCAGCAATCATCCGGCGACTGGGACGCCAAAGACGCAAACATGGCAAGCTACCGCTTCCTGGTGCAGCAAATCAGCGAATACTTCGAGGGGTGCGAATTCTTTCACGTGCCAAGAAATGACAATGATCAAGCAGATGCCTTGGCACGAGTCGGCTCCACTCGCCAAGCGATACCTTCCGACGTCGCTCTTCAGCGCCTCCTCAAGCCGTCTATCAAGCCTTCGCCAGAGTCAGACTCCATCTTTGTGCCGGCCCCTCCAGAAGTAGTCGGATCCGACTCCAGAGCCCCAGCAGACGGCCCGAAGAAAACCACAGTTGAAGCCGGCCCGGGGACTTCAGAACCCGGCCCGGGGACTGCGTCGGCCGGCCCGGGGACTGCGCCAGTCGGCCCGGGGACTGCGCTAGTCGGCCCAGGGACTCCGCCAATCCAGCAAGCGGCCGCGGACTCCAGCCCAGCCACCCTTGTCCAAGTCGCTGTGGCAGCAGTTGAAGAAATAGCAGCACCTTCATGGGCGCAGCCCATCCTCAAGTTTCTAGTGAACACAGAGCTACCGACCGATGAGATCTTGGCTCAGCAAGTGTAACGCCGAGCGGCAGCATACACCATAGTCAACAGAGAGCTAGTCAGGCGCAGTGTCACTGGTGTCTACCAGCGCTGCGTAGAGCCAGAACAAGGCCAAGCAATCCTCAGAGACATTCACCAGGGCGAGTGCGGCCACCATGCGGCTTCAAGGGCGCTCATCGCCGAAGCTTTTCGTCACGGTTTCTTTTGGCCGGCTGCCCTGGAAGAGGCTAAAGAGCTAGTCCAAAAATGCAAGGGGTGCCAGAAGTTCCGCTCCAAGCCACTTCAGCCGGCTTCCACGCTGAAGACAATCCCCATCGCCTGGCCCTTCGCAGCTTGGGGCCTGGACATGGTGGGACCATTCAAGACGGCCCGAGGCGGCCTAACTCATCTGCTTGTCGCGGTGGACAAGTTCACCAAGTGGATAGAAACAAAGCCCATCAAGAAGTTGAACGGACCGACTGCAGTGACTTTCATCGCCGACATCACGGTGCGGTATGGCATACCGCACAGCATCATCACCGACAACGGCACAAACTTTGCCAAAGGTGCCTTGGCCCGTTTCTGCGCGACACAGGGCATCCGACTGGACTTAGCGTCCGTTGCCCATCCGCAGTCAAACGGCCAGGTGGAACGAGAGAATGGCCTCATCCTGTCCGGCATCAAGCCTCGACTGGTCGAACCACTCGAGCGTTTGGCCGGCTATTGGGTCGAGGAGCTACCAGTCGTCCTCTGGAGTCTACGCACGACTCCAAACAAGTCAACCGGCTTCACGCCTTTCTTCCTCATCTACGGTGCCGAAGCCGTCATCCCAACGGATATAGAGTTCGACTCTCCGCGAGTCACCATGTACACCAAAGAGGAAGCTGAAGAAGCACACCAAGACGGCGTTGACCTGCTGGAAGAGGGCCGACTGTTGGCACTCAGCCGGTCTGGCATCTACCAGCAGAGTCTTCGCCGATACTACAACCGAAAGGTCAAGCCGAGATCGTTTCAAGAGGGCGACCTTGTGCTCCGACTGATTCAGAGAACAGCCGGCCAACACAAGCTGTCGGCACCTTGGGAAGGTCCCTTCATCATCAGCAAGGTGCTAGGGAACGACGCCTACTACCTAACCGACGCTCAGAAGCCTCGAGCACGCAAGAGGGACGACTCCGGCAAAGAAACAGAGCGCCCGTGGAACACAAATCTTCTTCGAAGGTTTTACAGTTGATGCAGTATGTATTGCACTACCCCTTTGTATTAAAGTACTAAGACCTTAGGCCCCCCGAGACGAGCTCGGGGACTGCCTTTTTTGTTATCTGTATGATAAGAATCATGCTTCCAAATATGCTACTCTTTTTATCATACCGTCTGGCACCGGGTCCGACTAGTCGGCCCGGGGACTTGCCGTCTTCTGCTATGAAATACTTCCTGCAGTTGAACAAGTAATGTGTTGCGCTCAAGCCGTCTCCTGTCGAAAGCCGCAGCTCGCAGAGCGACTGCCGGTAGGCGGAGAACAAGCAAGAACGAGCGCACACATGAAAAAATGGCTAAGGACCTAAAGCATATGCATAGCTCAAGCCGGCTACCAGCCTCTCTCCGCAGAGCCGACTCATGAGTAGTCGGCTCGCCGTCTTAGCTTTTATCAAAGACGGCCGACTCTTGGATAGTCGGCCTGTCGCTTTCTAGCCGACTTGCTAAAGAAACTCTAAACGGCCAAGTACTTGCCTTTCCGAAGTAGCCAAGCACTTGACCCAGCGACAGTCAGCAGAGCGGCTGTCCAGATGGCAAAGCAGCAACTAAAGGAAGGCAGCAAAGGAAAAAGCCTAAGGAGCAATAAGCAAGGAAAGGGGGAAATCGGATAAATATTTACATAGGCCCTTGGCCGAATTTTCGAATAGAAGTTCAGGATACACCCCGCGGTTGAATTATTCGAACCTAACAAGTCTTCAAAAGATTACTAAAGACAGATAAACAGAGGTGGAAAAGCAGCCTAGGAGGCGGCCTCCGAGGCCGGAGGATCGGAGGAGACGGCGGTGTCAGGCGTCGGGGCAGTCGGCTGGGCGGTCTCGGTTTGGTCGCCTCCGGCGGCAGTTGCCTTGTCTCCACGCGGCTCATTGCTGGAGGTGCGATCGAGCTGAGGCTGGCCGCCTGCTCCGTCTTCTGGCGCCTCCGCCTCGCCTCCGTCCTCCGCCTTGACCTCCTCCTCGGCGCTGGAGTCGATCACCTCCGCCGAGTCTTCGCCATACTCCGGGTTCATCCCGAACCAGTCCGGCGGCACTTCCTCGCCGCCTTCAGCCCGCTCGGGCACGAAAACGTTGGTGTCCGTGTACTCGGCGATGGCCGCCGCGCGCTTGATAAGGGCGCCCTCCACGGCCTCCAGCTCGGCCTAGGCTTCTGACCGGAACGCGGCCAGACGGTCCAGGTCCAGCCCCGGATACCACGCCTTGACGAACTCCAAGGCCCGGCGTGCTCCGGCCCGGGCCGAGGAGCCCTTCCAAGCATCAAGACAGCCGATAGCGACTTCCAGCCAGTCGGCAGTCCGACTGGCGGTGCGTAGAGCCGGCATATCTGGCCACAGGTCGGCAACCGCCTGGGCGCCGGCATGCTGAAGCCGGCGCAGCAGCCGGTGAGCCGGACGAAGACGGGCTTCAATGCTCAGGAGCTGCTCGTCGATGGTTCAGGGGGCATTCGCGGCGATCTCCTCACCCTTATCCCTTCGCGCCTCTCGAGCAGCCTCGATGGCCAGAGGGACTGCCTGTGAATGACCTGGAAAGAAGTCTGCCAAGACAAAAAAAGAAGAAAGTCGAAAAATCAGAAGTCGGCCTGACACATAGTCAGAAGCCCAAAGAAACAAAAGAAACTTACCATTGACGATGTCCTCGATCTCGTGGTAGCCGGAAGTCAGCATCGCCTCCCTATCGGTCCAGGCGGAGCGCTCGATCTCGAACTCGGCCATAAGGGCGGCCTCCCGCGTCTTGGCCTCGTCCTGCGCCTTCCGGAGTAGGTCCCTCTGCTCGGCCAGCTGCGTCGCCAGCAGGTCACGCTCTTTAGCGAGCTTGTTGCACTCCTCCTGCTTGGCACGCCGAGCGGTGTTGGCCTCGCCCAGCTGCTCCTGAAGAGCGGCGTTGGCACCTGAAGAACGAAAGAGGAGACAAGCAAGTTGTCTGTAAAGTAGATCGCTGGGGAGATCCGGCCCGACTGCTCAGAAGTCGGCCCGAATCTCGGGGACTACAGCCCGCGGGTGCGCCAGCGCGCCCCCGCGAAGAAGGAAGAAAAGAGCTCACCCCGGCTTTCCACCAAGTCGGCGGTCCGCTTGTTCAACTCCTCAACATTGCGGTTGAAGGCAGTGGCGCGGAGGTTATGATACTCCTACAAAAAGCCAATGAAGACAAAGTCAGCATTCGGAACTCGCTAGAGGGAGTTCCGAACCGCCTGCTCAGCAGCCGGCCCGGAACGCAGGGACTACACCCAGTGGGTGCGCTGGCGCGCCCCCACAGAAAAAACAAGAATCAGAAAGATGTAGAAAACATACTCGGACAGATGTCCGCACGGCCAGATGCGCCCTGGTGCAGACTTGAAGGGCATCGCTTTCAGCGCGCAGCTTCGCCTGGACGTCCAGGAGCGCTTGGTTCAGCGGTCCGGTGCCGCCTCCGCGCAACCACCCGGTGGGCGCGGCACTAGAGGCCTCGACGTCCAGACTCGCTGAACTGGCGGTGCCGGTTTCCCGAGGTCGCGGCGCCGAGGTCGTCCTCTCAAGACGGCGGCGCACCGGCGTGGCAACTTGAAGAAGCAGCCGCGCCTCGGCCTCGTCCGTTGTCGGCGGCTCTGACTGGCCCACCGGCTGTTTGCCGTGCGGTCTTCCAGACGGTGGCGGAGGCGGCGGAGGCGGCACGAGGGTGTCCGAGCCAGAAGCCCCGCTGCCCTCCTCCACGAGGGGGTTCTCGGTGCCGACCTCTCCGGTCTGCCCTGTGAACTCCGGAGCCGGCGGCGCCGATGACAATGGGGGGACAAGCATCACTGATTGGCGACGCACGGCCTCCTCAGCACGCCGCTTCGCCGCAGCGGCGACTTCGGCGTCCTCCAGCTTCTTCTGGGCGTTGGCGGCCGCCTTCTCGGCCTGCGCCTTCTCCAGGCGGTCGGCCTCCTCCTCGTCGCGCTTCTCCCGTGCATTCCGCTCCGTCGCCTCCCGGAGGTCGGCGGCGGGATCGGCCCGCCGAGTGTTGGCGGACGTCTCTGCCGACCCCATGATGGAGGGGACGGCAACTCTCTC
Organism: Triticum timopheevii; assembly: GCA_963921465.1. Taxonomy (NCBI): domain Eukaryota; kingdom Viridiplantae; phylum Streptophyta; class Magnoliopsida; order Poales; family Poaceae; genus Triticum; species Triticum timopheevii. The sequence continues at coordinate 418,445,977 of OY997262.1, forward strand.
AAGGGAGAGGGGGGCCCTGAAGAAGAACGGAGGGAGAATAAAGGAAAGTTCGGGCAAGATTCAACGAAAGAAAACAAAGAGCATGAAGACTTACACCGAGACTAGCGGCGGCCATCTCACTTCCCTTTGGAAGCGGTTGGCCTTCGCGGCCGCCTCCTCCCGTTTCGTCGCGGCGGCCGCCCCTTTGAACTTCTTCAGTTTGCCGCCGGGCGCACTCGGCCTTGCGTGACGCCTCTTCGCGCCGCCTTGGCCAGCCAGGCCGGCCCTCGGCTGGTGGCGCAGGGCGACTTCCCCGTCGGCGTTGGCGTCAGGCCAGTCGGCGAAGGTGGCCGAGGGCCTGAAGCCGCCGTCTGCCCCTTCTCCGCCGCCTTCGGCGTTGGCTTCCATCGCCGCCGCCCCCAAGTCAGGGTCGTTGACATCGCTGTCCGTGCGATTAGGGACGTACTCGCGGGGCTGTATCGTGGCGCTGACTGCAGGCTCCACGAGGGGGTTCTATCCAGAAGAAACCGACAAGAGTCAGAAGCCGGAGTCGGCTGCAAAAGAAGACAAAACTACAGGGAGATGCGACTTACCACTGGAGGGGGGTTGTCGCGCGAGTACGGCTCCTTGCCGAACTGCCAGTCCTCCGTGAACTCACAGTGCGCGATGTGGTTCACCAAGTTCACCACCTCCTTGCGGGGCATCTCCTTGGTGCTCATCCAACTTGGATCTCGGAGGCCGCTCATATGACAGATCAGGTGAGGCCGGCCTTGGAGCGGGAGGACTCGGCGCGCCACGAAGGCGGCCAGAAGGTCGGACCCGACGAGGCCCTCCGACTGCAGCAAGACTCGGAGTCGCGCTACGGCGGCGGCTCCGGAGGGAGTCAGCGACTTGGCCCGGTGAGACCAGCTGGGGAGCCTCCCAGTTAGGGGGCGGCGTTGAAGGACGGCAGGTTAACCCAGTCGCCGTCGGTGGAGAGGTTGTTCACGCAGAAGTACGAGCGCTGCCACATCTTCACCGACTTTATCAGCGAGATGGGAGGAAAGGGGTTGTCGGTTGTCATGCGCCGCACCGCGACATACGTGCCGCACTGGGCCGGAATGCCGGCGACTTGCGTGCCGAGCTTAGAAGAGAAGAATTCTCCCCACAACTCGAGGGTGGGGAGAACACCGAGAAAGCCCTCGCATAGAGTGGCGAAGGCGGAGAGCAACACCACCGTGTTCGGAGTGAGGTGGTGTGGTTGAAGGTTGTGAAACTCCAAGAACGAGCGGAAGAAACCGCTCGCCGGCAGCCCCAGGCCGCGCATGAGGTGCGAGCGGAAGATGACCTGCTCGCCCTCCTCCGGCGCCGGCCGGGTCTCCCTCGCCGGCGCGGGGCGGGTGCGCACGAGGTCCGCGCTGGGGAGACGGCGGGTCTGGCGGAGAAACTCGATGTGTTCCTCCTCCACCTCCGAGCCGTCCCATATGCCGGAGCGCACGGCGGGAGCCGCGGCGGAGGAAGAGCTCATCACCGCAGTCAGGAATGTTCTCGCTCGACGGCGGGGGCAGGAGGATGAGAAGGCAGATGAGGCGGGAGAGTGGGGGAGAAGGGTGCGCGTGCGGTGCCGCCCCGCTCCTCCCCGCTTATTTATAGCCCTGCGGGTTGAGGAGCCGAGGGGGCGGGCATGGGATTAACTGCGCACGATGCCCCACGCCGCCCCACGATTTACCCCACGAAGTTACTGCGCGCAGTAACGACATGGGGAAACCAACCGCCCACGACCACAACGGATCCGTTCGTATGCCGAGGCGCGGTAGTGGCAGGCCCCGCCTGACGGCCCGTCCCGTCGCGCGCGTGGGTGAGCAGACTGTTCTCTCCACATGGCGCCACGCGATAGGACCGCCTCGATGGCAGTAGGGAAGCATATCAGATACGCCGCCTGATTTCCCGCCACGACTTTCAAGCAGTGGCCCCTCTCTAGAAAAGATCCGACTTGCGACAAGTCGGCCAAAGAGAAGACGGCGGTCGAGTTCCAGAGTCTGCGCCGAGAAGGTTGAAACTGTTGAGGCCCCACAAGGCGGCGTCCGCGGGGCTTCACCAGCTTCGGGGACTACTGTCGGAGTAATGGGCCACGGGTAGGCTAACCCGGGTCCCAGGATCTTTCAAGACATCGGGGCAGGCCGCGCCCCTCAAGCCGAGTCCCAGACGGCGACTCCAAGACAAGCCGAGTCCAAGACGGCGACTCCAAGATGAGCCGAGTCCCAGACGGCGACTCCAACACAAGCCGACTCCAAGCTGGTGACCTTCAGGGAGGCCGACTATGGGAGTCGGCCCATGTCCCTTCCCGAAGCCTGATGCGGGGTACGGTCGCGACGTGGCCGCTCCCCCTGCCCACGAGGGACCGGCATGGCTACAGTAAGCCGTATCGCCGGAAGATCTCCGGCGAGGCGCGGCACTGTAGCCATGTCTGCCCTAACCTCAGCCACAATGCACGACGCACTGTACCCACGACGCCGGCCTGTACGGCCCGAAGACCGCGGGGCCGCCTGTCAGTGTGTGGACCGAGGGCGGTCTGAGCGCCCCGAAGACGGCCCTGTGGGAGTCGGCCTCCCTGGAGTAGGCCGCCTCCCCTCCAGGGCCCCACGAGCCATTAACCAGAGTAGACGGGGAATGGCGACAGTGATCGCCCGATAGACGGCGGCACTGTTGCCACGACCCAATGACCAAGCATGCGTCATCAGAAGCGCCGCACAGTGTCAAGCCTGTCCGCGGGTACTCTATCATCACCAGTCGGCGGGCCCCAGAAGCCGGCGGGAAGGACAGCGGTGTGAGAAACAGACGGCTGGGGCCCGCGCCCAGCCGGATTACCATTGTACCCCCGGGGGGTAGGCCTATATAAACCCCCCGGGGCACCCATGCAAAGGGTTCGGACCTTGATAGAGTTAGACCAGATAGCGCAGGGAGGAGAGAACTAGCCTTGCTCTCTCCAGCCTCCCGATACAGCTCGAGGAGCACCACTGTAACCACTTTACTTGAGCGATCATGCGGAGACCCCACAGAGCAGCAGTAGGGGTGTTATCTCCCCGGAGAGCCCCGAAGCTGGGTAAGATTCGCCGGTGTGCATGCCTTCGCCTCATCCCGTTTCCAGGCACCGGCGACGTTCTACTCGCCCCCACCATGATAAGCCATCCTTTGGCATATGTCGCACCCAACCCCCGACACAAAAAAAACATGATCATCTCATACAACAACTTATATCTCATCACGTCTTGACCATATCACATCACAATATGCCCTGCAAAAACAAGTTAGACGTCCTCTACTTTGTTGTTGCAAGTTTTACGTGGCTGCTACGGGCTTAGCAAGAACCGTTCTTACCTATGCATAAAAACCACAATGATATTTCGTTAAGTTAGTGCTGTTTTAACCTTCTCAAGGACCGGGCGTAGCCACACTCGGTTCAACTAAAGTTGGAGAAACTGACACCCGCCAGCCACCTATGTGCAAAGCACGTCGGTAGAACCAGTCTCGCGTAAGCGTACGCGTAATGTCGGTCTGGGCCACTTCATCCAACAATATCGCCGAACCAAAGTATGACATTCTGGTAACTCCACTTGGCTCATGAGGCCCATTACTTCTTCCTCGTATTCCCGTAACTCCCCGGTACCCCAAAAAATACCCGAATCACTCACAACCTTTCCGATGTCCGAATATAGTCGTCCAATATATCTATCTTTACGAGTCGACCATTTCGAGACTCCTCGTCATGTCCCCGATCTCATTCGGGGCTCCAAACTACCTTCTGTACATCAAATCACATAAACTCATAATACTGATCGTCACCGAACTTTAAGTGTGCGGACCCTATGGGTTCGAGAACTATGTAGACATGACCAAGACACGTCTCCGGTCAATAACCAATAGCGGAATCTGGATGCTCATATTGGCTCCCACATATTATACGAAGATCTTTATCGGTCAAACCGCATAACAACATATGTTGTTCCCTTTGTCATCGGTATGTTACTTGCCCGAGATTCGATCGTCGGTATCTCAATACCTAGTTCAATGTCATTACCGGCAAGTCTCTTTACTCGTTATGTAATGCATCGTCCCGCAACTAACTCATTAGTCACATTGCTTGCAACACTTATAGTGATGTGCATTATCGAGAGGGCCCAGAGTTACCTCTCCGACAATCGGAGTGACAAAACCTAATCTCAAAATACGCCAACTCAACATGTACCTTCGGAGACACCTGTAGTACTCCTTTATAATCACCCAGTTACGTTGTGACGTTTGGTAGTACCCAAAGTGTTCCTCCGGTAAACGAGAGTTGCATAATTCTCATAGTTACAGGAACATGTATAAGTCATGAAGAAAGCAATAGCAGTATACTAAACGATCAAGTGCTAAGCTAACGGAATGGGTCGTGTCAATCACATCATTCTTCTAATGATGTGATCCCACTAATCAAATGACAACACATGTCTATGGTTAGGAAACATAACCATCTTTGATTAATGAGCTAGTCAAGTAGAGGCATACTAGTGACTATATGTTTGTCTATGTATTCACACATGTATCATGTTTCCGGTTAATACAATTCTAGCATGAATAATAAACATTTATCATGATATGAGGAAATAAATAATAACTTTATTATTGCCTCTAGGGCATATTTCCTTCACGAATAACTTCCGCAACGGTGCATACTCAGGGAGAACACTTATACCTTGAAATTTAGTGAGAGATGATCTTATAATGCTACCGTCGAACTAAGCAAAATAAGATGTATAAAAGATAAACATGACATGCAATCAAAATATGTGATATGATATGGCCATCATCATCTTGTGCCTTTGATCTCCATCTCCAAAGCATCATCATGATCTCCATCATCACCGGCATGACACCATGATCTCCATCATCTTGATCTATATCAATGTGTCATCACATGGTCGTCTCGCCAACTATTGCTCTTGCAACTATTGCTATCGCATAGTGATAAAGTAAAGCAATTATGTGGCGCTTGCATCTTATGCAATAAAGAGACAACCATAAGGCTTCTGCCAGTTGCCGGTAACTTCAACATGTCAGAGTAATGGGCCACGGGTAGGCTAACTCGGGTCCCAGGATCTTTCAAGACATCGGGGCAGGCCGCGCCCCTCAAGCCGAGTCCCAGACGGCGACTCCAAGACGAGCCGAGTCCCAGACGGCGACTCCAAGACGAGCCGAGTCCCAGACGGCGACTCCAACACAAGCCGACTCCAAGCTGGCGACCTTCAGGGAGGCCGACTATGGGAGTCGGCCCATGTCCCTTCCCGAAGCCCGATGCGGGGTACGGTCGCGACGTGGCCGCTCCCCACTGCCCACGAGGGACCGGCATGGCTACAGTAAGCTGTATCGCTGGAAGATCTCCGGCGAGGCGCGGCACTGTAGCCATGTCTGCCCTAACCTCAGCCACAGTGCGCGACGCACTGTACCCACGACGCCAGCATGTACGGCCCGAAGGCCGCGGGGCCGCCTGTCAGTGTGTGGACCGAGGGCGGCCTGAGCGCCCCGAAGATGGCCCTGTGGTAGTCGGCCTCCCTGGAGTCGGCCGCCTCCCCTCCAGGGCCCCACGAGCCATTAACGAGAGTAGACGGGGAATGGCGACAGTGATCGCCCGATAGACGGCGGCACTGTTGCCACGACCCAATGACCAAGCCTGCGTCATCAGAAGCGCCGCACAGTGTCAAGCCTGTCCGCGGGACCCACCAGTCGGCGGGCCCCAGAAGCCGGCGGGAAGGACAACGGTGTGAGAAACAGACGGCTGGGGCCCGCGCCCAGCCGGATTACCATTGTACCCCCGGGGGGTAGGCCTATATAAACCCCTCGGGGCACCCATGCAAAGGGTTCGGACCTTGATAGAGTTAGACCAGATAGCGCAGGGAGGAGATAACTAGCCTTGCTCTCTCCTGCCTCCCGATACAGCTCGAGGAGCACCACTGTAACCACTTTACTTGAGTGATCATGCGAAGACCCCGCAGAGCAGCAGTAGGTGTGTTATCTCCCCGGAGAGCCCCGAAGCTGGGTAAGATTCGCCGGTGTGCATGCCTTCGCCTCATCCCGTTTCCAGCCACCGGCGACGTTCTACTCGCCCCCACCATGATAAGCCATCCTTTGGCATATGTCGCACCCAACCCCCGACACAACAAAAACATGATCATCTCATACAACAACTTATATCTCATCACGTCTTGACCATATCACATCACAATATGCCCTGCAAAAATAAGTTAGACGTCCTCTACTTTGTTGTTGCAAGTTTTACGTGGCTGCTACGGGCTTAGCAAGAACCGTTCTTACCTATGCATAAAAACCACAAAGATATTTTGTCAAGTTAGTGTTGTTTTAACCTTCTCAAGGACCGGGCGTAGCCACACTCGGTTCAACTAAAGTTGGAGAAACTGACACCCGCCAGCCACCTATGTGCAAAGCACGTCGGTAGAACCAGTCTCGCGTAAGCGTACGCGTAATGTCGGTCTGGGCCGCTTCATCCAACAATATCGCCGAACCAAAGTATGACATGCTGGTAACTCCACTTGGCTCATGAGGCCCATTACTTCTTCCTCGTATTCCCGTAACTCCCCGGTACCCCAAAAAATACCCGAATCACTCGCAACCTTTCCGATGTCCGAATATAGTCGTCCAATATATCTATCTTTACGTCTCGACCATTTCGAGACTCCTCGTCATGTCCCCGTTCTCATTCGGGGCTCCGAACTACCTTCTGTACATCAAATCACATAAACTCATAATACTGATCGTCACCGAACTTTAAGTGTGCGGACCCTATGGGTTCGAGAACTATGTAGACATGACCAAGACACGTCTCCGGTCAATAACCAATAGCGGAATCTGGATGCTCATATTGGCTCCCACATATTATACGAAGATCTTTATCGGTCAAACCGCATAACAACATATGTTGTTCCCTTTGTCATCGGTATGTTACTTGCCCGAGATTCGATCGTCGGTATCTCAATACCTAGTTCAATCTCATTACCGGCAAGTCTCTTTACTCGTTATGTAATGCATCATCCCGCAACTAACTCATTAGTCACATTGCTTGCAATGCTTATAGTGATGTGCATTATCGAGAGGGCCCAGAGTTACCTCTCCGACAATCGGAGTGACAAATCCTAATCTCGAAATACGCCAACTCGACAAGTACCTTTGGAGACACCTGTAGAGCACCTTTATAATCACCCAGTTACGTTGTGATGTTTGGTAGCACACAAAGTGTTCCTCCGGTAAACGGGAGTTGCATAATCTCATAGTCATAGGAACATGTATAAGTTATGAAGAAAGCAATAGCAACATTCTAAACGATCAAGTGCTAAGCTAACGGAATGGGTCAAGTCAATCACATCATTCTCCTAATGATTTGATCCCGTTAATGAAATGACAACTCATGTATATGGCTAGGAAACTTAACCATCTTTGATTCAATGAGCTAGTCAAGTAGAGGCATACTAGTGACACTCTGTTTGTCTATGTATTCACACATGTATCAAGTTTCCAGTTAATACAATTCTAGCATGAATAATAAACATTTATTATGAAATAAGGAAATAAATAATAACTTTATTATTGTCTCTAGGGCATATTTCCTTCAAGAACTGCAGTAGAAGCTCTTCGTTCTAGTGCTCTTTGGCAGTGACAAATTGAAGAAGACCAGCACCCCGAAAGCAGTCAAGAGCTTCTTCAAGGCAGGGCAGCCCAACAACAGCTTCACAATCAAGACGCATGTGAGGAAAGATTCGCTCTTGGTTGTAGAGGATACATGAGTAGTAGCTGCGCTGTTGATGGCTCCAAAAGCGACTGAAGAGATCTTTGGCTTCAAGTATGGGTTCTTGGCTTTGTCAAAGAAGGTATTGTGTGCTCTGAAGTTGTTTACGCTGAATGATCCTGGCGATGTAGCAGCACCTGGAACCCTTGGCAGCCTCGGCTTTGGCTTCTGAACTTGTGGTCGCTGCTCCACATGATAGTCATATTGTGGTCCGGGAGCAGTGGGAGGAACCATGATTGGCCAGTGAACTGTGACCAACTCCCCATCACGATTGAAAGTCGTTTCCATAGTATGAGGCCTTGGGGGAGGAACAGCACCGTTAGTGGGGACCGGCGTCACAGCAGCTTCAGGATTCACATTTGCTTCAGGCACAACATTAGCTTCAGGCTCCACGTGGTCTTTACCCAAGACAGGGTCATTGGCTTCAGCAGTGTTTGTGGCAGCCTCATTGTTCTCAACCTCCATTTGGTCAATGACCGGAAGGTCTGGCATAATCACATTCTCCTCGAGAATGGCTTGGTCTGTGGCAAGGGGTGTGGCAACTCTCTCTTCTCTTCTTTCTCCTTCATCGGCTGATGCATCCGGAATGTCTTCAGCAGCTTTAGCCTCAGACTCTGGAACCGTCACAGAAGGATTCTCTTTAGGGAACACTTGACGTGCCACTGAACAGGATTGTTGTGAATCTTCTTCTGGGATGGTTGACATGGAGACTGATGGCCTGATACCTTTGCGAAGCCGTTGAAACACGAGCAACGCCTTTGGAGATGGAGTGGTCTCCATGTAGTTGCCGTCATTAAGTACCGGATTGGTAACTTGTGCTGGGGGAGTATGGGGTGTTTCATCTTGAACAGGGGTTTCTTCTTGAGGGCGCTCATCCCAGGAATCATCTTGAGCGATTGGCGTCAATGGACGACCAATGCTAATGTATTCACTGCTCATTGGAGCAGGCGATGATACCAAGTGGTGCTCGAGTTGAGGAAGGACTTCATCATCAACAAAATTGTCGTCATGACCAATGTCTTTAGCTGTGTTGGGGTCATCAGCTGGAACTTGTTCATCTACATGAGCCTCTGTGGAAGCAGGCTGGTGGATCACAACACATCGATCTTGGTTGGTGGCAGCTAGAGGAGCAACTGAGATAGGTTCAACTATGAGAGGCTGAGAGGCCGCAACATGCTCTTTCTTTGAAGACTTAGTTCCCTTAGTCTTCAACTTTTTCTTGGAAGGGGCATCGTCAGATGCGTCCTTGTGCTTGCGCTTCTTGGCTTCGGCTTCAGCTGCCCTTGTCTTCATCAGCTCTGAAGCTACTGAGGTGACTTTAGGCTTCGAGCCTGTCATATTTGCAGGGAAGACAATGCGAGGTTCTTCCTGCCTTGGTGCTTCAGTCGGTGTCACAGCAGGCTTCTTTTCTTTGGCAGCCATCCTAGGATCGATGCTAGGGCACCCAAAAGCTTTGCGCTTCTCAGCTTCATTGTGTGCTTGAACACATTTCTGAGCGAAGTACTTCATGCGCTCGCGTGAGCCTTTAGCTTCAGTGCGCTTCTTGTGGAACTCCTCCTTGAGGTCATGCAACATCTTCTTGAAGATTTGAACATCTGCCACGCTGAGCTTGGCCATGTTCTTCTTGAAGTGAGCCTTCTCATAATCAATTTTGTTCTTGAGCTCTACAATCTTCTGAGCCAAGGCCAACTCACTAGCAATGGCTCCGTGGAATGTGACGCTGGTGTCCACTGGAAGCTGAAGACCATCAATACTGATGCGCTGGTCGTCAAACCACTCACTAATGAATTTGTTCAGAATGTAAACATCAAAGAGGGGCAGATCGTTGAAGATTTCAGCCTCTTGCTTGCTCTTGATAAGCATCTCAAGAGCATCATCACCAAGATCTTCATCGCAAGACAGATCAATGGTGTCATCTTCGTTGCGCAGAACAGCAAACGGAGTCAGGGGTTGCCCAGTGGCCTTCTTGGGCAATGGCTTCTTGGTCCTCTTGGACATGCGAGATAAATCTTCAAACTGCACACTGGATTCAGGCATTGCAGACTTCAGAGTCTTCCTGGTTGAAGCTTTTGGTGAAGCAGATGGCTTTGAAGATTTTGCCTTCTTCTTCTTTTTCTCCTTTGGAGGTGAGGGAGCATCATGGGAATCAACTTCTCCGGCAGATTGCGCCAAAGCTGCTCTCTGAGCAGCAATGTGAGACAGAAGCCCATCAAAATTGGCGAAGGGGCCAATTCTGTTCTCATTAGCTTCACGTGTCCCATCAGATCTTGGAGCGGACGGGCCAAAGTTGCGGCCGAACTCCTTTTGGTTCTTGACAGCTGAATCTTTTGCAAACTAATAGTTGCGTTTGAAAAGATTGTCTTCACGACACCATAACAGAGAAGATGGGCTGGCGTTTTCAGGCTGTGGTCCTCTGACCATACAAGGATAGAACTTCCGCTCAATGGCTTCAGCCTTGCTCTTTGGCACCAAGCCCCGATACGGACAGTCACCCCATGGGCGCTTGATGGCATTCTTTTCAGCATATTCAGGCGTTACAAACCTGTATTTGAACCATTCCTCAGCCTAATATCTTCTGATCCACTGAATCCGGTTCATGCGCTGGTTGTAATTTTCCTCAGGATCTGACTTGTACAGTTCATACAGATCAGGAGGCAAATCAAGTGCAGTGTTGCCACGGCGTTGCCTGCCAGCTTTCTGAGTAGACTTTTCTGAAGCCATAATATTCAGATTGATTGGCTTCAACACAGTGAAAGGCTTCCGTCTGCTGGTCAGACAAGAACTGGCTTTGGGAGATTCAATCTGACGATGTAAGTATTCTGCAAATGAATGCAGACTAAGAGAACCAAGGGATTCTCCCATAGACATGTACCTGTGACAGCATTACAGATGAGAGGGAAGGGGAAGAGGTCATATGCATTCTCAGAAGATTTTAAAGATAACTCAGTTTAGAAGACATTGACCTCATAGTGCAAAGACATTCATTTATTTGGAGAGAGTTGGTTCCAGATTTGAAAAAATCCATGAATAAGTACAAGTGAGGAATATAACTAGTTATGAAGCATAAGTGAATATACTTGGCATGATATGAGATGCAGGAGAAGATATATCCAGATTTGGAAGTGAAGAAACCACTTTTGGTTGAGGTGGATGGATTTGGCGGATCAAAAAGGCAGTAAAAAGTAAGATTTAATTACCGCTGACGAACTGCTAGACGAGGTTGGAAGAGAGGCCGAGCAGTTCAATATCCCGCGCCCTAACTTGGCGGCGGAAGACACCTACGGCGGCGGCGGAGAGGACGAGATCCGTGGCCGGTGTGAGGATGGCGTCGAAGAAGTCGCGGCAGCTAAGCGCTTCGTCTCCGGCGTCGACGCGAGCTAGCATAGGCGCTAGGGTTTGTGCGAGGTGGCGAGGTGAAGAACAGATATTGACTGCGCGGGTGAGTATCTATAGGAAGGAAGAGGGCGGCACAATGCAATTACTCAGGTGCCCCTGGCGGTTCACATCTGAGGGGCACATGGCATGCATGCAACTCATTGAAAGTTGTTCCATGTTCCCATGCACGCATGGATTGTCGGGTGGTCATTCCGGCTTCTCCGATATTCAAGCAATAAGGATACATCATTAAAAGCAGATTTAAATGTTTTTCACATTGTCTTCTGCTGACAAGGACTCAGAGAAGACAATTGACAGGTTTCAATAGAATGCATATGATTTGGACAGATAGAATTTGAGGAAGAAGCACAGAATAGGTTAGGGTCCGATCACATTCACTTAGATCAATAAAGATTCAAGAATGAAGACATAGCTATAAGTGAATGTTGTAGAGGAGAGAACACAACCAAATACATATATATATATATATATATATATATATATATATCAACTCAACATTGTGAAGATAAACCTTGAAGTCAAATCAATGTTGAAGACAAAGCAAATGCGAAGACTCTGCAACCATGACGCCAAGAGAAACACTTCAATAAGAATTTGGTGGTGGCGTTACCCACCGTATAGGAAGTATTAGACCCAGACATGGCGCACAATTATTGTGGCTCTCCGAAGTCAAATTCCACGTTAATGTATTCACACTTAGAGTGCAAGTCTTCATTGATTGAAGATATATGTTACTTAGTGTCTTGCACATCTAAGTCATCAACATGCATAAGCGTTAGGATGTGTGTCCAATTACAGGACATTTGAGGATTCTAAGATATTTAGCTCAGACCGCAACTTGCAAAACCTTTTCTCATCCAAGGGCTTTGTGAAGATATCTGTCAATTACTCTTCAGTGTTGACGTGAATGATATTAGTATCTTCCTTGTTGACATGATCTCTGAGAAAGTGATGACGGATCTGAATGTGCGTTGTCTTCGAGTGCTAAACTGGATTCTTGGAAACCTTGATGGCGCTTTCATTGTCGCAAAGAGTGGCACATTCTTCGTGTGGATGCCATAGTCCTTGAGAGTTTGCTCCATCTAGAGGAGTTGAGCACGACACAATCCAGCAGCAATGTATTCAGATTCAGCAGTGGAGAGTGATACACATTTTTGCTTCTTTGAAGACAGACAAGAGATCGTCCGAGAAAGTGACATGTTCCTGAAGTGGAATTGCGATAAACCTTGTCACCAGCATAATCAGCATCAGAATATCCAATCAGATCAAATGTTGAGCCCTTTGGATACCATAATCCTATTGTTGGGGTGTAAGCCAAATATCGAAGTATTCGCTTCACCGCTAGGTGATGCGACTCCTTCGGTGCCACTTGGAATCGAGAACACATGCAAACGCTAAGCATTATATTTGGCCTAGATGCACATAAGTAAAGTAAAGAACCAATCATGAAGTGGTATACCTTTTGATCTAACTCTTTACCATTGTCGTCAAGGCCCAGAGGACCTTTGGTTGGCATTGGTGTCGTGCATCCTTTGCAGTCTTGCATTCCAAACTTCTTCAGGCAATCTTCGAGGTATTTTTCTTGAGATATGAAGATGTCGTTGCTCTGCTGACAGATTTGAGGACCGAGGAAAAATTTCAGGTTACCCATCATGGACATCTGATATTGCTCTTGCTTCATGTGCCCAAACTCATCACTGTATCTCTTGTCAGTGTAGCCGAAGATAATGTCATCCACATAGATTTGGCACACAAACAGTTCACCGTCATATGTCTTCGTGAAGAGTGTAGGATCTAGAGAACCAGGTTTGAAGCCTTTGCTCTTCAGGAATTCTTTGTGTGTGTCATACCAAGCGCGAGGAGCTTGTTTGAGGCCATATAGTGCCTTGTTGAGCTTGTATACCATATTAGGATGTTTTTGATCTTCAAAGCCAGGTGGTTATGCAACATACACTTCTTCCTCAATCTTGCCATTGAGAAAGGCACTCTTCACATCCATTTGGTACAGAAGAATGTTGTGATGGATGGCATAGGCTAGCAGTATGCGAATGGCTTCAAGCCTTGCCACGGGAGCGGATGTTTCATCAAAGTCAATCCCTTCTACTTGAGTGTAACCTTGAGCAACTAGACGAGCCTTGTTTCTGACAACTTGACCATGCTCATCTTGTTTGTTGCGGTAGATCCATTTGGTGCCAATGATATTGTGCTTGCGATGATTAGGACGCTTGACCAGTCCCCATACATTGTTCAGCTCGAACTGATGAATTTCTTCTTGCATAGCTTGAATCCATTCAGGTTCCATGAAGGCTTCAACAACTTTCTTGGGTTCAAATATAGAGACAAAAGCAAAGTGCCCACAGAAATTTGCTAGCTATGTTGCTCTAGAACGAGTGAGTGGACCAGGTGCATTGATGCTATCAATTATCTTCTCAATCTGTACTTCATTTGCAACACGGGGATGAACTGGACGAAGATTTTGCCCTTTCAGATCATTGTCTTTAGCTTCAGCATTGACTTCAGGCTGAGCATTGTCTTTGGGTTGATTTAGTGCAATGATGATTTCTTCTTCAGCCTGAGCTTCTGAAGGTATGATTTCTCCAGTACCCATAAGCTTGATAGATTCACTAGGAGGGACTTCATCTAGAACATTTGGTAGGTGCTCTCTTTGCGAGCTTTAGTCTCCTCGAACCGCACATCCACAGTTTCAACCACTTTATAGTGAAAGAGGTTGAAGACTATGTAGGAGTGTGAATCCTTTCCGTATCCAAGCATAAAACCTTCATGTGCTTTCGGTGCAAATTTTGAAGTGTGATGTGGATCCTTGATCCAGCACCTAGCACCAAATACTCTGAAGTAACTGACGTTTGGCTTCTTACCAGTTAGCAGCTCATATGATGTTTTCTTTAGAAGCTTGTGAAGATAAACACGGTTGATGACATGGCATGCAGTATCAATGGCTTCAAGCTAGAACTTCCTTGGAGTCTTGTACTCATCAAGCATCGTCCGAGCCATCTCAATGAGGGTTCTGTTCTTGCGCTCCACGATGCCATTTTGCTGAGGTGTGTAAGGAGATGATAACTCATGAGTGATGCCCAGTGTATCAAGATAAGTGTCAAGGCCGGTGTTCTTGAATTCTTTGCCATTGTCACTTCTGATGTGCTTGATCTTGATGCCATAGTTTGTCATGGCACGGTTGGCGAATCGTCTGAAGACATCCTGCACTTTAGTCTTGTAGACGATTATATGCAGCCACGTATATCTTGAGTAATCATCAACAATGACGAAGCAATAGAGACAAGCAGTGGTAGTAAGAGTAGAGTGGTGAGTAGGGCCGAATAAGTCCATGTGAAGCAGCTCGAAGTGACTTGATGTCGTCATGATTGTCTTCGAGGGATGCTTGGCCCTAGTCATCTTCCCAGCTTCACAAGCACCACAGAGATGATCCTTCTTGAACTTGACACCCTTGATGCCCATGACATGCTTCTTCTTCGCGAGAGTGTACTGATACGTCCATTTTGCATCATGCTTTTATATCGATATTTATTGCATTATGGGCTGTTATTACACGTTATGTCACAATACTTATGGCTATTCTCTCTTATTTTACAAGGTTTATCATGAAGAGGGAGAATGTCGGCAGCTGGGATTCTCGCTGGAAAAGGAGCAAATATTGGAAACCTATTCTGTACAGCTCCAAAAGTCCTGAAACTCCACGAAAGTCATTTTTGGAATTAATAAAAATTATTGAGCAAAGAAAGTACCAGAGGGGGCCCACACCCTGGCCACGAGGGTGGGGGCGCGCCCACCCCTACCGGGCACGCCCCCTGTCTTGTGGGCCCCCTGGTGGCCCTCTAGTGCCCATCTTCTGCTATATGAAGGCTTTTACCCTGGAAAAAATCATAAGCAATCTTACGGGACGAAACTCCGCCGCCACGAGGCGGAACCTTGGCGAAACCAATCTAGGGCTCCGGCGGAGCTTTTCTGCCGGGGAAACTTCCCTCCGGGAGGGGGAAATCATCACCATCATCATCACCAACGATCCTCTCATCGGGAGGGGGTCAATCTCCATCAACATCTTCGCCAGCACCATCTCCTCTTAAAACCCTAGTTCATCTCTTGTATCCAATCTTGTATCAAAACCACAAATTGGTACCTGTGGGTTGCTACTAGTGTTGATTACTCCTTGTAGTTGATGCTAATTGGTTTACTTGGTGGAAGATCATATGTTCAGATCCTTAATGCATATTAATAATCCTCTGATCATGAACATGAATATGCTTTGTGAGTAGTTACGTTTGTTCCTGAGGACATGGGTGAAGTCTTGCTATTAGTAGTCATGTGAATTTGGTATTCGTTCGATATTTTGATGAGATGTATGTTGTCTCTCCTCTAGTGGTGTTATGTGAACATCGACTACATGACACTTCACCATTATTTGGGCCTAGAGGAAGGCATTGGGAAGTAATAAGTAGATGATGGGTTGCTAGAGTGACAGAAGCTTAAACCCTAGTTTATGCGTTGCTTCATAAGGGGCTGATTTGGATCCACTAGTTTCATGCTAGGGTTAGGTTTACCTTAATACTTCTTTTGTAGTTGTGGATGCTTGCAATAGGGGTTAATCATAAGTGGGATGTTTGTCCAAGAAAGGGCAGTACCCAAGCACCGGTCCACCCACATATCAAATTATCAAAGTACCGAACGTGAATCATATGAGCGTGATGAAACTAGCTTGACGATAATTCTCATGTGTCCTTGGGAGCGCTTTTCTCATTATAAGAAATTGTCCAGGCTTGTCCGTTGCTACAAAAAGGATTGGGCCAACTTTCCGCACTTTATTTACTTTCATTGCTTGTTACCCATTACAAATTATCTTATCACAAAACTATCTGTTACCTACAATTCCAGTGCTTGCAGAGAATACCTTACTGAAAACTGCTTATCATTTCCTTCCACTCCTCGTTGGGTTCGACACTCTTACTTATTGAAAGGACTACGATAGATCCCCTATACTTGTGGGTCATCAAGACTCTTTTATGGCGCCGTTGCCGGGGAGTGAAGCGCCTTTGGTGAGTGGAATTTGGTAAGGAAACATTTATATAATGTGCTGAAATTTACTATCACTTGTTACTATGGAAACTAATCCTTTGAGGGGCTTGTTCGGGGCATCTTCGCCCCGACCAGTAGAGCAAAGAGTTTCTCCTCAACCTACTGCACCTACTTAAAATGTTTACTTTGAAATTCCTTCGGGTATGATAGAGAAACTGCTAGCTAATCCCTTTGCAGGAGATGGAACATTGCATCCCGATTTACACCCTATCTATGTGGATGAAGTTTGTGGATTTTTGTAAGCTTGCAGGTATTCCCAATGATGTCGTTAAGAGGAAGGTATTTCCTTTATCTTTGAAGGGAGACGCATTGACATGGTATAGGCTATGTGATGATACGGGATCTTGGAATTATAAACGATTGAAATTGGAATTTCACCAGAAGTTCTATCCTATGCATCTTGTTCATCGTGATCGTAATTACATATATAATTTCTGGCCTCGCGAAGTATAAAGCATCGCTCAAGCTTGGGGGAGGCTTAAGTCAATGTTATACTCATGCCCCAATCATGAGCTTTCAAGAGATATGATTATTAAAAAAATATGCTCGGCTTTCTCTCAATGATCGCACCATGCTCGATACTTCTTGTGCTGGTTCTTATATGCTGAATACTATTGAATTCAAGTGGGATTTATTGGAAAGAATTAAACACAACTCTGAAGATTGGGGTTCCGACGATGGTAAGGAGTCAGGTATGACACCTAAGTTTGATTGTGTTAAATCTTTTATGGATACCGATGCTTTTTGTGGATTTAGCGCTAAATATGGACTTGACTCTGAGATAGTAGCTTCTTTCTGTGAATCTTTTGCTACTCATGTTGACCTCCCTAAGGAGAAGTGGTTTAATATAATCCTCCATTGAAGTAAAAGTAGTTGCACCTGTTACAGCTGAAGAAAAGACTATTACTTATAATGATCCTATTGTTCCTACTACTTATGTTGAGAAACCACCTTTTCCTGTTAGGATAAAGGATCATGCTAAAGCTTCAATTGTGGTTCATAAGAGTAATACTAGAACATATACACCTCCTGAGCAAATTAAAGTTGAACCTAGTATTGCTATGGTTAAAGATCTCTTGGATGATAATATAGATGGGCATGTTATTTACTTCTGTGATGAAGCTGCTAATATTGCTAGACCTGATGATAAGATACATAGACCTGTTGTAGGCATGCCTGTTATTTCTGTTAAAATAGGAGATCATTGTTATCATGGCTTATGTGATATGGGTGCTAGTGCTAGTGCAATACCTCATTCCTTATATGAAGAAATTATGCATGATATTGCACCCGCTGAAATAGAGGATATTGAGCTTGCCAATAGAGATACTATTTCACCAGTTGGGATTGTTAGAGATGTTGAAGTCTTGTGTGGGAAAGTTAAATATCCTGTTGATTTTCTTGTTCTTGGTTCCCCACAAGATAGCTTTTGTCCCATTATATTTGGTAGACCCTTCTTAAATACCGTTAATGCTAGGATTGATTGCAAAAAGGATGTTGTTACAATTGGCTTAGGGGATATGTCTCATGAGTTTAATTTTGCTAAATTTCGTAGACAACCCCATGATAAAGAATTACCTAGTAAGGATGAAGTTATTGGTCTTGCTTCTATTGTCGTGCCTCCTACCGATCCGTTAGAACAATATTTGCTAGACCATGAAAATGATATGTTTATGAATGAAAGAAGGGAAATAGATGAAGTATTGCTTCAACAGGGTCCTATTCTGAAACACAACTTACCTGTTGAAATCCTAGGGGATCCTCCTCCACCCAAGGGCGATCCCATGTTTGAGCTTAAACCTTTACCTGATAATCTTAAATATGCTTATCTTGATGAAAAGAAGATATATCCTATTATTATTAGTGCTAACCTTTCAGAGCAAGAAGAGGAAAGATTATTGAAAACTCTGAAGAAGCACCGTGCAGCTATTGGATATACTCTAGATGATCTTAAGGGCATTAGTCCCACTCTATGCCAACACAAAATTAAATTGGACGAAGGCTCCAAACCAGTTAGAGATCATCAACGACGGTTGAATCCTAAGATGAAAGAAGTGGTAAGAAAGGAGATACTAAAGCTCCTTGAGGCAGGTATAATTTATCCTGTTGCTGATAGTGATTGGGTAAGTCATGTCCATTGCGTCCCTAAGAAGGGAGGTATTACTGTCGTTCCTAATGTTAAAGATGAATTGATTCCGCAAAGAATTATTACAGGTTATAGGATGGTAATTGATTTCAGTAAATTAAATAAAGCTACTAAGAAAGATCATTACCCTTTACCTTTTATTGATCAAATGCTAGAAAGACTATCCAAACACACACATTTCTGCTTCCTAGATGGTTATTCTGGTTTCTCTCAAATACCTGTGTCAGCGGACGATCAATCAAAAACTACCTTTACTTGCCCTTTCGGTACTTTTGCTTATAGACGTATGCCTTTTGGTTTATGTAATGCACCTGCTAACTTTCAAAGATGCATGATGGCTATATTCTCTGACTTTTGTGAAAAGATTTGTGAGGTATTCATGGATGATTTCTCCGTTTATGAATACTCTTTTGATGATTGCTTGAGCAACCTTGATCGAGTTTTGCAGAGATGTGAAGACACTAGTCTCGTCTTGAATTGGGAAAAGTGCCACTTTATGGTTAATGAAGGCATTGTCTTGGGGCATAAAATTTCTGAAAGAGGTATTGAAGTTGATAAAGCTAAAGTTGATGCTATTGAAAAGATGCCATGTCCCAAGGACATTAAAGGTATAAGAAGTTTCCTTGGTCATGCCGGTTTTTATAGGAGGTTCATTAAGGACTTTTCTAAAATCTCTAGGCCTCTGACTAATTTATTGCAAAAAGATATTCCTTTTGTCTTTGATGATGATTGTGTAGAAGCATTTGAAATACTTAAGAAAGCTTTGATCACTGCACCTATTGTTCAGCCACCTGATTGGAATTTACCCTTTGAAATTATGTGTGATGCTAGTGATTATGCTGTAGGTGTTGTTCTAGGGCAAAGAGTTGATAAGAAATTAAATGTTATCTAGTATGCTAGTAAACTCTTGACACTGCCCAGAGAAATTATGCTACCATTGAAAAAGAATTCTTAGCAGTTGTATTTCCTTCTGATAAGTTCAGACCTTATATAGTTGATTCTAAAGTTACTATTCACATTGATCATGCTGCTATTAAATATCTTATGGAAAAAGAAAGATGCTAAACCTAGACTTATTAGATGGGTTCTCTTGCTCCAAGAATTTGATTTGCATATTATTGATAGAAAGGGAGCTGAGAACCCCGTTGCAGACAACTTGTCTAGGTTAGAGAATGTTCTTGATGACCCACTACCTATTGATGATAGCTTTCCTGATGAACAATTAGCGGTCATTAATGCTTCTCGTACTGCTCCATGGCATGCTGGTTATGCTAATTACATTGTTGGTAAATTTATACCACCTAGTTTCGCATACTAGCGAAAGAAAAAGTTATTTTATGATTTAAGACATTAATTCTGGGATGACCCACACCTTTATAAAGAAGGAGTAGATGGTGTTATTAGACATTGTGTACCTGAGCATGAACAGGAACAGATCCTACGCAAGTGTCACTCCGAACCATATGGAGGACACCACACTAGAGATAGAACTGCACATAAGGTACTGCAATCCGGTTTTTATTGGCCTACTCTCTTCAAAGATGCCCATAAGTTTGTCTTGTCTTGTGATGAATGTCAACAAATTGGTAATATTACTAGACGTCAAGAAATGCCTATGAATTATTCTCTTGTTATTGAACCGTTTGATGTTTGGGGCTTTGATTATATGGAACCTTTTCCTGCCTCTAATGGATATACACATATTTTAGTTGTTGTTGATTACGTTACTAAGTGGGTAGAAGCTATTCCAACCAGTAGTGCTGATCATAACACCTCTATTAAGATGCTTAAAGAAGTTATTTTTCCGAGGTTTGGAGTCCCTAGATATCTCATGACTGATGGTGGTTCACATTTTATTCATGGAGCTTTTCGTAAAATGCTTGCTAAGTATGATGTTAATCATAGAATTGCATCTCCTTATCACCCACAGTCTAGTGGTCAAGTAGAGTTGAGTAATAGAGAGCTCAAATTAATTTTGCAAAAGACCGTTAATAGATCTAGAAAGAATTGGTTCAAGAAACTTGATGATGCATTATGGGCCTATAGAACTGCATATAAAAATCCTATGGGTATGTCTCCGTATAAGATGGTTTATGGAAAAGCATGTCACTTACCTCTTGAACTTGAACATAAGGCATATTGGGCTATTAAAGATCTCAACTATGATTCCAAACTTGCCTGTGAGAATAGGTTATTTGATATTAGCTCACTCGATGAATGGAGAACCCAAGCCTATGAGAATGCCAAGCTGTTCAAAGAAAAAGTTAAAAGATGGCATGAAAAAAGAATACAAAAGCATGAGTTTAACGTAGGTGATTATGTGTTGCTATTCAACTCTTGTTTAAGATTTTTGGCAGGAAAACTTCTCTCTAAATGGGAAGGTCCTTACATTATCGAGGAGGTCTATCGTTCCGGTGCCATAAAAATTAACAACTTCGAAGGCACAAATCCGAAGGTGGTGAACGGTCAAAGAATCAAACATTATATCTCAGGTAATCCTATAAATGTTGAAACTAGTATTATTGAAACCATAACCCCGGAGAAATACATAAGGGACACCTTCCAGAACGTTTCAGACTCCGAAAACGAATAGGTATGTGGTACGGTAAGTAAACCGACTCCAAAATAATTCTAATAGAAATTATTCTCCATTTTGGAATATTTAAGAATTTAGGCAAATATGAAGTAGTCCGGGAAGGACACGAGGCCTCCACGAGGGTGGAGGGCGCGCCCACCATTACTGGGCGCGCCCCCTGCCTCGTGGGCACCTCGTGTGCTCTCCGGACTCCGTTTTCTTGCATGATACTTCTTTTGGTCGGTAAAAATTCATTTTATAATCTCACGAAGGTTTTGACCACCATATCACGCAAATATCCTCTATTTTTCTTTCGAGCTGTTTTTCTGACAGATCTAGAGCATCATGACATCACCCTCTTCCAACAATGAAGACAAGGATGCTTGGCTATTGAAGATAGAGCTGAAAAGAGAAGAATCGGAGGAGATCACAAGGATGAAAGGATCAAGAAGGCCATGGAGGATCAAGCTCTGGCGGCGGAAGAAGAAAACATCCCTCAACCTCTACCTAACCTCTTTACCCCAACTGAGATTGAAGCTTTCAAGATGATTGAGTTAGCTCGCATACAAAACAAGTATCTCACACAGGAAAATATTTTGTTAAAGGATCATATCGTCGCACTCAATGGCATTATCCGCAAGTTGGAGGAGCTTTTACGCTCGATGTGCGATTATCCACCATCATAACAACTCCTTCATCACCTCCGAGGACATAATCACATGGGTATGGGCACTCCCCTGGGCAACTGCCAAGCTTGGGGGAGGTGACCCGGTATCGTATCACCATCACACTCCCATCTTTACCGTTTTACTTAGTTTGATCCTTTTGGTAATATCTAGATCTAGTAGAATAAAGTTTTGGTTTGAATTAGTTTTGAGTTTTTCTTTGTGATCCCTTTATGTAATCGAGTCCGTGAGCTATATAATAAAGATTAATGTTGAGTCAAGGGATTGGCTATCTTGCTATGATCTTGAGAAAATAGAAAGAATAAAAAGAATAAAAGAGTTCATATTGATCTTATGGATTGTAATGACTTCACATATAAATAGTATGAGACTTAAAAGTTGTTGAAAGTTGACAAACATAGTTTTGGTCATCATTGCAATTAATAGGAAGTAATAAAGAAAGAGAGGTTCTCACATATAAATATACTATCTTGGACATCTTTTATAATTGTGAGCACTCATTAAGTATGACATGCTAAAGAGTTGATGTTGGACAAGGAAGACAACATAATGGGTTATGTTTTCACACATCTCAGTTAAAGTATATTGTCATGGATCATTCAAAGATGTTGAGCTTACCTTTCCCCCTCATGCTAGCCAAAATTCCTTGCACCAAGTAGAGATACTACTTGTGCTTCCAAATATCCTTAAACCTAGTTTTGCCATGAGAGTCCACCATATCTACCTATGGATTGAGTAAGAACCTTCAAGTAAGTTGTCATGTTGCAAGCAATAAAAATTGCTCTCTAAATGTGTATGACTTATTAGTGCGAATAAAATAAGCTTTATACGATCGTGTGATATGGAAGCAATAAAAGCAACGGACTGCATAATAAAGGTTCATATCACAAGTGGCAATATAAAGTGACGTTCTTTTGCATTAAGATTTTGTGCATCCAACCCTAAAAGCACATGACAACCTCTGCTTCCCTTTGTGAAGGGCCTATCTTTTACTTTATGTCCTTTACCTTATGCAAGAGTCAAGGTGATTTTCACCTTTCCCTTTTTCATTTTATCCTTTGGCAAGCACCTCGTGTTGGAAAGATCCTGATATATATATCCAATTGGATGTAAGTTAGCATGAACTATTATTGTTGACATCACCCAAAGGTGAATACGTTGGGAGGCGAAATTATAAGCCCCTATCTTTCTCAGTGTCCAATTAAAACTCCAGAACCATAAGTATTGCGTGAGTGTTAGCAATTGTAGAAGACTATATGATAGTTGACTATGTGGACTTGCTGAAAAGCTCTATTCTTGACTCTTTATGAGGTTATGATAAATTGCAATTGCTTCAATGACTAAGATTTTAGTTTGTTAGTTCTCAATAAAGTTTCTGAACCATACTTGACATTGTGAATAGATTGTTACTTGAGCATAAGAAATCACATGACAAAATCTATATATGTTGCTGTTATAAGAATGATAATGATGCCCTCATGTCCGTATTTTATTTTTATTGACACCTCTAACTCTAAACATGTGGACATATTTTCGATATTGGTTTCCGCTTGAGGACAAGCGAGGTCTAAGCTTGGGGGAGTTAATATGTCCATTTTGCATCATGCTTTTATATCAATATTTATTGCATTATGGGCTGTTATTACACGTTATGTCACAATACTTATGGCTATTCTCTCTTATTTTACAAGGTTTATCATGAAGAGGGAGAATGCCGGCAGCTGGGATTCTGGCTAGAAAAGGAGCAAATATTGGAAACCTATTCTGCACAGCTCCAAAAGTCCTGAAACTCCATGAAAGTCAATTTTGGAATTAATAAGAATTATTGAGCAAAGAAAGTACCAGAGGGGGCCCACACCCTGGCCACGAGGGTGGGGGCGCACCCACCCCTACTGAGCGCGCCCCCCTGTCTCGTGGGACCCCTGGTGGCCCTCCGGCGCCCATGTTCTGCTATATGAAGGCTTTTACCCTGGAAAAAAACATAAGCAAGCTCACGGGACGAAACTCCGCCGCCACGAGGCGGAACCTTGGCGAAACCAATCTAGGGCTCCGGCGGAGCTGTTCTACCGGGGAAACTTCCCTCCGGGAGGGGGAAATCATCACCATTGTCATCACCAACGATCCTCTCATCGGGAGGGGGTCAATCTCCATCAACATCTTCACCAGCACCATCTCCTCTCAAAACCCTAGTTCATCTCTTGTATCCAATCTTGTATCAAAACCACAAATTGGTACCTGTGGGTTGCTAGTAGCACTACAAAAAAATACACTTCAATGATGATACATGTTTGTCATAGTAGGTCGTGTTTTTTGTCATGCATTTACGTCCATGATGATTTTATGATAGAATCAAGATAGTCATACATGTGCTGTCGTAGAAGTGTTCCATGACATTAACAAAATTATCATCACGGAAGTGTCCACTTCCATGACGATAAATCGCGCGTCACAGAAGTGCTTTCGTCAAGGGTGACCGACACGTGGCATCCACCATAATGGAACGCCGTTAAGCTATCGGGACGGATTTTGGATCCGATAACCCGTTAACAGCCCCGACCAATGGGAATTTCCACGTGTAAAATTCTGATTGGCCGAAGGGAACACCTGTCAGCTCGTCAGTGGGCCAGATGTCGCCCGTCCATTGGAGGAGACATACCTATGATACGTCGACACGTGGCTGGGCCCAACAGAGGCCCATATAGGTTAAAAAGGCCAGCCCAGTCAAAGGCCCGTAGAACTCAGGTACTAGTGGGCCAGCCCAATAACGACCTGCTTAATAAAGGCCCATTTACGGCCCGATGCCAGATCTAGCCCGTTAATTGTTCGCCCAATATTTGGGCCCATTTACGGCCCGAAGCCAGATCTGGCCTGTTAATTGTTTGCCCAATATTTGGGCCCATTTGCGGCCCGAAGCCAGATCTAGCACGTTAATTGTTCGCCGAATATTTGGGCCCAACTACAGCCCAGTGACTTTCAGCCTGTTAGAGGCCTGATGTAGACATGGGCCCATTTCAGCCCGGTGTGACTTTCGGCCTGGGAATGGCCCGTGCTCCATATATGGTCCGACGGGACATCGGGGCCACTAACGACCCGTGCTAAAGGTGGCAATAGTTAAGCCCAACGTGACTTTGGGCATGTTAAAGGCCTGTCGCATAATTCGGCCCGTTGATGCCTGTACTAAGCTTTCGGCCTCTTAAAGGCCCATGATATCAGTGGGCCAACTAAGGCCCGAGATATGTTTCGGCCTGGTAACGGCCCGTGAGCTAAATGGGCCCAAAACGGCCCGGTCTACATTTCGGCCTGCTGAAGGCCCATCGACGACTAGTGAAAATTGAGGCCCAACATGCATTTTGGCCTGCTAAAGGCCCGTGGTTTCATCTCAGCCGTAACAGGCTAGTACAATATTCAGCCTGTTAATGGCCCAATGCTATCTGGGCCAAACTACGCGCTGGGTCGACAAAAGGCCCAACTAAAATATAGGCCAGTGTAAGTTTGGGTCTAGCGCAATGTGTGAAGGCCCCAATCATTCGGGCCCAAGAAAGACGCTGGCCGGCCCAATTGTGGCCCGCTAAAAACCTGGCCCGTTAGAGTCGAATGTTTCGGCCCGGTTGACTAAATCTGATTTTTTTTCAGATACCGAATGATGGCAGTAACTAGTAGGAATTAAGAACAAACCTACTCTATACAATAAAGAAATTACGGCATAGTAACTAAGAATAAACCTACACTATACAATAAAGGATTTAAGGTATATTACATCCACTGGGCATCGAAGTTCGCCACCAGTGATCATAAAGCGCAACGAAGAAGCAGATTACAAAAACTGGGCACCATTGCAGCGTAACAAAATAATACTGAACCGAGACCACTTCCAAGACAGTTCAAGAAAGGTTAACCTTGCGGGGGAACTGCTGCGCAAGCTGCTGAGCAAGGCTGTGAGACCGGCCTAGCATATCAGTGATAGCTTCCAGGTGTAGCTATTTAGCGATGAGGTTCTCATTGGTGTTCTCCGCAATCTTTCTTAGAGATAGGACTTCAAGTCGAAGTTGAGTTGTAGAATGCCTTTCTGCTAGAACTTGGGACTGAAGAAGTCGAACTGATTTAGACAACGAATTCTGTGAGCTTGTCTGACTGTTAGTCTCAAGTAACTTGAACACTGAATCAAGACAAGACTTTGGGGTTGTCTCGCTATCTTCAAGATGTTTTGCCTTCTTTGCTGCAATATATGTTGGGTTTGTCTCACAGCCTTCAGTAGACTTGTGCATGCCATCAGGCATATCACCCTGAAACAAAGCAGATAGATGATAGGTTTTGCACGTGTATAAACAAAGATGATAACTGTTCTGTCAATTCTATCCAATTTCAAATTAGAAAATAAAGAGTAAGTTCAAAATATCAATAGCATAATTTGGCATTGTTCATAATGCGGGGAGCTTCACTACACTACTGGATTACCATGTCAACATAACAAGCATAGATGAAGGGCAAAGAAAATCATTGTATCTATTTTGGATAATGTGCATGGCATGTTGTTCATATCATCAGCCACATCAGTAAGATAAAACAGGAGATGACAAGGTGCAAACATGGGCTGTTTCACCACACACTGGATTATAGATCCACAAAACCAAGCATACATATAGGGAGTATTAAGTAATGTGCATGGTATGAATAAGGAATTTGGTTTTACAAGTAAAACTTAGAACTTACGATTATTACGAACATGCATTTTGGTAGAAACAGCAAACTAAATAGCAGTAAACGATAGGGAGTATGAGCAAATTAAACAGCGGTTGAGGATAAAGGATTTAGAAGGACTGACTTACATTAACAGTTAACACCGGCTTTATAATTCCCTTCTCCATGTCAAGGGAAGGATAACTCAAGAATTTCAGCACAGAATCTTCTTCATAAGCATTGCCTGTACTCTACATTTTGTAGAGAGTAATTATAGATATGATAATACTGGAAGGGATAGAGGATAATGAAGATAAGATGCAGATTGATGCTACATAATCAACTACCAATTCCTGGAAGTACAAGCATTACAAGACAAAATGTACTGACAAGAGCAATGGGCTACACTTCTGCACCGGCATTGTCTGTGTATTCTACTTGTTGGTAAGATTAAATATAGATCTGATCTTTTTTAGTAAATGGTGGGCGAGGGAGATAAGATGCAGAATGCTACAAAATGAACCAATCCCTCTTCCCATAATACAAGAGTGTTTTGAACACTGGTGTACTGTACAAAACGTTCTTATATTATGGGACGGAGGGAGTAGCTATTAATGTAAGTACAGTAATAGACCACGTTCAGTCCTTACAAGAGGACTGCATAGCTAAACCTCTTCAAAAGCATTGGGTTGATTCTTAATTTGTGTAGGAGTCCATACAGATCTTATAATGTCCACCAAATGGACGATTACGAGGCTAACATGTGCAGTGATGCTACATATCAAATAGCTATGAAAGTAAGTATGGTCATACACGGCAACAGGTACTCACATGAGCAATGTAGTGTGCAGTATAGTTGCGAGATTATGTGGTCCCTTGAGAACGAATGTTCTTCTGCTAACAGTTTTCGTACAAGTGAGACATTAAGGCAAATGCAGAAACGTAGTTCAAATTGTGATGTGATATCATAGACAGTACCTTATGCTGCAGCCGAGACCAATGTGTAACAAGATTATTCCAGTCACCGTCGGATAAATGTAGCACCAGAGACTTTACAGAAATTTCATTCAGAGGCTTGCCATCGAAGTGCGCTTGCCTCAGGTAGGAACGATACTTCATCAACGAGTGCTTTAAAAGCGCAACCAACCCTTGCTCGTCATCACAATCCAGTTTGCTCCTGCCTATTTAAAAGAATGAAATCTTGTGTCTTCTGTCGGCAGAAACATATGCAGTAATGACCATGAATAACATTAGTACATTACTTACGCGTAAGTTGCGCAGGAAGACTGGAAATTGTTCTGTGTCTGCGGTATAATATTTCCATGAAGGAAAGATGCGCACAAAGTTCCTGACAACAACATAAGCTTCATCTTCTAAACTGGGAAGAAATGGAACAGGGGTCCTATTTGCTGCAATTGGGGCTCTCTCTGGTTTGAAAAGGGATTTGGCAACTGGATTTGGTGTACTCTTTGCTGGAATGGGGGGTTTGCGTCGTACAGCTGGTGCTATGTCAACTGGTATAATCATACTGTTTGCTGCAGTTGGGGTCTGCTGAGTTGGGGCATCAGAAATGACCAGCGTACGTAGTAGGGCTAGAGTCTGCTAGAGTCTTCTAGAGTTGGGGTATTTTGTGGGTCAGGTGATATTGCAACTACACCTAATGGGCTATTTGATTTATCAGGTGCCACTACCTTTTACAAATACTTTGCTTGTGCTCCTCCATGATCAGCAATCGCCCTCTTCCTTTTGAACGCCTGATACACAAGAACAACATTTGAATGGATAAATATGGTATGATGGCAGATAGAATATGTACTGAAAATGGATAGGCAGGGCGTATTCACATACATGATGTGTAAACTAAGCTAATGGCAGTTCAACAAAGTAGAAGCAATGCAAATCATCAGTTGCAAGATATGTGCGAGCAATGTAACCTTGGAAAGTTAGAGCAAGTACCTTGATGGGTGAATAAGATAGGGCATCTTCCTCTGACTCCTCCACTAGGGAGCTACATTGACTTAGGTCTCCCTCTAGCTCAGAATCACTGTTAGGATCATATTCTGAGCATGAATCTATAGGTGGAGAGCGTTTGCATTGCATTGCATCCGGACTTGATTTCAGTCCCTTAATGCCAAGTTTGATAGCCATGGCATTGTTCTGCTTTATTCTTTTCATGCGCGCAAGCTCATAATCATTATGATGCTGTTCAGAATCTGAGATTCATGAAAACATAAAAAGTAGTCAGATTATCGATGGAATGCATTGCGGATTCAACTCGGAGAGTGTCTCCCTATAAACCCCTGCATATGCAAAGTTCACCTCCCCAACCGTGCTGACCAGACCACACACAGAAATACAAACCCCTTATGTCTCTATAACAGGCAGGCACACATTTCAAAACTGAAGTAGGAACATTAGAATCATATGAAATTCGTATTTGAACAAATAAACTAAGCAATTATGAGTGGCGTAATGTTTAGCTTCAAGGGTGGAGTGTTGGTAGTGCGACACAAAGCAAGTAGGCCGATTGTATTCCATGTAAAAGATCGAAACCTATGTAAAAGCTAGAAATGACACTTTCTTTCTATACAATGTAGTGTTCGTTACCCACACATGATGGAAGAGATCACATAGAGAAATACTATTCACTCATGTCTACGGTTCCAGTATTTAGAAATAGGGTGGTCCACCCTAAAAGAATATTGACAACAAATATGACAAGGCAAGCACAGATGTAGTGAATCAATCATTTACTTGTGAGCTTATTAGGACAAGTATGCAGAATTGTAACTGCAGTAAGAGACCGTCCAAAATCTGAATGAAGAAGTTTGTCTAGCACTTATTGTTTGCAACTAATCGACGTGAATAATTGGATATTATATCGAATGAGTAAGAAAGACAAGTAAACTTGTCAACAAACCTGGCTTGCAGTAGTAATCTGGGTCATTGTCACTACGACCAACAATCCAAAATGACTAGTTTCTGTTCCGAGGGCCGGAATTTTGAAAACCCTGTGAACTTTAGAGGTACTAAAGATTACCAAATACATCTGAACCATTAAGTGTAGGTAGCACTGAGCACACAACAAACCCTAATGACAGTCCTGCCTAATGAGTAATGAACCACTTAGAAAATGGGTGATGAGGAGTGGCTGCTGAGTGTTGAGGACGTATCTAGGATAAATCGGGTTGGCTTGGTGGGTGTTGCACGCCTGAGCCCTGAACGTACTGGGAAGGTAGGCAAGGCAGCGCGCCCGGGCAGCGGTGACACTGTTGGGCGAGCGGCTCCTGGCCTCCTGTTAGTCCGGCGTCTCCTCCTAGAATCGTGCCATCCGGGGACGGCAAGTTGCCGGTGAGGCAGGTGGCTGGGGGCGAGTAGAGATTGGAAGCGCGCAGCAGAACAGAGGGGAATCGGGGCCTGGGACGACCCAAAATCTCAGGGTGGGCCGGCCCACCATGGGCACCCTGTAGAGATACACACCCGAGCGGCGAACATGCATTTTCGAAACTAATTTAGGAACATTTAGCTGACCAATTAAACAACTCTATTTTAATAATATTAGATTCATATTTGAACATCTAAGCTTGTTTAGCTTGATGGGTGGAGCAATGTTATTACGACACGAAGCACGTATTCTGATCGTATAGTGATCATAAAAGGGGGAAACTCTAAGCATATTTTTTTAGCAAAAGAGGGTTTCCCCTCCGATTTCTATTAAAGAAACCACCACAGAACCAACATGATCAATTAAACCCTAAGCATGATCAATTAAACCGTATTATGGATGTGCCATGGCCAGTTTGAAGCTGCAAACCGGATAAATGATATTTAGCATCCATTGTTTGCTTCGAACTAAGAACTAAATTCTAAGAGCTGAAAAGAAAGTAGAGTAACCAAGTTAAGATCTATTTTCTAGTTGTGATCAAAAAGTTGAGGAGATATGAAGTACCACCTCTCTTGCGGCGCCGTGTAGGCATCGGGGGTGCGATGGCTGTCGGTGGCGTTGAAGCAGATCTGCGATGGTAGACGGGTGCATCGGGGGATAAGTCCCGTTGCGGTGGATGAGAAGGTCGTGTGAGCGGCCCCGGCAAAGAGGACAACAGCGTCGATGAAGCGAGAGGACGCGATGCAAGGCTATTGGTCCGTCGCCGTGGATGAGAAACATCCATCTCTAGCAGTGGACGACGTGGTCGTGCTAGGCGCTCCGGCATGGTGGAGGACGGTGGCGATGGATGTGGTGGAGGACGGCGGCGATGGATGGGGTGGCGGACGAAGACTGGTGTGGGGATGGGGTGTTCTAGCGCGGACAGTGTATGAATGTGAAAATGGAGGGAGAGGTACGGGGAACCATTTTTTTGGGACGCGCCTGTCTGAAATATGGGAAAGTTACGAACTTAGCCCCCATTTAAAATTTGGACGTCTCGTCGGTTGGGGATAGGACGGTAATCTCGCATCTCGCCAATATTTGCCCAGAGCGATTTCGGCCGAGGAGAGGGTGGTTGGCACCCATGGTTGGCTCCCACGGTGTATGAACGGGGCTGATAGGTAGGGCGGTTGTTTCACGTCTGAGTGAAGTTACAAACCTGCCCCTATTGAAAATATTTGCCTACATCGATTTCGGTCGAGTCGAGTTTTTTTGCCGCCCACCGTGTATGAATGGGGAATGGAGGGAGAAACAGAGGTCTTCCGGACGAGCTTGAATCAAATGTGTTTTGCCGCACATGTTTGACGCCCACCGTGTTGGAATGGGCTCAGAGGCGGTCGTGTCACGTCTAATTGAAGTTACTAACCTACCCCTATTTAGAGTAGTGGAAATCGGGCCGATGTATTGTCCGTGTAATGGGTAGACAGTAATTTCCATCTCCCAAACACTTGGCTTCGGGCAGCCGACGTGGGAGTGGACATTTTGCTGCTTCTTTTGAATTTTTGGACAATAAGCATCCACGTTTACCCTGGCAACTAAATTCGAATCCATTTTGTATTCCTATATGAATCTTTATAAATCATTCTATGTGTTTTTATATATCTTCAAAAGGACGACAAAAATGTATTCCACTGTCATATATGAATATGGTTTACAAATGCCGATACTCAAATTCAGAAACTAGAATCCAGTTTAAGGTGAATTTGAATATTTGGAACAGTTCATGTCCAACTCAAATGTCACACGCAGCATAATGTGTACTCCCATTTAGATATGTACACAAGCGATGTATCAAGATTCAAATACCGAGTCAATCAACCAAGAATGTACAGAACTAATAGACATATAAACATTTATAGAGTATATGGATCAATAATATCAACTAACATACATAAGCCAGGCCGCTGTACTTTTTTTTGGCTACAACAGCATCCTTTTTTAGCCAGCATCTTGGCCCTTTCCGATGCGTGCCACTTATGGTCCATCTATACTACTACTATTGCTGAATGCACATTCAGCCCGATTGGCATATTTGTAGGTCTAGCACAGAAATCCAAATGAAATGTCTCCGAGTCTTATCATTTAATACAAACTTGTGCTCAAATAAAATTACAAATCAAAAAACAAAAGAAAACAATTATTACATGATCTCTAAAACAAATGGTTTGATTGATTACATGAACAGACAACACAAAGGTTATTCAACTATGGGAAGAACATTTCACCTATGATTTACCAAGTAGGAATTTAATTTCCTTTTTTCCTTCAGGACCTTAACAATCTGGTCAGTCTCAGCTTGCTTCGTTTTGAAATCCACCAAATATTTAATGGTTGTCTTGAGTACTGCTTGTGATTCTGCTGTTTGCTTCCTCAACATGTCAACTTCATCTCTAAGTGCAGAAGCAGAATCTCTTTCTACCACTAGTTTAGCCTCTAGAGCATCAGCAGTTGGCAATTCATAATTCATGATTGGGCCGGTGCCACTGCTGTGGGATGATGCAACACCCATGGGGACCTCGCTCTTTGATCTTGGGCTAACCTGTTTTGCCATTAAAGTTCCGATTGGATTCAGAAAAGTTGAACTTAGCAAAACATCTCAACTGGGAGTTATAACAGCAAACCAGTTAAACAAACAAGGAATTAAAGAGTTTAAATTGGATGCTGAAAAGTAGTTATTAACATCATTGTAACCCATTGTTGCAGCAGCAAAGCAGTTAAACAAACAAGTAGATATTTAAGTTAAGGCAAACAGGTAATTATTAACAGGAAGTATCAAACACATAGATAGGCGTAGTCTACAATATGATTAGCACGCTGTGCCATTATGTAATTAGTAGCAAACTAAATTAAGCCAAGCAACGTAATTGAACAATTTTGCAATAAGTGGCTAACTAAAATTCTGAGAAGCAGGTAACTGAACTTACGCTAGTTCTTTGTACAGGCACACTGCAACTTCTTTTTTGCTTACAAGGTTGTACGAAGGAGTCCATGGCATCAATTGCTTGGATACACAGTCCCAATACTTCTTTCTTCCCACACTGCATGGGTAAGTAGAATGGTTAATCTGGTAAGATGGTGCATCCTTGATATGTTATATGAGGACGTGTAGTCAGACTAGTTGTAGCCAAACACATCACACTGGATTTTACTGTATATTTCATGCGATTACTTTTGGCATATCGAGATCTAAGAAATCTACAATAGGATGAAAAGACTGGCATCCTTCACACTATTGGCGAACTCAGTTCATAGAAACAAG
The DNA here is from genome assembly GCA_963921465.1 of Triticum timopheevii. NCBI lineage: Eukaryota > Viridiplantae > Streptophyta > Magnoliopsida > Poales > Poaceae > Triticum > Triticum timopheevii. Next base: position 418,479,041 of record OY997262.1, read on the forward strand.
CAATTCAACCACTCTGTGCGTAAATCAAAAGCGCCACTGGAATATTTTTCACTATCCAATCATACATGCAAAAAGGGGCAACGCCACCATAGGGGCTGGTATGGGCGGCCGTCTCAGGTGGCTGGAAAGTGTGCACCTAGTTTGAGTCATCCAGGTTGGCCCATGCTAGTTTCGTTCGTCCCAACGCACGAGCATGCAATGTAAAAAATGAACAAAAAATGTTTCAATTTGGATGGGCCAATAACATAAGTGCAAGGCAGGCCCTATAGCAGGCTCGCGGCCCAAACGAGCGCCTCCCATATCGATCGACAGCAGGAAAAATCCCAATTCATTCCTAATCGACCTTCTAGAGCAGATTCTCGACCTTAAAGAGTAGGTTCTATACTAGACTTGTGGCTTCAGGAGATGAAAAGCTTGATGAACCCCGACCCACTAGACCAAGTGAGTGATGTTGCATTTCGAGCACAGGCACCTTATTCGCTCCAGCCTCCAGTCTGGTTCGCTCCTAACCTAGCCGCCGCTGGACAGACCGACATAGCACTTCCTCGCGCCCTCGTTGGAGGGCGGTCGCCGGGCTTCAAGCGAACTGAAGGACAAGAAGATGAAGATCCAACCCTGGGTGTAGCCTGCGTGGGAGGCAGCGGCGGCAGCACGGGCATGGCATCGAGTTTGCGCAAACGGACAGTCGCAGCTTGCAAGAGTAGCATGCGCAACGAGCAGGTACATCACATCCCTGATTATATCTAATTCAACTCTTCAATTTCTGGCCAATAGTTAAACCTGACGGTGTTGTAAAACTGCTTGTATGTAGGGAATCTATGAGAAAATGAAACCAATTTCTACTTATTTTATAACTCCCCCAATCAATACTGAACTGACTGAATCTGATGTATCTAATCAAGTTTCCGGTACAAACATACAAGCTCATGTTGTTCTTGAGCCTGAAGTGTCTAATGAACAGAATGCTAATGAAGGATTTGATGCAAACATTTTACATGCTCCAGGTGATGAACATATAGTGTCTAATGAGGGATCTAATGCAAGCATTTTGAAAGCTCATTGAAGGATTTAGTGTCTAATGATGATCTACTATGTTGAGAGAGACAGAGATTTGCAGGCATTGATGACAAGCAAATTATAGTGCATTTTCATAGCTTGAGAAAACATCGAGGCCATCTACCAGAAAGGCCCCGTATCATGACAACATAGCATAAATACTTTTCTAATCTGTTGTTTGAAACTATTGGCATACTTGTGCAGGATAGATATATTGATATGCAGTTTGCACACTGGTTATACGTGCAATTACACTTCGATATTTTCAGCCAGAGAATGAATAATTCAAGCAGGTACAGACCATGTTTGTAGCCTTTGTACACCATGTTGCATTTTGTGTTTTTTGGTGCTTGCATCATTTAGTGTTTATAATCTGAACTACTTTGGATCATTAGCTGGTTTTCAAAGTGCAAGTAGCTTCACATTTCTCAAGTTATGTTGATTTCCGGAGTGCAAGTGCCTTCGTATTTTTTAAGTTAAATTTTCTCCCCTGGTAACTTAAATTCGTGGATCAGCAACTGCACACAAATCATACACGAATACCAGTACGAATTAAATGAAATGCAGGTACTTACGCTAGCTCATTGTACAGGCTCACTGCAGCTCTACTTGCGCTTGGGATGTTCCATGTACAAGTCCATGTTACCACTTGCTTGGATGTGCAGGACTTGTGATCCTTGCATCCCCCTCTGCATTTTTGACACGGCGAATGGTTGATGAAATAAGAGGTGAGGGAGTCCTGGACTAGGGGGTGTCTGGATAGCTGAACTATCATTGACAGCCTGACTCCAAGACTATGAAGATACAAGATTGAAGACTTCGTCCCATGTCCGGATGGGACTTTCCTTGGCGTCGAAGGCAAGCTTGGCAATACGGATATGTAGATCTCTTACCATTGTAACCGACTCTGTGTAACCCTAGCCCTCTCCGGCGTCTATATAAACCGGAGGATTTTAGTCCGTAGGACGAACAACAATCATACCATAGGCTAGCTTTTAGGGTTTAGCCTCCTTGATCTCGTGGTAGATTGTAACGCCCCGGATTCGTTGCGCCAGGTGTCTGTCAGTTATCGCCATCTTTGCCATGTCATTTGCTTGCGTGTTGCACTTTGCCATGTCATCATCTGCATTTCATATCATGTCATCATGTGCATTTCATTTTGCATACGTGTTCGTTTCCTGCATCCGAGCATTTTCCCCGTTGTCCGTTTTGCAATCCGACTCTCCTATGTCATCCGGCGTTCCCCTTTTGTCTCTCTTCGTGAGCGGGTGTTAAACTTTCTCGGAATGGCCCGAGGTTTGCCAAGCGGCCTTGGTATAACACCGGTAGACCGCCTGTCAAGTTTCGTGCCATTTGGAGGTCGTTTGATACTCCAACGGTTAACCGGGTAACCGTAAAAGCCCTCTTTGAGTTGCAGCCCAACACCCCTTCCAAAGTGGCCCAAAACCCATCTAACTTCCCTCCATGCTCTCGATCGTTCGATCACGATCGTGTGGTCGAAAACCGCACCTCATTTGGACTCTCCTAGCTCCCTCTACCTATAAATTAGCCCCCTCCCCCGAATTTGCAGTCCAAACCCTAGCCCCGCTCCTCTCGCGCCGCCGGACACGTCCGGACGGAGCCGGAGGCGTCCGCCGCCGCGCCCCCGGCGAATCGGGAGCCGCCGCGTGGCCTGCACCGCCGGCCCGCGCCGCCGGCCCGCTCGGCCCGCTCCTGGCCCTCGCGGACCCAGATCCGCCGCCGCCCAGCCCGTTCGTCCCCGTCGCCGATCTACCTCCGGCCGCCGGATCCGCCGTCGGCTTCGTCGCCGCCGTTGCCTCCCGCCCCGTCGCGGCCCGCGCCCCGCCTCGCTCCCCGCCGGCGCCCCTCCGTCGCGCCGCCGCCGGCCTCGCCCCGCCGTCCGGCTCCCGCGCGCCTCGCGCCGCCGCGCGCCGTCCTCGCCGGCGTCGGTCAACGCGGCCGCGCCGCCTTGTGCCGGCCCGCCCCGGCCGCCGCCGACCCCGCGCCGCCCCGCGCGCCTCGCCCTTGCCCGGATCCGGCAAGGCGCCGCCGGATCCGCCCCCTCCGGCGCCTCTCCGGCCACCACCGGCGCCAACTCCGGCGAGCCTCCTCCTGCTTCAAAATCCGTGCAAACGAGGTTGACCCTGAAATCCATGAAGTCCCTGGTTTTTGACATAATCATGCCATGTTCGATCTGCTGTATCTCTGCATCTGTAGCTCCGTTTCGTGCGTATAATATGTCAAATTGTTCGTCTCGACGAGTAATTCATTTTATTCCATTGCATCATTTTCATTTGAGGTCATCCTGATGCCCGAAATGCTGTTGGAAGAGTGCATGTTGATGTTAATCTGCTGAAACTGTTATAACTTGCTCATTTGTCATTTTTGCCATGATTGATGTGTGCATCCTATGAGGTTGATGTCTTCATGTGTTTTGATCTATGCCATGCCATCTTTCCAGAGGTGCCAACCATGTATTTTTGTGAGTTGTGTGCTGAGTGTATCAAGCTTGCTAAGTAGGGTAGTTGTTGTTGCTGTTTTCCTGACAGATTCTGTTATATTTTGTTACTATGTTAACATGCTTCTACTAGTCATTTCGTGCGTAATCTGGAGATGTCCTATAAACATGTTTTCATCTACATATCATGCTCTATCCATTCATGCCCTTGGTTGCAATTATAGCCTGCTGTATCATGTTGTAATCTTGCTCCAAAGTTGCTAAATGATGTTGCTGTCAACCTGTTAACATGAAGTTCAATGTTTCCATGATTGTTTCCTAGTGATCCATGCACCCTATGACCTTTCTCTTGACATTCTTAGCTTCATAAACATGCATTACTGTTGGTTGCCTTGCCATGCCATGTATTGCTCTGTGGTGAGTGGTTCAAGCTCACCAACATGCCTACTTATTGGTGTTCCTGCCATGTATGAATCTGTAATATAACTTGCCATGTTTACATGGGTGCCATCATATTTTCCATGCCCTTTTGGCTCATGGTCAGTAAGGGACTTTTGATCTATGCAATTAGTAGATTCATTCCATGCCTTTGTTTGCCATGATAAGTTCCTGTAACATGTTGTTTGATAGCTCTAAACATTGCAACCTGATGTTATTTCCTGATAAGTCTGAAACTGTTATTATTTGCAATCTTCCTATGTCCTTTTGAGCATGTTATAGTTGTTTCTGGAGATAGCTCAGTGTTCATGTTTTGTTTTGCTTTACCTGTACTTCATGCCCATGCCTTTTGTTATTATGTTGGGGTGTTGTAGCTTATTGTTTTGATGCTTGCAAGATGCCTAGTTGCTGTTATGGACAGATTGTTGGTATGACTTGTATAGTGTGTGTGTGTTGCACCGTTGCTCCGTTTTGAGTGTGCTCTATATGAAACTTGCTTGATTTTGCATGTAGTTTCATATTACCATGTTGCATCCTTGTTTTGGTGTGTTTTCTTGATGTTTGGGTGCATTTTGCATCAATGCCATGCTTAACTTGTTTTGCTCATATCTTCTAGGCCGTAGCTCCGAATCTAATGAACTTTATATGTAACTTGACTAGAATTTCGTGTAGATCATCTTGGTGCATCTTAACTTGCTGTTTAACTACTTGAACATAAGGTTTATTCAGTTCTGGACCAATTTCGAAATTTGCATATGAGGACTTACCAGAATTGTTATATGTTGTTTCCGGCCTCATTTAAACTTGCCTTGATGTGTTGTTCTTGTTTGCGTCATCTCTTGCCATGAGTAGCCTTATGTAGCTTTGTCATGCATCATGCTTGTTGTGCATCATGCCTTGTTCATGTGTGGTGTGTTTACCATGTTGTGTGCTTCTTCTCGATAGTTCCCGTTTCGTTGCGATCGTGAGGACGCGTTCGTCTACGTGCGGTTCGTCTTCATGGCTTCATCTTCTTCACGGACTCGTTCTTCTTCCTAGCGGGATTTCAGGCAAGATGACCATTACCCTGGATCTCACTACTACCATTGCTATGCTAGTTGCCTCGTTCTTTCGCTATGCTGCGCTTCCTATAAATGGTTCTTCAAGCCTCCACAAATTGTCATGAACCTCTAACCTTTGACACCATTCCTAGCAAACCATTTCTTGGCTATGTTACCGCTTTTTCTCAGCCCCTCTTATAGCGTTGCTAGTTGCAGGTGAAGTTGAAGATTGCTCCATGGTGGACAGGGTTATGTTAGGATATCACAATATCTCTTATATTATTAATGCATCTATATACTTGGTAAAGGGTGGAAGGCTCGGCCTTATGCCTGGTGTTTTGTTCCACTCTTGCCGCCCTAGTTTCCATCATACCGGTGTTATGTTCCCAGATTTTGCGTTCCTAACGCGGTCGGGTGATTTATGGGACCCCCTGACAGTTCGCTTTGAATAAAACTTGTCCAGCAAGGCCCAACCTTGGTTTTACCATTTGCCTCACCACCACCTAATTTTTCCTTGGGAGTCGCTCTCTCGAGGGTCATCTTTATTTTAGCCCCCCCGGGCCAGTGCTTGTCTAAGTGCTGGTCTGAACTGGGCAGACTGCGGGGCCCCCTCGGGGCAACTCGAGGTCTGGTTTTACTCGTAGGCTGACCTATCCGCTGTTGCCCTAAGAACGAGATATGTGCAGCTCCTATCGGGATTGTCGGCGCATCGGGCGGCTTTGCTGGTCTTGTTTTACCATTGTCGAAATGTCTTGTAAACCGGGATTCCGAGACTGATCGGGTCTTCCCGGGAGAAGGTCTATTCCTTCGTTGATCGCGAGAGCTTGTCATGGGCTAAGTTGGGACACCCCTGCAGGGTATAAACTTTCGAGAGCCGTGCCCGCGGTTATGTGGCATATGGGAATTTGTTAATGTCCGGTTGTAGATAACTTGACACCAAATCCGAATTAAAACGCATGAACCGTGTGTGTAGCCGTGATGGTCTCTTCTCGGCGGAGTCCGGGAAGTGAACACGGTTTCTGTGTTATGTTTGACGTAAGTAGGTGTTCAGGATCACCTCTTGATCTTTGCTAGTTCAGGACCGTTCCTTTGTTTCTCTTCTCGCTCTCATTTGCATATGTTAGCCACCATATCATGCTTAGTCGCTGCTGCAACCTCACCACTTTACCCCTTCCTTTCCCATTAAGCTTTGCTAGTCTTGATACCCATGGTAATGGGATTGCTGAGTCCTCGTGGCTCACAGATTACTACAACAACAATTGCAGGTACAGGTTATGCGATGATCATGACGCGAGAGCGATGTTTGCTTGTTTGGAGTTCTTCTTCTGCTTCTTCTTCGATCAGGGGATAGGTTCCAAGTCGGCAGCCTGGGCTAGCAGGGTGGATATTGTTTGAGTTTCTGTTTATGTATCATCCGTAGTCGGATGTTGATCTCTTGTATGATGTATTGTTGTATTCGTGTGGCATAGTATGCCTTATGTATGTATCCCTATCTATTATGTAATGTTGATGTAATGATATCCACCTTGCAAAAGCATTTCAATATGCGGGTCTATCCTTAGTGGGACCTTCGAGTTCCTTTTGGATAGGGTCGCATATTGGGCGTGACATAGATCCACTCTTGTACTACCCATATCATCAATATCAATAACGCAGGAGTAGGGTTTTACCTCCATCGAGAGGGCCCGAACCTGGGTAAAAACATCGTGTCCCTTGTCTCCTGTTACCATCCGCCTAGACGCACAGTTCGGGACCCCCTACCCGAGATCCGCCGGTTTTGACACCGACATTGGTGCTTTCATTGAGAGTTCCTCTGTGTCGTCACCGATAGGCTTGATGGCTCCTTCGATCATCAACTACGACGCAGCCCAGGGTGAGACTTCTCTCCCCGAACAGATCTTCGTATTCGGCGGCTTTGCACTGCGGGCCAATTCGCTTGGCCATCTGGAGCAGATCGAAAGCTACGCCCCTGGCCATCAGGTCAGATTTGGAAGCCTGAACTTCACGGCCGGCATCCGCGGAGACCTGATCTTCGACGGATTCGAGCCACAGCCGAGTGCGCCGCACTGTCATGATGGGCATGATTTAGCTCTGCTGCCGGACAGTGCCCTGGAGGCCGCACATGAGTCCGCTCCGACCCATAATTTGGAGCTGACCGAGCAGATCGAGGATGGGTGGCTAGACACCGCCTCGGGGGCTGCAACCTCTACGGTGATGGAGCCGAATACTGACCTTGTCCCTCGCGAAGCTCGTGACTCCGAGGTGCCGGACTCCTCGCCGGACTCCGAACCTCCCGCGCCCCCTCCAATCAAATCCGATCGGGCGCCGATCATGGAGTTCACCGCCGCGAACATCTTTCAACACTCACCTTTTGGCGACGTCCTGAATTCGCTAAAGTATCTCTCGTTATCTGGAGAGCCCTGGCCGAACTGCGGTCAGGACGGTTGGGATGCGGACGACGAAGAAATTCAAAGCCCACCCACCACCCACTTTATAGCAACTGTCGACGATTTAACCGACATGCTAGACTTCGACTCCGAAGACATCGACGGTATGGACGACGATGCCGGAGACGACCAAGAACCAGCGCCTACTGGGCACTGGAAAGCCACCCCAACTCATGACATATACATGGTGGATACACCAAAAGGAAGCGATAACGAGGAACAACGGGACGCGGCGAAGGATAATTCCCCCGAAAAACAACCAAAACGGCGACGCAAGCGCCGCCAGAAGTCCCACCTCGATAACAACTGCACCCATAATGACCCAGCCGTAGAGCAGGGCGAACCAGTGGACGACGAACATGCAACCAAGCAACCATCCGAACAGGATGAATCGGACAAGCAATCCATCACCGGCGAAAACAACAGTCCGAACGATCTCACGCCAGACACATCACCGGAGCATAAGAACCTTCACAAAAGGCTCATCGCCACTGCAAGAAGTTTGAAGAAGCAGAAACGGAAGCTCAAAACAGCGGAAGACGTACTCAGAATGAGATGGAGCAAAGTACTCAAGACCGCAGACAAATACGGCAATAGTTACCAAACAAAGAGCTACCCGAAGCGCAAGCTGTTGCCCGAATTCGATGAGGAGGCCGTAGAGCCACAACAATCAAAAAGCAAAGAGGCCACCTGGCCGGATAGACGGCCAGATGACAGGCTAAGAGCAGCAAGTGGCGCCGCACACAAGCCGGCACACGATACACTTAAAGATCCTCGCAAAAAGGATGGCCTGGTCAGGTCCATTTATGGGCCAAAAAAGAGGGCTCCAGGAAGCAACACAACACGCCGAGTGTTCGAAGATAAAGGCACACCTAAATACAGGGGCGCCGCACACCCACTATGTTTCACCGATGAGGTACTAGATCATGAATTTCTAGCGGGTTTTAAGCCCGTAAACATGGAGGCATACGACGGAACAACAGACCCCGGAGTCTGGATTGAGGATTACATCCTACACATACATATGGCTAGAGGAGACGATCTCCATGCCATAAAATATCTACCCCTCAATCTCAAAGGGCCAGCTCGGCATTGGCTCAAAAGCCTCCCAGAAAATACCATTGGAAGTTGGGAAGAGCTCGAGGACGCGTTTAGAGCAAATTTTCAGGGGACTTATGTCCGCCCTCCGGATGTAGACGATTTAAGTCACATAACTCAACAGCCCGGAGAGTCAGCACGCAAATTCAAGAACAGGTTCCTCACCAAAAAGAACCAAATAGTCGACTGTCCGGACGCCGAAGCCTTAGCAGCTTTTAAACATAACGTCCGAGACGAATGGCTCGCCGGACACCTCGGCCAGGAAAAACCAAGAACAATGGCCGCGCTAACGAGCCTCATGACCCGCTTTTGCACGGGAGAAGATAGCTGGCTGGCAAGATGCAGCACCAGCGACCCAAGTACATCCGAGGACAAACATGGAAATGGGAAATCACGACGCAGAAAAGATCAGCGCCGAAATAAAGAAAATGGACCAAAGAACACGACGGTCAATGCCGGATTCAAAAGCTCTCGGCCGAACAACAAAACACTGCCTCTTAAGGGCAACAGTGACGAGCTATCCAACCTAAACAAAATTTTGGATCGGATAGTACCCTCGGGAAGCCTGCAAACCACACCCACCGAGATTGTTGGGTCTTCAAGCAGTCCGACCGACTCAACGCCGAATAGAAGGGGCTCGACACGCCAAGTGAGGACGATGACGAACCCCACAAGCAGAGAGCCGGAAAACAAAAGACTTTCCCACAAGAAGTCAAAACAGTAAACTCACTCCATGTGATAATACGGAACAATAGTGCGGCACCTGCTAAAGTACGCGTTGCACGGTCCACCCCAGCGGAATCCCGAGATTGGATGTCAAAACCAATTACTTTCGACCACCTGGATTACTCCAGAAGTATTCGAAACGCAGGATGGACTGCTTTGATATTGGATCCTATAATCGACGGACTACAATTTACACAAGTCATAACGGATGGCGGCAGCGATTTAAACCTGCTATATCCGGACACAATCCGCAAGTTGGGGATAGACCCTACCAAAATTCGCCATAGCAGCACTTCCTTCAAAGGAGTAACGCCAGGCCCTTACGCAATTGCAAGGGCTCCTTACTACTAGAAGTTGTGTTCGGTTCATCCGACAACTTCCGTCGCGAAAAGCTAATCTTCCATATCGCCCCATTTAAAAGTAGCCATCAGGCACTCTTGGGACGCGAAGCTTTCGCCCGCTTTAACGCAATACCGCATTACGCATCTCTTACACTTAAAATGCCCGGTCCACGCGGCATCATCTCCTTAAAAGGTCGCTCAAGACCCCGAACACGGCTAGGCGAGTCCGGCACAAATAAACTAGGGGTTTCCTAGCCGCATACCCCTTCACAAGGGGCTGTGCGCATGAACAATAAGAGCCAATAAAAGCTCAACTTTATTCATTTATTCATACTCTGTTTAAAATACATTTTTTGCACGATACCTTTTCAAACTAAGTTCTTCTCTTTTACAGACGAACAGCGTGCTACACCCGTCCAGGATACAGCACAACAGAGACATAGGCGCAGACATGCAGCAGGGACCCGTTGCAAGGACTCTTTTCAGATTAAGATCCTGCGTAAACCTTTCTTACTGTCTCTTGTTGATACACATCCGCCGGTTTCTTACCATAACCAAGGAGGAGGCTGGCGTTTTGGCATCGGCCGCGCCAGAAGTTCTCGCCCGTACCTGGACACTAGGGGCTTAGGGCATAGTTCTGCCCATTATCATAAAGACCGAATACCTCAGGGAGTGTTCGGCGTCTCAAGTTAGGCCTTATATGCATCAGCTCCGAATCATGTCTTTGGTCAAATGTTGGGTTTGCCCGGCTCCTGTGTTTTGCTGCCTTACGTTCCGTATCATCGGCTAACACGGCACCAGGAGAACTACTGCGATTGTGCCCTGGTTCGGCCAGGCGAGCACCTCAGTAGAGAAAGTCAAAAACTGACTGTCATGATATAGCGAGAGACTGGTCAACCACTCGATCGACTACCGGAATGTCTAGAATTCCTCCGCTTTGATGAAGGACCGTTTCTCAGTCAGGCACATATGCGCCCCGAATTCGGAGAGCGCGGTGCCCCTAGGGGCTATATCGTAGCCCCACCTTTCGAACTCCTATGGCTAACTGAAAGTGATAAAGCATTATAGTCCAGTTGCCTAGTTTGCTACGCTACCACCTCCTTCACAGGACCAAGACGTTGGATTAAGTGTGAAAATGCGACCTTTTTGCAAACACCCCCGCACCCTGTGTGTGGGGGCTGAAGCCGAAGACTTCCATCTTTCAGGTTATATACACATATACATTAACGGTCGTACAGGAAATATTTCAATAGTTGAACGCACAAGTATAAAAAGCCGTTACATTATAAATGTGGTTTCACAAACCATAAATATCATTTGAACATAATATTTTTCGAGCACTGTAACTCTATTACACGAGCGCCCTGAAGGACTTCCCCAAAATAGTGCTCAGCGTTTAACCGGCTCTCGTCCGAACCCCGGGTTGCAACATCGGTGGCATCCATCTCCGTCCAGTATGTCTTCACACGGGCAAGAGCCATCCGTGCACCCTCTATGCATACCGACCGCTTCATCGCCTTGATATGCGGCACTGCCCCAAGGAATTGCTGTAATAAGCCAAAATAACTCTTCGGGTTGGGCCTATCCGGCCACAGATGAGCCACTACATCTATCATGGCAAATCCGGACAATCTATTCAGCTCAGCCCACTCAACCAACCGATCGGTCAACGGAAGTGAACGCTCCAGACTGTGGAATTGAGACCAAAAAAGCTTTTCCATCTCGTGATCCTTTTGGCTTCGGGAGTGCACAACCGCATCCGCCGCACTCGCCGCCAAATCTAGATAAGGATCCTCCGCGCCCCACAGCTGGCCAAGCTGAGCATACTTCTGATCTGTGAACTTCCTGCGCAGCAAAAATGGCTTTCCAGCCGCAATGTCTCCAGCATGACGCAGCTCCTCCTTTATAGCCCTCATTGCAGAACGGGCATCCTTGGCTTCGGCGGTGGCCTTCTTCAGGTCTTCTTGCTCCACTCGGCGTTCTTTTTCAAGAACCTCATAGCGGTCGGTAACTTCCTTCAGCTTCACAGCCATTCCGGCCATCTCCTCCCTGCTTCGGCAGTGAGCAGCCTTTTCGGCTTTTAGCTCTTCGGCTGCCTTCGAGGCAGCCGCATCACTCCTTCTGGCCTGCTCCTTGGCTCGAGCAAGCTCTGCCCGAAGGTCCTCCACAGCAGCGGCACCATCTGCATTAAGCATACATGTTGTAAGGAGTGGGCATCAGCTCCCTTACTAGGTGACCACGGAGAAACAACCTACCTTGTGACTCGTCAAGTCGTTTATTGACCAGCGCGATGTCTGCATCCGCAACGTCGAGTTGCCGCTTTAGCTCGGCAACTCTATTAGTCCGGCTGGCCACCAACGATCCGCCACCTGCATAGGAAAGGCGAGAATTAATAACTGAGATTATGATCCTCGGCACGCTGTCGCTTTCGACAACATACCGAGTCTCAGGGGCTACTATCTATACAGGGCGCACTCTATGTGTAAAACTGTCAAAGGGTATGTCACTTTTACGTACCTCGAACCCCGCCAGTAAACTTCTGACGGCATCATGCAACCCGCCCTCAGCGGATGAAATTCTTTCAATCACCGTACTCACTAATGTACGGTGATCTTCTGAGCTCTCGAGCAGATCCTTCAGCTCCCCCGGCCGTACACCAGTTGGTGCCGAACTCTCCGGCCCTGCCGGACTCGGGGATACCCTCCGCGACGACACCTCAGGGTCGTCCGCCCCGCTTGATGGTGCGGCAGATGGAGGCGTCTCGCTCTCCATCATCTCCGGACGAAGGTCCCCAGAAGACGAGCTCAGCTGAGAAGGACGGAGATCTGAACTACAAGGTAAAAACTTCGGTTATCCTCAGAAGCAAAAATAGGGATGTCCCTTATTACAAAACTCCCCTTTTTTCTACTTACGGCTCGCTGGAGGGCTGATTCCTTAGGGGAGATAGTGCGGCCGGGGCTTCCCCTGGCGCAGGACCCTCTGGTGAAGATTTCTTCCCCCGCTTTGAGGCCTTTAGCCTCCGGATCTTCGAAAGCGGTCCTCTTCTCCCCCTGGAGGGAGGGATTCTCGATCCCCCCTTTCTCGAAAGCCTCCTTGGTAGAGGCGGTAGTTTCTCTGTTTTCCCCTTCGCCCTCCTCTGAAGGCGCAACCTCCAGCATCTTGACCAACACGGGATCCGGCGCGGTCTCCGGGAGGGGGGCCGGACACCGTATCAGTTTTGCTTGCGCTATCCACTCCTGGTCAAAGGACGATTGGTTAAAAGGCAAATCCAAGATATGCAAACAAACGGTATGTTCGGACACAGGGCTACTTACTTGAGTATCCGGGCGATTGCGGCTTAGGCCGGCGTCCTCGGTCAATTCCGAACACACCTCTTGTGATCCAAAGAACAATTTGTACATCTCCACGGGTATCGAACCCATGAAGTGTTGGAGAGCTCGTGGCCCCTCCGGATTGAATTCCCACAGGCGGAGGGGGCGACGTTTGCAGGGCAGAAGACGCCGAATCAGCATAACCTGCATCACTACGACCAGATTGATCTTCCTTTCTTGGAGGTCTCGAATCTGGCCCTGCAATAGGGGTATGTCCTTGGATGGCCCCCAGTCAAGCCCTTTGTTGACCCATGAAGTCAGCCGTTGTGGAGGGCCAGAGCGAAAGACAGGAGGCGGCCTCTGCCTGCTGCCCCGGGGAGCGGTAATATAGAATCACTCCTGTTGCCACAAACCGAGCTCCTCCTGAAAAGAGCCCTCGGGCCATGGAGCAGCGGCCCTCTTGCTTATAACCTCCCCGCCGCACTCTGCCTGACGCCCCTCAATCATCTTCGGCTCCACATTGAAGGTTTTGAGCCACAAACCAAAGTGAGGGGTGGTGCGTAGGAAGGCTTCGCAGACGACTATAAATGATGAGATATGGAGGATGGACTCTGGAGCCAAGTCATGGAATTCCAGCCCATAGTAAAACATGAGCCCTCTCACAAAAGGATCCATCGGGAAGCCTAAACCCCGACGGAGGTGAGACACGAACACGACGCTCTCGCCTAGCTCAGGAGTAGGAATGACTTGCCCTTGGGCAGGCAACCTATGCGAAATCTCCTAGGTTAAGTACCTGGCTTCTCTCAGCTTTAACACGTCCTCTTCCGTGACGGAGGAGGGCATCCACCGGCCCTATAGGTCGGAGCCGGACATTGTCGAAGGTCCGAAGCGCTCAAATCTGGAGCCCTGAGTGCTGGAACTTGGGGCGAGGGGTGGATTCGATTGAGGATTGAAGAAAAGAAACGAGCCTTGGTCTCATTATAAAGAGGGAGAATACCAAGAGCCGTCCCTGTGACCGTTTGGAACTCGCCCTCGATGGAGGGGGCGTGGCAACGGGCGCGGTTGGGTTACCCACGTCCGTATTGATGGAAATCCCGGAATAAGGGGAACACGATCTCTGCTTCGACAAGACGTGCCAAGGAAACCGCTTCGCTAAACGCGCTGAGGTGGTATAATAAAAACGGTTCAAGTAAAGGCTTGGTAGTGGTGTGATGTCACGCCACAAAATACGTCAGCAGATTGAACTTGTGTGAATATTATTCTCTCTACGATGGTATGTGGAATTTATTTTACGGAGCCGGACACTATCCTGGTGTTCACAATCTTATATGAATTATTCGGAGGAGGAACCCGCCTTGCAATACTGAAGACAATATGCGCGCCGGACTCGTCGTCATTGAAGCCTGGTTCAGGGGCTACTGAGGGAGTCCTAGACTAGGGGGTGTCCGGATAGCCGAACTATCATCGACAGCCGGACTCCAAACTATGAAGATAGAAGATTGAAGACTTCGTCCCGTGTCCGGATGGGACTTTCCTTGGCGTGGAAGGCAAGCTTGGCAATACGGATATGTAGATCTCCTACCATTGTAACCGACTCTGTGTAACCCTAGCCCTCTCCGGCGTCTATATAAACCGGAGGGTTTTAGTCTGTAGGACGAACAACAATCATACCATAGGCGAGCTTTTAGGGTTTAGCCTCCTTGATCTCATGGTAGATCCACTCTTGTACTGCCCATATCATCAATATCAATCAAGCAGGAGTAGGGTTTTACCTCCATCGAGAGGGCCCGAACCTGGGTAAAAACATCGTGTCCCTTGTCTCCTGTTACCATCCGCCTAGACGCACAGTTCGGGACCCCCTACCCGAGATCCGCCGGTTTTGACACCGACATTGGTGCTTTCATTGAGAGTTCCTCTGTGCCGTCACGATTAGGAAGGATGCCTCTTCCCGTCTTTAAAGACGGTACCATTGCCAAAGAAACTTTGGCCGCCGGCCAAACTATCCGGCTAGGTGGTTTTCTTATGACCGCCTGTTCGGCCGCCGCTTCGACGATGACCTCTCGGGTCATCAAAAGCGATCTTCGCGTCAGCTCGGAATTCACCGAGCAGCTGGATCCGATTGAGCTCTCTTCTATAAATGAGCTCTTGGATCGCATCGCCGCCCTGGGGGTCTCTACAGACTATGATCAGATTGGGCTTAAAATCGATCTGAGAGAGATTAACTCCCCCCAGGTTACCCACCATGTTGTGGTGGTAGAGGAACAACGCGGCGACTCTTTTTCTGTATTAAAGACCAGTTATGTCCGGACTCCCGATCCCTCCATGCCGGATTCCCGTGGAGGGACGGACGTCGATCAAGTACTGAACCTAAAGTCAGGCAGCGGACCAGACTCGTTAGACAACGTCCAGCAATCCAAGCTTCCAAATTCGGAAACTTTTCGGCCATTGAGCCTCAAGTTGGGCAGGGTTCCGGACTCAATTCCACCCACCCACCCAAACATATGCGATCTATCTCAAATACGGCAAGAGCCCGCTGAAACAGTACATCATTACTGGGACAGATTCCTCCTGGTTATGGACAGGATAAAGGACTGCCGTGAGGAAAACGCAATTTCAATTTTCTGCAACAATTGCACGGACAAGGGAATCTTGAATGCTGTAAGTCGTTGCGAAATTACACGCTTTGCCGACCTGGCGTCCATAGTACGAAAGTACTATGTGATGGAGAGTGTCCGGAAAACCGAAACTAAGTTTTGGGACAATCCGGCTCCGAACACAACCCTAGTCCGAAACAAAAGGGTGCATCATGCTCAAGCACCCGGGACAAAAACCAAAAAGCAAAAACCCCATAAAGGGCATGGAACCGTACTGGAGGGATGGCTCAGCGGACCCTGTAAAATTCATAGTACAGAGGGCACCACTCCAACACATAGCCTTCGAGCATGTTAGATACTGCGGTAGGTGGCCAAAAGTGGCGAAGAGCTTCTAGCCCCGGAGAACCACCCCAACAGTACCAGTACGGTATTAACTGTCTTCGAGACTTTCGCATAAAATAATATGTGGAAACGAACAATCTGCAGCCTCGCCGAAGTCTACCAAGTAGCAACAACAAATCCATGGAGCGACATGGCTATCACCTTCAACGCCAGCGATGAACCTAAATTCCGAACAGCCTGAGCACCAGCCGCATTGGTCCTCAGTCCAATAGTGGACGGCTTTCGTCTTACCAAGGTACTCATGGATGGCGGTAGCGGATTAAACCTCATCTACGAGGAAACCCTTCGAAAAATGGAAATAGACTGGAGCCGCATTGAGCGAAGCAGCACAACCTTTAGAGGAATAATCCCTAGTCAGGAAGCACGCTGCACAGGAAAAATTACACTTGATGTGGTGTTCGGCTCGCCGGACAATTACAGGTCCGAGGAAGTCACGTTCCATGTGGCCCCGTTCAGCAGCGGATATCACGCTTTATTAGGGAGAGAGGCATTCACAATCTTCCACGCCATACCCCATTACGGGTACATGAAGCTTAAAATGCCCGGGCCCAATGGAACCATCACTCTTGCCAGTGATCCGGACATAGCACTTCGCGCCAAAAACAAGACAGGCGCACTAGCCCTAGAGGCACTATCCGAAGCCCTAGCGGCAGAGGAACTCACTGCGTTGCGCTCTACGGTGAACAGGGACGATGTGATACTCGATAAGAGATCCAAGTCCACCTCTTTTAAACCAGCGGACGAAATAGCCAAATTCCAGGTCCATCCAACGGACCCCACAAAGACGGCCTCCATTGGGGCAGAGTTAAACCCTGATGTAGACGCTGCACTCCGAGAATTCATTCGGGAGAATTGGGATATCTTTGCCTGGCACCCTTCAGATATGCCAGGAATCCCACGCAGATTGGCAGAACACAACCTAAACATCCTAAAAGGATTCAAGCCAGTCAAACAGGCTCTTCGGCGATTTTCCAAACCCAAAAGACAGGCAATGGGAGAGGAGCTAGCCAAACTACTGGAAGCCGGATTCATCAGAGACATCAAACATCTGGACTAGCTAGCGAACCTGGTAATGGTACCAAAAAAGGACAAATCCTGGCACCTGTGTGTCGATTTTAAAGACCTTAACAAGGCTTGTCCAAAGGATCCTTTCCCCCTTCCCCGCATCGATCAAATCATCGATGCTACCGCAGGACACAATTCATTGTGCTTCCTCAACGCATACTCCGGCTACCATCAAATCAAGATGGCGGAGGCAGACCAAGCCGCAATGGCATTCATTACTCCATACGGACCATTCTGTTTCAACACAATGCCTTTCGGACTCAAAAACGCCGGCGCAACATACCAGCGCATGATTCAGACATGTCTGGCCACCCAGATCGGCAAAACAGTGGAGGCATACATAGACGACGTGGTCGTCAAGACCAAACACGTCGAAACTTTAGTAGACGACTTGAGGCTCACATTCGACAACCTCCAAGCATATGACATTAAGCTCAACCCGGAAAAATGCGGTTTCGGCGTACCAGCCGGAAAGCTCTTGGGCTTCATTGTATCCGGTAGAGGAATTGAAGCAAACCCAGCCAAGATCCGAGATCTGTCACAGCTGGATATCCCAAAAGACCTCAAACAAATACAAAAATTAACTGGATGCGTGGCGGCCCTAAGCCGCTTCGTCTCCCGTTTGGAAGAAAAAGCATTGCCCCTCTATCGCCTCTTCAGGCGCACCGAACACTTTGAATGGACGGACACTGCCACGGCCGGACTCGAAGAAATAAAGGCCATATTGGCAACAAATCCGGTCCTGGCCGCGCCTAACCTGGGAGAACCGATGTTATTATATATCGCGGCAACACATCAAGTTGTCAGCGCGGTACTCGTCGTCGAACGAGAAACAGAAGGACACAAATTCCCTCTTCAAAAACCAGTGTACTACGTATCCACTGTCTTAACCCCATGCAAGTCCCGGTATCCACATTATCAAAAGATAGCGTACGCGGTGTTCATGGCATCCTGAAAGCTGCGACACTACTTTCAAGAGTGTTCAATAACAGTTGCCTCCGAAGTACCTCTCAATGACATTATAAACAACCCCGACGCGACGGGAAGGATTGCAAAATGGGCCATCGAGCTCTTACCATTCGACATAACCTACAAACCAAGGCGAGCTATAAAGTCACAAGTTTTGGCTGACTTCAGTGCTGAATGGACCAAAGCCGAACTCCCTAAAGAGTACGGCGCATACTCCAATTGGATCATGCATTTTGACGGCTCCAAAATGTTGGCCGGCTTGGGGGCTGGCATCGTATTGACATCCCCAACTGGAGACACAGTCCAATACGTACTTCAGATAATGTACACGGACTCCAACAACGCAGCCGAATATGAGGCCCTTCTACATAGTCTCCGGATGGCAATATCCATGGGTATTCAACGCCTAGAGGTGCGTGGAGATTCAAACCTCGCAATATCCCAAGTAAATGGAGACTTTGACGCCAAGGATCCAAAAATGGCAGCCTATCGTAACGCTGTCTTAAAAATGTCAGCTCGGTTCAAAGGACTCGAGTTCCACCATGTAGCCCGGGATAATAACCAGGCAGCCGACGTGTTGGCGCGCATCGATGCAAAACGTGATGCCGTCCCTCCAAACATCTTCCTGGAGCGGCTCTTTAAGCCATCTGTAGTATGGGAAGAGGAGTCCGGAAATAACAATCCGGAACCAACTGCACCACCCAACACCGAACATCCTGACACAACTGGTGGCTCTGCCAATGAAATAACACCTTCAGCCCACAAAATAATGGCAGTCATTGCACCATGGACGGAACCATTCCTAGCCAACTTAATTAGGCAGGAACTCCCCGAAGACCAAAATGAGGCCCGCTGTATAGTACGGCGATCTAAAGCCTACAAGGTCCATGAGGGAGAGCTTTATAAGAAAAGCACAACCGGAGTCCTTCAAAGGTGCATCTCCGAAGAGGAAGGGCGAAATCTTCTGGCTGAAATTCACGCCGGACTCGGCGGGCACCACGCTGCAGCCCGGGCCCTTGTAGGCAAGCCCTTCCGTACAGGATTCTATTGGCCGACGGCCCGAGCAGATGCTCAGGACTTAGTCCAACGATGCGTCGGTTGCCAGCTCTTTGCTAATCAGAGCCACATGCCACCCACCGCCCTCAAAACTATACCCATCACCTGGCCGTTCGTGGTCTGGGGGCTTGACATGGTTGGACCCCTTAAAGGGGGGAACCCACAAGCAAAAGTACCTATTGGTCATGGTGGACAAATTCACCAAATGGATAGAGGCCAAGCCAGTTAAAACGGCCGAATCCGGACCAGTGATAGACTTCATATCCGGGGTAGTACACCGTTATGGCGTCCCCCACAGCATCATCACCGATAACGGCACGAACTTCACGGCCGACGAGGTTAAACTCTGGTGCAAAAATATGGGCATTAAGCTCGACTACGCTTCAGTCTATCACCCACAAACCAACGGTCAAGTTGAACGAGCAAATGGCCTAATCATGAGCGGCATCAAACCCAGATTAGTGCGGTCCCTTACGGAATCTAACACGCACTGGGTAGAGGAGCTCGACTCCGTACTCTGGGGGCTGCGGACCACGCCAAACCGTACTACCGGATTCACACTGTTCTTTATGGTATACGGAGCAGAGGCAGTTTTGCCCTGCGATATAATTCATGACTCACCTCGAGTGCGCATGTACGAAGAAAGAGAAGCCGAGTTGGATCGGCAGGACAGCTTGGACGCATTGGAGGAGGAGCGTGACGTGGCAAAGGCTCGTTCCGCATTCTATCAGCAGCAGGCTCGAAGATATCAAAGCAGAGAAGTACGGGCTAAAACTTACAATGTTGGCAAACTAGTTCTACGCCTGCCGGACAAGAAAAAGGACAAACTCAAGCCCAAATGGGAAGGTCCCTTCATCATCGACCAAGTCCTAACCGGCGGAGCATACCGTCTGCGAAACGCATCGGACAACTGACTCGAGCCGAACCCATGGAATGCAGCCCGCCTCCGAAGATTCTACGCCTAGCGCCGGACTCAGAGTTCGTCTCCTTCCTCCGTCCACATTTTATACTTCAGTTGTCTTTTGTTTCTCTCTCTTCTCCCACCTTTTTCATAATGCCCTTGAGGGCTGATTTGCGCACTGTTCGCACACACTTGACGTGCTACTCGCACTCATTATGCCTGGGGGCTTCTTTAACAGAAGCTTATTTATACGGGCTTTATGCCCAACACATGCGTCAAACTTCCGCATGTACCTTTTATTCACCATTATATGCATCAATATGACTTAAGTTTTGGCCAAGCTGGGTTGCCTGGCTCCTGTGCTTACCCCTACGTTCCCGATTGTTCGGCTAGGAGGTAAAGGGAGCACCTCTGCGATTGTTACTGCCGGGTCAGCCGGATGTGTACCTCAGACTGGGTGAAGCCGAAAGCTAGCGTTCTTAAGGGAATATTCGGTCGGTGACTTGAAAGATGATTTCTCATTTATTTATTTATCTGTCCCCAGATGTTTTCCTGCTCTTTTCGCAGTCTGGACATGCACTTTAGGGCATGCCTCCCAGGGAAAGGAACCCTTAACGGAACTATTCTCCCTGGAAGATGTTTCTTACTAACCATGTAATATAACATAACTAGTTGGGCACTTGTCTTATAAAGCACTAATGACCCCTACGCCTGGTCTCCATGCATGCCCCGGTTTTTTGCATAACCGCGAGGGCATTCGGACACACTCCGGACTATTGGGTCCCGAGGTTGAAGCGAAAAGGTCCGCAACGACAAACGATCTACAATCCGGCTAGAAGGCATTATACATGTCATTTTAACAATACATCGTCACACTGACTGATTGTACTCCTCTTCAATCCCATCTAACAGGCTGTCTAATTTACAGTCCCGTTGGGAATACTTAGCAGCCAACTCTACTTGGCCGTACACTAAGCTCATAGGGATCTCCTTCCCATCAGGCCCCATAGGTCCGACCTCGGCCATGTGGTTCGGATCCGCCTTCTTGTACCGCGTCTTCACCATGGCCTAGGCCTCCCTGGCGCCTTGATGACAGGCCGATATCTTCCATAGACGGAAGCGCTGCCGTGCTCCCTGAAGCTTCTCTGCAAGCCCTCCAAGACCCTCGGGTAGGGAGACGGACGGCCATAAGGACTGGGCGTCGCCACTCATCGCCTGCCGAACACGTTCGTGCAGTTGCACTAGCTCGGGAAGTTGGTCACCCGTTGAACCGGGCATTTCCTCCGCAGGGAGACCTGTGAGCACACCTACAGACATATATCTGTCAATCGACTTCCTCGCCGAACTCTTCTTTTCAAAAGAATTTGCTCAAGCACTTACTATAAATGCTGCGACGAAGCCGTTGATTCTCCTTCACGGAGCCAGACAGCTGGGTCCGAACACCCTTTAGCTCTTCTCCCAGTTGGGTGTGGGCATCTTGGAGTTTATTCCTCTCCTGCTGCACCTTCATAAGCACCCTCTCGCCGGCCTTCAGCTGGCGCAGTAGCTGTTGCTTGTCCGGATCAAGTCCGGCAACATCTGCAAAATTATCATCAGATTTATACGCACGCCGCACACCGTTTATCTTTTTGAAATATGTGTTACCGGAGGGGGTCTCTGTGTCTCCTCCTGCGGCGGCTAGTGCGGCCTCAAGTTGGGCCTTGCACTCTTGAAGCTCCTGAGACAATTGGGTATTCTTCTCCGTAAGATGCTGCATATCAAATGATCCTTAAATTAGTTATTTTAACTACTTTAAGTCTCGGGGGCTACAAGCATATATAACTATTAAAATTCCTTACCCGTATGTCTTTCACATACTGCTCCGTGGCTCTGGTTAAACCATCTTGAGCGGCACAGAGGTGCGCGTCTCCCGCGTTAAAGGCATTCAACGCCTCCGAGGAGAAACACGCGTCACGAAGAACTGTCCGGCGGCGCCTGTGATTCATGGCGCTCTCCACCTCTGACCTGGTGGCGGACAGCCTGTCGGCATCCTCCGTTGGAGGAGCATCCGGCCCGTGCCTTGCGCTCCCCTCCCCCTCCGGACCAGGTGTTGGGGCCTGGCTGGCGGAGGCTTGGTTGGCAACCTCTCCGTGCACAGTCCGGCGAGCGCTCTTTCTCCTGGAAGAGTCATGAGCATTAAAGTACTTCACAGGAGTCTTTTTCCTTAAAAACGGCGGTGTGACATACCTTTGCGGCGATGTTTCAATTTGCACCGCACCCCTCTTCCGCCTGCCGGGCTGAACTGACCCTTGTCGGTCAGCCGCCGCGGGATCAGCTTCCCGCCTTGAAGGCACCTCCTGCGAGACACCATCGGTATACGGCGGTTAGAAATAAGCACAGACGAAGTAATGGTGTCAGGGCTCCGGTCATAGTTACCTGGGAAGCCGGAGATAAACCGGGGTAGTCAGCCGTGATGGCGACTAGAGCATTGTCCATGCTAAGTTGGTGGAACACCCCGTCAATCAGCTCCACCTTTATGTCCGGATCCTCTTCGGAGGCTGGATCAAGGGATCTTCCCGGATCCTCGGGTTATGGAGCCGGACTGTGTATGCCCTCCACATCCCGGCGCAGTTCCTGCGTCAAAATCATAAAGTAAGAGACTTAACTTTGAAAGCACGGATCGGATGGATAAACATCCGCTTACCCAGCTCCGAGGGTTATTCATGGAGAATCCGTTCAACAGGCTCGTTTGGAGGAAGTCCTCCTTCTCCCCCTTGTACAAGCCGGACAGGATCTTCACCAGATCTGCGGCCGATCCCGGCCCTTTGCGACCATGACGGGTGGCGTCATTCTCCCCATTGAAATCCCACATGGGGTGGCCCCTATATTGGAGCGGCTGCACCCCTTGCATAATGCATGTGGCCATGACTCCAATCATGGTCAATCCGGAATGAGCCAGCAACCTTATCCGGCCCATCAGATAGTGGACGCTCCTGTCATCCTCCTGTTGAGGGCTCCGCGGGCGCCAACTCAGGCGTTTCTTCAGAGGAGCATTGCTGAACTCCGGGAGGCCGATCCGAACTGGGTCCGGCAGTGGAGCGTCTTCCACAGAAAACCATTCCGAGGGCCAGTCTTCGGACGCCTTCTTTGGGGTTCCGGATAGATATCCGGTCCCGGCGATGCGCCATATTTCGGCTCCACCCACTTGATATATCGACCCCTCGTGAGAACGGGGTACGAGGCAAAACAGTCTCTTCCATAGCACAAAATGGGGCTCGATGCCCAGGAATAGCTCGCAAAGAGCTACGAAGCCCGCAATATGCAGAATGGAGGCAGCGTAAGGTGATGAAGTTGGAGTCCGTAGAACTCTAGAAGCCCCCGGAGAAATGGATGTATGGGAAATCCGAGCCCCCTTATTAGATAAGGGACGAAACACACCCGCTCTCCTTTGGAGGGACTGGGGGTGTTCTCCGCCTGCTTTCCACCTTTGTAGGTGGCCAGCCCGGCTCGAACCGGGACCATAAAGGCCAGAGGAAGGTATCCCTCCACTTGGAGCGTCACCAGCTCGCTGTGCGGGACTGAACATCTCCTCCAATCTCCTGGCTGAGGGCTGGGAGCGCGAGAGGAGGAGCCGCGTCGACGATCCATGATGGAATGGATTTTGGTCGGAAGCGCTCCGATGAGTATTCGCGGAAGGAGGATGGTGTGATTTGGATCTGGATTCTTGCCTCTCTTATAGGCAGCTTATTCGCGTAGCTAGGGGGTAAAATGTAAAAATACCCTGGCCTTTCGCATTCGTGCGACACGTGGAAGAGGGCCATTATTGGGCGTGAAAGCCAAGGAGCGCAACATTTATAAGGAAGCCGGACACTGTTCGGCAAACACACGGAATTTGGAGGAGAACCCGCCTTGCAACACCGAAGACAATGTACGCGCCGGACTCATCGTCATTGAAGCCTGGTTCGGGGGCTACTGAGGGAGTCCTG
The DNA here is from genome assembly GCA_963921465.1 of Triticum timopheevii. Taxonomy (NCBI): domain Eukaryota; kingdom Viridiplantae; phylum Streptophyta; class Magnoliopsida; order Poales; family Poaceae; genus Triticum; species Triticum timopheevii. Next base: position 418,502,908 of record OY997262.1, read on the forward strand.
GACTAGGGGGTGTCCGGATAGCCGGACTATCATCATCGGCCAAACTCCAAGACTATGAAGATACAAGATTGAAGACTTCGTCCCGTGTCCGGATGGGACTTTCCTTGGCGTGGAAGGCAAGCTTGGCGATACGGATATGTAGATCTCCTACCATTGTAACCGACTCTGTGTAACCCTAGCCCTCTCCGGAGTCTATATAAACCGGAGGGTTTTAGTCCATAGGACGAACAACAATCATACCATAGGCTAGCTTTTAGGGTTTAGCCTCCTTGATCTCGTGGTAGATCCACTCTTGTACTACCCATATCATCAATATCAATCAAGCAGGAGTAGGGTTTTACCTCCATCGAGAGGGCCCGAACCTGGGTAAAAACATCGTGTCCCTTGTCTCCTGTTACCATACGCCTAGACGCACAGTTCGGGACCCCCTACCCGAGATCCGCCGGTTTTGACACCGACATTGGATAGCGGACCCCCTACTCTTGCGCTTGGGATGTTCCATGTACAAGTCCATGTTACCACTTGCTTGGATGTGTAGGCCTAGTGCTCCTTGCATCCCCCTCTGCATTTTTGACACGGCGAATGGTTGATGAAATAAGAGGAATCGACCTTGATGTTGTACCGGAGGACAGATACTTACAAGGCTATACGGGTGTGTAGGATGTGTACCAGATCCCGTAGCACCGTCATGCTTCGCTAAAAAATGGATTTGCTTGTTTCAGATGATATCTCCAGAAGAAATAAGAGTTAAAGTCAGAGTTGCATAGGCATGTAAGCTAAGAGAGCAGTGAAAGGATATCCAAACATCGTCGGAATAGTGCACAAGGGAGTGATGTGTGGATACCTAGTTCGGGCCGGCATTTGGGCATGCTCGCCTAGCTAGAGTGCGGGTCACTTCAGAGCCGTTGAGGGTGATGCGCTGGCGTTGGCTGGCCGCGCACGGATGCAGATCTTGAGTGGCAGCAGAGCGCTACGATGCGGTGGACGAGACCGTTGGTGAAGCCCCAACGGCCTCGGGGGGCGGAGGTGCGATGATGAGCTCGGTGAAGTAGCCCCGGTGAGCTGGGAGACGGCGTCGGTGAAGCGCACCTGATGCGGTGGAACTCGGTGTCTATGAGGCACGTCGCTTGCGGCGGCCGACATTGTCGGTGGACCACCCGATGCGGTGGACGAGGGCGTAGATGAGGTAGCTCCGGTGCGGTGATGAAGTGCAACCGTCGTCTTCGTCGTGGTCGTCCAGCACAGAGGTGGGGAATGGTGGGGAAAGAGACGAGACGAGAGGTGATTCGAGGGATGGCGGCGAATTAGGGATTTGAGCAATCTGGGCACGGAAGGGGGCGGTAGAGAAGAGAGATTTTGCCGGGCTGGAATTGGGGCCGCCAGATATTTCAATCTGAAACGTGGAAGCGTGAACTTATATTGTCGTCGTCCTTTTTGGGGGGGGGGAGGGGGGTGGGTGGCTGCGTGCTACGCGTCCGTCCGACAGACGCGACCACCCCGACAGGACTATGCTTCGATGCCTTAAGGCACCTGCCTTTGTGTCCATGACATGTGGGCCCAACAGGTGGTTGGCCCACATGTCAGTCACCTAAGGGCAGTTGGCTTTAAGGCACCAAAGCAGCGTCCACCCCGACACGACCCTGGTCTTCCTCGTGCGCCTACATTTGAGAATGCAAACGAATCTTCTTTCATTTGCAAATGAATCTGTATGTATTACCATGCCCGTGTTTTCCTTGCAATAATTAGTCATTCGAAACGAGATACTCCATCCGTTCACTTTTGTAAGTCGTTTCAGACAACTTAAAATGAACTGTTTTGCACATTGTCTGAAATGTCTTTAAGGTCTTATAAAAGTGAACAGAGGGAGTACTATAAATTAATTAATGAGGAGTTATTTGAAAAAAAATCGAAATGGTACCCACGCTAACGTGGATTAGAGTGTGTCACATAATTAGTTATTTGAATTAGAGTGTGTGTCATGTAGTTAGTTATTTGAATTAGAGTGTGTGTCACGTAGCGATCTCCAATTCTAACGTGGATTTCGCATTTCACTGTATCCACGCTACTTTTTTAATACAAATTCATATGTATATGATGAACACCATGGTAGTGAGAAAACTTTTGAATGGTGTCGCGGCGTACTGAGAGGCCACAGGCACCTATGGGGCAGGAGGGCCCCTTTGTTTGTCTGGCAAGGGAGCGGAGGGCGCACGCAGAGCGGATCGAGGCGAGGGAGCGCGCGGGGGATTTTTACCCAGCTTCGGAGCTCTCCGGAGAGATAAAACCCCTACTGCTGCTTTGTGTGCTGTATTTGTTCTTGCTCGAGAGAGAGCGGGCGCGGCGTCGAATTGGCCGAACTGGGGAACCGAACCCCCTCTACGTGCGCATGGGCCTCCTTTTTATAGGCTAAAGGGGTCACCGACAGGTGGCAGCATAGAAAGGGGGGTAGAAAGGTAAAAACACGGGTTGGTACAACTACTACCAACAGTGTCCCCTACCTAACTCTGACAGCAGGGGACAGGGGCAGTTAATGCCTGTCTGGTCGCCCCAACAGTGCAAGTAAACGACCGTTAGAGGCGCCACCGATCGCCACGATGGCCTCCTTGTCAGCTTCGCTTGCCACCTCGCACCGCCATGCTGCACAGCTACCCGCCACGTGCACCAGGAGCGATCCTGTGACGACACGTTGTCGGACGCGCTGGAGCGCGGGCGCAGGGTGGCAGCCTTGCCGCGGCAAGCGCCTTGCCGCGGCCCTTGTCTTGTCGCGCCAGCGAGCTTGCCGCTCGCCGGGCCTTGCCGGGACGCGCAGGGCGTCACGGCAGGTTTACTTGGAACGCCTTGAGTGGCCTTCCCGGCAAGATCCTCTTGCCGGGGCCTTTGTTCATCCCGGCAAGCTTCTCTTGTCGGGGCCTTGGTTGTCTTTCCCGGCGAGCTCCTCTTGCCGGGGCCTTGGTTGGCCTTCCCGGCAAGCTCCTCTTGCCGGGGCCTTTATCTTTGGTACTCTATTCTTGAATGGCATCTAAGCGGCCGTGAAGGATCTTGGCGGATGCCCGGCAAGCCCTGCCGCGGGACGCTGCGACTGCCCGTGCACAAGTTCGGGGGACTAAGGTAACCCCTACTTTAGTACACCGACAGGAGCCCCCGGGCCTGGGCCATACACGGTGCCGAGCGCTGTTGGGCCAGGCCCAAAACGGTGCACGGGCAAGCGCGGCCTGGGTCCGCCGCATATCTCTCCGCTTCCACCGCGCACGCCCAGAGCGGCACGCGTCAAACGCGGCGTCGTGGGTGATGTGGGCGGCGTGTGCGGGGCTGGGCATGCATCAAGCCATGATGAAGGGGATGGCTCACGCCCTCCTACCTAAACGGAGGTAGGCGTGGGGGCATGGTGCATTTACTGGATGGGACCGGTGCGTGATTTTCGAGGCGTCCAACCCCACGATCACGGGGTGGGGCGAGGCCGCCTCACCCGTCACCTCGACCCTGCATCCTCGCCACGCGGCTCCCATGCACTTGGGGTCACGGACGGTGGGAGTGGGAATCCGGGCCGTCGCGAGCCGAGGCAGCGGGGCGGTCCAGATTCCCTGCTCTCCCGTGCCTTGATTCGCTGAGCGGGGCGGCCGGGCCCCCACCTTGCTCCTTTACAAAGAGCAGGAGGGGGGGCATAGAAGCCCGCACTCATCTCCTTCTTTCTTCAGCTCCTGCTCCCCTTTCTCCCACTCGCCATGGAGAAAGGGAACCCTGGCTCTTCATCGGTGGCGGCGAGGGTCGCCACCAGACAGCGCACCTCTCCCTCTCTCGCACCCTTGGCGGGGAACCGGCCATAAGGGGAAGAGGGAGGGGGCGAGGTCGCGGACGAGGCCGAGGCGCTCGGGGAAGAGGCGGGCGGGGCGGCGCGCCAGCTTCGCCTCCGCCGGCGGTTCCTCTCCCTACGGCGGTCCACATGGGGGACGACCCTTGCGAGTTCTTCGTCAGGCTGCGTCGGGCGCCTCGTCGTCGCCTCCGGCTTCCAACTCCGTTCGCGAGCGCGATGGAACCGGACCCGTCCGAGATGCTGAGGCTGCAGATGAGGGGCTGTGGGATCAGCGGCACGCGAGTCAACGTTGTATCCCCAGCCCCCAGCGTGATGTATCTTGATCGTGGATGGAAGACGTTCGCCCTCATCCACAGCCTGACGGCGGGGTTTACCCTCCATTTCAAGTTAATGGAGGGCGACCTCCTCTCCGTCAAGGTCTTCGGGGATTCCGGCATCCGGGAGAGGTGCTGCATGCACAGCTCCTCTGATAGCGAAGACTCCTTCTCGAGCGAGAGTGACGAGGAGGGGAGTGACAGCGACGACGAGGGTAATGGGCGGCGGAACGGCGGGTCCGACTAGGTGTCGGGCGCCGCTCCGCGCGTCTCCGGCGACCCCATCATCTGCGTCGCCGGCACCTTGAACTCCCCGGGGTCATCTCCTTGGGTGGCTGGCGTAGGGAGGCTGCGGAAGGGGAAGAGGGCCGGCAAGGCCGTCAGGTCGGAGTACGAGGGCGTGGTGCTCTCGACAGCATGTTGACGTCCTGCCGCCCCGTCCTCGAGCCCCGCTTCCGGCGCTGCCATCACCGTCCAGCCTTCGGACAGCCCCCGGGCTATTCTCTTGGTGTCTTCTGGCACCCATAGTTCGCCTAGGCGCCCCTTTTGCCCTTCTCGCCTCCTTGACCTCCCTCCTGAAGAAAGGGACAGGAAAAAGGATTACGGGCATCTTATCTTTTTAATTTGTAAGCCTCCGGGCCTTAGCATCATTTAAAACTTGTAATCCTCTCTTTCATGTTTTTCATCCTCTACGGACTTCACCCGAGTGGGATGTTTTTTAATGGAAAGAGGAAGCTTGCTATGTCACATCCTTTACTTGATTCTATGCCTTGTATGTTTTTACCCTACGCTTTTAGGGAACTTGCCGGCAGGGGCACGCTTGCCGCAAGTGCCGAGTGCGGAACATCAGCAGCTTGCCAGTGGTGCCGGAGCACGCTTGCCGCGGGCGCTGAGTGTGGGACATCAGCAGCCTGCTGGCGGTGCCGGTTCCGGCAAGAAACCTTGCCGCAACTAGTTGCAGCGCACTTAAATTGTTGAGCGGGCTCGAAACAAAGTAAGGGCGCAACTTAGCCGCGAGCTGGTTCCTCCGCGCACAGGTTTTTTTTATACAAGGCGCGATCGTTCGAGGACACGCCTTCGCGTTTCCCAGTCCATGAGAGGATGCATGACGAGGGATGAAAAACTTATCTGGTATCGTAGCCTCCGGCAACCTTGGCTTGCCGCAGATGAGGCTTGATATTCGCGGCCCCCGGCAACACTGGCTTGCCGGGGTCTAGGTGCCGGCGCGTTCTCCTTCTTCTTCCTGGTCGCTGCCATTTTAGTTATGAGAACATCTTAGCCAGTGCCACGACGAGTTACTTTTGCAATATAACTCTATTCTGGGCACTATCTGCTACGTTACTTCCTTTACTTGATTTCGCCCCTTGTGTGTTTCTGCCCTACGCTTCGAGGGGAACTTGCCGGTGCAAGCACACTTGCTGAGTGCGGGACATCAGCAGCCCGTTGGTGGTGCTGCACCCGGCAAGAAACCTTGTCGGGGCTAGTTGCAGTGCGCTTGTATTGTTGAGCGGACTCGAAACAAATCAAGGGCGCAACTTAGCCACGAGTCGGTTCCTCCGCGCACAGGTTTTTACACACAAGGCGCGGTCGTTCAAGGAATATAACTCTGCTTGCTGCGTCATATCCTTTACTCTGTCACATCCCTTGTATGTTTTCACCCTACGCTTTGAGGGAAACTTGCCGGTGCAAGCACACTTGCTGAGTGCGGAACATCAGCAGCCCGCTGGCGGTGCTGCATCCGGCAAGAAACCTTGTCGAGGCTAGTTGCAGCGCACTTGTATTGTTGAGCGGGCTCGAAACAAATCAAGGGCGCAACTTAGCCGCGAGCTGGTTCCTCCGCGCTCAGGTTTTCCATACAAGGCACGGACATTCAAGGAATATAACTTAAAAATCTAAAACCTGATCATGCCCAAACTTTGGCAACTTATCTTTTTTTTGTCACCTGTGCTCCAGCGAGGCCATGCTCCTTTGAACGACACCTGGCCCATACCTCTGTCCTCTCCTCCTCGAAGCTTCTGGCGTTAGCTTTGCGGCTATGGTAGCGGCGCAAAGCTTACCGGTAGCGAGCAGCTCGTACGGCAGCCCGAAGACGATCTTCCTCGAGGAGCAGCGCGTCATCTTTCCGCGGCTGCTCTCGCTCTAGCCCACCGTAGGGGAGCACTCGAGGCGATCCGTACCCGAGGGGAAAGGGGTCGAGGATGTTGAGCCCCCAGCCCGAGAATGGCCAGGATAAAGGGATTGTTCGGAGAGCTTGAGCTGGCTGATGAATCTGTTTGGAGTGGAACTGGCACGCCTCACACTTGGTTACTTGTGCAGTTGCATCCTGGAGGGCTGTCTGCCAGAAGAAACCTTGCCGGAAGGCTTTGCCGGCAAGGGCTCTTGCGCCAATGTGGTGACCACATATGCCTCCATGTATCTCTGCCAACAGCTCCTGTCCATCTTCCCGGGGAATGCACTTCAATTTCACTCCGTTGAATCTTTTTCTGTACAGTATGTCATCGACAAACTGGTACATACTTGATTGCCGGGCTACTTTTTCCGCTTCTTCCTGTTCCTCGGGAAGTTCTCCTGTCTGAAGGAAATGGACGATCTGCTGTGCCCATGCCGGAGCTTGTGGCTCGACGACAAGGACTAAAGGCGCGAATGCTGCTGCGGGAACATCCGCTTCTACGGCAAGAGTCTGGGATCCTGCCGGAGCATGATGTTCCCCGACAAGCTTGCCAGAGCAAAACTTGTCGGGAGCCTCTGCTCGAACGGAACAAGGCCTGGGGCCTGCCGGAATAGGACGTTCCCCGGCAAGCGTGTCGGGACACAGCTTGTCGGGAGCCTCTGCTCGGACGGAACAAGGTCCAGGGCCTGCCGGAGCAGACCACTCCTCAGCGCTCTTGGTGTTGATCTTGGGGACCTTCTCGACGGCGGCTTCGGGGAGCTCTGCCGAAGGGTAGTCGCCAGTAACCAACTTCCTCTTCTGCCATGAAGATCTGATGGTATCCTGAATATGCATCAAGGAACGAAAGCAGATCACATCCTGCCGTGGAGTCGACAATCTGGTCAATGCGCGGCAAGGGAAATGGATCCTTGGGGCAAGCTTTATTAACATCCATGAAGTCAATACAAAGCCTCCACTTCCCATTTGCTTTGCGCACGACTACTGGATTGGCTAACCACGTCGGATGGAGCACTCCTCGGACTAGGCCTGCTGCTTCCAACTTCCTGATCTCTTCTTCAATGAATTCTTGATGCTCTACTGCTTGTTTTCTGACTCTGTGCTTGACGGGCCGCGCGTGAGGACAGACGGCAAGGTGGTTCTCAATTACTTCCCTGGGAATACCGGGGATGTCAGATGGTTGCCATGCAAACACATCGACATTCGCCCGCAGGAAAGCAACGAGCGCGCTTTCCTATTTAGGATCAAGCGTGGCACTGATGGTGAAGATACCACCAGTGCCGTCCTCCTTGGCGGCCACTTTCTTGGTCTCTGGTGAAGCTATCTTTGCCTTCTTGCACTTGCCGGTGGAGCTCGATGGTGCGTCCTCGACGGTAGTGCAGCACTCCGAAGAGGTGCGCTTGCCGGAGTAGGCATCAGAGCTACTCTTGCCGGACTTGGCCTTCTTCTTCCCCCCGGGAGCTTCAGCGGCAAGTGGCTTGCGTTCTGTTGCGGCTGCTGCTTCCCGGTAGATCTTATCGGTACAGATGAGTGCATCCTTCTTGTCGCCTTGGACAGAAATGACACTTATCGGACCGGGCATCTTGAGCGCATTGTAGGCATAGTGAGAGGCTGCCATGAACTTGGCGAGCGCTGTACGGCCGAGTATCCCATTGTAAGGTAATGGGAAATCAGCAACGTCAAATGTGACTCTCTCTGTCCTGAAATTCAGCTCGCTGCCAAATGTCACTGGCAGTGTGATCTTCCCCTTCGGCTTGCTCCTTCCCGAGTTTATTCCTTGAAAGGTACCAGTCTCTTCAAGCTCGCTGTCGGGGATCTGGAGCTTCTTGAGCACTGCGGATGAGATCAGATTCAGGCCGGCCCCGCCCTCAACCAGCATCTTCGTGACCCTGAGGTTGCGGATTGTTGGTGAAACCAACATCGGCAAGCACCCGACCGCAGTGATGCGATCAGGGTGATCTTCAATGTCGAAGATGATGGGCGTGCTGGACCACTTCAGGGGCTTGCGCGACTCAACGGACGGTTCTGCTGCGTTCACTTCCCGTACCCACTGTTTGAGTTGGCGGTGCGAGGTGTGCAGAGAAGCACCGCCGTCGACGCACAACACCTCTGTCGCCTTCTGGAACTCTTGCTCGTCAGTCTCATCTTCCTCCATCTCATCATCCTCATCTTCGTCTTCGTCTTTGTCGCGGCCGCGGGGAGGCCTGTCTCCTTGCCGCGGCTTGGCCTTGTCGCGGCGCCCTCCCCGGGCGGGATACTTCTTGCCGGATCCTCCGCCTCCTTGCCGGGCCTTCTCCTTGTCGCGGCGCTCGTATTCAGCTTTCTGTAGCTCCGCCATCTGCTCTACTTTCTTGCAGGCTTGGAGATCATGGCCCTTGGTGCGGTGGATCTTGCAATACTGCTTGCCGGAGCCATCCTGCTTGTCGGCGGCTACCACAGCCTCGCCGGAATTGCCAGCTCTAGCCTTCTCGGAACCGCCTCCGCTGCCGGATTGCTCAACGGCTAGCACATCCTTAGCCTTTCTCTTTCTGTTATTTCGCCTCCGGTTCCTCTTTGCCGGAGGGGCGCCCTCACTGTCAGATCCTTTTGTTCCTGCATTCTCTCCGGGGAGTCTCCTCCCCTCTTCAGCCCGCGCACACTTGTCGGCCAGGGCATATAGCTCGCTGACATCTCTGATTTTACACATCGCCATCTCCTCCCTCATCCTGCGGTTACGCACGTTCTGATGGAACACGCTGATAACCGCGGCAGGGTGGACGTCTGGGATGTTGCGCTGCACCTGACTGAATCTCTGTATATACTTGCGCAGGGGTTCTCCCTCCTTCTGGGCGAGCAGGTGAAGGTCACTCTCCTGGCCATGGGGTTTGTGGCCGCCTGTGAAGGCGCCAACAAACTGATGGCACAGGTCCGCCCACGAAGAGATGGAGTTGTCCGGCAAGTGCATGAGCCAAGATCTGACGTTGGGCTTGAGTACCAGCGGGAAGTAGTTGGCGAGGATCTTCTCGTCGCATCCTCCGGCAGCCTGCACCGCGATGGTGTAGACGCTGAGGAACTCTGACGGATGTATCCTGCCATCATACTTCTCGGGCACGTCTGGTTTGAAGTTCTTGGTACTGGGCCACTGGACTTGCCGCAGCTCACGGGTGAACGCAGGGCAACCTGCCGCGTATGGCAAATCGCCTGGTTCCCCTGGCGCATGCATGTCGACAGTGGGCCCAGCGCGCCGGTCAGATTGACGTCGCGCTTCTCTTCGACGCTCGATGCGAGTGCGAGCGTCTTCGTGTCGTCATTCTTGGAGAACTTGGCGTTGGTCACGGCGAGCTCGCGGGTCCGACGAGGCGGTGGAGTCGGTGTCGAGGTTGGCCCGGCGAGTCGACGATCTTGGCCTTCGGGGCGGGGAGTGCGCAGTGGTGGCACCCCCAGCGGTCTTGTCGGCATCGGCTTGCGCCTGGGCGTCTTGCCGGGGCTTCGATGTGCTCGGTTGCCGGGGCTTGTCGCCGTTGGCGAAGCTAATGAGGCTATAGATGGCGGCCCTCCAGTCGTCGATCTTATCCGGCGCTGGAGGGTAATCTAGAAGCAGCTGGGCTCGGGCCAGCGCTTCCTCTGGAGTCTTGGGCGGCGGTGGCGAGCGGCGCGTGGCGCGAGACATGCTCAAACTTCTAACAGTGTTAGAAGGAGCATCATCTCGCACAGGCGACCGCACCGCGCTCGTGCCAGCGTGTTGGCGTGCATGTTGGCCTTGAGCGTCCCGCGACCCACCAGCTTGGCCTTGTTCCAACGCGAGTACGGTGCTAGGAGCACCGCGGCGTTGCTGATCCTGCACCTCCTAGGAGGGGTGCGGTGGATATGCAGAAGCTGAACCTTGCGGGGCCTTGTCCTTGGACCGGGTGACGACGCGCGTCCCCCCGCCGGCGCCCGCTCCTCCGCCGGCGTCTACCCCACCGCCCGTTTGCTCTGGTGGCGGTAGGGAAGTCGCAGATGGAGCGGCTACTTCCGAAGTCTTCTTCTTTGGAGGCATGTCGACGAAGATGTTGATGTAGCGCGCGCAGACGCCGGATCAGATACGCACGATCTCGACGCCCCCCTACCTGGCGCGCTAAAGATGTCGCGGCGTACTGAGAGGCCACGGGCACCTATGGGGCAGGAGGGCCCCTTTGTTTGTCCGGCAAGGGAGCGGAGGGCACACGCAGAGCGGATCGAGGCGAGGGAGCGCGCGGGGGATTTTTACCCAGCTTCGGAGCTCTCCGCAGAGATAAAACCCCTACTGCTGCTTTGTGTGATGTATTTGTTCTTGCTCGAGAGAGAGCGGGCGCGGCGTCGAATCGGCCGAACTGGGGAACCGAACCCCCTCTACGTGCGCATGGGCCTCCTTTTTATAGGCTAAAGGGGTCACCGACAGGTGGCAGCGTAGAAAGGGGAGTAGAAAGGTAAAAACGCGGGTTGGTACAACTACTACCAATAGTGTCCCCTACCTAACTCTGACAGCAGGGGACAGGGGCATTTAATGCCTGTCTGGTCGCCCCAACAGTGCAAGGAAACGACTGTTAGAGGCGCCGCCGATCGCCACGATGGCCTCCTTGTCAGCTTCGCTTGCCACCTCGCACCGCCATGCTGCACAGCTACCCGCCACATGCACCAGGAGCGATCCTGTGATGACACGTCGTCGGACGCGCTGGAGCGCGGGCGCAGGGTGGCAGCCTTGCCGCGGCAAGCGCCTTGCCGCGGCCCTTGTCTTGTCGCGCCAGCGAGCTTGCCGCTCGCCGGGCCTTGCCGGGACGCGCAGGGCGTCACGGCAGGTTTACTTGGAATGCCTTGAGTGGCCTTCCTGGCAAGATCCTCTTGCCGGGGCCTTTGTTCATCCCGGCAAGCTTCTCTTGCCGGGGCCTTGGTTGTCTTTCCCGGCGAGCTCCTCTTGCCGGGGCCTTGGTTGGCCTTCCCGGCAAGCTCCTCTTGCCGGGGCCTTTAGCTTTGGTACTCTGTTCTTGAATGGCATCTAAGCGGCCGTGAAGGATCTTGGCGGACGCCCGGCAAGCCCTGCCGCGGGTCGCTGCGACTGCCCGTGCACAAGTTCGGGGGACTAAGGTACCCCCTACTTTAGTACACCGGCAAATGGATTCAAACATATGACCTACAAAATAGCACAACAAATTGAGTCAATGTCAAATTTTCGAAACTTAGTATGGCACGAATTCGAAATAATTACCCGTATGCCTGGTCCTCGGTTCAAATCTTACAATGTACACCAAATTGAAACATCGATATTAAGTCTCGTACTATGTACATTCAAATGTTGTTTTTAGCCCCCCCCCCCCCCCCCCGCACAAACGCTACATACTTCCTGTATCCGTCAATCTTCCTCTCCTAACCACCTTAGGAAGCTATCGGTTTCCAACACACGTTCATTCTTTCTCTCCATGTTTCGATCTCTAAGTCTCTCAACTACACAACCCTTTTTCCACTCTGTTACCAAATGTATTTACCTCACACACCCGCCATTGCACCCCATGCCGAGCTCTCCCCCCCCCCCTCTCCCTCTCACCCTCTCGCGCTAAATACATGCATTGCCTATCTAGCCCCCCCCCCCCAACCTCTCGTGCGCATGCACGCATGTTGTATATCTAGGTCACTCCCTCGAGACTGTCTCACTCTTTCTTCCGCATGGCGGGCCACACTCTCTCAATCTCGCTCTCTTTATCTGATTCTTGTTTAACCTCGTTTTCTTTCACACACAAATGATATATCTCCCTGTTCGGGCCTCGATCGACACACTCTATACTCTCTCATGTAGATTGTCTATCTAGGTCAGTCCATCCAAGCCACCGCCACTCTTTTGACCTCATGGTGGGCCACGCTCACTCAATCTCTCTCTCTCTCTATCTATCTATCTATCTATCTCTCTCTCTCCGTATGTCTCGATTGACCTCACTCTTTCTCGGACAAAAACGATATATCACCATGTTTGAGCCCAATTCGACCTATTCACATTGTATACTATCTCACGCACATCGTCTATCTAGGTCACTCTCTCCAACCCGTCTCACTCTTTCGATCGCACGGCGACCCTATGTGATCGGTTGACCTTGCTTCCTCCCACGCACAAAATATATCTACACGTCTGTGACTGAATCATCTCTCAAGCTCTATCTTACAGCCCTCACCCTTGCCAAAAGCTCAATCGGACAATATCTCTCCGGAGCATATATATTTGTTCAATGAATGTCGGACCACACTCACTATGTCTCTCTATCTATATGTCTCTCGATTGACCTTGCTTTCTCACACCGTATCTTCCACGCGTTGAAGCTACTACATCTCCATCCCTCGCAAAGCCGGAGCTATTTACATTGCGAGGGGCACTCCAACCTTGGATTAATTTGTGTAGGCATTTATTCCGGTCGGTTTAGATTATATTTTCATAGCATTCGGCCCACAATTACTCCAAACACCGTTGCAACCCACGCAACTCCCCTAGTTGATTTCCCTCTGGCTCGGTCATCGCTCTCTCGCACGTCCTTTCTCACCTTCAACATCGCACCATGGTATTATTGAGAAAACTATGTTGTTCTCTTTAATTACTATAAATAAGCTACAAAACTACACACCGATAGTCCACTTGGAATGGAACAAATTTCGACCCACAAATTAAAGTGCTACAAACTACACACCGAGGGGTCCACATGTCATGAAACAAATTTGGACCCATATACAAATTAAAAAATAAAGGACGAGGATCGAACATGCGACCGGGCCTTCAAGCCGCACGTCAATAGGCAACATACGTAGGATAGCAATGTTTGTTGTACCCCCTTTGTTCACATAATGTTTTTACATTACCACAGCCTAATTAATGGATAACATGTAATATTATTTTTAGTACTATTCACCTTCACTTACTGGTGGGTTCCATGTGTGCTCTCTCTCTCCTCCCCTTCTGTGTTTAGACGCATGGGCAAACAGGAAGAACTCGCGGGCGATGTTGCCATTGACCATATCTGGACGCGTTCACAAGTCATGGCACTAGTTTCACGTACTAGCAGCACTAGTCAGTGTGTACGTGCAATGCACGTTAATTTGGAAGTATATTAAGTGCATGCGGATATTAACTAATAGGATATTATTTGCGTGTTGTCATGTGATTAGCACTATTTTTGGCATGAAATTAACTACACGCTAAACGTGTTGAGCGCTCGACATTGAAGCAGTCTAGGTCGTTGGATGACAAGGAATACATGTGGCTTGATGACGTTTTATATTTAATTTGATACGGCTCTAGCAGAACATTCAATCGATCAAACCATACATTTCGTTCAGTCTGACTCCGACTTTAAATTATACGACGATCGATATAAAATAAACGGAAATGATAAATGTTTGGATTTTAAGCATGGCAATCTGAACGTTTTTCATGGCGAATTTAGATTACGCAGTGGTGGCGGGGGCGTCTCGCGGTGGGAAGCGGCTCCTCTGCCGTGCTCTATGTGTCATCGGTCCACTGACCAACGGTGACGGCGGCGTCTTGCGCTGTTATTGGCGTACTCCTAGACGTTGGTCTAGCTTCAAGGAAGGCCAAAATGTTCTGGACTTCAGAGCGAGTCAACTGGCGGGAGGAGGCGACTGGCGTTGGTGCAAGGAAGTGGTCGACGGTGGCCATCCATGCCGCTGAGGGGGGCACTGGCACCCGCGCGGGGACATGCGCTGTGAACGGAGTGGCGGAGACATTCGTGTGCACGGGCACTGGCACGGGCGTGCACGTCAGTGCACGCGCAGGCGCATGCGCTGGCAGGTGCACGGGCACCGGCACGGGCGTGCGCGTCAGTGCACGCACAGGCGCATGCGCTGGTAGGTGCACGAGCGTGTGAAAGTCGGCGGAGACCTCATGGAACCCCGTGGCATCAAGCTCGGTGACAATGTACGGCTCCCAGCCCATCAATGCCATGGGGATGGGCACTGGCGCAGTCGGGGCGACGGGAGCCGGAACGGGAGCGGGGACAGGCGCGGCGTCTTCTCGCAAGGCCAGGTCAAGCTCGTCCCAAAGCGCATTATGTTCTTGAGACTTCGGCTGGGTGTCTTCCTCATGAAACTGGAACACTAAGGGCAGACCATCGTGATGCGGCATAGAGTACGTTTAGGTCTGGATAGTTGGAGGTAGACGACAGGAGAATCGGAGAGGAAGAGGGAGGATTGTAGCGATACTGGGTAGTGCGGGGTTGATTTTAAACTGCAGCGCTGGCGACATTTTTTTTTCGAAACGGAGGCAAAAGATTTGCCTCATCTATTAAATGAGAAGGCCGATAGAGTGTTTTGGAGTGTTACAAGACCTGACCCAACACACATCATGGCTTGACAATTACTCGCTTATTACAATGTTCCCTAAATTCTTAGCTTCGGCGGTTACCCAAAGCTTTGCCTCATTGGTTACAACTTGGAGAAGGCTTGTAGGCGGCGCACTCTTGTGGCGAAATACCCTAGCGTTTCTCTCATTCCAAATTGTCCACGAGACAAGCATAGTGAGGGAGGCCATAGCTCGCCTGTGGGGGTTCGTCTTGTCGGTCCTCTTGTCCCATCATTCGAAGAGGGATGCGTGGAGATGCCAAGTGGTTCTGTCCATGTGCGCAAGCCCAAATTTTTGGATGACCATGTTCCATAGCCGTGTAGAGTAGCGGCACCGAACGAAGAGGTGAACGGTCATCTCTTGTTCTCTCTTGCATAGGGGGCAAAGGCCACAGTTTGCCCAGCCACGACGCTCCAAGAGGTCGGCAGTCCAAATCCGCCCTTGCAAGGCAAGCCATGCGAAAAACTTAACTTTCGGAGGGGCCCAGGCTTTCCACACCATGAATTCCATATGGGATAGCGTCAGACCTAGGAACTGTGCCTTGTAAGCAGTGGACACTGAGTAGATCCCGTCCATGGAGTGCTTCCACACTATGTCGTCCTCGGCGTCATCATCTATGTGAAAGTCATGAGTGAGCATCCAAAGGGTGAAGAACTCCCGCACGTGGTCGCCGGTGATGACGGTGTCCCTCTTGATCTGAAGCATCCAAGCGTTTGCCCTGAGGGTGTCGCGCACCTTCCAAGTTTTACTCCTTGAGGCTTTAAAGATCAGAGGAGCAATGTCCTTGGGCTTGCGGCCAAGAAGCCAAGGGGAGTCCCAGAAAGGTGTTTTTGCACCATTGCCCATGACTATCATGGTGGATGCATAGAAGAAATCATGGTCTTCAACAGTACATGGGTTACCTTGGCTCTTCATTTGTGCAACTTGTCATAAGCAGCTTGTCTCGAATTGAAGAAAAAACTTACAAAGTAATATTTGTGCCATATCACATGACCATGCTCAGTTTCAAGAATTTATGCTCACTTTTGGATTTTCTGAAATTTAAGATCCAGGATTCGAAACAATACTATCATAACCTGCATCATGCAATAAATTTTCAAGCCGTACATCTATCCTGTTGTATTTCTTAAGAAAGGATTTGGTCAAACATTTTTCTTAGTTAGACTTCAGACAAGTTATATATGCAGAGTAAAAGGATAATCCCTCTGTACCAGTGCATTGCCTGATATATTAACTCAAGTACTAGGCACGAACAAAGCTCAATTTTGTGCTCATCCTAGTGTAGTAGTAGTACTAGGCAATGCAGTTGACAGGTGACCTTGACGAGCGGCGACCGAGGGAATTGAACCGTGCTCGGCACGGTAGGTAACGTTGTCTGGTTACTAAAGCATCCCTCCGTTGTTCATCGGTAGTCATTATGGACCGGGGACATGAGGGGAATTTCCTAGGGCTGGAATTCTGGCCGCCAGATATTTCGACTTGAAACGCTGAGGCTCAACTGGTTGGGGTTGCCTAATGTGCGTACCACGCACGCCACCAAAGGACACGAGCCCGGGTTTTTTTAGGATCAACACGAGCCAAGGTCTGGCTGGTACGCCGTTGGGTCCTACCATACGAGAATACGAAAGGAACCTTTTAAATTGCCGAACGAATCTATGTGTATTACAATACCCGTATTTTCCTTGCAAATACTAATCTCAACGTGGTAATTGATTCATGACCAGTTGTTGAATTAGAGTGAGTTTGTGATATAGTGATATCAACGTGGATTTCACATTTCATGGTATACCTAGTAAGTTTTCCAATGCAAATTCAAATTTAAAAGATGAACAATATGGAGGTGAGAAAACTTTGTATGTATCAAGCATATGACCACACACACACACACAAACACACACGCACGAACACAACAACAATCCAATAAGTATAGTGCATCTATTTTTCCAAACCATGCATGTATGACACGAATTCAAAAATACTCCTTCTATTCCTAAATATTAGTCTTTTAGAGATTTCAACAAGTGACTACATACGGAGCAAAATGAGTGAATCTAGACTCTAAAATATGTCTATATACATCTGCATGTGCCAGTCCATTTGAAGCCTCTAAAAAGACTAATATTTAGGAACGAAGGGAGTAAAATGTAAGACATCCATGGTCCTCAGTTCAATATTTAAAATGAACATGAAACTGAAACGTGAATATTAAGTCTAGTACTATAGTACATGCAAATGTTGTGTTTAGGCGGAGCTATGATTGTCGGGGGTCAACCCCTCGACCTTAGATAAAATTGTGGAGCTATGTTTAGGGTTGTTTTAGATCATATTTGTCCCCACCCTCCCAACCACCGATTGGTTGTGCACCCCCACCCCTCCTCCCCGGGAGAATATCATGTGCCCCCATACCTTAGATGCTATATGCCGATACGGGTTGCTTGGAGCTTGTAGATCTGAGATATAGCACCTCACATGATGTGTCTTAATTTTTTTTGCAGGAAACCTTGATGAGTTTGAGAATTGCACACAATTTGTACAAAAACTACTTAGATGCCCTTTGATCCCATATCCAATGACCTCGAAGCTCGTATCACCGTAGCATCTAAGATGAAGGAGGACATCATATTCTCCTGTATGTAAGAATATCATGTGCTACCACACCTTAGATGCTTTGGTGATACAAGCTCTTCGGAGGCGTTGGATTTGTGACCCAACACCTCCTCGATGGTTCGAATGGTTTATTGCAGAAAAGCCCCAAAAGAGTTCGGCCACCGCTTACAAGCACAAAGACTGCTCAGATGCCATTGGATCTCAGATCAAACGACCTCCAAGCCCGTATCACCATAGCATCCAAGCTGCGATAGCACTTTATGTTTTCTCGCACGGGAGAGTATGAGGTTCTCCCGCACCGTAGATTCTATGGTGATACAAGTTCACTGAGATCTAACGGACCACAGTAGGAGGTTTGAATGTTTTTGCAATATACGGCTGATAGAGTTTGGGAAATGCGCAGAAAGTACAAGTACTACGCATGTGCCATCTGATCACTGATCATACGACCTAGATGCTCATATCACCGTAGCGGGTAATTAAGCTACGGGGAGCACCTAATATGAGCACCGGGGAGCCGTTGGATCGAAGATGCAGCGGCACACACGAGGCCTGAATGTTTTATTTGCAAAAAAACCTTTGGAGAGTTTGGAAATTGCGCATAATTACAAAGACTACTCCCAAGCCATTGGATCTCACTTCCAACGGTGTAAAAACTCGTATCACCATAGTATCTAAGCAACGGGGTGGATGTGATATTCTATGCCGCTGTCATTTTTGTTCGTAAACTTGCAAAATACGTGTAACTCGTGTTGTTACTTGTCTAACCGCACAAAGTGTTTGTTCAAAAAAAAACATCCTACACTGAAAATATCGGAACAACACACGGGGGTCCCACTTGGCATTAATCAAATTTGGACCTAAAACTAACAAATCTGAAAGACGAGATTCGAACTGGCAACCTGGACTACAAAGTGTAAGTCGATAGCCTGAAAAAACGAACGGTTGTTGGCTTTGTCCCATAACTTGATTTTATATAGTACTTGCGTTGAGTAGAGTAGAGGGAGTGCCTCGTCAACACGTGCATGACCGTTGTCTCACTTACTGGTGGGTCCCAGGTCTGCGATCTCAATCTCTCTTCTCTCCGTCGTCTAACCTTTGCACGGGCACACACGAAGAGCGGTGCTAGCTTGCCGTGGTGTTATTACAACTAAAAAAATCTTGGAAAATAGAAGAATCACCTAGAACAAGAGACATTGTGGCTAGTCGAGACGAAGCTAACCACATCTATCCTCCGTGCCAGGTTTGCATGATGAAGTTGTGTGGCTAGTGGGGTGTTTTCGACCGACTGGCTGAGTCCCGAGGTCGAACCATAGGTACTACGTCTGATACAGTATATTTTTACACGCACATTTTTCCTCCGTGCCGAGACGTGGCACACCCTACCGCGCGGTTTCGGGGTCCTCCCAGGTGGTGCACGCATATATTCTTCCTGACGTGGGATGCCCTACCGCGTGTTTTCTGGGTCCTCCTCGGTCATAGCACCGAAGCAAGTAAATGAGTCATCAAATCACGAAAGACCACCTTTCCCGCCAAGTACATCAGTGAAGCACGGTGGCTAGCTAGTTGGGCTAGTTTGACCGATTAGCTAGGCCGCCGCCACATTTGTTTTTTCACCCCTTTTTTATCTACTTGCCGGCAGGTAAATTTAAATATCCACCACGGCGTTGCTCTGGTGTTTGGGTGCGGCAGGATTTTCAATTTTTTGATTGACGGGAGCAGGCGCGGCAGCAATTAGTCATGATGACTCCGCCTGTAAAAACCCACTACTCCTTGATGTGAGAAGTCGTCGACTAGTGTTTTACCATGGTGAAAACCAAAAGATTCCCCGCTCCTCGGCTGGCTCCCTCCGCCTTCCCGTAGATTACATTGCCTTTCAGCCGTTTCGCCCCCTTTGCTTCCTCTCCCCATTGCTTCTACCTGGTGCCATGGCAGCGTAGCAGATCACGGAGTTCGAGGTGAGGCGCCTGACACAGGAGCTCCATGCCAAGGATGCGGAGCTCGGGGCCAAGGACGTGGAGCTCCATGAGCTCAAGGAGGAGAGGAGTGCCATGCTCCTCCGTTATGTGCGGGAGTTCACGGAGCTTCAAAAGCGGCAGGTGTCCACCACAAAGATGCTCGAGGCATCGGTGGCATTGCTGCAGAAAGTGGGAGATACGATAGGCCGTCAGGGGAGCCGGATGGAGCGCGAGCGGGCCGGTCGTGACGAGGTCCAGGATCGCCTGGGCCACTTAGTGAACCAAGTTGCCACGCACGTGTTGCGGCTACGCGATGCCTACCATCGTGCCAGCGCGACGATGCCGGCCGTCTAGCTAAACCCGTTCGACCACCCGGTCGACTTCAATGAGCTGCGGCTTCCTGACCTGGTCTCCTTCTTCACCTATATCTCTGAGGAGCTGAGTCGTCTCCTCGCGATGGTGGGGGCTGAGCTGGACAAGGAGGGGTTGGCGGCTGCCGTCGCCGTTGCCGGGAGAATCCTTTAAGGGCTCCGTCACCGGAATCCATTCATGCCATTGGACGCCGTCTTTGACGAGCTGGCTCCCGTCGACCGGGAGCGGGCTCTGCGGGCAGTTGCACCCTGCATCACCAACGTCGTGCGCCTCGAGAAGTAGAGGGACTTCGGTGGTGTTTAGGCGCCCTCTGCATGGGCATGTCCATGTCTCAGTGCAACATGACCGTTGGATCAAACTCAGACGGTGCAGATCAGTCACTGTAGCACAAAGCGTGTGGGTGTGTTTGGTTGCATTCTCATCTCAATATAGTTGTTTCCTCTTCGTGTATTTTTGTCAACCAACTAGTGTGGACTCATGCACCCTTCATGCACTCTGCCAAACACCCAAAAGTGGGTTTTGCTCCCATCCCGTGCACCCTTCATACACCTTGTCTAACACTATTCGTGCTTCATATGGTTCATGTTTCGTGGAGTACTGTAGCACCGTACTCTCCGTGCGCTGTGAACCTAGTTCTGGTAACATTGATATCACTGTTCATTCTCGACCGGACAGTTGAAAAAGCGGTACTATGTTACATATAGGAGTAGTTGACATGCGCACAACATCATTTGTTATCATCATATCTTACTACACTAGCAACAAGTTTGTGTAGTACTGACGTATGAACCACTGCACATGCCTAGTAGTAGGAGCACTGTGTATGTTCAAGTGGCTGCCATGTTTCGCACTCCTCCGTCATAAGAGTGGAAACGCTTGCTGTAATCATTTTTTTCTTCAGAATGAAAAACAGTGGACACGCTCTACCATGCGGATCCTCCTCCAGCCATGCACTAAATTACTCACTTTCGCCGATATGTGGGACAACCAACACCTGGGTCCACCAGCCATGCACTAAATTACTCCGTAGTAGAGTGACAGTAGACTACCCCGATCGAACCGCCGCATTAATGCCCAATGAGCCGTCAAATCACAAAACCCCCTCCTTTCCAGCAGTAAGTTGGACGGATGAAGCAACCATCATTTCACTCTTCTCTCTCAGCTTCCTCTCTTGAAGAAACCCCCACTCTCTTCGCTTCTCCCTCATCTCATTCCTCCTTTCACTCTTCTCTCTCAGCTTCCTCTCTTGGATGGATGCCGGAGCACCGGCCGACGTGATGTCTATGGCTCGCCAAAACCGTCGAGGCTCATGGTACGAAGAAGCGCGAGCACCCCGCTGAGACTACCGCAGACAAGCTCAAAGCCATCGCCCTGTCCAAGCCCCCCTCTCCGGGATCCCTCATTAAGCAAGTCCAGGTAATGTCTCTTGTTGATGATCTTTTTCTTGATCTTGATCGTGTTTTTTCATCTAACACGCAGTACTAGTACTGGTAGTACAACTTTCTGGGTGATCTTGCATGTGATTTTAGTGTGCCAAATGACGGTTCTAAATTCCTCTTTTGACCAAAACATGCGAGAGGTTGACACTGATTTCTTATAGATTACTTTTAACTACTCCCTCTGTCCCAAATTTCTTGTCTTAGATTTGTCTAGATACGGATGTATCTAATACTAAAATGTGACTTGATACATCTGTATCTAGACAAATCTAAGACAAGAATTTTGGGACGGAGGGAGTACTTTATGAACATCAATGCTACCTTTTAAGAGGGTATATTTGCCTCAGTAACTTGTGTTATGGATATTGCATGTAATCCCTCTGCTCTCATGCCTTTGAAGACATGTTCTAGTGTCTTTGTTCACTCATTTCTGTGCGTATATGTAGTCATATATGGAGTATAATATCGAAAATCATCTTATATTTCTGAACGGAGGTAGTAATAAAATATGGTTTTTGTTTGAATTAGAACCAGGTCCGTGGTGGAGATGAAGTTCTCAAAGTCATGTCGTGTGAACTAGAAGACCTCATGATGAGTTCTACTGCTAAACTATCTAGCTGATGTGTCCTTATCGCCACGTGTCTTGAACTAGTGTTTTCCTGTAGCATTGTTGTCAGGCGTGTTCTCGAGGCTGTACTTGACCACAACAATTTCCTGGTTGTGCCTTTGATTACGAAGGGTGTGGTTCTTGTAAAGCTTCCCAACAAATCTGATGTGGCCTGTCTTCATCATCATGTTTATGAGTGGAAAGACCACTCTGTTAGGTTCTCCAAGGTTGACAAGATGGTGATGGTGCATGTAGACATCTCACACGAAGTCCATGGCCTAGTCAGTTATGCGGGGTTCATCCCATAGGTCGGTGGCAAGAAATAGTCTGCAGAGTTTAGTTAGTGCAACTTTGCTTGTCTGTAGTAAGTACTGTTTTTCAGTACTTGATTTGTGTTTGTGAACCCTGTATTGTTTATTAGTACTGCCGCTTTTGGTGTGTGGTCAGTCCTGAGAATGGTCTATGTTAATGTCTGTCCACTCAATTCAGTCTGTACATTTTGAAGTATCCAGATCATATTTTTTGTGAGGACGGTTCATCAATTGTGGTTACACTCCAATATCTGTATGCATTGCAGGGTTTATCGCACCCACCAGGATTTCCAGTCCCATGGATGTTCAGTCCATACGATTTGTCACGACCTTTGGACTATCCTGCTTGTGGGAGTAGGCGGGGCCCCTGCATGCCACGCGTAGTTGGACGATCAATCTTCTGTTTAGTACTTCAACATAGTGATTTCCTGGTAAGGATTCACTCGTGTCACATCAAGTAAATCTTATTGATTTACTGTCCAAATCTTATTGATTTAATGTCATGTTTTCTTTCTTTTCCTGCAATTTTACGATGCAGGTTTTGCCATGTGACATTCATCACAGAATAAACCGTTTGGTTTGCTCTACGATGGCTATTTTCGCAGGTTTCACTTCTTATGTCGTGTCAGTAACGAAGGCACTGTCCATCACTTATATTACTGGAGAAAATTGGATCAGTCTGTTGTCTGAGTACAAGCTGAATCCCTATGATGAACTGCAGTTTGGTTTAACAAAAACGCCACAATTATTCCTTCTCGCGTTTAAAAGAAATGAAGAAAAAACTGGATCACGGTCACGGATCCTAGTCAAGTTAGAAAGCTGATCATAGCAGACCAGACACGATCGCCGCTGTCTCGCACAGATCGAGCACCGACAGTTGCTCTAGCACTGACAACGGCAGCAGCTCAGTCTGATCCAGCTGAGGATTGGGCACCGACCGCGTCAGCGGATCAGTCTGATCTACCGGAGGATCGGGCATCGACACCGGCACCTGCTCCGACACCGGCACCAGCTCTACAAGGAGCACCATCTCCGGCATGCAGCAACGGCTTCGGCACCTGCACCAACACTTGCACTTGCATCTGCTCCGGCCCGTGCAGTTGCACCGGCAATAGACTGGGCTGCAGTTCGCACTTCATATACCAAAGTCCTTACAAAAACCGGCATGTCCACCTTCTTGGTAAGCATTGGGCGCCCAAGTGCTTCGTTCTTTTTTCTTTCCATGTTGTTTCACATGACTCACTGTGTTGATCTAACTGTTTGGGTATGTCTTCTTGTTTGCAAACAGAGAATTCCTAGAGCAATGAGGGAGTCGTTCAACAATCTGGGCGACCGCGGCCAAGTTTCTCTTACCATGTGTAGCCTTGGTGTGAATGAACCTGCTCAATATACCGTAAGTACAAAGGATGGTCGCATGATGATTGATGCTAAAGGATGGTCAAGGTTCAAATCTAAATCATATCTTGCGATAGGGGATGATGTCAAAATCGAACTTTCTCGGCAAGGAGAGTTGGTCCAAATCAACTTTGAAATTCTTCAGTAGCAGCACGCAACTGCCGAACTGATCTATCCTCCGAGAGATTTTGATGTAATAATCTGGCATGGTAAAACAAGTGTCGTGTGTGTATAAGTAGTACGACGGTATTATTTGTCACATGGTATATCGTTGATAGAATTGCAACTCTGATTGCTAGTTAGGAACTGTCGTTCGATTTCATTCCAACAGCTGCCGTGCTTTATTCAATTTTGTGTATTCGCCTTGCGACAGCATCTAAAACCAGTGTTGTACCGATCGCTTGCAATATGAAAAGCGCTGAGGTAGAACACATGGGCCCCCAAACATGCAGGGTTGGCCTGCGGCCCAAAGTCCAGAACCGTGAGCCTATTTGAGTATTATATTCTCAGCTGAACCCCCATAAAAAAGCTGAACCCCCATAATGCCCGTGCATTGCAGAGGGAGTATATTTCTCGGCAAGGTGAGCCTATGATATAAAAGATTTGTATATTTCTTTACAGAGGGAGTATCTCTCTGTCGAAAAATATATTTATGTGTAACTAGTTACTCCTGTCTTTCTACTTCCTTTCGCTGATATGTGGGGCAACCGGCAACGGGGACCACATGCCATATGCACGAATTAGAGTGCACAACTTCACGGTAGACACACCCCAGTCATAGCGCCGCAGTAATGCCCAATGAGCCGTCAAATCACAACCCCCCCCCCCCCCTTCCAGCTTTAGCAATAAGCTGGACGGACAAAGTGGCAATATTTCACTGGGCCTGAATCCCCTTCTCCCTTGTCTGCTTGTTCAGAGAAAGCCCCTGCTCGGCGATTGCATAGGGTTTTCTCATGGAGAACCAGGTACGAATTCTTCATCCATCCTCGATAAATCCAAGTCCCTTGGTCGCAGGTAATCCTAGGATGGCAGCCGCTGCCGTTGATGCATTTTTCTTCGTACTGAATCTAGTGTGTTTCAGTTGCAGTGCCCAAAGTGCGAGCACCCTACAGATTTCTGCGCCCTCGGTGAGACGCCACACTTGTTCCTTCTCATCCTAACACAACATTTTGAAACGCGCACAGTATGTTCCTAGAATCCTCTTTTCTATCCGGGAGGGTGGGGTTTTTTTGAACATGCTGTGTTCTCATATTATTTTTCCTGCAGTGTATTATTTGCTCTGCCAGAACACATGTACTCAAGATGCTCGGCCTTGCCATAACTGAATACACTAGTTTAATGGTCACAGTGAAGACAAGCCATGGATATTACTTCCGAGTTGGGTTCATGAACCAAGAAGATCGCTGCTTTTTTTATGGCCGAACTTGGATGAACTTTCTCAAGTGTTACGGACTGAAAGTTGGTGCACGAATGTTGATGGAAATAGCAGAACCTGGTCTAATCTTCACTGCGATCTTCCACCCCGACGTCGTTCCAATTGTTCATCCATGTTAGTTTTGTATCTGGTTCTTTCTTGTTGCCTCGATTACTTCTTAATTCACCTATTCTGTCTAACTAATCACAATTTAACTTTAGAAGTAGCAACGAATCTCTCACAAAGATGCTATTTCTAACTAATATTTTCTTATAATTGGTGGCACGTGTAGGTTTTTTCAGAGTTAAGCAGTCTGCTCATTTGTTACTCTGTAATAACTCGTTTGTTACTAATGGCACTAAAGTTGACTGGATCGACATCCACAAGTTCCTACACTTTATTGATCGTCTTGAGGTCCTTGTGGGGCGTTTCAATGGTGGAAGGCCACGTGGGATATGTGTGCCACTGTTGCACTCGTTGAACAGGTCCAACTGTGTCGAGAAACTTATGGTACGAGCTGTTTTCTGTTATATATGTTGTTCATAAACTATTGCTTATACATAGTTTTACAGTTGTGATCTTCTTGAAACAGGAATTGTCGAGTTCTATTGTTCCTATACAGATGCCTGACCATGGTCGGGTCAGACTTGCGCTTGGTCACAACATGATGTTTATGTCGACCTACTCAATTCCCCTTGGAGGTGAAAAGATACTTATTCATGGGTGGTCTCAAATAATGAAGGCCCGTCCATCTTGGAGAATAGGACAGAAGATTATGTTCATGCTTTTCCATGGCTCTAAAGCGAATATCCTGTTTATTGACCACGTTGCGAGATGAAGCTGCTTTCAGAAGGTTGAGGATGCGCGGGGTGGCGCCTGGGCCTTGTCCTGGGGCTTGGCGTCCTCACCCTTGGTTAACTGTAGGCAAAGTAGCACTGTTCGAGGCATGCTTTGTATGGTTGAACCTGTATAAGTAATCATACTACTTTCAGCTTTGGTTGTTAAGTGCCCCTGCTAGTTTCAGTTAAGGTTGTTAAGTACTCTGCTACCTCTTGAGCACTGCGTTGGATTTCCCAGAAGAGGAGAGGATGATGCAGCAAAGTAGCATAAGTATTTCCCTTAGTTTTTGAGAACCAAGGTACCAATCCAGTAGGAGACCACACACAAGTCCCTCGTACCTACACAAAACGATAGCTACTCACAACCAACGCGATTAGGGGTTGTCAATCCCTTCACGATCACTTACGAGAGTGAGATCTGATAGAGATGATAAATAACATTTTTGGTATTTTTGACAGATAGATGCAAAGTGAAAAGTAAAAGGCAAAGTAAAAAACAAAGCAAGTAAATAAAGCGATAGAGATTGATATGATGAGAATAGACCCGGGGGCCATAGGTTTCACTAGTGGCTTCTCTCAAGAGCATAGATATTCTACGGTGGGTGAACAAATTACTGTTGAGCAATTGACAGAATTGAGCATAGTTATGGGCATATCTAGGTAATGATCATGTATATAGGCATCACGTCCAAGACAAGTAGATCGAAACGATTCTGCATCTACTACTATTACTCCACACATCAACCGCTATCCAGCATGCATCTAGAGTATTAAGTTAAAAACAGAGTAACACCTTAAGCAAGATGACATGATGTAGAGGGATAAATTCATGAAATATGATAAAAAACCCATCTTGTTATCCTCGATGGCAACAATACAATACGTGCCTTGCAACCCTTTCTGTCACTGGTAAGGACACCGCAAGATTGAACCCAAAGCTAAGCACTTCTCCCATTGCAAGAACTACCAATCTAGTTGGCCAAACCAAAAAGGATAATTTGAAGAGACTTGCAAAGATAACTCAATCATACATAAAAGAATTCAGAGAAGATTCAAATATTTTCCATAGATAATACTGGATCATAAACCCACAATTCATCGGTCTCAACAAACACACCGCAAAAATAAGATTACATTGAATAGATCTCCACAGGAGAGGGGGAGAACATTGTATTGAGATCCAAAAAGAGAGAAGAAGCCATCTAGCTCACCAGGGAGGCGCAAGGAGGCCCTGCGACAGCTTAGTAGCAACAGAGGTGGCCGAAGTTGAGGAAGACAGCAGTGACCCGAGGAAGAAGAGGTGGAGGGGGGTGGAGGGGTCGAGCGCCGTCGCGCCCTGGTTCCGCGGCTCGCCGGCCCGGTGTTGAAGCAGATTCTGCCCGCCGCCTTGCCTGTCGCCTCGCACGGTGGAGCTCGAGGGTTGGGAAGGCGAGGGAGGGGGTGGGTGGGTGCGGTGAAGGCGAGGGAGGGTGGATTGGGAGCGGACGGTGATGGGGGGCAGGGCAGGGGCTGACTGGGGCCGGCAACGGAGACGAAGGCGCGGGGGCGGCGGTGGCGTGGGTCGGGGCAGCGCGCGGGTGGATCTGGTGGCGAGGGAGAGAGTGTCGAAGGGGATCTGGCAAGAGGGAGAGAGGATAGCTAGGGGGAGGGTTCTAATGGCGCACCGTCCAGTCGTGCGCCATAAGTATGACTATTCTAATGGCGCACCAGCTCTCGGTGCACCATTAGAATTTTGTTCTAATCTAGCCCACTAGCCCTATCTACAACAGAACCCACCCACTAGCCCGACTGGTCAGCACGCAGCACACACACTAGGAGGTCCTTGGTTCGATTCCCAGGCTCCCCAATATTTTTTTATGCATTTTAAATGCTGTTTTTTTATATTTATTTGTGTTTAAATATGTTCAAACTTGTTTAAATCATAACAGTAATATTTTTTATAAAACAGTAATAATTTTTTAAAAAATATGTTCAAATTTGTTACTTGAAAATATCATCGGCGGCGGCGGTGGAGCGGGGGAGGGTGCGGGGATTGAGATCGAGATGGAGGGGGAATCGAGATCGAGATGGAGGGGGATCGAGATCAAGTGTCCTCATGAATTCAAAAAGTGCCCATGAAATTTAAAAATATTCATGATATCAAAAAGTGCCCATGAAATACAATCGAGAAATGAAGACTACGATTTAAATCCAATCGATCTTAGCTAGCTATCTGTTCACAATCTTCTTGCCCTTCTTTTTTGCAAATGGAGTTCTTTTGTGGAACGGACGTCCTTTAGGTAGGGTGGTCCTGCTTCTTCTTGTGGTGTGTGCTGCTACTTCATCATCGTCGTCATGTTCGATCTTCGGGTCGTTGTACTTGTCGAAGTCTTGCTCATTGGCTACTCCATCCATTCCGATGATCTTCCTTTTGCCTCTCCTCACGACAACACGACTGGGCTTTGGCGGGTCGGTAATGAAGAAGCATTGGTCCACTTGGGAAGCCGTACCCATGGCTCATTTTTCGTGGTGACGTTTGCGCCCGCGGTCTTGGATTTGGCTTCGAGTATAAACACGACTGGGCTTTGGCATAGTGCGCCATTAGTAGGTTTGCAAAAAAGTAAAAAAAGAATTATATACTAATGGCGCACTGTCTTGGTCGTGCGCCATTACTAGTTCTAACTAGTAATGGCGCACTTTGCCATCCCTGCGCCATTAGTTTGTATGGAAAAATGGGAAAAAATCAATAGTAGTGGCGCACCGTGAGCACGGTGCGCCATTAGTGTCTTCCACACTAATGGCGCACGAGCAACCGGTGCGCCATTAGTATATAGTAGTGGCGCACTACTTACCTGGTGCGCCATTAGAATCAGTCCTATCTATAGCCCTTTTCCTAGTAGTGAGAAGAAGCCATCTAGCTACTAGATATGGACCCGAAGGTCTGAAGTAAACTACTCACACTTCATCGGAGGGGCTATGGTGTTGATGTAGAAGCCCTCCGTGGTGGATGCCCCCTCCGGTGGAGCTCCGGAACAGGCCCAAGATGGGATCTCGTGGATACAGAAGGTTGTGGCGGTGGAATTAGGTTTTTTTTGGCTCCTGTTCTGATCGTTTGGGGATACGTAGGTATATATAGGAGGAAGGAGTACATCGGTGGAGCAGCAGGGGGCCCACGAGGTAGGGGGCGCGCCCAGGGGGCGCGCCCTCCACCCTCGTGACCACCTCTAGCACTTCTTGGAGTAGGGTCCAAGTCTCCTGGATCACGTTCGGTGAGAAAATCACGTTCCCGAAGGTTTCATTCCGTTTGGACTCCGTTTGATATTCCATTTCTTCGAAACACTTAAATAGGCAAAAAACAGCAATTCTGGGTTGGGCCTCCGGTTAATAGGTTAGTCCCAAAAATAATATAGAAGTGGAAAATAAAGCCCAATATAGTCCAAAACAGTAGATAAAGTAGCATGGAGCAATCAAAAATTATAGATACATTGGAGACGTATCAGGCATCCCCAAGCTTAATTCCTGCTCGTCCTCGAGTAGGTAAATGGTAAAAAAAGAATTTTTGATGCGGAGTGATACTTTGGCATAATTTCAATGTAAATCTTCTTAATTGTGATATGAATATTCAGATCCGAAAGATTCAAGACAAAAGTTCATATTGACACAAAAATAATAATACTTCAAGCATACTAATCAAAGCAATCATGTCTTCTCAAAATAGCATGGCAAAAGAAAGTTCATCCCTACAAAATCATATGGTTAGGCTATGCTTCATTTTCGTCACACAAAGATGTTCCCAACTTCTATACCCCCGATGACAAGCCAAGCAATTGTTTCATACTTAAATAATCTCAAACTTTTTCAACCTTCACGCAATACATGAGCGTGAGCCATGGATATAGCACTATGGGTGGAATAGAATATGATGATGGGGATTGTGTGGAGAAGACAAAAAAGGAGAAAGTCTCACATTGACGAGGCTAATCAACGGGCTATGGAGATGCCCATCAATTGATGTCAACATGAGGAGTAGGGATTGCCATGCAACGGATGCACTAGAGCTATGAATGCTCAACAAAAGAAAACTAGTGAGTGTGCATCCAACTTGCTTGCTCATGAAGACCTAGGGCATTTGAGGAAGCCCATCGTAGGAATATACAAGCCAAGTTCTATAATGAAAGATTCCCACTAGTATAAAAAGACAACTTATGAGACTCACTACATATGAAGAACAAGGTGCTATTTTGAAGCACAATATATGAGACTCACTACATGAAGGACAAGGTGCTACTTTGAAGCACAAGTGTGGAAAAGAGATAGTAGCATTGCCCTTTTTTTTGGGCCTTTTCTTTTTTTGGCAATGCTCTAATAATGATGATCATCACACTTCTATTGATTACAACATAAGGATTACAACTTGAAACTTAGAACAAGATATGACTCTATATGAATGCCTCCGGCGGTGTACTGGGATGGTGCAATGAATCAAGAGTGACATGTATGAAAAATAATGCATGGTGGCCTTGCCACAAATACGATGTCGACTACATGATCATGCGATGGCAATATGACAAAAGTAATGTATGTCATGATGATGATGGTGGAAGTTGCATGGCAATATATCTCGGAATGGCTATGGGAATGCCATAATAGGTAGGTATGGTGGCTGTTTTGAGGAAGATATAAGAAGGTTTATGTGTGATAGAGCGTATCGTATCACGGGGTTTGGATGCACCGGCGAAGTTTGCACCAACTCTCAAGGTGAGAAAGGGCAATGCACAGTACCGAAGAGGCTAGCAAAGGCGGAAAGGTGAGAGTGCGTATAATCCATGGACTCAACATTAGTCAAAAGAACTCATATACTTATTGCAAAAATTTAGGAGTCATCAAAAATCAAGTACTATGCGCATGCTCCTGGGGGGATAGATTGGTAGGAAAATACCATCGCTCGTCCGCGACCGCCACTCATAAGGATGCATAAGCCAGGTACACTTCATGTTTCAAATTTGTTACACAACTTTAACCATATGTGCATGCTACGGGATTTGCAAACTTCAACACAAGCATTTCTCAAATTCATAATCACCCAACTAGCATGACTTTGATATTATCACCTCCACATCTCAAAACAATTATCAAGCATCAAACTTATCTTAGTATTCAATTCACTCAAAAGAAAGTTTCACATATCTTGAATACCAAGTATATTAACATTAAGCAAATTACCATGCTATTAACGAATCTCAAAATAATCTAAGTGAAGCATGAGAGATCAATAGTTTCTTTAAAACAAATCCAGCACCGTGCTCTAAAAGATATAAGTGAAGCACTAGAGCAAAAATTATCACGCTCAAAAGATATAAGTGAAGTACTATGAGCAAAAACTAGCAAGCTCAAAAGATATAAGTGAAGCACATAGAGTATTCTAAAAAATTCCAATTCATGTATGGCTCTCTCAAAAGGTGTGTACAGCAAGGATGATTGTGGTAGACTAACAAGCAAAGACACAAATAATACAAGACGCTCCAAGCAAAACACATATCATGTGGTGAATAAAAATATAGCTCCAAGTAAATTACCGATGGAAGTGGACGAAAGAGGGGATGCCTTTCGGGGCATCCCCAAGCATTGACTTTTTGGTGTCCTTGGATTATCTTGGGGGTGCCATGGGCATCCCCAAGCTTAGGCTCTTGCCACTCTTTGTTCCATAATCCATCAAAAGAATTCACCCAAAACTTGAAAACTTCACAACACAAAACTCAACAGAAATCTCGTGAGCTCCGTTAGAGAAACAAAACAAAAGACTACTTCAACGTACTGTAATGAACTCATTCTTTATTTATATTGGTGTTAAACCTACTGTATTACAACTTCTCTATGGATTATAAACTATTTTACTAGCCATAGATTCATCAAAATAAGCAAACAACACTCGTAAAACAGAATCTGTCAAAAACAGAACAGTCTGTAGCAATCTGTAACTAACACAAACTTCTGGAACTCTAAAAATTCTACCAAAATAGGAAGTCCTGAAAAAATTGTTTATTGAACATCATCAAAAAGAATCAACGCAAAAGCACGTTCCTGTGATTTAACAAAACTATATTAGTGCGCGCAAAGTTTCTGTTTTTCAGCAGAATCAAATCAACTATCATCGTAGGTTATCCTATAGGCTCTACTTGGCACAAACACTAATTAAAAGACAAAACCACATCCGAACAGAGGCTAGATCGATTATTTATTCATAAACAGAAGCAAAAACAAAAAACACAAAATAAAATTGGGTTGCCTCCCAACAAGCGCTATCGTTTAACGCCCCTAGCTAGGCATAAAAGCAAGGATAGAACTAGGTACTGCCATCTTTGATTTTCAATTTTTTGGCGGAGTCATGCTCGAATCCGGGGGGTTCTTTCCGCTTCCTTCATACTCGGAAATTTTTAGATCTAACAAATCCAACCGCTTATTACAAAGAGTAATCAACATATTCATGCGGTGAAGATTTTCGCTAACACTTTTAAGAAGCTCAAGAGACTTTTGTAAAAAAATTGTTACTTCGCAAATCTTCTCAAACACTTGGGTTCCTTCCTGGGTAGGATAAGATCCTCCCTTTTGGGGTAGTGTTCCCACTATTCCCTCTACAATTTCATGCGCAATACTGGGATCAATCTCAATGAAATTTCCCTTGGCAATGCAATCCAAGAGTTGTCTATGCGTCATATTTAACCCAACATAAAAATTACGAAGAAGAATTCTAAAGTTCACCTCTAGGGTGCACTTACGATAAGATTCCATCATCCTATACCAAGCATCTTTTAAGTTTTCTCCTTGCCTTTGCTTGAAGTGAGGAACTTCAAACTCGGGAGACATAGGAGCGGATAAGGAATTAGACATTACGACAGGCAAGCAAACTAACACACGAGCAAACAGAAAGGCAACGGGAAAAAGGCAAACGGGAAGAGAGGAGGAGATTGGGAAAGAGAGGGCGAATAAAACGGCAAGGATGAAGTGGGGGAGAGGAAAACGAGAGGCAAATGGCAAATAATGTAATGCGAGAGATAGGGATTGTGATGGGTATTTGGTATTGTTGAC
This sequence comes from Triticum timopheevii, assembly GCA_963921465.1. Classification (NCBI taxonomy): domain Eukaryota; kingdom Viridiplantae; phylum Streptophyta; class Magnoliopsida; order Poales; family Poaceae; genus Triticum; species Triticum timopheevii. The sequence goes on from OY997262.1 coordinate 418,535,539, forward strand.
TTGCTTGCGAGAGCCTCCCCAGCAACGGCGCCAGAAATTCTTCTTGCTACCTCTTGAGCACTGCGTTGGATTTCCCCGAAGAGGAGAGGATGATGCAGCAAAGTAGCGTAAGTATTTCCCTCAGTTTTTTAGAACCAAGGTATCAATCTAGTAGGAGACCACACACAAGTCCCTCGTACCTACACAAAACGATAGCTACTCGCAACCAACACGATTAGGGGTTGTCAATCCCTTCATGGTCACTTACGAGAGTGAGGTCTGATAGAGATGATAAATAATATTTTTGGTATTTTTGATAGATAGATGCAAAGTGAAAAGTAAAAGGCAAAGTAAAAACAAAGCAAGTAAATAAAGCGATAGAGATTGATATGATGAGAATAGACCCGGGGGCCATAGGTTTCACTAGTGGCTTATCTCAAGAGCATAGATATTCTACGGTGGGTGAACAAATTACTGTTGAGCAATTGACAGAATTGAGCATAGTTATGGGCATATCTAGGTAATGATCATGTATATAGGCATCACGTCCAAGACAAGTAGATCGAAACGATTCTGCATCTACTACTATTACTCCACTCATCGACCGCTATCCAGCATGCATCTAGAGTATTAAGTTAAAAATAGAGTAACGCCTTAAGCAAGATGACATGATGTAGAGGGATAAATTCATGCAATATGATAAAAAACCCATCTTGTTATCCTCGATGGCAACAATACAATACGTGCCTTGCAACCCTTTCTGTCACTGGGTAAGGACACCGCAAGATTGAACCCAAAGCTAAGCACTTCTCCCATTGCAAGAACTACCAATCTAGTTGGCCAAACCAAAAAGGATAATTGGAAGAGACTTGCAAAGATAACTCAATCATACATAAAAGAATTCAGAGAAGATTCAAATATTTTCCATAGATAATACTGGATCATAAACCCACAATTCATCGTTCTCAACAAACACACCGCAAAAAAAAGATTACATCGAATAGATCTCCACAAGAGAGGGGGAGAACATTGTATTGAGATACAAAAAGAGAGAAGAAGCCATCTAGCTACTAGCTATGGACCTGAAGGTCTGAAGTAAACTACTCACACTTCATCGGAGGGGCTATGGTGTTGATGTAGAAGCCCTCCGTGGTGGATGCCCCCTCCGGCGGAGCTCCGGAACAGGCCCCAAGATGGGATCTCGTGGATACAGAAGGTTGCGGCGGTGGAATTAGGTTTTTTTGGCTCCTGTTCTGATCGTTTGGGGATACGTAGGTATATATAGGAGGAAGGAGTACGTCGGTGGAGCAGCAGGGGGCCCACGAGGTAGGGGGGTGCGCCCGGGGGGCGCGCCCTCCACCCTCGTGACCGCCTCTGGCACTTCTTGGAGTAGGGTCCAAGTCTCCTGGATCATGTTCGGTGAGAAAATCACGTTCCCGAAGGTTTCATTCCGTTTGGACTCCGTTTGATATTTCGTTTCTTCGAAACACTGAAATAGGCAAAAAAAAAAGCAATTCTGGGCTGGGCCTCCGGTTAATAGGTTAGTCCCAAAAATAATATAAAAGTGGAAAATAAAGCCCAATATAGTCCAAAACAGTAGATAAAGTAGTATGGAGCAATCAAAAATTATAGATACGTTGGAGACATATCATACTCCTGCTGCTTTTACAGTCTATCGTGTTTCTTCAGTCCTGTCTTCCTCCAGCTGCCTAAACCAAACCAGCGTCGGCGGGGCCACCTGCTTCTGCCTCCTACGGCTGGCTGCGCCCCAGCGCACGCATCGCCGCCCCACCGTCTCCTAAATCGTTAACGCCGACGTCCTCCGCGCGCTTTGGTGCGCTTGCCGCGGCGCCGCCCTCTCGCGTTGTCAACATGGTCAACAAACAACAGGAATCGGCAGAAGTACATGGAGAGGATGACAGTATGGGCCCACCACGTCAGCGTATGGAAAAATAAAATGCTTCCCCCTAGTGTTTTCCTGACATCTGGGACCCACGACATTGTGAGCGTACATAGTCAATAGACAAGAGAACAACACAAGATCGGCTGACACCTAGGACGTAGCTACTCAAGCAATATTTTTTTGTTTAGTATTGTTGAGACGGAGTAGGGTTTGAACTGGGCTGTGGCCCGTCTAGCCCAGGCTTATATTTTATGTTCACCATGTGACCAGCCCAGCTATTTTTTCTTTGTGAAAATGAGCCCAGTTTATTTTTTCTGAAGAATACCCAATCCAGGCCTACTTATTTTTCTACTCCCTGATGGGCTGCAACTCTTTCAAGATGCTTGCAAATCTTGAAAGTAATATGAAATGGGTTGTAAATATAAAAACAGAGGACAAATTGGCAATTACTTTATAATTTCTGATTTTTTTCACATTTTTAGATTCCTATTTCACTGGGCATTAACCTATTTTAAATATATATCTTCAAAGTACTTTAAATCTGGCTCGACATTTCGGTATTAAAAATAGTTTGGAACCCACAGAAATGTGTGAAATTGGCCCTGGCCAACCAAAAAAACAACTGCAATAAATTGCATAAGAAGTTGCCATGAGCTATATATAAATTATTAAAAAAAAGAGGGAGTGGTCTGACTTGTGGGCCTGTTTAGTTGACGCGTATGCAAGATTTTTTTAGTTATTATATACATCAACAAACGATTCTAGCTGACGTAACCGTTGGATGTCAATCCAACGGCCGTCGTGTTTCTTCAATCTTTGATCTTCTTGCTCCAGCCGCCAAAGCAGCGCCGGTGGGACCGCCTGCTCCCGCCTCCCGTGGCCGGCTGTGCTGCCGCGCAGGCCTCAGCGCCCCCTACTACTCCCACCGCTAGCCAGGGCATCCCTCTACTCACCCACACCCCCTGTTATTCTGCGGCGACGGCAGCCTCACACCGCAGCCGAACCGGTGAACCCTCGTACTCCTCTCCGTGCGGGCTTCCACTGCCGCCTCTTCCCCGGCTTCGTGTCTTCCCCTTCCTAGGCCTCGCCGTCATCCACCACCGTGGTGCTCTCGGCGCGGCGTGGTCAATGTGGTCAACGAACGACTTCCATCGGAAGAGTGCTGTACATGGAGAGGCTGACAGCTGGGTCCACGGCAGCCGCAAGGAAGTGCCTTCTTATTACGCGGAAAATAATTATTCCTCCACCTGACAACAGGGACCCACCGGATGGGCCACCAGTATTTTGCAAAAAAAATGTTGCCCCCTGACTGCTGGGACCCACAGGATAGGTGAGAGAGTCCTGGACTAGGGGGTGTCCGGATAGCCGAACTATCATCATCAGCCGGACTCCAAGACTATGAAGATACAAAATTGAAGACTTCGTCCCGTGTCCGGATGGGACTTTCCTTGGCGTGGAAGGCAAGCTTGGCGATACGGATATGTAGATCTCCTACCATTGTAACCGGCTCTGTGTAACCCTAGCCCTCTCTGGTGTCTATATAAACCAGAGGGTTTTAGTCCATAGGAGACAACAACAATCATACCATAGGCTAGCTTCTAGGGTTTAGCCTCCTTGATCTCGTGGTAGATCCACTCTTGTACTACCCATATCATCAATATCAATCAAGCAGGAGTAGGGTTTTACCTCCATCGAGAGGGCCCAAACCTGGGTAAAAACATTGTGTCCCTTGTCTCCTGTTACCATCCGCCTAGACGCACAGTTCGGGACCCCCTACCTGAGATACGCCGGTTTTGACACTGACATTGGTGCTTTCATTGAGAATTCCTCTGTGTCGTCACCGATAGGCTCGATGGCTCCTTCGATCATCAACAACAACGACGCCGTCCAGGGTGACACTTTTCTCCCCGTACAGATCTTCGTATTCGGCGGCTTTGCACTGCGGGCCAATTCGCTTGGCCATCTGGAGCAAGTCGAAAGCTATGCCCCTGGCCGTCAGGTCAGATTTGGAAGTCTGAACTTCACGGCTGACATCCGCGGAGACTTGATCTTCGATGGATTTGGGCCACAGCCGAGCGCGCCGCACTGTCACGATGGGCATGATTTAGCTCTGCTGCCGGACAGTGCCCTGGAGGCCGCACACGAGTCCGCTCCGACCCTCAATTCGGAGCCGGCTGCGTAGATCGAGGACGGGTGGCTAGACACCACCTCGGGGGCTGCAACCTCTACGGTGATGGAGCCGAATACTGACCTTGTCCCTTGTGAAGCTCGTGACTCCGAGGTGCCGGACTCCTCGTCGGACTCCGAACCTCCCGCGCCCCCTCCAACCAAATCCGATTGGGCGCCGATCATGGAGTTCACCGCTGCGGACATCTTTCAACACTCACCTTTCGGCGACATCCTGAATTCGCTAAAATATCTCTCGTTATCAGGAGAGCCCTGGCCGGACTGCGGTCAGGACGGTTGGGATGCGGACGACGAAGAAATTCCAAGCCCACCCACCACCCACTTAGTAGCCACTGTCGACGATCTAACCGACATGCTAGACTTCGACTCCGAAAACATCGACGGTATGGACGACGATGCCGGAGACGACCAAGAACCAGCACCCACTGGGCACTGGAAAGCCACCTTGTCATACGACATATACATGGTGGACATCCCAAAGGATGGGAATGGCGATGGAACAGCGGAGGAAGACCCCTCCAGGAAACAGCCTAAGCGCCGGCGTCAGCGGCGCCGCTCTAAATCCCGCCACAGCAAGAATGGAGATTCCGGCACCGGAGATAATACTGTTGGAAATATGCCCTAGAGGCAATAATAAAAGCATTATTATTATATTTCTTTGTTCATGATAATTGTCTTTATTCATGCTATAATTGTGTTATCCGGAAATCGTAATACATGTGTGAATAACAGACACCAACATGTCCCTAGTGAGCCTCTAGTTGACTAGCTCGTTGATCAATAGATAGTCATGGTTTCCTGGCTATGGACATTGGATGTCATTGATAACGGGATCACATCATTAGGATAATGATGTGATGGACAAGACCCAATCCTAAGCATAGCGTGAGATCGTGTAGTTCGTTTGCTAGAGCTTTTCTAATGTCAAGTATCTTTTCCTTTGACCATGAGATCGTGTAACTCCCGGATACCGTAGGAGTGCTTTGGGTGTATCAAACGTCACAACGTAACTGGGTGACTATAAAGGTGCATTACAGGTATCTCCGAAAGTGTCTGTTGGGTTGACACGGATCGAGACTGGGATTTGTCACTCCGTATGACGGAGAGATATCACTGGGCCCACTCGGTAATGCATCATCATAATGAGCTCAAAGTTACCAAGTGTCTGGTCACGGGATCATGCATTACGGTACGAGTAAAGTGACTTGCCGGTAACGAGATTGAACGAGGTATTGGGATACCGACGATCGAATCTCGGGCAAGTAACATATCGATTGACAAAGGGAATTGCATACGTGGTTGATTAAATCCTCGACATCGTGGTTCATCCGATGAGATCATCGTGGAGCATGTGGGAGCCAACATGGGTATCCAGATCCCGCTGTTGGTTATTGACCGCAGAGCGATCTCGGTCATGTCTACATGTCTCCCGAACCCGTAGGGTCTACACACTTAAGGTTCAGTGACGCTAGGGTTGTAGGGATATGTATATGCAGTAACCCGAATGTTGTTCGGAGACCCGGATGAGATCCCGGACGTCACGAGGAGTTCCGGAATGGTCCGGAGGTAAAGATTTATATATGGGAAGTCCTGTTTCGGGCATCGGGACAAGTTTCGGGGTTATCGGTATTGTACCGGGACCACCGGAAGGGTCCCGGGGGTCCACCGGGTGGGTCCACCTGTCCCGGGGGGCCACATGGGCTGTAGGGGGTGCGCCTTGGCCTACATGGGCCAAGGGGACCAGCCCCACATAGGCCCATGCGCCTAGGGTTTGAAGGGGAAGAGTCCTAGGAGGGGAAGGCACCTCCTAGGTGCCTTGGGGGGGGGAGGGAAACCCCCCTTGGCCGCACCCTTCCTTGGAGGAAGGGGCAAAGGGCTGCGCCTCCCCCTCTCCCTTGGCCCTATATATATTGGGGAAAAGGAGGAGCAAATACACCTTGGCCTTTGGTTGCCTCCTTCTCCCTCTCCAACACCTCCTCCTCCTCCATAGTGCTTAGCGAAGCTCTGCCGGAGTACTGCAGCTCCATCAACACCACGCCGTCGTGCTGCTGCTGGTGCCATCTCCCTCAACCTCTCCTCCTTCCCTTGCTGGATCAAGAAGGAGGAGACGTGGCTGTTCCGTACGTGTGTTGAACACGGATGTGCCGTCCATTCGGTGCTAGGATCTCCGGTGATTTGGATCACATCGTGTTCGACTACATCATCCCCGTTCTTTGAACGCTTCCACTCGCGATCTACAAGGTACGTAGATGCATCTAATCACTCGTTTCTAGATGAACTCATAGATGGATCTTGGTGAAACCGTAGGAAAATTTTTGTTTTCTGCAACGTTCCCCAACAGTGGCATCATGAGCTAGGTCTATGCGTAGTTCTTCTTGCACGAGTAGAACACAATTTGTTGTGGGCTTAGATTTGTCAACTTTCTTGCCGTTACTAGTCTTATCTTGCTTCAATGGTATTGTGGGATGAAGCGGCCCGGACCAACCTTACACGTACGCTTACGTGAGACCGGTTCCACCGACTAACATGCACAAGTTGCATAAGGTGGCTGGCGGGTGTCTGTCTCTCCTACTTTAGTTGAAGCGGATTCGATGAAAAGGGTCCTTATGAAGGGTAAATAGAAGTTGACAAATCACGTTGTGGCTTTCACGTAGGTAAGAAAACGTTCTTGCTAGAACCCTACTTCAGCCACGTAAAACTTGCAAACAACAATTAGAGGACGTCTAACTTGTTTTTGCAGCAAGTGCTTTGTGATATGATATGGCCAAAGTTGTGATGAATGATGAATGATCTATATGTCATGTATGAGATGTTCATGCTATTGTAATAGGAATCACGACTTGCATGTCGATGAGTATGACAACCGGCAGGAGCCATAGGAGTTGTCTTTATTTTTTGTATGACCTGCGTGTCATTGAAGAACGCCATGTAAACTACTTTACTTTATTACTAAACGCGTTAGTCATAGAAGTAGAAGTAGTCGTTGGCGTGACAACTTCATGAAGACACGATGATGGAGATCATGATGATGGAGATCATGGTGTCATGCCGGTGACAAGATGATCATGGAGCCCCGAAGATGAAGATCAAAGGAGCTATATGATATTGGCCATATCATGTCACTACTTTATATAATTGCATGTGATGTTTATTATGTTTTATGCATCTTGTTTACTTAGGACGACGGTAGTAAATAAGATGATCCCTTACAAAATTTCAAGAAGTGTTCTCCCCTAACTGTGCACCGTTGCTACAGTTCGTCGTTTCGAAGCACCACGTGATGATCGGGTGTGATAGATTCTTACGTTCACATACAACGGGTGTAAGACAGTTTTACACAGCGAAAACACTTAGGGTTAACTTGACGAGCCTAGCATGTACAGACATGGCCTCGGAACACGGAGACCGAAAGGTCGAACACGAGTCGTATGGAAGATACGATCAACATGAGAATGTTCACCGACGATGACTAGTCCGTCTCACGTGATGATCGGACACGGCCTAGTCGACTCGGATCGTGTAACACTTAGATGACCAAAGGGATGTCAAATATGAGTGGGAGTTCATTATAATTTGATTAGATGAACTTAATTATCATGAATTTAGTCTAAATATTTTACAATATGTCTTGTAGATCAAATGGCCAACGTAGTCCTCAAATTCAACGCGTTCCTAGAGAAAACCAAGCTGAAAGACGATGGCAGAAACTATACGGACTGGGTCCGGAACCTGAGGATCATCCTCATAGCTACCAAGAAAGATTATGTCCTACAAGCACCGCTGGGTGACGCACCTGTTCTCCCTGCAGAACAAGACGTTATGAACGCTTGGCAGGCACGTTCCGATGACTACTCCCTCGTTCAGTGTGGCATGCTTTACAGCCTAGAGCCGTGGCTCCAAAAGCGTTTTGAGAGACATGGAGCATATGAGATGTTCGAAGAGCTGAAAATGGTTTTCCAAGCTCATGCCCGGGTCGAGAGATATGAAGTCTCCGACAAATTCTTCAGCTGTAAGATGGAGGAAAATAGTTCTGTCAGTGAGCACATACTCACTATGTCTGGGTTACATAACCGCTTGACTCAGCTGGGAGTTAATCTCCCGGATGATGCGGTCATTGACACAATCCTCCAGTCGCTTCCACCAAGCTACAAGAGCTTTGTGATGAACTTCAATATGCAGGGGATGGAAAAGACCATTCCTGAAGTATTTGCTATGCTGAAATCAGCAGAGGTAGAAGTCAAGAAGGAACATCAAGTGTTGATGGTCAATAAAACCACTAAGTTCAAGAAGGGAAAGGGTAAAAAGAACTTCAAGAAGGACGGCAAGGTAGTTGCCGCGCCCAGCAAGCAAGCTGTCGGGAAGAAGCCAAAGAATGGACCCAAGCCCGAGATTGAGTGCTTTTATTGCAAGGAAAGTGGTCACTGGAAGCGGAACTGTCCCAAATACTTAGCGGACAAGAAGGCTGGCAAAACCAAAGGTATATTTGATATACATGTAATTGATGTGTACCTTACCAGTAATCGTAGTGACTCCTGGGTATTTGATACCGGTGTCGTTGCTCATATTTGTAACACACAGCCTCTGTTGGAAAAGGCAGTGCCTAGGAGGCGCTTAGGCACGCCTAGGCGCTAGGCAATGGCCAAACGCCTCGCCTATGGCATAAATGGAGGTCTAGGCAGGGCAAGCAAGAAATTGCCTACCTAAGTAAGAAATCATGCCACGTACTGCACTGATATGCCAAACGGGTTATATTTCAATGGCAGTAGATGGGAATTGACCTTTTTATATACCCTAAACTAATATCAACACCCATATAATAATCACAAATACACTACGAGTAAAAACTATATTACCGCCTAGGCCGCGCCTAGGGCGCTTAGGCACCGCCTAGGCACTAGGCGAAGGCCAACCGCCTCGCTTACGCCTACCGCTTTTTCCAACCTGGCACACAGCAGGAGCTCTGGAATAAATGGAGACTGGCGAAGGACGAGGTGACGATGCGCGTCGGGAATGGTTCCAAGGTCGATGTGATCGCCGTCGGCACGCTACCTCTACATTTACCTACGGGATTAGTTTTGAACCTCAATAATTGTTATTTTGTGCCAAGTTTGAACATGAACATTGTATCAGGATCTCGTTTAATTCGAGATGGCTACTCATTTAAATCCGAGAATAATGGTTGTTCTATTTATATGAGAGATATGTTTTATGGTCATGCTCCGATGGTGAATGGTTTATTCTTTATGAATCTCGAGCGTAATGCTACACATATTCATAGTGTAAGTACCAAAAGATGTAAGATTGATAGTGATAGTCCCACATACTTGTGGCACTGCCGCCTTGGTCACATAGGTGTCAAACGCATGAAGAAGCTCCATGCTGATGGACTTTTAGAGTCTCTTGATTACGAATCATTTGACACGTGCGAACCATGCCTCATGGGTAAAATGACCAAGAATCCATTCTCAGGAACAATGGAGCGAGCAACCAACTTATTGGAAATCATACACACTGATGTGTGCGGTCCAATGAGTGTTGAGGCTCGAGGTGGCTATCGTTATGTTCTCACCCTCACTGATGACTTGAGTAGATATGGGTATGTCTACTTAATGAAACACAAGTCTGAGACCTTTGAAAAGTTCAAGGAATTTCAGAGTGAAGTTGAGAATCAACGTGACAGGAAAATCAAGTTTCTACGATCAGATCGTGGAGGAGAATACTTGAGTCACGAGTTTGGTACACACTTAAGAAAATGTGGAATAGTTTCACAACTCACGCCGCCTGGAACACCTCAGCGTAATGGTGTGTCCGAACGTCGTAATCGCACTCTATTAGATATGGTGCGATCTATGATGTCTCTTGCTGATTTACCACTATCTTTTTGGGGCTATGCTTTAGAGACTGCCGCATTCACTTTAAATAGGGCACCGTCGAAATCCGTTGAGACGACACCGTATGAATTGTGGTTTGGGAAGAAACCTAAGCTGTCGTTTCTAAAAGTTTGGGGATGCGATGCTTATGTCAGGAAACTTCAACCTGAAAAGCTCGAACCCAAATCGGAAAAATGCGTCTTCATAGGATACCCTAAAGAAACTGTTGGGTATATCTTCTACCTCAGATCCGAAGGCAAGATCTTTGTTGCCAAGAATGGGTCCTTTCTGGAGAAAGAGTTTCTCTCGAAAGAAGTAAGTGGGAGGAAAGTAGAGCTTGATGAAGTATTACCTCTTGAACCGGAAAATGGCGCAACTCAAGAAAATGTTCCTGAGGTGCCTGCACCGACTAGAGAGGAAGTTAATGATGATGATCAAGATACTTCTGATCAAGCTCCTACTGAAATTCGAAGGTCCACAAGGACACGTTCCGCACCAGAGTGGTACGGCAACCCTGTCTTGGAAATCATGTTGTTAGACAACAGTGAACCTTTGAACTATGAAGAAGCGATGGCGGGCCCGAATTCCGACAAATGGCTAGAAGCCATGAAATCCGAGATAGGATCCATGTATGAAAACGAAGTATGGACTTTGACTGACTTGCCCATAGAACGGCGAGCCATAGAAAATAAATGGATCTTTAAGAAGAAGACAGACGCGGATGGTAATGTGACCATCTATAAAGCTCGGCTTGTCGCTAAGGGTTATCGACAAGTTCAAGGGGTTGACTACGATGAGACTTTCTCACCGGTAGCGAAGCTGAAGTCCGTCCGAATCATGTTAGCAATTGCCGCATTTTATGATTATGAAATTTGGCAAATGGACGTCAAAACGGCATTCCTTAATGGTTTCCTTAAGGAAGAATTGTATATGATGCAGCCAGAAGGTTTTGTCGATCCTAAGAATGCTGAAAAGGTGTGCAAGCTCCAACGCTCGATTTATGGGCTGGTGCAAGCATCTCGGAGTTGGAACATTCGTTTTGATGAGATGATCAAAGCGTTTGGGTTTACACAGACTTATGGAGAAGCCTGTGTTTACAAGAAAGTGAGTGGGAGCTCTATAGCATTTCTCATATTATATGTAGATGACATACTTTTGATGGGAAATGATATAGAACTTTTGGACAGCATTAAGGCCTACTTGAATAAGAGTTTTTCAATGAAGGACCTTGGAGAAGCTGCTTATATATTAGGCATCAAGATCTATAGGGATAGATCGAGACGCCTCATAGGTCTTTCACAAAGCACATATCTTGATAAGATTTTGAAGAAGTTCAAAATGGATCAGTCCAAGAAAGGGTTCTTGCCTGTTTTGCAAGGTGTGAAATTGAGCTGAGCTCAATGTCCGACCACGGCAGAAGATATAGAAGAGATGAGTGTCATCCCCTATGCCTCAGCCATAGGTTCTATTATGTATGCCATGCTGTGTACCAGACCTGATGTAAACCTTGCCGTAAGTTTGGTAGGAAGGTACCAAAGTAATCCCGGCAAGGAACACTGGACAGCGGTCAAGAATATCCTGAAGTACCTGAAAAGGACTAAGGAAATGTTTCTCGTTTATGGAGGTGACGAAGAGCTCGTCGTAAAGGGTTACGTCGACGCTAGCTTCGACACAGATCTGGATGACTCTAAGTCACAAACCGGATACGTGTATATTTTGAATGGTGGGGCAGTAAGCTGGTGCAGTTGCAAGCAGAGCGTCGTGGCGGGATCTACATGTGAAGCGGAGTACATGGCAGCCTCGGAGGCAGCACATGAAGCAATTTGGGTGAAGGAGTTCATCACCGACCTAGGAGTCATACCCAATGCGTCGGGGCCGATCAAGCTCTTCTGTGACAACACTGGAGCTATTGCACTTGCCAAGGAGCCCAGGTTTCACAAGAAGACAAGGCACATCAAGCGTCGCTTCAACTCCATTCATGAAAATGTTCAAGATGGAGACATAGAGATTTGTAAAGTGCATACGGACCTGAATGTAGCGGATCCGTTGACTAAACCTCTCCCTAGAGCAAAACATGATCAACACCAGAATTCCATGGGTGTTCGATTCATCACAATGTAACTAGATTATTGACTCTAGTACAAGTGGGAGACTGTTGGAAATATGCCCTAGAGGCAATAATAAAAGCATTATTATTATATTTCTTTGTTCATGATAATTGTCTTTATTCATGCTATAATTGTGTTATCCGGAAATCGTAATACATGTGTGAATAACAGACACCAACATGTCCCTAGTGAGCCTCTAGTTGACTAGCTCGTTGATCAATAGATAGTCATGGTTTCCTGGCTATGGACATTGGATGTCATTGATAACGGGATCACATCATTAGGATAATGATGTGATGGACAAGACCCAATCCTAAGCATAGCGTGAGATCGTGTAGTTTGTTTGCTAGAGCTTTTCTAATGTCAAGTATCTTTTCCTTTGACCATGAGATCGTGTAACTCCCGGATACCGTAGGAGTGCTTTGGGTGTATCAAACGTCACAACGTAACTGGGTGACTATAAAGGTGCATTACAGGTATCTCCGAAAGTGTCTGTTGGGTTGACACGGATCGAGACTGGGATTTGTCACTCCGTATGACGGAGAGATATCACTGGGCCCACTCGGTAATGCATCATCATAATGAGCTCAAAGTGACCAAGTGTCTGGTCATGGGATCATGCATTACGGTACGAGTAAAGTGACTTGCCGGTAACGAGATTGAACGAGGTATTGGGATACCGACGATCGAATCTCGGGCAAGTAACATATCGATTGACAAAGGGAATTGCATACGGGGTTGATTAAATCCTCGACATCGTGGTTCATCCGATGAGATCATCGTGGAGCATGTGGGAGCCAACATGGGTATCCAGATCCCGTTGTTGGTTATTGACCGGAGAGCGATCTCGGTCATGTCTACATGTCTCCCGAACCCGTAGGGTCTACACACTTAAGGTTCAGTGACGCTAGGGTTGTAGGGATATGTATATGCAGTAACCCGAATGTTGTTCGGAGTCCCGGATGAGATCCCGGACATCACGAGGAGTTCCGGAATGGTCCGGAGGTAAAGATTTATATATGGGAAGTCCTGTTTCGGGCATCGGGACAAGTTTCGGGGTTATCGGTATTGTACCGGGACCACCGGAAGGGTCCCGGGGGTCCACCGGGTGGGTCCACCTGTCCCGGAGGGCCACATGGGCTGTAGGGGGTGCGCCTTGGCCTACATGGGCCAAGGGCACCAGCCCCACATAGGCCCATGCGCCTAGGGTTTGAAGGGGAAGAGTCCTAGGAGGGGAAGGCACCTCCTAGGTGCCTTGGGGGGGAGGGAAACCCCCCTTGGCCGCACCCTTCCTTGGAGGAAGGGGCAAAGGGCTGCGCCTCCCCCTCTCCCTTGGCCCTATATATAGTGGGGAAAAGGAGGAGCAAATACACCTTGGCCTTTGGTTGCCTCCTTCTCCCTCTCCAACACCTCCTCCTCCTCCATAGTGCTTAGCGAAGCTCTGCCGGAGTACTGCAGCTCCATCAACACCACGTCGTCGTGCTGCTCCTGGTGCCATCTCCCTCAACGTCTCCTCCCTCCCTTGCTGGATCAAGAAGGAGGAGACGTGGCTGTTCCGTACGTGCGTTGAATGCGGAGGTGCCGTCCGTTCGGTGCTAGGATCTCCGGTGATTTGGATCACGTCGTGTTCGACTACATCATCCCCGTTCTTTGAACGCTTCCGCTCGCGATCTACAAGGTACGTAGATGCATCTAATCACTCGTTGCTAGATGAACTCATAGATGGATCTTGGTGAAACCGTAGGAAAATTTTTGTTTTCTGCAACGTTCCCCAACAAATAACACCCCAGACAGTGCCGAAGACAACCCCCTCCAGCAAGATTCAGCACAGGAGGACGGAGAAGCCAGCCCTCACGAGAGAGCGACAGACGAAGAGGTAGAGGATGATAATTACATGCCTCCCTCCGGAGACGATGCAAGCCTCGACGACGACAAATTCATCGTGCCTGAGGATCCCGTCGAACAAGAGCGTTTTAAACGCAGGCTTATGGCCACGGCAAACAGCCTCAAGAAAAAGAAGCAACAGCTTAGAGCTGATCAAGATCTACTAGCCGACGGATGGACTGAAGTCCTTGCGGCCGAAGAGCATGAACTCGAACGCCCCTCCAAAAGCTACCCTAAACGCAAGCTGCTCCCCCGATTAGAGGAGGAGGCATATAAACCTGCATCACCAGCACACTATACGGCTGACCGACCACCTCGTGGCCGCGACAGAGAGGCCTCTAGGCCCTCCACTAGAACCGTACCCCAGCATCGCTCGAAAAGCACAAAGCCACAGGGGAACGCTCCGGACTTGCAAGATATATTGGAGGATAAGGCAAGACAATCAAGATCGATCTACGGATCGCGTGGGCGCCCCATGATACGCGACGACATCCGCCGCGCCAGACACAGCAAGTTCGGCCGGGCCGAACACAGTAGACAAAGCTCGTTTGAGCTACGTCGTGATATAGCCCAATACAGAGCCGCCGCACACCCACTATGCTTCACAGATGAAGTAATGGATCATCAAATCCCCGAAGGGTTTAAACCCGTGAATATTGAATCCTATGATGGCACAACAGACCCCGCGGTTTGGATCGAAGACTATCTCCTTCATATCCACATGGCCCGCGGTGATGATCTTCACGCCATCAAATACCTCCCACTCAAGCTTAAAGGACCAGCTCGGCATTGGCTTAACAGCTTGCCAGGTGAATCAATTGGGTGTTGGGAGGACCTGGAAGCCGCATTCCTTGATAACTTCCAGGGCACGTATGTGCGACAACCAGACGCTGACGACCTAAGCCATACAATTCAGCAGCCAGACGAATCGGCCAGACAATTCTGGGCACGGTTCTTAACTAAGAAAAATCAAATCGTCGACTGTCCAGATGCGGAGGCCCTCGCGGCCTTCAAACATAACATCCGCGACGAGTGGCTTGCCCGGCACCTGGGACAGGAAAAGCCGAAATCCATGGCAGCCCTCACATCACTCATGACCCGCTTCTGCGCGGGAGAGGACAGCTGGCTAGCCCGCAGCAACAACCTCAGCAAAACTTCTGGCAGTCCGGATACCAAGGACCGCAATGGCAGGTCACGTTGCAACAAGCATAAACGCCGCATTAACGGCGACAATACTGAGGATACGGCAGTCAATGCCGGATTCAGAGGCTCCAAACCCGGTCAGTGGAAAAAGCCATTCAAAAGAACTACTCCGGGTCCGTCCAATTTGGACCGAATACTCGACCGCTCGTGCCAGATACATGGCACCCCCGAAAAGCCAGCTAATCACACCAACAGGGACTATTGGGTATTCAAGCAGGCAGGCAAGCTAATTGCCGAAAACAATGACAAGGGGCTACATAGCGACGACGAGGAAGAGACCCGACCGCCGAACAATAGAGGACAGAAGGGTTTCCCCCCACAAGTGCAGACGGTGAACATGATATACGCAACCCACATACCCAAGAGGGAGCGGAAGCGTGCACTCAGGGACGTATACGCGATGGAGCCAGTCGCCCCGAAGTTCAACCCATGGTCCTCCTGCCCGATCACTTTTGATCGAAGGGACCACCCCACCAGCATCCGCCACGGCGGATTCGCCGCATTGGTATTAGACACAATCGTTGATGGATTTCACCTCACCAGAGTCCTGATGGACGGCGGCAGCAGCCTGAACCTGCTTTATCAGGACACAGTGCGCAAGATGGGCATAGACCCCTCAAGGATTAAACCCACAAAGACGACCTTCAAAGGCGTCATACCAGGTGTAGAGGCCAATTGTACAGGCTCAGTTACACTAGAAGTGGTCTTCGGATCCCCGGATAACTTCCGAAGCGAGGAGTTAATCTTCGACATAGTTCCGTTCCGCAGTGGCTATCATGCTCTGCTCGGACGGACCGCGTTTGCAAAGTTCAACGCGGTGCCGCACTACGCATACCTCAAGCTCAAGATGCCAGGCCCTCGAGGAGTCATCACGGTCAACGAAAACACTGAATGCTCTCTCCGAACGGAGGAACATACAGCGGCTCTCGTGGCAGAAGTACAGTGCAGCCTCTTAAGGCAATTCTCGAGTCCGGCCATTAAGCGACTGGACACGGCTAAACGCGCCCGGAGTAACCTACAACAAGACCACCTGGCACGTTCCGAGCACGCATAGCAATATGGCCCCAACCCCAGCCCTTGCAAAATTGCAAGACTGGTTCTTCGCGAACATCATTACGCTCTGGAGATACCATGGGCACAGGGGGAGGGGCACGACCACGACAGGCCCAGAATGCGGCTTAACCACACCAGGGGCTCCCAAGTGTGTCATCTTTTTTTCCTTTTTCTTTTTTCTTACCCATAGGACTCCGTTCACCAGAGGCCCTGTCCGGCAGTAGACCTGCCGAACTCACGATGCAACAGCCAGGGAAGGAGAAAGGCTATGACGAGTATCCAGGTGGTCTCCACTACGAGCATTAAATCTGTTTTATACACCATTCCACAGCCTACCCCTGGAGGGGGACATGTTTAATAGTCCCATCCCTTGCTTACCGCACTATTTGTATCGTCCTGCATTCATAGCAGTATATCTTGAATAAATAATGCATCGCCTTTTTGCTTATAACTGCATTCCTTTCTTATACATATGTTCATTTATGACATGTTGCATCCGTACACTTTGGTGCGGCTAAATACACCAGGGGCTTAAGTTCCCCGCATTATGGTGTGATAAGTCCAAACACTTTCACAAGTGCGGCACCCCGAACTTATAGCATTATATGCATCGGCTCCGAATCATGTCTTGGGTCAATAGTTGGGTTTGCCCGGCTCCCATGTTTTGGTACCTTACGTTCCGTTGTATCGTCTAAGGTAGCGCTGGGAGAACCACTGCGATTGTGCCCCAGTTGAGCTGGGCGAGCGCCTCAGTGGAGAAAGCTAAAACTGACTGTCATGATGAGGCGAGAGCCGGTCCCTGTTCGAGAGGTTTTTTCGAGTCCCTAAAGACTTATGTCGCTTAGAGCAAGGAACCGTCCTTGTCCGGTCCAGGCGTGGATAGCGCCCCGAATTCGTCCTTCTGAACACTAGGGGCTTCGCCGAAATTTAAAATTATAGAATTCTATGGCTAAGTGAGAGTGTTCAAGCACTATAAGTCCGGTTGCCTTGTTCATTGTGTTGAACGCCTCCCTATATGGACCCAAAAATGGGAACAAGAGCGCTCAAGTTTATCCCGAACACCCCAACACTCGTGGCATGGGGGCTGAAGCCGACGACTTGCCATCTCTCAAATTTGATAAACGGCCGCACAGAAGGTAATATTTTAAATTAACAAGCGTTGCTTAGCGCATACGAACAAAGTTTTCGGCGCACAGGATAACAAAATGCGAGTCTACTCAAATATTACATCTTTGGAGCACTCACCCACAATAATGCGGGCAGCCTTCAGGACACCCTTATAATACATCTCGGGTGTGCGATACTCCTTGCCCAGCGGTGGCGCGTCCGTCACAAGCCTCTCAGCATCCATCCTGCCCCAGTGCACTTTAGCACGGGCAAGGGCCCGACGGGCACCTTCAATGCAGGCGGAGTGCTTGATGACTTCAACCCATGGACAAGCATCCACCAGCCGCCGCACCAGGCCGAAGTAGCTCCCAGGCATGGCCTCCTTGGGCCACAGCCAAACTATGAGGCCCTTCATGGCCTGTTCGGCCACCTTGTGGAGCTCGACCAGCTGCTTCAGCTGGTCGCTAAGGGGCACCGGATGTTCGGCCTCAGCATACTGAAACCAGAAGACCTTCTCCGTCGAGCTCCCCTCCTCGGCCCTGTAGAAAGCGGCAGCATCGGACACACTGCAGGGCAGATCTGCGAACGCTCCTGGAGAGCTCCGAATTCGGGTAAGTAATAGGTAATTCACATTCACATGCTTGCTTTGCATGAAAAATGCCTTACCCGCCGCTATTTTCTTCAACACCTCGATTTCCTAGAGGGCCTTGTGGGCTTCGGCCTTAGTGGCTTTGGCACTCTCAAGAGCCGATGCAAGCTCGGACTCTCGAGTCTTCGAGTCGCGCTCCAAACTCTCATGTTTTTCCATGAGAGCCTGGAGCTCTTGCTGTACCTCCGCCACCCGCGCCTCCTGCTTCTCTCGCCCAGCATGCTCCGCGGCCGCATTATGTTCAGCCGCGGACACCGCCTCCTTCAGGGTCGCCACCTCGTTCGTGGCCCATGGAGTACCCACGTTATCCTTGTTATTTCTCTTGCAACAAAATCCTTTTCTGTAAGGTACAACTTTAATACGGTGTTACTCACCTTCCTTGTCCTCGAGCTGCTTCTTGGCACGGCCAAGCTTGCTCTCGGACCGCTCAAGGCTTTGCTTCAAAGCATTGACCTCCGCAGTCAGTGCGGCAGAGGTCGGCAGCGCAGCCTGCAATCCCATATTGACATATTTTTTAAGACTCCTGCGTATATCTTTTTAGATCCTCAGCCCGGCTTTTGTTTCCGAACACCGAACCGAGCATCAGGGGCTACTGTCTATGCGGTATTATATTACATATCTTAAAATTCTTACCTCAAAGCCTGTTAGAAGGCTGCTGCAGGCCTCGGTCAGCCCGCTCTTGGCGAGCTGAACCTTCTGAATCACCGCACTCATGATAGTGTGGTGTTCTTCTTCGATGGAAGCGCCGTTGAGTGCCTCCAGCACGTTATCCGGCGCCTCCGGTTGGACGGAGGCCGCTGGTGTCACAGTCTTGCACTTCTTATGAAGGGGCCGCCCGCCGGACTCCGGAACCACTGCAGGTTCTGGTGCGAAGTCCGGTGCAAAGTCCGGGATGTTGCCCTGCGGCACCTCCGGGGCCTTCTCCCCCTGGTGGGTCCCTTCCCGGGATCCCAGCTCGGCGTCGTCAGCATCACGGGGGGTGGAGGCAGTCAGAAGAGAATCCATATCCGACGTGCCCAAGGACCCGCTCGATGAAGCGGGAAGATCGTCCTTGGGCGGACTACAGGGTTGTATGCGGCATTAGAAAGACACCATGCGACAAAAAGAAAAAATATAAATCATCTAGGAGTCCGGATACTTACGATCTCGCCAGGGGCTTGGCCCTTGAGGGCCACTCCTCGTCGCCATCGCCGACGTTGGCGGAACAGTCCGGGGGAAGGGTTCTTCCCTTCTTGGACCCTTCAGCCTCCCTCGTTGGGGAGGCCTTCCTCTTCTTCTCTTCCCCCGATGGGGGAGAGGCCTCTTTCTTCTCCTCCTCGTCCTTGTGGGAGGAGTCTGCCTCGGAGTCATCGGACGATGAGTCCGATACCACCTGACGCCGGGAACTCGTTCGGGTTCCCGTGGCTTTCTTCTTGGCCTTCTTCTCCGGCACTACGTAAAGTGCCGGGACCAGCAGCCCTGTCAAACGGGCATCCGCTGGGTCCTCTGGAAGGGGAGCCGGACAGTTAACCTATTCGGATGTCGCTTGCCAGGCCTGTTAAAGGTATTGGGAGTTTAGATCCCGCATAAAGTCAAAACATGAAAAGTAAGTGTCCCTTAAAAGATAACATGGCTTAACTCGCCAGCCGGATGCTGCGAGCTGAATCCGTGATCTTCGGTAGCGGATGCGGGAGCTTCGGCGCCCTTGAACAGCACCCTCCAGGCATCTTCGTACGTAGTGTCGAAGAGCCCGCTCAAGGTCCGGTGCTGTGCCGGATCAAACTCCCACAAATTGAAGTCTCGTTGCTGGAAGGGGAGAATCCGGCAGACGAGCATGACCTGGATCACGTTGACAAGCTTGAGCTTCTTGTTCACCAGGGTTTGGAGACAGGACTGGAGTTCGGTCAGCTCTTCCGAACTACCCCATAGCAGGCCCTTCTCTTTCCAGGAGGTGAGCTGCATGGGGATGCCAGATCTGAATTCGGGGGCCGCTGCCCATTTAGGGTCACGCGGCTCGGTGATGTAGAACCACCCCGATTGCCACCCTTTGATGGATTCCACGAAGGCGCCCTCGAGCCAAGTGACGTTGGGCATTTTGCCCACCATGGTGCCTCCGCACTCCGCTTGGCTGCCCTTCACAACCTTCGGCTTGACATTGAAGGTCTTTAGCCACAAGCCGAAGTGGGGCTGGATGCAGAGGAAGGCCTCGCACACGACGATAAACGCCGAGATATTGAGGATAAAATTTGGGGCCATATCGTGGAAATCCAGGCCGTAGTAGAACATGAGCCCCCGGACAAAGGGGTGGAGTGGGAAGCCCAGTCCGCGGAGGAAATGGGGAAGGAATACCACCCTCTCATGGGGCCTGGGGGTGGGGATGAGCTGCCCCTCGTCGGGGAGCCGGTGCGCGATGTCGCTGGACAGATATCCGGCGCTGTGCAGCTTCTTGATGTGCCCCTCCGTAACGGAGGAGGCCATCCACTTGCCTCCCGCTCCGGACATGGCTGGAGAAGGTCGAGGTGAGATGTGCGGACTTGGGCGCTGGAGCTCGAGTGCGCGGAGATGGATAAGCAAAGGAGGAAGAAGGCGTAGGTAAAAAAGGTGGATCCTTATCCCCTTATATATGCGCGGACGAAACTATGCGTCCCCACTGGCCTGGTAAAACTCGCTTATCTCCCAAGCGCCGCAATCAATGGCGCGGTTGGGTTACCCACGTCCGTATTGATGGGAATCCCGGAATAAGGGGAACACGATCTCTGCTTCGACAAGACGTGCCAAGGAAACCGCTTCGCTAAACACGCTGAGGTGGTATAATAAAAAACGATTCGAGTAAAGGCTTTGGTTGTGGTGTGACGTCACGCCACAAAATACGTCAGCAGATTGAACTTGTGTAAATATTATTCTCTCTACGGTGGTATGTGGAATTTGTTTTACAGAGCCGGACACTATCCTGGTGTTCACAATCTTCTATGAATTATTCGGAGGAGGAACCTGCCTTGCAATGCCGAAGACAATATGTGCGTCGGACTCGTCGTCATTGAAACCTGGTTCAAGGGCTACTGAGGGAGTCCTGGACTAGGGGGTGTCCGGATAGCCGAACTATCATCATCGGCCGGACTCCAAGACTATGAAGATACAAGATTGAAGACTTCGTCACGTGTCCGGATGGGACTTTCCTTGGCGTGGAAGGCAAGCTTGGCGATACGGATATGTAGATCTCCTACCATTGTAACCGACTCTGTGTAACCCTAGCCCTCTTCGGTGTCTATATAAACCGGAGGGTTTTAGTCCATAGGAGACAAAAACAATCATACCATAGGCTAGCTTCTAGGGTTTAGCCTCCTTGATCTCGTGGTAGATCCACTCTTGTACTACCCATATCATCAATATCAATCAAGCAGGAGTAGGGTTTTACCTCCATCGAGAGGGCCCAAACCTGGGTAAAAACATCGTGTCCCTTGTCTCCTGTTACCATCCGCCTAGACGCACAGTTCGGGACCCCCTACCCGAGATCTGCCGGTTTGGACACCGACAACGGGCCACCGTATTTCATGAAAAAAACGGTCCCCCCGCTGTCAGCTCGGACCCACCGGAAGTGCCTCCTTATTACGCACAAAAAATGAATACCCCCCTGCTAGGCTAGGACCCACCTTGGTGGGAGGCTGACTTGTGGGCCTACTAAGTTGACTGGGACGGAGGCCTTTGTCAACTATAGTCAATATATGAACGATTCTAGCTCCAGGCACCGTACGATGTCCATCCAACGGTCGTAGTGCTTCTTCAACCTCTGGTCTTCTTGCTCCAGCCGCCCAAAGCAGCGCCGGTCGTGCCGCCTACTCCTGCCGCCCATGGCCGGCTGTGATGCCGCGTAGGCCTCACCGCCCCCTACTACTGCCACCGCTGGCCAGGCCATCCCTCTACGCACCCACACCCCCTGTTATTCTGCGGCGACGGCAGCCTCACACCGCAGCCGAACGAGTGAACCCTCATACTCCTCTACGCGTGGGCATCCACTCCCGCGTCTTCCCCGGCTCCGCGTCGTCCCCTTCCTAGGCCTCACCATCATCCATCGCCACTACAAGAAATATGTCAACTTATGACCTTCTGTCAGTGACCCTCGAAGAATTGGTCATAAATTTATGACCATTTTAGACCAATTGGTCAAAAGCTGTTCAGGGGGCTTCAAACCCTAAACCATTGCGACCATTTTGGTCGGAAAGGTCGTAATTTCCTTACACGAAATGGTCACAAAGCAAACAGTGCTAGTCCCGCTGCCTTATTTCTAGTTGTTAATGACCAATATAGATGGTCATAACCTTGTAGATTGTGGTGGGTTGTGATGACTAGGCGCCATCTCATCAGTTTTGCCTATGTGTCATGTCCATGTGGCAGTTTTTGCCCTAGGTTGTGAAGCAACCTATATTTCTATCATTCCCAAAATTCCTAAAAAAATCTCATAAATTCTTTGGGTCATATCTTCATCAAATATGTAAAAATCCTTCCTTGCCTAGTTCAAAACTAATTCAACAATATTCATTTTCCTATTATGTTCACAACAACACTTTATGAAGGAAGTGCTATTTATATATTCTTGATTGCCCTACGAATTTTTGGGCACTCTTTCCTATCCAAATCATTACCGCATGACAAAATTCAGCTCCATTTGCCTAGCAAATCTTCCTCGGCAGATTTCCAAAGTTTTTGTCCACCTAGAAGCATTGTGAAGGAAGTACCTTTTTTATATCTCTAAATGACATGAAATTTATACAGTTTCTTCATATGCCCAAATTATCAACCTCCTCCAAATTGCAGCTCAGTCAAATCATCTATGTGAGCCCAGGTTCAATTTATATTTTATGGCCAAATTGGCACGTTGCAAAGCAAGTGTTATATAGACCCCTCCTATTACCCTCAAACTTTTCGGGCACTCTTCCATACCCAAATCATTGCCACATGATAATATTCAGCTCAATTTTCCAAGTAAATCTTTCTCGGGAAATTCCCAAAGTTTCTACCTCGAGAGAAGCTTTGTGAAGTAAGTACTAGCTAGGCTTACCCAAATGATCTGAAAATTGACCAGCGCATGACCATACCTAAGTAACTTACCTACACCAATTTTGAGCTCATTTCATTCATCCAATCTCTCTCACTAGTTTTCCCAAGTTTCTGTCCATAGAAGAGCATTGTGAAGGAAGTACTACTTTGGCATGTCCAAATGGTATCAATTTTCTACAATGCTTTCCTATGCCCAAATAACCATCCTCCACAAAATTTCAGCTCAATCCATTCATTATTTTGAGCCTAGCTTCAACATTCATATTTTTGTCCAGCGTGGTACTTTGCAAAGCAAGTACCACCTAGGATCCTCCTTTTGAGCTAAAAATTTGTGAAGACATTCTCCTTAGTAGATGATCATCCTCAGCCAAAACTCACACCCATTGGCCATATGCATTTCCTGTACCGCTAATCAAACACTTGGCTGCTAATTCATGTTTGAGCATCGATCGGTCTTCTCGTGAGTATCTTATGTTGTAATTTTCTTCCTAGAACCAACCTGGGGAATGCCCAACCCACTAGACATGCCTAAGCCGCCCAGAACACATGGCAACATTATGGTCACACGGTGACCACGCGACGGGCATGCGAGTTTACGCGCTCTAGAGTTGAGGCCCTCGGCCATCACCCAAACCTCGACGTATCGCCACCAAACCATGTATTTATGATTAAATAGGTCCTTATGTAACTAGAAATGATTTTTGGAAAAAATAAATAGCAAACTATGAGGCAGCTGCAGTTCAAATTTGACCCGCTTCCAACTGAATCGGCGGAAATTTGTCTTTTTCACGAGAGGTGGATCAAAAAAATTTACACCCAACCATTTTGTCAATTGTGCATTAAATATGTCCTAGTATTTTATAAAAATGATTCGGTCCAATTTTGCAACAATTATTTGGTAGTTCCTTCACAAAAAAACCTCCTTTCGAGCACTCGAAAAATGGAAAATGG
Organism: Triticum timopheevii; assembly: GCA_963921465.1. Classification (NCBI taxonomy): domain Eukaryota; kingdom Viridiplantae; phylum Streptophyta; class Magnoliopsida; order Poales; family Poaceae; genus Triticum; species Triticum timopheevii. The sequence goes on from OY997262.1 coordinate 418,559,467, forward strand.
TTTTTTCGTCCAACGAAAATGAAAACTTCCTTAGGCAACATTGTTTGCCATTCCAATATGCACCCTTGTGCACAATATGAGATCATTTTAACAAACTATGCCATGAATGTGGCCATAAGATTGATCATTTGGCTTGAAAGCCATTGATCTCCACACATGATAGCTCGTTTCTGAGAACACTTTTTTAAAATAATTTCCGTATTACAAGTTTGTTATTTTTCCTAGGAACTTGTCCACATATGATGACACAATGCGAAGGTTCCCCAATTTTTTGATTTTTTTTGAATTTTTTATACCCGTTTCAAAATGCGGTCAAAACGGCGGGAATGACCGTTCCTAGCTAGTGGTTGAATCTTGGAATTTTTTTGGTGTTTCTCTGATTAAATAGATACTTATGTACCTAGAAATGATTTTTGAAAAAAATAAATAGAAACTATGAGGCAGCTGCAGTTCAAATTTGACCCGCTTCCAACTGAATCGGCAGAAATTTGCCTTTTTCACGAGAGGTGGATCAAAATTTTTTACACCCAACCATTTTGTCAATTGTGCATTAAATATGGACTAGTATTTTATAAAAATGATTCGGTCCAATTTTGCAACAATTATTTGGTAGTTCCTTCACAAAAAATCCTCCTTTCGGGCACTCGGAAAATGGAAAATGGTTTTTTCGTCCAACGAAAATGAAAACTTCCTTAGGCAACATTGTTTGCCATTCCAATATGCACCCTTGTGCACAATATGAGATCATTTGAACAAACTATGCCATGAATGTGGCCACAAGATTGATCATTTGGCTTGAAAGCCATTGATCTCCACACATGATAGCTCGTTTCTGAGAACACTTTTTTTAAAATAATTGCCGTATTACAAGTTTGTTATTTTTTCTAGGAACTTGGCCACATATGATGACACAATGCGAAGGTTTCCCAATTTTTTGATTTTTTTGAATTTTTTATACCCGTTTCAAAATGCAGTCAAAACGGCGGGAATGACCGTTCCTAGCTAGTGGTTGAATCTTGGAATTTTTTGGTGTTTCTCTGATTAAATAGATACTTATGTACCTAGAAATGATTTTTGAAAAAAATAAATAGCAAACTATGAGGCAGCTGCAGTTCAAATTGGACCCGCTTCCAACTGAATCGGCGGAAATTTGCCTTTTTCACGAGAGGTGGATCAAAATTTTTTACACCCAACCATTTTGTCAATTGTGCATTAAATATGGCCTAGTATTTTATAAAAATGATTCGGTCCAATTTTGCAACAATTATTTGGTAGTTCCTTCATAAAAAAACCTCCTTTCGGGCACTCGGAAAATAGAAAATGGTTTTTTCGTCCAACGAAAATGAAAACTTCCTTAGGCAACATTGTTTGCCATTCCAATATGCACCCTTGTGCACAATATGAGATCATTTGAACAAACTATGCCATGAATGTGGCCATAAGATTGATCATTTTGGCTTGAAAGCCATTGATCTCCACACGTGATAGCTCGTTTCTGAGAACACTTTTTTAAAATAATTGTCGTATTACAAGTTTGTTATTTTTCCTAGGAACTTGGCCACATATGATGACACAATGCGAAGGTTTCCCAATTTTTTGATTTTTTTTAATTTTTTATGCCCGTTTCGAAATGCGGTCAAAACGGCGGGCTTGACCGTTCCTAGCTAGTGGTTGAATCTTGGAAAACTTTTGGTGTTTCTCTGATTAAATAGATACTTATGTACCTAGAAATGATTTTTTGTAAAAAATAAATAGCAAACTATGAGGCAGCTGCAGTTCAAAATTGACCCGCTTCCAGCTGAATCGGCGGAAATTTGTCTTTTTCACGAGAGGTGGATCAAAACTTTTTACACCCAACCATTTTGTTAATTGTGCATTAAATATGGCCTAGTATTTTATAAAAATGATTTGGTCCAATTTTGCAACAAATATATGGTAGGTCCTTCACAAAAAAACTCATTTCGGGCACTCGGAAAATGGAAATTGAATTTTATGTGCATAGAAAATGAAAACTCCCTTTGTCAATGTTGTTTGCCAATCTAAGATGTAAACTTGTGCAAAATATGACATCATTTAAACAACTATTTTATATGTCTTTCACCAAAAAACTCATTTTGAGCATTGAAAAATGGAATCAAAAATTTGTATGTAATCAATCATGACCAATTTATATGGTCAAAAGATCTTCAAATTATTTGGTGCGCTCTGATTGGTCCATAGGTATATCACGCGGATCATGCGTCAACCACCGTTGGATGCTTCTGGATCCAACGGCAGCCCTCGCCCCCTTACCCTCTCACCCAAACCCTAACTTCTGGATCCCCACCTCTCCCCCGATCCACTCTCCCCTCTCGTCCCACAGCCGCCACCCCCCAACCCTCTCGCTCCTTCTCAATCTCTCGATCCCCAACCACCCAGCCGCCGCCGCCACCATCCTCCTTCCTCTCCCCCAACCCCGAACGCCGTCAACCCCTCACCTTCCCTTCTCTCCCACGGCTGCGTTCAGATCCGTGCTCCCCCCTCGCTCATGACCTAGACCTAGCCGCATGGCACGGCCATGGCCATGGTGGCGGCCAGATCCACCCCCTCCCCTGCTCCGTTCCCTCAACGCCCGGTGGTCATCCCCCATTAGGCCACCCGCATCAGCTCTCCCGCCCCTCCTCCTCCTCCCCGATGCCGATGCGCTCGTTCCCCGCCTTCCCCCGCCTGAACCGCCTCCTCCTCCCCACCGATCCTTCGCTTCCCCGTGGCCCTAGGACAGAATCGACGGTGCTCCCTCCCAGATTCGGCAGCGCCGTCGTCGAGGTCAAGGGCTTCTTTGACCCGGTCCTTGATGGAGGGCAGGCTCGAGCGTCAGGAGATGAACTACGCGTGCTTCTACGCGGCCCAGATCGAGCAAGGCAGTGGTACGCATCCCTGCTCCTCCCCTTCTCTTCTCCTGCATCTCGCCCCCTCCCCCCTCCCTAAATCTGATGCATGCGCCCATTTTCTTGCATGTTCGTGAAGAGACCCGATCTGGTTTTGTGAAGGAAGGGGCCAGCCATGGAGAAGATCCCGCGGGCATCAGATCATCCATGGCGGCCTAGGAGGAGCACCACCGGTTCAGTTTCATCACTTTCTCCACCGGTTCAGGTGAGTCCCTCCACTTCTCCTCATTTGGATAATCCCAAATCTCCGCTCTCTTACTCACCTCGTCCGTTCTCCCTCCCAGATCCGTCGTCACTCGAGCACCAGGATGTCGGGTTGACTACTATCGACGCCAACGGCCGCCGCCGGCCTCATCATCGACGACCACACCAACTGGCGTTGCCTCTCCCATTCCATGCCTATTTAGTAGATCTGCGTGGTCATGTTTACAGTTGCATGCATATGTTAACTGGTATTAGATAAATTTTAAGAGACAATGTCATTTGGTACTCAAGGTTGCCTAAAATTACTCTGCCATTGTTAACTGAATGAACAGAAACAATACTACATGAGTTCCACTGGTTAGCTAGCTGTTACACAACTCTGCTCTATGTCATGAATTTGGATGAAGAAAATTTGGTTGCTGGCCTAAAAATTAACTGGTCTGTAATTTGGTTGCTGCCTAAAGACGTTAAGATTGCTGTGTGGTGGGGGGTTTCGTGTGCTTTTTCTGTTTTGAGGCGAATGGTAATGTAGTTAAAATGTTGGGATTCTTAAGGCAGGCCTCCAGTTCTGCGTACATTTGTGCTTGAGTTGGAACCAACACTTGCTCATAATATAAACACAACTGTGTGCACAGTTTAGCTAATTATACTAGGGGTGATTAAGAGTGCACTGCACTGGAATGGATTATTGGCTGTGATACTTTTTTTGTATTAATCTACAAACATGTGTACAGTGCATTGTTGCTAGTTTGCTTAGATATGTTCTGTTCTCATCTTGGATGAGCAGTGTTTTCTGGGCCAATATATGTACCAGTTTATGTTCTTCTGCACTTGAAACATCAACATGTATTTTTCCTTGTTTTCTGGAATAATTGGTAAACTTCATATTATGCAAACCTGTTGCATTTCGCACAATCAAAGCTTGTTACTACATCAGTTGCTTTCTCCAAGTGTCTTGGTCTTGGATTTTATCTCGATATGCACAACACTCCTATATTTTTGGATAATGTTCTGGATAATGAAGTGAGTTACCCTCCAATTTGGATGACCCATTTAGTTGAAACTAGTTTCTGCACCATATGCTATCTAGCTGTTGGGTGCTAATTCTAGTTACTTTATATGAAGCAACAGTTATCTTGCAGCCATCTAATATGCAATTCTAATAATATTTCATATCCTGATTTTTAAGTTGTATATGTCATTCATGCATGAATTCCTTTCTTATGTACCAGCTCCCTAATCATGTTTTTTGTTTTTCGGGTTGCTATCTTGGGATAGAATCCCTTCTCCTGTCTCATTGTGATTCCTGCCTTTGTTTTGATTTGTTTTGTTTTTTGTGCAGGTTGCTTAGATCTGATTTGGACGAGTTGTTGCTGCTCCCGCAGGTGGATGACGAGGCCTCATGGCTGCTCCCTACTCCTCCAACCACATGACTTGGTGTGGTGAGCTCATGTCATGTCATCTCATCTCATCTCACGTGCACAACAAACATTGGATTGTTCTGGACATGTCTTGGTTCATTATTTGAAAATTTGATTGCTATGGTGTTGTTTGAGGCTGGCTTGAGCAAAGGAAAAGTTGTTCCTTTTTTGATGATCATGGTGATACTGCTGTCATGTTGCTTCTTGTAGTGAGTAGTATACACATGGACCTGATAAAATGGTCCTTGATATGATGGAATTAGTAGCATTTGTGTGGGTTTACACTGTTGTGCCTAAACTACTATGGTTGCCAAGCCAGCATCCATTGCATCAATCCTCATGAATTAGTGGACAATGTACACATAAACTCTATGGAACAATAATGATAGTGATCCAGCACAATAGTTTACTTAATTCCTTTGCTGATGTTTAAACTGATAATTATGATGCATTGGTCCATATGGCCTTGTTTTTTAATGCATATATATGATTTAGTTGACAGGCCTTGATCTCAACCTCTGAAGTTTAACAAACTGGTCTATATTACTGAGGATGTATAATGTAGAAGTATAGAAACCATAAATTCAAGCTTCTGCTGTAGCATGCTCAATATATACTGTTAGAGAACAGTGTGTTCTACAAAAGGTTGAAACAGCATGGTCTCGGTCAGTTGTAGGAAGTAGAAACACTAAGGCTGACATCTTTTGCACCTCACTGTTTTATTTGTTTTTTCTAATTTAATTTTGTGGATAGTAAATTTGCAATTGTAAGCCCTTTGTAAAAAAATGCATTTTACGTTTCCATGCCCTGTAGTGATGAAGCATGTGTCTCTGATATTCTGCATGACTGAAAGGCTGATATCTTGTATAAATTTGGCTTTTGCAGGTAATCCTTTTCCCTGCCACGTTCAGCTGCATCACTCTGATGCCCATGAAGGGTGATAGGTATCTTCCTGCCGCCATGAAGGGCCACTTGAAGCTGTCAAAAGACACCTGTAGAGTTTGTTATACTGTGATCGCATTTGTATGTGTTGATGTAACAGATTGATCGCATTTGTATATTAGAATCGGCTTGTTACACCTATTTTCTGTCTATTTTGATTTAAATACTGGTTGTTTAATTATTGGCATATTGAAATATGAGGAACATGACCATGACAACAAAGTTCCACAAACCAGAATCGGACATTTGGGACCTGCTTATCAGAACCTGACAATTGGGACCCATTTGAAAAAGGAAAAAAAGGGCCACAACCCAGAAATAAAAAGGCCGAATTATAGGGCCTGGCCCGTGTAGCTTACCCAAATTACAAGAAAAAAACAATAGATGGGCTGAATTAATGGGCTCGGCCCATGTAGAAAATCGAATTGGACCGAGCTGAATCTTGTGCCACGTCAGATTGCCACGCTGGATGCCTACGTGGCCTGGGGAGGTTGCTAGTGACCAAAACGCCATAGTAGACGTATTTTGGTCATAAACGTTTGCGACTATTCCAGAAGAAAGGTCGCTATAGTCAATTTACGACGCCCAGCTTTTGACCTTATGTTTTTGGTCACAAAAAGGTCATAAATGGAAATTTGTGACCTTTCAGTGACCAATAGTGGTGGTCATAAGTTGACATATTTCTTGTAGTGCGCCCTGGTGCTCTCGGCGCGGCGTGGTCAACATGGTCAAGGAATGGCTTCCATCGGACATGGACCATACGTGGAGAGGCTGATAGCTGGGTCCACGGCCGCAGCAAGGAAGTGCCTCCTTATTATGCGCAAAATAATTATTCCTCCACCTGACAGCGGGGACCCACCAGACGGGCCACCGTATTTCGCGAAAAAATGTTTCCCCCTGTCTGCTGGGACCCACCAGCTACATCTTCGCACGCAAGGAAGTGCGTCCGAAAAAAAACGATTCGCCCCCCTGACTGCTGGGACCCACCAGCTACATCTTCGCACGCAAGGAAGTGCGTCCGGGCAAAAAAAATGACTCACTCCCTGACTGCTGGGACCCACCAGCTACATCTTCGCACGCAAGGAAGTGCTTGACAGTCGGGACCCACCTGGTCGAAGCGTACGTAGCGTTGTCATTCTGGCCGCGAACATGTGCGTACATATATACTGGTCGATGTAGAGGCGCGCACATGTCGTAGTAGAGGCGCGTACATGTCGTAGTAGAGGCGCGCACGTAGCATGTACACGTACGTACAACGGCCAGGGTGCAAGAAAGAAAATACGGCCACGTACGTACATACGGGCGGGGTCTCGAATGCCTACTCGCGCATACGTACGGCCAGGGCTCGTGTACATGGCTGGGTCGGAACGGAGAAACAGCGTCGTCGTCGTTTTCATGGGGAGGCAAAGGTATGCGTCGTGTTCATGGGGAGGCAACGAAATGCATCATGTTCATTGGGAGGCAACAGAACGCGTAGGAGCCAACCGGCTGGGTTGAAACGGAATGCGTGGTCGTGTTCATCGGGAGGGCTTGGACGAAACAGGCGATGGAAACGAGGCCTGGCGTACCGCACAACGGAGGAAACGGATCTCCTACGTTCAGAACAGGGTCCTGTTGATCGGGAGGGGTGTGCCGTACCGCAAAATGGAGGAAAGGGACCTCCTACGGTCGAAACTGGGGTTCTGTTGATCGGGAGGGGTGTGGCATACCGCAAAACGGAGGAAACGGACCTCCTACGGTCGAAACGGGGGTCCTGTTGATCGGGAGCGTTGTGGCATACCGCAAAATGGACGAAATGGACTTGTGTTGGAGAGCTACGGTCGAAAAGGGGGTCCTGTTCATCGGGAGGGGTGTGGCGTACCGCAAGACGGGACTCCACGGGATACTGTTCATTTCCACCGTCGACCTCCTCCAGCCTCCACGGGCTCCTATTCATCCAGCCTCCACCGCGCGCTACTCCATCGGCTACTGTTCAACCACCCCTCCATCGTCTACTGTTCATCCAGCCCTCCACACCACGGGGTCCTGTTCAACCACCCCTCCACGGGCACCCCTCCACCATCTACTGTTCATCCAGCCCTCCACCACACCACGGGGTCCTGTTCATCCAGAGGCAATGCCACCGCTCACTGTTCATCCAACCCCCCCCCCCCCCCCGCAACGCTCACTATTCATCCAATCGATCGGCTTTAGTTAGCAGCAGTAGCGAAGGAATCGCTCGATCAGGTTCAGTTAACAGCCATCGATCGATCGATCGCTCGGGTTCAGTAACGCGTAGCCTGCAGTGCAATCGCTCGGGTTCAGTTAGAGCCCAACGCCTCACTCGGGTTCAGTTAGAGCCAACGCCTCGCACACATGCGCGTACGTGTATGAGAGAAACGCGCATCGCTCGGCCCCCGACCTCCCACCATAACCGGTAACTCCCCGAAATTTTCCTCCCCCCCGCTTCTACCACGGTTTTTTCCGTCATGGATGGCCCAAAGAATGTCATGCAGTTGCGTCTCCGGCCCGCCCAGGACGAAAAGCCCATTTTCTGTCATGATTTTTGTCATAGAAGTAGGAGCCCACCACATCTATGATGATACCGGGTTTTGTCACAATTATCGTCATAGAAGTGTCATATGTATGACAGAAAAAAATTCGTTCGGCCCAAAATGTCACGGATGTGTCTTTTTTTGTAGTGTAGCTAGTGTTGATTACTCCTTGTAGTTGATGCTAATTGGTTTACTTGGTGGAAGATCATATGTTCAGATCCTTAATGCATATTAATACTCCTTTGATCATGAACATGAATATGCTTTGTGAGTAGTTACGTTTGTTCCTGAGGACATGGGTGAAGTCTTGCTATTAGTAGTCATGTGAATTTGGTATTCGTTCGATATTTTGGTGAGATGTATGTTGTCTCTCCTCTAGTGGTGTTATGTGAACGTCGACTACATGACACTTCACCATTATTTGGGCCTAGAGGAAGGCATTGGGAAGTAATAAGTAGATGATGGGTTGCTAGAGTGACAGAAGCTTAAACCCTAGTTTATGCGTTGCTTCGTAAGGGGCTGATTTGGATCCACTAGTTTCATGCTATGGTTAGGTTTACCTTAATACTTCTTTTGTAGTTGCGGATGCTTGCAATAGGGGTTAATCATAAGTGGGATGCTTGTCCAAGAAGGCAGTACCCAAGCACCGGTCCACCCACATATCAAATTATCAAAGTACCGAACGCGAACCATTTGAGCGTGATGAAACTAGCTTGACGTTAGTTCCCATGTGTCCTCGGGAGCGCTTTTCTCATTATAAGAAATTGTCCAGGCTTGTCCTTTGCTATAAAAAGGATTGGGCCAACTTGCTGCACTTTATTTACTTTCATTGCTTGTTACCGTTACAAATTATCTTATCACAAAACTATCTGTTACCTACAATTTCAGTGCTTGCAGAGAATACCTTACTGAAATCTGCTTATCATTTCCTTCTGCTCCTCGTTGGGTTCGACACTCTTACTTATCGAAAGGACTATGATAGATCCCCTATACTTGTGCGTCATCATGTACAAGCTCCTCATGCCAGCATGTCCTAGCCTCGGATGCCAGAGCCAGCACTCTAAAGCTTTTGCTAGAAGACATACGGCCAATTGTGGTCCTATTGAGAAGTCTACCATGTACAGATCATCTTTTCGATACCCTTCAAAGACTAGAGACTTGTCAGATTCCATAAGCACAAGGCAACGATATTTTCCAAATATCACAATCATGTTCAGATCACAAAGTATTGAGACAGACATTAAGTTGAAACCAAGGGATTGAACAAGCATCACTTTATCCATGTGTTGATCCCTTGAGATTGCAACTCTACCCAGACCCAATACCTTGCTTTTACCAGTGTCAGCAAATGTGATGTGACTTTTGTCAGACGGGCGTAGGATTCAATCCATCAGAAGACTTCGATCACCAGTCATGTGGTTAGTGAATCCACTATCCATAATCCATTCTGAAGCCTTTGGTGTCATATCCTATAGTACAGTTTGGGGGATAGGCTTCACCAAGGGTATTGTGAAGCAGAAACATTTGACGAACAAGCGAAATATGAAAGTTCAGATCTTGGTTAGGATAAATAGGATGATTGTCAAGGAATCCCGGGACGAAATACATAGTAAGACCATTTGGACATTTTATCTTGCGTCCTACAAGATGTTTAAGGTCCCCAGTATAAGCATCATACGCCTTTGATTTCCGGCTGGAGACCTTCCCCTACAAAAGAGAGTTAAGTTTTCTTAACCACCCACATCTTCAGGGGTGGCTTAGAAGCAATGAGTCTAAGTGCAGCATCTGAGAACTTCGGCTTTGGAGCCCTAGCAAATAGCCTTGCAGGAGGTGAATAATACTCGTAAGAATAAGCAGAAAAGTGTTTGGTCTTATGAACATAGCGGTTTGACGAAACACGCTCATATTCAAAAGCCTGAGTATGGTTTCCCTGCAAAACGTTGGCGTTAGGGTGACTCTGGTGAGTCCTCTGTCTATGTGAAGCATTTGGACCATATGAGGCCTTTGGTCCGGGATTTGTCTTCTTCTCCGGTGGTGTCATGATGACATTCACGGGAAGACTTTCAAGACAACTTTTGGGTACCCAGATCTTCTTAAAGAGGTGGTCCTTTCCTGCAGTTAGTACCAATATACCTAGCAAACACTTCACCATTCTGATTCCTGAACAGTTTATAGTTTGCATCCAAGGATTCATCAATGACAATTGGGTTAGCACAAGAGAAGCCAGATAAGGTAGATGGATCCACTGAAGGTCCCTTTGCAGCAACCCATGTGGTTTTGGGGTACTGCTTAGGCATCCAGTAAGAATCATCAACATTCATTTTCCTCTCGAACCCAACACCCTCTTTCCTAAGGTTTCGGTTTAGAATCTGTTTTATGAGGACATCACATAGTGTCTGATGCCCTTTGAGACTTTTGTACATTCCTGTCTCAAGCAATGTCTTCAACCTGGCATTCTCATCAGCAATAGTAGTGGTATCCTCAGCAGAGGGGTTAGTTACCACATTAGCAGTTGAAGATATTGCAACAGTAGCAGCAGTTGAACATTCAGCAACAGAGACAACATTATTACACTCAAGACATTTTAGACATGGTGGTTCAAATCCTTCCTGAGGGGAACTGATCTGTTGAGCGTGGAGTGACTAGTTCTCCTTTTGAAGATCTTCATGAGTCGATCTCAATTTCTCCAGTTCTTGCTTCCTTTGAAGATAATTATAGAGAGCTTTTCATGAGAAGTTGAGAGCGTTTCATGATGACTTTCAAGTTCCTCGTACTTAACATGAAGATTTTTAATGTCTTCAATTAATGACTGAGTTCGGGTCATTTCCACGTCCAACAGGTCATCGCTTTTGTCTAACAACTTTTGAATATGTTCCATAGCATTCTGTTGTTTAGTTGCAATTTTAGCAAGTATTTTGTAGCTAGGTTTGGAATCACCAGAGGTTACCCTTACACTACGTGCCATGAGGCAGTAGTTTTGATCTGATGGCTCGGGTTCAAAAGACATTGTTTTAAGAGATTCTTTGAACTGCAGAACCACGAGTCTTGACGGGTTCGATGACCCTCATAGACATCAGAAATCCAGTCCCACATAAGCTTCGCATTGCAAAGATGCATGATGCGCCTGAACTCGTCATTGGATAGACATGAGCATATGATATCCTTAGCTGTGATATCCAGACGAGTGTACTTTCGAATGTCGTCAGCATTCGCCATCTTGCATAAATAGGTGAGACCAATCTTTGTTACGGTCCACAGTTCACTGTTCATGGCAAGGAGGCGCTTCTTCATCATCACTTTCCATTTGGGATAATTTTGACCATCAAATATAGGACACGCAGCGGAGACTTTGATTATCCCTGCAGTCGACATAGCTAAAACTCCAGGCGGTGAAACCGAATCACACAGAACAAGGAAGCACCTTGCTCTGATACCAATTGAAAGTGCTAGTATTCGACTAGAGGGGGGTGAATAGGTGATTTTTATGAAAGTCTTCAAAACACGAATGCTTTGAAGACAAACAGTAGAAATGAACCTATTGATATGCAGCGGAAGTTAGACTACACTAGATAAGCCATAGTCAAGTAAGCAATGAAGTGAAAGCACGAAGACTATCAGCAGCTAGGTAGTAAGGATCAGGATGGAAGATAGTATGAAGCCAAACAGTAAACAGTCTTCACTCAGTGAAGTCAATCAGATCAGACAAATGGGCAATGACTTCACAAAGACAAACTATAAGTAAAGAGAGGTGAAAGATGGAACCAGTTGCTCGGAAAGGACAGGGATTTGTTGGACCAGTTCCAGTTGCTATGACAACTGTACGTCTGGTTAGGGAGGCTGAGATTCAACTCAAAAGACTACGTCTTCACCTTATTCCCTTTGAGCTAAGAACACTTAGTCCTCGCCCAATCACTTTGGTAAGTCTTCAAGGGAGACTTCCAAACCTTCACAGACTTCATTCACCGGCAATCCAGAATGACTCTTGGATGCTCAGAGCGCGACGCCTAACCGGATGGAGGATTCACAGACCTCAAGTGTAATAAGTCTTCAAATCATGCGGATAGAAAGACTTCAGTGATGCCTAACACTCTTTGGCTCTAGGTGTTTTGGGCTTTGTCCTCGCAGGGATTACTATCTCAAAGGCTTCGGAGGTGGGTTGCTCACAAACGACAAAAGCCGTGCACTAACTCTGAGCAGCCACCAATTTATGGTGTAGTGGGTGAGCTATTTATAGCTAGGAGGCAACCCGACCTGATTTGTCCAAAATGACCCTGGGTCACTAAGGAACTGACACGTGTCCAACGGTCAGATTTCAAACACACGCGGCAACTTGACTTGGGCTACAAGTAAAGCAGACTCATCCAGCTCTGGATAAGATTTGCTCTCATTGTCTTCGCTCGAAGACATAGGATTTGGTTGAGCATCACATTAGTCACTCTGACTTTGTTCACTTGGACCCCACTTAACAGTATGGTGGTTCCTATGACTCAACAAAGAAGAAAAGGAAACTACAAAACAACTATGTCTTCGCACTCCATAGTCTTCATGCGATGTCTTCTCATGTCATAGTCTTCAATGTGAATATCTTCACAGACCACCATTGTCTTCAATGTCTTCACACATTTTTAGGGGTCATCTCTCGCAGGTAAACCGAAACAATATGGGACTACTAACTATGTTATCCTGCAATTCTCACAAACACATTAGTCCCTCAACCAGGTTTGCCGTCAATACACCAAAACCAACTAGGGGTGGCACTAGATGCACTTAGAGTAAGTTCAAATCGATCATTATCGCACCATATCGGCAACTATTTTATTTCCTGATATCAAGTAATTATTTTCTTTGTCTGACAGGGTTTGGAAAGAGTTCACGGGAATAGTTCCGGGACTGCCGAGGGAGCTACGATTTACACACCCGAAAGTAAGTAGTACTAGCTAGTTCCGCGCATCTCCCATTTATTCTAGTTTCATCAATACCATTTATCATGCTTGATTATCAGTTTGATTGAACTCTATTTCTCGTAAAGGTCTTGTGGCAGGAAGGCAGGAATAATTTATATGGAAACTACGTTTGCGAGTTCATCTACAACGTGACCTCTCAGCAGGGCTACTCTACAAAACAATATGAAGTACGTAAACAATAATATTCACAATTTTATTTTATTACCATAATATATATACACAGACGGTCTATTCTGCTAATATTAGCAGAATAACTATTCTGCACACCACTTCGGCACTGCACGCTCAACAGAAGCGCACTGCATCATTTTGACGACGAGCACTGCAATAGAGACTAGTGAACTTCTCCTCGGAAAAAACTGCACCCGTTATTTTTTGGTACTGTTTTCACTCTAATTTTTTAACCGTTTATCGGAATGAGGCGTGTAATATACCATTGAAAAGCTATGGATTATACGCAACTTCGACATGTTGAACACTTTTCGAGATTCCACGCGGTTTAAGAGCAGTTTTGAAAATAGTGCGGCGGATGACGAGTGGCAGCGAGCGTTTTTTCACGTTTTTTTTTCTAAACCACTTGTCGGAATGAAGCAAATAATACGTCGTTGGATAGATATCGTCGAGGCGCATCTTTTTCATATATAAATCTTTCTCTAATTCATTACGGTTTAAGAGCAGTTTCAAATTTACTAAATCATGAAACTCTGTTTTTGAAGTTTTTTCAAATTTTCGGTACTGTTTTCGCTCTAGTTTTTGAATCGTTTGTTGAAACGAGGCATGTGACGCCGTTGGAAAGCTACGAACGAGACGCAACTTTCATATGTTGAATTATTTTTGAGATTCCTTACGGTTTTAAGTTAATTTTGAAAATCGTGCAGCGGATGACGAGTGGCAGCGGCTGTTTTTTCGCAAAATTTTTGCAAACCGCTGGTCGGAATGATTCAAACGATACGCCGTTGGAAACATATCGACGAGACGCAACTCTTTCATGTAGAACACTCTCTCTAATTCTTTACGGTTTAAGAGGAATTTCGAATTTACCGAAATGCGGACACTCTGTTTTTCGCGACACCCAAATCTACGTGGGTACTTCATCCGGCTGAAAACCACACTGCATCAGACGAAAAACCGCACTGCATCAGACGGGTAAGAGAACTGCATGATTTCTTTTTTGTGGAACGTAAATTTTCTCCAACGAGGTGGAGTGCACTCCATGTCGAGTGTTGCTGAACCGCAATACTATGAAAAGTGAACCTCGAAACTACCGTAAAAGGGCGACGACACCGCACTTCCTCAGATGAAAAAGTGCACTGCTTTGTTTTCTTTTTTGTGGGACATAAATTTTCCCAAACGGGGTTGAGTGCACTTCATGTCAAGCGTTGATGAACCGCAATACTACGAAAAATGAACCTCGAGGCTACCGTAAACGGGCATGACACTACCGAAAGTAAACCGTGTGTGTTTTTTCCAAACTCAATTTTTTGTGTGTGTGCGTAGACCGGGCTAGTGGACCGCACGAACTGAGCGAGTGAACTACATATAATGAAAAACAAGCTTCAGTTGACATGTTTTTGTTTCTGGCTTACCAAGTAAACCGCGAGGAGTTTTTTAGTGAACTACATGAGAGGACAAATTGAGCTTCAAAAACATATGTATCCAACTAATTGAAGCGCACTGCACTGCATGTGTGCACGTCACATACTGCACACACTCACTGAAATAACCAAAACTGAAGCAAAACTGCACTGCACTGACAAGTGACACACATACACACACTGCCGTCCACTACACCAAATTTAGCAATTTTTTGCATCAGAAAAACTCAGTCAAACTGAACTTCACGGCAATTCTGAAGACACAAAAAACTGCAAACTGCACTGCATATCTGAATCTGAAATTTCTAGAAACTCCAACAATGAAACAGAACTAGCAGAGGCCACCAGCGATGGCGTCAACAACCCTCCTTGCCGCACCGCCATCAGCTGCTCTGCTCCCGTACCTATGCGCCGCGAGACACGCAAGCGAGCTGCAAACAAATTTGTCATGGGAGGAGGCCGGCGGACTGCATCACCTATATTTTCTGCAAAAAAGAGAGTAAAATGAACCTCAATAGCTGGCAGTAGTTAAAGGACTGCATTTGCACTTTTATTTGCCTTCAGTAGAACACAAAAAACGCAAATCTCATCGATGGGAATAGCAAACTGCAGTGCAGTCATTTTCCTCCAAAAAATCAGAAAAGTGAACTGCAACAACCTCAAACGCTGGCATGGTTGGCTGTTCGTCGGTGGGGAGAAGAAGCAGGGGAGCCCCGTGCACTAGCACCAGCACTGAACCGCATCACGCATGCCGCCGAGCTTCACGGCGACGGTCGCCGAACTGTAGAGGGGAGAGACGGTGTTGTTGAAACAAATTAGTCCAAAGGAAGAGATCGCGGGGTAGGAATTGGATCCGAGGCGAAGATGCTCATCGAAGGCCTCACCGGATAGGAGAGATGGAGGCTGCCTGGTCTCCTCCTCAGCGCCTGGAGGCGGATAGGTGTGCGATGGGGCATCGGTGGTGGTGCGGATCCGGGCGGTGATGCGCCTGAGACGAGGACGACGATGATGTGGCCGCCGCCAGGCTGCATCCTCGGGTGGCCCGATAGCAGACGCGGGGCCCGACAAGGACGGCGACGCAGATGCGCAGGAGGAAGGGAGGACGGAGACGCGGATCCGGCGACCGGCGGGGGGAGTGGCTCGTGTTGTGGTCATGCAGGGGGGCAACTGACGGATGGATCCTGCGGTGGGGGTTGGTCGTGGCTGTGCAGGGGACGGTTGCTGGCCCGGATCCATTGCCGGGAGGCGCGCTGGAGACGTTGCTGGCCTGTTAGCAGTGGTGGCCTGGAGAGGGGTGGCACGGCCGTGGTTTGGGGAGGGCGGCCGTGGCAGATCGGCGAGTTCGCCAGTGGCGACGCGGGATCCCATGGGCGCGGTGAGCGTGGATCTCGCTAACGGATCCAGGGAGGGGGGGAGATGGTCACGCATCGGCCCTTGGGTAGCCGATCACTAGAGAGAAGGGAGGTGGCTGTGGGGGATGCCGGCGCGCGCCATTGGTGGAGGCATCGGGGGATTGCGGCGCGTCGGTCGTGGAAGGTAGTGGGGGCGAGGGAGGGTGGAACGGGGCAGGAGGTGGTGGCCCGGCGATTGTGGAGGCACCTTTTTGCGGCGGCAGGGAAGGCGGGTGGATCCGACGCCGGTTCCGTTGGCACCGGGGGGAGTGCGGGGAAGAAGGTGGAGGTGAAGTGGGGATGTGCTAGTGCGGGGGGTGGGTGGTGGGTAGTTTTGTTCGATCGGGGGCTGGGGGTGGGATGTTGGTGTTAGCAGAATAAGAAAGTGAGGTGCAGAATAAGGTCTTAAGGGGTGTTATCATAATAGACCCACCCTATATGTATTGACCCCCTTATTTAAATTAGATGTGGCAGATGCGGGATGGACTCCTACCACATGATCGCATTCGAGCAATTCAAGAGGAATTGGTGGTATTCTTTCTTGACCACATCATAAACGAGAAGGGAGAATACCATGTGGAAATTTATTATAGATGTTAGGGATTGTAAGATATGTTATATTGTATATATGTAGTAGCGTCGGATCGATATACGAAAACTTGTTGTTCGACCAATCTCTCGGAGAAAGAGAGGTCACTTTCTCTCTATATATGTTCATGAAGATCTTGTGTAATTAATGATTTCTTCATTTTCTTACTAGCTAGCGTGACGAGTTCTGTCTATATGTATAGTAGCTAGCGTCGATCATGCACGGAGAAACAAAGGTCACTTCTCTCTATTAGCTAGCTAACACAATATGAAACCCCTAATAGGCCTCCAAAACCCCTACCCCCCCCCCCCCCCTCAAAATAAACAAAAAACCCAGCGCCTACGAGCTGCTGACGCGTGGCAGCCTTTTAGTCCCGGTTGGTGTTACCGACCGGGACTAAAGGTCCTCTTGCCTGGGCGCCCCGCTGCGATCACATGGAGCCCCTTCTGTCCCAGCTCGTAAGTGAACCGGTACTAAAGGTTTTGGGCTCCAGAACCGGGACTAAAGGCCTTCTGGAACCGGGATTGATGGGCCGTTTTTTACTAGTGAATATCTGCCATTTCTCTGCTTCCCTATGGACCAACATCCAATAATTAGGATTTTCATGAAGAATTTCCATTGATATGTGTGTATAGCATCAATGGTCACGGAATATATGTTCCATCGGTGTTCCATTCCATATCAATACTTCACCAGAAGCCTTGACTGAAGCTGAAGAACAAATGCATTCTATCTTCCACATTGTAGTCATAGCAAAGGGCACATTCCACTAAAAAGCAAAGGGCGCATTGTGTGCTATCAAGTTCAAAATATTAATCACGCATTTAGAAAATGTTAAATATGTATAGAAAAATATTTTTGATGTATACAAAAAATGTACAGTGTGTATGAAAAAAAGTAGAAATAAAAAGGTACAAGTTTTCAATTTTTTGAAAAATGATAATTATGCATTTAGAAATGTTAAATGTGTATCGAAGAAATGTATACAATTTTTTAGAATTTGTATGGAAATAAATAGACATCAAAATATAATTTTTATTTTTTTAATCATGTATCTGGACAATGTTAAATGTGTATATGAAAAGCGTTCCCGATGTATACGAAAATGTAGAATGTGTATGGAAAAATTATATATATAAGATATATGTTTAATAAAAATGTTAATCATGTATTTGGAAAACTTTAAACATGTATATATAAAATGTTCTTGATGTATAGAAAAGACTATTCAATGTTTATTGAAAAAGTAGACATGAAAAATATATGTTTAAAAAATGTTAATACTATATTTACAAAAAAATAAATGTGTCTATAAAAAATGTTCCTGATGTATACTGTTTTTTCACAGTGCTTTTTGGGGCGTGCTACACCTCAACCGGCGGATTTCCTTTAAAGATCTGCCGCCTCGCGAGCCGTCCGATCTAGATTGCTCAACGTACGACCTTTTTTTGCAACAAGAGTATTGTTTCAGAAACAATGGTGACTTTGCAACAAGAGCTTTGTTTCATAAACACATCACTGACTATTGCAACAAGAACGTTGTTTCAGAAACACATTAGTGACTATTGCAACAAGAGCTTTGTTTCAGAAACATCGATGAGGTTACGGAAAGCATCTCTGCATATGATTCTTCTTCGCAACAAAAGCTTTGTTTCAGAAACACCCCTAACTATTGCAACAAGATCTTTGTTTCAGAAACATGGCACGTAGGGCTGGGACGGGAATCCAATAGGGAGGGCTCCACCGATGACAGCGCCGACAAAGAGGTTGTGCGTTGCGCCGCTCACCGCTTCAACGCTGCCCCAGGCAACGCGGATCTCAGGGCAGATGTGAGCGGCGGCGCGACCGCTACCCGGCCAACGGCAAGCGAGGCGGCGGAGAAACATAGGAGGGATGGAAGTAGGCGGCAAAGGCCTCCCTCACCGGCGAACGATGGCTACCGGAGCGGGATGGCGGTGAGCACCGGCGCGAACATGATGCGGGCGAGCGTCTCCCTTGCAGCGCTGATTCGGGATAAAAAAAAGGACCGAGAGAGACGAGGACAAGGTAGGAGATAGAGCCACGAAGGCTGCTGTTGGAGAAGACGTGTGGTGGTGGGTCCACTGGGGACACGTGGCGTATGACTGAGGCGACGGACGCCCGCGTGATTATCAACCGGCAGAAGGGAAGCTTTTCCCTTTTTTACAACATGTCTAGAAAATGTATACATAAAAAATATAGGTTGTCAAAAATGTTAGTCACCTATTTAAAAAATACTTAACTATCTATATAAAAATGTTTTTGGTGTACACGGAAAATATAAAAATATGTTTGAAAAAATAGACATCAAAAAAATATTGAAAAAAATGTTAGTCATGTATTTAAAAAAATTCACACAGTTTACAAAAATATTTATCAAAATAAAGAAATGTTCAGCATGTACCAAAAGAATTGCTGACCATTTATTTTAAAAAGTGTTCATAACATGTTTCTAAAGAAGAAATACACATCATGTATTTGAGAAATGTAGAACGCGCATCCAGAAAATATTCCACGTGTGCACCAGAAATGTACACTGTGTTAGATATGCGTCGAAGAAAGAGGAAAAATTATGAAAAGAGACGAAGAAACATAAGAAAGCAAAGAAAGCAGAGAAAAAACCAGAGAAAACAGAAGTATAATAAAAAATCGAGGAAGAAACAAAAGAAAACTAAAGAAAACCCATTGCAAAAAGAAGCAAAGAAAATGGGAGAAAAAGGGAAAATGAATAGAAAAGGAAAAGAAAGAAAAAACCCAAGACAGAAACTAAGAAAACTAAAGAAAACAAAGGAAAGAAAAAAAAGGGAAACCAATAAACAAATCAAAAAATTGATGAAAACAATAAACAGGAGAAACACAGATAACCGAAAACCATAAAAGAAATAGAGAAAATTGAAAGAAAAATAGAAAAAAGCTTCCAAGCTCTCACACTTAGCGAGCAGACGAACAGGCTGGCCCGGGTGCAGGAAAAAGCTTCAGACGACATGGTTGATACTCTCGCCATAAGCGAGCTATATAGTTCGGGACCTCCTATTTGGCAATTCCTATTTGGCGCCTACTGTTTTTGCTAACCGGCGCCTGCAGCAGGATCTCATGGGTCGGCCCATCTTTCATTTCTCTTTCGCTTAAAAACACAGCGCGAGCTAGGATTCGAACCTAGCGTCGCTGGGTTATCAGTGATCGTGGGGTGACCAACCCGGCTACCTCACTAACTGTGATAGCAAACACGTTTTTCATCCATTTCTATCTTCCTTTTTTCTTTCTTTTTCTTTTTCTCTGTTCTTTTACCAAATTCGTAATTGTTTTCTTTTAAATAGATGAACTGGTTTTCAAAATCCATGAGCTGTTTTTTTGAAACTCTTGAACCTTTTTTCAAAATCGATGAACTTTATTTTTCAAATTTGATGAACTTTTTCATTTTTTTGAAAATTTTCTCAAAATCGATGAACTTTTTTCAACGTTGATGAACTTTTTCAAAATCTGATGAACTTTTTACAAATTGATGAACTTTTTTTCAAATTCAATCTACTTATTTTATTCAAATCGATGAACTACTTCATTGTTTGATGAACATTTTCGAAAATCAATAAACTCTTTCGCATCTGTGAACTTGTTTTTGAATAGATGAACTTTTTTCAATTTAGATGAACTTTTTCCAAATCCGATGAACTTATTTGAAATTCAATGAACTTTTTTGAAATTCGATGAACTTTTTTTATTCAAATTGATGAACTTTTTAATCCAAATTGATGAACTAATTGTATTGTTCGATGGACATTTTTTGAAAATCGATGAACTCTTTTTAATCTGTGAACTTTATTTTGAATACATGAACTTTTTTGATTTGGCGAACTATTTTTTGAATACGCGAACTTTTTTTGCATGTGCATGAACTTCATTTGTAATATGTGCACATGTTTTTAAATAATTGGAAAATCCAAATGCTATAGTGTAATGCAAAAATAATAGTGCGTCTATATTTCTATTCTTTAAAAATTTCTCGCTCTAAGGAAGCACTACAACTTGGCTGGTCAAGTGGTTAGCCTCGCTCTTTAGAAGCGCGAGGGCGCGAGATCGATCCCGATCGGGAGTAGTTTCTTCGGCCGCCTTTTTCCGCGCTGCACAATTGTGGGCCGGCCCATCCAGCCGCGGCTGCAGGCGCCGGTTAGCCTGCGCGGCGCTGAAGGCGCTGACTAGGAGTTCCCCTCCTATTTAGCTCATTGCGGCAAACTGTCGGTAGTTCGCATAGGGCGACTCAGTTGGGCCGGTTGGTTGCACACAGTATGCAAGCCATTAGCCACTTAGATACACGAATTCTCGTCTCATAACGGCAGCGTGGCATTTAAATAGGTAAACAACAGGGATGAAACTTAAAACATCACATAGAAAAAATTCTCATAAACACCGAACACATTTTCTGAACTTCCTGCTAATGACGAACATCGCTAGCCACCATCATTACTAACATTTTTCTGAAATTCCATGAACAATTTTTGAATTCACGAACACATTTTCAAAACATGATTTTTTTGTGAACAATTTGGAAAGTGAAATTCCCAAACATTTTTAAAAATTGTGTACAAAAATTAAAAGGTGAACATTTTTTGAATTCATGAACACATTTTGAAAACATGAATTTTTTGTGAACAATTTGGAGAGTTAAATTCCCGAACATTTTTTGAAATTTGTGAACAATAATTAAAAGGCGAACATTTATTGAAATTCCCTGAACTATTTTTGAATTCACAAACACATTTTGAAAACATGATTTTTCTTTGTGAACAATTTGGAAAGTGAAATTCCCGAATATTTTTTGAAATTTGTGAACAAAAATTCAAAGGCGAACATTTTTTGAAATTCCCTGAACAGTTTTTGTATTCACGAACACATTTTGAAAACATGATTCTTTTGGTGAACAATTTGGAAAGTGAAATTCCCAACATTTTTTGAAATATGTGAAAAAAATTCAAAGGAGAACATTTTTTTGAAATTCCATGAACAATTTTTGACTTCACGAACACATTTTGAAAAACATGATTGTTTTTTGTG
The DNA here is from genome assembly GCA_963921465.1 of Triticum timopheevii. Lineage (NCBI taxonomy): Eukaryota > Viridiplantae > Streptophyta > Magnoliopsida > Poales > Poaceae > Triticum > Triticum timopheevii. The sequence goes on from OY997262.1 coordinate 418,581,101, forward strand.
AACAATTCGGAAAGTGAAATTCCCTGAACAATTTTTGAATTTGGAAAGTGAAATTCCTGCACATTATTTAAATTAATGAACAAAAATTGAAAGGCGAACATTTTTAAATTCCCGGAATTCATCTTGAATTTGCGACCAAATCTTCAAAACATGAGCAATTTTTTTAATTTGCGAACAAATTTTAAAAGTGGAAACATCTTTTGAAATTCCCAGACATTATCTAAATTTTTGAATTTTTGAACACATTTTGAGAACGGGAACATTTTTGAATTTATGAACAAAATTTTGAAAACAGGAATTTTCTAAATTTTTGAGTTCTGAAAATCTCAAACAAAATATTCGGAAATCACGTCTTTTTCTTGAAATGCCAAACATTTTTTTAAAATTGTAAATGAAAAAAGGGAGACAACCTTTTGAATTTTGAAGAATATTTTGATATTTCAAATCATTTTTTAGAAAATATTAAAAATAAAATTTTAACTAAAAGAGGAAATGAAAACGGGAAAGAAGAAAATGAAACTGAAAAAACCGAAAACAGAAAACCTGAAAATCAGGAAAAAAAAGTTCCAAACCGAAACGAACGAACTGTGTAAATGGGCCGGCCCAGTCGATTCGCTGTGCGAAACGGCGACAATTTGCCGCAAGGTGCGGCAAATAGGGATTTTCAGGTAGTTCTCGTGGCTCAGATCAACGCCCTCACACCGCATTGTGTACGTTGACCAGGCCCACAGAAAATATGACCCAGTCTCTCTCGTGGACAGCCCAGGTTATACGAATTTCGGCCCGCTCCATGTGTACCCATCGCGCTCCCGTGAACGAGACGGACCCGACGAAACGCGACGGCTGCCAAGATCCGCGCCGCGCCGCGCAGTCTCGCCGCCGCGTTCAACGAGGGAGCTCGGGCACGCAAGATCCACGCCGTGTAGCCTCGCCGCCTATCGAGAGTCTGATTCGGAGATGTGCGGGATGCGGGCCAGCGGCGCGGGAGCGTCGTGGGCAGTGGGGCGGACGCGCACCTCTAGGACGACCCGGTCGGCGCCGCCATCCCGGCGCTCGTCGACTTCGGCTTAGACGGCGACAAGCTCGACGCCCTCAAGCACCCTCTCGCCCTCATCTCTCCGCAGGTCCGGCTAGCGTCCCCCCTCTTCTCGTCTCCTCTCGTTTGTCTCACGCCGTGGATTCAGGCACGGAATTGCGTCTGTGCTTGCTGCGCAGGCGTCCACGAACTGGCGGCTTAGTCGCTTGAGGTGAAGAAGCTCGCCTACCCGCTCCACGACGCCGCCCTCATCTTCACTTCTCTCTACAATGCGACAAATCAGACCCAAATCGCAAGTAGATTTGTTTGCAATTTTGGTTTCCTGTGTGTGATTAGTTGGGACAGATCGGAGCAGTTGCATACTCCGCATAATTTCTCCACTAGCCGATCTGAACGGGATGGTGTTGAGATGATGCATGCCTTTTCTCCTTCCTCTTGACATATTCTCTCATTTTCTCCGGTGATGTACTCCCTTTCAATCACAAGTACCGGAGGAAAGCTGTCCCAAGTCATGGCTGGTCTTGTGTGGTTGCTTTTCTCCCTCTTCAACCTCCCATGTTGAGGCCTGTTGTGCGGTCTTAGGTCTTGATTCTAGCTGTGAGTAATCCTAGTTGAACAGACATGACACATTTGCATTCAGGCAAACTATTTTGTGAGGAAGTCTGAAACCTGTACAATGCTTCTCCAGTGAAACTTCTGTCTGCTTCCAGCATAGTGCACGGAGTGAAAAAATCCACAAAATTAAAACATGTCTGTGGGTAATACTAGTCATATTCCGACCTGAACAGACTTGATGTTTTGCACTCGGGAGGTTAGAAATTAGAATGTGATGTTGCAATTTAGTTGTCTGAAAAAGTCTGAACCATATGCATCGTTTCTCTAGTGAAGTCCTAGTATAGTGCAGCGAGTGAAAGCATCGAGCTTTGCTTTGTGCGTGTGCTCCCATGGATGCTAATGGTGTTTTTCCATTAATAGTTTAATACTACTTTTCTAAATTTTGGAGCCATTTGCATGTACTGTCTATTGATTGTGTGTTGTTTTTTTTCTCAGCGAGTAGAAAATGTTATTTTTTGGAAGATTCAAGGATGTTCGAGGAGTGACCAAAAGCATTGAAGACTTTGCTGACCGAGGCAAGGAACCTACTCTAATCATGTTGAACCCATATTTGCATTGCACACTCTGAATTATTTTTCAGGCATAAAGTATTGTTTTATTAGTATTGCTATGCTAAGTAAGTTAGCTAGGGTTAAGCTATGCCTTATCTGCTTGATATTGACATCCCCTTTGACATTCTTAATACCCCTCCTTTCTAACCCTCTTGGGATATAAAGAAGCCATCGGAGGTAAAAGAAACCTCAATCCCAAGGAAGTAGAAAATAAGACCAAGACCACACATAGAAACTATTCACTAAGACAAGTATTCACAAAGGCAATCCACTCAACGTCGTCGCAATGATGATCATGCATCGACATATAGCATAAGAGTTCAACCATGAGCTAAAGGTGGACATAAAGTGCAGGATCGTGAGCACTCGCCAAAAACTAGCCGCGATCACCATTAAAAAATGCATTATTGGCATCAAGCTGAGAGACAGACCAGTGGCGAACAAATATCACACTGAGAAGTGTGCGAAGAGTGTTCATGCGTGCCATAGGAGCAAATGTCTCATCGTAGTCACAGCCATGTTCCTGCTGAAAGCCATGGGTCACAAGACGAGCTTTGTAACGCTCAAGAGAACCATTTGAGTCTAAACCTTTGTAGACCCACTTACAAGTTACACATGATGGGATAAGCATCGAGCAGTCAGTTTGGTTGTTCACGGGGGTGGGGGGCAACAAGAGTGTAGCATATGCAATCAAACAAACGAAGCGATGAGTAGTCACGGGAACGGCCAGAAATACGCTCGAGATGAATGTCATCCTACTAAGCAAGGAAGGCTGGATGTTGATGAGGTAGGTGGAAGTAGAAACAACCTCAACCCAAAAGTGTGGTAGAAGAGAGGCAATGATCTTCAACGTATGAGCCGCCTCAAGAAGGTGATGATGCTTGCTCTCAACAACAACACTTGGATAATCATGTCCACGCTAAGAGAACCGAGCAAGTGTGCCCTGCTCAGCAAGGAATCCGCGTAAAAAATGACAGATAAAATCACGAGTAAAATCTACGTGAAAGACACAGATACGAGTCGGTGCGCTCAAGGGCAGCAATCTCAATGTGATCCCACATGTCGATGAGCTCAAGAGCAGCAGTATCCTATGCCATCACATGCCGTCGTTTGGGAAGAACACAACGACTCGGTAAGAATTCGTCTCGACAAGAGCAGCGTTAGGACACCCATAGCAGACAATAGGCGGAAGCGGGCGAGCGCGGAAGCCGTAAGCAGGTTGAGCCGGAGGAGGTGGGTTCCAACAGAAGGAGACATAATAGTCCAGGATGGCGCATCTGAAGAATCCACGACATGCTGGCGACCAATGTAGTAAAAAAGAGTACGAGGGGGAATCACCAAGAAAGCCGCAGGTGACGACGATGTGGGGTCTATAACAATAGTATGGGAAGACACGGTGGGTTGGGTAGACAAGGGCAATACATGGGTGATAGGTGTATTGGGAAAAAGTTAGGAAATAAATATCCTTGATGGGGGAGGCCGAAGGAGAGGATAAGCATGGATAGAAAGGATGAGACTCATCAAAAGTCACATCCCGAGAAATGCGCATCCACCAACCGACAGGATCCCAACATCGATAGCCCTTGTGCTCATCACTGTAACCTAAGAAGACACATTCAACAGACCGAGCAGTTAGTTTGGTGTTTCACGGGGGTGGGGGGGCAACAAGAGTGTAGCAAACACAATCAAACAAACGAAGCGATGAGTAGTCACGGGAACGACCAGAAATACGCTCGAGATGAATGTCATCCTACTAAGCAAGGAAGGTTGAATGTTGATGAGGTAGGTGGAAGTAGAAACAACCTCAACCCAAAAGTGTGGTGGAAGAGAGGCAACGATCTTCAACGTATGAGCCTCCTCAAGAAGGTGACGATGCTTCCTCTCAACAACAACATTCCGATCATCATGTCCATGCTAAGAGAACCGAGCAAGTGTGCCCTGCTCAGCAAGGTATTCGCGTAACAAACAATAGATAAAATCACGAGTAAAATCTGTGTGAAAGACACAAATACGAGTGGAAGACATGGTATGAAGCATTCCTGCAAACTTCTTACAAATATATAAGACCTCACTACAAGAACGCATAAAATATATCCATGTGTATCAAGAGATGATATAGTAGCAATAGCCTCCTTTCAAGGCAAAGGGAGCTTGACCCCAAACATCAAGTGAACAGGATCAAAAGGATTTTAAAGTAACACAACTTATGTTTCCTTTAGGCTAGATGAGACTTAGCAACACAAATCATGAATGTGAAAATGGTGGATTATTGGAGCATATGGGATTGGATTAGTAGTAAGGAAACAAGGATCTTGTTGTAGCACAATTTGTGTTTCCTTTAGGTTAAATAATATAGCTACTTGGATTTAAGGATGGAGATAACTTTAGCACTCGGATTTATGATGTTTTGCTCTAAGCTTAGTAGCTTGCATGTGCCCCATATGGATGTAATCATGAATACGATACATGTGGATCAGAGTTGTTAGACATAGGTGATTTTGGTGTCCCTCCCCAGGAATATTACGAGTACAAGATCATCATGGGAGGATGGTTTGGATTAATTCGAAGGAAAGGTAACTGAACCTGTTTGCAAAGCCGACAAACCTGATAGTCTAAAGACACAACTCTAGAGACATATGCAAGAAGGCCACATCAAACTAAGGATGACAGACGAGAGCCACATGAGTGACCAAGACGATGATGCCACAAAGAGTCGGTAGACGAGGAGAGGCGGAGAGACTGGCGACGGTGTCATCAGAGGGAAGGTGAAGCCAGTCAAGCTCATAGAGGGTTTGGTAGTTATAGCACCGAGGGCCCACAACAAGTAAAGCATCCGTGTGAGGATCCTAATCAAAACAAGAGTTAAAGTCAAGAATGACCATACAACTAGAGTCGACAAACTAACCACCTGAAATGAGCTGCATGGGTCGAGGAATATGAGCAAAACTAGGAACATGAAAAGACGAAGTGCTAAGAGTGCCTTGACTATCGACTGGGAGGGAAGTTCCTAAGAACATGAACATGAGAATCTGGAGGCCGAATGGTTGACAAACTGGAAGAATCAGACGAAGAAGCACCAGACGATGAAACTAGAAGTGGGTCTCGAAGTCGTGCAATTTTTGTTCCTCGTTGATCTTGGTTGGCGTCCTTCCCTTGTATGCGGGTTACGTGTCACGGACTTGATGTCGCATCCTATGTTCCCTTGTTGGGGGCCCTTGGCCCCGACGACAGGTAGCGTCGTGCACACATCTTGTGGATTAGACATTGCGGTGCCAACTGCCCCTGCTCCTGCTCCGCCGATAGGTGGTGCTCGAGCGTTCGGCTATGGCGGCGCCCAGCTGGGGAAGACGGGTTGTGGGATCGAGGTAGCACACAAAGCAACCCGTAGCCAAGCAAAGGATGCCCAACAGGACTGGCATGGAGCAGAGAGTGCACGAGGGGTGTGGGCGAAGTGGTGAAACTGTTGTCAGGAGTGAACTGCTGCCACCGTCAGATTTTGAACCTAGAGTTGAGCGGTGAGGGGATGATGATAGGGGAAGCGAGGAAGGCATGAAGAGGGCACTTGGAGGAGAAAGGCATCATCCACCCTATGCTCGTGTGTCAGCCGCGATGGTGGATGGTCTTGGGCATATCCGATGTCTACACGTGGATCTACTACTCGGGATGGCATCACATGGTCGTTGCGGAGTGAGGTGCCAAAGCTATTTTGTTGTGTGGATGAGTTAATCATTTTACATCCTTAAGCCCCAACATGCACCAAGTTGGGTGGTGCCATACGGAAGTTGTTTTGAGGAATTTTGGTTGGAGTCTGGTGGTGATGTAGAAGTGATATTCAGGAGATAGTCAAAGAATTTTGGTGGATTATGAGATTTTAGGTCTAGTTGAGCATGGTGATTATTATATTGGTGGATAAACCGATCTTTAATTAATCTGGGAACAATTTGGATTTAGTTAGGTGATTGTGATCTTGAACCAAATTTCACGATGGATAAATAACTTCAATAGCACATATAAGGATCCATAGTCCGTCAATAGAACTTTGTGGTTTATATTGGACTTAGATAACAATGAATTTGGGGTTTATTTAAATCATGGTTATGATGTTGGTGGATTGCTTTGTGTTAAATTCACACTTTTGGAGATAAATGAAGTTTGAGAACTTTAGGGTGTAGTATGATAAACCTGATATATATCGGATTTATATAGTTTAGATGAGAGTTTGCAGCATCAATCATGATTAAGATAATTGGTGGATTATTGGAGCATCTGGGATTGGATTAGTAGTAAGGAAACAAGGATTTTGAAGTGACACAACTTTTGTTTCCTTTAGGCTAGATGAGACTTAGCAACATCGATCATGATTATGGAAATGGTGGATTATTGGAGCATTGGATTAGTAGTAAGGGAACAAGGATCTTGGATTAGCACAACTCGTGTTTCCTTTAGGTTAAATGATATAGCTGCTTGGATTTTATGATGGAGATAACTTTGGCACTCGGATTTGTGATGTTTTGATCTAAGCTTAGTAGCTTGCATGTAGCCCATATGAATATAATGAATAGATACATGTGGATCAGAGTTGTTAGACATAGGTGATTTTGGTGTCCCTCCCCAAGAAATGTTATGAGTACAAGAACATCATGGGAGGATGGTTTGGATTAATTCGAATGAAAGGTAATTGAACCTGTTTGCAAGCCGACAAACCTGATAGTCTAAAGACACACCTCTAGAGACATATGCAAGAAGGCCACATCGAACTAAGGATGACAGCCAAGAGCCACATGAGTGACCAAGACGATGATGCCACAAAGAGTCGGTAGACGAGGAGAGACAGAGAGACTGGCGACAGTGTCATCATAGGGAAGGTTAAGCCAGTCAAGTTCAAGAGGGCCGGGTTGTTATAGCACCGAGGGCCCACAACAAGTAAAGCATTCGTGTGTGGATCCTAATCAAAACAAGATTTAAAGTCAAGAATGACCATACAACTAGAGTCGACAAACTAACCACCTGAAATGAGTTGCATGGGTCGAGGAACATGAGGAAAACTAGGAATATGAAAAGACAAAGTGCTAAGAGTGCCTCGACTATCGACTGGGAGGGAAGTTCCTAAGAACATAAACGTGAGAATCTGGAGGTCGAATGGCCAACAAACTGGAAGAATCAGACAAAGAAGCACCAGACGATGAAACTAGAAGTTGGTGTCGAAGTCGTGCAATTTTTGTTCCTCGTCGATCTTGCTTGGCATCCTTCCCTTGTATGCGGGTTACGTGTCACGGACTTGATGTCGCATCCTACGTTCCCTTGTTGGGGGCCCATGGCCCCGGCGACAGGTAGCGTCGTGCACACATCTTGTGGATTAGACATTGCGGTGCCAACTGCCCCTGCTCCTGCTCCGCCAATAGGTGGTGCTCGAGCGTTCGGCTATGGCGGTGCCCAGCCGGGGAAGACGGGTTGTGGGATCGAGGCAGCACACAAAGCAACCCATAGCCAAGCAAAGGATGCCCAACCGGACTGGCATGGAGCAGAGAGTGCACGAGGGGTGTGGGCGAAGTGGTGAAACTGTTGTCAGGAGTGAACTGCTGCCGCCGTCAGATTTTGAACCTAGAGTTGAGCGGTGAGGGGATGATGATAGGGGAAGCGAGGAAAGCATGAAGATGGCACTTGGAGGAGAAAGGCATCATCCACCCTATGCTCGTGCGTCAGCCGCGATGGTGGATGGTCTTGGGCATATCCGATGTCTACACGTGGATCTACTACTTGGGATGGCATCACATGGTCGTTGCGGAGTGAGGTGAAAGCTATTTTGTTGTGTGGATGAGTTAATCATTTTACATCCTTAAGCCCCAACATGCACCAAGTTGGGTGGTGCCATACGGAAGTTGTTTTGAGGAGTTTTGGTTGGAGTCTGGTGGTGATGTAGAAGTGATATTCAGGAGATAGTCAAAGAATTTTGGTGGATTATGAGATTTTAGGTCTAGTTGAGCATGGTGATTATTATATTGGTGGATAAACTGATCTTTAATTAATCTGGGAACAATTTGGATTTAGTTAGGTGATTGTGATCTTGAACCAAATTTCACGATGGATAAAGAACTTCAATAGCACATATAAGGATCCATAGTCCGTCAATAGAACTTTGTGGTTTATATTGGATTTAGATAACAATGAATTTGGGGTTTATTTAAATCATGGTTATGATGTTGGTGGATTGCTTTGTGTTAAATTCATACTTTTGGAGATTAATGAAGTTTGAGAACTTTAGGGTGTAGTATGATAAACCTGATATATATCGGATTTATATAGGTTAGATGAGAGTTTGCAGCATCAATCATGATTATGATAATTGGTGGATTATTGGAGAATCTGGGATTGGATTAGTAGTAAGGAAACAAGGATTTTGAAGTAACACAACTTTTGTTTCCTTTAGGCTAGATGAGACTTAGCAACATCGATCATGATTATGGAAATGGTGGATTATTGGAGCATTGGATTACTAGTAAGGGAACAAGGATCTTGGATTAGCACAACTTGTGTTTCCTTTAGGTTAAATGATATAGCTACTTGGATTCTAGGATGGAGATAACTTTGGCACTCGGATTTGTGATGTTTCGATCTAAGCTTAGTAGCTTGCATGTAGCCCATATGGATATAATCATGAATAGATACATGTGGATCAGAGTTGTTAGACATAGGTGATTTTGGTGTCCCTCCCCAAGAATGTTATGAGTACAAGAACATCATGGGAGGATGGTTTGGATTAATTCGAATGAAAGGTAATTGAACCTGTTTGCAAGCCGACAAACCTGATAGTCTAAAGACACACCTCTAGAGACATATGCAAGAAGGCCACATCGAACTAAGGATGACAGCCAAGAGCCACACGAGTGACCAAGACGATGATGCCACAAAGAGTCGGTAGACGAGGAGAGGCGGAGAGACTGGCGATAGTGTCATCAGAGGGAAGGTTAGGCCAGTCAAGTTCATAGAGGGCCTGGTTGTTATAGCACCGAGGGCCCACAACAAGTAAAGCATTCGTGTGAGGATCCTAATCAAAACAAGATTTAAATTCAAGAATGACCATACAACTAGAGTCGACAAACTAACCACCTGAAATGAGTTGCATGGGTCGAGGAACATGAGCAAAACTAGGAATATGAAAAGACAAAGTGCTAAGAGTGCCTCGACTATCGACTGGGAGGGAAGTTCCTAAGAACATGAACATGAGAATCTAGAGGTCGAATGGCCAACAAACTGGAAGAATGAGACAAAGAAGCACCAGACGATGAAACTAGAAGTGGGTGTCGAAGTCGTGCAATTTTTGTTCCTCGTCGATCTTGCTTGGCATCCTTCCCTTGTATGCGGGTTACGTGTCACGGACTTGATGTCGCATCCTACGTTCCCTTGTTGGGAGCCCTTGGCCCCGGCGACAGGTAGCGTCGTGCACACATCTTGTGGATTAGACATTGCGGTGCCAACTGCCCCTGCTCCTGCTCCGCCGATAGGTGGTGCTCGAGCGTTCGGCTATGGCGGCACCCAGCCGGGGAAGATGGGTTGTGGGATCGAGGCAGCACACAAAGCAACCCGTAGCCAAGCAAAGGATGCCCAGCCGGACTGGCATAGAGCAGAGGTTGCACGAGGGGTGTGGGCGAAGCAAAGTGAAACTATCGTCCGGAGTGAACTGCTGCCGTCGTCAGATTTTGATCCTAGAGTTGAGCGGTGAGGGGATGATGATAGGGGAAGTGAGGAAGGCATGAAGAGGGCACTTGGAGGAGAAAGGCATCATCCACCCTATGCTCGTGCGTCAGCCACGATGGTGGATGGTCTTGGGCATATCCGATGTCTACACGTGCATCTACTTCTCGGGATGGCATCACATGGTCGTTGCGGAGTGAGGTGCCAAAGCTATTTTGTTGTGTGGATGAGTTTGGAGAGATAGAAGTCGTGTTGCACTCTAGTCTAGGCCTTCAACTGTACCAAGTGCAACTTATTTAGAGTTTTTGCTCTCTCAAGCTTAAGCCTTTCTCTGAACCAAATCTAGTCCAAGACACCCAACCTGCTATAGAAGTTCTCATAGCATGGACTTATATCGATGTGATTAACTTATGGAATTGTAAGAGCACCGCTTAAGCACCAACAACTTTTACCAAGAATAAAGCCCAACATGAGATTGTGTGAGTTAATCATTTTACATCCTTAAACCCCAACATGCACCAAGTTGGGTGGTGCCATACAGAAGTTGTTTTGAGGAGTTTTGATTGGAGTCTGGTGGTGATGTAGAAGTGATATTCAGGAGATAGTCAAAGAATTTTGGTGGATTATGAGATTTTAGGTCTAGTTGAGTATGATGATTATTATACTGGTGGATAAACTGATCTTTAATTAATCTGGGAACAATTTGGATTTAGTTAGGTGATTGTGATCTTGAACCAAATTTCACGATGGATAAATAACTTCAATAGTACATATAAGGATACATAGTCCGTCAATAGAACTTTGTGGTTTATATTGGATTTAGATAAGAATGAATTTGGGGTTTATTTAAATCATGGTTATGATGTTGGTGGATTGCTTTGTGTTAAATTCACACTTTTGGAGATTGATGAAGTTTGAGAACTTTAGGGTGTAGTATGATAAACCTTGGATATATATCGGATTTATATAGGTTAAATGAGAGTTTGCAGCATCAATCATGATTATGATAATTGGTGGATTATTGGAGCATCTGGGATTGGATTAGTAGTAAGGAAACAAGGATTTTGAAGTAACACAACTTTTGTTTCCTTAAGGTTAGATGAGACTTAGCAACATCAATCATGATTATGGAAATGGTGGATTATTGGAGCGTTGGTTTAGTAGTAAGGGAACAGGGATCTTGGAGTAGCGCAACTCGTGTTTCCTTTAGGTTAAATGATATAGCTACTTGGATTCTAGGATGGAGATAACTTTGGCACTCGGATTTGTGATGTTTTGATATAAGCTTAGTAGCTGCATGTGGCCCATATGGATATAATCATAAATAGATACATGTGGATTAGAGTTGTTAGACATATGTGATTTTGGTGTCCCTCCACAAGAATTTTATGAGTACAAGATCATCATGGGAGGATGGTTTGGATTAATTCGAATGAAAGGTAACTGAACCTGTTTGCAAAGCCGACAAAACTGATAGTCTAAAGACACACCTCTGGAGACATATGGAAGAAGGCCACATCGAACTAAGGATGGCAGACGAGAGCCACATGAGTGACCAAGACGTATATGCCACAAAGAGTCGGTAAACGAGGAGAGGCGGAGAGACTGGCGACGGTGTCATCAGAGGGAAGGTGAAGCCAGTGAGGCTCATATAGGGCCTGGTAGTTATAGTACTGAGGGCCCACAACAAGTAAAGCATTCGTGTGATGATCCTAATCAAAACAAGAGTCAAAGTCAAGAATGACCATACAACTAGAGTCGACAAACTAACCACCTGAAATGAGCTGCATGGGTCGAGGAACATGAGCAAAACTAGGAACATGAAAAGACGAAGTGCTAAGAGTGCCTCGACTATCGACCGGGAGGGAAGTTCCTAAGAACATGAACATGAGAATTTGGAGGTTGAATGGCCAACAAACTGGAAGAATCAGACGAAGTAGCACCATACGATGAAACTAGAAGTGGGTGTCGAAGTCGTGCAATTTTTGTTCCTCGTCGATTTTGCTTGGCATCCTTCCCTTGTATGCGGGTTACGTGTCACGGACTTGATGTCGCATCCTACGTTCCCTTGTTGGTGGCCCTTGGCCCCGGCGACATGTAGCGTCGTGCACACATCCTGTGGGTTAGACATTGCAGTGCCCTATATGGATTCTAGGATGGAGATAACTTTGGCAATTGGATTTGTGATGTTTTGATCTAAGCTTAGTAGCTTGTATGTGCCCCATATGGATATAGTCATGACAATACGTGTGGATCAGAGTTGTTAGACATAGGTGATTTTGGTGTCCCTCCCCAAGAATGTTACGAGTACAAGATCATCATGGGAGGATGGTTTGGATTAATTCGAAGAGATGGCAACGTTGATGGTATATGATAACCTTGTGGGAGTTGGTCCATGTGAGCCTCATAACAGTTGGTATCACAGAAATGGTAGTTTAAGTGTTTTATGGCAACCTTTAGTCCCACCAAGCCATGACTTTGTCGAGCCGTGATAACAAAGCTGGATATGAAGTAAGGATATGGCCCTTGGACTAACCCTTATACTCCACCTATTTGATGAACATCATGACCATGTTTATGAGTTCTTGGACAAGTTTGTGGTTATCATCATTGATGACCTCTTTGTCTATTCTCCCTCTGAGGAAGATCATAAGCAACACTTGAGAATGATTTTGGATAACTTCAAGAAACCCAGTTATATGCCAAGTTCAAGAAGTATGAAATTTTGCTAAAAGAAGTAGGGTTCCAAGGACATGTTTTCTCCATAGAAGGTTTGTCAATAGAGCCATCAAGGATTAGAATCCGTAACCAACTGGAAGGCCAAACAAATGTGAAGTCGAAAGTTCCATCGGACTCAAGAGTTATTATCGCAAATTTGTGAAGACTTTCAAGCATCACCGATGACTTAACTCTTGAACAAAGATAAGAAGTTTGAATGAAGGCCCAAGTGTGAAGTGAGCTTTTGAAAGTTTAAGAAGAGGTTAACCACTGATCCGTCCATAGCCACCCTAGATATTTATACGAGTTTTGAAGTTATTGTGATGCATCTAATCATGGACTTCGTTCCGTCTTGATGCAAGAAGGAATCTTCGTAGCCTTCAAGGCAACTAGACCTCATGAATAGAATTGCCCTACCCATGATTTGGAAATAGTGGTACTAGTGCATGCTTTAAGTATGTCTTCTTCTAGATGGGTAGATTTGATCAACCACTATGATGTCGATATCCATTACCATCCTGATAAGGCCAATGTCGCAGTGGATACCCTCAGCAGGAAGTCGTGTCCATGTTTTGCCTTGACCAAGCAGAGCAAGTAGTGCTACATGAAGGCTTCGAGAAGTTTGGTGTAGACTTGATCAACCACTATGACATTGATATCCATTACCACCCTGATAAGGCCAATGTCGTAGTGGATACCCTTAGCAGGAAGTCGTGTCCCTGTTCTGCCTTGACCAAGTGAAGCAATTAGTGCTACATGAAGGCTTCGAGAAGTTTGGTGTAGAGCTAGTCAATAGTGTCTATCTCGCTAACTTCGAGATTAGACCCCACTCTTAGGATGAATCAAGAAGTATATAAGAAATCAACTAAATGATCAAGCATGGGAAAGCCTTGCATTCTCAGAAGACAAGCAATAGTGTCTATCTCGTTAACTTCGAGATTAGACCCACTCTTAGGATGAATCAAGAAGTATATAAGAAATCAACTAAATGATCAAGCATGGGAAAGCCTTGCATTCTCAGAAGACAAGCAATGTGTTCTTTGGTTTGGAGGTCGCATCTGCATAACTAAGCAAGAAGGTTTGAAGAAGTGGAATCTACAAGCAGCTCGGGACACCCCTTTATTCCATCCACCTAAGGAGTACCAAGTTATACCAGGACCTCAGGAAGTTGATGATGGAATGGAATGGAGTTAGATATAGCCGCCCTTTTGTTACCAACGTATCAAGATGCAAGCGCGGCAGGTTGCAGCTAGCCCGCACTTGCTTAAGTGGGATCTCCTGGTTTATGCGGGTTGATGCGGTGGTTTGCATAATCCCACGCCAGTTATTGCGGGTTAATGTGTCATCCCGCATACACCGCATGCAACTAGTTCGTGTAATTCAGTGGACTGAATTCAGACGCAACTACGCATGCAGCTCCTAACATTTGAGGTTCGCTCAGCTGCAATCCAGGTTCGCTCTGCTCCAGATGTTCTGGTCGAACAATGCCACTATCGCGAAGACCGTCAACCAAATGTCGCGGCATGCGGGTTGAGCGGCACGCCATCATCGATGAACCAGAGACCCCAGCGCATCGTCTGGTGCTCTTGTTGTCTCAAAAGATATCTGAAGCTAAGTGTGAAGCATGGCTGCATGAGTTTTTTCTAGAACAAGAAGTAGTAGGTTTCACATCTTTGCTTAATATGCGACAGCCCGTCGGGCAACGAGGTCACACTCGCGTGAACCCGCATGCACAAAGTTGTTGCCTGTGGGAGAATTAGCTAGATTTTTTTGCGGGGTGGACTAGCAGCTTAGCCGGCAGTACTATCCCACTTGCACCGTTACCAATGTCAAATTAAGGCCATAACTCTATCAGGGTCATAATTGACCATTACCTAAGCTTGCCATCCTCAACCCATTACTTAACACCAAAAACATTTGCAAGCCAACTAGCAGATAAGTACCTCTTCCAGATTTGAAGTCTCCACAAAGTTCCCAAGAAGGTTGTTGCAGATAAAGGTACAAAGTTGACCTCCAAACCTGTAAGAGATTCCAAGAAGCTTTTAAAATAAAGTCATCCATCAAACGGGGCCTCTGCAAAGAAAACCACACATCGACCCCCATCCCTAACCAACTTACTGCGAGATCTCAATTCTTGTCCTTGCTAAAGTTATATGTCAGAAGTTATGCCATCGAGTGCCTCGGTTCAGTGAAGCAATCTCATCGAAGCGCAAGCAACTTGAAGTGAAGACTGCCGCTGAGCGATCTTTCTAAGCAACCTCACCCAGTGTTTCGTATCACATCACTTAAGATAATAATAGATCAAAATTTTGGACCCAACTTACCATCAAGTGGACACTATACTAGCATCGTTCTTAAGGAAGGTTTTGTCCGATTGTTCAAACTGTATACACTAACACTAAAATACATTCAAGATGCAAAGGCCGGCATCTTTAACTGTACCAAGTGCAACTTAGTCAGAGTTTCTCCTCACTCAAGCTTAAGCCTTTCTCTAAACCAAACCTAGCCCAAGAAAACCCATCCTAGCTATCAAGGTTGTGATAGGATAGACTTATATCAATGTGCTTAACTTACGGAATTGCAAGAGCACCGCTTAAGCACAAACAACTATTGCCTGAAATAAAGCCCAACATGAGATAGTGATTGTATGAGTCAATCATGTTACATCCTTAAGCCCGCAACACACACCTAGTTGGGTGGTGTCATACTTAAGTTGTTTTGAGGAGTTAGGATTGGAAAATGAGATAGTTTGTTGGTAATGTAGATGTGATCTTGAGAAGATAGTCAAAGATATTCGGTGGATTTTGAGATTTTAGGTATAGTAGGTGAGCATGGTGATTATTATATTTGTGAATAACAATATAATTAATTAATCTTGAAACAATTTGGATTTAGTTAGGCGATTGTGAATTTGTGATTTTGAACCAAATTTCATGGTGGATTACGAGATTTTAGTTGGATTTAGTTAGGTGATTGGGATCTCGAGAAGATAGTCAAACTTGTTCTGTGGATTATGAGATATTAGGTCTAATAGGTGAGCATGATGAGTATTACACTGGTGAATAAAAAGATCTTGAATTAATCTTTGAACAATTTGGATTTAGTTTGTGAGATTGTGATCTTGGACCAAATTTCATGGAGAATTATGAGATTTTAGGTGGATTTAATTTGGTGATTGTGATCTTCAGAAGATAGTCAAAGATTTTTAGTGGATTATAAAATTTTAGGTCTAGTAGGCGAGGATGATGATTATTATATTAGTGGATAAATAGATCTTCAATTAGTCTTGGACAATTTGGATTTAGTTAGGTGATTGTGATTTTGACCCAAATTTCACGTTAGATTATGAGATTTCAGGTGAATTTTAGTTGATATGACTTTTGAGGAGGTAGTCAAAGATGTTCGGTGGATTATGAGATTTTAGGTTTAGTAGGTGAGCATGATGATTATTGCATTGGTACATAAATAGATCTTTAATTAATCTTGGAACAATTTGGGCTGAGTATGCATGCTTTGACATGGGATAGAGACATACCCCGTATCAACACTATTCCAGAAAGACCGCCACACTTAGGCCCATGACTTTAAGCAGTATGAAGTGCTGAAACAGAACCCATTCTAGTGTGACATGATGGAAAGCTATGGAGTCTGAACAACTACAGAACTGACGTCGTCCAAGCATTGGGTGGTGTGGAAGGTATCCTGGAACCTACCTTATTTAAGGGAACATACTACTGTATTTCCCTACTTGGGAGGGTTTGTTTTGGGAGAAGGCTTCAGGTTTTGAGGAATCAATCAAGTACAAAAAGCTGACAAATGCACCGCGTTCTGGGCTTAATCAAATCCCAGCAGAAGATTTACACTCTGGTGGTCGCCAACCATGCATTAATCGTGCACACGTATATGTTGGTTTCCACTTTCCAGGTTCAGCTAGAATATTAACTGGTTCCTTGGCCCGGGTCAAAGCCCCTCCTCCAGCAAGCAATGAACAAGATCATGAAGGTAATAACCATGCTAACAGTAGCAAATCTAGCATTATGGCAATATCTCTGTTGTAGTAAAAAAAAGTCTTATTTAATAAATGACATGCTTGTTTATTTTGACAGTCAAATCCTGCTCTGTATGTGCCGAGGGAGAGAATAAGAAAGGGTCTTCAGTTGTATTCATCTGAACCCACCGAGCCATATGTGTCTTCACAGAACTACGGAGAGATATTCAGCAATCAAATCATACGGCTTGTGGATGACATAAATGTCTATCGAGATAACCATTCACAAAACCTTCGAGGGTAACCTGACAACCAAACCAATCAATGGTGCCATCTTTATTTTCAATCCAAGAACTGGTCAACCAACTATTTCTGAAGGTTTGTTCCCTTTCTTTTGCTTTTAGCTCTAGTTTTCTTGCAATTATGGCATAACTGCGAAGCATCACAACTTGGAAGACTGACTTGACTTAAAATGGTTTATAATCTGCAGGTCATCCACACAAGTGTATGGGCAGGACAAAAGCGTCTAGTTTCTCAGCATAGTAATCGCGCCAGTTTTCCTCATTCTTAGATTTAACTGAATTTGCATATCCATTCCGCCACAACATGGAACTCACCAGCCAGATGGTGACTTTGCCAGCGAAGAATCTCCCAGAGCATGAGTTCCTTGATGACATGGAGCCACTGGGACCCAGTTGAATGAAGCTCCTTAGCTATCACCTCAGGTTTATCTGACTACCATTTTCTATCTTCAAATCCAACCTTGTGATTCTTATCCAAAATAAAAATTATATAAGTAGCTGAATTTCAGTGCACAATTCTGTAATGCCTGATCAAGCAGATTTATGTCTTTCCATGAGCGCCTAACTGTCTCTCCTGGGGAATTCTGAATGTGAATATTGAAATGCATTCTATACAAAATTCAATCTATCCAACTCACACTGCACTGTACATACAAATTTATTATTGTTGCTTCTTTTGTTTCTTCCACATTTTACAAGTGTTTCTTTTGCCTGGGATAGTTTCAGTGCCGAAATTGATTCTGTTGTTTTTGGCAAATTCTGGTGATTTTTTTTTCCTATGAGCCAGTGTTGCTACTGATGTTGTTTCTTTCTTGCCACATTCTGTTATGGAGTGCTTTTTTTGGGTATGATCCAGAGTCTCATATACTGAACTGTTCGTTCTATTGTTCCTTTGCAGGATTTGACATGACATGCTAATATTTTGGAGAAAAACAAGCAGTGGGATGGTAAGAAGTGCATCATTTTGACCTGTCGGCGAACATCTTGGGTCAGTGGTTATGTTTGGGAGAAGAAGAAAACCTATCGTGGTCAGTGGTCATTACTTGTCAAACTGAATTGTTAGCGTCAAGTTGATGTTTCGCTTGGTGTTATCATCCTCGTCTAGTTGATGCTTTGTGCTTTGAGCTTTTTTTTTAAGCTTAATGTGTTATTTCATCTGGCAGCTCTTCTTAAGATTGGATTACTTGCAGATTTCTTTTTAGCTGGATTAAGTTTACTATGTCAGTGTTTGGTTACATATTTCTGTCAGTCAGTTCTGTGCCTGAGACCCGACGTCACCGGCACGCCTCATATGATTGGATATTCTCATGGCCGTGCACCAAGCCTGTGTGTGAACAGAACATTTGCCTGACCATCTCGCTTTGCTTGCTCAGAGACACGGATATTCTCATGGTCATGCAATCAGGCTACCAACGGCAGCGAGTGTGAACATTTGTCTTTAGACCAGTATGAACTACTCGGATAGATGGTCGCTGGATACTCTGGGTACTCTATTGTTTTTGTTCATCTTTAAGAATGCACTGATATATTTAATGTTCTCTAATTACTGTCAGAAATATCTATTTTGTTAGCATGGCAAGAAACAGAAGATAACGAATAAGTAGCAATGTATGATACAAACTTTTGAGCATACATTCTTCGATAGGAATTGTATGATGTGATCTGTATAGGTATCGACTTGGTGTTTCGCCATTTCTAAGTTAAGATATTTGTGTGACATACTGTTAGCAGTACATTTCTAATGTTGTTTTGGCCTGAATCATCAATTCTGTTGCACGTACTTCGACTATCTGTGTGGGGTTATAATATCTGAAGCTCTGGACATTGCAGAAAAAGGAGGCACCTGCTTGGCGAAAGCTAGCGCCTATGGCGAAAGTCTAAATTCAGAATATATGACTGGACTACTTGAGGCTTTTGCATAGTTTTTTACTGGCAGTAGTTCAATAATTTACAGCTAGCATTTTAAGAAAGAGTATGTCTGCATCTTCAGCCCTGTTTCTTCCGTTTTATGTCAATGCAAGATCTTACAATTTAAAATGAGGTAATTGACGCATACTTTCGATTTCCTTAAGGAGGTTGAGGTATGCAATATTTGTCATGTCCGAGTTGAAATGAAACAATGCCTTTCACTTAGCTGTATTTGTGTCATTATGCTACGTGCTCATTCAGATTCTTGCTCATCAAAGAATCATTCGAACCAAATGCTGAATCTTGATAACGCCTTTCAGTTGTACGATCACTTGTTCCAGGATTTGTTCATTTACTTGTTGCAGTCAACAAGTCTCTAATATCTTGTATCAGGATCCATTGATTACTTGTTTTAGGACCTCATCTTCAATTTGCCTAGTGTTACACAGAGCAAAAATCTTGTCGTGGCTACTTGTTCTTATGCATTACTGTTCATTTTTTATCAACTAGCTAGCTGTTGCCTGCGGTGCAAATTTTGTTTCCTGTAGGTGACTTTCGACTCTGGTTTGGCCTAGCATTTATAGTAAACTAAATTCTGAGTAACATGTATGCTGATAATAGGGAAGACAGTCAAATACTTCATTTACAAAAAGTTGTCGTTTTCAAATTTTGTAGTACGGTAGTACTAGGATGTTTGTTGAACTGGTGGACACATGTGGCAGGATGTGGGTACCTACAGGCTGACTCTGAGTCTCTAAGCAAGCGAAGCGAGATGGTGTCAAGTCAGGCAGGGGACAGTGACTTGCTTTGCTGACTGCTACTGCTGCACTGGTGCACTGGTGCACTGTCTCTGGTCACTTCTTTGATCCGGCGACGTAAAGGTTGTGTCTGTCTGTGTGTGCAGTTTTAGTACATGGTCTGTGTAAGCCTTGGTGCTGTTACCCCATGGCATTGGTTGTCTTTGGTCATGTGTGATGCTGAAGCAAAGAACAATGGTATATACTCCCTCCGTCCCATAATATAAGAGCGTTTTTGACACTACACTAGTGTCAAAAACATTCTTATATTATGGGACAGAGGGAGTACATTCTAAAGCAACAGCTTTTTTAAAGTGATTATTGTTTACATGTAGAAGTTTGTTTCTATATTTGCACTACTTTTGATCTCTATACGTGTCATTACTTAGATTAGCCACTATAGTGTTTAGGAAGAAACCCAAGTTGAAGCACACTAGATGTTTTTTTTTTTGAAAAACTGAAGCACACTAGATGATTATTGGCATGGTAAGGAAAAAAATTAGATAGTTCAAGAGATTATTAGTCTACTGAAATAATGACGAAAAAAAATGTGAACACATTATTGTTCTCGCTTTTCTTTGCCACTCATTACCTAATCATCTATAGGGTACATACTATGTAGTATGTTAGTTCAAATACATGTACAGCATTTTTCAAATACATGACTACCGTTTTCTTTCAAATACATGCTTTGATGTCTATTTTTTTCCATAAACATTGTAAGTTCTTCATATACATCTGAAACATAGTACTTTACAATTACGCAAAAAAAATTGAATTACACAATCATTTTTTACATTGTATAACATTTTTAAAATAAAATAAAAATATTACGTACAGTTTTTCAAACGCATGATGATATTTTAAATGTCATGAACACTTTTTAAATGTTGTGAATATTTCTTTACAGTAACGGTTACAAAAAAATCATCTATGTTTTTTCAAATTCACAATGAACATAATTAATTTTTTTGGAATATTTGTATTTATATTTTGTAATAATATAAAAAAATTGAAAGAGAGGAAAAATAAGACGTACATTCTTTTTTAGGCTTGTACATGTGATTTGCCCGTGGGAGGGAGAAGAGTCATGGACTCCCTAGCGCAATGGGCTGCCTGGCCCATATACAGAAGCACTGTAGGCAATCCGTCCTTCCAACTCGCTAAAAGCCAGCTATAGCCAGGGAGTTCCTATTCGCCGCTCGCTGTGGCAAACAGACGCCGTTTCGCACAGATGGGTGTCCAACTGGGCCGGGCCATAAATACAGGGAACGCGAGCGCGCTGTAGCAAAAAAAAATAAATAACGCCGTTGCGGGAATTCGAAACCACGACCTTATGGTATATGGTATACCCGAGGTGGTACTATCAGTTGACCTACCACTCGTTCCTGATTATATAGCAGCGACATTCTTAAAGAAACAACATGCAGCGCAGATCAAAAGTATATCTTAAATTTCAAAGGCACTTTTGTATTGAAAAAAAAACCGAAGGAATCTGAGAAACACAAACAAATTGCTAATTTGCAAACAAAATTTTAAAACTGAAATATTTTCGAAATCAGGAACTTTTTTTGAAACAGGAACATTTTTTGAAATTCCAAGACATAACATGACAACACGAACATATTTATAAAAACTGTGAAAGCAAGAGCATTTTTTTAATATTGTGAATTTTTTTATGAAACTGAACAATTTCAAAACTCCTTAAAAAAATGAAAACATGCACATTTTTTTTGATTTGCGAACAATTTTTGGAAACGGGAACATGTTTAGAACCCCCTGAACATTTTTTGAAATCTGTGAAGAAAATTGAAACTGAACAATTTCGAAACTCCTGAAAAAATTAAAACACGCACATTTCTTGAAATTATGTGAACAATTGTTTTAAAACAGGAACATATTTTGAAACATGAACAATTTTTTTAAAAATTAAAAAATTCCTGAATTTACGACCAAAATTTTAACTCACGAACAATTTTTTAATTTGATTTTTTCTGAAATTTGAAAAAATTTTAACTCAAGCTAGACAATTTTTTTTAATTTGTGAACAATTTTTGAAACAGGATTTTTTTTGGAAACTCCTGAAAACAAATGAAAAGATGAACATTTTTCTAAAACTTGTGAAATTTTTTTCTAAATGAGAACATTTTTACAACGAGAAAATATTGAAATCATGAACAAAATTTTGAGAATGCCAACATTTTCTGAAATTGTGAACAAAAATTTGAAAACAAGAACATTTTTTGAATTTTCTGAATTTTTTGGAAAATTTGAACAAATTTTAAAAAAGAGTACACTTTTTGAAATTCCTAAACATTTTTTGGAAAATGTGAAAAAATTAGGGAAAAGGAAGAATTTTTTTAAGTCCGAACAAATTTTGTAATTTTTGAACAAAATAAACAAGAAAACGAAAAAAAAAAAAATAAACAGGAAAAACAAAAAAAAGAAAAAGGAAAAAAGGAAAAAAGAAAACCCGGAAAAGACCAGAAGTAGAAAACCAAAAAAAAACCGGGTTCAGGAACCTTCTAGAAGGTTCCCAAAACTGGTAGAAATACTCTACAGAGAAAGATAACTCGCCAACGATTGGGCCGGCGCACTGCATCGTTCTCTCTCGCTACCCTGTGCGAACCATCGACGTTATGACGGAGAGAGCAGCGCATAGGGTTTTCCCTGGCGCGTCTCCGTGGAGTAATCTGGGATGGCAATCCCTATTTCCTGCTCGTTGCGGCAAATTGTCGACCAATTGCACAGGCAAAGTGAGTGAACAAAGGGTACACGGGCTGGCTCAATCAGGAGTCATCATGTAGCCTACACGGATCCGGTCTTCTAGAAGGTTCTCATTCACTCTTTTCTCATTTTCTCTTTTCCTGTTATTGTCTTTATGGGTTTTCATTTTTTATCCATTTTCAATTTTTTTAGAATTTTCAAAAGATATTCCTGTCTCCGAAAAAATGTTCATATTTTAAAACAAATGTGTGTAATTTTAAAAAGATTTGGTTTCCAGAAGTTCTTCAAATTTAAAAAATAGTAGAATTCTTAAAAACGTTTGGAAATTGTGTGAAATTTAGAATTTAGAATTATGTGAAATTTAAAACAAATTGAACGTTTTAAAAATAAATGTTTGATGAAACATAAAACTTTAGAAAATATTTGTGTTTTCTGTAGTTCTTTAAATTTTAAATATTTGTTCACAATTTTCAAAAATTATTTGTGTTTTTAGAAAATGTTGCTGTTTAAAAACCGTATTTTCTAAAATTATTTGTATTATTAAAAAAACAAAAGCATTTTAAAAAATGTTCACGTTTTTGAAAAAAACATAAAATTTTCCGATAATGTTCACAATTTTTATAAAAAATCTAAAATATATCCAACCATTTTAAAATAACTGTCTTAGTGATTGTTTTTAGAGAACCAAAGTAAAAAAAACAAATACTAAAAAATTGTTGCTACAATAACCCGGGCCACTACAGTAGCTGGTTCATTGGTCCCTATTGTTTTTTTTTTTGCGAAAACATTGGTCACTATTGTTGCTACATGGGTTGGCCCAGTCGAGGGTGGGGCCTATGTGTTTGCCCACCAATTTGCTGCATAGAGCGATAAATAGGAGCTCCCATCTAGGATGTGTTTGGTAGCTCACATCCCCAGGCAGGCTGTGTGGGACCGAATTGACTCGTTTAACTAGCTTGGCTGCATCGAAATCTTGGCCAGCATGAACCTCAAAGCACCACTAATCGACAGCTTCTAGGGAACCAGGCTCGTCTCGTGCAGGGTGGGGGACGCGGTGCCGAGCTAGTGCAAGCGGGGAGATGGTGTGAGCTCGCACGCGTCCCCGAGAAGTCAGCAGGAGTAATTTTGTCACCTCCGGCCGATTGCCTGCCTATTTATCCCCCCCTGGCTCACCGCCCAACCCCTGCTACCATCCCCCACCCCCTCAAGCTCTCTGTCCCGGGAAGCTTCTTCACTAACGAGCAGGTAAGCGGCACCATCTTCTCCGGTCGTCGTTCGTCGGTAGGGGCGATCCTTCTACATCCTCTTCCCCGAGTTGTTCCTTGCCTCCTCTCTGCTCCTTCCATGGTTGAAAGTAATATCACTCCCTACTTGTTATAGCTTAGAGATGTGAGCAGGTGGTATGGTAGGTTATGCGAGGATTGCCTCATGATATTGTGTGAGAATGTGGTAGATGAGATGCTAGTCGTGTCATTTTGGTGCTATGGTAGGTTTTGCTTGTTGACCGTGATGATGTTCATGGTGTTGTGGTAGATCAATGCTTATGTGCTAGTATTGCTTGTTTTCCATTCCGTCCGATTCTAGTATGGTAGATTTTTCTTGTCAGACGGTGATGGTGTTCAGGGTGTTGTGGTAGATTGACGCTCACGTGCTAGTATTGCTTGTTTTCCATTCCGTTCGATTCTAGTATGGTAGATGTGGTAGTGTGGTAAGTTTTGCTTGTCGGAGGTGATGGTGTTCATGGTGTTGTGGTAGATCGATGCTTATGTGCTAGCATTACAAGTTTTCCATGCTAGTATGGTATGTGGTAGTGTCTGCTTAATGATGAGTCCATGCTAGTATGATAGATGCATGTTCTTGATCAGCTAGTCCTTATGCTAATCATTATAGGCAATGACCATTGAGACTTTAGTACGACCCTTGTTCTGTTAGATACCCAGACATTTTTCTTCTATCTTGAGGACTCCTGGCCACCTTTGATTGGGGCCGCAGAGGTGTTTGAGGCGCGTCATGTGTGTTCTTTAGTGGTGGTGATGCTTGCAGTAGCTACTAAGGTGGCCGCTGGCAAGGCATAGATGAGGGGGTGCATGAGGGGAATACAACGAAATGGACTTCTTTCTTGTCCACCTTCATTCTCAACAAGATGTGTGATTTGATAAGGGCTTCAAGAAGGTGCGCCTAAGCACTGTTGCCAAGATGATGTTTGGTTTTTGTGGCACATAGGTGACCTCAACACAGGTGTACAACCATCTTAAGAAGTGAAGGGTGAGATGGATCCAAGTGTCCAACCTTACAGGATCTTAGCAATGCACAGTGGGATCAAGATGCCTTCAAAATTCTGTTGGAGGCTAAGCACTACCAAAGACACATCTCAGTTATCTAACCTAGCCTTGTTTCACTTGATTTAACATGCTATCCAAAACTAACAACGTTGTGTTTCTTTCTTAGGATCATCCCAAGGACGTTGAGTATCTTAACATGCCCTTTTCTCTGCCGGTAGCCTCGTAGCCACCTCCATCCCATGCGGTCCAATAATAGGATATATGTGTAGGCATGGTGTCCTATTTTTGCCAGTTGTGGTCTTTCATCTTGTACTTTTTATTTTTTATTTTACTGGATATGTTATTCGCACTTTGATACTTGGTTCGTTCTAATAAATGGTTGTGTGCATCGCTTGACACAGAAGTCAAGGGTAATCCTCCTTTTCGAAAAAAAACTCCTCCATCACTAGCCGTCTTGTTCTCGACCCGCATTTTTCTATGAAGTCTTAGAAACACAACAAGCAATATGTCCATATGTTGCTTAATTTGCTTTATAGTTCTTTTTTCGGGGCATTGTTTATCATGCATATGCAAGGAAGAAAGTACAATAGTAGAAAATTGGTCATTTGTCCTAGTTCCAGAGGCCCATTAGCCCTGGTTCTGGAACCGGGACTAAAGGGTCGTGACTAAAGCCCAAAACCTTTAGTCCCGGTTCGCTTACGAACCAGGAAAGAAAGGGCTCCACGTGGCTGCTTCGGGGCACCCAGGCAGGAGGATCTTTAGTCCTGGTTGGTAATACCAACCGGGATCCGGTTGGTAATACCAACCGGGATCAAAAGGCATCCACGCATTAGCATATGGCAGGAGCTAGGTTTTTTTGGGGGGGGGGTTAGGGAGTTTTGGAGGGTTAATTTAGGGGTTTCATATATTGTGTTAGCTAGCTAATAGAGAGAAGTGACCTCTCTTATCTTCGTGCTTGGTCAACGCTAGCTAGCTACTATATGTATAGAGAGAACCCGACACGCTAGCTAGTAAGCAAATGAAGGAACCACTAAGTACATAGGATCGTCATGAACATATATAGAGAGAAGTGACCTCTCTTTCTCCAAGAGATTGGTCGAACAACAAGTTTTCGTATATCTATCCGACGCTATTAGCTACATATATACAATATAAGATCTCTTACAAACCCTAACATCTAAGGTCTATTTCAACTTCCACATGGTATTCTCCGGCTTTATGTATGACGTGGTCAAGAAAGAATCCCGCCAATTCCTCTTGAATAGCTCGTATGCGATCACGTCGTAGGAGTTCATCCTGCATCTGCCACATCTAATTTAAAGAAGTGGGTCAATACATATATATGAATGAAACTCAACACAAATGATGGTAATAAAATAAAATTGTGAATTCTTTTGTTTACGTACCTCATATTGTTTTTTAGAGTAGCCCCGCTTAGAGGTCGTCGAGTTGTAGATGAACTCGCAAACATAGTATCCAAAAAATCATTCCCGGCTTCCTGCCACAAGCACTTTATGAGAAATAGAGTTCAATCAAACTAATAATCAAGCATGCTAAATGGTATTGATGAAACTATCTAGAATCAATGGGAGATGCGTGGAACTAGCTAGTAGTACTTACTTTTGGGTGTTTAAATTGCAGCTCCGTCGGCAGTCCCGGCGTAATTACGGTGAACTCTTTCCAAACCCTGCCAGACAAAGAGAATAATTACTTGATATCCAGGAAATGAACAAAGTTGCCGATGTGGTGCGATAATGATCGATTGAACTTACTTCTGGAGCATATCAGCCATGTCCGCATACTCCTAGGGATCTTTTCTTCTTGAGTCTAAGACATTTATTATTCCAGCTTCAAGCTTAATCTCTAGCAAAATAAAGTGGAATCTGCGCACACATGCATAACTCATCAATTACATTACTATAATTAACCTCGAGTAAGGGAAACCGAATATGCACAAGACATTAACACTCACTTAAAGTTGTAAGGAAAGAGTATTTTATATTTGTTTTGATTTTTAAGCAACGATTGTAGCAAGTTGTCCTCGGTTTCAGAGACATTCTGTTTGACCGTCCATTCATGTATGACATTTGGATTAATGAACCCAATGTCATAGATATCTGCCTTTTTGCATTCGACGATCTTCAACCTGCATAATATAGTGAGGATAATTATATATACATGCAAATGAAAGAGCTGAGCTATATATAAAGGCTTAATTATTACAGAAGTAGTACTTACAGACAGTAGCAAGTCACGAGTGTTTTGTCAAGGGCCTTTGGATTGTATAACTAGAATAACTCGTAAAATTCAATATTCAAAATATCCACTCCAACGAGGTCATGCTCCTCTTTAATTCTCATCGTCAAAGTATGCTTCCCAGACTGGAGGCATCTTTCCATGTACCATTCATGGAGTCTTCGCATCATCGTTGTTAGAGGAGGAGGATGATCAGGTTTGACGAGAGGCTTCCCGTACTGGAATCTGAATTCGTCCACCTACATTGTTTCATACTCTATATCATCGGTCAGGTAATCAGCAGGATTGGTACCGGGCACCATCCGCGGATGATTAGCGATGATATCGCTAGACACCTTGAGCGGGGGGCACGTTTGCTTCGCCTGTTTGCCGAGCTGGGGAATTTTTTTCCCACTTCTTCGTTCTGCTAACCTTGCATCACTGCAAGTACTTCCCGACCGCTCCGCTTCCTTATATGCCTTTTTAATTGTGGGCACATAGTTGGAATCCGGCGGAGGCGGTGGTGGTCACTTCAGGGCATCGATATTTCGCTTCACTTTCAGCGGATCTATCGTTTCCTTCGGAGGTGGAGGTTTCCGTGCAAAAAGGTCCCTCACTTGGGCACGATTGATGTCCTTGTTTTCCTTGTCGGTCCTCTCATATGGTAAATTTTCCAGAGCCTTGAGAGATGGACCGCACTTGAATTGCTTCCCTCCTCTGCTTGTACTGCTAGCCGCCGAAGTGGTGGCCTCTCTCTTCCGCCGTTGCTGACACGGAGGAGTCCGCTGACACGCCAGAGGAGGTGAGGTGCTTCCACGCGCTGGAGGAGGTGGAGTGCTCCGACGCGCCGGAGGAGGCGGAGGAGGAGCCGTAGTGCCCTCACATGCTGGAGGAGGCGGAGTGCTCGTCGGAGGAGGCGAAGGAGTCGGAGTGCCGTCACACACCAGAGGAGGTGGATAAGGAGGCGGAGTGCCCTGATCACTCGCCGGAGGAGGAGGCGGAGTGCTGATAACCCGCAAGTATACAGGATCAATTGTATCCTCTTTCGATAAATAAGAGTGCCGAACCCAACGAGGAGCTAAAGGTAGAACAAATATTCTCTCAAGTCCTATCTGCCACTGATATGACTCTACGCACGCTTAGTGTTCGCTTTACCTAGAACAAGTATGAAACTAGAAGTACTTTGTAGGTGTTGTTGGATAGGTTTGCAAGATAATAAAGAGCACGTAAATAAAAAGTAAGGGCTGTTTAGATAAAGATGCAATAAAGTAAATATAGCGAGTGTGGAAAAGTGGTGGTAGGAGTTGTGGAATTATCCCTAAGCAATTGACTGCTTTACTAGACCGATAGCAAGTTTTATGTGGGAGAGGCATAAGCTAACATACTTTCTCTTCTTGGATCATATGCACTTATGATTGGAACTCTAGGAAGCATCCGCAACTACTAAAGATCATTAAGGTAAAACCCAACCATAGCATTAACATATCAAGTCCCCTTTATCCCATACGCCACAACCCCCTTACTCGGGTTTAAGCTTCTGTCACTCTAGCAACCCACTATAAGCGAATCATGAACGTATTGCGACACAGAGGGCAAAATAGGACAGCAACATAACCACAAGCAAATTAGACCAATCATAGCAATTCATCAATCACCGGTAGGACAACGAGAATCTACTCAGACATCATAGGATGGCAACACATCATTGGATAATAATATGAAGCATAAAACACCATGTTCAAGTAGAGGGTACAGCGGGTTGCGGGAGAGTGGACCGCTGAATATAGATGGGGGAAGGTGATGGAGATGTTGGTGAAGATGATGGAGGTGTTGGTGTAGATCGTGGTGATGATGATGGCCCCCGGCGGCGTTTCGGCGCCACCGGAAGCAAGGGGGAGAGAGCCCCCCTTTTTCTTCTTCCCTGACCTTCTCCCTAGATGGGAGAAGGGTTCCCCTCTGGTCCTTGGCTCCCATGGCATGGGAGGGGCGAGAGCCCCTCCGAGATTGGATCTATCTCTCTGTCTCTCTCTGTTTCTGCGTTCTCAGATTTTGCCCTTTCACCGTTTCTTTTATATCCGGAATTCCGTAACTCCGATTGGGGTGAATCTTTCGCCCAGATTTTTCTCATAAAATTAGCTTTCTTGCAGCAAAAGAAGAGCATCAACCGCCTTACGGGGTGCCCACGAGGGTCCAAGGCGCGCCTGCCCCCCTGCCTCGTGGCCCCCTCGGGCACCGTCTCGCGTTGATTCTTCCTCCCAAAAATCACAAATATTCCAAAATAATTCTCCATCTGTTTTTTTCCCGTTTAGGCTCCGTTTGATATTGGGTTTATGTGAAACATAAAACATGCAACAAACAGGAACTGGCACCGGGCACTGGATCAATATATTAGTCCCAAAAATAGTATAAAAAGTTGCCAAAAGTATATGAAAGTTGAATAATATTGGCATGGAACAATCAAAAATTATAGATACGACGGAGACGTATCAGCATCCCCAAGCTTAATTCCTTCTCGTCCTCAAGTAGGTGAATGATAAAAAAGATAATTTTTGATGTGGAATGCTACCTAGCATAATCTTGATCATGTATCTAATCATGGCATGAATATTAAGACACGAGTGATTCAAGGCAATAGTCTATCATTTGACATAAAAACAATAATACTTAGGGCATCCCAACAAACAATCCTGTCTTTCAAAATATCAATGCTAAAGAACGCTATCCCTACAAAATCATATAGTTAGGCCATGCTTCATTTTCATCACACAAAATACTCCCATCATGCACAACCCCGGTTTCAGCCAAGCAATTGTTTCATACTTTTTAACGCGCTTCAGCTTTTTCAAACGTCACGCAATACATGAGCGCAAGCCATGGATATAGCACTATAGGTGGAATAGAATATGATGGTGGAGGTTTATGTGGAGAAGACAAAAAGGGAGAAAGTCTCACATCGACGCAGCTAATCAACGGGCTATGGAGATGCCCATCAATTAATGTCAATGTGAGGAGTAGGGATTTCCATGCAACGGATGCACTAAGAGCTATAAGTATATGAAAGCTCAAACTGGAAACTAAGTGGGTGTGCATCCAACTTGCTTGCTCATGAAGACCTCGGTCATGAGGAAACCAATCATCGGAATATACAAGCCAAGTTCTATAATGAAAATTCCCACTAGTATATGAAAGTGATAACTCAAGAGACTCTCTATATGAAGAACATGATGCTATTTGAAGCACAAGTGTGGTAAAAGTATAGTAACATTGCCCCTTCTCTCTTTTTCTCTCATTTTTTATTTTTATTTTTTATTTTTTTGGTGGGTTCTTTGGCCTCTTTCTTTATTTGGGCTTCTTTGGCCTCTTTTATTTTTCATAAAGTCCGGAGTCTCATCCCGACTTGTGGGGGAATCATAGTCTCCATCATCCTTTCCTCACTAGGGCAATGCTCTAATAATGATGATCATCACACTTTTATTTACTTACAACTCAATATTACAACTCGATATCTAGAACAAAGATATGACTCTATATGAATGCCTCCTGCGGTGTATCGGGATGTGCAATGATCTAGCATAGCAATGACATAAAAAACAGACAAGGCATGAAAACATCATGCTAGCTATCTTACGATCATGCAAAGCAATATGAAAATGAATGCTCAAGTCATGTATATGATGATGATGGAAGTTGCATGACAATATATCTCGGAATGGCTATGGAAATGCCATAATAGGTAGGTATGGTGGCTGTTTTGAGGAAGATATAAGGAGGCTTATGTGTGATAGAGCGTATCGTATCATGGGATTTGGATGCACCGACGAAGTTTGCACCAACTCTCAAGGTGGGAAAGGGCAGTGCACGGTACCGAAGAGGCTAGCAATGATGGAAGGGTAAGAGTGCGTATAATCCATGGACTCACATTAGTCATAAAGAACTCATATACCTATTGCAAAAGTCTACTTGCCCTCGAAGCAAAGTACTACTACGCATGCTCCTAGGGGAAGGGTTGGTAGGAGTTAACCATCGCGCGATCCTGACCTCCAGACATAAGGAAGACAATTAAAAGAGCACCCCATGCAACAAATTTGTCACACAACTTTTACCATACGTGCATGCTACGGGAATCACAAACCTTAACACCAATATCCTTACTAAACACAACCATCTACTAGAACCTCCCACATATTATCATCTCTATATCGCAAAACTATTGCAAGGAATCAAACATATCATATTCAGTGATCTACAAGTTTTATGTAGGATTTTATGACTAACCATGTGAATGACCAATTCCTGTCATCTCTCTAAATAGATATAAGTGAAGCAAGAGAGTTTAATTCTACAAAAGATATGCCCATGCTCTAACAAATATAAGTGAAGCAAAAGAGCATTCTACAAATGGCGGTTTTCTATGTGAAGAGAAATAGGTCATCCAAACTTCAAATGATATAAGTGAAGCACATGAAGCATTCTATAAAGCCATACTCAAAAGATTTAAATGAAATGCAATGAGCATTCTATAAATCAACCAAGGACTATCTCATACCAGCATGGTGCATAAAAGAAAAGTGAAAACTAAATGCAAAAGATGCTCCAAGACTTGCACATATCGCATGAACAAAACGAATATGAAAACATACCGATACTTGTTGAAGAAATAGGGGATGCCTTCCGGGGCATCCCAAAGCTTAGACACTTGAGTCTCCTTGAATATTTACTTGGGGTGCCTTGGGAATCCCCAATCTTGAGCTCTTGCCTCTCTTCCTTTTCCCCATATCGAGACCTCCTTGATCAAACACTTCATCCACACAAAACTTCAACAGAAAACTCGGCAAGATCCGTTAGTATAATAAAGCAAATCAGTACTCTAAGTACTGTTGCAAACCAACTCATATTTTGTTTTTGAATTGTGTCTACACTTTTCCATGGCTTAATCCACTGATATAAATTGATAGTTTCATCAAAACAAGCAAACTATGCATCAAAAACAGTACAGTCTGTAGAAATCTGAACATTCACCATACTTATGATACCCCAAAAATTCTACCCAAATTAGGAAAAATAAACAATTTGTACATCAAGACAGTGCAAAAAGAATCAGAACCGTTTGGCGTTCCAGTAAAAAATGTAAAATCGCGCACTACAGCCAAAGTTTCTGTCCTGCACCGCACAAACCAACAAGCATTGTAAACATCTTAAAGGCAAACCTTGGCACATTATTTTTATAATACAATGGAATTGTACAAGGGGATAATTATTTTTTATGAAAAGTTTCTATAATTAAGATTCACAAAGTTTCCGTGAGTAGGAACAAAGTTCAAGGAGCTCTCCCACTTCAACAATGCTTATCTCTCTCACTTTCACTTTCCTTTTTGAAAAGTTTTGGGTTCTCCTCTTTATTTTTTTGTTTTTAAACTATATAAAAGCACTCAACAGAAATAAATGACTCTCTAAAACTTCCGGGTTGTCTCCCTGGCATCACTTTCTTTAAAGCCATTAAGCTAGGCATATAGTGCTCAAGTAATGGATCCAGCCAATTTTAATTAACAATGATTTTTAATTTAGTAGTGAGCACAAAGTAACATATATCATGCAGCAACAAAGTCTAAC
This sequence comes from Triticum timopheevii, assembly GCA_963921465.1. NCBI lineage: Eukaryota > Viridiplantae > Streptophyta > Magnoliopsida > Poales > Poaceae > Triticum > Triticum timopheevii. The sequence continues at coordinate 418,613,562 of OY997262.1, forward strand.
TCTCTTTCTATGCATCGACATGTCATAAAAGAACAATTCATGCACACTAAGTAAAGGCCAATGCATAGTATAAGCAGTTTCTTGTAATTCTATCATATTGGAAACATAGAGAGGTGGAGATGTAGTTCCTCTCTCATAATAATTGCAAGGAGCAGCAAGCAAATGCATATTATATCTATTAAAATCATCATGTGCAACGGTAAAAGGCAACCCATCAATATAATCCTTAATAAGCATAAACTTCTCCGATATAGTGTAGTTTGGAGAATTCAAAAAGATAATAGGACTATCATGCGTGGGTGCAATAGCAACAATTTCATGTTTAACATAAGGAACTATAGCAAGTTCATCTCCATAAGCATAATTCATATTGGCATCTTGGCCACAAGCATAGCAAGCATCATCAAAAAGGGATATTTCAAGTGAATCAACGGGATCATAACAACCATCATAGCAATCATCATAGCAATCATCCTTCGGTAAGTACGAAGGGGATTTAAACAATGTATGAGTTGAAGAGTTACTCTCATTAGAAGGTGGGCACGGGTAGCTAGTCCGCTTCCTCCTTTTGTTCTTCGCTCTCCTCATCATCTTTTTAATCCAATAAGCTCATAGTTTCATCAATTTCTTCTTCCATAGACTCCTGCAAAATATTAGTCTCTTCTTGGACAGCGAAGAAGTCCTCAATATATGGTTTAACATAAGGATTAGAAGCATAATTATCATAGCAATATTCAAGTATGGCAAAATTTTCAGATTTGTAAAGAGTAGCATCATACTTTTCAATCAAAGAAGCAATTTCATAAGCACCCTTAAAAGCAACAAATTCTTCAATTTGTTGAACATCATAGTAATCATAAACACCCTTAGCATACGAAGATACAATTTTATCACTAAACTCACATTGGTAGGGAAGGTGTTTCTTAGGGTTTGCAGAACAACAAGTAAAATCATATATTTCACATAAATTCCAAGCATAGCATTGCAAATGATGAATTTGATCCAGTAAAAGTTTCCCTTTTTCAGATATGCGGTGTCACACATAACAAGCATGCTCATCTAAAGATTTGCCCTCAACTAAGCTAGTGGGGGTTTCAGCACGAGCACAAAGGGATCGAAGATGATCCAAGTAAAAAGCCTCAGGAGTGTGATAGATTTTGAGTGGTTCTTCAACCATTGGTTCAGTAGGTACAACTAATTTTTTTGGTATTTTGCATTTCCTATCCATAACTAAAGATAGAAAACAACTAAGAACATCAAATAAAAATTACTTAGTGATAAAGCAAACAAGCACACACGAGAATATTCACCCCACGCTATGACTTCCCGGCAACGGCGCCAGAAAAAGGTCTTGATAACCCGCAAGTATACGGGATCAATTGTAGCCTCTTTCGATAAATAAGAGTGTCGAACCCAATGAGGAGCTAAAGGTAGAAAAAATATTCTCTCAAGTCCTATCTGCCACTGATATGACTCTACGCACGCTTAGTGTTCGCTTTACCTAGAACAAGTATGAAACTAGAAGTACTTTGTAGGTGTTGTTGGATAGGTTTGCAAGATAATAAAGAGCACGTAAATAAAAAGTAGGGGCTGTTTAGATAAAGATGCAATAAAGTAAATATAGCGAGTGTGGAAAAGTGGTGGTAGGAGTTGTGGAATTGTCCCTAAGCAATTGACTACTTTACTAGACCGATAGCAAGTTTTATGTGGGAGAGGCATAAGCTAACATACTTTCTCTTCTTGGATCATATGCACTTATGATTGAAACTCTAGCAAGCATCCGCAACTACTAAAGATCATTAAGGTAAAACCCAACCATAGCGTTAACATATCAAGTCCCCTTTATCCCATATGCCACAACCCCCTTACTCGGGTTTAAGCTTCTGTCACTCTAGCAACCCACTATAAGTGAATCATGAACGTATTGCAACACCCTACAGCGGGAATCCCTCACGCTTGCGCGACACAGAGGGCACAATAGGACAGCAACATAACCACAAGTAAATTAAACCAATCATAGCAATTCATCAATCACCGGTAGGACAACGAAAATCTACTCAGACATCATAGGATGGCACACTACTAGGAAAAGTCCTACTAATGGCGCACCAGTTTTGCCTACTAATGGCGCACTACTGGTGCACCATTAGTATCACGCCACTAGTATTTTTTTACTAATGGCGCACCACTGGTGCGCCATTAGTATGTAACACCATGCGCCATTAGTATGCCTCCCAGGGGGCCATACGTAACCATGTGCTTTGTCATACTAATGGCGCACTCTGTAGTGATGCGCCATTAGTATCCCTTGGCATACTAATGGCGCACCTTGAGGTGATGCGCCATTAGTATGAATATTAGGTTTTATTTTTTTTACTTTTCTGATTTTTGCATAGGTTACAAAATATATTATTGGACAGAATATAGACAGCAGCACACAGCAACAGGAGATTCATCAAATACAATAGAAGATTAGTCTCCGAATACAATTCATCATATTAGTCTCCGAATTCAAAAGATCGAAAAAAGATAAAACATTACAAGTCTCAAGACCGCGAGTATCGAGTTTGTCTTCACATTACAAGTCGATATCGATCATCTAAACTACCATCACATAGAAGAGAGCTGCGGTCATCACGATGAGCATCATCACGATCAAACTGGTCTTCAGCCGGTTCCTCCAACGCTCCCTCCTCTCTCCCGCTAGATAGCGGGCGTATCTAGATTCCGCCTCCGCCCTAGTGGTGTACCCTTTGTAACTGTTACCGCTGAAACGGTGAACCTGTCTCCGACACTCCTCCCAGTCGTTGTAGACTCCGGGAACCTTACCCTTGTACACGACATACGACGGCATCTCTATGCACAAGAAAAACAACAGACAATACATAAGCAATATGTAAGTATGCAACAAAAGGATCGGAAGAGAAAAGCAAGACATTAATAGCACGATTCATGGTCCTACTAATAAATAGCATCGATTACATCTAAGTTGAACGACTGTCCAAACCAAAGAGACATACGAATTCATTAAAGTTTAATTACAACATGAGCCAATCAATGTTTCAGAACTACACATCACTACTTTCGACTCGACTCATGGGACAGGAGCGTGGATGAAGCCGCCGTCTGTCGTGATGGTCACGAAATCGCAGTCGTTGTCAGCCTGCATTTGTAGCGTTCCGTCTATCTCACTGTTAGACGGTTGATATCTGAGGAAGAACTACCCCGAGGTATGAAGGACATCTTGATGGATGATGTCCGCAAACTCCGACTGGATGTGAAAGAATTCTTGTCTGATGTCCGCGTCCTGGATTGCCGACAAGCTCGCGGACCAATCTTTGAGATTATCTGGTAGCAGAAGGTGATGATGGTCCCTTATGATCGCCCGCATGTGATGGAGGGCGTAGTAGGCATCCTTCTGACCGCCAGGCGGCTGCTTGACGCAACAGAACTTCGTATTGTGGGAGAACATGTGCTTGCCGTACTTACGAACTGCCCTGGTGAAGGTGCCTCCAGATTTGGCGTAGCCAGGGAGAACATCATCAAGAACTTTCTAGATATTTGTGTAGTCTATCTTGGAGTTACGGTTCGGGTCGAAATACGTGGCCATGGAATATTTCAGGCTTAAGAGGATGAGTGTGCAATGTGTGTCACTGCACAGAACACGGGATGTTAGAAAAAAAGAATGATCGAATCTAAGAAATCATATGTTACGGGGCGGTTAAGGGATGACTTACTCGGGAAAGTAAGCCACAAGGAAGTTATCCTTATCTGGGTTTGCCAGAATGACGCCTTCGAGGTGTGAACTCGTGACTTGGCGGTCCCCAGCGCTGCTCAATAGCTTGGCACGCATGTAGAAGGGGTCGACTATCACGATGTCCGGGGTCTTGTCTCTAATGATCCGCATCTCCATACTCAGCGAAAACAGCAGAACGAAGGTGTAGTGCAGCGGATGAAGGTTCAACATAGCAAAGATGTCATCAAACCGCAGGACGATCGTGCCCCCGATGTCGCCATCCACAAAGCCCTTGCCCTCTAGCACCTTGGCCAAAAAAACCGGGTATGCCAAATCATTATCTTTGAGACACTGCTTCGCCAAAGAAAGAACACTGTCGTGCAGACTCCGCATAGTACCGGTTGCAGCATTGAGCATATTTGTCGGTAGCATCGCCCTACCCACCACATGCACCCTCCTCGAGATATCCTTAGGTGAAGGTGGCCAGTCCTGAGCACGGATCGAACTCGGTGCCGGCTGGCTCACACCGGCGCCCTTGTTACTCTTTCATTTTCGTCCCTTCTTCTTGATCTCCTATAATGGGACCGAGTTCTGCTCACAGACCGCCTTCTTGAGCGTGTTGGGGCTGATAATATTTCGCACCTCAGCTATGTGTGGCTCGGTGAAGGCGGGAGCTGGAGGCGTCTCCTGAGAACTGAACGCCAGACGACGCCTGTTGCAATTGGATTTCTCCGTCGTCTTGCTTGGGTTCTTGAGAAAGAGGCCCGCAGAACTCGTCAGCGTACCCATGTTCGGCAAAGTACTTATCGACGTTGGTAAATGTACCATCGTCGTTGTCGTCGTCGTACGGATCCTGTGCCATATGCATGTCCGGATCCTGTGCCATAGGGATGTCCGGCAGGTCTGGTAGCGTTGCGGCGTTCTTGCCATGGCTTGGCGCCGGCACGACTGGCGGTCTTGTCTGTGGGGTGGTGTCCCCTGCCCCCAAACGAATCTGGCTCTTCGGCCAAAGCAGGGGCTAGCTTATGCAGGCGCTGAGGGTCATCTCATCTTCTTTGTCGGCCCCAGCGGGTCGAATCAGAGGTAACAGCTCGTCGCAGCCTGGCAGCACCCGAACCACTTCAACCCTATACACTGTGGGTGGCATCGGATTACCGTGGAACTCGGGGTTGCCCGGTTGAGCGATTCTGCCCTTGGCGACATCGACCAACTCGCCGCCCACGAAGTGCAGAAGAGTGCAAGGAACGTCGGCGGTGCCCTGCGAAAACATGTAGGGCGTCAGGGATGCCCAGTCAAAGGCAAGGAGATGAAGTCATCAGCCGAGAGGCTTAGTTACCGTGATGCCGTCGAGCTCGGCTAATGTCGAGGCACCGCCAACGGCGGGCGTGCAACTGACGGAGGGGCCGCTTGCTGGCTAGGTGCTGGCCGGCGTACACCCGGGTGCATTAAGCTCCAATGCCCGTGCCGGCACCGGAGACACGAATACCGCCTCCGCCGGAGACACCAATGGCGCCGCCTGCGCGCTGTGCGAGTTGTTGGCCGTGAAGCTGGGAACCGGGGGAGGCCCCTGTTGGCCACCCACAATCCACGTCGTCAGCCCATGAATCAACATAGGCACCATGGTGTTGAGCTTCGTTCCCAGTTGTTGTTCCACTTGCTCTTGGACAAGCTCCGGAATCCGCGCCACTTGTGCCTTGAGTGCTTCAACCTCGCGCGACTGGCTTTCCGAGCTGGTACTTTTCTCCTTTCACCCACCAGCGGTATAGTATGACAACCATTTTGTGGACAAGCCTTTGCCGGCCACACGACCAGCTGACGTCAGCTTACTGAGCTTATCCTTGTTTTTCATTACGTTCAACACCCTATTTAAAGGGGTGTCGAAAGGGGAGCTCTGAGACGACCCCGCGCTACTGTTTTCAGTGTCCTGCGAAAGGAACGTGAACCATTTAGAAATATTGGGGATTAATTAGAATGCAACCATATGGAGCTAATTACGCGGGGGTGTATTCCTTACCAGAACAAGCTCGAGCGCCCTGATCTTCGGATCCGTGGTAAGCTCCTTTGTTACCGGGTCCTCCTTGTACCGGGCCCTGAGAAAGTTCCTGGTCTGCTTGTCAAGGTATTTCTCGAAGCGGGGCGGTAGGCCTTGCTCGGCACGCTCCGCGTCCTCCTTGTCCCATATAGGCTCTGCCACTCTGTAACCGCCGGGACCGAGTTGGTGGACCCCTAAGTTCAACTGCCGCATTTATTTCCCCCACTGACTTGATTCGGAGGTTGCGCTGCTCTTGCACTTGATCTTGAACTCCTTGTACTCATCTTCGCTCATCAAAGGATATTTCGCCTTGATCTTGTCATAACTATCACCTTTTCAATCATTGCCTTCACCGTGCTTCTCCAAGTAGACAGGACCGTGCTCGTCCTCGTGAGGGCGGTACTGTTCACTTTATTCCCTGAGAGGCGTGCGTTTGCAAACTCAGCGGGGAACTTGTATCGTTCGTGCGGCTTTGTGAAGAGGAGGCTGCGCAAATTCCCTTGGTCCTTATGCCTTAGGTTCTCGGTGTTGATCCAGACGGTGCTCCGGAGAATGCACCCGAGCTGAACCGAGTACCCCTTGACTACTTGTTTGGGCGCCGTCAGAGTCCACTTCAGTAAATTCCTCCCTGACGGTGCCGAGCACGCTCGGGTGCCGGTCCTTCCGTTGCCTCTTCGGTTGGCTGCCATCTGTGTGTGCGCCGCCATCATCAGTGGTGGCATCCTCGGCGACGCCATCAGTGGTGTCATCCCCGATGCCACTAGGTGTTGTGTAGTCAGGATTGGTGTCTTCCGCGGAGTCCTCATAGAGGTGATGTTCTTTCTCCAACTCCTGGGACAACTCCCAGAATTGCTTGCCGCCCGAACCGCCGGCCTCATCATTGTGGGCCATGTTTCGCTCTAAATAGGAAAAAAAGTTTGTCAAAAAGTTGGTTATTGTCAAGGAACAAGATCATGGTCTCATCATTTAGGGTTTGTCGACACCGAGGCATCCTAAAAGCTAAGCTTTTATCATTTAGGGTTTGTCGACGCCGAGGCACCCTAAAAGCCTAAGCGTACATCATTTAGGTTCTCATCGACACCGAGGCATCCGGGGCAGCCAAGTTAAGTTTTCATCATTTAGGGTTTATCGATGCCGAGGCACCCTAGGTTGGGCCTAATCAGTTGGCACTAATCACTTGGCTCTATTGCCACCTATGTTGGGTTTATCATCTAGGGTTTATCGATGCTAAGGAGAATTCTAAGTTGGGCCTAATCACTTGGCTCTATTGCCACCTATGGTTTAATGCAACAAGAATGGCGGGGCAGTTGATCCTACTTAACTAAGTACTAAGATACCCCGGCCCATGCATTAGTCGCAAGTACCCCATATGTCCTATTTTTAGCAAAGTCATGCTAAAATTCACGGAAAATTTCAGCATGACCTTTGCTGAAAATAGGACATATGGAGTACGCGAATTTGCCGGAACGGAAGTTAATCGACATTCCGGCAAACTCAAGGGCCTCTCGGGGTACCTGCAATATCATCACGACACAATGGTCGGAGACAAAACCCAGCAAACTAGCAAGATGATCATCATCTTTGCAAGTCATTACTTGTCAAATACAGAAGAAGGAACAATTTATTTGTGACATAGTTGGCCCATACAGAAGAAACAACACCCTGCACTAGCCTAAAAACAAGTGAAGTTTCACCCATATAAGAACAACTTTATAAAATCAGAGAAGTTGCTATGTTTTTTCTACTGCTAGGAAAAACATCACTCATTGGACATGAAAATCTCAGTACCAACATTTTGAACTTTGAAATGAAATATAGTAGTACTATTAGTAGTATATGGAGTAGTATCTTGTCTGTGTGCTATCTGAAGCAGAGCATGGAAGCAAGTTTTGCCTCAAAGACAGCAAAAGCTATGTTTTTTCTCAATTCAGATATCTAACCACAAAAACTGGATATCTTGTCAGTAAAACAAATAAACTCAAATTATGAGGCGAGATAAAGCTGCATAGGTATGAAAAGAAGTAGTCTGCACTGTCAAAATTCAGAGACTAATTACCGTTAGACACATCAGCTATTTCGGTGTCACTAGGTTCAGCAGCAATGTCATCTTTAATCACATCACTAGATTTAACAATTCTAGGAGACTTGTCTTCCTCTTGATATCTTGGGACTAGAAACTCACAAACATCTTTAAAGCCTGTATTTTTTTTCTGAATGAACTCTTCCGTTGCAGCCACAAGATTGGCAGCATGTTTAAGTTTTATGACACTCATCCTACCATAATCCTACCATAATCAGTACTAACTCCCTCCCCTTGCACCCTGCAATTTACGCTAACCAAGCACCTGCGTCTATAGATGCTCCATCCACTTATGCAGAATAGAATCGATCACACAAGACACAAGGTTAAGCAGAATAGAATCGATCACACACACATACACGAGAAATTTGCACTAAAAAACAATGGCTGGACAAAAGACGTAGTAGAGGCGCGACCCGAGCGTAGTGGAGGCGCGGTCGCAGTGCGGTGAGCGCGCCTGGGCGGGGGCAGGGCGTGGCCAGGGGCCGAGGGGAGCATGGAGCGCGGTGGTGCGACAGTCTATGGCAACAAAATCGAAGGGGGGGAGGGGAACCAGTGCAGCTCACCGAGAGGAAGACAACGGCGAGCTCGTGCAGGGCCGGGGTTGACGAGGTGACGTGGATCGATGGTGAGGCCACGGTGGCCAGAGGTGGAAGAAGGTGCAGACGCCATAGACGGTGGAGGCATCGGTGTCGTAGAGGCGCCGGAGACCTTGCCCTGCGAGATAGAGAAGGGGCCGTCAGCTGCGTAGGCGGGGGGCAAGGGGAGGAGGAGGGGCAAGGGGAGGAGGAGGGTCGGGGGTGCGTACAGTGTTGCGTCACTGCTCGGCGCTGACAGCGAGGAGAAAGGCGGGGGTGGAGTCCGGTGGGGGTCGGGGCGGCGGGGGTGGGGTGCGGGGGCGCGGGGGCGGCGGGGGTGGAGTTCGGCGGGGGTCGGGGCAGCGGCATCGTGGGTCGGGGCAGCGCGCGGGTGGATCTGGCGACGGAGAGAGGGACGAAGGGGATCTGGCGAGGGATACGGAGGAATTAGCTAGGGAGGAAGCTTACTAATGGCGCACCACCAGTCGGTGCGCCATTAGAAATCTTTTTTAGATAGCAATGGCGCACCACCCGTCGGTGCGCCATTAGAAATCCTTTTTTAGATAGCAATGGCACACCACCGGGCCGGTGCGCCATTAGTATGTTTTATTATTATTATTTTTTTTAAAAATGAATATGAATATGAAACAACAATATTTTTTATAAAAACAGTAATAATTGTTGTTTAACAACAATTGTAGTCTACACTATTTTTTATTATTTTTTACAAAATGAATATGAATATGAAACAGTAATAATTTTTTTATAAAAACAGTAATAATTTTTTAAAAAATATCATCAAATTTGTTACTTGAAAATATCATCGGCGGCGGCGGTGGAGCTGGGGAGGGTGCGGGGGTGCTTGTTGGTGGCGGTGGAGCGGGGGAGGGTGCGGGGGGGCGGGTGCTCGTCAGCGGCGGTGGAGCGGGGGAGGGTGCGGTGGGTCGGCGGCGGCGGTGGAGCTAGCGGGGGAGGGTGCGGGTGGGATCGAGATCGAGATGGAGGGGGATAGCGATCGAGATGGAGGGGGATCGAGATCGAGATGGAGGGGGAATCGAGATCGAGATGGAGGGGGGTCGAGATGGAGTGTCCTCATGAATTCAAAATGTGCCCATGAAATTTAAAAATATTCATGATATCAAAAAGTGCCCATGAAATACAATCGAGAAATGAAGACTACGATTTAAATACAATCGATCTTAGCTAGCTATCTGTTCACAATCTTCTTGCCCTTCTTTTTCGCAAATGGAGTTCTTCTGTGGAACGGACGTCCTTTAGGTAGGGTGGTCCTGCTTCTTCTTGTGGTGTATGCTGCTACTTCATCGTCGTCGTCATGTTCGACCTTCGGGTCGCCGTACTTGTCGAAGTCTTGCTCATTGGCTACTCCATCCATTCCGATGATCTTCCTTTTGCCTCTCCTCACGACAACAGGACTGGGCTTTGACGGGTCGGTAATGAAGAAGCATTGGTCCACTTGGGAAGCCAGTACCCATGGCTCATTTTTTGCGGTGACGTTTGCGCCCGCGGTCTTGGATTTGGCTTCAGGTATAACCATGGTGGTGAAATACCGGTCTTCTTTTAGGACGCTCTTGGCCCATCTGACACGGAACATCGGGGCCTTCTCTCCGGCGTAGCTCAGCTCCCAGATCTCCTCGATCCTTCTGTAGTATCTGTCCTTGTCGTTACCGGTGTAGGATTCCATCGTTACCCCGGAGTTCTAATAACCATCGCTCTTCATGTCCTTGTCCTCGGTGTAGAATGTGTAGCCATTGATATCGTACGCCTCATAGGTCATCAGGTTGTGCTCGGCGCCCTGTGACAAGGCGAATATGAGTTGTTCTTCCGCGGAAGAATCCTCATGTAAAGGGTACGACAGAAGCTTCTGCTTGAACCAACGCGTGAAACATGAGTTGTGCTCTTTGATTATATCTCCGTCCATCCTCCGTTGGCCTCGGTCATTGTACATCTTCTCAATAAAGGTTTTGTGCTCTACCACCCAAGGATCGACCACGTCTATGTGTTGTAGCGCGACTAGGTTTGCTCTTTCAAAGTCGGCGAGTCGACCCTCGAAGTCGACATGCATTTCATGGCGACCCTCATGGTGACCCCGTCCAGCGAGCCTGCCGAGGTGCCTGTTGACGGGCAGACCAACGGGGTTCTCGATGCCTAGATAATTCATGCTGTAGGATATGCACTCTTCGATCAGAAAGCCCCTGGCTATACTTCCCTCTGGACGTGACATGTTGCGAACGTATCCTTTGATGACACCACTCATCCTTTCGAACGGCATCATGCTGTGCAGGAACGTCGGCCCGAGTTGGATGATATCCTCCACGATATGGACCAGTAGATGCACCATAACATCGAAGAATGCGGGCGGGAAGTACATCTCAAGCTCGCATAGTATCACCACGATCTCTTCCTGTAGCCTTCTGAGTTGCCTCACGCCAATCGACTTCCGAGAGATGACGTCGAAAAAGTTGCATAGGCCAAATAGCATTTCACGGGCGTGCGCGTCCATGATCCCACGGATTGCAACTGGAAGTTCTGCGTCATCAGCACGTGACAGTCGTGAGACTTCATCTCGCTGAACTTCTGCTTCGCTGGGTCTAGGTATCTGCTTATCTTCCCCGCGTAACCGTAAGGAAGTTTTACTCCTACGAGGCAGGTGAAAAACTGCTCAATCTCCTCCTGACTTAGAGTGAAGCACGCGGGAGGGTAGTCATTTCCGGTCTTCTTGGCCTTTTTGCCTTTGCGACGACTTTCTGTGTCCTGCTTCGCCTCATCATCATCATCATTAGCGTGAAGCTCCTGCCTGATGCCCATTGATTTCAAGTCTGCCCTTGCTTTTGGCCCATCTTTGGTCCTCTCTGGCATGTTGAGCAGGGTACCAAGCAGACTCTCACACACGTTCTTCGTGATATGCATGGCATCAAGACTGTGAGGCACACGGTGGATCTTCCAGTATGGCAAGTCCTAGAAAACAGACCTCGTTTTTGATACCTTCAGCAGCGGCTCTAGCGCCTTTCGCTTCTTTCCCGTCTCTGGCGCCTTTTGCTTCTTTCCCGGCAGTGGGCAATCTTTCCAATTTTTCAACAGCTCGTCTATTTCCTCGCCGCTCCTCGTACGCGGGCGTCTTCGGGGTTCGGTTTCACCATCGAACAAATCCTTGTGTTTCCTCCACGGGTCATCATCATGAAGCCACCTTCGATGTCCCATGAACACGGTTTTTGAAGACCCGGGATCTGTATCTAGCTGGCGATACGTTGTGTCATCCATGCACCTTACGCATCCAGAAAATCCATGGACCACCTGCCCTGCGAGATATCCGTAACCGAGATAGTCGTGCACCGTCGTGAGCAGTGCGGCTCTCATAGGGAAATATTCTTTCTCTGCGGCGTCCCACGTATTGGCTGGCGTTTTCCACAGCGTGTCTAGCTCCTCTTTCAGCAGCCCCAGATACAGATTGATGTCATTCCCTGGTTGTTTCGGCCCTTCAATTAGCATACTCATGTGAATGTACTTCCTCTTCATGCACAACCAGGGGGAAGGTTGTACATCCACACAAACACAGGCCAGGTGCTATGTGTGCTTCTCTGTTGCCAAACGGATTGACTCCATCGGTGCTTGCACCCAGCATGATGTTCCTTGGATCCTTCCCAAATTCTGGGTCTTCGAAGTTCAACGCTTTCCACTGGCTCGCATCCTTAGGGTGATTCGGCATATTGTCTTTTTTATTTATCTCCGGATCATTTCCGTCATCTTCCGGCTTCTTCTTCTCCCTATCCGCGTGCCAACGCAGGAGCTTTGCTACCTTAGGGTCCGCGAAATACCGCTGCAGACGAGGAGTGATCGGAAAGTACCACACCGATTTTTGAGGAGCTTTCTTTCTCTTCTTGTATCGAGTGACGCCGCACACCGGACATATGGTAGACTCCGCGTGCTCGTCCCGATAAATGATGCAATTGTTCATGCACACATGGTATTTCACGTGCGGTAAATCCAGAGGACACACGATTTTCTTCGCCTCCTCGAAACTGGTCGGGCACTTGTTCCCCTTGGGAAGACGTTCGTGCCAGAATGACATGTTCTCGTTGAAGCATGCGTCGGTCATTTTGTGTTTTACCTTCATCTCCAGAGCCATGAGCGTTACTTTCAGGCGGGTATCCTCGGGCCTGCATCCTTCATACAATGGAGTAACCGCGTCTATCTCCAGTTGATCCAGCTTGGCTTTCTCTCAGGCGGCAGCTCTTGCATTATCTGTCTGCTTGAGAAGCAGCTCTTGAATATGAGGGTCCTGCACCCAGCCTCCATCGTCGTCTGCTCCGGCATCTTCATCTTCATGATCACGCCCTTCGTCTTGATCTTCCTCATCATCATGTCCGGCATCTTCTACATGATGACTGTGTACAGCATCACCGTCGTGATCATGTCCTGGAGATTCTTAGTCTTCTCGCCCGCCCTCGCCGCGGTGGTTGTCTTGTTGCCCTTCCTCATTTCTTGCCCGACCCCCATGGACGACTTCATAGTCATCTTCATCACCTTGCCACCGATAGCCATCCATGAAACCACGCAAGAGTAGGTGGTCCCGCACCTGCCCAGAATCCGGGTCCGCAATAAGGCTCTTCAGCTTGCATCTTCGACACGGACATCTTATCTCCGTCTCGTTTTTTTGAAGCATCTCGGCTTTCGCGGAGCTCAAAAACATATTCACGATGCCTTTGGTCATCGTGCGGACCATGGTTGCCTGCGGGGTAGAGCAAAACGATATTTTAGAACCAAGAAAAAAATTGGCATGACTTTCCCTAAAAATAGGACCAAAAAGAATGCATAGTGCCAAAATTCTCGCCGAAACGGAAATGAATCAACATTCCGGCAAAATATTGGCAACTATCGCATTTCAAATACCAGTACCTGCAAACACAAACATATATGCAACACCACAAACATATGCAACACCACAAACATACATAGATCTAGCTAGGCCACAAAAAGTGCATGTGCATGTTGTTGGAGCGAGCTAGGGAGAAAAAAAGTAGATCTACAACATGAAGATAGCTTTCCCCTTACTTACCTATCAAAAAAAGGTAATTTCACCACTTAATTTTGATGAATCTATGGTGCAAATGAGGTGAGGAGGAGGAGGCAGCCGACAAGCTTGGAGAAGGAGGTGGAGGGAATGAAGTGGGGAAAGTGAGTGTGTAGGTGTGGCTGTCCAAAATATCTAGCTGGTCCCAGGTTACTAATGGCACACCACACAGACATGCGCCATTAGTAACACAACATACAAATGGCGCACCACACATCCGTGCGCCGTTAGTAGTTTTGCAAAAAAGTAAAAAAAAATATATACTAATGGCGCACCGTGGCATAGTGCGCCATTACTAGTTTAAACTAGTAATGGCGCGTTGTGCCACAGTGCGCCATTAGTAGTTTTGCAAAAAAAAAAGAATAAAAAAAATACAGTGCTGGCGCACTCTGTGGCTGGTGCGCCATTACTAGTTAGAACTAGTAATGGCGCACTTTGCCCGGATGCGCCATTAGTATGTTTGGAAAAATGGAAAAAAGATTGTTACTAGTGGCGCACCTTGTGTCTGGTGCGCCATTAGTGTTTTTCACACTAATGGCGCATCACCAAATGGTGCGCCATTAGTATATAGTAGTGGCGCACCACTTCTCTGGTGCGCCATTAGTGTAAATTTCATGTATAGCCCTTTTCCTAGTAGTGGCAACACATCATTGGATAATAATATGAAGCATAAAGCACCATGTTCAAGTAGAGGGTACAACGGGTTTCGGGAGAGTTGACCGCTGAATATAGATGGGGAAAGGTGATGGAGATGTTGGTGAAGATGATGGAGGTGTTGGTGTAGACCGCGCTGATGATGATGGCCCCCGGCGGTGTTCTGGCGCCACCGGAAGCAAGGGGGAGAGAGCCCCCCTTCTTCTTCTTCTTCCTTGACCTTCTCCCTAGATGGGAGAAGGGTTTCCCCTCTGGTCCTTGGCTCCCATGGCATGGGAGGGGCGAGAGCCCCTCCGAGATTGGATCTATCTCTCTGTCTCTCTCTGCTTCTGCGTTCTCAGATTCTGCCCTTCACCGTTTCTTTTATATCCGGAGATCCGTAACTCCGATTGGGGTGAATCTTTCGCCCAGATTTTTCTCATAAAATTAGCTTTCTTGCGGCAAAAGAAGAGCATCAACTGCCTTACGCGGTGCCCATGAGGGTCCAGGGTGCGCCTCCCCCCTGGGGCGCGCCCCCTGCCTGGTGGCCCCCTCGGTCACCGTCTCATGTTGATTCTTCCTCCCAAAATCAAAAATATTCCAAAATAGTTCTCCGTCCGCTTTTATCCCGTTTGGACTCCGTTTGATATTGGGTTTCTGCGAAACATAAAACATGCAACAAACAGGAACTGGTCATTGGTTCAATATGTTAGTCCCAAAAATAGTATAAAAAGTTGCCAAAAGTATATGAAAGTTGAATAATATTGGCATGGAACAATCAAAAATTATAGATACGACGGAGATGTATCAAGTGCCCTGACTCGCCGGAGGAGGAGGAGGAGGTGAAGGTGTCCAGTTTGGAAGCTTGATGCACTCCTTCCTCCATAGACATGGAGTCTTCAGTGTAAGACCCAGCTGAATCTCCCTTCACCTGTAGGGTGGTCAAGCTCGAGCTCCTCAAATCCCTCCATTACTTCATACGCCATCACAACAACATCACAACAGCATAGCCCTTTGGAATCGGATGGTGGTGACCCACAAGTATAGGGGATCAATTGTAGCTCTTTTTGATAAGTAAGAGTGTCGAACCCAACGAGGAGCAGAAGGAAATGACAAGTTGTTTTCAGTAAGGTAATGTCTGCAAGTGTTGAAACTGTAAGTAGCGAGTAGTTTGATAGCAAGATAATTTGTAACAAGCAAGTAACGATAGTAACTATAAGTATGCAGCAAGGTAGCCCAATCCTTTTTAGACAAAGGACGGGCCAAAACGATCTCTTATAACAAGCAAAGCATTCTTGAGGGCACATGGGAATTTCATCTAGTTACTTTCGTCATGTTGGTTTGATTTGTGTTCGGTACTTTGATAATTTGATATGTGGGTGGACCGGTGCTTAGGTGTTGTTCTTAGTTGAACAAACATCCTACTTATGATTAACCCTCCCGCAAGCATCTACAACTACGAGAAAAGTATTAAGAATAAATTCTAACCATAGCATTAAACTCTAGGATCCAATCGGTCCCTTACAGAATAGTGCATAAACTGGGGTTTAAGTTTCCGTCACTCTCGCAACCCACCATCTATTTATATGCATTCCCTTAGGCCCAAATATGGTGAAGTGTCATGTAGTCGACGTTCACATGACACCACTAAGGGAATCACAACATGCATACTATCAAAATATCGAACACATATCAAATTCACATGATTACTTGCAACATGATTTCTCCCGTGACCTCAAGAACAAAAGTAACTGCTCACAAATAATCAACATGCTCATGATCAGTGGGGTATTAAATAGCATAGTGGATCTGAACATATAACCTTCCACCAAATAAACCATATAGTAATCAACTACATGATGTAATCAACACTACTAGTCACCCCCTAGCACCAATCTATAGTTTCGGTAACAAGATTGAATACAAGAGATGAACTAGGGTTTGAGATGAGATGGTGTTGGTGAAGATGTTGATGGAGATTTCCCTCCCCAAGATGGGAGAGTTGTTGGTGATGATGATGATGATGATTTCCCCCTCTGGGAGGGAAGTTCCCCCGGCAGAATCGCTCCGCCAGAGAGCAAAAGTGCTCCTGCCCAAGTTCCGCCTCGAGACGGTGGCGCTCCGTCCCGAAAGTCTCCCCCTTTATTTTTCTAGGTCAAAATGACTTATATACCAGAAGATGGGCACCGGAGGTGGGCCGAGGAGGTCACAACCCACCAGGGCGCGCCTGGGCTCCTTGGCATGCCCAGGTGGGTTGTGCCCACCTGGTGGGCCCCCTCTGGTAGTTATTTGCTCCAATATTTCTTAAATATTCCATAAAAATTCTCTGTGAAGGTTCAGCTTGTTTGGAGTTGTGCAGAATAGGTAGCCTGACGTAGCTTTTTCAGGTCCAGATTTCCAGCTGCCAGAATTCTCCCTCTTGGTGTGTACCTTGCAAATTATGAGAGAAAAGGCATTAGAATTACTCCAAAAGCATTATTATGGATAAAACCATTATAAATAATAGTAAGAAAACATGATGCAAAATGGACGTATCAGACGGTAGTGAAAAGTTTCGTCGGGTTGAGGAGGTGAAACAGTGCCGACAGCCGCCTTCAAGGTGATGTTTTGCCATTTCGTCATAAGCTGGCAATGTTGAGCCTCCGCGATAGCATCCATGGGGTAGCTAGGAGCCGTGAAGTCAGGCTGCTGAATGAGCTTTGTGGAAGCCACGCTGCTTCTCGGCTGAGATGGCGGGGTAGCTTCTGGGGTAGCTTCGTGCCGCTGAGATGGTTGGTCGGCAGCTCGCTGGCTCTCAACTTGTTCCTCTAGCTTTAGTACTCTTGCATTGAGCTTCTGTATATCGCTCAGCTCCTATTTCCTCTTCCTCTCCCAGGTTTTGTAAGCGCCTACGCTGGGAAACCCAATCTTACACGCAACGGAGCCTGGCGTGCCTCGTGTTCGTCCAGGGTGCTCAGGATTCCCGAGGGCCTCAGTCAGCTCGTCATTCTCTCTGTCGGGAACGAACGTCCCTTCCTGCGCTACCTTTATTGCTGCCTGAAACTTCGTGACGGGTATTGCAAGTTGCTCGTCCGTCCAACGACACTTCCCTGTTTCAGGGTCCAAAGTTCCCCCAACCCCTAAGAACCTAGTCCTTGAATGGTCTGGCCAGTTCAATGTCTCTGGTTCCACCCCTTTAGCAATCAGGTCAGTCTTAGCTTTGTCCCACAACGGCCAGGCTTTGAGGTAGCCGCCTGACCCCGTGCAATGGTGATATAGCTTCTTTGTAGCATTTATCTTGTTTGTCTCTGACATTTTCTTACTCTTGTCCGATGTCTTGTAGGCCACAAATGCGGGCCAGTGATATCTTATCTTCTCAAATCGGCCGGTGAATTCTCGAGTCTTCCCTTTGTCGACATGCGTTAATTTCAACTCTTCCTTCCAACTCCTGAATAGATCTGCCATCTTCTTAAGAGCACACGCCTTGACCAATGGCTCTATAACTGGCTTATTCGGATCCTCCTCTGGCGGTAGGGTGAAATTTGCCTTCAGCAAGGTCCAAAGATCATCTTTCTCTCTATCAGCGACATAAGAAACTTGAGGGTCTTTGTCGGGGGATGAACCCCGGGCAGGCAAAGGAACCCGGATCTTTTTCAAAACATTGGGGCCAGCATCACCCCTCAGTCCAGCTCGCGCTCGGTCGGGTCCCGCGACCTGGCCAAGTCCGCCAACCCGGCCGAACTCTTCGACACGACCGAAACGGCAACCCGGCCCTGCCGGCTAACGCAAGCCGGCAGAACGCGGTGCATCAAGACTTCCCCAACAAGCTAGCTGCCCCGAGGCATATTCCTCCACCCGGCCATGGGTCAGCGCTCGTCCCATCACAGCCGTATGATGGGACGAGTCTTCGTTCAAAGATGAGTGAGGCAACAGTGCCCCACCAACTCCTCTGACCGACAGAGGCGTGGCAACAGTGCCACATCTACCTTGCTTACCGAGGTTGGCGTGGCTACAGTATGCCTATCGTCACTGCTGATGCTAGCAGACGGCGACCAGGCAGAGCGCCATTGTAGCCGACTCGACCTGACCACTCCCCGACGTTCGACAAGGCAGTAAACAGTGCCCCCTGGCACATGGGGCCCTTGCTCGGCGAATCGGGTGAGCCCTGACACCCGGCAGGTCCCAACGCCGGCTCCCCGGACAATGACAACCCGGCCCCACGGCCTTGTAACTTTACCATTGTAGCCCTGGGGGTTGACCTATAAAACCCCCCAGGAGGCCTCTGTCGGTGTCAAAACCGGCGGATCTCGGGTAGGGGGTCTTGAACTGTGTGTCTAAGGCTGATGGTAACAGGAGGCGGGGGACACAATGTTTACCCAGGTTCGGGCCCTCTCTATGGAGGTAATACCCTACTTCCTGCTTGATTGATCTTGATGAATATGAGTATTACAAGAGTCGATCTACCACGAGATCGTAATGGCTAAAACCCTAGAAGTCTAGCCTATGATTATGATTATCTCCTATGGACTAGACCCTCTGGTTTATATAGACACCGGAGTGGGCTAGGGTTATACAAGGTCGGTTACAGAAAAGGAATCTACATATCCGAATCGCCAAGCTTGCCTTCCACGCCAAGGAGAGTCCCATCCGGACACGGGAAGAAGTCTTCTATCTTGTATCTTCACAGCCCAATAGTCTGGCTCATGTTAATAGTCCGGCTATCCGAGGACCCCTTAATCCAGGACTCTCTTAGTAGCCCCCGAACCAGGCTTCGATGACGAGGTATCCAGCGCATAGATTGTCTTCGGCATTGCAAGGCGGGTTCCTCCTCCGATAACTTCAAAGTACCTACCTTAAAGAGATGTATCTGGCTTTTCATTTAATGTCACGCTCATCGGCTTCTGCACCTTCATGATTTCAGCTTCCACGTGTCGGGCGAATACGATAGGTCAGAGCGTTTTTGCACATACCACCCTGACCATGAGAGAAAATTGTCTATTTAAAGAGATTGGGATCTTCAGATCCAATCCACACCATCTCCACCAAACGAGGCATCCTCGGATCTTGCCAGCAGAAACCACCCCGACATGGCTAGTGCTCCCAGCTCTTCCTCCCGCCCCCACGGCCCCAAAAAGGGCGATTGGGAAAAGTGCTCCGTATCCCACAACCAACTGGTGAAGGTGCAGACACAGGGATTTCTTTCCCCCGCAGATCTAGTTCCCGTTCGAGCCGGATTGGATTCCTTCGACGGTGGGGAGCAGGCGGAGAATTTCCCCAACCCATCCAGGGGGAACGAGTATGCTCTGTTCCCTACTTGTTGAGAGGTGTCGGATTTCCAATCCATCCATTCCTCCGAGGTCTACTAGAGTATTATGGCCTCCAACTGCACAATTTCACTCCTGCCTCCATCCTGCATATTGCGGGTTATGTCGCTCTTTGTGAGCTATTCCTGGGTTGCGAGGCCCATTTTGAGTTATGGAAGAAGCTATTCTGCCTCGTCCCCCATAATCAAGAGGGATCAATATTTCAAGTGGGTGGTGCCAAAATATGGCGCATCGCCGGGACCAGATATCTGTCCGGCACGCCGAGGAAGGCATCCGAAGAATGGCCCTCCGAATGGTTCTAAATTGAGGACGTCTCCCTTCCCAACCCAGTCCGAATGGGTCTCCTGGATATTCAAGTGCTCCATTGAAGAAACGCCTCAGCTGGCGTCCCCGGAGCCTCAGGGAGGAAGATAGCACGGAAGTCCGTCAATTCATGAGCAAGATAAAGACGCTTGCTCAATCTGGATTGTCAATAGGTGAGGTTATGTTGATATCCATAATACGAGGCGTTCAGCCACTCCAATACCGAGGGCATCCAATGTGGCACTTCAACGGAGAAGATGAGGCCACCCGCTGCGGTCGGAAGGGTCTGGACACTCCCGTCGCTTTGGCGAAAATAATGTTCGGATTATACAAAGGGGAGAAAGAAGAGTTCATCCGCATTAAGCCCAGAGATGGATTTTCCATGTACAACCCTCCCAGCTGGGTGAGTTTCCATCCCACTACTCAATTTATTCCTTGAGTCAGTTTCCACAAATATTAATCCATCCATTTGAGAAAGGAATGGCGGAAGGTCATCAAGGAGTTCCACAGTCCCGCACTACAGCCAGAGGACCACAACCAGGCCCTTGACCCCAGATTCATAGAAGATCTAGATATATTCGTGGAGCTCGGGGATGGAGTGTTCTACCAGGCGAGCCATGACGGCACAGAAGTGGCCATCACCGCTGACTATCCTGGCCTTCTCCTTGCCTCACATGTAAGCAATCAGGAGACTTATCCTTCGAAAGAATTTACTTATTCCACCTCACCCACCGCATTATCTTATCCTCTAAAGGGGAGGCGATCGACGCGCCATGCTGCACCTGAGGCGACTCGCAAGAAGGCTGCGCCTACGCCGGGTAGGCCTTCGAAGAGGAAGGCAAGTAGAAACATGGCCGAGCCTTCATCAAAGAGGTATGGTTTTAAATATGCTCCATGGTTATCACCTTGGAGTATGATGCTATCTGTTGTGTCTTATCAGGAAAAACATTCATCAGACTGTGTCGGGGATCCTGCCGGTCATGCCTCTACTAGCCAGATTTCGGACCCCTGTCTCAAGGACAAAGGCTAACGCGGAAGTGACACCAGATTGTCCTTCTGTGGAGGATTCGGATAAAGTATCCATCACAAACTCCAAAGTGGAAAGCACCATGAATCATCGGCACCAGCGGGCCGCTCTTCGCGACCCTGGTTTTTCAGAAGAGGCTTTCGACTCCTTGAACTCAGGTGATGCATACATCTAAGTTGCTCGAGATGGGCTTACCAGAGCCACAGACCAGTATTTGAAAGATATGCAGGTAAGTACACATTTGTACAATTCTGATAATCATATACCAGTAGCCCCCAAGACTTGAAACAGTTGGTACAACTGATTTAAGGATCATTGTACAACCAGGTGCTCACAGAGAAGAACAGCATGTTGTCTCAAGAGCTGAAAAAGTGTCAAACCCAGCTAGCCACTGCTACCGCCGAACTGGAGAAATCCAAGAGGGCAGCATCTGGTAATGATACCCTCCATCGTGAAAACATAATCATATACCAAGATTATTAATACAAGTGCATATCTTATGGCAGAGTTGTCAGATCATCCGGGAGAGGTACCGGAAGTCGCACAGACGGGGGGTCCAGAAGCTCAAAGGCAACTGGCCGCGGGCGAACGTATACTGGCATGGGTCGGGGAGGAGAAGAATTAACTCCCTCAGCCTCCATGTACCCGAGCAGATAGACAATGAGAGCCGATCAATAGAACACATACCAACAATGGAGAGGGAACAACCTAAGCCTTGGCCTGTCCTCCTTCTTCCTCCGAACAGCTCCAGGAGAAACTCTATACTGTATCATATAAACCAACATCGGCAAGACTAGGGGTGTTATCTCTCCGGAGAGCCCCAAACCTGGGTATGTCTTGCATCCCATGCTCGCTCATGCCGACCTCGCCTCTGGAGCCCACCGGTGCCCTCGAGCCGCCTCCTCTCTTTAGCAATCCTTTGGCATTTGTCGTGCGCCCACCATGACAGTTGGCGCCCACCGTGGGGCAACTCGAGGTCCCGGCCGGAGTCACGTTCCAGACGGGGCTCCCCTCCGACACTGACGAGCCAGTCTCGCTAGCGGATGATGTCTTCGACATGCTCCCCGCCTCCTTCGCCGCGCCGCGCATCTCCGATGCTCCCGCGGTAGACGAGTACCCTAGCAGGGTGCTCGACGTCTCCGACTCCCCCATCTCCCTCATCGATGGTGCTTCCGCCGGGGCGATGGACCTCTGCGTTTGGGTGGAAGTGTTTGCTACCGACACCAGCGCCTCCTTTTCGTCCAACGCAGCGAGGAAGGCCGCCGAAGCCAGGGCCGCAGCGGATTGTGCCTGCGAGGCCAACCCGCTGCGCGCCTCGCTGCAGAGCCTCCGCATCCCCATCACCACCAACGTCGAAGCCTCCAACACTGTTGAGGTCCAGGCCCGGCTAGAGAATGATCGCCAGCGCCTGCTCGATCTGACCGAGACGCTTGCCACCACCCAGCGCCGTCTGGACTCCGCCCAGCGGGAGCGTCATGCCGCCTACGGATTCATGCTTGTCACCGCCGATCCAAGCAGGGTTGCTGACGTGCGGGCCCAAGGCAGCGCCATCGGCCGCACCCTCGGCGTAATCCCTCCCGTCTACGAAACCCCCGCGAAGAACATGCGTGCCGCCCAGGCGGCCGCAGCCGACCTGGACCAGCTCTAGGGCGAGGAGCTGAAGGACCGCTTGAAGCGGGTGAGCGACCTCCTCGACGCGGCTAACGCGTAGCAGGACCGCCTCAACCAGCTCAACAAGCCTGCGGGATCCGGCTCTTTAATTAATCTGGGAACAATTTGGATTTAGTTAGGATATTGTGATCTTGAACCAAATTTCATGATGGATAAATAACTTCAATAGTACATATAAGGACCCATAGTCTCTCAATAGAACTTTGTGGTTTATATTGGATTTAGATAACAATGAATTTGGGTTTATTTAAATCATGGTTATGATGTTGGTTGATTGCTTTGTGTTAAATTCACACTTTTGGAGATTAATGAAGTTTGAGAACTTTAGGGTGTAGTATGATAAACCTTGGATATATATCATATTTATATAGTTTAGATGAGAGTTTGCAGCATCAATCATGATTATGATAATTGGTGGACTATTTGAGCATCTGGGATTGGATTAGTAGTAAGGAAACAAGGATTTTGAAGTAACACAACTTTTGTTTCCTTTAGGCTAGATGAGACTTAGCAAAATCAATCATGATTATGGAAATGGTGGATTATTGGAGCATTTGATTAGTACTAAGGGAACAAGGATCTTGGAGTAGCACAACTCGTGTTTCCTTTAGGTTAAATGATATAGCTACTTGGATTCTAGGATGGAGATAACTTTGGCACTCGGATTTGTGATGTTTTGATCTAAGCTTAGTAGTTTGCATGTGCCCCATATGGATATAATCATGAATACGATACATGTGGATCAGAGTTGTTAGACATAGGTGATTTTGGTGTCCCTCCCCAAGAATGTTATGAGTACAGGATCATCATGGGAGGATGGTTTGGTTTAATTTTAAGGAAAGGTAACTAAACCTATTTGCAAAGCCGACAAACCTGATAGTTTAAAGACACACATCTAGAGACATATGCAAGAAGGCCACATCGAACTAAGGATGATAGACAAGAGCCACATGAGTGACCAAGACGATGATGCCACAAAGAGTCGGTAGACGAGGAGAGGTGGAGAGACTGGCGACCGTGTCATCAGAGGGAAGGTGAAGCCAGTCAAGCTCATAGAGGGCCTGGTAGTTATAGCGCTGGGGGCCCACAACAAGTAAAGCATCCATGTGAGTATCCTAATCAAAACAAGAGTTAAAGTCAAGAATGACCATACAACTAGAGTCGGCAAACTAACCACCTGAAATGAGCTGCATGGGTCGAGGAACATGAGCAAAACGAGGAACATGAAAAGATGAAGTGCTAAGAGTGCCTCGACTATCGACTGGGAGGGAATTTCCTAAGAATCAGACGAAGAAGCACCAGATGATGAAACTAGAAGTGGGTGTCAAAGTCGTGCAATTTTTGTTCCTCGTCGATCTTGCTTGGTGTCCTTCCCTTGTATGCGAGTTACGTGTCACAGACTTGATGTCACATCCTACGTTCCCTTGTTGGGGGCCCTTGGCCCCGGCGACAGGTAGCTTCGTGCACACATCCTGTGTGTTAGACATTGCGGTGCTGACTGCCCCTGCTCCTGCTCCGCCGATAGGTGGTGCTCGAGCGTTCGGCTATGGAGGCGCCCAACAGGAGAAGACGGGTTGTGGGATCGAGGCAGCACACAAAGCAACCCATAGCCAAGCAAAGGATGCCCAACCAGGCTGGCATGGAGCAGAGAGTGCACGAGGGGTGTAGACGAAGCAAAGTGAAACTATCGTCTGGAGTGAACTGCTGCCGCCGTCAGATTTTGAACCTAGAGTTGAGTGATGAGGGGATGATGATAGGGGAAGCGAGGAAGGCATGAAGAGGGCACTTGGAGGAGAAAGGCATCATCCACCCTATGCTCGTGCGTTAGTCGCGATGGTGGACGGTTGTGGGAATATCCGATGTCTGCACGTGGATCTACTACTCGGGATGGCATGACATGGTCGTGCGAAGTGAGGTGCCAAAGCTATTTTGTTGTGTGGATGAGTTTGGATAGATAGATGAAGTCGTGTTGCACTCTAGTCTAGGCCTTCAACTGTACCAAGTGCAACTTATTTAGAGCTTCTGCTCTCTCAAGCTTAAGCCTTTCTATGAACCAAATCTAGTCCAAGACACCCAACCTAGCTATAAAAGTTATGATAGCATGGACTTGTATCTAGGGATGAAAATGGAGTGGAAACTTTCCGATTTTCTGGAGGAAAAATGGAAACGGAGAGGAAACATGAAAACGGAAACGGAAATTTGCAAAACGGAAGTGGAAATGAAATTTTTTATGCGGAAAGGAAACAAAAACGGAATGGTGTTTTCCGGTGGAACAGACATGGAAACGGAACTTTCTGTTTTGTGAATATGGAATTTCCGTTTTACTATAGACCTATGTCTTCTTTGTGGCCCAACCACCAAACAATACACAATGACAAAATTAGTAGAATGAATCTGAGGCACAACTTCTACTACCACACATGTACTCGGCTTGACTCTATACATAATTGTTCGGTACTACTACAATACTAAACTAAGTTGCTAACATAATGATATTATTTTGTAGCCATGTTAACAACTCATTATATTTGTTTGTTTTTGTGTGTATTTCTCTATGATTAAAGGGGGTTTTAAGTTCCGGCAACGCCCACTTCTGTTTCTGTGTCCGCTTTGTATTCGCTCCGAGTCCATTTCCGGTAGTATCTATTTCCGTATTCATTTCCGGGGTTTCTGTATTCGTTTCCGCTTGTGCAAAAAAATATGAAAAAAATGTGGTAGCACTCAGTTCCGTCCGTTTCCGCTCCGTTTTCATCCCTACTTGTATCGATGTGCTTAACTTATGGAATTGTAAGAGCACCACTTAAGCACCAACGACTTTTGCCTAAAATAAACAACAACATGAGGTTGTGTGAGTTAATCATTTTACATCCTTAAGCCCCAACATGTGCCAAGTTGGGTGGTGCCATACGGAAGTTGTTTTGAGGAGTTATGATTGGAGTCTGGTGGTGATGTATAAGTGATATTCAGGAGATAGTCAAAGATTTTTGGTGGATTATGAGATTTTAGGTCTAGTTGAGCATGGTGATTACTATATTGGTGGATAAACAAATATTTAATTAATCTGGGAACAATTTGGATTTAGTTAGGATATTGTGATCTTGAACCAAATTTCATGATGGATAAATAACTTCAATAGTACATATAAGGATCCATAGTCCATCAATAGAACTTTGTGGTTTATATTAGATTTAGATAACAATGAATTTGGGGTTTATTTAAATCATGGTTATGATGTTGGTGGATTGTTTTGTGTTAAATTCACACTTTTGGAGATTAATGAAGTTTGAGAACTTTAGGGTGTAGTATGATAAACCTTGGATATATATCGGATTTATATAGGTTAGATGAGAGTTTGCAGCATCAATCATGATTATGATAATTGGTGGATTATTGGAGCATCTGGGATTGGATTAGTAGTAAGGAAACAAGGATTTTGAAGTAACACAACTTTTGTTTCCTTTACGCTAGGTGAGACTTAGCAACATAAATCATGATTATGGAAATGGTGGATTATTGGAGCATTGGATTAGTAGTAAGGGAACAAGGATCTTGGAGTAGCACAACTCGTTTTTCCTTTAGGTTAAGTGATATAGCTACCTGGATTCTAGGATGGAGATAACTTTGGCACTCAGATTTGAGATGTTTTGATCTAAGCGAACTGTGGCTGAGCCCATCCCTCCCGTCTCCACCCCCAGATCTGATGGTCGGCATGCCTGCACCCCAAAATCCGGTGGCCGGCGTCACCCTCCCGCCTCGTCTCCACCCCAAGATCCAGCGGCCGACGCCACCTTCCCACCCCGCCAGAGCTCTCTAGCGGCCGGTGCCACCTTCTTGCCCCACCTCCACCACGATCTCCGGTGACCGGCATGTCTCCACCCCGAGCTCCGCCGCTGGCGCAGGTGTTTTGTTGACCGCATCCTTCCTGTCTTCGTAGAGCTCCGACCCTCTCCCCTTTCCCCTATCTAGCGTCAGGCCTCCTCTTTGATCGATCTCCTTGCAAGGTATCATACAACTTAGTGCCTCACATTGACCACCCAAACAACATTTGGCATTCAGCCTCAATATCAAATCCGTGTTCCGAATATCTAAGCATCCAAACAAAAATATTGGCATTCAATCTCAATACCAATATAGTGTGATATTGATATTCAACCCAATGCAATGCCAAGGCTCCCAATACAAACATCCAAACATATTGTAATGGCTCTGGAGGCTAATAGCTTGAGAGAGCTTCTATTGTGCCCAGTCTTACTATTCTAAGTTTTCTAAACCAAGTATCAATCGACACAATAGCGATCAAACACAAGTCTCATTTACTCAAAAATTTGTTCATGATATCTTTCAAGCAAAAATGTTTTAGCTTGATTACTCGGGGTTATCTAAATCTTCTTGCGGATGGGTTGGTCGGCAAATGTTTTACGTGTGAGTATCAATAATTATGTGAGAGTTTATTATGGCTAGGAAATGGGTGCATGCTTGCACTAATGTCATGCCTGTCAATAAGGGCATGTACAATGGTGCTATCTTAGGAGTGTCACGTAAGATATATGATGAGGTGGAGGAGAGAGAACTTACAAGAAAAGACTTGTCTTCTCTTATTTAAGAGAAGATAAGAAATGATCTCTTAGGACAATATGTCTCACCATGTTTTTAGTAATAACCAGTTATTGAAGATAAGGCTAAGAGATGACTCATTGCAGTCATTTTTTTGTCATCTCTAAATTACATGCAAGATTTAAGATAAGACTATTTTATCAACCATTATACATGCCCTGAGGGGGCCAAAGTGGCTGACCGCACAGCCCCCCCCCCCCCCCCCCCAAATTGTGGCCCTCGATTGAAGAAAAACGCGAAGTAAACTGCCTGTGTCGTGACCCTCTCCAGCCCCCCACCCCCACCCCCACACGCGCGCTGCCTCTCTCGCGATCTCACATGCCCCGGTGCAATGAATCAACAAGTCTTGGTCTACTGCAGATCGCCTGCGGCGGCCGCTCTCCCCCAGTCTAGCTCCGCCTACTAGCTGATCCGTGCTTGCACTAGTGGTAGTGATTCCCGTCCTCCACCTGGTCACGGGGCGCTGGCCTTATCTCCGCTACTCCGAAGACTTTCTGCCCCTCCAAAGGTGTAAAATCACAAAACTGGCCCTTTGGCCAAAGTTCAGAACAAAATGGCCCTATTTTGAAAATATTTCATAAAATGGCCCTACCCGCATGACGCCTGCGCCCGTGGCGCCATGCTAGATACCACAACGCCCCAGTCAAAGGTGCCATGCACGTCACCACTGGCTGCCACGTAGGCCTGGCCTTGGGCCCATGACGTCTCGGCCCAGGGCGCCATGGGCTGCACCACGACACCCCGGCCTGGGGCGCCAAACCCCTTCACCATATCGTGCCCGAGCCCCTCTGCTCTCTGTTCGTTCTTTCCTCTCTCTGTTCTTTCCCCACACCCATGGTGCCCCTCAAATCGCCCCTCCCTCTCCCCACTCAAATGCCGCGGATCTGAGACAAAAATCGGTGGATCCGGTTGCCCTTCGAATCCTCAAGGTATTCTCCCCTCTTTCCCCTCTTTCTATTGGTTGAAATCTCTGCATTTGATTGATTTGGGTGAAACCCTAGTTCATCCTTTTCTTGAAATGGATAGTGGATTTTGGTGTGATAATGTAGGGATTAGTGTGATTTAGGATATGTATGGCTTAGAATATGCATGATATAGGATTTTTATGAAAGTTCTATGAATTTGGTTAGGATATGTACGCACATATATATGGTGTATGGAAGAATTAGTGCAAATATATGGTGTATGGTATTGTAGAAAATTGTATGCACATATATGGTGTATGGAAGAAGAATTAGTGTAGAAATTTTGCACATGTATGTATGTTTTTGCACTAGTGAGGATATTGCAAATGACAACGGGGCTTACCATATACATTTGTAATTTGCAGGATGGCCTTAT
Source organism: Triticum timopheevii (assembly GCA_963921465.1). NCBI lineage: Eukaryota > Viridiplantae > Streptophyta > Magnoliopsida > Poales > Poaceae > Triticum > Triticum timopheevii. The sequence goes on from OY997262.1 coordinate 418,641,969, forward strand.
CAATCCATCGTATGATCAATTGCATCATGGACGGTTCATGGCAGAAGAAGGAAGGGTTTTTGATCAGCTTCACCCGAGGTCCGATTCGGTTCATGACAAGATGGAGTATGACGAGCGATACACGGAGTATAGCTAGAAGACCGGGCTTCTCCCTTTCATCTCACTCGTGTCTTGTTCGATGCCAAAGATGAACCCTTATGCGATCATGACACTCGTCGACCGATGGCGCCCTGAGACACATACTTTTCACTTCTATGCTGGGGAGATGACGGTCACTTTGCAGGATGTGTCTCTGATCACTTGACTTCCCATCAAAGGAGAGCCTATTTGTTTTAGCACAGATTCTGATGGATGGCACGAGATTATGGTTGGACTCATAGGGAGGGAGCCAGGGGTACAAGGGAAGTCCACCGGTGCAAGTTATCATTGGATTGCTAAACACTTTGGGGAATGCCCGGCTGATGCGGACGATGAAACAGTGCAGCAGTATACCAGGGCATACTTGTGGTATGTAGTCAGCGGGACTCTTTTCTCTGACGGCACTAGCATGAACGCTTCCTTTATGTGGCTCAAGCTATTTGCTGGGTGGGAGCATGGACTCAGTTGGGGTATGGCGGCGTTGGCTTAGTTGTATCGTCAGGTAAGTAGTTTTGCTTATAATAGTGTGTTCACCATGTAGAAATTTTCTCTAGTTTATAATGACATATTTCTTGTTGGTGTGTAGCTAGACGAGGCGTGCCGTAGGGGCACGAATCCAAGAAATGTCATAGAGTCAAAGGAAGCCAACATCGGTGGTCCGATGCTTCTATTATTGATCTGGAGTTGGGAGCACTTGCTAGTGGGGCGGCCGACACCAAAGGGTTACGACCCGTGGGATGATCATCATGACCCAGACCGTATGCCTACATGAGCGTATAAGTGGGACAAGGCTGAAGGTTTTGTTGGCAATTCAAAGACCATGTATTTGCACTACTACAATGAGCTTGACATCATGACCCCGGAGCAGGTTATCTTAGTAGCTTCTTGCTTTGTCTCTTCGGTTTTCCAAAAATCATACTAACAATGTAGTTTTTTCTTAATCTTTGTTTATAGGTTACCTGGGAACCATACGGAACGGAGGGCAACATTGGTAGGGGAGCTGGTTTTATTACTTTCAGACTTAACCCAAAGTGTCTACAGGAAGCACGCTTGTGGCGGATGTGTTGCCCATTGATTTGTTATTATGCTGTTGAATTTTATCAGCCACAACGAGTTATGACACAGTTTGGCTTATTTCAAGAGACCCCACCGAAGTACAAGGACACTTCGCTACATTTGCATAGGTAAGTGCTTAGCACTTCAAATGCTTTCTCCATTGTTTTGAAGATAGTAACGAAAATGCATTTGTCAAAATTAAAATCAAAAACAGAAACAGAAACAGAAGGAGAAACAGAACTTGACAGCATGGCGCTCCAGCCCAAGGCGCCATGGTCGTCTACAGCACGGCGCCCCAGCCCATGGTGCCATGCGTTGCCAGCATGGTGCCCCAGCCCATGGCACCATGTGTTGCCAGCACGGCGCCCCAGCCCATGGCGCCATGCGTAGCCAGCACGACGCCCCAGCCCAGGGCGCCATGGTCGTGTAAAAATGGCTAAGTCCTACGATTTAAGCTCCTAATGTTGGGGGCGCCATTCATTTTTTCTGGGCACCATGTATGAAGCCCTGTCCCGGGGCGCCGTACTTACTAACATGGTGCCCTAAGCTAGGGTGCCATGACAGTCACTTCTCTGTTTTTGTAACTTATGTGGTTTCTGTTTTTTTGTAACTTACATAGTTTTAGTTTTCATCATAACTTCCACACATACATAAGTTCAACCACCACATACATTGATTCCACACATACATAAGTTCATGACTTACATTAGTTCCACACATACATAGTTCAACCACCCAAAAGATTCACGACATACATAAGTTCGACCACCCAAAAGATTCACGACATACATAAGTTCCACACATACATTAGTTTCACACCCCAAGCCAATAAGCAAAGCCTCGACCACCACCATCACCACGGCCACGTCCTCGAGCACCACCATCACCACGGCCACGTCCTCGAGCTCCACCGTCACCACGGCCACGTCCTCGAGCACCACCATCACCACGGCCACGTCCTCGAGCTCCACCATCACCACGGCCACGTCCTCGAGCACCACAGTCAGCACAGCCACGTCCTCGAGCACCACCGTCACCACAGCCACGTCCTTGAGCTCCATCATCACCACGGTCACGTCCCTGAGCTCCATCATCACCACGGCCACATCCTTGAGCTCCACCATCACTGTGGCTGACACCACCATCACCACCATCACTGTGGCTGACACCACCATCACCACCATCACCATATCGTTTTGATCTCTTTATTTTGCCCCTTGAGCTACAACCTCTATTATTGTGCCCCTCGTTGTTACATTCACCGCAACGGCTGATATCACGAGGCCCTGCGAAATGTTGGCTCCCCCATTCCTTACGAAATCCACCACCCGAATCATCCATGTCACCCAAGAAACGCTTTGTATTTCGTCTTCCACGTGTCACCACCTTCATTTCCAAATCAGGGTATAGTGGGGGTCCATGGTATTCCGACCATTTAGATTGGTCTAGATAGGGATGAAACCTCGCAGCCCATGTATTTTTGACCGCATCGATCGAACACTCCTCCAATCTTACATTGTTGGTCATGTTGACACTAAAATTTCTAATGCGAGATGCGGCCATTAAGTGAGAACACGAGAGATGATACAATGTAGGCCTCTCGCATGAACACGCGCCAATCTTGAGATAAACCTTGAAGGAGCCACCTCCATATGGCATGCTGTCACGCGACATTCCACCATGCTCATCAACTTGGTAAATCAATTCTATATTATCAAAGGACTGGATTTTGTGTGAATCCGCCTTCCTTGCTTGGTATTCCATCCAATCATCGACCTTTGGTGGATACTTGTACATCTTCTTGGCATTGTTTTTCCCGGACATCAAGTTGGATGTTTCTTCACTATATTTTGAAAATAGACATTCAACTTCTGGAATGTATACTCTACTATTGCTGTCACCGGCAATGTGCGGACACCCTTTAGCACCATGTTGAAACATTCAGCCATGTTGTTTGTCATGTCACCGTACCTCATTCCATCGTTGTCAAAAGCCCGTGCCCACTTTCCTTTATCGGCAAGATTCCTATTTAGGAAATCTTTGCCACCATTGTTTGCTTTGGCATACACTTTGCATTGTCCCACAATTTCTAGAAATGTCTAGTGGTGAATGCAAGACAACAATCAGGAAGAAGGTCAGACAATTCCTTGTCTCCACATGCTCGGTAAAAGTTAGACACAAAATGCCTCATGCACCACCTATGATGCACGCGAGGATGTCCTGGAATGGCAATCTCCACTGCATTGAGTATCCCTGGGTGGCGGTCCGAGATGATGCAAACCTCTCTTTGAGATCCAATTACCTTGGTCCTCACTAAACTAACAAACCACTCCCAATTGTCACTGTTCTCCGCCGACACCAAAGCAAACGCCAATGGAACCAATCTGTCACCACCATCATTAGCAACGGCGATCAACAATGTGCCCTTGAACTGGCCGGTCAGAAATGTGCCATCCACGGACATAACTGGCCTACAATGCTTGGAGGCCCTAATGCATGGCTCAAAAATCCAGAATGCATGTCCAAATATTCGAACGGTTGCATCGTTGTATATCCTTGTTCTCACGCCATCTGGCTCCACCATATAGTACATGCCAGGATTTTCTGCCGCCATTGCTTTCAACACCATCGTGAGGTGGTTGTATGATTCTTCCCAACCACCATACAATATCTCAAAGGCAGCTTGCTTGGCCTTCCATGCCTTCCCATACTTCACCTCGTACCCAAAAACCTCCTTCACCATCTACATCAAAGCCCGAATGGGATATGTCGGGAGTATCTTTATGGAGGCTGAAAATCGATATGCAATGAATTTGGAGGTCAATTGACGGTGATCATCCTTTACATTAGCATCATCAATATCCTTGCCACTACATCGATGGTGAAACACGGAACTTGTAATCTTCCATTGTGGCCCGCCTTTGACACATCTTGAACGGATAACCCAAGGGCAATGATTCTTGTGTTCCTCACATCTGACCACATAACGCACTTTCGAGTTTGACTTCTCCATAAAGAATGGCCGATAAAACTTAACCGCGTAGTCCTTGGCCCATATTTGAAGTTCTGCCAAGCTTCCAAAGATTGTTCCTTCACTAACACCATACACACTTGCTTTGGTATCTCGCTTTGAAGTTAACCTTGGTGCAAGAATTTTACTTGTCCCACCATCAACAATCGCCTTATCGGCTAGGCTTAGATCACAAAACAATGATGTCTTGTGACTACGGCCTATTACCTTCTTGAAAGCATTGGCTTCTTTTAGCCATCAAACCATCCTCATCTATTTCTTCATCCGGGCCTTCATCCTCTGGGTCCCACGCATAGGATCTATTGTATGGAATCTCATGGTCCATGTTCTCTTCCATGCAGCCTCAACATCACCAACATAATGGTCATGAAGATAAGCTTTTGATTCATCACCCTCAAACTCACCACCATCCATGTGCAAGTCTTCATTATCAACTTGGTCATTCCCGACATGGCTCAAACATTGGGTCATTGGAGGTTGGCTCATTGTTGTGTCATGCACATCCGGAGTGACATGTGTTGAATCTCGAACCGAGCTCCTAACATCATATGAAGATGCACACCGATTCAAATCAATGTGCAACGAGCATGAACAACCTTTGTGGCAAATAACTTAAATGATTTATCTTGTGAGGCCAACACACTCTCTTTATATGCTTCCAATGAAACTCGGAATCAAGAGGCATTATCTTCCAACGAATATGATGCCCATACCCAACATTATACCTTCGGATTAAGTCTACTCCATCGCTTTCTTCCATCCAATTCAACCTTCTTCGAAGCTCAACCAAAACCTCCTCAAGGCTAGGACTTGTGGGAAACACCATCACTACCGGCTTCTTCTTCGGGTCACGATACTCTGCGTCTCCCTTCTCAAAGGAGACAAAGTCCATATGATGCACATTGACGATCCTCCCCACTAGAATCATAAACACCAAAATGCATCAACAAAAATAGCAAAATTAAATGATCTAGGATTTCCCCAAATCCCCACAATGTGGAGATTTCAACCAACAAAAAGAGGAGGAATGATGGAGAATACCTTGAGGGGTCGAAGGGGAGGATAAATCACCGATTTGGAGCTCCGATCCACAAAATTTTGTGGGCATTAGGGAGGGGCTTGAGTGGGGCGGCCGGGGTGGAGAAGGGGAAATGTGAGGGTTTGTGGTGGGGAAAACAGGGGACACTCTGTTTTGTTGAGGCAAGGGGCATGGCACCCTGGGCTGGGGCTTCATGGTCATGAGCATGTCTCCCTGGCCCGGGGCGCCATGGTGCCATGCCCTGCCAACATGGCAAGTCACCGCTGACCAGTATTGCGCCCTTGACCAGTGCGTTGTGTAAATTGGCATGGCGCCACGGGCGCGGGCGTCATACGGGTAGGGCCATTTTATGAAATATTTTCAAAAGAGGGCCATTTTGTGCTGAACTTTGGGCAAAGGGCCAGTTTTGTGATTTTTCACCCTCCAAAGCCGAAAAACACAGGTGCTGCTCGTCGCCTCGGCCACTAAGCAATGAGTAATTTACTGATTTTTTGGACCGGGAGAGGCAAACAATAATAGTAGAAGATGCATTGGAAGTTTGAACTGACATGTTGTATGTGTTGATTTATAAACTGATGCCTTTGAACAATTAACTACGGAGAAATTAATTTAGAACTAAAAAAATGTGTGCATGTATGGATGAAACCCGAATTGATGCATTTTTATATTAGTTTTATTTCTTGCTACAGAAAATTAAGATGAAGACATATTTTCATTGCCGACTTGCAACAACAGGAGTTTCTACACATATGGGGGGAATGGATGAAGCAAACTATTTATTTGGTATTCTTTTGTACCCTTATTATTATTTGTATTTCTTTGTCATGCTCAATCTATTTGGTTCGATCGTTAATTATCGAGTTTCAGTTCTACATATATTGTGCAGTCGAGCAAATTACGAATTTCAAAATTTTAGGACCTCATCATGAACAAATTATGCTGGAGTTACTGAGTTAGTAACACTCATAAGTACTTTTCAACGAAGGCAGGTCATAAATGAAAACTAAAATTGTGCTAGTGATGTTTCTTGTTGTTCGTAACTTGCGTGTCTTTTTGTTTTGTTTTTAAATAGTTTGAATTTCTTACCACATGTGCCACGTGGTAACTTACGTGTTAGTTAACCTGATATTTAAAAAAATCATGAAAAATTTATGATTTTCCTTTTACAAGTTCCTGGTTTAAATCGTATTTTTATTCCTTCCATTCTAAATTATAATTTCTTTTATCATGAATTTTTTAACGGAGCTTTGATGGTGATTGTTGCATTACAATAGTTTTGACAATGTATCACAATTGCCAATAAAAGCAATCAATTCACTTTTGCCACTATTAGCTTTTGGCAGTGTATCACAATTGACACACTGATTTTTTTTTTGCTTTTGTCAAGGAACTACAATTGTTATGTATTGTCAAAATGTAAGAGTGGCAAAAGTGAAATGCCAAATTTTAGAGTGGCGTAAGAAAAATGGGCAAAAGCTGTAGAGTGACACAAACAAAAAATCCGTGTACATACCGAAAAAGGGTTTTCCCCCGCTTTAGATTATAAAGCAACAATCACCGATTACATCCAAGAGACCGATACAAACGCACGCCACCATCACACACAAACCACACACCCAGGGCAAGATACAAAGGTGCCGGGCACCGACACACCACCCCACTGACAACCAAGCAAACTACAGATGGCTAAGGAAGACCGCTTGGGGCTGACGGAGATCTCAACAAAGAGATGTGAGCCAAACAATGGCGAAGTTAGGACTCCAAAGCGGTGCCTCCCAGAAGGTTACGACCATGGATAGCCGCCACCGCCCGATCCCGAAGATCAGGTTTTCACCCGGAGCAAGACGACAGGAGTGGGAATGCCACGACAAAGCCTTCAGGAAGGGAACAATGTCAACTGCCACCGCCACCGTCGGCCAGTCAAAGGACTAGGCAAGTGGTGTACCTCGGCAATCACACCCCTACATCGCATCCTAACTCCGTCAACCACCCGCAAACACGCCACCCATGTGGCCATGGTTGCCTGCCCGCACCAGAGACGCGGCTTCGCCCCCAAACGTCGCGCCTCCGCCGCCAAAGCCGCGCGCCCTGCAACCAGACCACCTCGAGACCTACACGAAGGCCCCAACTTTGGGCTAATCGGCGGCCCTCGACCGACGGAACCACCCGCAGGCGCTCCGCTTAGTCCTGCGCCAGCCCGCCCGTGACCGAGGAAAGGGGGAGAAAGGGGAGCGAACGCATCCGGACCGGCACAGAGAGTGCCGGCGACAGGTGACGCGACTGCATCGAGGTAACCCATCCCTCCAACCAAGCTCCCCGCCGAACAAGAGGAAAGAGGGAGAAGGAGGAGCGGACGCATTCGGACCGGCAAACGTGCCGGCGACAGGTGGCGTGACCGCGTCGAGGCCACCCATCCCTCCTACAAAACTTCCCAGCGAGACCCTCGAGTCGCCCCACCATGGTAGCTGGCACACATCTCCGCGAGGCCACCCACAAACGCGCGCCCGCCGAAGAGGGGCACCACATTGACCCGCCACCGCAGCCAAGGAAACTCACCGGAGATGCCTTCTCGCGCCGCCCGCCGAAGTCCAAGCGTCGGACCAGGAAGGCCCCGACAAGGACACGACCAGCACGCCCCACCAGCCACCCCCACCAGCCCGGAGCCGAGGCAGGCGGCCGCCCGCAGATCCTATTGCCCGCGATCCACAGCACCCTCCGCACCAAGCCAGGAGCCGCCCCAGGCCTCGCCGGACCCCGCCATCGACCCCTTGCCTCGCCGCGACAGCCGCCATCGCCAGATCCGCCCGCCGCCATGTACGCCCGCGCCAGCTGCTCGCCCCCTGCCGCCCCACGACTAGGAGGGGCCTCGCAGCCACCACAGCCATCACGGCCGCCCGCACCGCCGGCCCAGCCGACCACGACGCCGCCATGGCGCCCCACGCAAACGCCGCGTCCCCAGGAGCCTCCGCATCCCGCGCTTCAGGGGACCATCAGGGAGGAAGAAAGCCCCCCCGCCGCCTATGCCGACTGGGCTTTGCCCGGCGGCGCGCGCCGGCGGCGGCGAGGAGGAGGGAGGCAAGAAGGGGGGCTGGTGGCGGCGCTTCCTAGGGTTCGCCCCCCGCTCGCGAGAGCGGGATGGACATATGTCATTTCAATATTACTTTTGCTCATTCACACATTGCTTTCTGCATATTTGTGGCCATTATAGTGGGTGACGAGCTTGTGATTGTTAGTGGAGGGAAGACAACATCTGAACTTAGTGGTTGGTGCCGACGTGAAGAAACATTAAATCTACCATGGAATGTCTTCACAAGATGTCACCATTTTATTTTTCATGTTTTTTCTTACACAAATAGTTCACCATTGTTTCAGAGGTAAATGAGAATAAAATAAGTATGACCAAGATAATTTTAGTCTTGTAGCTAAACTACAAACACTACATATGTATTCCCTCCGTCCCAAAATTCTTGTCTTAATTTTTTCTAAATACGGATGTATCTAATACTAAAACGTGATTTGATACGTCCGTCTTTAGATAAATCTAAGATAAGAATTTTAGGACGGAGGGAGTATATCTTTAGTAATTAATAACATGACCTATCTTTCTTTTCTAGGTATCCAATCAACTAGCAATCCTAATTTACTTTTTTTTCTTAATTGCAATGAGGACTTTGCTTTGTTTCTGACATATATGGTGTTTACCTTTTTTTTTTCCTTTAGCTAGTTACTAATCATTTGCTTTGTCACTTGCAGGTTGCATTGGCGATGCCACGGTGCGAGCAGACGAGGTGGTGGTTTTGGCCATCAGTAGCCGCGAGAAGAAGAGGTGGTGGTGGCCACTAGTAGTAGGTGTGAGCAGAAGAGGTGGTGCCGTGGTCACGACTGGGCGTGGTGGTGGTGGTGCTGGTCGGTAGTAGCACGCATGTGCGAGTCGAAGAAGTGTTAGTGTTGTGGTGACACTGTTATTGTTGCTTTGATGGTGAATGTTGCCTTACGGTGATATTGTTTCAAGTGCTTGATGGCGATATTGCTATTGTTGACTACTACTTTGCTCTAGATTGTCCACTCCAAAACACATCACTGACTGGTCATAGTTCCGTTTTAAAATATAGTGCTTCCTCTATTTCCATGCTTCGACTTTGACCATAAATTTAGCCAACGAGACCGATTACGATGGGAGCAAAAGTTATACCTGTGAATTCGTATTCAAAAGAAGTTTTCAATTATATAATTTTTTCTCCCGCCGCAGCCGGTCTCGTTGGTTAAATTTATGGTCAAAATTGGACCTCGAGAAACGCGGACGCATTATATTTTGGAATAGAGGAAGTACTATTCATCAGTGACTGGTTAGTAATAACATAGTCATCGGCCCCAAGGTCCTAACCGCCAAGTGATGATGGTTACTGGTTGAACAGTGATGACACGTTCTGTAGTAGTGTGCCAACATGCGAACCAACATGTGGTTGGATGGTTAGAGGGACTGTGATATCCCCAGCCCATCAGGGTTCAAATCCTGATGCTCGCATTTATTCCTGGATTTATTTCAGGATTTCCGGCGATGCGCATTCAGTGGGAGGAGACGTTCCCGTCGACGACGAGGTGCCTACGGTGACTTCGTAAATTTCAAGATGATATGCCGGCTCGGTCTTTCAGAGGTGCTCAGAGGTGTTCCAAAAAAATAATGTGCCAACACGAACAAAACTCATCAACAGATGGCTACCGGGCCTCACAACAAAATCCCGGGAATTCTTCAGTTTGAGAACCGCTTGAGAGTGAGAGGGCAGCGACCAGATATGTCCGCGGACCCCGAGAGAAACTGGAAGTCGAGAGCCTAGTTTCCCATCATTCAGAAAACATGACGTTGTTGATTTTGGTCAGAGTGGTATATATTCTTTTATTCGACCTGCTAAAGCGATGACAAATAATATATGAACTTTCACACAAATATATTTTTATGGTTTTTGCTGGTTGTTTGTAACTTACATGTAAGTTAACATTATTTTCAAAATCTTGATGAAATATTAAGATTTTCCTGTTTAACAAGTTACTGGTTAAATCATATTTTTCATTCCCATTATCTAAATTAGAAATAGTTTTATCATGAGGTTCAATGGGACTTTCTGTTTTGGTAATATTTTCCTTTGACCTCCTCCGAATTTCGTAAGTGTTGAACCCAAAGATATTTCAAAGGCCGGCCGAAGACGACTAAAAGCAACCCGTCTTTACGGTGGTAAACGTGCAACCGAATTATGCAACCGAGTTATGTCCGTGCTCATATTTTGTACGGGACTGATAGATCTCAGTCGATTGAGACTTAACCAAGTCTCAATCGATCCTAAATTCATAAAATTTTATGTGGAGATTCGTGTAATTTTTTTTTCTTTTCTTTCTTACATGTTATGTCTCAGTCGACTGGGACCTAGCCACACCCTACATGCTCATGCAGTAAAACCCACAAACTTCGTTAACTCTAGGCATTTTGTGTTAAGAAAACAAACAAAGTTTTAGCATTTCATCCAAAAAATTATAATCATAAGCAGGCGGTCCAATTTTTCTCAAAAAAGAGAAGAAGAAAAAATAGCAGAGAAGGATACGTGTCTCGCTGGCCAACCGCACAAGGCGGGCGGCGCGAACCGTCTCGGCGCACCGCTCTGCGCTTGCCCACCCTCTCCAAACATTCCACGCCTCCCCGCCACCTTCGGAACGCCACAGCACACAGCCCATCCCCATCCACCACCGTGCGCTCTCCGACGGCCATCGAACGCCATGGCGCTCCTCCTCCCCCGCACGGCGCGGCTCGCGCTCCTCTCCGCCGGCCCGCGAGCGTACTCCTCCGCCGTCGGCGCGGCGGGAACAGCGGCGCCCGCGCCGTACGGCGGCGGGGCGCCGGCGCCGATGCCGAAGGCCGCGGACTTCGTGGTGTCCAAGGTGGACGACCTGATGAACTGGGCGCGGCGGGGGTCGATCTGGCCCATGACGTTCGGCCTCGCCTGCTGCGCCGTGGAGATGATGCACGCCGGCGCCGCCCGCTACGACTTCGACCGCTTCGGCGTCATCTTCCGCCCCTCGCCGCGCCAGTCCGACTGCATGATCGTCGCCGGCACGCTCACCAACAAGATGGCGCCTGCGCTCCGCAAGTCCGTATTTACGTGTCACCTCCGTCTGCCCATTTCTTTTCTTGATTGATCTTCGATCCGCGTAGGCAGGGGACGACTTTTTCTAGCCTACGAATTTGCTTTGCGCACGCACGTTTCCTCATGATTTAGGTCATGTTCCCCGTCCCCGATGAATCGTGTGCGATATGATGTGTATCCTGAGCATTTGTGCACGTACATGTTGGTCTGATCGTCATGACTGCACTGCACATTTTTTGCAAATATCACCTATTAGAAAATGTGGTCTGTTTTTGTTAAAGGAAGGCTAGTACTCTTGGCTTCTTATTTGTTCAGTTAATCAGAGAGATTGCCCCTGATTTGTTTGTCCTGTATATCTGTGTACTCTACAACAGGCTAATACTCTTGACTTGTTATTTGTTCAGTTAATCAGAGAGACTGCCCCTAATTTGTTTGTCCTGTATGTCAGTGTGTTCTACAGCAGGCTAATGCTGAAATCCGCCATACCATTGCATGTATTGTTACAATTCAGTGAGCTCTTATGAACTCAGCTAGGACAGAACTCTGAGAGAACTTTATAATAAAGATAGCTGTGCATGCCTACTGATTTACACTCTACTGCCTCCTTGTTGAAATGGGAGCCCTGCATTTATATGTATCTCCTTATCCTGTGTCCTGTGCGACTTCAAATTAATTCGAGAAGATCAAACCTTATTACTCTTTCCTAACCTGTTCTAGTCCTTGAAGTCCAATTTGTCTATTTCCAGATTATAGAGGCTTACTTTTGCCTGACATGCTATCTTGATTTGCCTTTATATGGAATAAGTAACATAAACATATTGTGACATAAGCGCCTTCGCAGTCGCAAGTTTGTTTGTATGGTTACTGCAGTAAGTGGAAGCGAAAGGTTCTTTTATCCTGCATGACTTGCTTTTGATTGATGCCAATTTTCTTGAAACGGCATACTCATGACTGTTCATTTCGGTTTATTGGTTCAGATATCCTAAGAATCGAGCCATAAGAATACATATTAGCTTAAAAACCTTGTGTTCTTTTTGCTATCCTACTCGAGTTCTTCTTATTTCATTTAGATTATCGTACATACATATGGAATTTTACTTTATCTAGATCTATCTGATATGTTGAGCTTCATCTACTCTCGTCTCTCGGCAGGGTCTATGACCAGATGCCAGAGCCTCGGTGGGTGATCTCGATGGGCAGCTGCGCCAACGGCGGTGGATACTACCACTACTCATACTCCGTCGTGCGTGGGTGCGACCGGATCGTTCCCGTGGACATCTTCGTCCCTGGGTGCCCTCCAACAGCTGAAGCTCTCCTGTATGGCGTTCTCCAGTTGCAGAAGAAGATCAACAGGCGCAAGGATTTCCTTCACTGGTGGGAGAAGTGAATTAGCACTTTGGACCATCAGGTTCATGAAGATGCAACTCTTCTACGTATCGTTGGGACTTCGGGTTCTTTCGTTTCTGTTTGGTGGAATAAGCGAAGCATGTGCTTCCTGGTCCGTGGTAATTTGTAAGTAAGTAGCTTGTGTGTGCTGGGTGCGTTCCTACCTTGCTTCACAGGCCATGAAAAAGCTACCTACTGGTGGTTGAACAGTTGATGCTTATGGTTTACCCCAGTTTGTACTGGTATATTGTATATTTGTACAGTACATGCTGGTGGTTGAACAGTTGATGCTTATGGAATTGTATGTGTTTTATGCAATTGTGATAATGTACGTTGTAGGAGTTGTGTGTAACAAATACTCCCTCCGTCCGAAAATAAGTGTCTAAATTTGAGACACTTATTTTGACACGGAGGGAGACACTTATTTTGGGACAGGGAGTATAACGAAAAAATGTGGCTCTACAGGTCTTCCAAATATAAATAGGTCGGAAGACAGCTGACTGAGAGTTGTGGCTCTTAGTTCTTCAATCTTAACTTCTGTAGTTCGATACTGCTTTCAAAAAGCGCCTTGGCTGACTTATTTTGGTGATACAAAACAGAGAGCAGGCTAGGAGAAGATAATCCAAGTTCAGAGTCCTGTCGGTAGGAGTGAGAGGAATCAGAAACACATAATGATTGGGTTCGGTGTATATGCTAAGAAAAATGCGGCTCTCATGTACGTAATTTTGGGGCATGGCATTTGGACATCAGATGTAACCATGAAATCCACTACCACATAGTTCGTTGGTCTTGAAGGGCAGTGGTATGGATCAAATCTAGTGGACTGCGTGAAAATTGGAGCATTCATGCAACTAACACCTATTGTAAACACTGTTATGTAATGTTAATTCACCGTTCTGTTTTTGTTGGAAGGCAAATACTTTTGACCAATCAGAAAATGTGTTCCATTCTTTTGGAAGAAGCTGATAATTTCACATGTTATTCGTTAAGTCGTTAACTAGAGAGACTCCACCTTATTATTTGTTATTTGTGTGAATGGGTATCACGTGGCTTCTGTTGTAATCCGTTGTACCATGACGTATACTGTTATAATTCAGTGAGGTTAAGACACACTATGAACTCTGAATGATGGAAATCTAGGACAAAATTCCGAGAGAACATTCTTTTTCTTGCAGATAAATGTGCATGCTTACTGATTTACACACTGCTGCCTCTTTGTTGAAACGATAGCCCTACATTTTAATGCGTCTCCTCTGAAACTCAAAATTAATTCGAGAAGACAAGCTTACGAATAAAATATCGTGCTCCGGCAAATTCATAAACATTCCAAAGTGATGGCTCTCTAAATATGTTGAACACATACTGTAATACCCGTTCTATTCCTTGAAGTTTAGTATGACTATTTTGAGATTGATAGACTTGTTTTCTGCTTAACATTTTTTTTTCGAAAAGGGGGGCTTCCCCGGCCTCTGCATCAGCAAGATGCATACGGCCATCTTATTAAGCATAAAATAGTCCACAAAGTCTCCAAGGCTCAAAGTTGTCAACAATAAAAATAAGAAAAGGCTCACACAGAGCCCGAAGGCTAGATACACAAGCTAGCCAAAGCACAAATACATCACAGCCGGTTGGCTCCAAAATAGACAGGTAAACTAATTGCCTATCCTATTACACAACCGCCATCCAAACCGGCTGAATATTTCAATAAATAACACAAAGGGAGTGACATAGGTACCTTCACAGTTACTACCTCCGCTTCTAAATACAAGTCCTTTTAGATATTTCAATACGAACTATATACGGATGTATATAGACATATTTTAGAGTGTAGGTTCACTCATTTTGCTCCGTATGTAGTCCATATTGAAATCTCCAAAAAGACCTATACTTAGGAACAGAGGGAGTTCAAGTTTATTTGTATGGTTATTGCAGTATGTCGAACTGAATGATTCTCTTGTCCTCTATGACTTGCTTTTGATTGCGAATGGATGGGGATGCCAATTTTCTTGAAATAGCATACTCATGACTGTTCATTGCAATTTCTCAAGGTTTCTTGATTAAAATATCATAGCAACTGTGTACTAAGAACACAAATTAGCTTACAACATTCTGTTCTTTTTTATAGTAATTCTCTTCCTTTTTTATTTTAACATATAATTTTATTTTGGTTGCATCTGATTGATAATACCTATTTAAATGTGGATAACTAGATGTATCTGACATTTTGAGCTTCACCTATTCTCGGCAGGGTTTATGACCAGATGACAGAGCCTCGATGGGTAATCTCGATGGGTAATCTCGATGGGCAGCTGCGCAAACGGCGGTGAATATATACTATCACTACTCATACTCCGTGGCGGCACGTTTCTCACCATTGGATATTGATATGATGGTCTAAAGCATAGTGACTGACGCGAAGAGTTTTTTCAGGTGCCTGATGAATATGCAGACCCAAGCAGATTGTGTGTGTTCGGTGGGTTACTATCATCCTTCACGGGCCATGAACAAGCTATGTACTGGTGGCTGAACATTTTATGCTTATGGTGTACCCTAGTTTGTATTCGTATGATCGTATTGTATATCTATACTAAACATATCATGGATCTGATATACATTCTCTAGAACTGTGTCGTTGTACACAGTACACTATTGCAGTTGTGTGTAACAACTAACAAATACTAGGTGGGAAGACTGCCGGCTGAGAGTTGTGGCTGCTTATCCCTTCGATCTTAACTTCAGTAGTTAATGAGTGATTAAAAGACTTTTGAGTACCATTGAAGCACCACAACAGATTTATTTTGGTGAGTTAACCCCTACAGGATAGCAGATCTCATGTAGTACCATGCAGTATTAATTTGCTCAGAAGCTCATGCTATATGAGGATGTGGCCTTGCTCCCTCTAGGCAGTTCACTACCCATCCATGGAAGAGAAAGTACCAAGCCAGAAATCCAAGACAGAGAAAGCAGGCTAGGAGAAGATACTCCAAGTTCAGAGTCTCGTCGATAGGAGTGAGAGGAATCAGAAACACATGTTGTTTGAGTTCAGCATATATGCTAAGGATGTTGATGCTTATACGTACAAAATTTGGACATACAGGATTTGAACATTATATCTGACCATTCGATGCAACAACACGTAGTTCAAAAACAATTCCCAGGGAAACCATATGGGCACTATCGGCCCTTTTTTTTTCTCGAATATGCACGAGTGTGCATATCATATATTAAAGAAGAATGACAAAAAGAATGCCTCCACCATATTACAAAAGTTTTAAGTCACTCTACTCATAAAGCATCAGGAAAACAACAAATTTTGGCACCAAGGCTTGGGAGCATTGATCGACAATAGATGCATCTAGGTTCAATGCCACCTTCGTCAGTCGCCGAGAAAATGCTTCAGGGGTTCGCGGCCACTCCACTGCCAACATAAGCTTCCACTTTTCAGCAGGGCAGTGTTGGGGCTGCCGCTGCCATCTCCCGAGGGTCTGCTCTAGTCGATGCCGACGGAGTTAATTACATCCATAGTACAAAAACTTGCAGCAAACTAACAGAATTATACACAAACTAAAAAACCCCAGAAAAAAGGTACTCCCTCCGTTTTTATATACAAGGCCACAAACTCATATTACAGGTATCAAGGTAGAATTCCCAGGGAAACGATATGGGCACTATCGGCCCTTACAATCCCAGCAAATGTCTGCTGGTACATCAGAAGGAGCATTTAATGCCAGCTGTGCTAGAGTATGAGCAGCAGAATTAGCCTGCACTTTCATATCCTCAATCATCTCGGCCTCCTTGGAGTAGTCTGTCGAACGTTTGTTGAGGCCTTGCACATCATCAGTCTCAGTTTATTAGCAACACATAGTTCATTGGTTGTGAAGGGGAGTGGCGCGGAACTACGGAACAAATCTAGTGGACTGAGTGAAAATTGTATTAACATTCATTCATGCAAAGAATCAGTTTTCTCGACACTAGTATTCCTGTTATCTAAACACTAGTATTATGTAATGTGGACTCAGTTTTCTCGGCAGTACACCGAAAGAATCAAGAATCCATAGGATAGCTTTGATACAAATATTCAGAGAGTTTGGGAGGGGATAGCATAAGAACGGGTAGGAGAAACTCTCAGATCTCACCCCATATACAGGTAACTCATAACTTCCTCTCAGCCCTTCCTTCATCACGGGCTTGCGGTCACGAGTGGTTCTTCTAGTAGAATACAGGGCTTTGGTCACAACTCAATATACATATTAGTCCAGGTTACATCACGAACCGGGACTAATGTGAGCATTAGTCTCGATTTGATCAGCTAACACGTCGGGAAGGCATTAATCCCGGTTCAAATGGGACCTTTAGTCCCGGTTTGAGACACAAATCAGGACGAAAGGGTGCGATGCCCTTTAGTCCCGGTTCGTGTCTCAAACCGACACTAAAGGTTAGACCTTTAGTGTCGGTTTGAGACACGAACCGGGACTAAAGGGTCCCCCCTCCCCCGTGTATCGCCTTTTCAGTTTTGTAAAAAACAAAAGAAAATGATAAAAACTTCAAAAATTAGAACCCTTCGAGATGTAGTTATGTTACTACATCTAGTAGTTAGGAAAATTAAAAATCTTAAATTTGAACATGTTTTGCAAAAAAGTGTTATGAAAAAGCAAAACGGTCATATCTTTTGCATACGATGTCGAATAAAAACGCATAATATATCAAAAAAATCAGCACGAAATTCCGCATCCAATTTTGACAGCTGTATGCTCAAATTTTAGTTTTTTTGAATTTTGTTCAAACTGTGGTCAAACTACTTATTCAAGAAATATTAGTGTTACTAAATAATTATTCAAGAATATTAGTGTTATTAAATAATTATTTTAGTTTTTTTGAATTTTGGTCAAATCTGGTCAAATCGAGTCAAATTGTGGTCAAACTATGGTCAAACTACTTATTCAAGAAATATTAGTGTTACTAAATAATTATTGGTTTTAAGAATAATAGTTTCAAACTCAAACGGTGTAACATGTGACTCCATGCTCAACTTCAACTCCTAAGGGTTAATAGGATTGACAGCTTAGTATTGTCAGGAAAACAACAAGTGCAGAGTTGGAAACAAGGAGGAATAGAACTCGAAAGTTAAGAGTGCTCAGGCTGGAGTAGTGAGAGGGTGGGTGACCGGCCGGAAAGTTAGACGATTTGGAATGAAGAGGGGTGATTAGAGATTAAATTGAGCAGTGATGAGGGGTGATTAGAGATTAAATACAAATAATTCAAAATTTTAAAAATTGAGAAAAAAATTCAAATTACAACCGGGACTAAAGGGGGGGTTGGGGCTTTAGTACGACCCTTTAGTCCCAGTTCCGGAACCGGGACAAATGAGCCTTATAAACCGGGACAAATGAGCCTTTTTCTACTAGTGTTGTCTCATCCGCATGGTCATGGTTCGTCTACACCTAAAGGCTTGCGAGTAACCCTGAAATGTTTGACATCTGCACAAGGCTCCATACTCCAATCCCCACCGATTCATCAAACATGAAACTCAATTTTCAAATCTGTTGGGGAGGGCAGGGTAACAGTTTTTTTAGATCAAAAAACCCTCAAGCCCTGTTCCATTTTCATTGAAAATGAAACCAGAGCTAACCAGGGTTACAAGGTTCATCACAGTAAAGCAGCAAGAAAACAACATTAGGAAAACATAAGAAGAGCTCCTACACTGCTAAAGCATCAGGAAAACAACAAATTTTGGCACACAGGCCTGGGAGCATCGATCAGCAATGAGTAAATAGCATAAAACTACTACTTTACAGGCTAGGGTTTCAAAAAACTACCGGTTTTTAATTTTTCTCAGATAACTACCAAGTGGGTGGCCGGCTGTTTCAAAAAAACCCAAATGACCGTTGTTTAAAAATTAAACATGTTTATGACATGTCGGGCCTGCACCTAAATGAACCGTCTGTTTGACCGTTTGTTTGACCGTTATTTGACATGTGGGTCCGACATGTCAGTGTTTCTTACAAAATCAATCAGGCCCCTGTAAATATTTAAGAAAAGCAATCAGGTCCCTACAAACAAATTAAAAAGGCAATCGGGTCCTTTCCGTGGTTGTGCTCCAGATCGAGAGGAGCAGGCGCCCGCACCTTGCTCGCCGGCATCAGCTGTTGTGTGGAGCTCGCCGGCCAGCAGCCATGGCGCCGCCACGGAGCTCCTGTCCGTCGCCCTTCGTCGTACAGCGCGCGCAGCCGCAGAGCTCCCCGACACGCAGCCTCTCTCCCTTCCCTCTTGCTCACGCTGGCTCCAGGTGGGTGGAGCAGCTCGACCAGCTCGGTCCAGTGGACCCGGCTGGAGGTGGTGGCAGCATGGCCGTCCTCGGCGTGGAGGAGGGCAGGGTCGAGCTGCTCTGGCTGGTGGTGGCAGCGGTGGCCTGCACACAAGCCCTCATGGCGCGCGCGGCGACCGCGGGCAGAGCCCCACGGCGCGCGGCGACGATCACGGGCGAAGCTCCATGGCGCGTGGTGACCGCGGGTGGAACCCCATGGCGGCGGCGCGCGGTGGCGACCACCCATGGCGGCGTGCAACGGCGACCACGGGCGGAGCCCCATGGAGGCGCAACGGCGACCACGGGTAGAGCCCTTTGGAGGCGCGGCAGCGACAGTTCCAAGGACCCGATTGCTTTTAAAAAATGATTTTAGGGACCCGATTGCTTTTTTAAAATCTTTGTAGGGGCTAATCCGTGAAAAACCTATGGATGAGGCGCTGACATGTGGCCCCTACAAGTCAGTTAACGGTCAAACAAACGGTATGTTTAGTGGCGGGCCTGACATGTCATAAACATATTTAATTTTTTAACAAAGAGAATTTGGGGTTTCTTGAAACAGCCAACCCTGACTTGGTAGTTATCAGTAAAAAAATTAAATTCGGTAGTTTTTTGAAACCTTAGCCTGTAAAGTAGTAGTTTTATGTTATTTACTCATCAGCAATAGATGCATTCAGGTTCGATGCCACCTTCGTCAGTCGCCGAGAAAATGCTTGAGGGGTTCGTGGCCACTCCACCGCCAACATAAGCTTCCACTTTTCAGCAGGGCAGTGTTGGGGCTACCGCTGCCATCTTTTCCAGGGCCAGCAAAGATTGGTCCAGGACCGGCAGTTTGCTTGTTGGTCGGAGTGAACGCCAGCTCCCGAGGGTCTGCTCCAGTTGATGCCAAAATACATGCGATCAGACCATATGCATCTGCCAAAGCGTATACCATTTCAGGGTTTCCCTATATATACACCATAATACGACAACAGAAATCATATTCAACACCAAGCTATTCTTGTTACTGACCCAAAATGGGCCACATCCTCAAAATCAGTACTACCAATAGGTCGGTGTAGCATCGATGCCATTTCCTTCCAAACAAACAGCAAAATGCTACTCCCTCCATTCCAAATTACTCGTCGTGGTTTTAGTTCAAATTTTAATTAAAACCACGACGAGTAATTTGGAACGGAGGAAATACACGAAAAGGACAAAGCTTCAATGTAAAGTTGTGGCCATGCAACTATGCAGCTACACCACTTATCTAGATCGTCCCTCGCATGATCATGATGTATGAGGATGCGCTCTTGCTTTCCCTATCACTTACCATATCCATCCATGAAAGTGAAAGTAATTAGCCGAAATACAACACAAAGAGAAACCTAGGAGTACCTAATTAATGTTCATAATCTAGTTAATGGGAAATGGAGGAATGAGTAACACATGACCGGTGTGTTGGATTGGATGTATATGCTGCAACACAAGTGCTACACTCCTACAGTACTTCGACACACAATATCCGATGGATCCGGAGAAGATATGATAAGGTGGCTTTACAGTTAATTAATTCCATTTTTTACTGCCAAAATTCACGCTTGTGACAGAGAACATCACAAATCGGAGTTTTGCCAAAAAGTTGCCACTTATTTAAAGATTCTTTCCACATTTTGCCCCCATTCAAAATTTTCCCCAAACGAGCCGACAACATTTTTATCGGGGCCGTCGGCTTACTACGCCGACGGCCGACTTAAAACCGTCGGTAAAACAAGGCCGCCGGCAAAGCTGGGGCGAGGCCGATGGCGACCGTCGGCATATAGTTTCTACTCCGAGAGAAACCGTCAGCAAATCTATAGCTGTCGGCATATCGGCCCGTAGGCTGACAGACGGCTGACGCACGGCGCTGCTTGCGCACCTCTCCGCTGACCTGCGGGCCTACTCCATCGATCAGCAACATACGACAGTGTTGCCGGCTCGGAGGTCGAAAGCTGCGGAGTTCATGGTGTCCAAGGTGGGCAACCTGATGAACTGGGCGCGGCGAGGGTCAATCTGGTCCATGGCGTTCGGCCTCGCCTACAGCGCCGTGGAGATGATGCACACCGGCACCTCTCGCTACGACTTCGACCGCTTCGGCGTCATCTTCCGCCCCTTGTCACGCCAGTCCGACTGCATGATCGTCGCCGGCACACTCACCAACAAGATGGCGCCTGCGCTCCGCAAGTCATGATGGTTCATTGCAATTTATTAGGGTTTATTGATTCAAATATCCTAACAACAATGTCCTAAGAACACAAATTTGTTTTCAAATAGATTGATTACTTACCACATGTGCCACAATTTAGCTTAAAGCATTGTTATCTTTTGCTAGTAACCGAGTTCCTTCTTTTAATTTGAAAAAACAGTTTGCAGGTACTATAACATTTTATTTTGGTTGCATCTGATTGATAATACCTATTTAAATGTGGATAATATCAAGATGTATATGACATTTTGAGCTTCATCTATTCTTGGCAGGGTTTATGACCAGATGCCAGAGCCTCGATGGGTAATCTCAATGGGCAGTTGCACCAACGGCGGTGGATACTACCACTACTCATATTCCGCACAAAGTTTCTTATTCAATCGTCCGTGGGTGTGACCAGATCGTCCATGTGGACATCTACGTCCCGGGATGCCGTCCAACCGCTGAAGCTCTACTGTACGGCGTTCTCCAGTTGCAAAAGAAGATCAACAGGTGTAAGGATTTCCTTCATTGGTGGGAGAAGTGAGTCAGCACTTCGGACCACCTGATTCATGCAGTTCTTGTACATATCGCTCGGACTTTGTGTCCTTCCTTTCTTTCTTCCTTCCTTTCTTTCTTCCTTTTCTGTTTGGTAAAATAAGCGAAGCATGTGCTTCGTGGTCAGCAAACATGTGATGGTAATGGGTAATTAAGTATCTGGTGTGTCCTCTGTGGGTTCTTACCGTTCTTCACAGTTCATGAACGTACTAGTGGTTGAACAGGTGATGCTTATGGTTACCCCAATTTGTACTGGTATTGTATACCTGTGTAGCACATGTGTTGGAACTGATATGCACTCTATGGAATTGTGACGATGTACACTGATGGAGTTGTGTGTAATAATTACATACTCCATTCGTTTTTATAAGACGTTTTAGACAGCTAGCTTTGAGCTGTTTTGGGCATTGTCTGAACTTTCTAAAACGTCTTATAAAAGTGAACAGAGGGAGTAGGTCAGAACACCGCCGACTTAGAGTTGTGACTGCTTAGCATTACGATCTTAGCTTCAGTAGCCCGAGACCGCTTTCAAAACCACTTGATTATGTCAATGAAGCGCCATGGACAAGTAGTAACTAAATTTTGTGTACTTGAGTAGGCAGTGGTGCACATATCGCACTAGTGTGTGTGTATGATATATTAGGTGAGGAACCCTGCCTGCATGATAGCAGGTCTCATGTTATATCGTGTAGCATTTATTTGCTGAGAAGCTCATGCTATACATGAGGATGTGGCCTCGCTTCCCCCCCATCAAATTTCCCAATCCCATCCATGTAAGAGAAAGTAGCCAGCTGAATCCCATCCATGAAAGAGAAAGTAGCCAACCGAAACACAAGACAAAGAGCAGTCTAGGAGAAGATCATGCAAGTTCAGAGTATTGTCGATAGGAGCGAGAGAAATCAGAAACACATGTTGTCTCAGTTTGCTGTATATGCTAAGTATGTCCTGGCTTTTGTGTAAGGGATTTGGACATTAGAGTGACCAGGCTATCCAGTAACTTAGTCCATTGGCTGTGATTTGTGAAGGGGAGTTGTATAGATCAAATCTAGTGGACTGCGCGAAAGTCGGAACATTCATGGAACTAACATCCTATTGTAAACACTATTATGTAACGAATTCATGGTACTCAGCAGTGCACTGACGGGAAAGTGCGCAACAACCTCAGTTTTGATAGTGTCCCCTGGATTGGTATGTAGTAGTATGTTGTTGTATTCAGAAACGTGGCAAGTTCGTGCTCGATCTGGAGCGTATAGTGTTCCAGACCGACGAACGAAAGACCGGACAAACTGATAGAAGACACATGGCCGCTTGCCCGCGCTCCTTGCCCCTGGCTGAAATTGAACACTCATGGCCTCTTTGTAAGATTCTCAAAACACAAAAATAGGAAAAAAAACACATGAATAGAGTGTCATGTCCTCTTGTATTTTACAGGACTACAAAACTACATGAATTTAGATGAATTGGTGTTTGATAGCACATGAAAAACAAATAAATTCTATCAAGTAATTTGAGTGAATGGAAGTTTTTCTCCAACATGTAGTACAAATGCATCATATGGAAAAAAATTCTCCAACCGCTCAAGCTCTACTTTTTTTGAACCGGGCATTACCCCTTTCCATTACTGCAACATAACGGAAATACAACAGTCCAAAGAGGAGAAAAGGGGAAGCGAGTCCAAAGCATCGCCGGAAAACTGACTGTGAGCACTCGCCATCAAGATTACTCATTGTGGGGGCGAAAACCCGACGACACCAAATCTCAGTAGCTAGAATCCGGGGCCTACAGCCCCAAAAGAGCACAAAACACAAGTTCGCAACAACTGAGCAGCATAAGTTCAGGCCTGCGCAGGGGGAAAGCAACTCAAACATCTAGCTAAACCACGGGGTAGCATCTTCAGCAGATCAGCAGGTCGCTTCTTCATGGTTCACCGCACAGATTCTCATCATCATTGACGCGTTCTCTTTCAGCATCTTCGCCCCGTCCCTCATGGTAGTCGCGTCATCTTGCTTCAGCATTCCTGCCCAGTAGCACATTAAAGCACAGGTAGAGAAGATACATTCAAAAGGGTTTGTAAGCGGTTTGAACTCAAAGGTAACTCTATTGCGACACGACCAGATCGCCCAGCACACAGCAGCAACCCCTGCTGTATAGAACTTTTCCCCACCAAGGAGGAACGTAAAACACCACACATAGGCTTGCCAAATGTTATCAGGGCACAAGGCAGTGCCAAACATGCATGCCACTGTCCTCCAGGTCACCCTGGCAACAGGGCAAGCGAAGAACAAGTGTTGTGCGGTCTCTCGCCCACCGCAAAAAGAACATTTTGGATTCCCTTTCCAACCTCGATGTTTCATCACATCCCTAGTCAGGACAGCATCCTGAAATAGTTGCCACAAGAAAATTTGAATTTTGAGAGGGATCCTGGCACTCCAGATCCATCTGTAGTCGCACCCAACAACATTCCTTACCAGGAAAGAGTAAACAGATTTGGTGGTAAATGAGGTTTTCCCACCCAAGCCCCATTTGATCACATCGGCAGCTTCTGAGACACATGCTTCTCTAGCCATCTTACCCACAGTAATCCACCGTTCATTGAGCTCATTATTCAGTCTCCTTCTAAAGAAAGAGGAGAGATCAGCATTTAAGCACTTATCAACTGTGCACTCCGGATAATTGCATATAGAGAATAAGCGAGGGAATTGTTCAGCCAGAGGGACATTGCTCAAGCTCTACTGTACGGTGTTCTCCAGTTGCAAAAGAAGATTAATAGGCGCAGAAATTTCCTTCACTGGCAGGAGAAATGAATTACCACTTTGGATCATCTGGTTCATGCAGTTCTTCTACATATCACTAGGACTTTGTGTTATTTTCTTTCTTTCCTTTCTGTTTGGTGAAATAAGCGAAACATGTGCTTTCTGGTCAGCAAACGTATTGTAGTAATTTGTAAGCAGACGGTGTTTATTCCCTGGGTTACTACCATCCTTCACATGCCATGAGCAAGCTAAGTACTGGTAGCTGAACATTTGATGCTTATGGTGTACCCCAGTTTGTGCTAGGAATAGTAGTACTATATATCTATGCTAAACATGTGATAGAACTGATATGCATTCTATGCGATTGTGATGTTGTACACTACTGGAGTTGTGTGTAACAAATACTCCCTCCGTTTGGAATTACTCGTCACAAAAATGGATAAAAATGGATGTATCTACAACTAAAATACATCTAGATACATTCATTTCTTGGACGAATAATTCCGAACGGAGGGAGTAGGTCAGAAGACTGCTGACTGAGAGTTCTGGCTGCTTAGCTCTTCAAACTTGACTCCAGTAGTTCATGGCTGATTTTAAAACTTTCAAGTACCAATGAAATGCCATGGCTAATTTATCTTGGTGAGTTGTCCCCTACAGGATAGCAGATCTCACGTAGTAACATGCAGTATTTTTTTTTTCAGAAGCTCATGTTGTATGAGGATGTAGCCTTGCTCCCCCCGTCACTTCCCATCCCCATCCATGGAAGAGAAAGCAGCCAGCCGAAATACAAGGCAAAAACCCACCAGGGTTCAAATCCTGGTGCTCGCATTATTCCTGGATTTATTTCAGGATTTTCGGCGATGCGCTTTCAGTGAGGAGTCGTTCCCGTCGACGACGAGGCGCCTACGGTGACTTCGTAAATCTCAAGATGATATGCCGGTTCAGTCTCTCGGAGGTGCTCATAGGGGTAGGGTGTGCGTGTGTGCGTTCCTAGGGATGAGTGTATGCGCGTGTATATGAGCGCTTGTGTCTGTACTGATGCTAAAATAGGAGTGAGAGGAATCAGAAACACATCACGAAGAAAGATCTCTCCTGTCAGTACAGCGCTTGGCTCTGCAGGATTTGGACATTAGATGTGACCATGCGATCCAGCAACACGTAGTTTATTTTTTATTTTTGGGGAAAACATATTGCATTATTATGGAACGCTATGGGCACTATTGGCCCTTACAATTCCAGCAATGTGCGCTGGTACATCATCATCCCATGCAAGGGTTAAGTCAGATGGAGCATTGTGGCCAAGTTGCACTAGAGCATGAGCAGCAGAATTAGCATAGTCTCTCGCTTACAGTGGACAATCGTGCATTCACAAAATGACAGCTTAGACTGGACGTTGATATCCTCGGTCACTTGGACCTCCCTGGGTAGTCTATCAAACGTTTGTTGAGGCCTTGCAGCACCAGAAGTGCATCAGTCTCAGTGATTAGCAACACACTGTTTACACGCCGGAGCGCTCCATTGCGCCATGGGGTGCGCAGGTGTGGCCCAGTACCGCCATGTATGCGCTGGGCGCACCAGCAGGAAACATGTTTTTTTTTCTGCACGTGTTTTTTTTGGTGGTTCTTAGATTGTGCTTGGTTTTTTCTAGGTTTTCATGATATTTTTTGTTTTTCTCATGTGAAGCACACCGTGTGAAAAACATAGTTGTGCTTCATGGCGAAGCACAACTGTGCTTCCCAAAAGTGAAAATCACGTTTGTGCTTTAACGTGAAGCATAGGTGCACTTTCCGAAAAGTGAAGAACACATGAAACACTAACGTGCTTCCCAAAAATTGCAAAACATAGCAGTGTACTTCACGATGAAGCACAACTATACTTCCTAAAAGTGAAAAGCACATTTGTGCTATCGCGTGAAGCACATTTGTGCTTCCCAGAGTTGTGTTTCCAGGAAAAGTGAAAAGCACATATATACTTCCACTGATGTGCTTCCAGAAAGTGAAAAGCAGAATTGTTCTTCATGGAAAAGCACAGTTATGCTTCGCAGATCTGTGCTTCCAGGAAAAGTGAAAAATATAGATGACCACGAGAAGCACATTTATGCTTAATTAAAGTGCTTTGCGGTGTGCATAGCAGTGCTTCCGTGTAAAGCACACATATGCTTTTTCGAAAAGTAAAAACCACATGTGTGCTTCACAATGAAACATAGCTATGCTTCCGCGTGAGGGATACAAGCACAGGTGTGCTTTTCAAAAAAGTGAAAAAACCACAACTATGCTTCCCAGTTTATAGTTTTTCTCTTTTTCACTTCAAGTTTTTATTATTATTTTGGTTTTTTCTATTTCCTTTTCTTGTTTTCTTTCCAGATTTTTCGGGAAAAAACTCATCCAGACCTATTAACATGAGATCTAGTTTTACCGAAAAAGGGTTTCCCACCGCTTTGTATTCCAAAGCAACCAACACCGATTACAAAGATCGCTGGGGCGAGCAGCACAACAAGCCCAAAAGAAAAAGAAGAAGAAACAAATGCCAACAACGGCAGCTCAACAAAGCGCGGGTGACCCGCCACCGCTGCGCCCACCGGAAACAAACCACCATAGCCCGAGGCTCCGATACGCCGCGTACCAAGCAGCACCCCCAAGAAGGAATGCGACGCTGACGACGCTGCTGCCCGGACGGGTCCTAGGGTTTCCCCCGGCACGCGGAGGGAGTTGGGGGATGGATAACAACGACACCCTCCAGGAAGGAATGGTGGCACCCGCAGGCGTCACCGCATCGGAGCCGAAGACCGGCAAGGATTTCTCCCACACTCCAAACCCCGCCGCCAGACCGGACCGGAGCCGACCAGCCAAACCTCCGCCCACCAGCTTGCGCCATCTCGGTTGCGCCACCACCCACGCCGCCTCACGGCGAACACCACCACGAGGCCAAGAGACCCGAAGAGAAACGCCAAACGACGGAAGCAGCAACACCGATACCGAGCAGGAGGGACCCACTTCCCCCACCAATGTGCGGGAGGACCGAGCCCCCAGCACTGTTGCGGTCGCCGTCCGGACGCGGTAGCAGGGCACACCAGGCCACCCCTGGCCCCGCCGGGCCCAAACAGGCCCGCAAAGCCCTGCCGGCCACGCTGCAGCAATTCGGTATCCGCGTCGCCAGCCCGCAGCCGCTCGCCGCCACTCCCCCGCCTCCTGGAGGTCGCGCCGCAGGCTCACCCCGCTGCCGGCCCGCCCGGGCCCAGATGGGGCTCGAAGGGCCCAAATCTGGGCCGAGCGGGCGCCGCAAGGATCGCAGATCTCGACGCGAGAAACCAAGGGTGAAAACGGTACATAATTTGAACACATATGTAAAGAAAACGAATCTGTAAAAAAGTTCAAAACTCATGGGTTGTGACAAGTGTCTACATGTGGCACCTGTCAGACCTTTGCCTTCTAAGTACTCCCTCGCATCTCTCTCAAAAAAAAGTACTCCCTCGCAACACTTCTCCATCACGCTTCTCCTTGGCCCATCCATTCCTGGATCGTTCACTTCACGTAGCGACCCGTTAGAAGAGTAGCAGTGGCATTTTCTCAAAAGGATGAAAAGTAGCCCTGGCATATTTGACGGTTGATTTTATATGCCGCTCACCTGCAGATGGGCAGTCCCAGTTCACGATAACGAGGTGTTGTGCGTTGTTCGCTGCTTTTTTTGTGTGTGTGTGTGTTTCTTTTCATGTTCTCTTCAGGATTTTTTTTGGTTTTTTTCCTTCCATTTTTAATTTATTATTCTTTTTCCTTTAATTTTTCTTTTTATTGATACATGATGAACATATTTTCATATGTAGTAATACAAGTGATTTTTTTTGTAACACACGTTGAACCTTTTATAAATACACAGTGACATTTTTTGTAATATACAATGGAACATTTTATTGATATACAATGAATATTTTTATAATATACAATGAACATTTTTCATACATGGTGAACTTTGTCTAAAATATATGATGAGCATATTTTTAGTATACACTGAAATTTTATTTAATACACCGAACATTTTTTTAGTATATGGTGAACTGTTTAAATATAAAATGAATATAATTTAAATATACACTTAACTTTGAAAAAATAGAAATATATTTTTACCTATTACACTCGTAAAACACCAGCCGGTTTTTTTGTGTGTGTGGTTGGGGGTTGACTAGAAAAACAAAGAGAAAAAACAACATACAACTTTTGCTTCATTGCATGCACACGTGGCCTCTGTTGTGTGACGCCCACGAACGTCATACAAGAGGTCTCATATTTGTCCTCAACACAATGCCCCATGCTCCAATCCTCACCAATTCATCAAACATGAAACACAATTTTCAAATCAATGAAAGAGGACAACGTAACAGTATTTGATCAAAAGGCCCTAGACCCTGCTCCATCTTCACCTACTAAAAAACATAGGTTTTATGTGTCTAATTCTCAAGCAGATGCATATCCAATCCAAAAGTTCTTACACAGCAAAACAATAGAGTAGAATTCACATCAGGGTGCATACAAAGGAAAAGAACATCTGAATTTATATGGTTCCTACAATGATTTCCATTCACATGGACAGTGCATGCAAATATATCTTGACATGGTAGCGTTCAACAAAATCTTGATTACCTGAATTATGGTATTTGGCAAAATAGTAAGAACAGTTTATAGGGCGCAATAGATACAATGTAATGCATCTTTTGTTGGATGCTGCAATGAAGAAGAAGAAAAAATTAACAGTGGTACAAACTGAGAAGAAAGACATAACTAAGAGACCAACACAATATGAGCTACTGCTAATATGACTTGGTCAGTAGCTCATACTGATGCTAGTAACCAGTCTCTCAAGCATGAATAAGAAGGTACATAGCATGTATGTGACCAACAAGTTATAGTTACAATGATTCTCTCTCTTGAGAATAGTTACAATTCCAGTCCCATTGAGGTAACATAAACTAGTCCTAAAATCAAACTACAAAGATGCTTCACCAACATCAAAATCCTAATAAACAAATCACTAGTGATATTTTATTTTATCTGTCTTCATTCTAGATATTGTGACGGCACAAAAGTTATGTGATTATCGACTCGGGTTGTGCTATCCTTGGAGCGATGCCCTAGGAGCCATGCATTGCTCCTACTATCAGCACATCAAGGAAGGGCCTCGTAAAGAGATGTTCATTGAGATGAATGATTGCGGACGCAATGCGCGTGCAGCCGACGAAGATCCAGACGTGATCTGCGCCGACAACATGGCTGCATGGGAGGGCTGCATGAGATCCCCGCGCAATGAGTACAATCAAGCAGCCCTCCAAGTTACAGATGACAAGCGTCGGAGGAGCGCCATCATGATGAGAGGAGGCCATCTATCGGCATCAATGATAGCCTCAGTGCCTCAAGTTCTCACGACGACACAATCTTCGTTGCTTGCCATGGCCAGTCGAGCACGCACACCTCTGGTGCAACGGACAATTGGCCTAACTGCTAGATGTGATTTGCCATGCTTTGTAATGTGCCAGTATCTATTTGTTGAGTTCCATTTCCATTTATATATAATGGGATAGCAAACAATACATAGAGTACCAACCAAAGACATGCTTCCAGCTCGCTTGGAGGAAGGATCACAAGGCGACTCGGCCGTGATAACAGGCTCAATGTTGCTCGAGCTCTAAAGAGCATTTCTGCTATCTTCGTAGCTTTTATAGAATAAGAAACCCTGATAGAATGACATGGGTGCCGTCGCAATTTTCACATTTGTTTATCCTTCTATGAATTTGTTTTGAGTGCCAATGAATGGAGATGGCAGTTTTCTTGAAATAGCATAGTCATGGTTGTTCATTGCAATTTCTGGAGGTTGTTTGATTCAAGTATCTTAATAACTGAGCATAAGAATACAAATTAGCTTAAAACATTGTGTATTTTCCCGTGGTAACTAAATTTTTTATTTTTTTTAAACCATTTTGTAGGTACACATACAAAATTTT
The DNA here is from genome assembly GCA_963921465.1 of Triticum timopheevii. Lineage (NCBI taxonomy): Eukaryota > Viridiplantae > Streptophyta > Magnoliopsida > Poales > Poaceae > Triticum > Triticum timopheevii. Next base: position 418,672,557 of record OY997262.1, read on the forward strand.
ATTTTGGCCATATGTGATTGATAATACCTAGGGAGAACTGGAGAATATCTACACAAATCTGACATTCTGAGCTTCGTCTACTCTCATCCGGGTTTATGACCAGATGCCAAAGCCTCGACGGGTGATCTTGATGGCCAGTTGCGTCAATGCCCGTGGGTACTACCAATACTCATAGTTCGTCGTGCATGGGTGCAACAAGATCATTCTCGCAGACATCTACATCATTGGGTGCCCTCCAACTGGCGAAGCTATATTGTATTGTGTTTTCTAGTTGAAAAAGAAAATCAACATGCACAAGGATTTTCTTCTCTTGTGGGAGAAGTGAATCAACAGAATTTTAGATCATCGGGTTCGTACATTTCTTCTACGTATTGTTGGAACTTTGCGTCCTTTCTTTTTCTCTTTCTATTTGGTGAAATAATTGAAACATGTGCTTCATGGTCAACAAACATGCTACGGTAATCAGTATGTAAACCAGTGTGTGGATGTGTGCTCTCAGTACACCATGCAGGCGGCTCGATGATGGCCCCAGTTCTAGATGGTGGGGCATTGTCATGGCATCCCCCATTGTCGAGTTTGTAGGTGACGAGTGATGGCTTCGAGTTGTTGATGAAAAATCTTTGCCACACATTTGTTAAATAATTTAATAAAGATGGTTGTGTGGATCTTTTGATGCAGAGGCCGAGGCTTTCAACTCGACTTTCTAAAAAAAAGTAAGCTGGTGTGTGTTGGCTGGTGGGTATGTGGGTTCCTACCACCATCCTTCACTACTTCACATGCCATGAAACAACCGACATAATAGTGGTTGGCTAGTTGGTGCTTATGGTGTACCCAGTCTGTAATGGTAATGTATATATGTATTGCACATGTGATAGAACTGACATGCATCCTATGCATTTGTGATCTGCAGATGTACACTATTGGACTTGTGTTTAACAAATAGGACAGAATACTGGTGACTGAATTCTGACAGTTGAGCTCTTCCAAGTAGTCTGAGACTCCTTTCAGAATTACATGAGCATTAATGAAGAGCTATTGCGAAATATTAATTAAAAATTTCCTACTCTAGAGGCAGTGGCGTGCATACACCATTAATGCGCAAGATAGCAGGTCTCATGTGTTAACATGCAACATTGGTTACTTTACTGGGGAAGCTCATGATATATGAGGATGTGGCTCTGCTTTCCCCTGTCACTCCTCATCCCCATCCATAGAAGAGACAGTAGCTAGCCGAAATAGAGGATAAAGAGCAAGCATGAGGAGGATAACTCAAGTTCAAAATCTTGTTGATAGGAATGGGAGAAATCAGAAACATAAGCTGGTTGTGTTCAATGTATGTGTACACAGTTCTTGGCCAAGTGGTGTTGGCTTGAGAAAATGAAGGACGGCAAGCCATTGGCTGGGCTGTAGATTCAGTTGCAGCCAGAATCTGGCGGTTTGTTCAGTACAAGTTCCATGAGGTGCACGTTAGGGGACGAATAATGTCCTCTTTTCTAGACTGGCAGATTGTTCCGAGGGAGTAGCGTGCCACATACTATCTACCAAGCACCGATACGTCAAGATTAGCTGTATCGGCGTACTGTATGTGGCCGATACTCCGATACGGCTCAGATACGGGTATCGATGAAGTATCCCGATTTTTGATTTAAAAAGAAAAGAAAATAAACACGGTGGCAACACGCTATGGATACGGGCGGGGTACGGCAAGCACGTCGCCGGCAGCCTTGAGCCCAATAGAAGCCCACAAGCCTAACCTAACATCAGCTCTCTCCTCTCTGTTCGACCACGAAGGACTGGATCTGGCGACAGCAGGCAGTGTGCTGCCGCCACTGCCGCCGCCTACAGTAGCTCACTGCCGCTGCTGCATTTAATCGCCTCTCCACCCTGCCGGCTCGCCTTGCTGCTGCCTGGAGCGACTTGAGTCTTCTCTGTCGCCGCTGCACATCGCCAGCAACAACTAGGTATGATTCTGTCGCATCCATGCTTGGCTGCTTGTCGTGTCCTGTATCATGTGCGCTTGGTTGTTGGCATGTGTCGTGCTGCATCTGTCTAATTACCTATACTTGTGTTTTCTCATTATTAGATTAAAATGCTAGTTCGGATGATCCTTTGAACACACACACACACGCGCGCGCTTATCGTCTTGTTGAAGCTCTACCGTCTTGTTGAAGCGTTGCTTATTGATGTTGCTGCTATGCTGCCACTGTCTACTGCGAAGGAAAATATGACATGGCAAGCTAATCTTCACTTGGTCGTATCGCTATGGAGGGAAATATAAAATTGACAAAGTCTAATATTTATGACCTATTTTCTATTTTGCATACACCATGAGGAGTTGAGGACCTTGATGGTCATTCAGGACTTGAAAAGAGGCATGGAGGCAACCAATGGGCTAGTATTTTGATCTCATCTCACACATTGTATTATGTTTTGCCTTTTTACATGTCATTTTATTAATTATTTATATATATACTCGCCGTATCGCATATTGCTGTTTCTAGAAATTGCCGTATCCCGTATCGCCGTACTCGTATCGCTGTATCGGTGTCGCCGTATCGGTGCAACGTAGCATACTATGCCTCTAGTTGGTGCGAGTTCTAGGCGACGGCAAGTGGCGGATGCCTTACCTACTGACTGGTGTGTCATATCAGTGGCACTCTTTCGGCACCATCGCTGTACTCCTTATGTTGTGGCCTACACTACATCCGGAGCAGGTTCTCTCTCAGATTGTCGGATACATCAGACAGGTTCTGATATCAGGTATCTTCGGATGGGAGATTTTCGACTCGAACTGCATGCCTTTCTTCTTCGGCCGTGAGTTTGCTCCTTGCGTGATGGAATTGTAGACCTCTTGAGTGCGTCTGGAGATAATAAAAATTGTCTGGTCGACGATGTTTCCGAATTGTCAGCGGACTGCAAACCACCTTGCTCGTTGCCAGATGCTACACCCGCCTTGATGTGTCCTTTGCTGTCTGCCTCTCCTTTAAGGGCATTATGGCAGAATTCTGCTTGTGGATGTTAGCGAGCTCGCGTAGGTTTGTGGGTAATGTTAGTTAAGTTGTAGTGTTGTGCAACGTTGGCATGTCGTTTCAAACCTTGTGGTTAAGTTATCTCTCTCGTAGGGGGGGGGGGGGAGGGGGGGGGTGAAATGTGATAGATCGTTCCTGTGGACGTCTACGTTGTAGGATGCCCTCCAAACGTTGAAGTTGTAGTGTATGGATTATCCAGTTGCAAAAGAAGACTAACATGCACAATTGTTTCCTTCACTGGTCGGAAAAGTGAATCAACACCTCTATCAACACATTTTGTTTTGAATTGTGTGTAACAAATAGGTCAAAGACCGCTAACTAAGAGTTGTGACCGATGAGCTCTTCAATCTTTATTTGAGTAGTCTGACAATATTTTGAATACTACTTGAAATACCATGAAGTACAAAATTAAATTTTGCGTACTTGGGTAGGCAGCATCGATGTGTGTTTATGATATAGCATCAGTAGTTGCTTATTATATATTGGGCGAGGTAGCCCGAGAGGGTACCGGGTCTCATGTTATGGCATGTAGTATAAATCTACCATTCTTAAGAAGTTGCTCCCCACTACCCCTATTCTCTCATCATGCACACTGTCCACATCAGCGATGTGCCACGTCATTGCTAGTTGTCCACGTCATCAAATAGATCCCACATATAAAAACGATTTTCTCCCTATCTCTCGGCCAAGCACGGGCCACACAGCCGCGATGGGCGCGTGAAACTGACACAGATAACCAACAGTCAATAGCGATCCCCCCGGGCGCAGCACTCATTGGCATTTACCCATCCGCTGGTACCCAAGTTAACATCGATCGCTTTCTCTTCGTCTTCACTAACCGACAGCATTTGTAAAGCGATCTGCTCTTCCACTCCCAAATCACAACAATCCACCGGCGTTTCCTTATCCTGTCTCCGGTGCATCTCCAAGGATCCCTCCGTCTTGATCTCATTCTCATGTGTCTTCTCTGCTAGCGCCGCCGGCTGCCTCGGCTCACATCGCCTCTGCCCTTGCCGGCTCCTATTGCTCGTATTAACACGTCCCTATCGTCCTAACCTCAAATCTGGCGTTCATAGTTCGCCTATCGCCGGGATTGGATCAAGACGGAGGGATCCTTGGAAACGCTAGGGCTGCATCTTGCCAAGGTACCCATCTTTCGATTCCAGCGTTGGTCTCCTGGGCTCTCCGCTCTACGTGAGGGAATCAGATTCAGATAGAACGGAACCAGTTTTATTTCTTTTTCTGTGTGTGGATTTTGCAACACAGGAGGCTGCTAATGACAAGCCGATGAGAGGTTGTAGATGAAACACCTAGATACGAATAGCGGACAGGTAAGTATCTTGAACGATTTTATTTACCAGATTATACCAGTTGTGAGCACCCTTTGATACACATATATCCAGCCAGATGGGCAACGCTCGGTTTTGTTGCACTATAAGTACCTGTTTTGTCTCTGGTTATTTACAATCTATCCCAGTATTAACATATACCTTTTCTAGATTCTATTGTTCTAATCTGTTGTCACCTATATCTGCCATCCGGATCGCTTTCTGACACTTCATATTGCAGCTGTCCAGTGGATGTAAAAGATGATATATCTATTCAAGGATTGAAGAGGTAAATATTTCTACCTACTATTGATCATTTCTGTGTTTTTTTTTGCTGGGCTCATTTATGTTTTTCCATGTTTGTAGAAATAGGAACAGTTTCATAAAAAAAAAATCAAGACGCAGTTTGCAGAAAATTATGCAAAGAAAGGCACCGTTCAGCTTAAAGAAATATTTACACCTTGAACTTCTTTATGGTTTGAGTTAAATAGTATGTTGAAGTCCAACTCTGATACAACTATTTTTGAACGCAAGCGCTAGAAAATGTGAGCAGCAGAAGTTAAAGAGAGATACCGAGTATCTTACTTTGCTAAGTCAGGCGGGATTTCATTTTAACCATTCGAGATCAATGCTTCCATGATCTCTAACCAAGCGACTCAGGAAACTTTAAAAACAGTAATTAGTGTGAGCATAATTAAGTAGGGCCATTATATATCTCAGTGCTACAGAAGAATTTACTACGCCTGCCATTAGATATCTTTTATTTTCTGTTAGCAGGGAGTGGGATCTACAACGACACATACTTGGCTTATCCACGTTAACTTGAGATGGGAATTGATAAATAAATTCATAAACCAATGTCTTCTCTGTAGCCTCCACCCTCTAGAGGCGTAAAAATATACAGTCATGAAATTATGTCTCCAGTGCACTGTGGATGTTTGCTAGCTGATGATTCCATAGTGATTATATTGAAGTGTTGACCATTGTTATCTCATGACCAATCACAGTGCAAAAATACCGTGAGGTGAGCCATTTAATCACAAATTACTTTGGAACATTCTCCGTTGTGTCATTTACTTAATATCTTCTGGTGATACACTTACACTGTCATCCAAAAATCAGATCTGTTTAACATCATTTAGCTTATTTATAAGTGTTACTACCTGGGCATATGCTTTTGTAGAAAAGCTCATAAAGCTCATTGTACTAGAAAAATTGAAATATTACTACCATTGGATGTTTCACTGCATAGATTTATTTATCAAGTTGACTTCAACTTTGTGTGCTAAAATTTTCCGCAGCAACGCGCGGGGTATCATCTAGTTTACTCAGAAGCTCGTGATATAGTATGAGGACGTGGCTTTGTTTCCTTCCCGTCAATGCTCATGTCCATCCAATGAAAAGATATTAGCCAACCAAAATACAGGACAAAGAGCTAGGAGAAGATTATTCAAGTTCAAAGTCTTGTCGATAGGAATGAGAGGAATCAGAAACACATGTTGACTTAGTTGAATGTACATGTTGAGACAGTTGGAACTTCACTGTCTGGGATCTGGAATGTGCCCATGTTGTTGGAAAGCACCGTTGCGTCGTCCACAACAAACCTGACCAAGCAACCGGGAGCCATCCTGATCGATGCGCTCGTGATGGCAACGGGACGCACGCCCGGCCCGCTAACGCCGCGTCGTGCGCACGTCCTGCTACAAAGGGTAATTTTTTTCCCTTTGTAGCTAGGATGCTGTGCTCGCTAACGTGGTTAGCTCACCTCTGTACATGCATGGGGCTGGCTAGGTGTCAAATGACTGAATTTACAATTTCGGTCAGTCAATTTTTGAGCAGCCGTTCATTCCAGATCAAACGGGCAGGGTAACATTCATCTAAAGCAAAAAAATATGCTAGCTAGTGTCATGATACACCGTAGTCTTCACACATTTTTCTTTAGAGTGTCTTCACACATTTATGGGGTAGCGGCCGGGGGTGGTACTTGCACTGGGAGAGCCGTGAGATACGAGAGTAAAGCAGCTGCATGTACTAGTCTTTCCTGAGTCATAGCAGCATACACATATTTTCTCAGCATTGTGCAGAATTTACCCGGCCCGTGATATTTTATCCCGAATTGTGATCTCAGTATGCCCAAGATTAACAATCACCTTTGTTATATTCTTATGTCTCTGCGCTGCACAGAACTAGCTAACGGTGATGTTCATCTTCCTCAAAGGAAAAAGAGATAGAAGTGTTCGCCCTTCAGCATGTAGAAGTGTAGAACAACTATGCATGAATAGTGAGAGCATTTTGCCAAAAACAAAAAATAGTAATGGACCGTGACCAATAGATACACGCTAACCTGATAGCGATGGAAATTGAAAAAAAAAACGCATGTATAATTATCTTGTAAGAAAACAATACATGAATCGAAAAAATTGATTCACAAAATCATAGAGATAGGTGGTGGTCGTAGACAGAAGATTTGTAGAAGAAAGAATTTGAGGCAGCCTGGCGGATAGAAGGTTTTCTAGAGAAGAAAATGCAGCCTACTACCTCCTGAAGAAAGAGAGAAAATAAACAGATGGACAAAAGGCTTTCTAGAGAAGAAAGAATTCGAGGCAGCCTATTACCCTTCCTGAAAAAAAGAAACAAAACAAAATAACAGACAGGCAAAAGCGTCCAGTTTTGTAGTCCACCAGATAATTTACACACACATTTTATAGTACTTTGCGTGTATATTTACAGAAGAGCGAATTACTGCCACTAGAATTACACTTTAAGTAGAAGGAAAATAAAAAAAGATAATGACAAAATTGGCACACAACTTACACATAAATTGCGCTTATTATAATATGCAAGAATAATAAGAATATAATATGAGAGAATTAACATATTGGAATTGGTATTACCCTTTAAGAATAAATAAAAATAAAAAATGACCAAATTTGCACATATATTGTATAGAAATTGCGCTTTTCTATAATAAGCAAGGATAAGAATATGATATGCGAGAATTAACATATTGGAATTGGTATTACCCTTTAAGAATAAATAAAAATGAATAAAAATACAAAATGACCAAATTTGCACATATATTATATAGAAATTGTGCTTTTCTATAATAAGCAAGAATAGGAATATAATATGCGAGAATTAACATATTGGAATTGGTATTACCCTTTAAGAATAAATAAAAATGAAAAAATGACCGAATTTGCACATATTTTATATAGAAATTGCGCTTTTCTATAATATGCAAGAATAATCATGTAAGATTGGAAATTTACCAAAAAGGAAGTGCCCTAAGAATGAATGAGTTAGTGGCAATGGTATTAACCTTAATCAAGAAATAAAACTAAATAAAACTGGAAAAAAACAAAATAATAAAGTTTTCTAGGAAAGAATAAATTAATGGCACTGGTATTACTCCTTAAGATTAAAGAAAGTGAAAAAAGAAATAAACAAATAAACAAATAATTACCAAATTTGCGCATATTTTCTCCAGAAATTGTGCTTTTCTATAATATGCAAGAATAATCATGTAAGATTGGAAATTTCGCAAACAAGAACTGCCCTGAGAAAGAATGAATTAGTGGCATTGGCATTGTCCTTAATCAAGAAAGAAAATGAGATAAAACCAAAAGAACAAAGTAATACCATTTTGTAAGAAAGAATGAATTAGTGGCAATGCTATTACACTTTAAGAAGATAGAAAATGAAATAAAACTAAAACAAAAAACAAAAAATTATAAACTAATCAAAAGTTTTGTAAAAAACAATGAATTGGTGGCATTCGTATTACACTTGAAGAAGAAAGAAAATGTAAATGAAAAATTTCCACACAATTTATACAAAAATTATGCTTTTTCATAATATGCGAGAACAATTATATAATAGTGGATTTTTCGCAAAAAAGTTGTAGTTTCTAAGAAAGAATGAACTGGTGTCATTGGTATTACCCTTAAAGTAGATAGAAAATAGAAAAATGATTAAAAATTTGCACACAATTTGTAAAAAAATTGCAGTCTTTTATGAATGCAAAGATAACTATGTAATAGTGTAAAATTCACACTCCAATATAATTTACACACATATTATGTTATACACACGTACATACTAACACTCACCCAACATTTATGCATACACATAAAAACAACTCAAGAAAAAAGAAACAAAGAAGAAAAAACAGAGATAAACACACATAAAAGTAAATAAAGCATGAACCCGAATTTTTAGATGACTTCCAAATAGCAAAAGCACCATAAAATTTATCTTTAAATTTAAACTAACGCCACCATGCAAGACTGCCCTACAAACACGCTGATCAAATTCTTGGCCGTCCGTCAATATGCATCTACTACCCCTATAAAAGTAAGAGAGGGCGGAGAACCAGATCATCCTATCCATCGAAACATGCAATCTGATAGTCTACATCCCTCCATCATACTAAACGCGTTTTATACTTTAATTACCCACCATGCCATTGCCTTAATTAATTACCCACCATGCCATTGGGTTAACATCGCCCCGAACACGTCGCTGCCCTCTGGCTACCACGCCGTCGGGGCAGTTTGGCCACCGCCCCACACCTCGCCCCACCTCTTCCCTACAACCTCCTCGCCAGCCATCGCCTCGACCGCCGCTGGACAACCTCCACATGTGCCTCTCCACAAGCGCCGCTGGACATGCTTTGCCCCGTTCCTCGAGTTGGCCGTGGAAGAGAGAGAGAGCGAGACGGAATGGTGGATCTAGACAAGGGGTTGCCGTCCCTTTCATTGCATCCACCAGAATAGAGAGATCGGAGGGAAGAAGCTTGACGATGGTGCCCCGGCCCGGCGCCTCTCTGCACCCGCTCGCTGGCTGTGCGCCTCCGCACCCGACGGCCCTTGCTCCTTCGCCAGTGCACCATCGTGTCTGGCTGTCGCTGCTCCTCCACTAGAGCCCTGCCGCACCCGGCCGCAGCCTCACGCGTCTCCGTGCTGGCAATCACTCAAACGAAACAGAGAGAAAACGGGAAAAGATCCAAATCAAACACAAAACAAACAAACGGCTAAACTAAATAGAAAACAAAACCTCACAACATTATTATCATGTAGATTAGATATTAACAGTAGGTACATGTGATTAGCTACGATTTGCAAAAAGAAACGACTCAAACGGAGAAACGAAACTCGAGAAACGAACAAAACAAGATCGTTTATTAATCTGGACTAAACTCAAATTTTAAAGTGTCAAAATCATGTTCAAGAAGGTTAACTGGAAAGAAAAGATCATTACGAAGATTTAGGCGCTAGTTTCATCTAATTTGGACTAACGAGCAAAAGTTATGCTAGTTTTAAGATCAGGGGATAAATCGCGATAAAACTTATTCGCGGATAGGTCCCTGGCCGAAAATAAAACTAAAAAAGAAAAAACTACCGCGCGAACGTTCGTTAACAGAACTAAACGAACGAAAACCGTTCGTTAAACCGAACGAACCAGCGAAAAACGTTTACTAAATAAACAAAAACTAAAACTAAAAACCGATCTAAACTAAACCGATCTAAAAAAATAAAACCAGAAAACCGAACGGTTTTTACCATTTGACCGGGAAAAGACCAGCGGCGAGTCAACGGCGGGGCGGCGAGAAATCCAGCGGGTGGCGGCGGGACTCCGGCGACGGCGACGTCGGGCGACGACGTGGTGGAGCGCAGCAGGTGCGGCGGTGCGGCGCGACGCAGCAGCGGCAGCGGCTGGGTGCGGTGGCAGCGGTGAGCTGCGGGCGGTGGCGGCGACTTTGGAGGAGAGGAGGGGGTCAGGCGGCTTTATAAAGGGGGTCCGGGGGGGGGGGGGGGGCGGCTCCGACTTGGAGCCCAAGTCGGGCGGCGGCGCGGCAACGGACTCCTCCGGACATCCAGGGCGGTCACGGCTCCGGCGGCGAGTCAAGGAAGGCGGCGGCGCTAGCGGGCCGGCTAGGCCTTCGGCGCAGTTCGGTGCGAGAGACTTTTTAAAAAAAATCACCGTCAAAGAAAAATCCTAATAAAATATAAAAAGAATCTAAAAATTTCAGAAACAATTTTCAGTGTCCAAGCCTAATATTTAGGACAAGATGAACATTTTTCTGGACTAAATGCAATTTTCAAACATGTAAGTTTTCTCTAATTCAAATAAAATACAAATAAAAAAATAGTTTGATTTTAAAATTTCTTCTCCAATATTTCTCTTCTGTTGAAGAAGTCATATTATCTGCTCTCATTTATTTTTATTATTAGAAATAATTGGAGAGAAAAATATTAAAATCAAATTGATCCCATTTTTTCAAATTTGAACTAAATTCAAATATGAAAATTTGTGAAACCTCCAACTCTCTCCTTGGGTTCTTGAGTTTCTTAAGATTTCTAGGATCACAACAAAATGCAAATAAATTATGATATGCATATGATGATCTATGTATAACATCCAAATTGAAAATTGGGATGTTACAAACCTACCCTTTAAGATGAATCTCGCCCTCGAGATTCGGGTTGGTCAGCAAAAAGGATTGGGTGGTCCTTGCAAAGATCTTCTTCTGGCTCCCAGGTGGCTTCCTCTTCTGTATGGTGGCTCCACTTAACTTTGCAAAACTTGATAACCTTGCTACGAGTTACTCGACTAGAAAACTCGAGAATTTTAACTGGCTTCTCTTCATAGGTCAGATCACTATCCAACTGAATAGCTTCTAGTGGCACTGTATCTCTAAGAGGAATGTCGGCCATCTCTGCGTGGCACTTCTTCAACCGGGAAATGTGAAACACATCATGAACTCCTGACAATCCTTCGGGCAATTCCAACTTGTACGCAACTTCTCCCATGCGTTCCAAAACTCTGTATGGTCCCACAAAACATGGTGCTAGATTTCCCTTGAATCGAAAACGTTTAACTCCTCGAAGTGAGGACACCCGAAGATATGCTCCGTCTCCGACTTCATAGACTATCTCCTTCCGTTTAGTATTCGCGTAACTCTTCTGCCTGGACTGGGCTACCTTGAGTCTGTCTCGAATCAGATTAACCTTCTCCTCAGATTCTCTGATTAAGTCTGGTCCGAACAACTGCCGATCTCCAACTTCATCCCACGATAACGATGTCCTACACCTCCTTCCGTACAAATCTTCGAAAGGGGCCATCTTCAAACTGGCTTGATAACTGTTGTTATAAGAGAATTCTGCGTAGAGCAAATTGTCATCCCAACTAGATCCATAATCTAGCGCATAGGCTCTCAACATGTCCTCCAGAATCTGATTGACTCTCTTGGTCTGTCCATCTGTCTGTGGATGAAAGGCTGTACTGAACTCTAGCCTGGTACCCAAAGTTTCATGCAACTGATTCCAAAACTTTGAAGTAAACTGTGTTCCTCTATCTGATACAATGGTCCTCGGAACTCCATGCAGACATACGATCCTGGTCATGTATATCTTTGCCAACTTAGCACTCGTATAAGTTGTCTTCACCGGGATGAAATGGGCTATTTCATCAAACGATCGACTACAACCTAGATAGAGTCATAGCCTGAACGAGTCCTGGGTAATCCAGTGAAAAAATCCATGCCAAGTTTATCCCACTTCCATTCGGGTATCGGCAATGGTTGTAGCAATCCTGATGGCTTCTGATGCTCTGCCTTAACTCTCTAACATAAATCACATACTGCTACATACTCGGCAATATCCTTCTTCATTCCTGTCCACTAGAAACTTTCCTTCAAATCCAGATACATCTTAGTGTTGCGTGGGTGAATCAAGTAAGGCGAATCATGAGCCTCCTGTAGAATCAACTTCCTGATCTCAGGGTCATTAGGCACATAAATACGATCCTCAAACCATAAGGTGTCGTGCTCATCCTCACGAAATCCTTTAGCCTTTCCTTTACTCATCCTTTCCTTTATCTCAGCAATCTCCTTGTTCGTCTTCTAGGCTTCTCTAATCTTACCCAAAAAAGTGGACTGGATTTCCAACGCTGCAACATAACCTCTCGGAACTATCTCCAAGCACAACTCTTGAAGGTCGTCTGCTAACTCTTGAGGTAATCCTCCGGTTATGAGCGTGTTAACATAACTTTTGTGGCTCAGCGCATCTGCTATGATGTTGGCCTTTCCTAGATGATAATGCAATCTCATGTCATAATCCTTTATTAGCTCCAACCATCTCCTTTGTCTGAGGTTCAACTCCTTCTGCGTGAAGATGTATTTTAAACTCTTATGATCCGTGTAAACGTCATAACGGTTTCTAATGAGAAAGTGTCTCCATGTCTTGAGTGCATGCACTACGGCTGCTAACTCCAAATCATGCGTAGCATAATTCAACTCATGAGGTCAAAGTTTTCGTGAGGCATATGAAACAACTCTTCCTTCCTGCATAAGCACTCCTCCAAGTCCTCAACGTGAAGCGTCGCAATACACTTGGAAATCCTTGCGTTGGTCTGGGAGAATCAGCACTAGGGATGTAACCAAACGTTTCTTCAACTCTTGAAAACTGGCCTCACAATCCTCCGTCCATTTAAACTTGGTGTCCTTCTTTAATAACTCCATCATGGGCTTCGCAATCTTGGAAAAATTCTTGATAAACCTCTGATAATAACCTGCGAGTCCAAGAAAACTTATGATCTCTCCCACTGAGGTGGGTGCCAACCATTTAGTGGCAGAAGAAACCTTGGTAGGGTCTACTGCTATTCCTTCTCCGGATATAACATGTCCGAGAAATCCAACTTCCTTCAACCAAAACTCACATTTGCTGAACTTGGCATACAACTGGTGTTCTGAGCTTCTCAAGAACCAAACGCAAATGCTCCTTATGCTCTTCTTCATTCTTTGAGTAGACCAATATGTCATCAATTAACACCACGACGAACTTATCCAAAAACTCCATGAACACCTTGTTCATCATACTCATGAAATAGGCAGGGGCATTGGTCAAACCAAATGACATAACTGTATACTCATATAACCCATACCTCGTAGTAAAAGTTGTCTTAGGTATATCCTGCTCTCGGATCTTCAACTGGTGATAACCTGACCGAATATCGATCTTGGAGAAAGCTTTAGCTCCTTGCAGCTGGTCCAACAAATCATTGATCATCGGTAGAGGGTATTTGTTCTTGATCGTCACCTCATTCAGTGCACGATAATCAACAACCATCCTCAAATATCCATCCTTCTTCTCAACTAGAAGCACTGGGGCTCCCCAAGGTGATGAACTTGGTCGAATGTAATCTTTCTCCAGTAACTCCTTAATCTGCTTCTTAATTTCCTCCAGAACCTTTGCGGCCATCCGATACGGTATCTTTGATATTGGTCCGGTACCTGGCAATAACTCAATCAAAAATTCAATATCTCGATCTGGTGGCATGCCTGGTAACTCCTCCGGAAATACATCGGGATAATCCTTCACCACTGGTACTTCCTCCTGAACAACTCCTGATAAGGAATTCACCTGAGTCCTCCTCGGCGCATGCCTGGACACATACTTGATCCTTTTTCCTTCTGGGGTGGTGAGAAGAATTGATTTACTGGTGCAATCGATGTTTCTCTCAAACTTGGATAGCCAATCCAGGGACAATCAGGTCGGTGGGGAAAACATGTCTACCTATGGTTACTGGTAACTAATAGCATCCCCTACTAGCCATATACTCCGCTCCTGGGGAACTTACTAACATAGGTGACTTAAGGGCTACTGTTGGCAACTTATACTTCTCCACAAATACCCTCGATATGAATGAATGCGATACACCAGTATCGAAAAGAACAAGTGTTGTAAATGCATTAATCAAAAACTTATCGACAACTGCGTCGAGTTGATCCTCAATCTCCTCCACACTGACGTGGTTCACCTGACCTTTGGTGAAGGGGTTGGGCTTCTTTGTAGAACCTCCATTACCATTTCCATTATTGGCTTCAGGACAATCATTGGCATAATGTCCGGTCTTCTGGCACTTGAAACACGTAATGTGGTTCAGATCCCTCTTGGCTAGTGTTGAGGTGTTGGAACGGTTCTAACTGCTGCTTCCTCCATTCCCATTTCCATTCTTGGGGCCACTGTGGTTGTGCAAACTTGCTCCGTTGTGCGTGTGTCCTCCATGGTTATGGCCTCCATGGTTATGAGTATGTCCTCTCGAGTACGGGGAATAGCGGGGCTTCTGTTGAGCTCCAGAGGTATTCCTCCCCTATCAATACTTCCTCTTGTGATTGTCAATCTGCTGTTGCTTGCCTTCTATCATGAGGACCCTGCCTACCAACTCCTGGTAGTTGTTGAATGTTGCCACCATCAACTGCATGCTCAGCTCATCATTGAGTCCTTCAAGAAACTTCTCCCGCTTTACGACATTTGTGGCCATGTCATCTGGGGCATAGCGTGCTGACTTGCTAAACTCATCCACATACTGTCCCACTATACGGCCTCCTTAGTGCAAGTTGCGAAACTCACGCTTCTTCATGCTCATAGATCCTGCTGAAACATGGGCGGTGCGAAAAGCCTGCCGAAACTGATCCCATGTAACTGTATCAATGGGTAAGTGGTTGTGAAATTATCCCACCAAGATGTTGCGGGTCCATCAAGATGGTGTGCGGCAAAGTGCACTCTCTCCGCATTTTTGCATCCTGCAGTGATAAGCTCTCTTCCAATCTTGCGGAGCCAGTCATCTACAACAATCGGCTCGGTGCTGCTAGAGAACACCGGTGGATTCAACCTCAGAAAATGGGCTAGGTTGTCAACAGGGGGTGGTGGCGGTGGGTTGTTGTTGTTGTTATTGTTGTTGTTGCCTTGGTTCTGGTTAGCATCTGCATCAAGGCATTCTTCTGCTGGATCAACCAAGTGAGCTCCGGTGGGAACACAAATCCATTGTCACGTCTCGGAGGCATCTGATGGGTTAGAAGGGGTGAGAAAACAGAATAGAATAAGGTCTAAGAGAGATTCATTACCCATATGCTCATGAGACAAATCACAATCAATTCACTTCATTCAATAGCACACAAGGTTCACACAAAGGATCTAATTACGATTACAAACTTGATCAATGCTAACTACTTGGAAGAATACTACTAGTAACATGGTGGTCATCTAGAAATTTTGACCAGAGGAAGACTCCATGATATCTGCTCCAGCTTCGTCAACGTAGTAGTCACCATTGTCATCATTTGCATCACTATCCGTGTTGGTGTCGTCCAAGATGATGTAGTCCTCCGAACGGATCTCCTTTGCTGGTTCTCGCTTATGATTCTCCACTGTCCTAGCTTCCTCTTCAGATCTTCATACTTCTCCAGTAGTACATCAATTTCTTCCTCATAACCATCGCGTGTAAACTTGAGTTGCTCTTCTAGCTCATTGTTCTTCTTCATCAGCTTCTTGATCTTCTTCATGTTGAAACATACTTGATTCTCTTGTTGACGAATGTGATCACCCATCTCCTGAATGTAAGTTGCAATTGATCCATCCTTCCTAGTTCGAATCATCTCCCATTCTTCGTCTCGGCGGCCACATATTTGGTAAATGGTGTTTTCCAGCTCCTTGTGATACACCTCACATATGCGTCCAAAAGTGGTATGGGCGGCCATGCTCTTTCCTAAACTCCAGCTTGGTGCATCCAGGTAGAAATCAATAGGCTCCGTTGTTGGCACAAATGTCCTCCCAGGTACCCAGACTTTGATCTTCCAGCGCTCCTCTTCTGGTACAGTTGTAGATTAAGTCCCCGTGAAGCTTGGTAGTCCGATCTTCAGGTATTTAGTGACTTCCTTCAAGTGTCATCCTAAAGGGGTGTCGTCATCCGGCTGAGTGAACTTGTTCCTGGGGTCCACCATCTATAGAGTAGAAATAGAGGAGAATTAGAAATGAGCAAAGAAGAGAAATCCTGTGGCTTATTCTAGTGGTCATGTCCTACAGTCAACGCGTGCTCTGATACCATCTTGTAGCGACCACGATCCCAATGGAACGAAGTCTCTGTGCTTCAGTGTCATCCCTGGATCGGTAATGCTGACACACACAATACTCGAGAAATTATAACAGAGTTCAATCACACACTTATTACATCGAGTCCTCATAAAGAGTATGATTACATAAGAATATTATGGCTGAAGGCCATCTAAACTAAATAACTGCGAAAGCTTTGATGGTAAATGAGTCCATTAACTCCAACGGCATAGCTGGGTGCAAGACAACGACCTATCGCACCTTATTCATCGTCTGAGTAGTCTGCAACATGAGACGTTGCAGCCATGTAGGCCAGCACATTGAATATGCTGGCAGAGTTACACTGTAAAGCAATGAATGCAAGAACTATCTCTACATGCAATATTTGGCTGGTGGAGGCTCTAAGTTTATGGTTTTGCATAAAGCTAGTTTTTCCCTACAACAAAGGAATAAATTTACGGGATAATTAGATTTATGCCCCTAGTTGTGTCCCACTCGTCTGTTTTACCCCTAATTCCCAAAAGTCACCGGTTCTGTCCAAGTCACTTTGCTCCTCTTATGCTTTTGCCCTTTGACTGTTTGACCGTCAGTTTGAAAACTTCATAACTAATTCATACTAAATTACAAAAATGCAAATAAGATACCAAAATGTTCAGAAAAATATCACCTATATGTCGGTGTCATTTGCATTCATGAAAAAAGTGTTGAAAGGTGCACATCTGAGTTTTAGCTCTTTTGATACAAACATGAATAGTAAACTCTAAAAAAAATCAATTTTTTAAAAAAAATATGGTGGCAAAGAATGACAAATGTTCTAAGTGCTTGCCAAGTTTTATTAGGGAACGACATTCCTGGAAGCCGTGGGAAAAAATAATCTATTTTGGAGTGCTGATTATTTTTTTTGCCGCGGCACCCACGAATGTTATTCCCTGATGAAACTTGGCAGGCACTTAAAATATTTTTCATTTTTTGCCACCAATTTTTTTTTGAATTTTTTTAGAGTTTACTATTCATGGTGGTATCAAAAGAGCTAAAATTCATATGTGCAATTTTCAACACTTTTTTCATGAAAGCAAATGACACTGACATATAGGTGATGTTTTTCTGAACATTTTGGTATCTTATTGCATTTTTCTAATTTAGTATGAATTAGTTATGAAGTTTTCAAACTGACGGTCAAACGGTCGAAGGGAAAAAGCATAAGAGGAGCAAAGTGACTTGGACAGAACCGGTGACTTTCGGGAATTAGGGGTAAAACGGACGAGTGGGACACAACTAGGGGCATAAATCCAATTATCCCTAAATTTATTTAAACTAAGTATTTGAGAAGGTTCCCCCAACTCAAATCCCAATTAAACAAGTATCATCATTAAGCCCAATCAATTAATTAAAGAGTGATGAGATCATAAATAATATCCAATTCCAGATACTCAAGATGTCCATAGCCGGGGACACGGCTAACTATGATTAGTTTATGCACTCTACAGAGGTTGCACACTTTTCCCCACAAGACTCGACCGCATCCATGATCGAAAGATCGAGACATAGTCTTTCTGAAGCATTAACTCTCTACTCCGGGCAGACCGGTACACCTACTTTCCCTCTACATCTGCTAGTCCACCTCTTTGAGAGCTCATACAACTTACTCAATTATGCCAGAGCCCATAATGGCTTGTGGCCGCACACGGAAGTTCCTAGTCATGAAATATCGTATGACCCCTTTGAGTCTGGGTGGCGAACCCCAGGATTTCCCTTAATGGACAGCACTGGGTTCCCCAGGTGCCCCAACCAATCCACCCAAATGTGTATTAGAGTTGCCACCTTAATGTTATCCAAGATTTATAACTCACATAACTTCCATGTGAATCACGATCCAATCCCCGTCTACGAGCATGGCTAAGCAATAATAAGCATAACGTATATTCCCGGGGTGATCAAAAGGTATTAGGTTCCTACCTCAAGTACTACAACCAAACCACATGTTCCCAATCCTGCTCATGCAAATATTTGAGGGCAATACTAATGCAAAGTAAAAACTAGGTATAGAAGAGTATGATCAAAGTGTAACTTGCCTTGCTGACGATATGCATACTCTAAAGATTCGTAATAACAAGCTTCCCACTCTGGGTAATCTAGCATAGACAAACAGTAGCATACATAAGCAATCACTCAAACGAAATGGAGAGAAAACGGGAAAAGATCCAAATCAAACACGAAACAAGCAAACGGCTAAACTAAACACAAAACAAAACCTAACAGCATTATTATCATGTGGATTAGATCTTAACAGTAGGTACATGTGATTAGCTACGATTTGCTAAAAGAAACAACTCAAACGGAGAAATGAAACTCGAGAAACGAACGAACAAGATCGTTTACTAATCTAGACTAAACTCAAATTTTAAAGTGTCAAAATCATGTTCAAGTAGGTTAAGTGGAAAGAAAGATCGTTACGAAGATTTAGGCGCTGGTTTCATCTAATTTGGACTAATGAGCAAAAAGTTACGCTAGTTTTATTTGTGGATAGGTCCCTGACCGAAAATAAAACTAAAAAAGAAAAAACTACCGTGCGAACGTTCGTTAACAGAACTAAACGAACGAAAACCGTTCGTTAAACCGAATGAACTAGCAAACGTTTACTAAATAAACTAAAACTAAAACTAAAAACCGATCTAAACTAAACCGATCTAAAAAAATAAAACTCAGAAACTGAATGGTTTTTACCGTTTTACCGGGAAAAGACCGGCGGCGAGTCAACAGCACGGGGGGCGAGAAATCTGGTGAGCGGCGGCCGGACTCCGGCGACGGTGAGGTGGGGCGGCGACGCGTGCGGCCGCGCGGTGGAGCGCAGCAGCGGCAGCGGCGCGGCGTGGGCAAGCGGCAGCGGCTCGGGCGGCGGGGTGCGGTGGCTACGGCGGCGGTGGTGAGCGGCGGCGACTTTGGAGGAGAGGGGGAGGGGGAGGGCGGCCTTATAAAGGGGTTCCCCGGGGGGCGGCTCCGACTTGGAGCCCAAGTCGGGCGGCGGCGCGGCAATGGACTCATGCGGGAGTTCGGCGTGGTCACGGCTCCGGCGGTGAGTTGGGGAAGGCGGCGACGCTAGCGGGCCGGCTGGGCCTTCGGCCCAGTTCGGTCCGAGAGACTTTTTTTAAAAAAAATTGCCGCGAAAGAAAAATCCTAATAAAATATAAAAAAATTCTAAAAATTTCAGAAACAATTTTCACCGTCCAAACCTAATATTTAGGACGAGATGAACATTTTTATGGACTAAAATGCAATTTTGAAAAATGCAAGTTTTCTCTAATTCAAATAAAATAGCAAATAAAATAATAATTTGATTTTAAAATTTCTTCTCCAATATTTATCTTCTGTTGAAGAAGTCATATTATCTTCTCTCATTTATTTTTATTATTGGAAATAATTGGAGAGAAAAATATTAAAATCAAATTGATCCCTTTTTTCAAATTTGAACTAAATTCAAATATGAAAATTTGTGAAACCTTCAACTCTCTTCTTGGGTCCTTGAGTTGCTTAAGATTTCTAGGATCACAATGAAATGCAAATAAATTATGATAGGCATATGATGATCTATGTATAACATCCAAATTGAAAATTGGGATGTTACAAGCACGCACACCTCTGGTGCAGCAAACAATTGGCCTAGCTGCTAGATGTGATTTGCTATGCTTCTTAGGTCCTGTTCTGAACCTCTCCCAACTCTCCCAACTCCGAAGATTCAGCTTCTTAGCCTGGCTTCTCACTCCATCTAGCAATCCCAGTTCATTTGGCAACCGAATTAGCTTCTCTCTCGCAACTTTGGGCTGGCAGCAGTTGTTGGGATATCTTGCAGCATATTGGGCTGGCTTGGAGGCAGGCTGGCAGCCCAAAAGGGTAGGAGAGACCGTTTTCTGTTCGAGGCACCGAGACCGTTTTCTGTTTGAGGCACCAACACGAGGCTGTTTTGATGAAGAAAGAAGGGAGGAGAGATATTAAACGAAATGTTTTCTTTCACTTGGTGGTGGCACACCTTGTAATTTCAGTGCACTCTGCGATTTAGAGGATTCCGTGGAGCATCGTTTTTGCAGCTTCTCAAACTCCACCAAAATAATGTTACGGGTCGTCACAACTTCTTGAAGCTAGCTTCTCACATCGAAAACGTTTGGCTCAGCTTCACATCAATTTTATGGAGTGCGGAGCTGGAGGACTTCAGAACGGGCCCTTAATGTACTAGTATCTCTTTGTTTAGTTCCATTGTTATTTATATAAATGGGATAGCAAACAATACATAGAGTACCAACCAAAGACATGTTGCTAGCTACTCGCTTGGAGGAAGGATCACAAGGCGAATGCTCGGCCGTGATAGCATGCTCAATGCCGCTCGAGCTCTAAAGAGCATTTCTGCTATCTTCATCGCTTCTATAGAATAAGAAACCCCGACATAATGACATGGATGCCGTCGCAGTTTTCACATTTGTTTATCCTTCTATGAATTTGTTTTGATTGCCAATGAATGGAGATGGCAGTTTTCTTGAAATAGCATAGGCATGGTCGTTCATTGCAATTTCTGGAGGTTGTTTTGATTCAAATATCTTAATAACTGAGCATAAGAATATAAATTAGTTTAAAACATTGTGTATTTCCTGGTGGTAACTGAGTTTTTTATTTTTTTAAACCATTTTGTAGGTACACATACATAATTTTGTTTCGACCATATGTGATTGATAATACCAAGGGAGAATTGGAGAATATCTACACAAATCTGACATTCTGAGCTTCATCTACTCTCATCCAGATTTATGACCAAATGCCAAAGCCTCGATGGGTCATCTCGATGGCCAGTTGCGTCAATGCCCGTGGGTACTACCGATACTCATAGTCTGTCGTGCATGGGTGCAGCCAGATCATTCTCGCAAACATCTCCATCACTGGGTGCCTTCCAACTGCTGACACTCTATTGTATTGTGTTTTCTAGTTGAAAAAGAAAATCAACATGCACAAGGATTTTCTTCTCTGGTGGGAGAAGTGAATCAACTCAATTTTATGTCATCGGGTTCATGCATTTCTTCTATGTATTGTTTGAACTTTGTGTCCTTTTCTTTTTCTCTTTTCTACTTGGTGAAATAAGTGAAACATGTGCTTCATGATCGACAAACATGCTACGGTAATCGGTGTGTAAACCAGTGTGTGGATGTGTGCTCTTGGTACGCCATGCAGGCGGCTCGATGATGGCCCCGGTTCTAGATGGTGGGGCGTTATCATGGAATCCCCCATTGCTGCTTGTAGGTGTGGAGTGATGGCTTCGGGTTGTTGATGTAAATCTTTGCCAGACATTTGTTGAATAACTTAATAAAGATGATTGTGTGCATCTTTTGATGCAGAGGCCGAGCCTTTCAACCTCCTTTTCTAAAAAAAGTAAGCCGGTGTGTGCTGGTTGCTGGGTGCGTGGGTTCCTACCACCATCCTTCACTACTCCACATATGATGGAACCGACATACTAGTGGTTGGCTAGTTGGTGCTTATGGTGTACCCAGTCTGTAATGGTAATGTATATATATTGCACATATGATGGAACTGACATGCATTCTATGCATTTGTGATGTGCAGATGTACATTGTTGGACTTGTGTTTAACAAATAGGATGGAATATTGATGACTGAATTGTGATTGTTGAGCTCTTCCAAGTAGTCTGAGACTCTTTTCAAAAGTACTTGAGTATGAATGAAGAGCTATTGCGAAATATTAATTAAAAAAATATCCTACTCTAGTAGGCAGTGGCGTGCATACACCATTAAGGCGCAAGATAGCAGGTCTTATGTGTTAGCATGCAGTACTAGTTACTTTACTGGGAAGCTCGTGATATATGAGGATATGACCCTGCTTTCCCCTGTCACTCCTCATCCCCATTCATAGCAGAGACAGTGGCTAGCCGAAATAGAGGATAAAGAGCACGCTAGAGGAGGATAAATCAAGTTAAAAATCTTGTTGATAGGAATGGAAGAAATCAGAAACATAAGCTGGTTGTGTTCAATGTATGTATACGGTTCTTGACCAAGTGGTGTTGTCTTGAGAAAATGGGGAACGGCAAGCCGTTGGCTGGGCTGCTGATTCAATTGCAACCAGAATCAGATGGTTTGTTCGGTGCTTCCATGAGGTGCTTGTTAGGGGACGAACAACACCCTCTTTTCTGGATTGGTAGATTGTTGAGAGGGAGTAGCGTGGCACATACTATGCCTCACATGTACCAGTTGGTGCGTCCTAGTGCTAGGCGACGGCTAGTGGTGGATGCCTTACCTACTGACTGGATGTGTCATATCAGTGACACTCTTTCGGCACCGGTTATCACGGAACTCCTTATGTTGTGGCCTACACTACAACTGAAGCATGTTCTCTCTCAGATTATCGCATGCATCGGACAGGATCTGATATCAGGTATCCTCGGATGGCAAATTTTCGGGTCGAACTGCATGCCTTTCTTCTTCAGCCGTGAGTTTGGTCCTTGCGCGATGGAATTGTAGACCTCTTGAGTGCGTCTGGAGATAATAAAAATTGTTTGGTTGGAACTTCTGCCGAATTTTCAGTGGACTGCAAATCGTCTTTCTCGTTGCCCGATGCAACACCCACCTTGTTGTGTCCTTTGTTGTCTGCCTCTCCCTTTAAGGCCATTATGGAGGAATTCACCATGTCGATGTTAGCGAGCTCGTGTAGGTTTGTGGGCAGTGTTAGTTAAGTTGTAGTGTTGTGGAACGTCAGCATGTTGTTTCGAACCTTGTGGGTCCATTGTCCCTCTGATATTGGAACCCATCCCTTTATGGGTTCGTAAGGAAAAAAAGTTGTAGTAATATGTGTGTCCAACAATTCATACATAAAAAATTCTCCTCAAGGTTGATGCCAGAGCCTTGATGGTTGATCTCAACGGGAAGTTCCACCAACGGTGGTGGATACTACCATCACTCACACTCTGTCGTGTGTGGGTGTGATAGATCGTTCCCGTGGACGTCTACGTTGCAGGATGCCCTCCAACCGTTGAAGTTGTAGTGTGTGCATTATCCGGTTGCAAAAGAAGACTAACATGCACAATGATTTCTTTCACTGGTTGGAAAAGTGGATCGACACTTCTATCGACACATTTCGTTTGGAATTGTGTAACGAATAGGTCAAAGACCGCTAACTAAGATTTGTGGCTGATGAGCTCTTCGATCTTTATTTCAGTAGTCTCACAATATTTTGAAAACTACTTGAAATACCATGAAGTACAAAATTAAATTTTGCGTACTTGGGTAGGCAGCATCGATGTGTGTCTATGATATAGGATCAATAGTTGTTTATTATATATTGGGTGAGGTAGCCCGAGAGGATAGCGGGTCTCATGTTATGGCATGTAGTATAAATTTTTTCAGAAGCTCGTGATATAGTATGAGGACGTGGCCTTGTTTTCTTCTCGTCAATTCTCATGTCCATCAAATGAAGAGATGGTAGCCAATCAAAATACAGGACAAAGAGCTAGGAGAAGATTATTCACGGTTAAAGTCTTGTCGATAGGAATGAGAGGAATCAGAAACATGTTGACTTGGTTGAATGTACATGTTGAGACAGTTGGGACTTCACTGTCTGGGATCTGGAATGTGACCATGTTGTTGGAAAGCACCGTTGCGTCGTCCACAACAAACCTGACCGAGCAACCGGGGGCCATCCTGATCGACGCGCTCGTGATGGCAACGGGACGCACGCCCGGCCCGCTAACGCCGCGTCCAGTGCGCACGTCCTGCCACACTTGTAGCTATGACGTTGTGCTCGCTAACGTGGTTAGCTCACCTTTGTACATGTACTTATGTCCCCTTGTGTAGCGAAGAGAAAGATAGCAGTATTCTGTATGGGTCCGTGTAGGGATCATCTAGATGAGATCTCATCCCACCTCAGATAAACAGTCCGCCATATTATTTGTTTCTTTATACACACGCTATTATTTGTTTGTCGCAATTTTTTATTGTTTTGCCGTGAGCGCACTCCCCAGCCGCAAACAACGGCCCCACTACCCCTGCAGAGTACAGACTCATCTAAATGGGTCTCCCCCTATACATCTGCGGAGTAAATTGCATGTTTTATCCTTGTATTTTTTTTACGGGAAATATTTGGACCTTTATTCAACAAAAGATGCCCCAGCAGAATCTGCTAGAAGGCTAGTTACAATGATGCTAGGTACAGAGTCAAGCCAACATTCTGTTACATCCAATGTGCTTGCATGCTTTGCACACAGATGAGCAGGGTAGTTGCTGTTCTAGGAATGTGTTGAATGCAAAAAAGACTTAAAACTAGTAGAATGCTCCAATATCTATGACAGGATAGGCGCCACAACTGCCCATCCGTCATGGTGCGAATTCCAGAGATTAACAACCTCCAAGCAGTCGAATTCCATCACAACTTTCTCGTAGCCCCTGAGCTTCGCAAAAATGACACCGTCCCGGATTGCCAGGGCTTCAAAGATGAGGGGGTCAGTTATCACCTGATAAGGTTTACACCACGCATCTCTAAATATGGAATGGGAACGAGCAACTCCTCCCACCCCACCTCTTTGAGCTTCCATAGCAACACTACCACAAGTGATTATCTTGATCTCATCGTCCTCGGGTGGCCTCCAGCCATGACTAGGGAGCGAGCGAGCATGTTCCTTAGGGAGATCAAGCAGAGCCAAAGTTTCTCTGGTCATTCTCATGGACTGTATCGGATCAAGGCCTCCTTTATCATGAGTTATGTTATTTCGTGAAGTCCATATAGCCCACATTATTGTCACCAGTTTGGCTTGGTCCGACTCAGAGAACTTGGGATCACAAGTGATATATTTTAACCATGTTAGAGGATGTAGATCGGGCCTCTTGACCCCAAGACAATCCGGTGCTTGGGTCCAAAATCCTCTCGCATGGGAGCAATTCAACAGTGAGTGCATCATATCCTCATCTTCATGCTGACAAATTTTGCACTTGCTCGCTATATGTCGATATTTGAGTGTTGATTCTACCGATAGAATACCCCGTAGAACCCGCCATCAGAAGACTCTCACTTTTGGCAGAACCTTCAACTTCCACAATTTGGACCATAACTGTTTGTCTGTCGTTGAAGCTTCGATTACCGCCCCTTCCTATAGAGCAATCTGCTCGTTCTGAGACATGAGAGCGTGGTAGGCTGATATGTCTCCAACGTATCTACTTTTCCAAACACTTTTGCCCTTGTTTTGGACTCTAACTTGCATGAATTGAATGAAACTAACCCGGACTGACGCTGTTTTCAGCAGAACTGCCATGGTGCTATTTATTGTGCAAAAAACAAAAGTTCTCGGAATGACCTGAAAATCCACGGAGATAACTTTTGGAAAATATAAAAATACTGGCGAAAGAATCAAGGCCAAGGGGCCCACACCCTGTCCACGAGGGTGGGGGCGCCCCCCTCCCCCTGGGCGCGCCCCCCTATCTCATGGGTCCCCTGATGCTCCACCGACCTCAACTCCAACTCCATATATTCCATTTCACGAAGAAAAAATCAAAGAGAAAGTTTCATCGCATTTTACGATACAGAGCCGCTGCCAAGCCCTAATCTCTCTCGGGAGGGCTAATCATCAACCATCCTCCATCACCAATGTCATGATGCTCACCGCCGTGCGTGAGTAATTCCATCGTAGGCTTGCTGGACGGTGATGGGTTGGATGAGATTTACCATGTAATCAAGTTAGTTTTGTTAGGGTTTGATCCCCAGTATCCACTATGTTCTGAGATTGATGTTGCTATGACTTTTCTATGCTTAATGCTTGTCACTAGGGCCCGAGTGCCATGATTTCAGATCTAAACCTATTATGTTTTCATGAATATATGTGAGTTCTTGATCCTATCTTGCAAGTCTATAGTCACCTATTATGTGTTATGATCCGACAACCCCGAAGTGACAATAATCCGGATACTTCTCGGTGATGACCGTAGTTTGAGGAGTTCATGTATTCACTATGTGTTAATGCTTTGGTCTGGTACTCTATTAAAAGGAGGCCTTAATATCTCTTAGTTTCCATTAGGACCCCGCTGCCACGGGAGGGTAGGACAAAAGATGCCATGCAAGTTCTTTTCCATAAGCACGTATGACTATATTCGGAATACAATGCCTACATTACATTGATGAATTGGAGCTAGTTCTGTGTCACCCTATGTTATAACTATTACATGAGGAATCGCATCCGACATAATTATCCATCAGTGATCCAATGCCTACGAGCTTTTCACATATTGTGCTTCGCTTATTTACTTTTCTGTTGCTACTGTTACAACAACTACAAAACTGCTATCTTTACTTTTTGCCACTGTTACCATTACTATCATACTGCTTTTCTACTAAATACTTTGCTGCAAATACTAAGTTATCCAGGTGTGGTTGAATTGACAACTCAACTGCTAATACTTGAGAATATTCTTTGGCTCCCCTTGTGTTGGATCAATGAATTTGGGTTGAATACTCTATGCTCGAAAACTGTTGCGATCCCCTATACTTGTGGGTTATCAAGACTATTTTCTGGCGCCGTTGCCGAGGAGCATAGCTCTATTCTTTGAGTCACTTGGGATTTATATCTGCTGATCACTATGAAGAACTTGAAAGACACAAGAACTAAGATTTTTCCCTCAACTACGAGGGGAGGTAAGGAACTGCCATCTAGCTCTGCACTAGATTCTCCTTCTGTTTTGAGTAAGCTTGCGACACCTAAACCTCCAACTGCTATGAATTCTGATATGTCCCATGTTATTGATGATGCCACTTCTGCTATGCATGATACTTATGACGAAACTACTTCTATGCTTGATACTACTTTGCCATTAGGTGAATTTCTTGATGAACAACTGCTAGGGTTAGAGAAAATGAAATTATTGAAGATGATATTATTGAAGATTGTGATGATGAAGGTTCTCCCCCTAAGTATGAATTGCCTGTTGTTCCTGAGGGTTATGTTATGGATGAAGAAACTGCTAGAGATCTTTTTGCTTGCAATGATAGATCTGATCTTAAGAAATTACTAGCTAAACTTAAACAGAAAACTCTAAATGCTAGAATGAAATATGACCCTGCTTTTGCTACTTCACATTTCTTTGTTACTGATAAGGATTGTGAATTCTCTGTTAATCCTGAGATAATTACTTTGGTTGAATCTGATCCTTTTTATGGCTATGAATCTGAAACTGTTGTGGCACATCTTACCAAGTTAAATTATATAGCCACCCTGTTTACTAATGATGAGAAGTCCCGCTATTACTATATCCTTAAGATATTTCCGTTCTCATTAAAGGGTGATGCTAAAACTTGGTTTAATTCTTTTGATCCTGGTTGTGTGCGTAGTCCCCAGGATATGATTTATTACTTCTCTGCTAAATATTTCCCTGCTCATAAGAAACAAGCTGCCTTGCGCGAAATGTATAATTTTGTGCAAATCGAAGAAGAGAGTCTCCCATAAGCTTGGGGGAGACTTCTCCGATTGCTTAATGCTTTGCCTGATCATCCTCTTAAGAAAAATGAAATACTTGATATCTTTTATAATGGACTAACCGATGCTTCCAGGGACTACTTGGATAGTTGTGCTGGTTATGTTTTCAGGGAAAGAACGGTCGACCAAGCTAAATTGTTATTGAATAATATGTTGACTAATGAAAATATTTGGACTCTTCCTAAGCCAATTCCTGAGCCAGCTCCTGAGCCTATTCCTAAACCTACTCCGAAGAAGAGAGGTGTTCTATTTCTCAGTCCTAAAGATATGCAAGAGGCAAAGAAATCAATGAAAGAAAAAGGCACTAAAGCTGAAGATGTTAAGAATTTACCTCCTATTGAAGAAATACATGGTCTTAATATACCGCATGTTGAAGAAACACATTGTATTGATAACCCGACACAGGTAGTAAAGGTAAATTCTCTCTATAGATATGATAAAGTTGAAATCCCGTCTACTAAATTTCATAGCCCATGCTTAGATGAATTTGATGACTTTATGGATAGACAAGAAAGTTTCAATGCTTATGTTGGTAGAGAATTAAAAAATAAATCTTTCGAGATAGGATGCTTGAGTGATTATATGCCTAGAGTTAAAGGTGAACTTAAACTCGTTAGCAAATATGCTTCTATGGTTACCACTCAAGCAGAGCAAGTACTTAAAGCTCAAAGTGATTTGCTCGATGAATTAAATAGTAAACATGATTTTTCTGTTAGAGTGGCTACTAGAACTGGTAGAATGACTCAGGAACCTTTGTATCCTGAAGGCCACCCTAAGAGAATCGAGCAGGATTCTTAGAGAAATAATTTAGATCACCTAGTCCTTCTAAAAGGAAGAGAAAGAAAAACGATAGGACTTTGCATGCTTCTAGTGAACCTGTTGTAGACACACCTGAGAATCCCAATAACATTTCTATTTCTGATGCTGAAAAACAATCTGGTGATGAACATGAACCTAGTGATAATGTTAATGATAATGTTCATGTTGATGCTCAACCTAGCAATAATAATGATGTAGAGATTGAACCTCCTGTTGATCTTGATAACCCACAATCAAAGAATCAACGTTATGATAAGAGAGATTTTGTTGCTAGGAAGCACGGTAGAGAAAGAGAACCATGGGTTCAGAAACCCATGCCTTTTCCTCCTAAAGCATCCAAGACAAAGGATGATGAGGATTTTGAGCGCTTTGCTAAAATGATTAGACCTATCTTCTTACGTATGCACTTAACTGATATGCTTAAAGTAAACCCTTATGCTAAATGCATGAAGGATATCATTACAAATAAAAGAAAGATACCGGAAGCTGAAATTTCCACCATGCTTGCTAATTATACTTTTAAAGGTGGAATATCAAAGAAACTTGGAGATCCAGGGGTACCAACTATACCATGCTCCATTAAAAGAAATTATGTTAAAACTGCTTTATGTGATCTTGGAGCCGGTGTTAGTGTTATGCATACCTCTTTATATCGTAGACTTGAATTGAATAAGTTGACACCTACTGAAATATCTTTGCAAATGGCTGATAAATCAACTGCTATACCTGTCGGTATTTGTGAGGATGTGCCTGTTGTGGTTGCAAATGTCACTATGTTAACGGACTTTGTTATTCTTGATATTCCCGAGGACGATAGTATGTCGATTATCCTTGGTAGACCCTTTTTGAATACTGCAGGGGCTGTTATTGATTGCAACAAAGGCAACGTCACTTTTCATGTTAATGGTAATGAGCATACGGTACACTTTCCGAGGAAACAACCTCAAGTTCATAGCATCAATTCTATTGGAAAAATTCCAACTATCATTATTGGAGGTTTTAAATTTCCTCTTCCTACTGTCAAGAAAAAATATGATATTCTTATTGTTGGGGATGTGCATATCCCCATTGAGGTAACCTAGTGTTATTCGAAATTTCTTCGGTTCCATGTTATACGGAATGAGTTTGTTAACAAGACTTGATCAACCTTGTTAGTGGATTCATTTTGATGATCATGAGATGGATGAAACTAGAAGGCACAACCTTCTGTACTCTCGTTTTACTTTCTGTTATTTAGAAAAAATAAAGCAAAAATAGTATTATCTGTCTGTTTTCTGAATTATCCATGCAATAAAAAAATATCCCGAACATAAAAGTGCTCCAAATGCCCTGCAAATTTAGTATGATTTTTTATGGAATATATGAGGATTTTTAACACAGCAGGGGGCAAGCACCTGGCCACGAGGGTCCAGGGCATGCCCACTCCCCCTGGGCGCGCCCCCCTGTCTCGTGGGCCCACGGTGGCCCCCCTCCACTTATTCCTGCACCCATACACTCCATCTTCCTCCCAAAAAAATCCCCATCTAGCTCAAGCATGAGTTCTAGCTCATTTTGCTGCGATTTTCGATCTCCTTGCTCAAAGCTCCATTCACCAAACTGCTTTGGGAGATTGTTGCTTGGTATGTGACTCTGATACGTCCATTTTGCATCATGCTTTTATATCAATATTTATTGCATTATGGGCTGTTATTACACATTATATCTCAATACTTATGGTTATTCTCTCTTATTTTACAAGGTTTACCATGAAGAGGGGGAATGCCGGCAGCTGGAATTCTGGCTGGAAAAGGTGCAAATGTTGGAAACCTATTCTGCACAACTCCAAAAGTCCGGAAACTCCACGAAACAACTTTTTGGAATTAATAAGAATTTATGAGCGAAAGAAATAGGCCAGGGGGCCCACACCCTGTCCAGGAGACAGGGGGCGCCCCCCTTATAGGGCGCGGCCCCCTATCTCCTGGGCCCCCTGGTGGGCCTCCGGCGTCCATCTTCTGCTATATCATCACTTTTACCCTGGAAAAAATCATGGGCAAGCTTACGGGACGAAACTCCGCCGCCACGAGGCGAAACCTTGGCGGAATCAATCTAGGGCTCTGGTGTCCATCTTGAATACTGCTAGTGCTAAGATTAATTGTAAAAAGAAGGTCGTCACTATTGGCATAGATGGTATGTCTCATGAGTTCAATTTTGCTAAGTTTAGTAGACAACCTCGTGAAAGGGAACCATCTAGTAAAGATGAGATTATTGGTCTTGCTTCCATCGTTGTTCCTCCAACTGATCTGTTAGAACATTATTTGTTAGACCATGAAAACGATATGTTTATGAAGGAAAGGGAAGAAATAGATGAAGTGTTCCTTAAGCAAGAACCTATGCTAAAACATAACCTTCCCATAGAAATTCTTGGGGATCCCCCTCCACCCAAGGGTGATCCCGTGTTTGAACTCAAACCTTTACCTGATAATCTTAAGTGTGCTTATCTTGATGAAAAAGAAATATATCCTGTTATTATTAGTGCTAACCTTTCAGAGAAAGAAGAAGAAAGATTATTGAAAACTCTGAAGAAGCACCGAGCTGCTATTGGATATACTCTGGATGATCTTAAGGGCATTAGTCCCACATTATGTCAACACAAAATTTCAGTGGAGAAAGATGCCAAACCAGTTAAAGATCCTCAAAGACGATTAAATCCCAAAATGAAGGAAGTGGTAAGGAAGGAGATTCTAAAGCTCCTTGAGGCAGGTATTATTTATCCCGTTGTTGATAGTGAATGGGTAAGCCCTGTCCATTGTGTCCCTAAAAAGGGAGGTATTACCGTTGTTCCTAATGATAAAGATGAATTGATCCCGCAAAGAATTATTACAGGTTATAGGATGGTAATTGATTTCCGTAAGTTAAATAAAGCCACTAAGAAAGATCATTACCCTTTATCTTTTATTGATCAAATGCTAGAAAGGCTATCCAAACACACACATTTTTGCTTTCTAGATGGTTATTCTGGCTTCTCTCAAATACCTGTGTCCGCGCAGGATCAATCTAAAACTACTTTTACTTGCCCTTTTGGTACTTTTGCTTATAGACGTATGCCTTTTGGTTTATGTAATGCACCTACTACCTTTCAAAGATGCATGATGGCTATATTTTCTAATTTCTGTGAAAAGATTTATGATGTATTCATGGACGACTTCTCTGTTTATGGATCCTCTTTTGATGATTGTTTGAGCAACCATGATCGAGTTTTGCAGAGATGCGAAGACACTAGTCTCGTCCTGAATTGGGAAAAGTGTCACTTTATGGTTAATGAAGGCATTGTCTTGGGGCACAAGATCTCCGAGAGAGGTATTGAAGTTGATAAAGCCAAAGTTGATGCTATTGAAAAGATGCCATGTCCCAAGGACATAAAAGGTATAAGAAGTTTCCTTGGTCATGACGGCTTTTATGGGAGGTTCATTAAGGACTTTTCTAAAATCTCTAGGCCTCTGACTAATTTATTGCAAAAAGATATTCCTTTTGTCTTTGATGATGATTGTGTAGAAGCATTTGGAACACTCAAGAAAGCTTTGATCACTGCACCTATTGTTCAGCCACCTGATTGGAATTTACTTTTTGAAATTATGTGTGATGCTAGTGATTATGCTGTAGCTGTAGGTGTTGTTTTAGGGCAAAGAGTCGATAAGAAATTGAATGTTATCCAGTATGCTAGTAAGACTCTTGATACTGCCCAGAGAAATTATGCTACTACTAAAAAAGAGTTCTTAGCAGTTGTGTTTGCATGTGATAAGTTTAGACCTTATATTGTTGATTCCAAAGTTACTATTCACACTGATCATGCTGCTATTAAATATCTTATGGAAAAGAAAGATGCTAAGCCTAGACTCATTAGATGGGTTCTCTTGCTCCAAGAATTTGACTTGAATATTATTGATAGAAAGGGAGCTGAGAACCCCATTACAGACAACTTGTCTAGGTTAGAGAATGTTCTTGATGACCCACTGCCTATTAATGATAGCTTTCCTGATGAACAATTAGTGGTTTTCAATGCTTCTCGTACTGCTCCTTGGTATGCTGACTATGCTAATTACATTGTTGCTAAATATATACCGCCTAGTTTCACATACCAGCAAAAGAAAAAGTTCTTTTATGATTTAAGACATTACTTCTGGGATGATCCACACCTTTATAAAGAAGGAGTAGATGGTATTATTAGACGTTGTGTGCCTGAGCATGAACAGGAACAAATCCTACGCAAGTGTCACTCTGAATCCTATGGAGGACACCACGTTGGAGATAGAACTGCACACAAGGTACTACAATCTGGTTTTTATTGGCCTACTCTTTTCAAAGATGCTCGTAAGTTTGTCTTATCTTGTGATGAATGTCAAAGAATAGGTAACATTAGTAGACGTCAAGAAATGCCTATGAATTATTCTCTTGTTATTGAACCGTTTGATGTTTGGGGCTTTGATTATATGGGACCTTTTCCTGCCTCCAATGGTTATACACATATTCTAGTTGCTGTTGATTACATTACTAAGTGGGTAGAAGCTATTCCAACTAGTAGTGCTGATCATAACACTTCTATCAAAATGCTTAAAGAAATTATTTTTCTGAGCTTTGGAGTCCCTAGATATCTTATGACTGATGGTGGTTCACACTTTATTCATGGTGCTTTCCGTAAGATGCTCGCTAAGTATGATGTCAATCATAGAATCTCATCTCCTTATCACCCGCAGTCTAGTGGTCAAGTAGAGTTGAGCAATAGCGAGCTCAAATTAATTTTGCAAAAGACTGTGAATAGATCTAGAAAGAATTGGTCCAAAAAACTTGATGATGCATTATGGGCCTATAGAACTGCATACAAAAATCCTATGGGTATGTCTCCTTATAAGATGGTTTATGGAAAAGCATGTTATTTACCTCTTGAACTTGAACATAAAGCATATTGGGCTATTAAAGAGCTCAATTATGACTTCAAACTTGCCGGTGAGAAGAGGTTGTTTGATATTAGCTCACTTGATGAATGGATAACCCAAGCATATGAGAATGCTAAGCTATAAAAATCAACAAATTCGAAGGCACAAATCCGAGGGTGGTAAATGGTCAAAGAATTAAACATTATATTTTAGGTAATCCTATCAATGTTGAAACTAATATTATTGAAACCATAACCCCTGAGGAATACATAAGAGACACTTTCCAGAACATTCCAGACTCCGAAAAGGCATAGGTACGTGGTACGGTAAGTAAACCGACTCCAAAACAACTCTAATGGCAATTTTTATCAGTTTTGGATTATTTAAGAATTTTAGGAAGAAAGAAGTAGTCCGAAAGGGACACGAGGCTCCCACAAGAGAGGAGCCCCCCCTGTAGGGCGCGCCCCCTGTCTCGTGGGCACCTCGTGTGCCTCCCGGACTCCGTTTTCTTGTATGTTACGTATTTTGGTCGGTAAAAATTCATTATATATACTCCTGAGGGTTTTGACCACCGTATCACGAAAATATCCTCCGTTTTCGTTTTGAGCTGTTCCTGTTGCAGATTTGGAACAAGATGTCGTCCCAACATTCGGAGGGAGAGAGCTACATGGCTGATTATATTGCAAACCCAAAAGCATATGGGGATGTGGAACATTATGGCTGGACCACAGAGGAAGAAGAAGACTATGATCCAAAGAGGAAGGATGAGACAAGCTCCGATGAAGAGGACGATCCACTACATCAACCTGGTGATATGCATGTGGAGTTCAAGAAGTCAAGCCTCCCTAAGGTCCAATCTATCCCACCACATTTTTTGCAGGACAGCAAGGCAGCACTATGCAAAAAGATAATGAAACTTGAGCTCGAGAATGAGGATCTGAGGGAGGAAAATTTTATCCTCAGACGCAAGCTAGAGAAGAAAAATGCAACAACTCTATCGTCATTACCATCTCCACCACCTCCGGAGAAATAATCACATGGGTATGGGCACTCCCCCTTGGCAACTGCCAAGCTTGGGGGAGGTGCCCCGGTATCGTATCACCATCACACTCCTATTTTTACCGCTTTATTTAGTTCGATCCTTTTAGTAGTATCTTGATCTAGTAGTTTGAAGTTTTTGTTATCAAGTAGTTTTGAGTTTTGCATTGTGATCTCTTTATGTAAGCGAGTCCGTGTGCTATCTATAATAAAGATTAGTGTTGAGTCAAGGGCTTTGCTATGTTGCTATGATCTTGAAAAAGTAGAAAGAACAAAAGAGTTCATATTGATCTTATGGATAGTGATAACTTCACACATAGAAAGTATGAGGCATAAAAATTGTTGAGAGTTGATGAACGTAGCCTTGGTCATCGTTGCAATTAATAGGAAGTGATAAGGAAAGAGGGGTTCACATATAAATATATTATCTTGGACATCTTTTATGATTGTGAAGCACTCATTAAGTATGACATGCTAAAAGAGTTGATGTTGGACAAGGAAGACAACGTAATGGTTTATGTTTTCCGACATCTCAGTTAAAGTATATTGTCATTGACCTTCCAAACATGTTGAGCTTGCCTTTCCCCCTCATGCTAGCCAAATTCCTTGCACCAAGTAGAGATACTACTTGTGCTTCCAAATATCCTCAAACCCAGTTTTTCCATGAGAGTCCACTATACCTACCTATGGATTGAGTAAGATCCTTCAAGTAAGTTGTCACCGATGCAAGCAATAAAAATTGCTCTCTAAATATGTATGACTTATTAGTGCAGAGAAAATAAACTTTGTACGAACTTGTTGTGGAAGTAATAAAAGCGACGGACTGCATAATAAAGGTCCACATACAAGGGGCAATATAAAGTGACGTTCTTTTGCACTAAGACTTTATGCATCAACCCTAAACGCGCATGACAACCTCTGCTTCCCTCTGCGAAGGGCCTATCTGTTACTTTATGTTTTTACTTTATGCTTGAGTCAAGGTGATTCTCACCTTTCCCTTTTTATTTTTATCCTTTGGCAAGCTCTCCGTGTTTGAAAGATCATGATACATATATCCAATTGGATGTAAGTTGGCATAGGCTATTATTGTTGACATCACCTAAAGGTGAATACGTTGGGAGGCAACACAATAAGCCCCTATCTTTCTCAATGTCCGGCTGAAACTCTATAACCACAAGTATTGCGTGAGTGTTAACAATTATAGGAGACTACGAGATAGTTGAGTATGTGAGCTTGCTGAAAAGCTCTATTATTGACTCTTTCCGATGTTATGATAAATTGCAATTGCTTCAATGACTGAGATTATAGTTTGTTAGTTCCCAATGAAGTTTTTGAACCATACTTGACATTGTGAATTGCTTATTACTTGAGCATAGGAAATCATATGACAAAATCTATATGTGTTGTTGTTATTAGAATGATCATGATGCCCTCATGTCCGTATTTTATTTTTATCGACACCTCTATCTCTAAACATGTGGACATATTTTTCGATTTCGGCTTCCGGTTGAGGACAAGAGATGTCTAAGCTTTGGGGAGTTGATACGTCCATTTTGCATCATGCTTTTATATCAATATTTATTGCATTATGGGCTGTTATTACACATTATATCTCAATACTTATGGTTATTCCCTCTTATTTTAGAAGGTTTACCATGAAGAGGGGGAATGCCGGCAGTTGGAATTCTGGCTGGAAAAGGAGCAAACGTTGGAAACCTATTCTGCACAACTCAAAAAGTCCGGAAACTCCACGAAACAACCTTTTGGATTTAATAAGAATTTATGAGCGAAAGAAATAGGCCAGGGGGCCCACACCCTGTCCAGGAGACAGGGGGCGCCCCCCCTATAGGGCGCGGCCCCCTATCTCCTGGGCCCCCTGGTGGGCCTCCGGCGTCCATCTTCTACTATATCATCACTTTTACCCTGGAAAAAATCATGGGCAAGCTTACGGGACGAAACTCCTCCGCCACAAGGCGGAACCTTGGCGGAATCAATCTAGGGCTCTGGCGGAGCTGTTCTGCCGGGGACACTTCCCTCTGGGAGGGGGAAATCATCACCAACGTCATCACCAACGATCCTCTCATCGAGAGGGGGTCAATATCCATCAACATCTTCACCAGCACCATCTCCTCTCAAAACCCTAGTTCATCTCTTGTATCCAATCTTGTATCAAAACCACAAATTGGTACCTGTGGGTTGCTAGTAGTGTTGATTACTCCTTGTAGTTGATGCTAATTGGTTTACTTGGTGGAAGATCGTATGTTCAGATCCTTTATGCATATTATTACTCCTCTGATTATGAACATGAATATGTTTTGTGAGTAGTTACATTTGTTCCTGAGGACATGGGTGAAGTCTGGCTATTAGTAGTCATGTGAATTTGGTAATCGTTTGATATTTTGATGAGATGTATGTTGTCTTTTCCTCTAGTGGTGTTATGTGAACGTCGACTACATGACACTTCACCATTATTTGGTCCTAGAGGAAGGCATGGGGAAGTAATAAGTAGATGATGGGTTGCTAGTGACAGAAGCTTAAACCCTAGTTTATGTGTTGCTTCGTTAGGGGTTGATATGGACCCATATGTTTAATGCTATGCTTAGATTTACCTTAATACTCCTTTTTGTAGTTGCAGATGCTTGCAATAGGGGTTAATCATAAGTGGGATGCTTGTCCATGTTAGGGCAGTACCCAAGTGCCGGTCCACCCACATATCAAATTATCAAAGTACCGAACGCGAATCTTATGAACATGATGAAAACTAGCTTGACGATAATTCCCAATGTGTCCTCGGGAGCTCCTTCTTCATTATTAGAATTTGTCCAGGCTTATCCTTTGCTACATAAAGGATTGGGCCACCTTGCTGCACTTTATTTATTTTATTTACCTTTTGCTCGTTACTATTTATCTTATCACAAAACTATCTATCACCTACTATTTCAGTGCTTGCAGAGAAAACCTTACTGAAAACCGCTTATCATTTCCTTCTGCTCCTCGTTGGGTTCGACACTCTTACTTATCGAAAGGACTACAATAGATCCCCTATACTTGTGGGTCATCAGACTCCTCCATTGGTCCAATTAGTTTTTGTTCTAGTGCTTTATTCATTGCAAATTTTTGCTGCATAGGTGACCCTGTTCTTGAGCTTGCATGTCAAATTTATGAGGTCCCAAGTAATTTTAATGCATGATATGGGCTCTAGGCACTTGTGGGAGTAGATGCTATCAATCTTGTTTAGTTTGATTCACTTTTATTTTGAAGTTACTAAAAATTTCAGAAATTTTCAGAAAATGATAAGGAGATTATTGAGGGGCTCTTCTAGCCAAGGCTCCAAGGATAAACAAGCTAAGGAGAAGGAAAAGGCCAAGTATAATCTTCCTCGCGTAGCGGAAGTAAGGCCGTGTGAGTGGCCTTGTGATAATTTCTTGAGAGTATCCGGGATTTATGAAGATTTTTATTCTTTGGTTGAAAATGCGGGCCTCATCGACTTCCTTCACGACCGGATCGAACAGTATCTCTTACTTACCAATACTTTCGTGCAAAACTTTTATTATTATCCTAAGAATTCACCTCCTTCAGTATCGTTTCATTTATATGATGAGTTCAAGGAAATGCCATTACGTAATTTTTGCATGGTATGTAGAATACCCTTTGAGGGCAACTTAGATGAACCACATCATAAAGATGTGGATGGTTTTGTTAACACTATTACTGTAGGGGATTCGAAGAAGGGTTCCGATGCGAGAATCACTAGCATACATTTTCCTGTTTTACGCTACTTTGCCATATTTGCTAGTAGATGCTTAACTGGTCGTGGAAATAGTGGAAACTTCAGTGTTCCTGATATTATTATTCTGCTCCATGCCTTATTCGATGATAACACTTTTAGTATGGGTGAGCCTAAACCGTACAAAGGGCCCCATATTTGGAGGTATCTATGTTGCACGTCTTGCTAAACATTTCGAGATACCTATTAGGCATGATGAGAAAGAGGAGACATTGTTGCCCCTTTCCTTTTTAGATTACAGGAGCATGTTAGCACATGAGTTTATTGTTGACAACGATGATAAGATGCTCTTGTATAACCTGAGATTTAATAAGAAACTCAATGAGATTATTACCCTGCTTGCGCCTTCTTTGTTTGATTTAACTGCAGATCATTACCTTGTCTTGCCAAAAGCTGTGTACGTGCATCAAAGCTAGACATCCGCTCCAGAGCCTGAGCCGGAACCGCCACTGGACCCTTATCGTCCATCATGTTATCAGTGGGATCCGGAAGAGATCGTCAGCCAGTGGTATCCAGATGACACTCCTCAGTACACCGGGGAGAGTAGTCGCGATCCTTTGCATTAGACCAACTTAGGCCAAAATCCTAA
This sequence comes from Triticum timopheevii, assembly GCA_963921465.1. Lineage (NCBI taxonomy): Eukaryota > Viridiplantae > Streptophyta > Magnoliopsida > Poales > Poaceae > Triticum > Triticum timopheevii. The sequence goes on from OY997262.1 coordinate 418,711,454, forward strand.
TCTTGGGGTAGTACGTATTTCTCACCGACTTTACATTCATTTTCACACACTATTCTAGTTGCTGGTGCTCATACTCTTTCATTGTACTATACATGCTAGTTTAATTTCCTTTTTCTAGTTTTCTTCTTGCGTGTTTGATAAACCTTAAGAAAACCAAAAAAATAGTTAGTTTAATTTCCATGCTTGTAGTGGTAATTAAAATGAAAACCCAGAAGGATTTCTCGTTCTTCTTTTGCTTGTTGGGAGCTTTCCCGTGTAAATAGTTTTATTTCTTTTCTTTCCTTTGGGGGTCAAGAGTAGAAGACCATATTGAAAATGTTTAGTGCCTCCCATATGCATGATTGTTGATTTAACTTAGAGCCCATATTACTTTGTCTTCTCTCTTGAATTGAATGCTTGCAGATTCCAGCTTAGTCCAATGCACGTGCACTATTATTATTATACACACCGTTCGGTCGTGCAAGTGAAAGGCAATAATGACGATATATGATGGACTGATTGAGATGAGAAAAGCTGGTATGAACTCAACCTCTTTTGTGTTTTGTAAATATGATAAGTTCATCATTCCTGATTCAGCCTATTATGAGTAAACATGTTTGCAATGATAATTAGAGATTATAGTTACTTATGCCATGCTTAATTAGCTAGGAGCTTATAATGGTTTACCTTGCATGCCAACATGCTATTAAAATGGTTATGATGTGGTATGATGGGATGGTATCCTCCTTTGAATGATTCGAGTGACTTGACTTGGCACATGTTCACGCATGTAGTTGAAACAAATCAACATAGCCTTCACGATATTTATGTTCATGGTGGATTATATCCTACTCATGCTTGCACTCGGTGTTGATTAATTTTAATGCATGTTCATGAATGTTGTTGCTCTCTCAGCTGGTCGCTTCCCAGTCTTTTGCTAGCCTTCACCTGTACTAAGCGGAAATACTGCTTGTGCATCCAAACTCCATAAACCCCAAAGTTGTTCCATACGAGTCCACCATACCTTCCTATATGCGGTATCTACCTGCCGTTCCAAGTAAATTTGTATGTGCCAAACTCCAAACCTTCAAATGAAATTCTGTTTTGTATGCTCGAGCAGCTCATGTTTCAACTAGGGCTGTCTGTATCTTCCATGCTAGGTGGGTTATTCTCAAGAGGAGTGGACTCTGCTCCCCATTCACGAGAAAATGGCTGGTAGCCGGGATGCCCAGTCCCATGATCAAAAAGATCAAAGCAAATCAAAATAATTAAAACAAAACTCCCCCAGGACTGTTGTTGGTATGGACGGTACCCCGTTGTTTCGGATGGCCGTGGAGTGTGCTTGTTGGTGGTGGGGGCGTATAAACTTTACCATTCTGTTTGGGAACCGCCTATAATGTGTGTAGCATGGAAGATATCGCCATCTCATAGTTGTTGCGTTGACAGTGAAAGTATGCCGCTCAAAATGTTATTCAGATCTATTTTAAAATCGAGCTCTGGCACCTCTACAAATCCCTTCTTCCCTCTGCGAAGGGCCTATCTATTTACTTTTATGTTGAGTCATCACCTTCTTATTAAAAAGCACCCGCTGGAGAGCACACTGTCATTTGCATTCATTTCTACTAGTTTATATTGGGTATGAATTGACTGGATCTCTTTTACCACGAATTACAATGTTTAGTCAGTCCTTGATCTTTAAAGGTGCTCTGCATTTATGTTTTGCGGTCTCAGAAAGGGATAGCGAGATACCATCTTGTTATATCATATTATGATTGTTTTGAGAAAGTGTTGTCATCCGAGATTTATTATTATTGCTCGCTAGTTGATTATGCCATTGATATGAGTAAATATGAGACCTAAGTGTTATTGTGAATATGGTTAGTTCATAATCTTTGCTGAAAACTTGAATGCTGGCTTTACATATTTACAACAACAAGAGCAAACGGAGTTTGTAAAAGTTTTTCTTTATCACTTTCAGTTTATCAACTGACTTGCTTGAGGACAAGCAAAGGTTTAAGCTTGGGAGAGTTGATACGTCTCCAATGTATCTACTTTTCCAAACACTTTTGCCCTTGTTTTGGACTCTAACTTGCATGAATTGAAAGAAACTAACCCGGACTAACGCTGTTTTCAGCAGAACTGCCATGGTGTTGTTTATTGTGCAGAAAACAAAAGTTCTCAGAATGACCCGAAAATTCATGGAGATAACTTTTGGAAAATATAAAAAATACTGGCGAAAGAATCAAGGCCACGGGGCCCACACCCTGTCCACGAGGGTGGGGGTGCGCCCCCTCCCCCTGGGCGCGCCCCCCTGTCTCGTCGGCCCCTTGATGCTCCACCGACCTCAACTCCAACTCCATATATTCTGTTTCGCGGAGAAAAAATCAGAGAGAAAGTTCCATCACGTTTTATGATACAGAGCCGCCGCCAAGCCCTAATCTCTCTCGGGAGGGCTGATCTGGAGTCCGTTCGGGGCTCCGGAGAGGGTGATTTGTCGTCGTCATCATCATTAACCATCCTCCATCACCAATTTCATGATGCTCACCGCCGTGCGTGAGTAATTACATCGTAGCTTGCTGGACGGTGATGGGTTGGATGAGATTTACCATGTAATCAAGTTAGTTTTGTTAGGGTTTGATCCCTAGTATCCACTATGTTCTGAGATTGATGTTGCTATGCTTAATGCTTGTCACTAGGGCCCGAGTGCCATGATTTCAGATCTGAACCTATTATGTTTTCATGAATATATGTGAGTTCTTGATCCTATCTTGCAAGTCTATAGTCACCTATTATGTGTTATGATCTGACAACCCTGAAGTGACAATAATCGGGATACTTCTCGGTGATGACCGTAGTTTGAGGAGTTCATGTATTCACTATGTGTTAATGCTTTGGTCCGGTACTCTATTAAAAGGAGGCCTTAATGTCCCTTAGGTTCCATTAGGACCCCGCTGCCACGGGAGGGTAGGACAAAAGATGTCATGAAAGTTCTTTTCCATAAGCACGTATGACTATATTCGGAATACATGCCTACATTACATTGATGAATTGGAGCTAGTTCTGTGTCACCCTATGTTATAACTATTACATGAGGAATCACATCCGACATAATTATCCATCACTGATCCAATGCCTATGAGCTTTTCACATATTGTGCTTCGCTTATTTACTTTTCCATTGCTACTGTTACAACTACTACAAAACTGCTATCTTTACTTTTGCCACTGTTACCATTACTATCATACTACTTTGCTACTAAATACTTTGCTGCAGATACTAAGTTATCCAGGTGTGGTTAAATTGACAACTCAACTGCTAATACTTGAGAATATTCTTTGGCTCTCCTTTTGTTGAATCAATAAACTTGGGTTGAATACTCTACCCTCGAAAACTGTTGCGATCCCCTATACATGTGGGTTATCATAGGCTGATTTGACAGTGTATGAACCAGATTTTTCAAAAGCCCATGCCAGGATATCATCACCGCCACCGAACTGAGAATATTCAGAATAGCATCTGCATCGGGAGGTATGAAGTTCTCTCTGATCACTTGGGCTTTCCACAACCAAGTTCCAAAACCAATCAGATCGGACACTTGTGTAGTTGCGCATTACCACTATGTGCAACCGAAGTCATAGACCTGGTGCCAGGGATCCATTTGTCCTCCCAGATATAAATGGACGTGTCGCTTCCAATGCGCTTTAATAGGCCGGTTCTTAACGCTTCCCTTCCTACAATAATAGCCTGCCAAATAGCTAAGGAGAATTTTGGTATAGTAGCTTGCATGAAATCACAAGAAGGGGAATATCTTCCTTTCAGAACCCGAGCACAGAGTTGGGGTTCATCATCAAGCGCCACTCATGCTTGCCGAGTAGTGCAAGATTGAAAAGCTGCAAATCCTTGAACCCCATTCCTCCTGTAACCTTTGGTGATGCAAGCGTTTTCCAGGATAGCCAGTGCAAGGATCAGCGATCGAGATTGCTGCTCCACCAATATTTGGCCATAGCCAGTGTTTTGCAGACTTTCTTTGTTAGCTGGAAGCAAGACATGCTATATGTGGCTATTGACTGGGCCACTACTTCGATTCTTACTTCCCTTCTAGTACAAGATATAAGTCTCTCAATCCCACCTTGGAGTTTAGACCGAATCCTCTCTCCAATGTGATCAAAAGTTCCTCATGTAATTCAACCAACAGCCGTCGGAAGACCGAGTTAATGTTCACCAAAAGCTTCCACTATAATATGCAGTGTTTGCTTCGGTAGCAATCTGATGGGATCTAGAGTGTTTGTTTTCTGTTTTTGAGTGTGCACACAATTATGCTACTGTTATGGTTGTGTTTTTGTGTTTAAATTAGTGTCTGTGCCAAGTAAAGCTGATAGTTGAATTGATGCTGTAAATCAGAAACTTTTGCTTCCAGTATGATAATTGATCTGGGGTACTAGAGCGCAAACAATTGCTGAATTAAGATACAAATTGTTTACGTTGTCCTAAATTTTCAGAACTTCTGGAGTTACAGAAGTATGACCATAATTCAGATCTAAATATTCATACCATAAAAAAGATTACATGATAGACATGTTAGCTAGCACTCCACATCAAAAATTCTGTTTTTGTTATTTACCTACTCAAGGACGAGCAGGAATTAAGCTTGGGGATGCTTGATATGTCTCCAACGTAGCTATAATTTTTTATTGTTTCATGCTATTATATTATCAATCTTGAATGTTTTATATGCATTTATATATCATTTTTTGGGACTCTATTAACCTAGTGTCGGTGTCAAAACCGGCGGATCTCGGGTAGGGGGTCCCGAACTGTGCGTCTAGGCGGATGGTAACAGGAGACAAGGGACACGATGTTTTTACCCAGGTTCGGGCCCTCTGGATGGAGGTAAAACCCTACTCCTGCTTGATTAGTATTGATGATATGGGTAGTACAAGAGTAGATCTACCACGAGATCAAAGAGGCTAAACCCTAGAAGCTAGCCTATGGTATGATTGTTGTTCGTCCTACGGACTAAAACCCTCCGGTTTATATAGACACCAGAGAGGGCTAGGGTTACACAGAGTCGGTTACAATGGTAGGAGATCTACATATCCGTATTGCCAAGCTTGCCTTCCACGCCAAGGAAAGTCCCATTCGGACACGGACGGAGTCTTCAATCTTGTATCTTCATAGTCTAGGAGTCCGGCCAACAGTGATAGTTCGGCTATCCGGACACCCCCTAATTCGGGACTCCCTCAGTAGCCCCCGAACCAGGCTTCAATGATGACGAATCCGGCGCGTTGATTGTCTTCGGCATTGCAAGGCGGGTTCTTCTCCAAATTCCATATACTTGTCGAATAGTGTCTGGCTTCTTATAAATGTTGCGCTCCTTGGCTTCCACGCCCAATAATGGCCATCTTCCACGTGTCGTATGAATGCGAAAAGCCAGGGTATCTTTACATTTACCCCCCTAGCTGCGCAAATGAGCCGCGTATAGAAGAGACGGGGGTCTAGATCCGAATCACACCATCCTCCCTCCGCGAGAATTCATCGGAGCGCCTCTGACAAAAATCCATTCCATCATGGACAGTCGACGCGGCTCCTCCTCCCGCGCTCCCATCCCTCAGCCTGGAGATTGGGAGAGATGCTCAGTCCCGCACAGTGAGTTAGTGACGCTCCAAACCAAGGGATTTCTTCCCCCAGCCTTTATGGTTCCGGTTCGAGCTGGACTCGCCACCTACAAGGCCGGAAAGCAGGCGGAGAGCGTCCCCGATCCCTCCAAAGGAGAGCGGGTATGCTTCGTCTCTTATCTGATAAGAGGGCTCGGATTTCCAATTCATCCGTTTCTCCGGGGGCTCCTGGAGTTCTACGGCCTCCAGTTGCACAACCTTACGCCTGCCTCCATTCTACATATTTCGGGCTTCGTGGCCCTTTGCGAGCTGTTTTTGGGCATCGAGGCTCATTTTGCGATGTGGAAGAGATTGTTTTGCCTTGTACCCCGTTATCATGAGGGGTCAATATATCAAGTGGGTGGAGCCGAACTATGGCGCATCGTCGGGACCGGATAACTATCCGGAACCCCGAAGAAGGCGTCCGAAGACTGGCCCTCGGAATGGTTTTACATGGAAGACGTCCCACTGCCGGATCCTGTTCGGCTCGGCCTCCCGGAGTTCAGTAATGCTCCTTTGAAGAAACGCCTAAGCTGGCGCCCGCGGAGCCCCCAGAGGGAAAGTGACAGGGATGTCCTCTACCTGATGAGCTGAATAAGGTTACTAGCTCATTCCAGACTGACCATGATCGGAGTCATGGCCACATGCATTATGCGGGGGGTGCAGCCGCTCCAGTACAGGGGCCACCCCATGTGGGATTTCAACGGGGAGGATGATGCCACCCGCCATGGCCGTAAGGGGCCGGGATCGGTCGCCGATCTGGTGAAGATCTTGTCCCGGCCTGTACAAAGGGGAAAAGGAGGATTTTCTTCGTGTTAGTCCACTGAACGGATTTTCTATGAACAATCCTCGAAGCTGGGTAAGCGGACATTTCTTTTTGCCTATCTGATCCCCATTCCCATGGTTAAGTATCTCATTTTGTGATTTCGACGCAGGAACTGCGCCGGGCTGTAGAGGATATAGACAGCCCGCCTCCACAACCCGATGATCCGGAACGGTCCCTCGATCCGGCCTCCGAAGAGGATCCGGACATAAAGGTGGAGCTGATCGATGGGGTGTTCCACCAACTTAGCATCGACAATGCTTTGGTGGCCATTACGGCCGACTACCCCGGAATATTTCCAGCTTCCCAGGTAACTGTGACCGAAGTCCTGATACCATGACCCATCTGTGCTTATTTCTGACCACTGCATACCAATGGTGTTCTGCAGGAGGTGCCTTTGAGGCGGGAAGCCAAGCCCGCGGTGGCTGGCCAACAAGGGGCAGCTCGGCCCAGCAGGCAGAAAAGAAGTGCGGTGCAGATCGAGACGTCGCCGCAACGGTATGGCGCGCCACCATGTTTCAAGGAAAGATTCCTGGAAGGCATACTAACGTTCATGATCTTTTCAGGAAAAAGAGCGCTCACCGGACTGTGTCCGGAGAGGTTGCCAATCGAGCCTCCGCCAGCCAGGCTCCAACGCCAGGTCCGGAGGGGGAGGCGAACACAAGGCGCGCGTCGGATGCTCCTTCAACGGAGGATGCCGACAGATTGTCCGCCACCAAATCTGAGGTGGAGAGTGCCATGAATCACAGGCGCCGCCGGACAATTCTTCATGACGCATGTTTCTCCCAAGAGGCATTGAATGCCTTTAATTCGGGAGATGCGCACCTCCGTGCCGCTCAAGATGGTCTAGCCAGAGCCACGGAGCAGTATGTGAAAGACATACGGGTGAGGGATTTTGACAGTTATATATGCCAGTAGCCCCCGAGACTTAAAATAGTTAGAATAACTGATTTAAGGATCATTTGTTATGCAGGATCTTACAGAAAAGAATACCCAACTGTCCCAGGAGCTTCAAGAGTGCAAGGCCCAACTTGAGGCCGCACTAGCCGCGACAGGGGAAGCCACAGAGACCCCCTCTGGTAATATACGCTTTAAAAGAGAAGTAGTTTGCGAAGTGCGGCGTGTGTATAAGTCTGACAATAACATTGCAGATGGCGCCGGGGTAGATCCGGACAAGCAACAGCTCCTGCGCCGGTTAAAAGCCAGTGAGAATGTGCTTACAAGGGTGCGGCAAGAGAAAAATAACCTCCAAGATGCCAACACCCAGCTGGGCGAGGAACTAAAAGATGTTCGTGCCCAGCTGTCTAACTCCGTTAAGGAGAATCGGCGGCTTCGTCGCGGCATTTATAGTAAGTGCTTGAGCGAACTTATGAAAAGAAGAGTTCGGCGAGGAAGTCGATTAACAGAAATATGTCTGTAGGTATGCTCACAGGTTGTCCTGCAGAGGAAATGCCTGGTTCAACGGGTGACCTACTTCTCGAGCTGCTGCAACTGCACGAACGAGTTCGGCAGGTGATGAGAGGCGTCGCCCAGGCCTTGTGGCCATCCATCTCCCTACCCGAAGGCCTTAGAGAGCTTGCAGAGAAGCTTCAGGGAGCACGGCGGCGCTTCCGGCTATGGAAGATATCGGCCTGCCGTCAAGGCGCTAGGGAGGCCTGGGCCATGGTTAAGACGCGGTACACAAAGGCTGACCCAAACCACATGGCCGAGGTCGGACCTGTGGGGCCCGATGGGAAGGAGATCCCTGTGAGCTTAGTGTACGGCCAAGTAGAGTTGGCCGCAAAGTATTCCCAGCGGGACTGTAAACTAGACAGCCTATTAGATGGTATTGAAGAGGAATACAATCAGTCAATTTGACTATGTAATTTAAAATGACATGTAAAATGCCTTCTAGCCGGATTGTAGATCGTTTGTCGTAGCGGACCTTTTCGCTTCAACCTCGGGACCCGACAGTCCGGAGTGTGTCCGAATACCCTCGCGATTATGTAAGAACCGGGGAATGCGTGGAGACCAGGCGTAGGGGTCATGAGTGCTTTATCAGACAAGTGCCCAACTAGTTATGTTATATTACATGGTTAGTAAGAAACATCTTCCAGGGAGAATAGTTCCGTTAGGGGTTCCTTTCCCTGGGAGGCATGCCCTAAAGTGCATGTCCGGACTGCGAAAAAAGCAGAAAAACATCTGGGGGCAGATAAATGAATAAGTAAGAATTCGTATTTTAGTTCACCAACCAAATATTCCCTTAAGAACGCTAGCTTTCGGCTTCACCCAGTCTGAGGTACACGTCCGGCTGACCCGGCGGTAACAATCGCAGAGGTGCTCCCTTTACCACCTAGCCGAACAATCGGGAACGTAGGGGTAAGCACAGGACCCAGGCAACCAAACTTGGCCAAAACTTAAGTCATATCGATGCATATAATGGTGAATGAAAGGTACATGCGGAAGTGTGACACATGTGTTGGGCATAAAGCCCGTATAAATAAGCTTCTGTTAAAGAAGCCCCTAGGTATACTGAGCGTGGATAACGCGTCAAGTGTGTCCGAACAGTGTGAAAACGAGCCTTCAACGGCTTCAAAAAAAGGAGGGAGAAGGAGAGAAATAAAAGACAGTTAAAGTATAAAATATAGACGGAGGAAGGAGACGAACTCAGAGTCCGGCGCTAGGCGTAGAATCTTCGGAGACGGGCTGCGTTCCATGGGTTCGGCTCAAGTCGGTTATCCGATGCGTTCCGCAGACGGTATGCTCCGCCGGTCAGGACTTGGTCGATGATGAAGGGACCCTCCCATTTGGGCTTGAGTTTGTCCTTTTTCTTGTCCGGCAGGCGTAGAACTAATTCGCCAACATTGTAAGCTTTGGCCCGTACTTCTCTGCTTTGGTATCTTTGAGCCTGCTGTTGATAGAATGCGGAACGAGCTTTTGCCATGTTGCGCTCCTCCTCCAAGGCGTCCAAACTGTCCTACCGATCGAGCTCTGCTTCTCTTTCTTCGTACATGCGCACGCGAGGTGCGTCATGAATTATGTCGCAGGGCAAAACTGCCTCTGCGCCGTACACCATAAAAAACGGTGTGAATCCGGTAGTGCGATTCGGCGTGGTCCGCAGCCCCCAGAGTACGGAGTTGAGCTCCTCTACCCAGTGCGTATTAGATTCCTTGAGGGACCACACTAGTCTGGGTTTAATGCCGCTCATGATTAGACCATTTGCTCGTTCGACTTGACCGTTAGTTTGAGGGTGATAGACTGAAGCGTAGTCGAGCTTGATGCCCATGTTTTTGCACCAGAGTTTGACCTCGTCGGCCATGAAGTTCGTGCCATTATCAGTGATGATGCTATGGGGGACGCCGTAACGGTGTACTACCCCTGATATGAAGTCTATCACCGGTCCAGATTCGGCCGTCCTAACAGGCTTTGCCTCTATCCATTTGGTGAATTTATCCACCATGACCAATAGGTATTTTTGCTTGTGGGTTCCTCCTTTAAGGGGTCCAACCATATCAAGCCCCCAGACCGCGAACGGCCAGGTGATGGGTATAGTTTTGAGGGCGGTAGGTGGCATGTGGCTTTGATTAGCAAAGAGCTGGCATCCGACGCATTGTTGGACCAAGTCCTGAGCATCTGCCCGGGCCGTCGGCCAATAAAATCATGTACGGAAGGCCTTGCCTACAAGGGCCCGGGCTGCGGCGTGGTGCCCGCCGAGTCCGGCATGAATTTTAGCCAGAAGATTTCGCCCTTCCTCTTCGGAGATACACCTTTGAAGGACTTCGGTTGTGCTTTTCTTATAAAGCTCTCCCTCATGGACCTTATAGGCTTTAGATCACCGTACTATGCAGCGGGCCTCGTTTTGGTCCTCGGGAAGTTCCTGCCTAGTTAAGTAGGCTAGGAATGGTTCCATCCACGGGGCAATGACTGCCATTATTTCGTGGGCTGAATGTGTTATTTCATTGGCAGAACCACCGATTGTGTCAGAATGTTCGGTGTTGGGTGGTGCGGTTGGGTCCGGATTGTTGTTTCCGGACTCCCTTTCCCATAGTACAGATGGCTTAAACAGCCGCTCTAGGAAGATATTGGGAGGGACGGCATCGCGCTTTGCGCCAATGCATGCCAATACGTCCGCCGTCTGGTTATTATCCCGAGCTATATGGTGAAATTCAAGCCCTTCAAACCGAGCTGACATTTTTAGGACGACGTTACAGTAAGCTGCCATTTTCGGATCCTTGGCGTCGGAGTCTCCATTTATTTGGGATATCGCGAGGTTCGAATCCCTGCGCACCTCTAGGCGTTTAATGCCCATGGAGACCGCCATCCGGAGGCCATGTAGAAGGGCCTCGTATTCGGCTGCGTTGTTGGAGTCCGTGTACATTATCTGGAGTACGTATTGAACTGTGTCTCCGGTTGGGGACGTCAGGACGACGCCAGCCCCCAGGCCGGCCAACATTTTGGAGCCGTCGAAGTGCATGATCCAATTGGAATATGCGCCGTACTCTTTAGGGAGTTCGGCTTCAGTCCATTCGGCGACGAAGTCGGCCAAAACTTGCGACTTAATAGCTCGCCGTGGCTTGTAGGTTATGTCGAAGGGGAGGAGCTCGATGGCCCATTTTGCAATCCGGCTAGTTGCGTCGCGGTTGTTTATAATGTCATTAAGAGGTACTTCGGAGGCTACTGTTATCGAACACTCTTGAAAGTAGTGTCGCAGCTTCCGGGATGCCATGAACACCGCGTACGCTATCTTTTGATAATGTGGATACCGGGACTTGCGTGGAGTTAGGACAGTGGACACATAGTAAACTGGTTTTTGAAGCGGGAACTTGTGTCCGTCCGTTTCTCGTTCGATGACGAGCACCGCGCTTACAACTTGATGTGTTGCCGCGATATATAATAACATTGGTTCGCCCATGTTGGGCGCGGCCAGGACCGGATTTGTTGCCAATATGGCTTTTATTTCTTCGAGTCCAGAAGTGTTCGGTGCGCCGGAGGAGGCGATAAAGGGGTAATGCCTTTTCTCCCAAATGGGGGATAAAGCGGCTTAGAGCCGCCATGCATCCAGTCAATTTTTGTATTTGTTTGAGGTCTTTTGGGATATCCAATTGTGATAGAGCTCAGATCTTGGCTGAGTTTGCTTCAATTCCTCTACCGGATACAATGAAGCCCAAGAGCTTTCCGGCTGGTACGCCGAAGACGCATTTTTTCGGATTCAACTTAATGTCGTATGTTCGGAGATTGTTGAATGTGAGCCTCAAGTCGTCTACTAGAGTTTCGACATGCTTGGATTTGACGACCACATCATCTACGTATGCCTCGACTGTTTTGCCGATCTGGTTTGCCAGACATGTCTGAATCATGCGCTGATATGTTGCGCCGGCATTTTTGAGCCTGAAGGGCATTGTGTTGAAGAAGAATGGGCCGTATGGAGTGATGAATGTCGTTGTGGCTTGGTCTGGCTCTGCCATCTTAATTTGGTGGTAGCCGGACTATGCATCGAGGAAGCACAATGAATCGTGTCCTGCGGTAGCGTCGATAATTTGATCAATGCGGGGGAGGGGGAAGGGGTCCTGTCGGTGTCAAAACCGGCGGATCTCGGGTAGGGGGTCCCGAACTGTGCGTCTAGGCGTATGGTAACAGGAGACGAGGGATACGATGTTTTACCCAGGTTCGGACCCTCTCGATGGAGGTAAAACCCTACGTCCTGCTTGATTAATATTGATGATATGGGTAGTACAAGAGTGGATCTACCACGAGATCAAGGAGGCTAAACCCTAAAGCTAGCCTATGGTATGATTGTTGTAATGTATGTTGTGTCCTACGGACTAAAGCCCTCCAGTTTATATAGACACCGGAGGAGGCTAGGGTTACACAGAGTCGGTTACAATGGTAGGAGATCTACATATCCGTATCGCCAAGCTTGCCTTCCACGCCAAGGAAAGTCCCATCCGGACACGGGACGGAGTCTTCAATCTTGTATCTTCGTAGTCTTGGAGTCCGGCGGACGATGATAGTCCGGCTGTCTGGACACCCCCTAGTCCAGAACTCCCTCAGTAGCCCCTGAACCAGGCTTCAATGACGATAAGTCCGGCGCGCATAATGTTCGGCATTGCAAGGCGGGTTCCTCCCTTGAATAATCCAGAGAAGATCATGAACACCAGGATAGTGTCCGGCTCTGCAAAATAAATTCCACATTCCACCGTAGAGAGAATAAAATGCACACAGGTCCAATCTGCTGACGTATTATGCGGCATGGCATCACACCGCTACCAGGCTTTTACTTGAATCGTTTTTTTACTATACCACCTCAGCACGTTTAGCGAAGCGGTTTCCTTGGCACGTCTTGTCGAACCAGAGATCATGTTCCCCTTATTCTGGGATTCTCATCAATACGGACGTGGGTAACCCAATCGCGCCATTGATGGTGGCGCTTGGGAGATAAGCGAGTTTTACCAGGCCGGTGGGGGACGCATAATCTTCGTCCGCCTATATATAAGGGATAAGGATTTACCTTCTCACCTACGCCTTCTTCCTCCTTTGCTTATCCATCTCCGCGCACTCAAGCTCCAACGCCCAAGCTCGCGCATCTCGCCTCTACCTTCTCCGAATATGTCCGGAGTGGGAGGCAAATGGCTGGCCTCCACCGTTAAGGAGGAGCACATCACCAAGCTGCACAGCGCCGGATACCTCTCCGGCGATATCGCGCATCGGCTGCCCGACGAGGGGCATCTCATCCCTACCCCTGGGCCCCATGAGAGGGTCGTCTTCCTTCCCCACTTCCTCCACGGACTGGGCTTTCCACTCCACCCATTCGTCCGGGGGCTCATGTTTTACTACGGCCTGGATTTCCACGATCTAGCGCCGAACTTCATCCTCAACATCTCGGCGTTTATCGTCGTGTGCGAGGCCTTCCTCTGCATCTGGCCCCACTTCGGCCTGTGGCTCAAGACCTTCAACGTCAAGCCGAAGGTTGTGAAGGGCACGCAAGCGGAATGTGGAGGCACCATGTTGGGTAAGTTGCACAACTTCCTTTGGCTCAAAGGGGCCTTCGTGGACTCCGTCAAGGGGTGGCAATCGGGGTGGTTCTACATCACCGAGCCGTGCGAGCCCACATGGGCGGCGGCCCCCGAGTTTAGATCTGGCATCCCCACGCAGCTCACCTCCTGGAAAGAGAAGGGCTTGCTGTGGGGCAATCCGAAGGAGCTGACGGGACTCCGAGCCTGCATCCAGAAGCTGGTGAGCAATAAGCTCAGGCTAGTCGACGTGGTCCAAGTCATGCTCATCCGCCGGATCCTCCCATGCCAAGAACGGGCATTCAATCTGTGGGAGTTCAATCCGGAACAGCACCAGGCGCTAAGCGGGCTCTTCGATACGACATACGAAGGCGCCTGGAGGGTGTTGTTTAAGGGCGCCGAAGCCCCCGCATCCGCGACGGAAGATCGCGGATTTTGCTCGCAGCATCCGGCTGACGAGGTAAGTGATTCAACCCCTTTTCGGGACACTTGTGGTAATAAAATTGATTCTAAGAGGGTTTCAACTTCTCTCTTTTCCTTTGACAGGAATGGATGGAGAAGGCCGAGCAGCTCATCAGCCCGGCTCCCCTACCAGAAGACCCAGTGAACGCCCGTCTAGCAGGGCTGATGGTTCCGGCACCGCACGTGGTGCCGGAGAAGAAGGCCAAGAAGGTGGCCGCGGGGACTCGAAAGAGTTCCCGTAATCAGGCGTCCGACAACGAGGCGGACTCCTCCCCCGAAGACGAGGAGGAGGAAGAGAACTCTCTCCCGGAGGAGGGAGAGAAGAAGAGGAAGGCTTCCCCGATAGGGGAGGCCGAAGGGTCCAAGAGGGGGAGAACTATTCCCCCGGACAGTTTCGCCAACACCATCGTTGGCGAGGAGGAGTGGCCTTTAAGGGCCAGGCGTCCGGCGAGATCGTAAGTATCCGGATCCCTGATATGCAATTTCTTTCATGTCGCGTAGTGTCCTTCTAATCCCGCATTCTGTCCATAGTCCGGCCGATGATGATCTCCCCGCTTCATCGAGCGGGTCGTTGGCCCCGTCGGATGTGGATTCACTTCTGACTGCCTCTACCCCCCGCGCCGACGAGGACGCTGAGGTGGGATCCCAGAGAGGGACCCATCAGGAGGAGGCTCCGGAGGCGCTGAGGGAGTCCTGGACTAGGGGGTGTCCGGACAGCCGGACTATCAATATCCGCCGGACTCCAAGACTACGAAGATACAAGATTGAAGACTCCGTCCCGTGTCCGGATGGGACTTGCCTTGGCGTGGAAGGCAAGCTTGGCAATACGGATATGTAGATCTCCTACCATTGTAACCGACTCTGTGTAACCCTAGCCCTCTCCTGTGTCTATATAAACCGGAGGGCTTTAGTCCGTAGGACAACATACATTACAACAATCATACCATAGGCTAGCTTCTAGGGTTTAGCCTCCTTGATCTCGTGGTAGATCTACTCTTGTACTACCCATATCATCAATATTAATCAAGCAGGACGTAGGGTTTTACCTCCATCAAGAGGGCCCTAACCTGGGTAAAAACATCGTGTCCCTCGTCTCCTGTTACCATCCGCCTAGACGCACAGTTCGGGACCCCCTACCCGAGATCCGCCGGTTTTGACACCGACATTGGTGCTTTCATTGAGAGTTCCTCTGTGTCGTCACCGATAGAGCGGATGCCTCCACCCGTCTTCGAAGACGGTGTTTTCGCCGGAGGGGCCTTGGCCGCCGGCCAAACTATCCGGCTTGGTGGTTTTCTCATGACCGCCTGTCCGACCGCCGCTTCGGCAATGACTTCTCAAGTCGTCGAAAGCAATCTTCGCGTCAGCCCTAAAGCTGCCGAACAGTTAGATCCAATAGAGCTCTCGTCTGTTAACGAGCTCTTGGATCGCATCGCCACCCTGGGAGTCGCTACGGACTACAACCAGATTGGGCTTAAAACCGATCTGAGAGAGATTAACTCTCCCCAGGCCACCCACCACGTCGCAGTGGTAGAGGAGCAATACGGCAACTCTTTGCCAGTGTTGAAAACAATTCATGTCCGGATTCCCGAACCCTCCATGCCGGATTCCCGCGGGGGTACGGACTTCGATTGAGCATTGAACTTAAAATCATGCATCGCCCCGGACTCGCTGGATTGTCCCCAGCAAACCACACTTCCGAATTCGGAAACCCCTTGGCCTTTGAGCCTCAAGATGGGCAGGGATCCGGATTTTATTCCACCCACCCGCCCAGACATATGCGATCTATCTCTAATACGGCAAGAGCCTACAGAAACAGTACATCACTACTGGGCCAGATTCCTCCTGGTTATGGACAGGATAAAGGACTGCCGAGAGGAAAACGCAATATCAATCTTCCGCAATAACTGCACGGACAAGGGAATACTAAACGCCATTGATCGTTGCAAAATTACGCGCTTCACCGATCTGGCATCCATTATACGAAAGTACTGTGCGATGGAGAGTTTCCGGAAAACCGAAAATCAATTTTGGGATAATCCGGCCCCAAACCCAGTCCGCAGTAAAAGGGCGCCTTACACTCAGGCCCCAGATGCAAAAACGAAAAAACAAAAACCCAATAAGGGAAACGGAACCGTACTGGAGGGATGGCTCAATGGACCCTGTAAGCTTCATAATACAGAGGGAGCCGTCCCAACACATAGCCTTCGAGCATGTTGGATATTACGGCAGGTGGCCAGAAGTGGCGAAGAGCTTCTAGCTCCGGGAAACCACTCCAACAATACCAGCACGGTATCAACAGTCTTCGAGACTTTCGCATCAAATAATATGCGAAAACGATCAATCCGCGAACTCGCCGAAGTCTACCAAGTAGCAACAGCAAATCCATGGAGCGACACAGCTATTACCTTCAATGGCAGCGGCGAGCCCACATTCCGAACAACCAGAGCCCCAGCCGCACTGGTACTTAGTCCCATAGTGGACGGCTTTCGACTGACAAAAGTCCTCATGGACGGCGGCAGCGGACTAAACCTCATTTACGAGGAAACTCTGCGAAAAATGGAAATCGATTGGAGCCGTATTGAGCGAAGCACCACAACCTTTAGAGGAATAATCCCTAGTCGGGAAGCGCGCTGCACCGGAAAAATCACACTCGATGTGGTGTTCGGCTCTCCGGACAATTATAGATCCGAAGAAGTCACGTTCCAGGTGGCCTCGTTCAGCAGTGGGTATCACGCCATATTAGGACGAGAGGCATTCACAATTTTTCAAGCAATACCTCATTACGGGTACATGAAGCTCAAAATGCCTGGGCCCAGCGGAATAATCACTCTCGCTAGTGATCCGGACATAGCGCTCCGCGCCGAAAACAAGACAGCCGCACTAGCCCTCGAGGCACTATCCGAAGCCATAGCGGCAGAGGAACTCACCGCGCTGCGCTCTACGGTGAACAAGGATGATGTGATACTCGATAAAAGATCCAAGTCCACCTCCTTCAAACCAGCAGACGAGATAATAAAATTCCAGTTGGGGCACAGTTGAACCCCCATCCAACGGACCCAACAAAGACGGCCTCCATTGGGGCACAGTTGAACCCCGAAGTAGACGCCGCACTGCGCGAATTCCTTCGGGAAAATTGGGATATCTTCGCCTGGCATCCTTCAGACATGCCTGGAATCCCTCGCAGGTTGGCAGAACACAGCCTAAACATCCTAAAAGGGTTCAAGCCAGTCAAACAGGCTCTTCGACGATTTTCCGAGCCCAAAAGACAGGCAATGGGAGAAGAGCTAGCCAAACTATTGGAAGCCGGATTCATTAGAGATATCAAACATCCGGACTGGCTAGCAAATTTGGTGATGGTACCAAAGATGGATAAATCCTGGCGCCTCTGTGTCAATTTTAAAGACCTCAATAAAGCTTGCCCAAAGGATGTTGGAAATATGCCCTAGAGGCAATAATAAAAGTATTATTATTATATTTCCTTGTTCATGATAATTGTCTTTTATTCATGCTATAACTGTATTATCCGGAAATCGTAATACACGTGTGAATACATAGACCACAATATGTCCCTAGTGAGCCTCTAGTTGACTAGCTCGTTGTGATCAACAGATAGTCATGGTTTCCTGGCTATGGACATTGGATGTCGTTGATAACGGGATCACATCATTAGGAGAATAATGTGATGGACAAGACCCAATCCTAAGCATAGCACAAAGATCGTGTAGTTCGTTTGCTAGAGCTTTTCTAATGTCAAGTATCTTTTCCTTAGACCATGAGATTGTGCAACTCCCGGATACCGTAGGAATGCTTTAGGTGTACCAAACGTCACAACGTAACTGGGTGGCTATAAAGGTGCATTACAGGTATCTCCGAAAGTATCTGTTGGGTTGGCACGAATCGAGACTGGGATTTGTCACTCCGTGTAAACGGAGAGGTATCTCTGGGCCCACTCGGTAGGACATCATCATATGCGCAATGTGACCAAGGAGTTGATCACGGGATGATGTGTTACGGAACGAGTAAAGAGACTTGCCGGTAACGAGATTGAACAAGGTATAAGGATACCGACGATCGAATCTCGGGCAAGTACAATACCGCTAGACAAAGGGAATTGTATACGGGATTGATTAAGTCCTTGACATCGTGGTTCATCCGATGAGATCATCGTGGAACATGTGGGAGCCATCATGGGTATCTAGATCCCGCTGTTGGTTATTGACCGGAGAACGTCTCGGTCATGTCTACATGTCTCCCGAACCCGTAGGGTCTACACACTTAAGGTTCGATGACGCTAGGGTTATAAAGGAAGTTTGCGTGTGGTTACCGAATGTTGTTTGGAGTCCCGGATGAGATCCCGGACGTCACGAGGAGTTCCGGAATGGTCCGGAGGTAAAGATTTATATATGGGAAGTCCTATTTTGGCCACCGGAAAATGTTCGGGATTTTTCGGTATTGTACCGGGAAGGTTCTAGAAGGTTCCGGAGTGGGGCCCACCTGCATGGGGGGACCCACATGAACGTGGGTAGTGGGGGAAAGGCCCCACACCCCTGGTCAAGGCGCACCAAGATCCCCCCTTAGAAGGAATAAGATCATATCCCAAAGGGATAAGATCAAGATCCCTAAAAAGGGGGGATAGCAATCGGTGGGGAAGGAAATGATGGGATTTCTTTCCTCCCACCTTTGCCAACGCCCCAATGGACTTGGAGGGCAAGAAACCAGCCCCCTCCACCCCTATATATAGTGGGGAGGCGCATGGGATCTTCACCCTTGCCCCTGGCGCAGCCCTCCCTCTCCCAAGTGCTCCTCCTCTCTTGCGGTGCTTGGCGAAGCCCTGCAGGATTGCCACGCTCCTCCACCACCACCACGCTGTTGTGCTGCTGCTGGATGGAGTCTTCCTCAACCTCTCCCTCTCTCCTTGCTGGATCAAGGCGTGGGAGACGTCACCGGGCTGTACGTGTGTTGAACGCGGAGGTGCCGTCCGTTCGGCACTTGATCATCGGTGATTTGAATCACGACGAGTACGACTCCATCAACCCCGTTCACTTGAACGCTTCCGCTTAGCGATCTACAAGGGTATGTAGACGCACTCTCCTTTCTACTCGTTGCTGGTCTCTCCATAGATAGATCTTGGTGATACGTAGGAATATTTTTGAATTTCTGCTACGTTCCCCAACAGTGGCATCATGAGCTAGGTCTATTGCGTAGATTCTTTGCACGAGTAGAACACAAAGTAGTTGTGGGCGTTGATTTTGTTCAATATGCTTACCGTTACTAGTCCAATCTTGTTTCGACGGTATTGTGGGATGAAGCGGCCCGGACCGACCTTACACGTACTCTTACGTGAGACAGGTTCCACCGATTGACATGCACTTGGTGCATAAGGTGGCTAGCGGGTGCCAGTCTCTCCCACTTTAGTCGGAACGGATTCGATGAAAAGGGTCCTTATGAAGGGTAAATAGCAATTGGCATATCACGTTGTGGTCTTGCGTAGGTAAGAAACGTTCTTGCTAGAAACCCAAAGCAGCCACGTAAAACATGCAAACAACAATTAGAGGACGTCTAACTTGTTTTTGCAGGGTATGCTATGTGATGTGATATGGCCAAGAAGAATGTGATGAATGATATGTGATGTACGAGACTGATCATGTTCTTGTAATAGGATTCACGACTTGCATGTCGATGAGTATGACAACCGGCAGGAGCCATAGGAGTTGTCTTAATTTATTGTATGACCTGCGTGTCATTGAACAACGCCATGTAATTACTTTACTTTATTGCTAACCGCTAGCCATAGTAGTAGAAGTAATAAGTTGGCGAGACGACTTCATGGAGACACGATGATGGAGATCATGATCATGGTGTCATGCCGGTGACGATGATGATCATGGAGCCCCGAAGATGGAGATCAAAAGGAGCAAAATGATATTGGCCATATCATGTCACTATTTGATTGCATGTGATGTTTATCATGTTTATGCATCTTGTTTACTTAGGACGACGGTAGTAAATAAGATGATCCCTTACAAAATTTCAAGAAGTGTTCTCCCCTAACTGTGCACCGTTGCTACAGTTCGTCGCTTCTAAGCACCACGTGATGATCGGATGTGATGGATTCTTACGTTCACATACAACGGGTGTAAGACAGATTTACACACGCGAAAACACTTAGGGTTAACTTGACGAGCCTAGCATGTACAGACATGGCCTCGGAACACGAAGACCGAAAGGTCGAGCATGAGTCGTATAGTAGATACGATCAACATGAAAATGTTCACCGATGACTAGTCCGTCTCACGTGATGATCGGACACGGGCTAGTTTGACTCGGATCATGTGATCACTTAGATGACCAGAGGGATGTCTATCTGAGTGGGAGTTCATAAGATGAACTTAATTATCCTGAACATAGTCAAAAGACCTTTTGCAAATTATGTCGTAGCTCACGCTTTAGTTCCACTGTTTAGATATGTTCCTAGAGAAAATATAGTTGAAAGTTGATAGTAGCTATTATGCGGACAGTAGAAAGCTTATGTCCTTAATGCACCGCTCAGTGTGCTGAACCCCAAACGTCATTTGTGGATGTTACGAACATCAGACATACACGTTTTGATAACTACGTGATAGTTCAGTGAAACGGTTTAGAGTTGAGGCACCAAAGACGTTTTTCGAAATGTCGCGGAACATATGAGATGTTTTGAGGGCTGAAATTGAGATTTCAGGCTCGTGCCCACATCAAGAGGTATAAGACCTCCGACGATTTTCTTAACCTGCAAACTAATGGAGAAAAGCTCAATTGTTGTGCTTGTGCTCAGATTGTCTGAGTACAACAATCACTTGAATCGAGTGGGAGTTGATCTTCTAGATGAGACAGTGATGTTTCTCCAAAAGTCATTGCCACCAAGCTACTAGAGCTTCGTGATGAACTATAACATATCAGGGATAGATATGATGATCCTTGAGGTATTCGTGATGTTTGACACCGCGAAAGTAGAAATCAAGAAGGAGCATCAATTGTTGATGGTTGGTGAAACCACTAGTTTCAAGAAGGGCAAGGGCAAGAAGGGATACTTCATGAAACAGCAAATCAGCTGCTGCTCTAATAAAGAAACCCAAGGTTGAACCCAAACCCGAGACTAAGTGCTTCTGTAATAAGGGGAACAGCCACTGGAGCAGCATTACCCTAGATACTTGGTAGATGAGAAGGCTGGCAAGGTCGATAGAAGTATATTGGATATACATTATGTTAATGTGTACTTCACTAGTACTCCTAGTAGCACCAGGGTGTTGGATACCTGTTCGGTTGCTAAGTGTTAGTAACTCGAAATAAAAGCTACGGAATAAACGGAGACTAGCTAAAGGTGAGCTGACGATATGTGTTGGAAGTGTTTCCAAGGTTGATGTGATCAAGCATCGCACGCTCCCTCTACCATCGAGATTTGGTGTTTGCATTGAGCATAGACATGATTGGATTATGTCTATCGCAATACGGTTATTCATTTAAGGAGAATAATGGTTACTCTATTTATTTGAATAATACCTTCAATGGTCTTGCACCTAAAGGAATGGTTTATTGAATCTCGATTGTAGTGATACACATTTTCATGCCAAAAGGTATAAGATAGTAATGGTAGTACCACTTACTTGTGGCACTGCCATATAAGTCATATTGGTGTAAAACGCATGAAGAAGCTCCATATTGATGGATCTTTGCACTCACTCGTTTTTGAAAGGATTGAGACATGCGAACCATGTTTGTTGGTAGATATGCATGAAGAAACTCCATGCGAATGGACCATTTGAACTCACTTGATTTTGAATCACTTGAGACATGCAAATCATACCACATGGGCAAGATGACTGAAAGCCTCGGTTTGAGTAAAATGGAACCAGAAAGCAACTTGTTGGAAGTAATACATTTTGATGTGTGCAGTCCAATGAGTGCTGAGGCATGTAGTGGATATCGTTGTGTTCTTACTTCACAGATGATTTGAGTAGATGCTGAGAATATTTACTTGATGAAACACAAGTCTGAATTATTGAATGGTTCAAGTAATTTCAATGTGAAGTAGAAGATCATTGTGACAAGAGGATAAAATGTCTATGATATGATCATAGAGATGAATATCTGAGTTATGAGTTTTGGCACGCAATTAAGACATTGTGGAAATTGTTTCACAATAAATACCACCTGGAACACCATAGTGTGATGGTGTGTCCGAACATCATTGTTGCACCCTATTGGATATGGTGCGTACCATGATGTCTCTTATCGAATTACCACTATCGTTCATGGGTTAGGCATTAGAGACAACCACACTCACTTTAATAGGGCACCACGTAATTCCGTTGAGATGACACCGTATGAACTATGGTTTAGAGAAACCTAAGTTGTTGTTTCTTAAAAGTTTGGGGCTGCGACGCTTATGTGAAAAAGTTTCAGGTTGATAAGCTCGAACCCAAAGTGGATAAAATGCATCTTCATAGGACACCCAAAACAGTTGGGTATACCTCCTAATTCAGATTCGAAAGCAATAGGGATTGTTTCTTGAATCGGATCCTTTCTCGAGGAAAGGTTTCTCTCGAAAGAATTGAGTGGGAGGATGGTGGAGACTTGATGAGGTTATTGAAACCGTCACTTCAACAAGTGTGTAGCAGGGCACAGGAAATTGTTCCTGTGGCACCTATACCAATTGAAGTGGAAGCTTATGATAGTGATCATGAAGCTTCGGATCAAGTCACTACCGAACCTCGTAGGACGACAAGGACGCGTACTGCTTCGGAGTGGTACGGTAATCCTGTCTTGAAGGTCATGTTGCTAGACAACAATGAACCTACGAGCTATGGAGAAGCGATGGTGGGCCCAAATTCCGACAAATGGTTAGAAGCCATGAAATCCGAGATAGGATCCATGTATCATAACAAAGCATGGACTTTGGTGGACTTGCCCGATGATCGGCAAGCCATTGAGATAAATGGATCTTTAAGAAGAAGACGGACGTGGACGGTAATGTCACCGTTTATGAAGCTCGACTTGTGGCGAAGAGTTTTTTCACAAGTTCAAGGAGTTGACTACGATGAGATTTTCTCATCCGTAGCGATGCTTAAGTCCGTCGGATTCATGTTAGCATTAGCTGCATTTATGAAATCTGGCAGATGGATGTCAAAACGAGTTTCCTTACCAGTTTTCGTAAGGAAAGGTTGTATGTGATACAATCAGAAAAGTTTTGTCAATCCTGAAAGATGCTAATAAGTATGCAAAGCTCCAGCAATCCTTCTAGGGACTGGAGTAAGCATCTCGGAGTTGGAACGTATGCTTTGATGATGATCAAAGATTTTGGGTTTATACAAAGTTTATGAGAAACTTGCATTTCCAAAGAAGTGAGTGGGAGCACTATAGAATTTCTGATGAGTATATGTTGTTGACATATTGTTAATCAGAAATGATGTAGAATTTCTGGAAAGCATATAGGGTTATTTGAACAATAAGCATTAAGATCTATAAGATAGATCAAAATGCTCAATAGTACTTTCAAAATAAGCACATACCTTGACATGATCTTGAAGGAGTTCAAGGTGGGTCAGTCAAAGAAGGAGTTCTTGCCTGAATTGTAAGGTATGAAGTTAAGACTTAAAAGCTCGACCACGGCAGAAGAAAAAGGAAGGACGAAGGTCGTCCCCTATGCTTTTATCATAGGCTCTCTACAGTATGCTATGCTGTGTACCGCACCTGAAGTGTGCC
Source organism: Triticum timopheevii (assembly GCA_963921465.1). NCBI lineage: Eukaryota > Viridiplantae > Streptophyta > Magnoliopsida > Poales > Poaceae > Triticum > Triticum timopheevii. The sequence continues at coordinate 418,735,099 of OY997262.1, forward strand.
TTGCCATGAGTCAGTCAAGGGGTACAAGAGTGATCCAAGAATGGATCACAGGACGGCGGTCAAAGTTATCCTTAGTAACTAGTGGACTAAGGAATTTTCTTGATTATGGAGGTGATAAAGAGTTCGACGTAAAGAGTTACGTCGATGCAAGCTTAACACCTATCCGAATAGCTCTGAGTAGAGATACCGGATACGTATAATGGAGCAACAATTTAGAATAGCTCCAAGTAGAACAGTTATTTGGAATAGCTCCAAATAGAGCGTGGTAGCTGCATCTAGGAGATGACATAGAGATTTGTAAAACACACACGGATCTAAAAGGTTCAGACCCGTTGACTATAACCTCTCTCACAAGCATAACATGATCAAACCCAGAACTCATCAAGTGTTAATCACATGGTAAATGTGAACTAGATTATTGACTCTAGTAAACTCTTTGGGTGTAAGTCACATGGGGATGTGACCTTGAGTGTTAATCACATATCGATGTGAACTAGATTATTGACTCTAGTGCAAGTGGGAGACTGTTGGAAATATGCCCTAGAGGCAATAATAAAAGTATTATTATTATATTTCCTTGTTCATGATAATTGTCTTTTATTCATGCTATAACTGTATTATCCGGAAATCGTAATACACGTGTGAATACATAGACCACAATATGTCCCTAGTGAGCCTCTAGTTGACTAGCTCGTTGTGATCAACAGATAGTCATGGTTTCCTGGCTATGGACATTGGATGTCGTTGATAACGGGATCACATCATTAGGAGAATGATGTGATGGACAAGACCCAATCCTAAGCATAGCACAAAGATCGTGTAGTTTGTTTGCTAGAGCTTTTCTAATGTCAAGTATCTTTTCCTTAGACCATGAGATTGTGCAACTCCCGGATACCGTAGGAATGCTTTGGGTGTACCAAACGTCACAACGTAACTGGGTGGCTATAAAGGTGCATTACAGGTATCTCCGAAAGTATCTGTTGGGTTGGCACGAATCGAGACTGGGATTTGTCACTCCGTGTAAACGGAGAGGTATCTCTGGGCCCACTCGGTAGGACATCATCATATGCGCAATGTGACCAAGGAGTTGATCATGGGATGATGTGTTACGTAATGAGTAAAGAGACTTGCCGGTAACGAGATTGAACAAGGTATAAGGATACCGACGATCGAATCTCGGGCAAGTACAATACCGCTAGACAAAGGGAATTGTATACGGGATTGATTAAGTCCTTGACATCGTGGTTCATCCGATGAGATCATCGTGGAACATGTGGGAGCCATCATGGGTATCCAGATCCCGCTGTTGGTTATTGACCGGAGAACGTCTCGGTCATGTCTACATGTCTCCCGAACCCGTAGGGTCTACACACTTAAGGTTCGATGACGCTAGGGTTATAAAGGAAGTTTGCGTGTGGTTACCGAATGTTGTTCGGAGTCCCGGATGAGATCCCGGACGTCACGAGGAGTTCCGGAATGGTCCGGAGGTAAAGATTTATATATGGGAAGTCCTATTTTGGCCACCGGAAAATGTTCGGGATTTTTCGGTATTGTACCGGGAAGGTTCTAGAAGGTTCCGGAGTGGGGCCCACCTGCATGGGGGGACCCACATGAACGTGGGTAGTAGGGGAAAGGCCCCACACCCCTGGTCAAGGTGCACCAAGATCCCCCCTTAGAAGGAATAAGATCATATCCCAAAGGGATAAGATCAAGATCCCTAAAAAGGGGGGATAGCAATCGGTGGGGAAGGAAATGATGGGATTTCTTTCCTCCCACCTTTGCCAACGCCCCAATGGACTTGGAGGGCAAGAAACCAGCCCCCTCCACCCCTATATATAGTGGGGAGGCGCATGGGAGCTTCACCCTTGCCCCTGGCGCAGCCCTCCCTCTCCCAAGTGCTCCTCCTCTCTCGCGGTGCTTGGCGAAGCCCTGCAGGATTGCCACGCTCCTCCACCACCACCACGCCGTTGTGCTGCTGCTGGATGGAGTCTTCCTCAACCTCTCCCTCTCTCCTTGCTGGATCAAGGCGTGGGAGACGTCACCGGGCTGTACGTGTGTTGAACGCGGAGGTGCCGTCCGTTCGGCACTTGATCATCGGTGATTTGAATCACGACGAGTACGACTCCATCAACCCCGTTCACTTGAACGCTTCCGCTTAGCGATCTACAAGGGTATGTAGACGCACTCTCCGTTCTACTCGTTGCTGGTCTCTCCATAGATAGATCTTGGTGATACGTAGGAATATTTTGAATTTCTGCTACGTTCCCCAACAAAGGATCCCTTCCCTCTCCCCCGCATCGATCAAATTATCGATGCCACAGCAGGGCACGATTCGTTGTGCTTCCTGGACGCATACTCTGACTATCATCAAATCAAGATGGCGGAAGCAGACCAAGCCACAACGGCATTTATCACTCCATATGGACCATTCTGCTTCAACACGATGCCCTTCGGACTCAAAAACGCCGGCGCAACATATCAGCGCATGATTCAAACGTGTCTGGCCACCCAGATCGGCAAAACAGTCGAGGCATACGTAGACGACATAGTCGTCAAAACAAAACACGTCGAAACTTTAGTAGGCGATTTGAGGCTCACATTCGACAACCTCAGAGCATATGACATCAAGCTGAATCCGGAAAAATGCGTTTTCGGCGTACCAGCCGGAAAGCTGCTGGGCTTCATCGTATCCGGTAGAGGAATTGAAGCAAATCCGGCCAAAATCCGAGATCTGTCACAGTTGGATATTCCAAAAGACCTCAAACAAATACAAAAATTAACAGGATGCGTGGCAGCCTTAAGCCGCTTTATCTCCCGTTTAGGAGAAAAGGCGTTGCCCCTCTATCGCCTCCTCAGGCGCACCGAACACTTCGAGTGGACAGATGCTGCCACTACCGGACTCGAAGAAATAAAGGCCATACTGGCAACAAATCCGGTCCTGGCTGCGCCCACTCTGGGCGAACCAATGTTGTTATACATCGCAGCAACACATCAAGTTGTAAGCGCAGTCCTCGTCGTCGAACGAGCGACAGAAGGGCATAAATTCCCTCTTCAAAAACCAGTGTATTATGTATCCACTGTGTTAACCCCCTGCAAATCCCGTTACCCGCACTATCAGAAGATAGCATATGCGGTGTTCATGGCGTCTCGAAAGCTTCGGCACTACTTTCAAGAGTGCTCGATAACAGTGGCCTCTGAAGTACCACTCAATGACATTATAAATAACCGCGACGCAACGGGCAGGATAGCAAAATGGGCCATTGAGCTCTTACCATTCGACATTACTTACAAACCTCGACGAGCTATAAAGTCACAAGTTTTGGCTGACTTCGTCGCCGAATGGACTGAAGCCGAACTCCCTAAAGAGTACGGCGCATACTCCAATTGGACTATGCATTTCGAAGGCTCCAAAATGTTGGCCGGACTGGGGGCTGGCGTCGTACTGACGTCCCCCACCGGAGATACAGTCCAGTATGTACTTCAAATAATGTACACGGACTCCAACAATGCAGCCGAATATGAGGCCCTGTTACATGGTCTCCGGATGGCGGTCTCCATGGGCATTCAACGCCTAGAGGTGCGCGGGGACTCAAACCTTGCAATATCCCAAATAAACGGAGACTTCGACGCCAAGGATCCGAAAATGGCAGCATATCGCAACGCTGTCCTAAAAATGTCAGCTCGGTTTGAAGGACTCGAATTCCATCACATAGCCCGAGATAATAACCAAGCGGCCAACGTCCTGGCACGCATCGGTGCGAAACGTGATGCTGTCCCTCCAAATATCTTCCTGGAACGGCTCTTCAAGCCATCCGTACTATGGGAAGAGGAGCCCGGTAGCGACAAATCGGAGAAAACCACACCAACCGGTGATTCGGCAGACGACATAACACCCTCCGCCCACGTCATAATGGCAGTAATCGCCGTGTGGACAGAACCTTTCCTAGCCTACTTACTTAGGCAGGAACTTCCAGAAGACCAAAATGAGGCCCGCTGCATAGTCCGGCGATCGAAGGCCTACAAGGTCCATGAGGGAGAACTTTATAAGAAAAGTACCACCGGAGTCCTTCAAAGGTGTATCTCCGAAGAAGAAGGGCGAAACCTCCTGGCTGAAATTCATGCCAGACTAGGCGGACACCACGCAGCAGCCCGGGCCCTTGTAGGAAAGGCATTCCGTACAGGATTTTATTGGCCGACGGCTCGGGCAGACGCACAGGACTTGGTCCAGCGATGCGTTGGTTGTCAGCTCTTTGCTAATCAGAGCCATATGCCACCCACCGCCCTCAAAACCATACCCATTACCTGGCCGTTCGCGGTCTGGGGGCTTGACATGGTTGGACCCCTTAAAGGGGGAAGCCACAAGAAAAAGTACCTATTGGTCATGGTGGATAAGTTCACCAAATGGATAGAGGCCAAACCGGTCAAAACGGCAGAGTCCGGACCAGTGATAGACTTTATATCAGGGGTAGTACACCGTTACGGAGTCCCCCACAGCATCATCACCGACAACGGCACGAACTTCACAGCCGACGAGGTTAAGTCATGGTGCAAAAATATGGGCATCAAGCTCGACTATGCGTCAGTCTATCACCCTCAAACCAACGGTCAAGTGGAAAGAGCAAATGGTCTAATAATGAGCGGCATTAAACCCAGACTAGTGAGGTCACTCACTAAATCCGACACACAATGGGTCGAGGAGCTCGACTCCGTACTCTGGGGGCTGCGGACAACGCCTAACCGTACTACCGGATTCACACCATTTTTTATGGTATACGGCGCAGAGGCAGTCTCGCCCTGTGACATTATTCATGACTCACCTCGAGTGCGCATGTATGAGGAAAGAGAGGCCGAGCTTGATCGGCAGGACAGCTTGGACACATTGGAGGAAGAACGTCACGTCGCGAAGGCTCGTTCCGCATTCTATCAGCAGTAGGCCCGAAGATATCAAAGCAGAGAAGTACGAGCCAAGATTTACAACGTTGGTGAACTAGTTCTACGCCTGCCGGACAAGAAAAAGGACAAGCTCAAGCCCAAATGGGAGGGCCCCTTCATTATCGATCAAGTACTAACCGGCGGAGCATACCGTCTACGAAATGCGTCGGATCACCGACTCGAGCCGAACCCATGCAACGCAGCCCGCCTTCGACGATTCTATGCCTAGCGCCAGACTAAGAGTTCGTCCCCTTCCCCCGTCCAAACTTTTACACTTCGGCTGTCTTTTGTTTCTCTTTTTATCCTTTTCACTTAAAAGCCCTTCCGGGCCTATTTTTACATTCTTTTCATACGCATGATGTGCCATCCGCACTCATTATTCCTGGGGGCTTCTTTTACAAAAGCTCAATTATACGGGTTTTATACCCAGCACATGTGTCAAGCTTCCACATGTACCTTTTACTTGCCATTATATGCATCGATATGACTTAAGTTTTGGCCAAGCTGGGTTGCCTGGCTCCTGTGCTTACCCCTACGTTCCCGATTGTTCGGCTAGGAGGTAAAGGGAGCACCTCTGCGATTGTTACTACCGGGTCAGCCGGATGTGTACCTCAGACTGGGTGAAGCCGAAAGCTAGCGTTCTTAAGGGAATATTCGGTCGGTGACTTAAAAGATGACTTTTTACCTATTTATCTATTTGCCCCCAGATGTTTTACTGCTTTATTTGCAGTCCGGACATGCACTTTAGGGCCTGCCTCCTAGGGAAAGGAACCCTTAACGGAACTATTCACCCTGGAAGATGTTTCTTACTAACCATGTAATATAACATAACTAGTTGGGCACTTGTCTGATAAAGCACTAATGACCCCTACGCCTGGTCTCCATGCATACCACGGTTGTTTCTTTACCAAAAAGGTATTCGGACACACTCCGGACTCTAGGGTCCCGAGGTCGAAGCGAAAAGGTCGGCAAAGACAAACGATCTACAATCCGGCTAGAAGGCATTTCACATGTCACTTTAAAGGATAACATACATTGTCAAATTTACTGATTGTATTCCTCCTCAATCCCGTCTAACAGGCTGTCTAGTTTACAGTCCCGTTGGGAAAATTTAGTAGCCAACTCTACTTGGCTATACACTAAACTCACAGGGATCTCCTTCCCATCGGGCCCCACCGGTCCAACTTCGGCCATGTGGTTGGGATCCGCCTTCTTGTACCGCGTCTTCACCATGGCCCAAGCCTCCCTGGCACCTTGACGGCAAGCCGAAATCTTTCACAAACGGAAGCGCTGCCGCACTCCCTGCAGCTTCTCCGCAAGCTCCCCGAGGCCCTCGGGTAGGGTGAGGGCTGGCCATAAAGCCTGAACGACGCCGCTCATTGCCTGCCGAACTCATTCGAGTAGCTGCAACAATTCGGGAAGTTGATCACCCATTGATATGGGCATCTCCTCTGCAGGACGACCCGTGAGTATACCTACAAGACATATCATGTCAAAATACTTCCTCGCCGAACTCTTCTTTTCAAAGGAGTTTGCTCAAGCACTCACTATAAATGCCGCGACGAAGCCGCTGATTCTCCTTAACAGAGCCGGACAGCTCGGCCTGAGCGCCTTTCAGCTCTTCTCCGAGCTTGGCGTTGGCATCCTGGAGCTTGTTCCTTTCCTGCTGAACCCTATTCAGCATACTCTCGCCGGCCTTTAGCTGGCGTAGCAATGCTTGCCTGTCCGAATCTTGTCCGGCGGTACCTGCAAATGTCATTATTAGACTCGCGCGCACGCCGCACAACACTTATATTTATTAATAAAAATGTGTTACCAGGAGGGGTCTTTCCGTCTCCTCCTGCGGCAGCAAGTGCGGCCTCAAGTTGGGCCTTGCAATCTTGCAGCTCCCGTGATAGCTGGGCGTTCTTCTCGTTAAGTGCCTGAAATTTCCAATGATCCTTAAATCAGTTAGCATAACTACTTTAAGTCTCGGGGGCTACTGGTATATACAACCATTAAAATTCCCTTACCCGTATGTCTTTCACATACTGCTCCGTGGCTCTGGTAAAACCATTTTGAGCAGCACGGAGATGCGCGTCCCCTGCGTTAAAAGCATCCAATGCCTCAGGGGAAAAGCACGCTTCTTGAAATACTGTCCGGCGGCGCCTATGGTTCATGGCGCTCTCCACCTCAGACTTGGTGGCGGACAGTCTGTCGATATCCTCCGTTGGAGAAGGATCCGGCTCGCGTCTTGCGCTTGCCTCCCCCTCTAGGAGGGGCGCTGGAGCCTGGCCGGTGTTGGTCGGATTGGCAATTCCTGCGCTCGCAGTCCGGCGAGCGCTTTTTCTCCTACAAAGATCATGAGCACTCAGACGTTTCCCCGGAACGTTGCTCTAAAAATTCAAATACGAGCTATACCTTTGCGGCGACGTTTCCGCCCGCACTGCGCTCCTTTTCCGCCTGCTGGTTCGGACTGACCTCTGTTGGTCGGCCGCCGCGGGCTCGGCTTCCTGCCGTAAAGGCGCTTCCTGCAAAATACCATCGTTTGCGAAGGTCAGAAATGGGCAGGGATGAGATAATAGTGTCCGGACTTCGGTCGCGGTCGCCTGGGAAGCCGGACTTAGCCCGGGATAGTCCGCCGTAATGGCGACCAAAGCATTGTCTATGCTGAGCTGGTGATACACCCCGTCGATCAGCTCCACCTCGATATCCGGGTCCTCTTCGGAGGCCGGATCCAGGGATCCTTCTGGATCCTCGGGTTGCGGAGCAGGACTCACCATGTCCTCCACAGTCCGGCGTAGATCCTGCGCCGAAGACATAATGTAAGAAGCTTAAACTTCGAAAGCATGGGTTGGGCCCTTCAAGGTGTTCACTTACCCATCCTCTGGGGTTGATCATGGAAAACCCATTCAAAGGGTTCGTTCGAAGGAAATCCTCCTTCTCCCCCTTGTACATGCTGGACAGGATCTTCACCAGATCCTCGGTCGAATCCGGCCCTTTGTGGCCGTGCCGGGTAGCATCGTCTTCCCCGTTGAAATCCCACATGGGGTGGCCTCTATATTGCAGTGGTTGTACCCCTCGCTTGATGCATGTCACCATGACTCCGATCATGGTCAAGCCGGAATGAGCCATTAATCTTATCCGGCCCATCAAGTAGTGGACGCTCTTGTCTTCCTCCAATCGGGGGCTCCGTGGGCGCCAGCTGAGGCGTTTCTTCAAGGGAGCAGCACTAAACTCCGGGAGGCCGATCCGAACTGGGTCTGGCAGCGGAGCCTCTCCTATATAAAACCACTCCGAGGGCCAGTCTTCGGACGCCTTCTTGGGAGTGCCGGATAGGTATCCGGTCCCGGCGATGCGCCATATTTCGGCGCTGCCCACTTGATATATGGACCCCTGGTGAGAACGGGGTACGAGGCAAAACAGCCTCTTCCACAATGCAAAATGGGGCTCAATGCCCAGGAATAGCTCGCAAAGAGCTACGTAGCCCGCGATATGCAGGACAGAGGCGGGCGTGAGGTGGTGGAGCTGGAGTCCGTAGAACTTCAGGAGCCCGCGGAGGAACGGATGTATTGGAAATCCGAGTCCCCTTATCAGATAAGGGACAAAACATACTCGCTCCCCCTTATTGGGGCTTGGAGTGTCCTCCGCCTGTCTCCCACCTTGATAAGTAACCAGTCCGGCCCGGACTGGGATCATGAAGGCTGGAGGGAGGAATCCCCCCGTTTGGAGCTTCACAAGCTCGTTGTGCGAAATAGAGCACCTCCTCCAATTCCCCGGCGGTGGGCTGGAAGCGCGTGAAGAAGAGCCGTGTTGACGATCCATGGTGGAATGGATTTCTAGGTCAAAGGCGCTTCGATGGAATATTCGCGGGAGGAAGACGGTGTGGTTTGGATCTGGATTCTTGCCTCTTTTATAGGCGGGCGACTCGCACAATTGGGGGGTGAAATGCAAAAGACACCCTGGCTTTTCGCATTCGTGCGACGCGTGGAAGAGGGCCATTATTTGGCGTAGAAGCCGAGGAACACAGTATTCAAGATGAAGCCGGACACTGTTCGGCAGGTACATGGAATTTGAAGGGAGAACCCGCCTTGCAACGCCGAAGACTATAAACGCGCTGGACTTATCGTCATTGAAGCCTGGTTCGGGGGCTACTGAGGGAGTCCTGGACTAGGGGGTGTCCGGACAGCCGGACTATCAATATCCGCCGGACTCCAAGACTACGAAGATACAAGATTGAAGACTCCGTCCCGTGTCCGGATGGGACTTTCCTTGGCGTGGAAGGCAAGCTTGGCAATACGGATATGTAGATCTCCTACCATTGTAACCGACTCTGTGTAACCCTAGCCCTCTCCGGTGTCTATATAAACCGGAGGGCTTTAGTCCGTAGGACAACATACATTACAACAATCATACCATAGGCTAGCTTCTAGGGTTTAGCCTCCTTGATCTCGTGGTAGATCTACTCTTGTACTACCCATATCATCAATATTAATCAAGCAGGACGTAGGGTTTTACCTCCATCAAGAGGGCCCGAACCTGGGTAAAAACATCGTGTCCCTCGTCTCCTGTTACCATCCGCCTAGACGCACAGTTCGGGACCCCCTACCCGAGATCCGCCGGTTTTGACACCGACAGGCGCCGTCAGGCAGCCTCCCGGACTTTGCGCCGGACTCTACATCGAAACCCGCAGTGGTTCCAGAGTCCGGCAGGCGGCCCCTTCGAAAGAAGGGCAAGACCGTGACACCGGCGGCCTCCGTCCAACCAGAGGCGCCGGATAACTTGCTGGAGGTGCTTAAAGGCGCTTCCATCAAGGAAGAACACCGCACTATCATGAGTGCGGTGATTCAGAAGGTTCAGCTCGCCAAGAGCGGGCTGACCGAAGCCTGCAGCAGCCTTCTAACAGGCTTTGAGGTAAGAAGTTAAAATTATGTAATGTAATACCGCATAGACAGTAGCCCCTGATGCTTAGTTTGGTGTTCGGAAAGAAAAGCCGGACTGAGGATCTAACAAGATATACGCAGGGTTGCTTAAAATATGTCAATATGGGTTTGCAGGCTGCGTTGCTGACCTCTGCCGCACTGACTGCGGAGGTCAGTGTGCTGAAGCAGGATCTCGAGCGGTCCGAGCAAGAGCTCGGCCATGCCAAGAAGCAGCTCGAGGACAAAGAAGGTGAGTAACACCACTTTGAATGGTTACCTTACATAAAAGGATTTTGGTTGCAATAAAATTAACAAGGATAATATGGGTATTGCAGGGGCCACGAACGAGGTGGTAGCCCTGAAGGAGGCTGTGTCCGCGGCCGAACGTAGTGCGGCTGTGGAGCGGGCAGAGCGAGAAAAGCAGGAGGCAGGGGTGGCGGAAGTACGGCAAGAGCTCCAGACTCTCATGGAGAAGCATGAGAGTTTGGAGCGTGACTCCAAGACTCAGGAGTCCGAGCTTGCCTCGGCTCTCGAAAGTGCCAAGTCCGCCAAGGCCGAGGCCCGTAAGGCCCTTCAGGAGGTTGAAGATGTAAAGAAGATAGCGGCGGGTAAGGCATTTTTCATGCAAAGCAGGCATGTTAATGTAAACTACCTCACACTTACCCGCATTCGGAGCTCTCCAGGAGCGTTTGCAGATCTGCCGCGTAGTGCGTCCGATGCCGCCGCATTCTATCCTGGCGAGGAGGGGAGCTCGACGGAGAAGGTCTTCTGGTCTCAGTACGCTGAGGCCGGCCATCCGGTGCCCCCAAGCGACTAGCTGAAGCAGCTGGTCGAACTCCACAAGGTAGCTGAGGAGGCCATGAAGGGCCTTATAGTCCGGCTGTGGCCTGGACAGGCCATGCCTGGGAGCTACTTCGGCCTCGTGCGGCGGCTAGTGGATGCGTGCCCCTGGGTGGAGGTCGTCAAGCGCTCCGCCTGTATTGAAGGTGCTCGTCGAGCCCTTGCCCGCACAAAGGTGCATTGGGGCAGGTTGGATGCGGAGAAGCTTCTCACGGACCCACCGCCACCGGGCAAGGAGTATCGCACGCCCGAAATGTATTATAAAACTGTCCTGAAGGGAGCCCGCGATATTGCGGATGAGTGCCCCAGAAATGTAATCTTTGAGTAAACTCGCTATGTATTATCCTGTGCGCTGAAAACTTCGTTCATATGCGCCTTGAGCAACGCTTGTTTTAATTTAAAATATTATCTTCTGTGCGGCCGTTTATAAAATCTGAGAGATGGCAAGTCATTGGCTTCAGCCCCCGAGCCACGAGTGCTGGGGTGTTTGGGATAAACTTGAGCACTCTTGTTCCCATTTTTGGGTCCATCTAGGGAGGCGCTCAACACAACGAACAAGGCAACCGGACTTATAATGCTTGAACACTCTCACTTAGCCATAGAATTCTATAATTTTAAATTTCGGCGAAGCCCCTGGTATTCGGAAGGTCGAATCCGGGGCGCTATCCACGCCTTCGTCGGACATTGTCCGGAACTTCGCTCGAAGCGGCGTGAGTCTTTAAGGACCCGAAAAAACCTCTCGAACAGCGACCAGTCTCTCGCCTTATCATGCTGGTCAGTTTTAGCTTTCTCCACTGAGGCGCTCACCCGGCTCAACCGGGGCGCAATCAAAGTGGTTCTCCCAGTGCCACCTTAGCCGACAGAACGGAACGTAAGGCACCAAAACGTGGGAGCCGGGCAAACCCAACTATTGACCCAAGACATGATTCGGAGCCGATTCATATAATGCTATAAGTTCGGGGTGCCGCACTTATGGAAGTGTTCGGACTTATCACACCATAGTGTGGGGAACATAAGCCCCTGGTGTATTAGGCCATACCAAAATATACGGGTGCAAGATGTCATGTAATGAACATATATATAAAAGGTAAATGTAATTGCAGTCAAAAAGGTGCTACATTATTTTTTAAAGAAAGTCTGCTATGAGTGCGGACTGATACAAATAGTGCGGTGAGCAAGGGATTTGGACTAATTAAACATGTCCCCCTCCAGGGGTGAGCTGCGGACTTGGTGTATATAATCGAATTTAATGCTCGTAATTGAGACCACCTGAGTGTTCGTCGCAGCCTTCTTTCTTCCCTGGTTGTTGCATCATGAGTTCGGCAGGTTCACCGCCGGACAGGGCCTCTGGTTAACGGAGTCCTGTGTACACAAAGAAGGAAAATAATAATAAAAAAAGGGGGCACACTTGCGAGCCCCTGGTGTGGTCGAGCCGCACTCTGGGTCCATTGCGATCGTGCCCCTTCCCCTACGCCCATGGTATCTCCAAAGTGTGATGATGTACGCGGAGAGTTGTTATTGCAATCATGTGCGGGCGGGGGTTGGGCCTCATTGCTACGCGTGCTCTGATCGCGCCAGGTGGTCTTGGTTGGTATTGCTTCGGGCGCGCTTTGCTGTATCCGGCCTTTAACGGCCGGACTCGAGAATTGCCTTAAAAGGCTGCTCTGTACTTCTGCCGCGAGAGCCGCTGTATGTTCCTCCGTTCGGAGGGAGCGTTCCATATTCCCGTTGACCGTGATGACTCCACGAGGGCCTGGCATCTTGAGCTTGAGGTATGCATAATGCGGCACCGCATTGAATTTTGCAAACGCGGTTCGCCCGAGCAAAGCGTGATAGCCGCTGCGAAACGGGACTATGTCGAAGATTAACTCCTCGCTCCGGAAATTGTCCGGGGATCCGAAGACCACTTCCAGTGTGACTGAGCCTGTATAGTTGGCTTCCACACCTGGTATGACACCTTTAAAGGTTGTCTTTGTAGGTTTAATCCTTGAGGGGTCTATGCCCATCTTGCGCACTGTATCCTGATAAAGCAGGTTCAGGCTACTACCGCCGTCTATCAGGACTCTCGTGAGGTGAAATCCATCGATGATTGGGTCTAAAACCAATGCGGCGAATCCTCCATGGCGTATGCTGGTCGGATGGTCTCTTCGATCGAAAGTGATCGGACAAGAGGACCATGGATTGAACTTCGGGGCGACTGGCTCCATCGCATAGACGTCCCTTAGTGCGTGCTTCCTCTCCCTCTTGGGTATATGGGTTGCGTAAATCATGTTCACTGTCCGCACTTGTGGGGGAAAACCCTTCTGTCCTCTATTGTTCGGCGGTCGGGTCTCTTCCTCGTCGACGCTGTTTAGCCCCTTGTCATTGTTTTCGGCAACTAAGTTACCTGCCTGCTTGAACACCCAGCAATCTCTATTAGTGTGACTAGCTGGCTTTTCAGGGGTGCCATGTATCTGGCATAAGAGGTCGAGTATTCGGTCCAAATTGGACAGACCCGGAGTGGTTCTTTTGAATGGCTTCTTCCGCTGACCGGGTTTAGAGCCTCGGAATCCGGCGTTGACTGTCGTATCCTCCTTATCATCGCCATTGATGCGGCGTTTGTTTTTGTTTCGGCGTGACCTGTCGTTGTTATCCTTAGTATCCGGACTGCCAGAATTTTTACGGAGATTGTTGCTGCGAGCTAGCCAGCTATCCTCTCCCGCGCAGAAGCGGGTCATTAATGATGTGAGGGCTGCCATGGATTTCGGCTTTTCCTGTCCCAGGTGCCGGGCTAGCCATTCGTCGCGGATGTTATGTTTGAAGGCTGCAAGGGCCTCTGCATCCGGACAGTCGATGATTTGGTTTTTCTTTGTCAAGAACCGTGTCCAGAATTGTCTGGCCGATTCGTCTGGCTGCTGAATGATGTGGCTTAGGTCATCGGCATCTGGTGGTCGCACATACGTGCCCTGGAAGTTGTCGAGGAATGCGGCTTCCAGGTCTTCCCAACACCCAATTGACTCTGCGGGCAAGCTGTTGAGCCAATGCCGAGCTGGTCCCTTAAGCTTGAGTGGGAGATACTTGATGGCGTGGAGATCGTCGCCGCGGGCCATATGGATGTGGAGAAGATAATCTTCGATCCAAACCGCGGGGTCTATTGTGCCATCGTAGGATTCAATGTTTACGGGTTTAAACCCTTCAGGGATTTGATGATCCATTACTTCGTCAGTGAAGCATAGCGGGTGTGCGGCGCCTCTGTATTGAGCAATATCACGACGTAGCTCGAGAGAGCGTTGTCTGCTGTGTTCGGCCCGGCCGGGGTTATTGTATCCGGCGCGACGGTATTCGTCATGGGTCGTGGGGCGCCCACGTGATCCGTAGATGGATCTGGATTGCCTTGCTTTGTCCTCCAATATATCTCACAAGTCCGGCGCGTTCCCTCTTGGCTTCGTACTTTTGGAGCGATGCCGGGGGACGGTCTTGGTTGGGGGCCTGAATGCCTCTCTGTCACGACCACGGGGTGGTCGGCCAGCCGTATCGTGCGCTGGTGATGGAGGTATGTATGCTTCCTCCTCTAATCGGGGGAGCAGCTTGCGTCTTGGGTAGCTTTTGGAGGGGCGTTCGAGTTTATACTCTTCGGCCGCGAGGACCTCGGTCCATCGATCGGCCAGCAGGTCCTGATCAGCTTTAAGCTGCTGCTGCTTTTTCTTTAGGCTATTTGCCGTGGCGATAAGCCTGCGTTTAAAATGCTCTTGTTCGACGGGATCCTCGTGCACGACGAATTCGTCGTTGTTGAGGCTTGCCTCGTCTTCGGAGGGAGGCATATAGTTATAATCCTCAACCTCTTCGTCTGCCGCCCTCTCGTGAGGGCTTACTTCTACATCCTCCTGCGCTGAGTCCTGCTGGAGGGGGTTGCCTTCGGCACTTTCTGGGGTATTATTATCTCTTGTGCTGGAATCTCCATTCTTGCTGTGGCGGGATTTAGAGCGGCGCCGCTGACGCCGGCGCTTGGGCTGTTTCTTTAAAGAATCTGCCTCCGCTGTTTCTTCTCCGTCCCCGTCTTTTGGGGTGTCCACCATGTATATGTCGTATGACGAGGTGGTCTTCCGGTGCCCTGTAGGCGCTGGTTCCTGTTCGTCTCCGGCATCGTCATCCATAGCGTCGATGTCTTCGGAGTCGTAGTCTAGCATGTCGGTTAGATCGTCGACAGTGGCTACAAAGTGGGTGGTGGGTGGGCTCTGAATTTCTTCGTTGTCCGTATCCCAACCATCCTGGCCATAGTCCGGCCAGGACTCTCCCGATAACGAGAGATGCTTTAGCGAATTGAGGATGTCGCAAAAAGGGCGAGTATTGGAAGATGTCCGCGGCGGTGAATTCCATAACCGGCGCCCAATCCGATTCGATTGGTAGGGGCGTGGGAGGTCTGGAGTCCGGCAAGGAGTCCGGCACCTCGGAATCACGAGTTTTGCGAGGGACAAGATTAGCGTTCGGCTCCATCGCCGTGGAAGTTGAAGCCCCCGAGGTGGTGTCCACCCACCGATCCTCGATCTGGGCGATCGGCTTCGGACTAAGGGCCAAAGCGGATTCGTGTGCGGCCACCAAGGCACTGTTCGGTGGCAGAGCTAGATCATGCCCATCGTAACAGTGTGACGCGCTTGGCTGTGGCTCGAGCCCGTTGAAGATCAAGTCTCCGCAGACGTCGGCCGTGAAGTTTAGACTTCCGAATCTGACCTGACGGCCAGGGGCGTAGCTTTCGATCTGCTCCAGATGGCCAAGCAAATTAGCCCGCAGTGCGAAGCCGCCGAATACGAAGATCTGTCCAGGAAGAAAAGTCTCACCCTGGACAGCGTTGTTGGTTGAAGATGCCATCGAGCCAATCGGTGACGACACAGAGGAACTCTCAATGAAAGCACCAATGTCGATGTCAAAACCGGCGGATCTCGGGTAGGGGGTCCCGAACTGTGCGTCTAGGCGGATGGTAACAGGAGACGAGGGACACGATGTTTTACCCAGGTTCGGGCCCTCTCGATGGAGGTAAAACCCTACGTCCTGCTTGATTAATATTGATGATATGGGTAGTACAAGAGTGGATCTACCACAAGATCAAGGAGGCTAAACCCTAAAGCTAGCCTATGGTATGATTGTTGTAATGTATGTTGTGTCCTACGGACTAAAGCCCTCCGGTTTATATAGACACCGGAGGAGGCTAGGGTTACACAGAGTCGGTTACAATGGTAGGAGATCTACATATCCGTATCGCCAAGCTTGCCTTCCACGCCAAGGAAAGTCCCATCCGGACACGGGACGGAGTCTTCAATCTTGTATCTTCGTAGTCTTGGAGTCCGGCGGACGAAGATAGTCCGGCTGTCCGGACACCCCCTAGTCCAGGACTCCCTCAGGTCCTTTGGGCAAGCCTTGTTAAGGTCCTTGAAGTCGACACATAGGCACCAGGATTTATCCTTCTTTGGTACCATCACCAAGTTTGCTAGCCAGTCCGGATGTTTTATATCTCTGATGAATTCGGCTTCCAATAGTTTGGCTAGCTCCTCTCCCATTGCCTGTCTCTTGGGTTTGGAAAATCACCGAAGAGCCTGTTTGACTGGCTTGAATCCTTTTAGGATATTTAGGCTGTGCTCGGCCAGCCGGCGTGGGATTCTTGGCATGTCTGAAGGGTGCCAAGCAAAAATGTCCCAGTTTTCCCGTAGGAATTCTTGTAGTGCGGCATCTACATCAGGGTTTAACTGTGCCCCAATGGAGGCCGTCTTTGTAGGGTCCGTTGGATGGACTTGGAATTTGACTATTTCGTCTGCTGGCTTAAAAGAGGTGGACTTGGATCTCTTATCGAGTATCACATCGTCCCTGTTCATCGTGGAGCACAGCGCAGTGAGTTCCTCGGCCGCTAGGGCTTCGGATAGTGCCTCGAGGGCTAGTGCAGCTGTCTTATTTTCGGCGCGGAGTGCTATGTCCGGATCACTGGCAAGAGTGATGATTCCGTTGGGACTAGGCATTTTGAGCTTCATGTACCCGTAATGGGGTATAGCTTGAAAAATTATGAATGCCTCTCGCCCTAATAAAGCGTGATATCCGCTGCTGAACGGGGCCACTTGGAACGTGACCTCCTCGGACCTGTAATTGTCCAGCGAGCCGAACACCACATCCAGTGTGATTTTTCCTGTGCAGCATGCTTCTCGACTAGGGATTATTCCTCTAAAGGTTGTGCTGCTTCGCTCAATGTGGCTCCAGTCTATTTCCATTTTTCGAAGGGTTTCCTCGTAAATGAGGTTTAATCCGCTGCCGCCGTCCATGAGTACCTTAGTAAGGCGAAAGCCGTCCACTATTGGACTGAGGACCAATGCGGCTGGTGCTCGGGCTGTTCGGAATTTAGGTTCATCACTGGCATTAAAGGTAATAGCCGTGTCACTCCATGGGTTTATTGTTGCTACTTGGTAGACTTCGGCAAGGCTACGGAGTGTTCGTTTCCGCATATTATTTGATGCGAAAGTCTCGAAGACTGTTAATACCGTACTGGTGTTGCTGGGTTGGTTCTCTGGAGCTAGAAGCTCTTCGCCACTTTTGGCCACCTGCCGTAGTATCTAACATGCTCGAAGGCTATGAGTTGGAGTGGCGCCCTCTATACTATGAATTTTGCAGGGTCCATTGAGCCATCCCTCCAGTACGGTTCTGTGCCCTTTAGGGGTTTTTTGCTTTTTGGTATTTAACCCAGGTGCCTGGCGATGATGCACCCTTTTATTTCGGACTAGGGTTGTATTCGGGGCCGAATAATCCCAAAAATTGGTTTCGGTTTTCCAGGCGCTCTCCATCGCACAATACTTTCGTACTATGGACGCCAAGTCGGCAAAGCGTGTAATTTCACGATGACTTATGGCATTTAGGATTCCCTTGTCCGTGCAATTATTGCAGAAAAGTGAAATTGCGTCTTCCTCGCGGCAGTCCTTTATCCTGTCCATAGCCAGGAGGAATCTGGCCCAGTAATGGTGTGCTGTTTCAGCGGGCTCTTGCCAGATTCGGGATAGATCGCTTATGTTTGGGTGGGCGGGTGGAATTAAATTCGGAACCCCGTCCAATCTAAGACTCAAGGGCCGAAAATTTTCCGAACTTGGAAGCTTGGGTTTTTGGATATTGTCCAATGAATCCAGCCCACTGCCTGACTTTAGGTTCAGGACTTGATCGATGTTCGTCCCTCCGTGGGAATCCGGCATGGAGGGGTCGGGAATCCGGACATAGCTAGTCCTTAATATAGAAGAAGGGTCGCCGTACTGTTCCTCCACCACAGCAACGTGGTGGGTAGCCTGGGGAGAGTTGATCTTTCTCAGATCGGTTTTAGGCCCAATCTGATCGTAGTCTGTAGTGACTCCCAGGGCGGCGATGCGATCCAAGAGCTCGTTTAAGGAGGAGAGCTCCATCGGATCTAGCTGCTTGGCGAGTTCCGAGTTGACGTGAAGATTGCTTTTGATGACCCGAGAAGTCATCATCGGCGCGGCGGCCGAACAGGCGGTCATAAGAAAACCGCCTAGCCGGAGAGTTTGGCCGATGGCCAAAGCTCCTTTAGCAACGGTGCCGTCTTTAAATACGGGACGAGGCATCCTTCCTGATGGCGACGGCACAGAGGAACTCTCAATGAAAGCACCAATGTCGGTGTCAAAACCGGCGGATCTCGGGTAGGGGGTCCCGAACTATGCGTCTAGGCGGATGGTAACAGGAGACAAGGGACACGATGTTTTTACCCAGGTTCGGGCCCTCTCGATGGAGGTAAAACCCTACTCCTGCTTGATTAATATTGATGATATGGGTAGTACAAGAGTAGATCTACCACGAGATCAAAGAGGCTAAACCCTAGAAGCTAGCCTATGGTATGATTGTTGTTCGTCCTACGGACTAAAACCCTCAGGTTTATATAGACACCGAAGAGGGCTAGGGTTACACAGAGTCGGTTACAATGGTAGGAGATCTACATATCCGTATTGCCAAGCTTACCTTCCACGCCAAGGAAAGTCTCATCCGGACACGGGACAGAGTCTTCAATCTTGTATCTTCATAGTCTAGGAGTCCGGCCAACGGTGATAGTTCGGCTATCCGGACACCCCCTAATCCGGGACTCCCTCACCTAGTGTCCAGTGCTAGTTGTTGTTTTTTTGCTTGTTTTTGGCTTTTCAGGAAATCAATATCAAGCAAAGTCCAAACGGAGCAATATTTTTTTCTGGGGCCATAAGGGACCCTAAAGGGTTTGGGAGAAGACCAGATGAGCCATGAGGGAGTGACAAGCTCGGGACAAGCGCCCAAGGGGGGTAGGCGCGCCCCCAGACTTGTGGGCCCCTCGTGGCACCACTTAACCTAATTCCATCTCTATAAACTTCTAAATATTCCCAATACATCAGAGAGCCACCCAAAAGTACTTTTTCCGCTGTCGCAAGTTTCCATTCTTTCGAGATTCCATCTGGAGGCCTTTTCTGGTACTTTGCCGGGGGGGAATCGATCACGGGCGGCTTCTGCATCAACCTTGCTGCCTTTTCGATGATGTGTGAGTAGTTTACCACAGACCTACGAGTCCATAGCTAGTAGCTAGATGGCTTCTTCTCTCTTTTTGATCTTCAATACAATGTTCTCTCCCATGTTCTTGGAGATCTATTCGACGTAATCTTCCTTTGCGGCGCATTTGTTGAGATCTGATGAATTGTGGGTTTATGATCAGTTTATTCATGGATATTAATTGAGTCTTCTCTGAATTCTTTTATGCATAATTATTATAGCTTTGTATTTCTCTATGATCTATCCGTTTGATTTGGCCAACTAGATTGATTTATCTTGCAATGGGGGGAGGTGCTTTGTGATGGGTTCAATCTTGCGGTGCTCAATCCCAGTGACAAAGGAACATGACATGTATTTGTATTATTGCCATTAAGGATAAAAAGATAGGGTTTATTCATATTGCTTGGGTTTACTTTGTCTACATCATGTCACCTTGCTTAAGGCGTTACTCCGTTTTCATTAACTTAATAACCTAGATGCATGTTGGATAGCGGTTGATGGGTGGAGTAATAGTAGTAGATGCAGACAGGAGTTGATCTACTTGTCTCAGACATGATGCATATATACATGATCATTGCCTTGAATATCGTCATAATTGTGTGTTTTTCTATCAATTGCTCAACAGTAATTTGTTCACTCACTGTATGCTTTTTATTCGAGAGAGAATCCTCTAGTCAAAAATATGACCCCTAGGTCTACTTTTATGCTATATAAAGTCTAAAAATACCTTGCTCCAATTTATTTACCATCATTTTTTATGTTTTATTTTATCTATCTACCATTATCAGATTTGATCCTTACAAATGACCGCTAAGGAGATTGACAACTTCCTTGATCGTGTTGGGTGCAAGTATTTGCACTTCTGTGTGTAGGTGTTGCTAACAAGGTTTCGCGTGGTTCTACTACTGAATTTATAACCTTGGTTCTAAACTGAGAGAAATATTTATCTCTACTGTACTACATCATCCTCTCCTTTTCGAGGAAATCCCAACGTAGCTTACAAGTAGCAGCCACCATGATGCACCACTAATGGGCCTCCGCTTGGTCCAGTGCTGGTGCACTTCACCAATCACCATGCACGCGCCTGCGCGTTCAACCGTCTTGGAGTCAAACACGCTAAAGGGTTTTGTTGTTGCTTCATGCACCAATCTCGATGAGATTAGTTCCTCGAAACACGCCGCCGCTATGTTGTTGTGCGTCCTATTCCGATTGCTTCAAATCATTGTCGCTGATGTCTTCCTGATCTTCACGACCCAATCCGTGAACTTGATTTGATCTTGTTTCTTCCGATGTCACAACCATATCGATCTACACATCATTAACAACTCCTCTAGACTAACTCAAGGCCGCCTCCCGGACCTTGCAGTCTTGCTCTGATACCACTTGTTAGAATAAATCCAAGACATGTAGTCGATCCATCGAGGAACAAGCAATCACGCGAGGCACAACACTTAGATTTGTTAAGGAGGTTCATCGAACATCGGCTACATCCCTGGGCATGGCTACGGGTGCTCCTTCCCATGACACCGTCACAATACCGCACACTGGCCACTCGGGCACTGGCACACACCGTAGGCACTATTGGGGTTGTGTGTAACAAATATGTCAGAAGACCTACAGGAAGTGCCACAGAGAAGTATCAAATAAAATTTGCATACTTGAGTTGGCGGTGTATATTTAACATTAATATATGTTTATGATCTATTGGGTGTTGTAGCAATGCACTCCGGGCTGGATTAACGAGCTGCTCGGCTCGTTTGTCTCATTATCATTAGGCTCATTATCGTTAAGCTCGTTATCATTAAGCTCATTAATATTAGCAAGCGAGAAAGTCTGCTCAGCTCGGTTCGTTATGGGCTCGTTAAGCTCATGAGTGTTCATGAGTGCTCGTTAAGGTAATAAACAACATATAAGAATCTCATGATCCCATCAAAGATTCACAATGGAATAAATTAAATGAGGACGTAAAGGTAATAAACAACATAGAAGAATCCCATGATCCCATCAAAAATTCACAACGACATAAATTTAACAAGGATGTTTGGTTCCTGGTGGTTGGCTCCTGGTTGACTCTAGGGTCTGCTGGCGGCTAGGTCCTAGGTCTAGGAGATGTGCCGAAGTGGGCTCGGGTGTTGGCCCCTAGGGTGGGCTAACTAGCAACTCTTTTGTTAGTAGGCTAATTTGAATTACGGGTCTCATGTCAAACTTCTGAAAATTAGCGAACTAAACGAGTTAGCTCGTGAAACTCATTTGCTCGATCGTTAAGCTCATTAATCATAATGAGCAAGAAACATTGTTCGGCTTGGTTCATTAACTAACGAACACGAGCCAAAACGAGCTGAACTATTGAGCGTTCATTATGCTCGCGAGCTTCGAGATTTTCGTCCAGCCCTCTACAGGATAGCGGGTCTCATGTTCACATAGTATTAATTCACTCCGAAGCTCGTGATGCATGAGGATGTCATATTGCTTCCCCATGTTGCTCCAGATATCCATCCCATAGAAGAGACACAATAGCTAGCCAAAATACAAGACGAAGAGCAATAGAGGAAGATAATTCAAGTTCAGAATCTTGTTCCATGGGAATGTGATGAATCAGAAACACTTGTTGCGTGTATATGCCAAGACACAAGCGCTACTAGTCCACGGTAGTTCGGAACACATGATCAGGTGGAACGGGCAAACACAGAGTCAGCAACATCTGAGAGCATAGGGTCCCGAAATACCTTCTAGTGTGATTTGTCTCTATTGTCTTGAAATAATGTATTTCACCATTATTTTTGTATAAATATGTTTGTGAAAGGTAAAAACATGTTATGAAGATATTAGCATGGGTTCCATTTTCATCTACTTAACATAAATAACTTTTATGATAACCAATTTGGCAATATACTTTTCATCATTTCTTAACTGAGGTTCTTGCTAATGCAGCGGACCTAAATATCATCACACTCCTCGCTAGTAGGTTTAACACCCGAAAAATGCCAATGGTGCTCGGCCTACAGGCAGGCCGGAATCCTGCCCGTCTGACCACCATTGGGATTCCCGCTCCCTATGTATACGGCATGTATTTGATATTTTTTCTGCCTGTATTGAAACGGCTCTGGCCCACGCACATGCCAAAGTACCTAGGCCTCTTACACTCATCTGACATGCTCCATGCGCGTGCAGACTTGTACGACTCGCTGTTGAGCACAGTTGCAAGTCGTGGTTGATCGCTGGCCAGAGGAGAGCACCCGCAGCCCAAAGTGCGTTCGTGGAGCATTGGTGTCCAGTGAGACAGCCGCGGGTTTTCTTCAGTACGTTTGGCTAAGCATGTTTTTCGGCTTGCTAATTGTGATGTTTGATGTTCAGGCAGCTTGTTTCTGGGCTAGTTTCAGCTGAAAGCCATAGAACAATAATTTTTAACTGCAGTTTTTTGCGAACCAAGCTTGGTCTGACATTCAGTTAGTTAAAACACGCTCGCATAAACTCATTTTTCGCCGAAGAAAGCTTATGGCACACAAATTCAGTACTAAACATTTTTTTGAGCTGGACAGAAACCACACTAAACAATGGCTAATCCATGCTGCGGGGATACATTTGCAATGCAGCAAACTCCCTGAGCACGCACATGCCAACCCAGAGCCCATGCCGCTCTGAGTGCATGTTCCATTGTTCAGGAACACCTGCACGTCACAGAGGATCTTGCATCATACTAGCTCCAGGGCATACACTGTCATTTCACTAGACCTCATCACTAACCTATGCATCACAGCACACGCCTGAAACAGCACAACAGACCAAACTAAGCAGTGGAGATAAAGCAAACACACTGACGGTGTGTTATCAATCTTGCAGCTTGCTTTATCTCCACACACGCCAACATTGACAGTTCACAACAACTGTATAGAAGGATTACACTAGAATTTCGGCCAACACCTACACCGCAGCATGAACCTCCCCCACCCGGCAACTGGAAGAACTGATCATGCCACTCAAATTGAACATGTCGGGAAAAATAACACATGGCATTTTGTAATTCACGGTCCATATGATGCAACGGGCCTGTTTCACGCTCGTCGTTGACAAACATCAGCAACAAACCATGCAGTGTATCAACTAAATGTCCCGGCAATTCGAATAAAATATCTCATTAAGTCCCAAATGGTCATCACACCAATGACCCGGTGAACATGAACAAAATTATGAACTGAAATGTAGAGAAACTGAATTTCAAAACACTCCTGCTACATTTGATAAAGCGGGGCTAAAGGAAGTTCGGCTCAAATTGATCGGTAAGTCACACATTCTTCCTGTGACCAAGCACTACACACTTCGAACACTTTGGCAATTTCCTCGGAGCCTTGTTCAGCACATGCATGTGGTAATCTTGTGTCCCTGACCTCGACGTATGGTGCAGAACCTAGACTTTTGCTTATTCTCTTGAAGTATGTCGACCTGCAGTACGTCAGTCCTTCGCAGGCGCTATACCTAAACAGTTTGATAATTCCTGAACATTACCGGTCAACATGTCTCCTACTTAGCAGAATAATGGTAGAACATAAAAACAGGGGGAAAATTAGCATATCACAAAGGGACTGGTTGGAAAATATGGAGAGGTTACATTGTAGTATCTTTGTGGAACGCATTTGTGTCCTAGTGAACTAATTGAAAAATAAAGCGACAAAACCGGGCCTGCAAAATATGGAGATGCTATCTTAATTACTGATCACTAACTTCAGAATAGATGCATCCATGACAATTATCCTATACTATGGAGTGCAGAATTCTATAGCCCAGTTGACCTCTACTAAGTAACTGGTTAATCAAATAGCAAGCTAGCACGCACGGCTGCTGGAAAAAAAATTGAACCGAATTGAATTTATGATCCAAAAAGTACAAGCTGCCAAATCAGTGAAAGGTGCCACACTGAATATCTTAATAACCTAAGCATAGAATTCTAATTGGTACTGCAGCATTTTGGTTGAAAAATAAGTTCAGAAACCAACTACCCAGAAGACATCTTTCTTTCCAATTTGGACTGCAGCTTGTGGGTGACAATTTATGCAGTGTTTGTTCAGTTAGGTACAGATATTGAAGGAAAACACATTAACATAAATTATATTGTGTCTGACTGGGTCATATGCCATAGTAGTACAACAGAAGCAAAAACTAAAACACATTTGTTGTAACATGAGATATAACATGGCAATCAAAAGGTAATCAGCTAATTGTCCAAAACCTGGCCAATGCAGGCGCACTTGCTGAAAATTTTACCACTTACAGCTAATTTAATTTATAAGAACTTGGCAAAGGGGATTATTTATTTCTCCAGACAGCTTAGCTATCTACCGAAATGAACATATTAATTACGAGAAAATTGGGTAAACTTTGCTTATGGTTCAGTCGCACGAAAGGCATGAACACACTTCATGCGGTGTTCTTCACAAAATGTCAGCAGAGTTACTTATTTAGCGGAATTCCCGGAACTAGGAACAAACAATAACGCACTACTGACCAAAACAAACAACAATTGCAAATCCATTTAGTCAAGCTCATTAATAGCTGAAAAGGACAAAAAAAAGAACATATGAATTCAGTCATGGCAGCACATACATGAATCGAAACAGTCAAACATGCATTCACGTAACTGACATGAGAATCACTACTTGCAGGACAAACTACACACAATTTTTCTTGGCCCGTAGAACAAATCAAATTCAAGTTTAGCACTACATACCTTCTTGTCCATCTGCTCGTAGCTTCAGAGCACACCTTAAATCCCCCGTTTCAGTCCAACTGGAAATCACCGGAGTTGGGCACTGCTAGATCGGCAACACGACAAATCTGGCCATCTGCAACTCTCATCGAAGCTTGCGACTCCACCCGAGGCACCACAGCCATGGGTTGCATCGAATTAACCTGCCGCCCCGCCTGGAGAAAGAGGATTTGTGAGAAAAAGGGAATGGAACTTGACAAACTAGTTGCGGATCTACACACGCCCGCACAGGAAACGTACCCGTAGCGCTCGATGCCACCGGCAGATATGGCGCCGGAGAGGAGATGTGCCGCCGCCGAGTTTGGGGGGACGGGAAAGAGAAAGGGCAAATCGCGTTGAATGTACCGAAGCTGAGCAGAGGAACACGGGCGCCGCCGCCTGCCTAGGGGAGAGAGGGAGGGGCGGAGAGGCAAAGTTGTTCCGTGGATGGGGCTTCTTCCACAGGATATGGCAGCACGAGATTCTCTTTGATGTGCTGATTCGAACGAGGATAAGCAGAGGAACGTGAAAGCTGGCTGGGCCAAACATGTACGCCTAGATGTATCGCAGACCGTATATGGATGACTAGCCTGACACTAGCCTGCCCCAAATCCTGACGCATTTCAGATCCCAAAGCCCATCCCAACGGCCCAGATACCGGCCTACCTGTAGCGCGGCCACCAAACGCCCTCACCCGTTTAACACCGCCTTATATTACATAGACCACATTAAAAAAAAGAGTTGTGCTTTTTATTTGAAAAAATGCCTTTACTTTTCTACAGCATTCACATTTTTTTAGATGACATCACTCACAATTGTGTTTGCCTTTTTTATTCTATTTATGTAAATGTAGCACACTAGCATCCAAATTATTTGCAGTGTCAGATATGTTCTTGCATCCTATTAGCAGTGAACATACCCATTATATCTCTTTCTTTTCAAAACACAATAATGTGATTGCATCTCTAGTTTGTGTGACATAGATAGCCGGTTGCCCTATCCGAGCATACTCAGCATTCGATCTTTTCACGATGATCATGTGGCAGTAGCACTTATGTAATATTGCACACATACATTTTTGGATTAGTAACCAATTTGCTTTGTTGAGGGAATCTTTTGACCATGGGCAAAAAGGAATTTTTAATCACCGGCAAAAAAAACTAAGCATCATTTGGTGCCTATTAGGTGAAGTATAATACTATAAATATTAAATATGTACTTTATGAACATTTATATTTATATCTGAACATGTTCTAGCATAAAGTAATTGGTGTCGAGCCGTAAGTAATTGATGTCAAGCCACCAATTATCTTTAATAAAATTAATCAAAGCCATTTATTAGTACAAAAGTTGAGAATACAAAACTGTAAAACAGTAAAACTATAGTTTTCCGCTCTGATTACCTAGAGTTGAGGTTTAGGATTTTCATTATCTGCACCGACCGAGATGTGCCCTTACTATTCAGTTTAGACTTGTTCCGCTCAAATTTTCTTCATATCCATCTTAGCTTAACCTTATCTTACTCCCTCCGTTTCTAAATATAAGAACAATTTATCTCGAAGGGCCTTCTAAATATAAGCCTTTCTAGGCATTTTAATACGGACTTCATTCGACTGTATATAAATTTTGCTTCCGGCGCCGTCGGTCTCGTTGGTTAAATTTATGGTCAAAGTTGAAGCGCGGAAACCGAAGACGCACTATATTTTGGAACGGAGGGAGTATTTGAAGTTCACAAATCTTGAAGCAAAACCCGGTTTAGAACAAAAGAATTACTCCCTCCATCCGGAAATGACGGAGGGAGTATTATTGTGGTTTTTCGCTCTGGTTTGGAATGAGCATTAGACTTTCACCGTCGCTAGCCTTCTCCCTGAAGTTGAGGTTCAAGATTTTGATTACCCGAATTGAGACGTGCCCTACCATTCAGTTCAGAACTGGCGTGGTCAGTTTTTTTTTTTGAATCCATCTCATCTTGACTTTGTCTAGTTTATTTTGGGTTCGCAAACATTTACCTTTTCAATAGTAAATAAATTCGCAAATATTCAAGCAAACCACCAGATAGGAGTATGTGAACCATTCGGCCCAACTAAACCAGCACAGCATTGACCTCTTCTCCAAGCCAAGGGAAAAAGAAAACCCTCTCCAACCTCCCCTCCCCTCCCCTGCCCTCCCAAAAGCCGCCCCCTTCCCAAAGAAAGAACCACACGCGCAGGCACAACCCACACCCCCGCCGCCGCCGCCGCCGCCGCCGATCTCCCTCCGATCCCCCAAGGTAAGCCCCCCTCCCCCCATCCGCCCGATCCCGAATCCCCTCCCGCGATCTCACCTCGCCGCATTCCCGCGACTCCCCCTCTCCCAGGAGCCGTCGCGTCGCAGCAGATCCGTCCATGGCGGCGCTGGGGTCCAAGCTGGCGCAGCTGCAGGCCAAGGCCTGCGAGGCGACGCGGTTCGTGGCCAGGAACGGGTGCGCCTACCACAAGACCCTCATGGAGAAGAACAAGCAGTTCGTCGTGCAGCCCCCCACCGTCGAGAAGTGCCAGGAGCTCTCCAAGCAGCTCTTCTACACCCGCATCGCCAGGTCCATTCTCCCTCCCCCTCTCCTCCCTATCTCTGTCCCTCCCGCGGCCCCTGTCTCGGCGTGTCTGGTCGCGGATCGATCGCGCGGTCCTCGATGTGCATGATCCCGATCGATGCAGTCACTGATGCCATCTGTCAAACCTATTGTTTTGTTCGTGATTGGAACCGCTGTTCTTAGCGTGACTTGTCAGATAGACAGTGCCCTTGGTCAGACTGTTATTTGGGGCATGCGATTTCGTGAAGAGTAGTGCAGTAGTGTTGATCGTCTAAACATATCTTTGTTTGGTAAAACCTAGTTTATATTGCATCTTTTGTTGACTTGTGGCTGCTTGATGAATGAGGTAATACTACATTATGCAAGTGCTCTGATTGAGCAAACTATGAAAATTGGGTGATGCCATGATCTTACCTTATCTGCAAGAAATGGAACACTGATAGATAAATTGCTGGTTATTCATATATAACCTAATTTATGTTGCCTCTTTGTTTGGTTTGTGGCTGCTTAACGAATAGACTAGCAAATACTGCTTTACTAGAAGTGCTCTGATTGAACAAACTATGAAACTGTATTTCTGAAATGTTGTGATGCTATCTTATCTACAAGAATGAAAATAATGAGCCATGTATTATTAGTGGACATGGTTCAGATCGCTGAATAGATTGTTAGTGTGTAACAATCTGTTTATCTAATTCCATCGTGGGGCACTAGCTCATTCCATTGGTCTTGTTCTGACTGTAAGTTCAGACCCACAATGCTAGAGTCCTTTGATTGGAACACTAAGTGTTTGCTGAGAGTTTTTCTCAATTCTTTGTGAACAAAGATGTTATAATAGATAAATTGCCGGTTTTTATATGGTCATGTCTTTTCTAGTTCATGTCAATTTTAGAGAAAAATAGGATTTATGCTTGATTTAACTAACTTCTCATGTCAAAGTGTGCCTTTTCTTATTGTCAGTAAGTTTGTTATTTCTTCAATTCTCCTTTGGGAAGGTTACTCTAGCTATAATGAGTTCTGTTTAGATTTCATATTGTAATAGAACGTGCTCTAGTTATACCTTTAGTAAGGGTTTTTTGTTTAGATACTATGATATATTGGTCTATATATGAGGGGGTACTGTCATTATGACTTCTTGAATAGCTGTACTTTGCAAAAGTTTTGGTGAAGGTGTCAATCTAATTCTGCACATGCAATTTCCTGAACCATGCTCTAGAACTGCATACCTGCATAGGCCATTCCGTAGTTACTACAATCAGAAAGACTGTCAAAAGATAGCTACTCCTCACATTTACCTGGCATAGTTTCATATCGAAATGCTGTACTTCATTGGCCCCAACTTGAATCTTGACTGTATCTATCACTGACATGTGCATGTCTCCTGCAGCCTCCCCGGCCGCTACGAGGCATTCTGGAAGGAGGCGGACCAAGTGAAGCAGCTGTGGAGAAACAGGAAAGATCTGAACGTGGAGCACGCGGGCATCATGGCGCTGTTCGGCCTCGAGCTCTACGGGTGGTTCTGTGTGGGCGAGATCGCCGGCCGGGGTTTCACCTTCACGGGCTACAGCGTCTGAGCGCCTTCCTTCCACGAGTACCTTCATTCACGCGGTCGTCGTCGATTAAGAGCTGAAGACTCTGTTAGCCAATCAGTTTCTCGTGATGTGCGGTGCGAAGTTTTGGTTTTCTGAAAAAAAAATACTATTCTTGATGCTGGTGAAAAAAGTACACCCGGCTCGGTGAATTCGACTCGTCGATGAGGTCTAATAATTTGTCGCACGCTTAGTTGAATGATTGAAGCCTGGACAGATGAAATGTCTGTGATGTTTGCCTTTGCTTGCTTGCTGAAGTCAGGGCAAATTGCGCTCTTCCAGAAGAAATGATGAAATGAATTTGAGTTGGTGATGAGGTAGTGTAATAATTTGTCGCACACTTGGTTGAATGAAGCCTGGATGGATGAATTTATCTGTGATTTAAAATCAGGGCAAATCATGCCTCCTTAAGAAATGTTTCCCCCATCTCATTGCTCCAGCATCTAAATCAAGTTTGTAACGCTTTAGTCTAAGCGATTGCATACCCATATCACCAGTTCGTACCAGTGATTGGTGGACAGAGAAACGGCGGTGCAAAGATGCTGCCGGAGTAGCTGCTAGGCCACACGCCCGCGCAGGCCTCCGCCGGCGGTTTCCCTGCTGCTCTCCCACCGCCGGCGGCGGCGGCATGGGTAGCCGGATGATCACCGGTCGATGACGGGCAAGTCAGATTGCATGGTACAACTCCTTGCGCACGGGGAAACCGGTGGTAAAGCCCCAAGCCACCGCGACCTCCCCCCTCCGGCCCTCCCCCACAAAAAACCGAGGAAGAGCCGGGAGATAGGTAGCCGATCGACGGCGGCTGCTCCGGCGACCGTGTCCTCATGTACGCGGCCGCGCGCCGCCTCCTCTCCACCCGCGCCTGCGCCGCCGCGCGGGCGCCCTCCTGCTACTCCGCGGCGCAGTCCAAGCCGCCGCCGCCGCGGTTCCCGACGCCCAAGGAGATCCGCCGGGGCCTGGACCAGTACGTCGTCGGCCAAGACAAGGCCAAAAAGGTTAACCTCAGAGATTGCCCCGTTTACTGCATAATTAACAAGGATTGCGCTGGCGCACAGTTTTCTGCTTAAACAGAGCAGAATTCTAGTAGTAGTGCAAACCATGGATGGATTCAGCATGCGAGTTGGCTGTGCAGGTGCTCTGCGTCGCGGTGCACAACCACTACAAGAGGATATACAGCGAGCCTTCCAACAAGAGGTTAGTTAGATTCTTCCCATCCGGCGACTGAATTTGTTGGTGGTTCGTGTACAGTGAGCCCTCCGATATGTTCTGACTGAGGGTTTCACTTGTGGTTGTGGTGGTGACCAACCCTAGCTCATCGCAAATCTCGGGGGCCGATGATGATACTGAGCTCGAAAAGAGCAACATCCTTCTGCTTGGGCCAACTGGATCAGGTGCTTTAGAAAGTGCATGTGTTCTACCACTTGGATGTTCTAACGTCATGTTGTTTGCTTGCTAATGTGATGCGATTGGATCAGGTAAAACACTTCTGGCGAAAACGCTTGCTCGCTTTGCGAACGTGCCCTTCGTGATTGCTGATGCAACAGCAATTACACAGGTAAAATCTTGCATTGTGTCACATGCCACTAGAAAGCTCTCTTTGACAATGGTCCTTCACACATGTCCTGGCACAAAATCAGGAAGCTGATTTTAATGCTTCTTTCTTCTTTCTGATGCTACAAATAGACTGCTCTTTCAGGCTGGGTACTCGGGAGAAGATGTGGAATCAATCGTCTACAAACTTCTAGTGGTACTTATATCAGCCTATGAATCTGTTCTGACTGTTTGTTCACTCCGCGTTTAGCTATGTGGTGTCACTAGTTCTATACTACCACCATTGTGTTAAGACAGAGCGTCGATGCATTTCAGTAATTTAGTTGTAACCAACTACTTTCTGTCCTTGGCGATTCGTTGCATCCCCAAAGGAACTTTCCCTTTTAATATGCACTATCACACTGACAATTAACATGTTGGATTCTGATGTGTTCTGCCTCTTAGGCTGCTGACTTCAATGTCGAAACTGCAGAGCGTGGCATCATCTACATTGATGAAGTTGATAAGCTCGCAAAGAAGGTTGTTGAAAAGCGTTTCTGATCATTATTACCACTACCGTAATATATAGTGGTGCCCATTACATGTACGCTAATATGATACATTGGTACATTCAGGTTGGTTGCCAGGAGGACCGGAGGGATGTCTCTGGAGAGGGTGTCCAGCAAGCACTCTTAAAGATGTTTGAAGGAACAGTAAGTGGCTATGTTATATTTGTAGTTGTATGTCTTTAGAGGGTGCACGGTTTCATAGACTACAAAAAGATTTCTAGTACTGTTTCCCAAGTAGATAATCTCCAGACTCACATGCACCGTATTCATTTGTTCGTCCCTAAACAAGAACGATCCCATGTTTGTGTTCTCAGGTGATCAGTGTGCCAAAGAAAAGAAGTCAAAATGGCCTGTCTCATGGTTGTGTCGAGGTAAAAAAAATCAGAAATTTTTACAGGCTGCTAAGACTTTATGTGCCTAGTGCCTACTACCTATTTCAACAATTTAGCACCAAAAGCTCCAAACTATTGAATGGTGCTATGACTTTGATAGTCTTCAATATGTAGTTGTTGCTTGCCTGAGTGACATGTGGTCAACTGAACCTCATAGATGGCTGCTATTCTTTTTGTCACAGGCAGTTGGCAGTACGAACTAAATTTACTACAAAAATGTAATCAGTACCTTGCATTACAATGACGAGTTGGGGATATGTTTAATTTGTTTTGCAGGTTGATACAACAAACATACTCTTCATTTGTGGAGGTGCCTTCTCTGACTTGGGAAAGATTATCTCAGAAAGGTTATTCCGATCTCTACCTTCTGGAACTATCCTACTCTTCTTTTATATATTAATTCCATGTCATGTCTGAAAGTATTTGTGTGCTATGCAAGACTTCACCGCTGTCCTTTTGGTTTCGGAACACCAATACGTTGTGAATTGGGGGATTATGCTTTGACGAATGCTCTTGAACAATCAAGCTTGCTTGAAGAGGTAAGCTTAGTTACCGGTTTTGTGACACGTTTTAGTTGTTAATGCCAACATTGATACAAGAGATAATAATCAATAACTCCTTATTTAGATCGAGAATGATGATCTTATTGCCTATGGCCTGACACCAGAATTTATTGGGAGGTTGCCAATAATAGTTGGCTTGACTCATCTCACTGAAGATCAACTGGTTCAGGTAGCAACCTTTTTGCGCAGTTGTGTTTCCTTCCAGACTATTTTATTTGGGATCATCTCTATTATAATCATTGCTTCCAGAAGGTCTGCTTTGTAGTCCAATCTACTACATTCTGCATCACAGTGTTTTCATCCCATTTTGTCGACAACTTGAAAACCTAGCTAATTTATCTTTTCAGGTTCTCAGAGAGCCCAAGAATGCAATAGGCAAGCAATACAAGAAGTTGTTCAAGATGAATGATGTTAGTCCGTGATTTGTTTGTGTCAGAAGTTTCAACTAAAGAATTCCTTGTTTGATGATTTATAACAAGAAATGTGTTTGTTCATTTTTTTTCCTCGACAAGGTAAAATTGCATATTACTGAAAACGCTTTGAGGCTAATAGCAAAGAAAGCAGCTGTGAGGGAAACTGGGGCGAGAGGCCTACGATCTATAATGGAGGGCATTTTGACAGAAGCAATGTTTGAGGTGGTTTGTACTTTATTTTCGGCGTGCCATTGGACTGTGGGTAACCAAGACTGACATCAATTTGGCCCTTACACTTGCAGATCCCTGATGACGCAGGAGAGGGGAAAGAGAAAATAATCGTTGTTCTTGTTGATGAAGAATCCGTAGGGACACCGACCCGTCAAGGCTGCGGAGCCAAGATTTTCCGAGACAATGGAGCCCTAGAACTATATGTTTACCAAAACAATATCAGGGTTCCTGGGCTGATCCAGAGGCCAAAATGCAGTATCATTTGCCGGCTGTGCCTTCTGGTAGCCTTTTCAGCAGCTAAGCTATGGCTGTATCATACGTTTGATTGTTTCTCCTCAATATACGTGTGGATTGTGTTGATACTATGTAAGGCAAACATTTTCATAGAATGAAATACAGTACGATTTCAGATAGTAGGACTGATTCTCACATTCTGTTCTCTTTCGTCGGTGGTGTTGCAGTTCCAGCCTGGAACGCTGCAACACACGTTAAACTGCGAGGAAATACAACTGGTTTACAATTTCATTATGCTGAACAAATAGGAAATTACCTATGATAGTTCATCAAACTCTCATGGTTATCGCTCTATTTCTATTGCATCAACCGTGGTTACACAAGGTCTCAACCAGAGATACGGTCGAAATTCGAAACCTTTATTGCCATCAGAGCTCATACAGATCGATGCTCCTAGAATCGGTACGAAAATGCACAACTCGTGCTCAGAACAAATGCAGGACAGGATGGCTCATGGCCATCAAAATTGCTCCTGCCCATCTCCTTTTGTTTCAGTACTTATTATTGGAGTGTCTTGAGGCGCACCTTGTCCAGGTGAACTGAGGCCAAGCCTGCTGAGAAGCCCGCCGTCGAGAGCGTTTGGAGTAGATGCAGGTTCTGCTGTCTCACCTTCAGTTTTCCTTCTATGGCCAATGATAGCCTCAATGGCAGCAGCACTAGCTTTTGCCGCAGCCTCGTCCTTGGCAGCAGCCTCTGCCCTCCTCGCCGTCCTCTCTTCCCTGGCAAGTGCCTCTGCCCTCGCCTTCTCTTCTTCCGCCCGCAGAACTGCTTCGGCCTTCTCCCTCTCCACGTCTTCATACAGCTTTGCTATGTCATCTTCCCTGCCCTCTCCACGGAGCGCACCTTCCAGAAGCTCCTTCATCTCATCACTGAAAACCACACTCTCATCCAGAAGGATACACTTTGCAACCTTGGCTGCATCATCCAACAGCGTCGCGCCAACGCCAACATACGCCTTTAGCAGCGTCTCGTAGGTTGCAATGCTTGGGTTAATTTCCTTCTCCCTCATCTGATCGAAGTACTCCTGGGCCTTGTCGAGCAAGCTTAAACCGACCAATCCGTCGACGATCCTATGATAATGCGATGCATCAGGCTTCAACTCCAGCTCAGCCATTCTGTTGAAGTAACCGATACCATCATCGATGCGATCAGCCTTAAAGCACGCCTCCATGAGCAGCACACATGTCTCCTCATCTGCAACAAGACTATGCTCGCCCATCTCCTTGTGGAGCACCTCTGCCTCATCGACCAGCCGATTAAGCCCGAGATGCCGAATCAGATTGTTGTATGCTGCTACATCCGGCACCACCTTATACTCCCCCATCCTCCGAAACACCGCAATCGCATCCTCAAACCTTCCAGCAGCACAGTAGGCATCCACCATCACGCTGAAGCTTCTCACATCAACTGTAATCCTCAATGGAGGGTCGTGCTGCCCAAGCATTCTGTCGAACAGGTTGAGTGCATCCCCTAACCTTTGGTTCTTCCCAAGCGCATCGAGCACCTCATTATAGCTCTCGGTCCCGAACCTCACCTCTGACTCCGGAGCGAGCACCTCTTTGTGGCACTCCATGGCCTTCTCCTCCTTTCCCATAAGGAAGTAGGCCTTCATGAGGCTCCCGTACACGATGCCATCGAGGACCGGCTTGCCGCCAAGCTTGTCCTGCAGTTCTTGGTGCAGCTCCACAGCTTTGGCCCCATCCCCGGCTTCCACAAGCCCGGCCATGAGGAGGCTGTAGACATGGGGATCGGGCCCGACGAACCCGGAGGCGAGCATCTCATCCTTGAGCGCGACGGCGTCGGCGAGGCGGCCGTGGTCCGCGACGAGGCACCTGACGACGACCCGGTAGGCGGTCGGGGAGGGGGGCACGGGGGATCCGGGGCGGGAGATTAGGCGGAGGTGGAGGAGCGCGGCGTCGGGGAGGCGGCGGGCGGCGAGGGCGGAGAGGTAGAGCGCGTGGGTGGCGGCGGTGGGCGGGACGGCGGCCTGGAGGGCGAAGCGGTGGAGCGCGAAGAAGTCGTCGAGGCGGCGCGCGCGGAGGAGCGCGGCGAGGACGGCGACGCAGGTGAAGGAGGAAGGGCGGCAGTTGGAGTGGAGCGCGTGGCGGGTGAGCAGCGCGGCCTCGTCGAGGTCGGGGGCCTGGGCGGCGGCGGGGGAGAGGAGCGCGAGGACGCGGTTGTGGAGCGCGAGGCGGGAGGGGGCGAGCGAGGGGAGCGGCTCCGCGAGGCGCACGGAGCTCGGGGAGGGCGGCGGGGCCGGGGGCGTCGCGACGAAGGCGCCCCGGCGGCGGGCGCGGCGGGAGGCCGCGGCCGAGGCGGCGTCGGCGTGGGCGAGCGGGAAGAGCGCCGGCACGAGGCGGCGCGCGGCGAGCGGCTTGGAGAGCGACATCTCCCGCGGCGGCTCCGGTGCGGCGGCCGAGCGCGGAAGGAGACGAGGGTTTAGTTTAGGGCCTGTTGGGTCTGGGAGGGCCGGAAGGAACAGAGTTGGCACTTTGCAGCTGGTGTCTACCTGACGATGTGAGGCTCGATCGATACTTACTGTACTTGGTCCATGATATAACCATTCTGATAAGGCGAACACTACGCGCCTGCGCACCAGTCGTTTGATGCGAGCCGCTTGGCCAATGGATCTGGGCAAAAAAAGAAAAACGATTCGCCCACGTCCTCTTCTTCCTCGGGCTGGATCTGCAACTCCCGCTCAAGATCCTCGTCGCCGCGCCTGCAGTCCCTTCCAGTGGCCGTCCTCGTCGCCGACAGTCCTTGTGGTCGGGCCCCACCCTCGCCGGCCGTCCTCGTGGTCGGTCCCCACCCTCGCTGACCGTTCTCGCCGTTGAATGGATTAGTCAAAAACTACCTCAATCCATGCAACAGCTGCGTCTGCGGTTGCGGCTCCATCGGCGACGGTTATAGCTCCCCTCCGGTGGTAGCTCCATCGCCACCCCTCGCCGCTCGTTGCACGAAATTGCGTCGGCGACGACCACCAGTCAATCAACGCCATTGAATAGATGTAGCAAAAAAATTCACCGGTAGTAGCAAAAATAAACTACGGATGCAGCAAAAATCAAACAACGTCGCCGTCTTCACGAGGTCGCAACTCTGCCTTACATGGATGTAGCAAAAACTTCAGCGGTAGTAGCAAAAATCTACTATGGTTGCAGCAGAAATCGTCGTTGTCATCGTCGCGAGGTCACAGCTCCACGTGATGGATGTAGCAAAAAACTTCGCTAGTAGTAACAAAATCCAACTACGGTTGCAGCTTCTCTTTGCTGTGCAATTCCATTGAAGCTTTTCTGTCTATGGTTGAAGCTTTTTAAAACTGCTGTTGAAGCTGTTCTAGGTGACGGTTGCAACACTAGTATACGCGAGTGCATCCAGCCATGGCGACAGGCAGCCATGGCGGCCGGCGAGGGGGTGCCTGGACGCCGGCGATGGAGGTCGTGGTCCGGCCAGTCGCAGCCCGGGGGGGGGGGGGAGGGGGAGGGGGAGGGAGGAGTGAATGCGCCCGCGTGAAGGCTGGAGGTAGGGGATAGATCTGGCCATGGCGGCAGGCAACCATGGCGGAGAGGAGCCTGGCCGCCGGAGATGGAGGTCGTGGTGGCCCAGTCGCAGCCCGGGGGCAGGCGCGGGGGGGGGGGGGGGGAGGGGATCTGCGTCCGTGAAAGCTGGAGGTAGACGCGAGAGAGCGAGCGTGACCAGGAGACCGACGGAATTTTCAGCCGGTGCGCCGACTTTAAACGTTTCCCTTCTGATAACCGAATTTTTTTTTGCGATAGAAAGAGAGTTTTATTCCATATGCATAGGGTTACAATCGGGAGACACCAACTCCTCAATACAAGGTGAGCTCCTCCCAGCCATACAGCAGTAGTAGACTCTGTACGACTATACACTGCCAACCGATGTGCTACCCTATTTTGCTCACGCTTGATTTTAGATGAAACAAACACTCGAGGCTCCATACGAAGCCTAGCCAAATAACCATAAGCAGACCTGGATAAGCTATCCCTGGTCATTGCAGCTAGTGCCATGAATGAATCTGACAGAACAACAATTGGCAGGGAGCAATGCTGCAAGGCCAAGGCCATACCCTGCATTAGTGCATGTAGTTCCGCTTCCAGCGCGTCGTTACAGTTGAAAATGCACCTGTACGCCGCAAAGATCACACTTCCATCATGACGCCGCAGTATCATACCCGCCGCCGCCGATCCATCCTCTTGCATAAAAGCCCCATCCACCGAGAGAGCAGCCCGGTCCGTCGGCGGCCGCGGCCAGTGAAGAAGAGTTCGAGGATTAGGAACCACGACGGTTGCTTCCCGAACCATTGGCATCTTCCCTTTAAGAATTTCTTCCGTGGAGAATCTGCAACATAGGTTCAAGGATTTCATATAGCTTTGAAGGTAGTCCGACGTTGCCATTACAGGAGGAACCTCCTTTCCATGTGTTAGGTCCGAGCATAAAGATCAGATCCTCCATATCAACATAATCGTGCAATCCCGCATGTGATCATCGCAGTTTGCAAGGACATTTAAGAGCCACTCCTTCCCTGTATCAAGAAGAATCTCTTGGCTCGGGAGTCGCCAAACTGTTCTCATCTGAGCCCAAATCCTCCTCGCATGCTCACAGGATACAAGAGCATGAAAGCTAGTCTCCCTCTCCCGGCCGCACACCGGACAACCATCTCTAGTAGAGATGTGTCGGTATTTCTTGCACTCATTTGTGGCAAGAGCCCCTAAGACAGCTGAGGGAGTCCTGGACTAGGGGGTGTCCGGATAGCCGAACTATCATCATTGGCCGGACTCCAAGACTATGAAGATACAAGATTGAAGACTTCGTCCCGTGTCCGGATGGGACTTTCCTTGGCGTGGAAGGCAAGCTTGGCAATACGGATATGTAGATCTCCTACCATTGTAACCGACTCTGTGTAACCCTAGCCCTCTTCGGTGTCTATATAAACCGGAGGGTTTTAGTCCGTAGGACGAACAACAATCATACCATAGGCTAGCTTCTAGGGTTTAGCCTCCTTGATCTCGTGGTAGATCTACTCTTGTACTACCCATATCATCAATATCAATCAAGCAGGAGTAGGGTTTTACCTCCATCGAGAGGTCCCGAACCTGGGTAAAAACATCGTGTCCCTTGTCTCCTGTTACCATCCGCCTAGACGCACAGTTCGGGACCCCCTACCCGAGATCCGCCGGTTTTGACACCGGCATTGGTGCTTTCATTGAGAGTTCCTCTGTGCCATCGCAATCAGGAAGGATGCCTCTTCCCATCTTTAAAGACGGTACCATTGCCAAAGGAGCTTTGGCCACCGGCCAAACTATCCGGCTAGGTGGTTTTCTCATGACCGCCTGTTCGGCCGCCGCTCCGACAATGACCTCTCGGGTCATCAAAAGTGATCTTCACGTCAACTAGGAATTCGCCGAGCAGCTAGATCCAATGGAGCTCTCCTCCGTAAACGAGCTCTTGGATCGCATCACCGCCCTGGGAGTCGGTACAGACCACGATCAGATTGGGCTTAAAACTGATTTGAGAGAGATCAATTCTCCCCAGGCTACCCACCACGTTGTTGTGGTAGAGGAACAGTGCGGCGACTCTTCTTCTATATTAAAGACCAGTTATGTCCGGATTCTTGATCCCTCCACGCCGGATTCTCGCGGAGGGACGGACGTCAATCAAGCACTGAACCTAAAGTCAGGCAGCGGACCAGATTCGTTGGACAACATCCAACAATCCAAGCTTCCAAATTTGGAAACTTTTCGGCCCTTGAGCCTCAGATTGGGCGGGGTTCTGAATTTAATTCCACCCGCCCACCCAAACACAAGCGATCTATCTTAAATTCGGCAAGAGCCCGCTGAAACAGTACATCATTACTGGGCCAGATTCCTCCTGGTTATGGACAGGATAAAGGACTGCCGTGAGGAAAGCGCAATCTCAATTTTCTGCAACAATTGCACGGACAAGGGAATCATGAACGCCATAAGTCGTCGTGAAATTACACGCTTTGCCAACCTGGCGTCCATAGTATGAAAGTACTGTGCGATGGAGAGTGCATGGAAAACCGAAACCAAGTTTTGGGACAATCCGGCTCCGAACACAACCCTAGTCCGAAATAAAAGGGGGCATCATGCTCAAGCACCTGGGATAAAAACCAAAAAGCAAAAAAAACCCTAAAGGGCACGGAACCGTACTGGAAGGATGGATCAGTGGACCCTGTAAAATCCATAGAACAGAGGGCGACACTCCAACACATAGCCTTCGAGCATGTTGGATACTACGGCAGGTGGCCAAAAGTGGCGAAGAGCTTCTAGCCCAGAGAACCAGCCCAGCAGTACCAGTACGGTATTAACAGTCTTTGAGACTTTCGCATCAAATAATATGCGGAAATGAACACTCCGCAGCCTCGCCGAAGTCTACCAAGTAGCAACAATAAATCCATGGAGCGACACGGCTATTACCTTCAACGCCAGCGACGAACCTAAATTCCGAACAGCCCGAGCACCAGCCGCATTGGTCCTCAGTCCAATAGTGGACGGCTTTCGTCTTACTAAGGTACTCATGGATGGCGGCAGCGGATTAAACCTCATATACGAGGAAACCCTTCGAAAAATGGAAATAGACTGGAGCCGCATTGAGCAAAGCAGCACAACCTTTAGAGGAATAATCCCTAGTCGGGAAGCACGCTGCACAGGAAAAATTACACTGGATGTGGTGTTCGGCTCGCCGGACAATTACAGGTCCGAGGAGGTCACATTCCAAGTGGCTCCGTTCAGCAGCAGATATCACACTTTATTAGGGCGAGAGGCATTCACAATTTTTCAAGCTATACCCCATTACGGGTACATGAAGCTTAAAATGCCCGGGCCCAATGGAATCATCACTCTTATCAGTGATCCGGACATAGCACTCCGCGCCGAAAATACGACAGCCGCACTAGCCCTAGAGGCACTATCCGAAGCCCCAGCGGCAGAGGAACTCACTGCGCTGCGCTCCACGGTGAATAGGGACGATGTGATACTCGACAAGAGATCCAAGTCCACCTCTTTTAAGCCAGCGGACGAAATAGTCA
Source organism: Triticum timopheevii (assembly GCA_963921465.1). Taxonomy (NCBI): domain Eukaryota; kingdom Viridiplantae; phylum Streptophyta; class Magnoliopsida; order Poales; family Poaceae; genus Triticum; species Triticum timopheevii. The sequence goes on from OY997262.1 coordinate 418,775,251, forward strand.
AATTCCAAGTCCATCCAACGGACCCCACAAAGACGGCCTCCATTGGGGCACAATTAAACCCTGATATAGACGCCGCACTACGAGAATTCCTTCAGGAAAATTGGGACATCTTTTCCTGGCACCCTTCAGACATGCCAGGAATCCCACGCAGGTTGGCAGAGCACAGCCTAAATATCCTAAAAGCATTTAAGCCAGTCAAACAGGCTCTTCGGCGATTTTCCGAACCCAAAAGACAGGCAATGGGAGAGGAGCTAGCCAAACTATTAGAAGCCGGATTCATCAGAGACATAAAACATCCGGACTGGCTAGCAAACCTGCTAATGGTACCAAAGAAGGACAAATCCCGGCGCTTGTGCGTCGATATCAAGGACCTTAACAAGGCTTGTCCAAAGGATCCCTTCCCCCTTCCCCGCATCGATCAAATTATCGATGCTACTGCAGGGCACGAATCATTGTGCTTCCTCGACGCGTACTCCGGCTACCATCAAATCAAGATGGCAGAGACAGACCAAGCTGCAACGGCATTCATCACTCCATACGGACCATTCTGCTTCAACACAATGCCCTTCGGGCTCAGGAATCAAGCGCAACATATCAGCGCATGATTCAGACATGTCTGGCAATCCAGATCGGCAAAACAGTGGAGGCATACGTAGACGATGTGGTCGTCAAGTCCAAACATGTCGAAACTCTAGTAGACGATTTGAGGCTAACATTTGACAACCTCCGAGCATATGACATTAAGCTCAACCCGGAAAAATGCGTTTTCGGCGTACCAGCCGGAAAGCTCTTGGGCTTCATTGTATCCGGTAGAGGAATTGAAGCAAATCCAGCCAAGATCCGAGCTCTGTCACAATTGGATATCCCAAAAGACCTCAAGAAAATACAAAAATTGACTGGATGCGTGGCGGCTCTAAGCCGCTTCATTCCCGCTTGGGAGAAAAGGCATTACCCCTTTATCGCCTCCTCCGGCGAACCGAACACTTCGAATGGACGGATGCCGCCACGGCCGGACTCAAAGAAATAAAGGCCATATTGGCAACACATCCGGTCCTGGCCGCGCCCAACTTGGGCGAACCAATGTTATTATATATTGCGGCAACACATCAAGTTGTAAGCGCGGTGCTCGTCGTCGAACGAGAAACAGAAGGGCACAAATTCCCTCTTCAAAAACTAGTGTACTACGTATCCACTGTCCTAACTCCATGCAAGTCCCGGTATCCACATTATCAAAAGATAGCGTACGCGGTGTTCATGGCATCCCGGAAGCTGCGACACTACTTTCAAGAGTGTTCAATAACAGTAGCCTCCGAAGTACCTCTTAACGACATTATAAACAACCGCGACGCGACGGGCAGGATTGCAAAATGGTCCATTGAGCTCCTACCATTCGACATAACCTACAAACACGGCGAGCTATAAAGTCGCAAGTTTTGGCAGACTTCATCACTGAATGGACCGAAGCCGAACTCCCTAAAGAGTACGGCGCATACTCCAATTGGATCATGCACTTTGACGGCTCCAAAATGTTGGCCGGCCTGGGGGCTGGTGTCGTCTTGACGTCCCCAACCGGAGACACAGTCCAATACGTACTCCAGATAATGTACACGGACTCCAACAATGCAGCCGAATACGAGGCCCTTCTGCATGGTCTCCGGATGGCAATCTCCATGGGCATTCAACGCCTAGAGGTCTGCGGGGACTCAAACCTCACAATATCCCAAATAAATGAAGATTTTGACGCCAAGGATCCGAAAATGGCAGCCTACCATAACGCCGTCTTAAAAATGTCAGCTCGGTTCGAGGGACTCGAGTTCCACCATGTGCCCGGGATAATAACCAGGCGGCCGACGTGTTGGCACGCATCGGCGCAAAGCGCGACGCCATCCCTCCCAACATCTTCCTGGAGCGGCTTTTCAAGCCATCCGTATTATGGGAAGGGGAGTCCGGAAACAACAACCCGGAACCAACCGCACCGCCCAACACCGAACACTCTGACACAATCGATGGCTCTGCCAATGAAATAACACCTTCAGCCCACGAAATAATGGCAGTCATTGCCCCATGGACGGAACCATTCCTAGCCTATCTAATCAGACAGGAAGTTCCCGAAGACCGAAACGAGGCCCGCTGCATAGTACGGCGATCTAAAGCCTACAAGGTCCATGAGGGAGAGCTTTATAAGAAAAGCACAACCGGAGTCCATCAAAGGTGCATCTCCGAAGAGGAAGGACGAAATCTTTTGGCTGAAATTCACGCTGGACTCGGCGGGCACCACGCCGCACCCCGGTCCCTTGTAGGCAAGGCCTTCCGTACAGGATTTTATTGGCCAACGGCCCGGGCAGACGCTCAGGACTTAGTCCAACGATGCGTCGGTTGCCAGCTCTTTGCTAATCAAAGCCACATGCCACCCACCACCCTCAAAACTATACCCATCACCTGGCCGTTCGCGGTCTGGGGGCTTGACATGGTTGGACCCCTTAAAGGGGGAACCCACAAGCAAAAATACCTATTGGTCATGGTGGACAAATTCACCAAATGGATAGAGGCCAAGCCAGTTAAAACGGCCGAATCCGGACCTGTGATAGACTTCATATCTGGGGTAGTACACCGTTACGGCGTCCCCCACAGCATCATCACTGATAACGGCATGAATTTTACGGCCGACGAAGTTAAACTATGGTGCAAAAACATGGGCATCAAGCTCGACTACGCTTCAGTCTATCATCCTCAAACTAACGGTCAAGTCGCACGAGCAAATGGTCTAATCATGAGCGGCATCAAACCCAGACTAGTGCGGTCCCTTAAGGAATCTAACACGCACTGGGTAGAGGAGCTCGACTCCGTACTCTGGGGGCTGCGGACCACGCCGAATCGCACTACCGGATTCACACCATTTTTCATGGTGTACGGCGCAGAGGCAGTCTTGCCCTGCGACATAATTCATGACTCACCTCGCGTGCGCATGTACGAAGAAAGAGAAGCCGAGCTGGATCGGCAGGACAGTTTGGGCGCCTTAGAGGAGGAGCGCGACGTGGCAAAAGCTCGTTCCGCATTCTATCAACAGCAGGCTCGAAGATATCAAAGCAGAGAAGTACGGGCCAAAACTTACAATGTTGGCGAACTCGTTCTACGCCTGCCGGACAAGAAAAAGGACAAACTCAAGCCCAAATGGGAAGGTCCCTTCATCATCGACCCAGTCCTGACCGGCGGAGCATACCGTCTGCGAAGCGCATCGGACAACCGACTCGAGTCGAACCCATGGAACGTTGCCCGTCTCCGAAGATTCTACGCCTAGAGCCAAACTCAAAGTTCGTCTTCTTCCTCCGTCCACATTTTATACTTTAGCTGTCTTTTGTTTCTCTCTTTCTCCTTCCTTTTTCCTTAAAGCCTTTGAAGGCCGATCTGCGCATTGTTCGCACACACTTGACGTGCTGCTCACACTCATTATACCTGGGGGCTTCTTTAACAGAAGCTTATTTATACGGGCTTCATGCCCAACACATGCGTCACACTTCCGCATGTACCTTTCATTCACCATTATATGCATCGATATGACTTAAGTTTTGGCCAAGCTGGGTTGCCTGGCTCCTGTGCTTATCCCTACGTTCCCGATTGTTCGGCTAGGAGGTAAAGGGAGCACCTCTGTGATTGTTACTGCCGGGTCAGCCGGATGTGTACCTCAGACTGGGTGAAGCCGAAAGCTAGCGTTCTTAAGGGAATATTCGGTCGATGACTTAAAATACGATTTCTTACCTATTTATTTATCTGCCCCTAGATGCTCTCCTGCTTTTTTCGCAGTCCGGACATGCACTTTAGGGCAATGCCCCCCCCCCCCCCCCCCAGGGAAAGGAACCCCTAACGGAACTATTCTCCTTGGAAGATGTTTCTTACTAACCATGTAATATAACATAACTAGTTGGGCACTTGTCTGATAAAGCACTAATGACCCCTACGCCTAGTCTCCACGCATGCCTCGGTTTTTCTATAACCGCGAGGGTATTCGGACACACTCCGGACTGTCGGGTCCCGAGGTTGAAGCGAAAAGGTCCGCAATGACAAACGATCTACAATCCGGCTAGAAGGCATTTTACATGTCATTTTAAATTACATAGTCAACTTGACTGATTGTATTCCTCTTCAATACCATCTAGCAGGCTGTCTAGTTTACAGTCCCGCTGGGAATACTTTGCGGCCAACTCTACTTGGCCGTACATTAAGCTCACAGGGATATCCTTCCCATCGGGCCCCACAAGCCCGACCTCGGCCATGTGGTCCGGGTCGGCCTTCGTGTACCTCGTCTTTACCATGGCCCAGGCCTCCCTGGCGCCTTGACGGCAGGCCGATATCTTCCACAGACGAAAGCGCCGCCGAGCTCCCTGAAGCTTCTCCACAAGCCCTCCAAGACCCTCAGGTAGGGAGACGGACGGCCATAAGGCCTGGGTGACGCCGCTCATCACCTGCCGAACTCGTTCGTGCAGTTGCAACAGCTCGGGAAGCTGGTCGCCCGTTGAACCGGGCATTTCCTCTGCAGGATGGCCTGTGAGCATACCTACAGACATATTCTGGTTAATCGACTTCCTCGCCGAACTCTTGTTTTCAAAAGTTCGTTCAAGCACTTACTGTAAATGCCGCCACGAAGTCGCAGATTCTCCTTCACGGAGTAAGACAGTTGGACCCGAACATCTTTTAGTTCCTCGCCTAGTTGAGTGTTGGCATCTTGGAGGTTATTCTTCTCCTGCCGCACCCTTGTTAGCACCTTCTCGCCGGCCTTTAGCTGGCATAGTAGCTGCTGCCTGTCCGGATCTAGTCCGGCACCATCTGCAATATTATTGTCAGACTTATACACACGCCGCACTTCGCAAATTACTTATCCTTCGAAGTATGTATTACCAGAGGGGGTCTCTGTGGCTCCCCCTGCGGCGGCTAGTGCGGCCTCAAGTTGGGCCTTGCACTCTTGCAGCTCCTGGGACAGGTGGGTATTCTTCTCCATAAGATCCTGCACAACAAATGATCCTTAAATCAGTTATTCTAACTATTTTAAGTCTTGGGGGCTACTGGCATATATAACTGTCAAAATTACTCACCCGTATGTCTTTTACATACTGCTCCGTGGCTCTGGTTAGACCATCTCGAGCGGCATGGAGATGCGCGTCCCCCACATTAAAGGCATTCAATGCCTCCGGGGAGAAACACGCATCACGAAGAACTGTTCGGCGGCGCCTATGATTCATGGCGCTCTCCACCTCAGACCTGGTGGCGGACAGCCTGTCGGCATCCTCTGTTGGAGGAGCATCCGGCGCATGCCTTGTGTTCGCCTCCCCCTCTGGACCAGGCGTTGGAGCCTGGCTGGCGGAGGCTCGATTGGCAACCTCTCCGGACATAGTCTGGCGAGCGCTCTTTCTCCTGGAAAAATCATGAGCGTCAATATACCTCCCCAGAATCTTTCCTTTAAACACGGTGGTGCGTCATACCATTGCGGCGATGTCTCGATTCGCGCTGCACTCCTCTTCCACCTGCTGGGCCGAGCTGACCCTTGTTGGTCAGCCGCCACAGGTTCGGCTTCCCGCCTCAAAGGCACATCCTGCGGAGTACCATTAGTATACGGTGGTCAGAGATAAGCATGGATGAATCGTGGTATCAGGACTCCGGTCACAGTTACCTGGGAAGCCGGAGATAAACCAGGGTAGTCAGTCGTAATGGCGACCAAAGCATTGTCCATGCTAAGTTGGCGGAACACCCCATTGATCAGTTCCACCTTTATGTCCGGATCCTCTTCGGAGGCCAGATCGAGGGATCGTTCCGGATTCTCGGGTTGTGGAGCCGGGGTGTGTATATTCTCTACGGCCCGGCGTAGTTCCTGCGTCAAAATCATAAAGTGAGACACTCAACTTTGGAATATGGATCGGATAGACGAACGTCTGCTTACCCAGCTCCGAGGGTTGTTCATCGAAAATCCATTTAATGGACTCGCACGAAGGAAGTCCTCCTTCTCCCCTTTGTACAGGCCAGACAGGATCTTCACCAGATCATCTACCGATCCTGGCCCCTTGCGGTCATGACGGGTGGCATCATCCTCCCCATTGAAATCCCACATGGGGTGGCCCCTGTATTGGAGCGGCTGCACCCCTCGCATGATGCATGTGGCCATGACTCCAATCATGGTTAATTCGGAATGAGCCAATAACCTTATTCGGCCCATCAGATATTGAACGTCCCCATCATTCTCCCGTTGAGGGATCCGCGGGCGCCAACTCAGGCGTTTTCACAGAGGAGCGTTGCTGAACTCTGGGAGGCCGATCCGAACTGGGTCCGGCAGCGGGGCATCTTCCATGTAAAACCATTCCGAAGGCCAGTCTTTGGACGCCTTCTTCGGGGTTCCGGATAGATATCCGGTCCCGGCGATGCGCCATATTTCGGCTCCGCCCACTTGATATATCGACCCCTCATGAGAACGGGGCACGAGGCAGAACAATCTCTTCCACAACGCAAAATGGGCCTCGATGCCCAAGAACAGCTCGCAAAGGGCCACAAAGCCCGCGATGTGCAAGATGGAGGCAGGTGTAAGGTGGTGAAGCTGGAGCCCGTAGAACTCCAGGAGCCCTCAGAGAAATGGATGTATAGGAAATCCGAGTCCCCTTATTAGATAAGGGACGAAGCATACCCGCTCTCCTTTGGAGGGATTGGGGACGCTCTCTGCCTGCTTTTCGCCCTTGTAGGTGGCCAGCCCGGCTCGAACCGGAACCATAAAGGCTGGGGGAAGATATCCCTCAGCTTGGAGCGTCACCAGCTCGCTATGCGGGACTGAACATCTCCCCCAATCTCCTGGCTAAGGGCTGGGAGCGCGAGAGGAGGAGCCGCGTCGACTGTCCATGATGAAGTGGATTTTTGTCAGAGGCGCTTCGATGAATACTCGCGGAAGGAGGATGGTGTGATTCGGATCTAGATCCTCGCCTCTCTTATAGGCGGCTTATTCGCGGAGCTAGGGGGTAAAGTGTAAAGATACCCTGACTTTTCGCATTCATGCGACACGTGGAAGAGGGCCATTATTGGACGTGGAAGCCAAGGAGCGCAACATTTATAAGGAAGCCGGACACTACTCGGCAAGCACATGGAATTTAGAGGAGAACCCGCCTTGCAATGCCGAAGACAATATGCGCGCCGGACTCATCGTCATTGAAGCCTGGTTTGGGGGCTACTGAGGGAGTCCTGGACTAGGGGGTGTCCGGATAGCCGAACTATCATCATTGGCCGGACTCCAAGACTATGAAGATACAAGATTTAAGACTTCGTCCCGTGTCCGGATGGGACTTTCCTTGGCGTGGAAGGCAAGCTTGGCAATATGGATATGTAGATCTCCTACCATTGTAACCGACTCTGTGTAACCCTAGCCCTCTTCGGTGTCTATATAAACCGGAGGGTTTTAGTCCGTAGGACGAACAACAATCATACCATAGGCTAGCTTCTAGGGTTTAGCCTCCTTGATCTCGTGGTAGATCTACTCTTGTACTACCCATATCATCAATATCAATCAAGCAGGAGTAGGGTTTTACCTCCATCGAGAGGGCCCGAACCTAGGTAAAAACATCGTGTCCCTTGTCTCCTGTTACCATCCGCCTAGACGCACAGTTCGGGACCCCCTACCAGAGATCCGCCGGTTTTGACACCGACAACAGCCTTCCACGCCATGATTCTCATCTTCAGAGGTACTTGAGAGCTCCAGATCCGTTGCCAAATGGGCCTACGACCTGAAGAATTGCTGCTTGACGAGCTGATTCGTGTTGAGTGCTGGACATCCGTAGCTAGGTGATATGCGCTACGAACAGTGAATTGTCCAGACCGCTCCAGAAACCAAGCGACGAAGTCCTTCCCATTCCTTGGAGATGTGCGATCTTCAAAATCCCCCTAACATCCATGTCCCAAAAATGCTCCCGAGGCCGTTCCACATTCCATGCACCATGCTCGTTCAAGAAATTAGCCACCCAATTGTAATGACAATTCCTCTTAGGAGTGACCGGTCTAAGGTTGTGTCCACGAGGGATCCAAGCATCCCTCCAAGTCTTTATCATTGTGCCATTGCCAACTCGCCATATAATGCCTTTCTTCACAAGCTCAAGCCCATGAACAATACCTTTCCACACCGCCGAAGAGTTTGATGAAAAAACAGTGTCCAGCAAATTTCCCCTCGGATAATATTTAGCCTTCAATAACCTCGCACATAAGCTATCTGGGCTATCCAGTAGGCGCCAGGCTTGCTTGGCAAGCAGAGCCTGGTTAAAAGCTCTCATGTCACGGAATCCCATGCCCCCATGGCCTTAGGAAGCATCATCCTCTCGCAGCTTAGCCATGCCATCTTCCTTTTGCCATTTCCACCCCCACCACTACTGCCTCATCATCTTGGTTAGATCACCACACACTGAGGCAGGTAGTTTAAACACACTCATAACATAGGTGGGTATCGCCTGTGCCACAGCCTTGATAAGAATCTCTTTGTTTCCAACCGAAACATATTGTTCACCCCAATCAATAAGTATGTTCCTCATTCTATCTTGCAACGTCTCAAATTGCCCCTTATGGATTCTTCCTTCAGGAACCGGTAGGCCAAGGTATTTTGGTTCAAACACCTGTTGTGTTACCTCCAACAAATTCTTGATCTCATCCGCAACTGACCCTTCGCAATTGTCAGAAAAAAGGATGGAACACTTCTTGGGGTTTATGAGTTGACCCGTCGCCGAGGAATAAGTGTTCAACAAGCCTTTAACACATTCGCCTGCTGGCCTGAAGCTTCAAAAAACAGCATGGTGTCATCCGCAAATAGGAGGTGAGAAATCTCCGGTGCACCCCGACAAATGCTCACCCCGTTCAAGCTTCCCTCATTAACTGACTTAGACAGGAGAGCAGATAACGCATCAGCAACAAAGAGCAACAAGAACGGAGACAAAGAGTCACCTTGTCGAAGGCCTCTAGATGGTAAAAAACATCCAATAGCTTCCCATTAAGTTTAACCGAGTATCGGACTGATTTGACACACATCATTATCCAGGCAATCCACTGATTAGAAAACCCCCATTTGCTAAGGGCCCTCTCCAGAAAGTCCCAGTCGACCCGATCATACGCCTTCGAGAGATCGAGTTTGTATGCGCAGGCTGGCTGACTGTTTCTCTTTAGAGACTGAATGTGATGAATGCACTCGAAAGCAATAATAGCATTATCCGAGATGATCCGGCCCAGAATAAAAGCACTTTGGTTCTCAGAAATCAGCTCCGACAACAAGGGACGAAGACGATTAACGAAACATTTAGAAACCAGTTTGTATATTACATTGCACAAGCTAATCGGCCTGAAATCCTTTAGCTCCTTGGGATGAGGGACTTTCGGAATGAGGATGATCGCTGTATCATTAACCCCTTCTGGCATGGAGCCCGAGACAAAAAACTCCAACACTGCTGCTGTGATTTCAGATTATAGAGCGGCCCAATTCCGTTGATAGAACCTTGTCGGGAAACCGTCCGTGCCCGGAGCTTTCAGCGAGCCAATTTGAAAGAGGGCGTTGGACACTTCCTCCTCAGAAAACGGTGCGCACAACATGGCGTTTCTCTGTTCAGTTACCTTAGGTAATAGCCTCAAGCACGACATCAGGTGTTAGAGTTGGATCTTTGGTGTAAACTTCCTTGAAGTAGGAAGTGGACATGCGTTCCATATCCGACCGAGAAGAACACCATGAGCCATCAGTGCACCATAATCTCTGTATATAATTCCTTCGCGCACGCCACAAAGCTCGCCTATGCAGATAGGCCGTGTTCCTTTCTCCTTCCTTCAGCCACGTAATGCGTGATCTCTGCAGCCACATCATCTCTTCCCTGTATAGTAACTCATCAAGTTGAAACATTTTCTGATGGATCACCGCTCTGTCCGCATCTCTTAGTTGTAAATCAGCCAGCTCGGCCCTTAACTTCTCCAGTTCTGTCGCAACATGACCGAAGTTCTCCTTACTCCACGCCCGGAGGCCATTCATCATTTCATGCAGGGCGTCACACATAACTGCCAGATTGCCGGCTGGTTTACTCTTCCTCCATCTACTCGCCACCACTTCTGACAGCGCCGGATGGCATTCCCACATAATCTCGTATCTTGGAGAGGCCCTAGTCTAAATCCACGAGAGCAAGCTGAACCAAGATTGGGCTATGGTCAGAACATGAAGATGTCAGGTGAAGAACTTGCGCGGCCAGGAAAAGATCCCTCCAATTTTCATCCGCACATGCTCGGTCAAGGCGAACTCGCACGTTCCTCTCACCCATTTGCCCATTATCATATGTAAAAGGGTACCTCTCAGAAACTGAGGTCCCACAACTCGCATGCCAACAAACAGTCACGGAACAGCCCCATTTGATTTTCAGAATGCTGGGTTCTAGACATATGTTCATGCTGCCACATCGTCTCGTTGAAATCGCCACACACTAACCACGGCTCCGAGGAGAGCGCACGGAGCTGGGAGAGTGAACTCCACATGAGATGACGGTTCTCTACTCGAGGTTCACCATAAACAAACGTTGTTCTCCAGTTCTTGTCACTTGCCACATCTACAATCCGCACGTTAATGTACCGCGCACAAGACTCCAACACTTTCACTTGCAACTTCTCGTCCCAATAGAGCGCAAGTCCTCCACTGAGTCCATCACTCGACACACCCGCAAAACCCTTCATCTGCAATCTCCACTTTAGTTTCTCCATCTTTGAAGAGGCATGTCTTGTTTCCGAGAGAAAGACAATATTAATACTGTAAAAATTGGAAAACCTATTTTTTTTTCAGTACAGACGCAAGCGCTTATACATACGCGCACACACTAATCCCTATGAACGCACACATGCAAACCCTATCCCTATGAGCACCTATCCCTATGAGCACCTCCGAGAGACTGAGCCGGCATACCATCTTGAAATTTAAGAAGTCACCGTAGGCGCCTCGTTGTCGACGGGAATGTCTCCTCTCACTAAAAGCGCATCGCCGGAAATCCTGAAATAAATCCAGGAATATTGCGAGCACCAATACTTGAACCCTGGTGGGCTGAGGATACCACCATCCTTCTACCATCCAATCACATGTTGGTTCGCCAAAATCGGAAAACCTATTTAATCGAACCATGTAAACCATATATCGAATGCACAGAGTTACACTCATCCCATCCGTAGTATCCCAATGGCGTCCCGACAACTTTGGCCGCCGGTTCCAGCAATTGTACCAGTCGGTCCTAGCAGTCGCCATTGTGGGTTGCTGCATCCCGTCATTGTCCCGGCAACCATGGTCGCCAGTTACAACAATTGTGCTAGCCTGTCCTAGCAGTCGTTGAGGCGAGCCGAACAGTTCCAACAAATGTCGCGGCGGGTTGTAACATTTAATCAACACTTGGAGCGCAGATGTCGCCGATACCAACAACCGTGGTTGTTGGTTCTAGCAACTTTGATCGCCGGTTGCAACATCCATGGTCGCTGGTCCCAGCAACTGTTTCCATCGGACACGGCCCGTGGCTCATCGTCCTACACTCACACTACCCGCGAGGTTGCAGTCGTGGCTGGTAACTGTCTCCTTGGAGGTTCCATCCACCATTATAGCATGACACGTTGCCTGAATCCACCCCACGATGGGGTGAGATCATCGGCCATCCCCCTGAAGCTGTCACGCAGTCACCGCTTGCAGACTCCCCGTCCATCACAGCACCAGAAGTAGACACGAGCTATGGGGTGGAAGGAGAGTGAGCACACTGGTGGCGCAGGAACTAGGTACAAGGAAAGGTAGGGTCGCATGACAAAAAGGAGAAGAAAAACGAGAAGTGGCGTCATGGGGAATAGGAAGGAGAGAAAAAGAGGATACAATAGGGGGGGTGCTCTTGTGTGGGTCCCACCAGCGACGTGGCAAGCTCGCGAGGATGCGTGGCGAGTGGGTGGCAAGGCGACCTATCTCGTGCGAGACCGGTCGGTCGACACAGATCGTTCACCAATTTTATAGCCGTTTCTATTTATTTTGAGGATCGTGCACCAAATGATGAAGCACATAACCTTACTAAATATGCTATTTGTATTGAACAGGGTGGCCACTTGTGGCTAGGAGTTCCTCACGACCCAGTTTGTATTTCGACGAATATTTTCTTTGAACAATAAAGCTTAGCAAGTTTCTAGAAAAACCCTACTAAAGAGGTGTTTTGATTACAAAAACCATATTGAAATCTTGATTCTTTGAGTTAATAACAACATCAAAGTGTGGTTTCCTCTCCTCCTCTTCTCCATGTCGATCACTCTGAGCCCCTCTTGCCGCGGAGAGATCATGGCCTTGACGGCGGTGACGACCGGCTGAGAAGACAAAAATTACCTCTAAATCCGACTTGTCATGGTGGGGAAGGGCGAAGTCAAATCTTGTTGAGTTTGACGTCTTTTCTTTGTGTTGGATGTGAAGCTTTGACGCTGGGCGTAAACGTTGCAGCTAGTAGCTTTTTAATCTTTTACTCCTTCTGTCCGATAATGCAAGACGATTTTTGACACTCTATTTATTAGATGTGTGCCTGCAAAAAAATCCAGAATTACAACGAAGATGTGGCCATGTGTAGTGTGTGCCCCTCATCGCAAATGGCACGTCCGAATGAGACGACGCAATTGATGCGGGCCAAAATAGAAGCAACGCCATCGACCATGGACGCGTCGATCGTGATCAAGGCACCCCAATCCAAATGCAGTTGGTTCGTAGCGATTCGATCAGCTGCTACAGTATCCTATTCCTGTCAACTGTTTATACATTCCATCCAATCATCAACGCATGTTTTCGATAAATTTCGCTTGGCGTCAAAAATACCATCCGGCCGGTTCCATGCTGCTGCGTCTCGACGGACGTTAATGCTTCCGAGCTTGTCACGTCGTCATGTCTTGAGGCAGCGAAGAAGTGAAGGCTCTGTCCTTTGCCTTCACCGCCTGCAAACGTAGTGCTGGCATTCAGAACAAGATGAAAAAAGAGAGCAAACGCCGTGCAGAATGCAGGTGCAGGCCTACCTCTTTCTGCCAGTCGGTCGCGCACTCGGAAATGGCGAGGAGCGAGAGCATCTGCGCCACCAACCCGCACCATATTCCGAACCAGAGCCCCTGATCCAGATCGAGAAGACGAAATAGTTTTACATCTTTTGCTTACTGTATGTAAAAATGAGAGAGAGGCACTACCATTCCTCCAAGGTGGAAGACGAAGGCGAAGAAGAACGCCGCGGGGATTCCGACGAGGTAGTACGCCGCCAGGTTGCCGAAGGCGGCCATCTTCTGCTGCCCGCAGCCCCTGACAACGCCTGCATGCACAATCGAGCACAGCCTTCATACATGTAACTATGTTCACCATGGTAGCTAGCTAGGAATCTAGAGCCAACAGAACAGTAATCATGGTCTGTTTGTACGTACCTGAGAGGACGCACTGGAGGCCGTCGAAGACGACGGACATGGCGAGGATGGGCATCATCCGGGCGACGTAGGCGGCCACCTCCGCCTCGTTGCTGTAGGCGTACCCCCACACGTTGCGCACCAGCAGCATCACCAGCCCCTCCGACGCGCCCACCGCCAGCGCCAGCAGCATCACCACGCGCGCCGCCAGCCGCGCCGCCGCCGGCCGCCCCGCCCCGAGCTCGTTCGACACGCGCGTGCTTATGGCACCGCCGAGCCCGAGCGGCGCCATGAACGCCAGGGAGTTGCTGTTCAGGCAGATGGACAGGACCGCCGTCTCCAGCTTGGGGTTGGGGAGCAGACCCGAGAGCAGCACCAGCAGCTCGAACGACCACCACTCCATGCTGCATCAACCATTTGAGCCTAGTAAATTCCAGATCATCAGCTGCATCGGCAAATGGCATGCTAGCTCAGCCCACTGCTCACCAGACCATGAGGGCGGACGGCACGGCGAGCTTGAGGAACCCGGTGAGGCCGCGGAAGGCGTCGCGGGAGAAGCCGGTCCAGGTCCTGCTGCAGGACGGCGAGAGCCGGACGTAGAGCGCGAGGATGGAGAGGTTGGTGAGGAAGGAGACGGCGTTGGCGAGGGCGGCGCCCTTGCTCCCCATGCGGAGCCCGTGCACCAGCGCCCAGCACACCAGCGGGTGGTTCAGCGCGGTGGCGCCGGAGCTGAGCATCACGGGCACCACCACGTTCTGCGTCTGCAGGAACCGGACGTGGCACTGCAGCGGGCCGTACGCCAGCAGCGCCGGGATCATCCACCGGATGTAGCCGCCGGCGCCCGCCGCGATCTCCGGGTCCTGCCCGAGGAGGAGCAGGATCCGGCCCGTGTACGCCCAGAGCGCCGCCACGGGCACGCTCGCGAGGGACAGCACCAGCATCGCGCGCTGCTTGTACACGCCCAGCATGCGGTGCTGGCCGGCGCCGTACGCCTGCCCGCACAGCGTGTCCAGGCTGCACGCCATGCCGGCCTGCACTTGGAGTTCACACGAGTAAGCGTACGTCGAGCGTGGAGGAGGAACGGATGGGTAGTACCGAGTACCGACCAGCAAGCTGAAGCCGGTGACGTTGGCGAAGGAGGTGGCCATGGAGGCGCCGGAGAGTGCGAGCTCGCCGAGGTGGCCCACGAACATGACAGAGATCATCTGGACCACGTTCTGCAGGAGGCAGCCGACCACCAGAGGCCCGGCGAGGCGCAGCTGCTTCTTCACCTCGCTCAGCACCGGGCTCTCGTCGTCTCCCTTCTCCCCGAGGGCGAGAAGCTGCTCCTCCATGGCTTGTTTTGGAGGAAAAATGGGACGAATGAGCTATGCTTGTCAATGCGATTGGCTGCCAAGCGCCAAAGGGAAGCCAACAAATCGGGATTGTCAGTCAGCAAATTAACCTCGCGGTAGGTATGGCAGTAATGACTTGGGTGCCACGCTCTCTCCGTATGGCTGTGCATGATCAGGAGTAAAATTGTGACAGATGAGACATGGTTTTCAACCATAAAATAGCATATCTTAACTTAGGCTTTCTTGGTTTGTTCGGATGCACAATCCGTGGGAGTTTGGGCGTGCGAGATCAGAGATCTTGCTTTCTTTAAAAAATCTTGTGCAGAATAAGTGTTCCCTCCGTAATAAAAAAGAGTCAATCGATGCCTAGGCAATTTTTTTTTTTGAAAAAGATAAGTGTCACACATGTGACACGAAGCACTCTTGACTCTGACATTTTCTAAACTAAAGTTATCATTCAAAAAATTTCTAGAAAAAGTGAAACTTGTCATCCTCACATCACTAAATTTACCATCATAACATTCAGAGTTGTCATGTGTTCATACCATACCCATGACACTTATCAGGGTCCTTGGGAAATACTTCCTTCAATGGGAGTACTTTTGGGGTCTCTTTGATTCAAAGGATTTTCATGGGATTTTTGAAGGATTAGAATCCTTAGGAATTTTTCCTACGTTCGTCGTTTGATTCGTAGGATTGAATCCTATAGGATTTTTTCCTAAGGATTCATTTGTACTACATTTCACAGGAATTCTAACATCCACTCAAGGGCCTCTTTGATTCACAGGATTCTGAAAACACGGGAATAGGAAAAACATAGGATTGAGCCATCCTATAGGATTTTGCGTTGTTTGATTGCATCATAGGAAAAACAAAGGATTCCTTCAAAGAGGTATGAGTGGATGCTAGAAATCCTATTGGAAGTAGTACAAAGAAATCCTTAGGAAAAATTCCTGTAGGATTCAATCCTTTGAATCAAACAGCCAACATAGGAAAAAATCCTAAGGATTATGATCCTCCAAAATTCCTATGTAAATCCTTTGAATCAAAGGAGCCCCAAACCTCTTGGAAGAAATCCTTTGTTTTTTCCGTGACACAATCAAACAAACACAAATCCCATAGGGATCCAATGGACATGCCATTCCGATCCTACATTTTCCCTATTCCTGTGCTTTTGCAATCCTATGAATCAAAGAGGCCCTTGTTTGAGGTCAATTTTTCTTAAGTTAGGCTTGCTTACAGAAAAAAGAATATGAATGAAATCACTAAAAATAGATCTATTATGAAATATGAATGGACGTGCACTAAACACAGAGCGTTTATCATGAATTTATTTCAGGGACGATGCGCGTTTAGTGGGAGGAGACGTTCCCATTGACTATGATGCACCTACGGTGACTTCGTAAAATCTCAAGATGATATGCCGTCTCGGTCTCTCGAGGTGCTCACAGGGATAGGATGTGCGTGCGTGCGTTGATAGGGATGAGTGTATGCGTGTTTATATGAACGCTTGCGTCTTTACTGTATTAAGAAAAGCACAGAGTATTCACTCGGTCCACCAAATAGACTGTAGCCCTGAATCTTTAATACATCTGTATCCTTTTTGGCAAAAAGGAAAATGTTTTACTAGCAAGTGGAACGACTAAGAGAACATGAAGGATGGCTAAGGAAAGGTCCTTGCCGAAGTTACAGGTTCAGAAAATAGAAAATCTGAAGCAGGATGGTTCAGAAAATGCTCTGAAGCCTAAGAAATCCTTTTATGAGCGCGGGCTCATCTGCACCCGTGTTGAATAAAAATATCAAAACAAATACTAGAAAAAAAATCAAAAAATCCCACATTTTTTTATGGTAGACAATTTGATGCGTGTGGTCTATCCTAATTTTCAAATCATTTGGACAACTGAGCAACTATCGGCAAAAAAGACAAATTTAGGGTCTGTAAAACAGTTTACAGTTTATGTACTGTTTTGACCCAATATGTCTTTTTTGCTGAGAGCTACTCAAATGTTCAAATGAGTTAAAATTTGAAGCGAACCTCAGGCAATAAATTGTCTACCATAGGAAAAAATTGGAATTTTTTGAATTTTTAATATATTTTTTGAATTTTTTCTGACCGGTGCAGATGAGTCTGGGCATCAAATGGCTGCACTCCTGAAGCCCTCTTTTTTGTCGAACGTAGTATCTACGTAAACTGCCGACAAAATGATGGCAATGATGGACCGGCCTCAGAATGACGGGAGTTCGATTCATGTTCGCATCGGCCGGGGTGAGCGGGTCATTAGGGCATCTCCAGCCGTTGCCCCCCCCCCCCCCCCCAGGACGCACAAAAATCGCTCCCTGGGGGCGAGCCGGCGAGACACTCGGTGCTGGGGCGGTTTTTCGCCCAGTCGCCACCCCCAGCTCGCCCCCAGGCGCCGAAATTGGCCCACTTTGCAGCCCAATTTCGGCGAATAAACGGCCCATAAGGGCGAGAATAGGCCCATATTCGGCGTGGTTTCGCCCTGTCTCGGCGTTCAATTATCAACATAATTATTCCTTATCACATATTTCATCGCAGAAAAATCAAATACTTCAACAAAATAGTACAACAACAAATAGTTGAATACAAATTATATAGTTCAACAAATAAAAACTCGTATTTCATCACGCGGCGTCCCCCTTGAGCCTCCATAGGTGCTCAATCAGATCTTTCTGCAGTTGATGATGCACCTGTGGGTCTCGGATCTCTTGACGCATACTGAGATAGGCAGTCCAAGTTGCCGGTAGCTGGTGATCAACTTCGGCTAGAGGACCCTACTTGTAGTATGGTTCAGTGTCAAACACTGGGTCTTCTTGCTCGCTCTCGATGATCATGTTGTGCAAGATGACACAGCAAGTCATGATCTCCCACATTTGATCTTTCGACCAGGTCTGAGCGGGGTACCGAACAACAGCGAATCGAGATTGAAGCACACCAAATGCCCGCTCGACATCCTTCCTGCAAGCCTCCTGAACCTTCGCAAACCAGGCGTTCTTGCCTCCTGGCACAGGGTTTGAGATCGTCTTCACGAATATCGACCATCTCGGATAGATGCCGTCAGCTAGATAGTACCCCTTGTTGTATTGGTGCCCATTGATCTCGAAGTTCACCGGAGGAGAATGGCCCTCAACGAGCTTGGCAAAAATAGGAGAGCACTGCAACACGTTGATGTCATTGTGAGTTCCTGGCATACCAAAGAAGGAGTGCCAAATCCAGAGGTCCTGTGTGGCTACCGCCTCAAGCACCACACTGCAACCGCCTTTGGCGCCTTTGTACATCCCCTGCCAACCAAATGGGCAGTTCTTCCATTTCCAATGCATGCAGTCGATGCATCCAAGCATCCCAGGAAATCCTCTTGCTGCATTCTGGGCTAGGATCCGAGCAGTGTCTTCCGCATTGGGTGCTCTCAAGTATTGTGGCCCAAACACTGCCACCACTGCCCGACAGAACTTGTAGAAACACTCTATGCTGGTGGACTCGGCCATGCGCCCATAGTCGTCGAGTGAATCACTGGGAGCTCTATATGCAAGCATCCTCATCGCTGTCGTGCACTTCTGGATGGAGGTGAATCCAAGAGCGCCAGTGCAATCCATCTTGCACTTGAAGTAGTTGTCGAACTCCCGGATGGAATTCACAATCCTGAGGAAGAGCTTTCGGCTCATCCGATAACGGCGCCGAAATGTTCTCTCGCCATGAAGTGGAGCATCGGCGAAGTAGTCGGAGTAGAGCATGCAGTAGCCTTGCAGACGATGCCGGTTCTTTGCTTTCACCCGCCCCGGCGCCGAGCCACCTCGACGCGGCTTTTCACTGCTCGCCAGCAGCTGGGCGAGGGCGGCGAGCACCATCAGATGCTCTTCTTCCTGGACGTCGGTCGCGGCTTCCTCCTCCAGCAGCGCGGCGAGCTCTTCCTCCTCATCGGAGTCCATCGCCGAGTCAGTCAAAACGCCGAACACCTTGCGCTCGTGGGCGTGTACCCGCCGTTAAACCGCGCCTCCGCGGCCGGAAACGGCGGCCGGCAGCGCCTAGTGCTGCGGGGAGGGGCTGCCGCGGCGAAGCGCTGCTATTTTCCGGCGAGGAATGGCTATCTAGGCGGAGTAGGCCGGCGACCGTCGCCGGGATACAGCTAGTGGTGGCCGAGGGCGCGGGGGGTGCGAGGCGAGTCGGGGGAAGAAAAGCTTGACTTTTCCCCTGTCGGTGTGGGCCAGGCGCGCTTTTCACTAGCGCCGGAGCCCCCAACGGCTCCCCAGCGCGCCGGGTTCGGCCTGTGACCGCTGGGCGGAAAAAAGGCCCGAACCGGCGATTTTCGGCGTTCTGGGGGCGCGACTGGGCCGTTTTTTCGGCGCCGGCGCGAAAAAATCGCCTGGGGAGGCCTTCTTGGGGGCACGGCTGAAGATGCCCTTAGCGGCTCAGTTCAGGCGTCGCCACCCTTATTTGCCGCCTGCCACTGATATTTATCGGATGGTGTGATCCGTATCACTGGTGCGACTATGTTTTGCTTAACAGGAGACAATAGTACGTCTCACCTGAAGCAGCCGTCAGAATGGGCCGGTCCAGCGCGGAACATAGGACTTCAACACTTCCTTTTTCATCCACCTTTTCGCATTTTTGCTTTATTTTTTTATTTTTTGCTTTGAAATATTCTAACTATATTATTATAAATATAAGTTTATATACAAATTTGAAAAATGTTCATCACACATTAAAAAATGTTAAATGTGTATACAAAATGTTTGTAATGTATACGATAATTGTAGACATGAATAAATATATTTGTAAAGCTGTTTCATTTTTGTTTGTAAAATGTTAATCTGTATTTGAAAAACATGAAACATGTATATAAAAAATGAACAAGTTCCCAAGGTTGTTGCTTTCAACTGGAGTTTAAGACAAAACAACAGGCTCTATGGTTGAAGAACTTCATCATCATCATCCAATTCGTAGTGATTCTAGTGTTGTTTTACTCATGTCATTGCTGTGATTATATGTAATGGAGTGAGCACTTGCTAGGATGGTAGATGGTAGGCTCACCAAGTAGAATACAAGGTTACTAGAACCACTCTATATGCGCGGCCAAAGAACGTGCTTTCCATGAGAACACCCATACATAGACAACTGTTCCTAAACACAAGGCATAACTTGTTGTCTTGATACATGTAAGGCAATATATAGAGAACCAAACAATGTACATAACATGATTTTCTGCTTGCATTACCTAAGCCAGGCCCATATATGCAGGTAACCAAACACATCGTAAGTTTACGTTGCATGTGATTTTATGGATTTAAGAATTTGCTAATGATATATCGGACTATGAACGCGGGCAGATCAGGGTGACCGGTCACTGCCCGTGGATGAGTTCATGCGTCTACAGACGTGTAGGGGCCGGATTAGCTAGGTTTTGGTGTAGATATATAGATGCTCTAAAGGCTGATGAATCATTTGCATATTTTCCTCGAACAACTAAATCCACGAGCT
The DNA here is from genome assembly GCA_963921465.1 of Triticum timopheevii. Taxonomy (NCBI): domain Eukaryota; kingdom Viridiplantae; phylum Streptophyta; class Magnoliopsida; order Poales; family Poaceae; genus Triticum; species Triticum timopheevii. The sequence continues at coordinate 418,795,486 of OY997262.1, forward strand.
CACACGTTGTAAAGCGGGACCTTCTCCGACAAGGAGGTCCCACGACCCGGCTTGCTCTGGCAACTTGTGCACGCGGCACTGTTGGATTGGTTGCGCCGGTTTCAAGACGGTGACCTCGTCCCAGAATCATCGCGGTAAGATGCCCACTGGATGACTGGAGCTCCGGCGTGCTCCATGGAAATCCCCAGACTGCCCGTCGCCCCGCGCCCCGTAGACTCGAGAAACATCAGGGGCATTTCAGACTTCCGTCCAGTGAGGTGCCTGTCAGTGCTGAGCCCCCACGCAATCGCCACGGCCACACCAGCTCCTCCGTTCGCGCTCACTCGCGGGGTCCTCCGGCGGCGATGCGGAGCAGCAGCCATGGAGGTGCTCAGCTCCAGCCGCTTCTCTAGCGCTTTCCCCAGCCTCCTCGACCACGTCCCCAAGCCGCCAAAGCCCCCGCGCCACCACCGCCATGGCCGCCGTTGTGTCCAACCACTAGCCTCCTTGCCCGCAGATGCCGCCGCGCCGTCTCCCTCGTCCTCGCCGTCGCTCTCCCGGCTCCTCGCCGCCGCGCTGAGGGGAGGGCGCGCGCGGGGAGAGCTGCCCGACCTGGCCGCGGCAGGGGGAGGCGGGGCGGGGATAGGGACGCTGCTGATGAGCACGACGGCGGCGGCGGTGACCAAGGCGCGGGAGAGCCCGTACCTGCTGGCGCTGGCGGCGAACCCGACGTTCGTGTCGGGGATGGTGGCGTTCGCGGTGGCGCAGGCCGCCAAGGCCCTGCTCACCTCCGTGGTGGAGCGGCGGTGGAGCCTGCGGACGCTGTGCAGCTCCGGGGGCATGCCCTCCTCGCACTCCGCGCTCTGCACCGCGCTCACCGCCTCCGTCGCGCTCTGCCACGGCGTCGGCGACGCGCTCTTCCCCGTCTGCCTCGGCTTCAGCCTCATCGTCATGTACGACGCGACCGGCGTCCGGCGCCACGCCGGGATGCAGGCCGAGGTGAGCTCGTGCTGCTTGCTTTTATCCATTCTGTGATCTTATACTGTATTTAGTTGCACCGTATGTTTTATTCTGGCAAATGTTGTGTTAGATGATGAGCTCATGTTCATTGTATAAAGTGAAGCAGAGCTCAGTAGATGGATGAGTTTGAGCTCACTGTTATTTGGGGGAGTAGAATACTTTCCAGTTTCTGTCAACGGGTGGATGAGTTTGAGCTCAGCTCACTGTTCTGCATCCATTACATCCTTCACCGGGGATAAACTGTCAGATGTTCGGTCCATAATGGTGCTACATGCCTTTTCATGCTAGATTTACTACTCTGTTCAGAATGTTCGGTCCATAATGGTCCATAACAACCGGGAGTAGGATTTTTGGAATTCTACCAGTTGTTACATTGTGTGAATGCGTGCACAGTTTGATGTTTTTCAGTTTGAGGATCTAGATTGACACTAATCTGTTATTGGGTTTTGTACTTGTTCCTGTTACTCTTCTTTACCTGATTTAGTGCGATCAAAATTAGCTGAATGTTACCTCAAAAAAAATTAGCTGAATGTTAAGACTTAGCTCAAGGAACATCTCACCCCATTGTTTTCATTTTATTCGGATTGCTTGTATGTTTTCGTTTTTTTTAACCTGAAACCGTAGAACAATTGTTCTACGGTAATTTTCATTTATATGTAAATATGTACAAAAGAAAAGTAAAATACAAATGCTTCACTCTACTGCCTATCCTATTCCAGCTTTTTTCCAACATTAGAAAACGGTGTGGTTACTGAAAGAGACTAACTTAAAGAGCAGAAGCTATCCATTCCTCTAGACAGGCAACATTCTTTTGCTTAGCCCTATGCCTGACTAGGAGAAGATCATTCTTCAGACCCTGTTTCCAGGAAGCCAGACCTGGAGTTTCATTCTTAAAGATCTTCCCATTTCTTTGCATCCAGATATTCCAACACCCCATAATGACAATGTCCATAGCAATCTGTTTGGGGAAAGACTAAAGAAGGAAAAGCACTTCATCATGTATTGAAATTCCTCTGTATTTATTGGGAGCAATACAACTCCAACATGATTGAGCAAAGGAGCAGTCCCAGAGCAGATGGAGGGTTGTTTCTTCAGGGTGATCATTGCACAGTGCACAGTCATATGATTGCGACAAGAAGCTTTTCTAGTATGTTTTCATTGTTAGACAGGTCTAACGACCCTCCTTTGAAAAATGAGAACTGATTGTTCATATGTGCAGTACAATTGAAAGTTTGAAGCTGCATTCAGAATGCGGACTATATAGTTAGATAAGACCAGCCTCAGGGTCTCGGATTGGGCATCCTGTCAAGTTAGCCAAATCGCACAAGTCAGTCAGTTGTTTTTTCGAAAAGGAAGTCAGTCAGTTGTTTGATGCCTTGACTCAAATTCTAAAAGATTTCATGCATGGCTTGTCTCTTTTGGTGTACAAGACTAAATACGCGGTTCTTTAGACTTTAGTACCCATAATGAATCAGGTCACCAGTTTATAAGCTTGCTTGTTGGTTATGTTCAGGGGTGGTAATTGCTATGACACGCTGTTCGTAACTTAGAGTTCCATAAATCTGTAGTGACTAGCTAGCAGCTCAAATTTGAACTTCTGCCACTCCATTGCTTTGTTGATACACCACGCCTCACCTTGCAATAACGAGTAATGCTACATCCACGGGCATGTCACGGGTACCTGAGTAGATTATCACATTCTGAGTTCATGACACTGAAATGGCACTGCCAATGCCAGGGCATCAACCAAACGCGCTCTAACTCTCTTGGTTTTGTTTCGGATACATACAAGCCAAGTGACTAACTTGCTTTCCTTCAGATATCGTGGTTACATCTTTCCTGCGGATTAGCGTCTGTTATTTGCCTATTACCTACCTGAAATGTATGCTCTGTGATTGATGATGATGCAGGTGCTCAATAAGATCGTTGAGGACCTGTTCCAAGGCCACCCCATCAGCGAAAGGAAGCTCAAGGAGCTGCTAGGGCACACCCCGTCGCAGGTCTTCGCCGGCGCGTTTCTGGGCATCCTGGTGGCCTGGTTCTGCTGCCAGGGCTGTATCGGTGCCATCTGACGTTGCCATTGTAGCATGCCTGACTGCTTCAGAAATGGAGTCATTTTGTACCATCATTGGGGGGGAACATTGGTATTTTGTTTTCTTGGCGTAATGTTGGTTGTACATAATTGCATGGATGGTATCACAACTTCTCAATTCATAGTTGAGACTTTGGTCTGATTTGAGATTTATATGGTTTTGGTAGTCCTGCCTGCTTCATAGCCGGTGTCCTCTGGATGACTAAACAACAAGAATCAAAGCTAGTACTTCCTCGTTCGGAATTACTTGTCACAAAAATGGATGTATCTACAACTAAAATACATCTAGATACATTCATTTCTTGGACGAGTAATTCCGAACAGAGGGAGTAGTACATAGAGAAGTGAGTTTTGGCGCGCTCGTACACCATCCTTTTGAGGCGTTTTCCCCTGGAAAATGGGGATATTTGCCACATCGAATCTCCGATCTGACCTTTGCCTTTTGTATCAGAAATGCTTTCTACTTGGATCCCGTTTTGTTAACTTACTACTGCATATAGGCACTTTGCCTAGCCGATCGTTGCATGCTGGCCACTGCTAGCCAGGGAACTTAAGGCAGAGGAGACTAAACCACCCAAAGCCTCTCGGGGTTGACGTTCTTGTGGTTTGTCGTCGAAATTCTTCGGTGATGTTGTGCATCGCACCAAAAAAAGGCCAAAATTATGTGGCAGCATTTCATAAGTTTGATGGGCAATGGTGCAACTAGCTAGAACCTTGGTTTTAAATGGGGCATCAAATTGTTTTTGCCACATTTTACACGAATGTGATCTGGTGATAAAATTTTGCAAGCGGTCAGAACATTTATCAAAGGTTCACACAAAAAATAACAATTTTTTGAATTTATTTTTAATCTTTATTTTACTGTTCACCCGAGCACACATGAGCTCGGGATCATAACAGTCGCGTCCTCTACACTATACACTAGTGCACCCTTCCTTTTTAAAAACATCCTTTGTAGACATGCATTTTCACATAGTCCACACCTGCCAAACATTTTGTTCGATGCACTTATAAATTCGTTATGTCACAAATATCAATGTTACTTTTAGAAAGTTTTAAAAATCCACCAAAAGTGTCAACAATTCCATCACAACAAGTGTGTCACCAAACAGAATAGTTTTGTTGTGAGTATTAACCCCAACAATCGAACCAAACGGACGCCCATCATCTATTTGTATGTATGTGGTGTCAAATCATATAACATCACACTGCTAAAAAATCATATAACATCACTAAATATTGCATAGTCCAACACATTTCTGGAGACAGCCAAAAAATCTTAGTTACCAAATCATTCTCATCTACCTGAATTGAATAGAAAAATTGACATCTTCTGGTATTTTTTTTCATCTATTCCAATACTATCCCTGTGTCACCTTCCATCGCATTTATTTTTCTATTTTAGTACATATGTCTTTCATATGTTCACGTCTAAATCCAATGTTTTCAATTCTACATGCTTCTTTTGGCCTCCGAATTGATTATTGTTTTATTTGAAATGCCTACAGATTTGCGACCTCTGTGTTTTCTATTTATGTTTATATTGTTTTTTATTTGGGATCTTGAGTGTTGGACCATGGTTCTATGGAAAGAATTTGGTTACATGACACCTAAAATTCATAAACAACATTAAATTTGTTTCTAAGGCTGATCTTCATATGAAAATCACATCGACATCGTGTTTTAGGCCTATAGTAATTCAATATCTCCTCTCTTTCATCTTTCGATGATAGTGTATAAGTTGTAATGATTGTCTTAGATCATAAGGAAGCGATTAGAATGAAATCAAACTACAAGTAACCTCCGTTAACGAGAAGATGTTAATGTTCGCTGTTGCATTGTCGAAGAGTTCTTCACTTTATGGTCATTACTTCTTTTGATATGTTATAAAATAAATAAGCTTCCTCTTTTGATAAAAGTTTCATGCCAAAATTTGTTATCCTTTCATCAATGCAATTTGATTCAATTTCTTGCCCATCATATATCAAATAGGATTCAATCTAGTTAATACATAGATGTGTCTATCACGTCTGCATTGTGGGTTGGGAAGTTTTTCGCAAGGCCGGTTCAAAAAAATGAAATAGAAGAATTAGTATGTCACAAGTTTTCAGAGGAATTGCACTCATTTTGACTTTGAATGTTTACACAGTTTTGGCTGCTTGGCATTTTTCTATGGTTGTGGAGGGAATGAGGCAGAAAAATCAGCCAATGGCAAAATTATTTTTGCCAATATTCATTTAATGAAGTGCACATGATAATTATATCTTGTGCGCTTTAAGTTATGATTAACTTTAGTGATAGGATGACCTATACGTTAAATTGATGCTGGTTTTTGTTGTGTACGATTCTTCCAAACAATGTTGCAAACACTCTATCTTAAAAGGTAACCATAGAAAGAGTTCTTAGATGCAACAATGATTAATATTTTTCTCAAATGTGGCTTTTGACTTGGTAGCAGCCGCACAGTATGAGGTTTTCCTTTTAATCTTGTTTTCTTGTCCGTTATATGCATTTTATAAGTTCAGAATTTCACATATGTTGCTGCTAATCATATTGCCCATTAGTCTATGAACTCAAGAGGGGAAATGAGGTATGGGTTTGTCCACACTCCCCGCATTTGTTTGGTATAGTTTGTCAACCAAATTCCATAAATCATAAGTGTGTCCTGCAATCATATTTGTTTCGCATTGCAGGATGTGAAGTCTTCCACAAACGGTTCAAAATGAAGAATTAAGAATTTGGATGTAATTCATTGTGAATAATGGAACGGATTTCCTAGTTTTTGTGCATGAGATTCATCATCAGCAACTTGGTTCCCCGGATTAATCCTGAAAGAAGCCACCGAGGCATGGGAGATTCCTTCACTGATGAATTGGAGAGATTTGTCTATGCTCGGCTTTGGTTAAGCCACTATTGATTGCCCTGTCTCCCATATACTTTTGCATTAGTGGTGGGTCTACATTTTGGCACATGTTGTGCATTTTTGGATATGATGAAATATTTCCTCCATTTTGGTTTTTTGCTTTAGTGTTTTTAGAATTTATGGAAGGGAATCGGCATACATCTATATTCTTATTTTACACAAAAGCACGAGAGGGGTGCAGGGGCACCACCATGCGATGGATGCCACGTGCACTGGTGGCACCAATGATCGCAAGCCTAGACATAGGCAATCCATGTCCACTCCATATGCCTTGTGTGTGAGTACCAAGGCTGTGAGACCAATCAGAGGGGAGGGGGTGTACAAAATCCGAACCAAAATTTTAGCTAACACCGCACGTGTTTCTTCCGTCATTGATCATAAAATCCTTCGTATAATATCAGTTGATGCGCCAGCGGTGCATGATTAATGTCATGATCCTCCACACCCACGTGCCGTCACACAGGGTTGTTTGTTCGTATCGTATCGCCAGATATGAGTTGATTCGAATCGGATTGAAGAAATCAAAGGGGGACCAAACCACCTAAGGCTCAAGATGTACATACCCTTTATAAGCACCTCACCCCGTCGATTTCCACGCATCGGAACGTAACTACACAGACACCACGCAAAAGTGCACACATACAGTGAGGCAGATACACAACGGAAGCCATGTCGCTGCCCGGCGGCAGCCGTGAGAAGGTGGACTCGAAGGCGGCGGTGAAGCCCCAAATGTTGACAATCAAGGTGGTGGGCCAGGAGAAGGTGGTCCACCACACCATGAGGATGACCGACAAGCTCAAGGTCCTCATGGACGTGTGGTACCACAAGGTGCCCAACGTGACATATGGCACCGGCGTCTTCCTCTACGACGGCTTGCGGGTGCGCAGAAATATGACCCCGGTGGGCCTTGAGATGGAGGACGGGGACATGCTTGATTTCTTTGAACATATGGATGGTGGAGCTGGACCATTCATTGTTGGATCTATGTAGTATGTCGATCAATGTTTGCGCACTAGACGGAGTTGTTGTAACTTGAAGCATATGTCTCTTGCAGAATTTGTATTGCTCGATCTTATTTCAAGGAAATTTCTGATGTGAGCGGCTCAAAATATTAGATTCTTTGAACTAGTTTCGCTCATGTATTATCATTATTATCTGGTTTTTTGGGAGTGCTCATTAGTATCTATTTTGTCATATGTTTGAACAGTGGTTTCTTTTATGGTGAGTTATTTGAATTAAAACAAATGTTGTGTGTAATTTTGCTTTCGTTTATTTTGTTTTATTCTTAGTGCTATGTTGTTTGCCTTTCGTTCTTGTTCCGCTAGTGTTTTATACGTTTACTTACAAAAGTAGTATCAACTAAATTTTTTTATTCATATTTTATATGCATAGAGAAGTACTATATTGATGTTTTTCTAAGATTTTCAGTGTTTACCAAACAGCTTTTGTATTTGTTCCACCTGTACCTTTTTATTCGTTCGACGACTGTTTCATTCAACTAAGAAGGGGCCCTTGGATTCAAATTATTTTTATACATGTTTTGCACGATTTTAATCGTGCAAAGATTTTTCAATGTGAGCTATTTTGATAGTAGGATTTGTTCCTTTTGTATAACTAGTAAATGAGTACGCGCAATGCACATTGATATTTTGATATTTGATAGAATATTAATTGCATGTTGATATTTTTTGATAGAATATTAATTACATGTTTATATTTGGTAGAATATTAATTGCATGTTAATTATGTGATTAGCGGAAAATATTATATTCCGTATGCTATTAATTGCACGCTAAAGATTTCGAGCGCTCACCATTGGAGCAATCTAGATCGCTTGATTAACATGGTTAGATGACCAAGATTATTTGGATCTTCCCCTTTGGTCTTTTATATTTATAGAGGTATAAATAATATAAAGACATAGATATTTCATATAATTTCCCCTTTGGCACTAACTTCTTTTTTAGATGGGGGGAGGGAGATCAGTCGTTTTACCTACGGTGCAATCAAACAATCTTCGGTGCAAACTTCTTGGGTCAGCCATCCTAGCATTCCCGGTTAAGCTTGTCTGATGTCTACTATAGCCCGGCCGACCTTTACTAGCAAATCTAATAAGGATCGGAACAGATAAGTTAGCATCTAAATTCCGTGTAAATCTCTGTCAAAATCCATGTACGCTATCTGATTATAAATGGAGGAGTTTTAACATGGATCCTCTTACCTTTTCTTCTCAGTTCATAGTTGGGACTTGGGTCTGATTTGAGATTTGCCGGGCCTGTGGATGCACTTTGCCTAGTGGATCGCTGCATGCAGATGCAGGCCCCTGCTGGCCAGGGAAATTAATGGGTTTGCTACTACATTTATTTGTTGGATACAAACCAGATTATTTCCCAGAAATAAAGGGATTTCCCTTGGGCGCATTGATCGCAGTTGAGATTTGGAAACGGTTGTTAGGAAGCAAATCAAAGCTAACTTTTATAAGCCAGGCTACCTCGTGTGGCATCCCTTCCACGCAACGGAATTCCACAGATCTCACGCAAAAAGCACAGAGCGGAAGCCATGTCGCCGCCCAACGGCGGGAGAGACTCCAAGGCGGCGGTGAAGCCCCTGCTGGTGACGATCAAGGTGGTGAGCCAGGAAAAGATACTCCGGCACACCATGAGCAGGACGGACAAGCTCCAGGTCCTCCTGGACGCGTGGTACCACAAGGTGCCCGACGTGACGTACGGCACCGGCGTCTTCCTGTTCGAGGGCGTACGGTTGCGCGGCAACAAGACCCCGGCGGACCTCGAGATAGAGGACGGGGACATGATCGATTTCTTCGAACACATGGATGGCGGCGGGCGGTTCATTGCTGGGTCGATTTCCGCGCACTAGGCAGAATTGATAAGAGGAAAAATTTATAGGTCTTCTTAGGAGGAAAATTTCTGATTTGTTGAGCGGCTTCCGTAATGTACTTCAGACTATACTAGCTAATACCCCGCGCGTTGCTGCGGGAATTGGTTACAATATATTTTGATGAAATTTGATTTTTGTATAACATGAATATTTCATTGGTAGAGAAATAAAACTAAAAATACATACAATTTATTTTACTATTTAATTGTTAAGGCTACATGTGTACATGTGGAGAGAAATATATTATACTGGAATAATCTATTTAGTTATATAGAATATGATGGTGCACCACACATTGATGTGGTATTCTTCGCTGACATTAAGGGTCTTGTTTTATAAAATGGAATATAAGGCTAAATTGACACAGACAATTTCAACAACAACAATGTAACATGCACAGAGTATATATCAACTTTTCTTGCACGGAGGGCATACCAGACAACATCAATCGTAATAAGGTGAAGTAAACACATCAATCATGTATGTTTCACAAAATTGTGAAGTTTTCATTTATCCCTATAGTTCACATGATTGTCAGACATAATAAATTAAATGGTGATGTGAGTGATTACAACTTTCCTGCTGAAAAACTCTATTCTGTTATGGCTTCCTCTTGTGGCTCTACTGCAAATTCTTTCCTGCAGACTTAAAAAAATGAACTTGTCAGAAATGTAACTGAGGAGGGTGTACTCATAATCTATACTTTAGCATAGAAATAATCCTTTGGAAAAGCAAGGAATTAGCTTAAGGCCCTTTGTATATGCACCAACCATAAAAAATAGGCTTCTTAGCAAACAAAATATGACAAAGTGTACAATTCCACATAAATATAGTTATCTGAGTAAACGACAAATCTAATTAAAAAAATGGAGATTGCATGTCAAGATGAGTGTGAGGACTGCCTGAGAGATCGTTCACCATGCGTCCAGTACTCACAGCAAAACATTAATCGCTTTCTCCCATTAAATCCAAACTCCTTTATCTAGTACATGAACAAATTGAATGGGTAGGAAGCATATGTCCATGGATTGGGAATTAATAAACACCATTATTATGAAGGAGTGAGAATTATCTGATAATTGAGGAGAGCTTACCCGTAGCCTACTTCTGAACTTTGGCAACCCCTTGGTAGGCAGCATGAGAACATAACACACAAAACACATGTCCGAGACAACTCATGGAAAATGAAAATAGCATTGTATAATATATGAAGAGCATGAGAACCTATACATAGGTAAGCATTGAGATCCATATTCCCATGTAGTTAAAACTCACAATCACATGCAAGCAACTAACCAATAATCATAGAAGGTATTACTTTGACAATACTTTCAATTAAGTGGCCGATTTTATTTGAAGCAAGGGCAGATAGCAGAGCATAATGAACTCTCTGCAGAATATTCATGAAAAGAACGGACTAATTCATGCAAACTGACAAAAGTATTTTCATGTGGCAATGATTCTGACCATCAAGGGGGCAGTATTGGATGCCTTTACTGAACTTAAGTAATCTTCTGCTTCATCCATTCTTCCCTCTTTAATTAAGAAACTGTTGAGAGATCGACAAATAATAGATACGGAGAGATCGAGCAGTGGACTGCTCATAAAAGTATAGATCCAAACTTCTCTGAACAGAACCCAATGCACAAATATGTATAAGTGCAGCAGAGCAGATCGTTCAAGATCAAGTGCAATATGTCAATAATAAAATTATTGTCCTTTAGATTCCAAAATGAAAAATGATTAAGGGAAAGAGCCATGCATTACCCATTTAGCTTGCACACGGGAATACTGACGCCGACGATAGGAAGGAGTTCAGTTTGCACACTGCAATAAAATTCCATGTGCTTAAGGTGGCGCTAGCAGTATTGAGAAGACAGGAGAGGCATGAGTAAAGGAGTAAAGGAAAGTAGTTTGGTAGTACATGGGAACAGACCTCAACTGCAAATAGGGTTCATCTTCCTCTCTTACCGCAAACCATGCCGACCGGCTCACCGTGCTCCAGGCCGGAGGAAAAGGAGGAGGTAGTGATCGGGCTGGACCATGGGCGGCGGCGGCAAGATTCTTCGTGACACCATGACTGTGTGGGGTGGCGGGCGGGTGAAGCCGATGCGGACGGTCGATGGTGGTCATCCAAGCGAAGCCCATGCGGGAGCCAGCGAAGCACTATTGGCATGCGGCGGTTCCGTCCCGGAACGATGCAGTGGCGCTGCATCGAACCCAATCTTGGCATGGAGGTCGCTCGCGCCGGAGTTCGGTTTCAACAGCCGCATCTCGATAAGAAATACGTACGTGCAAAGATGAGATGCGTGAGAAACTGAGAGATGATGCATCTGGGCTCTTGTTCCAGTTATAAAAGGGATGCATCTTACGTTACGAATAGGAAAGGGTGGATAGCTTCGTTGACAGGACTCCAAACGCATCAATTAAAAACTGAATCCTAAGTAAATGAGGGATCGGTTCAGTGGCCAGGTTGGCTGCGTACTAAAATAATCTTGTGGAAACAATGGGTCGCTCCGGTGACCTGGATCTTTGCGTAGTAATGAAAAACCGAGTCCCATGATTTATTGATGGAATTGTGTGGGCACCAGCTGTTGTGTTAGTGATGATGTGGCTGCATATAAAATCAGTTTTTGCTTAGATGGCATGGTTGTTGATGTGGACAGCTTGCATGTTGAGATAAATAAGGTAGTGGGGGTGAACTTCTTAAGTATATAGGATTCGCCCGGTTATTATTATGGTTCCTATCTTGATTTTGCACTAAGATTCATGTAAGCATTTTTTTTCTAGTTTGATTGAGTCACTTAGATGTGCTAGACAGACCCTTGTTTCTTTTATGGCGACTTGGAGGGTCGGCCGTGAAGTAGTTTCCTTTGTTGTTAGGGTACGGGATCGATCTATTACACTCAAGAATCAACTCAGTTCATACATCGGTAGGGTTCGGTGGAGGAGGAAGGGAAAGAGAAGTAGGTGAGGAAGAGAGCCGCCGTTCCTTTGCTTGATCCTTCTGGATGCCGATCCGGTCGATGCCTCTGGGTTAAGTAATGGGTGGCGACGTAGTCAGCGGGTCCAGTCGGGCCCGATGAACCTTCTGTTGGGCTGGACTATTCTCTTGGGCCTGTTGGGTACTCTTCTTGCCATGTAGCCGTCGCGGCCCGGGTTCGCTGCCATGGTGGTGCCCCCAGTTGTCATGGCAGCGGCTTCCTTGCTCTGCTTGCTCGTCACGGCGCTGACATTTGTGCCATAACCTGACCCAGAGAAAAACTGCCGCCTATGTCATCCCCCGTGGACGACACACGGCGCCGCCGCCCCCTCTCTCCTCCACCGCCAGGGCAAAGCCCCTTGTGGTGGTTGGCAACTAGTGTTCCTCTCCTTCGCTTTTGGCTATCCGGCGCGGGACGACTTGGATGGGCGGCGGCGCTGACCTCGCGCATGGCATGGCTTGGCAGTGTGAGTTCGCGGCGGGGTGTGGACGACTGTTGGTGGCGTGGTAGCGGCGCGAGACCTTGGCGTGGATCGGTCACATGGAGACACTCGGTGTCATTTGTTCCTTGATATATATATATTTTTTCTTTCGTTCCCTGGATGTTGGGTTTTTTCAGCGAAGAAGACGCGCGTGCTTTTCCTGTGTAGTTTTTTTCTCCTTTACATTTTTTATTTTTTGACCCTTTTGTATTTTTTCTAATATATGACGAACATATTTTCTAATATACGGTGAATATTTTTCAGATACATAATTAACATTTGTTCGTATATGATGAAATAATTTTATATTCAGCGATCTGATTCTAATACACACTTTATTTATTCATTTATATGTATTCTCAAAAATGATTTTTATTTAGATCAGTTTAAAACGTCCAACAGTCGATTATTTTAGAAAACATCAACTGAAAACCGAAGAGAAAAAATGCAAACACAAACGAGCCCCAGAGTGAGCTGGGCCATTAGCGGCTCGGTTCAAGGGTTGCCACCCTTATTCGCCGCCCGCCACTGATATGCATCGCCTGCTGCGATAAGTATCACGGGTGCGATTATGCCTCCCTTATTATATTTTGTAATTAGACTTGGCAACGGATAGAGACTTACATGTATTTTGTATGAGCAGCGAATAGGCGCAACCCTTCGTGATTTTTGAAGTTTGGACAGAGTTATGAACTCTTTGCTACCTATTCTCTAGATTATTGGAGGATCAACATGGTGGCCATCAGGGTTCCCATCACCGTGCGTGCCACGCTTGAGCTCCTCAAGAACACCCCCGAGCTGGTAAGCTTCACATATCTTCCGTCCTTTATTTAGCCATTGCAAATCTGCATTCAATTTGCAGCATCAGAAGAACACTAATCCGTCCAGCCGTGTTGAGTTGGGATTAGAGGAGAGAGCGCGAGACAATAGGTACGTCTCACCTCAAGCAGCCGCAAAATGGGCCGGTCCATCATAGACCATAGGCCTTCAGTGTTCCTTTTTTATCCATTTGTTTAAAATTTAAGATTTTTTTGCTTTTTTCTCGTATTTTTAAATATTCTAATTATATCTATTATAAAAATCATTTTAAATACAAATTTAAAAAATATAAATCACATATGTGAACAATGTTAGTGATGTTTATTGAAAAATGTTTGTAATGTATATGATAATTGTATAATTTGTATGAAAATATAGACATCGATGAATATATAGGGAAATTCTTAATCCGTATTTGGAAAAATTTAATGTGTGTACAAAAATTGTTCGTAATGTATACAAAAATTATACAATGTGTATGAAAAATAGTTGACGTCAAAAAATATGTTTGAAAAAATGTTATCAATTAATTGAAGAAATATTAAACATGTATATAAAAAATATTCCTAATGTATACAAAAAACTTACAATATGTATGGGAAATGGCAGACATAAAAAAATAAGTTTTTCAAAAATGTTAAACATGTATAAAAAAATGTTCCAGGTGTATACGTAAAATGTTGAATGTGTATGAAAAGAAGTTGACATCAAAATATAAGTCTGGAGAAATTGTTAATCATGTATTGGAAAGAATGTTCAACATCGACACAGAAAATGTTTATACAATGTAAAAAAATGACTGCTTATGTAAAAACATGTTTATTAACATTAACAACTGTATGTGGATTTTAAATAAATGTTCAATTGTTTACAAAAAATGTCTTTGAAATTTTTAAAAATAATTATGCAAAGTGAAAAAAAATATTTGTGTGGTTTATAAAAATGTTTAATCTCATTAAAAATGTTCAATATGTATTTGGAATATGTTGACCATGTACAAAAAAGTCATAAAACCATATATGAAAAGAAAAATGTACATTGAGTATTTATAAAATGCTCAACATGTATTAAAAACGACTCATGTTTACACCAAAAATGTATATTGTGTGCTGAAGTAAGTAGACATGTGTTTAAAATCCAGCTCTAGTCAACAGTAAAAGAAAAAAATCATTGAAAATTTACAAATAAACAAAGAAAAAGAAAGAAATATGAGAAAGAAACAAAGAAAACAGAGAAAGAAACAAGGAGAACCGAAGAAATATATAAATCCAAAGAAAAGCAATGCAATTGAGTGGAAACCAGCAGAGAGAGAAAGGAAAACAAAGAAACCAATGAAAACAGGAAGAAAAAACAAAGAAAAATCGATGCAAAAGAATGTAAACAGTGAAAATCGAGAAAGAAACGAAGAAATCCAATAAGGAAACAAAGAAACGTGAAGATAGAAAGAGAGAAAGAAAATGGCAAAGAAAACACAAAAAAAAGGAAGAAAAAATACCAATAAGGCGGGGACCGGTCCAACCAATAATCAGACATAAGGAAAAAAATAGTCAACGGAACTTACACTGAGCGAGCAAGCAAAAAATAAAACCACAACAATCTAGGTCGGCCTAATAGCTACGGCAGGGAAAAAAAACTAATTTAGACGAGAGCTCCTTACATCACGCTATAAGCGAGATATGGGTCTCGCGACGTAGCACGCACGTCGCCCACATACCGCCTCCAGTGGGCTGCCCGTTAGCGGGGAAGCGCTCCCGAACCGCCGCTTGACTCATTTTGGGAAGCTTTCACCTCCTTCTTGAATTTGTTATAAACAATTAAATTCGTGAACATTTTTTGAGATTTTCTGAATTAGCAAATTCTTAAAAAAATTATTTCATGAACTTTTTTGAATTTGCGACAGCAGCTCCCATTTGCCACGCGCGGGCTGTCACGTAGGAGATCTTGTCACCTTTATGGATGGGAACCTAAAAAAGGGTTAGGGGTTAGGGGTTAGGGTTCTGGGTTCAGAGTCGGCACCGGTGACTCGGTCTTTGTGCGCTCAACGGAGCGTGTACGCTTTCGACCGGCCGACAAACGCCGGTGTGCCATGGCCAAGCCATCCGGACCGCTTGATTTGGCGTAAGCAGGACAACATAATTACATAAAAAATACTGATTAATCAAATCGCAGCAGGATAACATACAATACTCGTTAACTGAACAAGCTTGCCAAGCAACATCTCGTCATGCGGGCACATAAAAAGGAGGTAAAAGAAACGGCGAAATCTGCCGTGACAGGGACTCGGCGA
The DNA here is from genome assembly GCA_963921465.1 of Triticum timopheevii. Taxonomy (NCBI): domain Eukaryota; kingdom Viridiplantae; phylum Streptophyta; class Magnoliopsida; order Poales; family Poaceae; genus Triticum; species Triticum timopheevii. The sequence goes on from OY997262.1 coordinate 418,810,969, forward strand.
GCACCCGCCACGCCCCGTGCCGTTGCTCTTTCATTCAGTTAAGATCGTCTCGTTTTCCTCTCCTTTTGGCTACAAAAATACAGCCAGGCTGCCGTGGTAGGTACTACTCCTAGGTGGAGCACGTACCGTACGCTCGCTGGTACCTCCGGTTTGGGCGTGGACGCACGGACCAGTCGAGGCTTTTGCTCAACTGCTCAACATATGGATGCGGCGCACCCGTACAGTCTCCCTCACCGGAGGCCGCAGTCCGCTCTGCCCGCGGTCGCCGTTCGCCAAGCGCAAAAAACGTCAAAAGCCACAGCACTGTGAGACCTTTGACTTTCATGCGCTGCCGACCTGCCGTCAAAACCGGGAAAACTGTACAACAGAAACAACCCACACGGTGAAAGGAAAAATAAAAGGCGACTACTAGGCGCCGGCGCGCCGGCCCAATAGTTCGGCCGATCGCACGACAGTCCTCGGATTTAAGCGCTGCGAACCGTCTGATCTTATCCCCTTTCTCCTCTGATGCACACCGGATCCCCCTGCAAGCGCTACAGCCGAAGCACCGCCCCGAGCTAGCCGGATCCCTCGTGTGGCTGTAGCAGAGAGCGCCGCCGCCCCAGTTTGGCGGGTCCCCCGCATGTCGCTGCCCCTCCCAACCATCTCCCTCGTTCGCAGCTCCGTCATGGTTGGATCCCCGCCAAGCTTGGTCATGTCTGACATGTATCCTCCGTCGACAGCGGTTGAAGCTCCCCGCCCCCGGGTTGCAGCATCTGATGCGCCATCCCTCTCCATCCTTGCCGTCGAGCTCGCCGCAGGGTGCACGTTGCAGGCACCGCTGCCGTCTTCTTCCCTGGGTAACCCAATTCTACATGTCGCCGTTGTAGCAAAACAGCTCGGCGTTTGTAGCTTATCAAAATCCCCGATGTAGCAAAAAACCGAGCGCCACCACGTCACCCAGTACCACTCCCTTGGATGTAGCAAAAAAAATCGCAGGTTCCAGCTTCTATCGATGCTGATTCTAGCAATTCTGCTTGCCGGTTGAAACCTTTTGTGCCGCCCCTTCCAGCAAAAACGGCGGCGACAGTGCAGCCGCTCTCCACCGCCGCGACAAATGCCATGGCTGGTTCCAGCAAAACGTTGGATCCAACAAAAAACAGACTGGGTGGTAGCAAAAATCTAAGAAGGTGGCTGCAAAAACAAAGGACGGTGGTAGCAAAAAAATTAGAATTGATTTCAGCACAAAATCTTTCAGCAACAAAACAAAGACGGGTGGTAGCAGAAAATCAAAAGAGAAAGTGGTAGCAAAAATCAAGACGGTGGCAGCAAAAAATGAAGCTAGTTCCAGCAAAAAGCACCCCTAATTACAGATCCTAGCAAGAAGAAGTCACTGATTCCAGCAAACCACAAACTCAGTTGTAGCAAAAATTGCCGCCGATTGCAACCCCCGCCGAGGGTGGTTCCAGCAACTCCGGTGTGGTGCGCGCCTTGCAGCAGCGGCTCCACCGCCCATCCCCTTGGTACAGCTGCAGCAACTCCGACATGGTGCGTGGCTGGACAGCTCGCAGCGGTTGCCACCGCACATCCCCTTGGTACGGCTGCAGCAAACTCAGGCAAGGTGCGTGGCTGGAAGCTTGCAGCGGTTAGCAGCCGTGGTGCTGATACAGGTCGCCGGTAGCGGCGCGTGGTCATGAGACTTGTGGTCTCTGCCTCTCTGGTGTGTTGGAGAAAGGGAAGGAATGGAGATAGGATGCATCGGTGTGCTTGTGAGAGAAAACCAGAGGACGAGAGAACCGCAATGAACAGATAAGGCAGCACGTGTCAGCTGTGTGTGGTCCCGCACAAGTTGCATGGCAAAATGTCATGATACTCAGGTGGGGTCGAAGGGCAGGCGTCCCAGGATCGTAGCGCGCGCACGCGACCGGCCGAGTGTTCGGCCGGTCGACCGGTAGGGAACGTTTCCCAAAATAAAATGTGTTAGGGCATCTTCAAGCGGACCCGCAAACCTCCCGTAACCGCCCGGACCGCGGAAGTCATTGAACGCCCGCACGTATCGTTGCGCGGCACGGTTCGAACGCGATTTCTGCCGCAAACTGGTAACAAACATGGGAGTGTGTGTGTGGGGGGGGGGGGGGGGGGGGCTTTGCAGGAGTCCGGACCGCTCCCAAGTCCGTTTCTGGCCGACCTGGCCCACCCAAAAACCCCACCCGCATCTCCCGCATTTTTCTTCCGATGCACGCGCCGCTTACCACACCGCATTCATGCCGCCCCAAAGCACGCATCGGCCGGCATTGATGCCACGATGTGACCGGAGGGAGGGAGGACGACGCTGACCGGTGCGACCTCTTGACAGCCGCCGCTTCAATGTGGAGGCAGATTCCCAAGGAACCAACTCCGGCCGCTGCGCCGCATCGAAGTGGACCGTCCCTTCGCCTGGGCCTCGCCATGGCTATTTAAACCAAGTGATGGCGATGCACAGAGCCGCATCCCCTCCCCAAGCATCGGCCACCTTCTCTCCTCATCTCTGTGCCCGAGCGCCTCCCCCCCTCTCCGACCCAAGCTCCAACGATGTCAAAGTTGTGGTGCTCCGTGCCGGCAGGCGGAAGCTCCTCATCTGGCGATTCTTGGCACCGCCACAGACGCTCTCCGGACCCGTCAGCGTCCACGGCTGCCAGCTTAGCCGCCAAGGAGGAGATCGTCATCTCCTCGAGGAGGACCAGGCGCCACCACAGGAGCCACCGTAGCAGCCGTCCCGACTCCTCAAGGAGGACACTCTGACGAACGAAGATTTCATCCATCGGATCAAGAAAATGATGGAGCGGTCGCTCCGTTACATAGGGTCGTCGCTGCCATAGCCAACACGCGTGAAGGAGGAGCCGCTCACCCCGCCGCGCCACCGCGTGAAGCCCGAGCCGGCGCCTTCGCTCCTGCCAGTGAAGGAGGAGCTGGCCTCGCCCCGGCACAACCGCGGCGTCCCGATCGGACGCTGCGTGAAGAAGGAGTCGGCCTCGCCCCTGCACAACTGCGACGTCCAGATCGAACGCCGAGTCAAGGAGGAGCATGTGTCCCCTATCACTAGGGTGGAAACTGGCAGTGGATAATCCGAAATATCCAATATTCGTATTTGAGAAAATGCCTATTCGTATCCGAAACATCCGCATCCGAACTAATTTGGAAATGGAAATTATTCGTATCCGGATTTATTAAAAAAAGTAAATATGGTATGAGATTTTGACACGAATATGGATATGAAAATGGATATATCCGTATCCGGATAAGATTATGGGCGGTAATTTACAAAATTCTAGACCCAATACGCCAATTATCCAACATAAAAGCCAAATAAGTGGTCAAATTTTACTCTTTGTATGAGTAAACTTAGAAATTATTATGCATTACAATAGTATTTATTTATAACCTATTTATCATTGACTTATTGTATATCACAAGCTGATTATTTCATGTCACATATGTATTGACTAATTTTTTTAAGCAATATGTCGCTATTATTCGTATCCATTCCGAATCAAGTATACATTTGATATGTATCCATAGTCGAGTAACGTTCTTTCCGCATTCGTATCCAATAACATCTGTATTCGTATCCATATACATTTAGGAAATATGAAAATGGAAGTGGTAAGAGCACTATCCAATCCATTTCCACCCTACCCGCATATGCAGCTGGTATGCGTCGTTCTCGCCGCCGTGCTGCCACCGCCTCGCCGTTAAGGAGGAGCTGCTGCGTGCGGTCAAGAAGGCATGGGGCCGCCTCTTACACTAGCTCGGCGGTCCCTTGGGCTCGAGGGCCGCTGTGTTTGAGGTGGAGCGCGCAGCTCGGCAGCAAGGACGGTACGATCAACGCAATGTCAGTTGCCGCTCCGCATTCGCTAAGAGCGACGCGACGTTGGACTGGGCCTGCAACGACCCAGACCTCGCCGCCACGTGGGCGATCGACTGCTCCGTGAACACCGCGGAGATGGCCGCCAGGCGTTCACCGCCGCCTTGACAGCGAGCTCACTAAGATCGGCGAGGAGTGGTCGCTTAGCGACTTCTCTGCCAACGCTGTGAAGGAAATATGCCCTAGAGGCAATAATAAAGTTGTTATTTATATTTCCTTATATCATGATAAATGTTTATTACTAATGCTAGAATTGTATTAACCGAAAACTTAGTACATGTGTGAATACATAGACAAACAGAGTGTCACTAGTATGCCTCTACTTGACTAGCTCGTTGAATCAAAAATGGTTAAGTTTCCTAGCTATAGACATGAGTTGTCATTTGATTAACGGGATCACATCATTAGAGAACGATGTGATTGACTTGAACCATTTCGTTAGCTTAGCACTTGATCGTTTAGTATGTTGCTATTGCTTTTTTCATGACTTATACATGTTCCTATGACTATGAGATTATGCAACTCGCAAATACCGGAGGAACACTTTGTGTGCTACCAAACGTCACAACGTAATTGGATGATTATAAAGGTGCTCTACAGGTGTCTCCGATGGTGTTTGTTGAGTTGGCATAGATCGAGATTAGGATTTGTCACTCCGATTGTCGGAAAGGTATCTCTGGGCCCTCTCGGTAATGCACATCACTATATACCTTGCAAGCAATGTGACTAATGAGTTAGTTATGGGATGATGCATTACGGAATGAGTAAAGATACTTGTCGGTAACGAGATTGAACTAGGTATTGAGATACCGACGATTGAATCTCGGGCAAGTAACATACCGATGACAAAGGGAACAACGTATGTTGTTATGCGGTTTGACTGATAAAGATCTTCATAGAATACGTGGGAGCCAATATGAGCATCCAGATTCCACTATTGGTTATTGGCCGGAGACATGTCTCGGTCATGTCTACATAGTTCTCGAACTAGTAGGGTCCGCACGCTTAACGTTCGGTGACGGTCGGTATTATGAGTTTATGTGTTTTGATGTACCGAAGGTTGTTCGGAGTCCAGGAAGAGATTAGGGACATGACGAGGAGTCTCGAAAGTTTGAGACGTAAAGATCTATATATTGGAAGGCTATATTCGGACATCGGAAAGGTTCTGAGTGGTTCGGGTATTTATTGGAGTACCGAAGAGTTCGAGAATTCGCCGGGGAGTATATGGGCCTTATTGGGCTTTAAGGGAGAGAGAGGGGGGCTGCCTAGGGCAGGCCGCACCCCCCAAGGCCTAGTCCGAATTGGACTAGGGGGAGGGGCGGCGCCCCCTCTTTCCTTCTCTTATCTCTTCTCTTTCCTTCTCTCCTACTCCTACTACATGGAAGGGGGGAATCCTACTCCCGGTGGGAGTAGGACTCCCCAGGGCGCGCCATAGTAGAGGGCCGGCCCTCCCCCTCCTCCACTCCTTTATATACGGGGGAGGGGGCACCCCATAGACACACAAGTTGATCATTGATCTTTAGCCGTGTGCGGTGCCCCCTTCACCATAATCCACCTCGGTCATATCATTGCGGTGCTTAGGCAAAGCCCTGCGTTGGTAGCTTCATCAAAACCGTCATCACGCCGTCGTGTTGACGGAACTCTCCCTTGAAGCTCTACTGGATCGTGAGTTCGTGGGATGTCACCGAGCTGAACGTGTGCAGATCGTGGAGGTGCCGTACGTTCGGTACTTGGATCGGTCGATCATGAAGACGTACGACTACATCAACCGCGTTGTCATAACGCTTCCTCTTACGGTCTACAAGGGTACGTGGACAACACTCTCCCCTCTTGTTGCTATGCATCACCATGATCTTGCATGTGCGTAGGAATTTTTTTGAAATTACTACGTTCCCCAATAGTGGTATCAAAGCCAGGTTTATGCGTAGATGTTATATGAACGAGTAGAACACAAGTGAGTTGTGGGCGATACAAGTCATACTGCTTACCAGCATGTCATACTTTGGTTCGGCGGTATTGTTGGATGAAGCGGCCCAGATCGACATTATGCATACGCTTACGCGAGACTGGTTCTACCGACGTGCTTCGCACATAGGTGGCTGGCGGGTCTCAGTTTCTCCAACTTTAGTTGAATTGAGTATGGCTACGCCCGGTCCTTGTTGAAGGTTAAAACAGCACTAACTTGATGAAATATCGTTGTGGTTTTGATGCGTAGGTAAGAACGGTTCTTGCTTAGCCTGTAGCAGCCACGTAAAAACTTGCAACAACAAAGTAGAGGACGTCTAACTTGTTTTTGCAGGGCATGTTGTGATGCGATATGGTCAAGACATGATGCTATATTTTATTGTATGAGATGATCATGTTTTGTAACGAAGTTATCGGCAACTGGCAGGAGCCATATGGTTGTCGCTTTATTGTATGCAATGCAATCGCCCTGTAATTTCTTTACGTTATCACTAAGCGGTAGCGATAGTCGTAGTAGCAATAGTTGGCGAGACGACAACGATGCTTCGATGGAGATCAAGGTGTCAAGCCGGTGACGATGGTGATCATGACGGTGCTTTGGAGATGGAGATCAAAGGCACAAGATGATGATGGCCATATCATATCACTTATATTGATTGCATGTGATGTTTATCCCTTATGCATCTTATTCTCCTTTGATTGACGGTAGCATTATAAGATGATATCTCACTAAATTTCAAGGTATAAGTGTTCTCTCTGAGTATGCACCATTGCCAAAGTTCGTCGTGCCGAGACACCATGTGATGATCGGGTGTGATAAGCGCTATTTTCACATACAATGGGTGCAAGGCAGTTTTGCACGCGCAAAAATACTCGGGTTAAACTTGACGACCCTAACATATGCAGATATGGCCTCGGAACACTTAGACCGAAAGGTCGAGCGTGAATCATATAGTAGATATGATCAAAATAGTGATGTTCACCATTGAAAACTACTCCATCTCAAGTGATGATCGGACATGGTTTAGTTGATTTGGATCACGTGATCACTTAGATGATTAGAGGGATATCTATCTAAGTGGGAGTTCTTAAGTAATATGATTAATTGAACTTTAATTTATCATGAACTTAGTCCTGATAGTATTTTGCAAATTATGTTGTAGATCAATAGCTCGCGTTATATATAGCTTCCCTATGTTTTTTATATGTTCCGAGAGAAAACTAAGTTGAAAGATGTTAGTAGCAATGATACGGACTGGGTCCGTGATCTGAGGTTTATCCTCATTGCTGCACAGAAGAATTATCTCCTTAATGCACCGCTAGGTGAAAAACCTATTGCACGAGCAGATGCAGACGTTATGAACGCTTGGCTAGCTCAATATGATGACTACTTGATAGTTTAGTGCACCATGCTTTACGGCTTAGAACCGGAACTTCAAAAATGTTTTTGAAACGTCACGGAGCATATGAGATGTTCCAAGAGCTGAAATTGGTATTTCAGACTCATGCCCGAGTCAAGAGGTATGAGACCTCTGACAAGTACTTTGCCTAAAAGATGGAGGAGAATTGCTCAACTAGCGAGCATGTGCTCAGAATGTTTGGGTACTACAATCACTTGAATCAAGTGAGAGTTAATCTTCCAGATAAGATAGTGATTGACAGAGTTCTCTAGTCACCATCAACAAGTTAGTGGAACTTCGTGATGAACTATAGTATGCAAGGGATGACGAAAATGAATCCCAAGATCTTCTTGATGCTGAAATCGTCGAAGGTAGAAATCAAGAAAGAGCATCAAAGTGTTGATGATTGACAAGACCACTAGTTTCAAGAAAAGGGCAAAGGGAAAGAAAGGAAACTTCAAGTAGAATGGCAAGCAAGTTGTCACTCCCGTGAAAAAGCCCAAAGCTAGACCCAAGCCTGAAACTGAGTGCTTCTAGTGCAAAGGAAATGGTCACTAGAAGCGGAAATGCCCTGAATATTTGGTGGATAAGAAGGATGGCAAAGTGAACAAGGTTATATTTGATATACAGGTTATTGATGTGTACCTTACTAGTGTTTACAGTAGCTCCTGAGTATTTGATGCTTGTTCAGTTGCTAAAATTAGTAACTCGAAACAGGAGTTACAGAATAAACAGAGACTAGTTGAGGGTGAAGTGACGACGTGTGTTGGAAGTGGTTCCAAGATTGATATGATCATCATCGCACACTCCCTATACTTTCGAGATTAGTGTTAAACCTAAATAAATGTTATTTGACATTTGCGTTCAGCATGAATATGATTTGATCATGTTTATTGCAATACGGTAATTCATTTGAAAGTCAGAGAATAATTGTTGTTCTATTTACATGAATAAAACCGTCGATGGTCATACACCCAATAAAAATAGTTTGTTGGATCTCGATCGTAATGATACACATATTCATAATATTGATGCCAAAAGATGCAAAGTTGATAATGATAGTGCAGCTTATTTGTGGCACTGCCGTTTGGGTCATATCGGTGTAAAGCGCATGAAGAAACTCCATAAAGATGGATTTTTGGAATCACTTGGTTATGAATCATTTGATGCTTGCGAACCGTGCCTTTTGGGCAAGATGACTAAAACTCCGTTCTTCGGAACAATGGAACGAGCTACTGACTTGTTGGAAATAATGCATACCAATGTATGCGGTCCAGTGAGTGTTGATGCTCGTGGCGGGTATCATTATTTTCTGACCTTCACAGATGATTTGAGCAGATATGACTATATCTACTTAATGAAGCGCAAGTCTGAAACATTTGAAAGTTCAAAGAATTTCAAAGTGAAGTGGAGAATCATCGTAACAAGAAAATAAAGTTTCTACAATCTAATTGTAGAGGAGAATATTTGAGTTACGAGTTTGGCCTTCATTTAAAAACAATGTGGAATAGTTTCACAGCTCACGCCATATGGAACACCACAGCATAATGGTGTGTCCGAACATCGTAACCGCACTTTATTGGATATGGTGCGATCTATGATGTATCTTCAATTTACCACTATCGTTTTGGGGTTATGCATTAGAGACAGTTGCATTCACTTTAAATAGGGCACCATCAAAACTTGTTTGAGACGACGCCTTATGAACTGTGGTTTGGCGAGAAACCAAAGTTGTTGTTTCTTAAAGTTTGGGGCTGCGATGCTTATGTGAAAAAGTTTCAACCTGATAAGCTCGAACCCAAATCGGAGAAGTGTGTCTTCATTGAATACCCAAAGGAAACTGTTGGGTACACCTTCTATCACAGATCCGAAGGCAAAATATCCGTTGCTAAGATGGATCCTTTCTAGAGAAGGAGTTTCTCTCGAAAGAAGTGGGTGGGAGGAAAGTAGAGCTTAATAAGGTAATTGTACCTTCTCCCGAATTGGAAAGTAGTTCATCACAGAAATCAGTTCGAGTGATTCCTACACCAATTAGTGAGGAAGCTAATGATGATGATCATGAAACTTCAGATTAAGTTACTACAGAACCTCGTAGGTCTTCCAAAGTACGGTCCGCACCAGAGTGGTACGGTAATCCTGTTCTGGAAGTCATGTTACTAGACCATGATGAACCTACGAACTATGAGGAAGCGATGATGAGCCCAGATTCCGCGAAATGGCTTGAAGGCCATGAAATCTGAGATGGGATCCATGTATGAGAACAAAGTGTGGACTTTTGTGGACTTGCCCGATGATCAGAAAGCCATAGAAAATAAATGGATCTTCAAGACGAAGACAGACGCTGATAGTAGTGTTACTATCTACAAGCTCGACTTGTCGCAAAAAGTTTTTCGACAAGTTTAAGGTGTTGAATACGATGAGATTTTCTCACTCGTATCGATGCTTAAGTCTGTTCGAATCATGTTAGCAATTGCCACATTTTATGAAATCTGGCAAATGGATGTCAAAACTGCATTCCTTAATGGATTTATTAAAGAAGAGTTGTATATGATGCAACCAGAAGGTTTTGTCAATCCTAAAGGTGCTAACAAAGTGTGCAAGCTCCACTGATCCATCTATGGACTGGTGCAAGCATCTCGGAGTTGGAATATATGCTTTGATGAGTTGATCAATGCATATAGTTTTATACAGACTTGCGGTGAAGACTGTATTTATAGGAAAGTGAGTGGGAGCACTACAGCCTTTCTGATACGTATATGTGAATGACATATTGTTGATCAGAAATAATGTAGAATTTTCTGGAAAGCATAAAAGAGTGTTTGAAAGGAGTTTTTCAAAGAAAGGCCTCGGTGAAGCTGCTTACACATTGAGCATCAAGATCTATAGATATAGATCAAGATGCTTGATAAGATTTTTCAATGAGTACATACCTTGATAAGATTTTGAAGTAATTCAAAATGGAACAATCAAAAAAAGGAGTTCTTGCCTGTGTTGCAAGGTGTGAAGTTGAGTAAGACTCAAAAACCCGACCATGGCAGAAAATAGAAAGAGAATGAAAAGGCATTCCCTATACCTCAGTCATAGGTTATATAAAGCATGTTATGCTATGTACCAGACCTATTGTATACATTGCTCTGATTTTGGCAAGGGAGTACAATTTTGATCTAGGAGTAGATCACTGGATAGCGGTCAAGAATATCCTTAGTGAGGACTAAGGAAATGTTTCTCAATTATGGAGGTGATAAATGAGTTCGTCGTAAAGAGTTACATTGATGCAAGCTTTTACACCGATCAAGATGACTCTAAGTCTCAATCTGGATACATATTGAAAGTGGGAGCAATTAGCTAGAGTAGCTCCATGCAGAGCATTGTAGACATAAAATATTTGCAAAATACATACGACTCTGAATGTGACAGACCCATTGACTAAACTTCTCTCACAAGCAAAACATGATCACACCTTAGTACTCTTTTGGGTGTTAATCACATAGTGATGTGAACTAGATTATCGACTCTAGTAAACCCTTCGAGTATTGATCACATGACGATGTGAACTATGGGTGTTAATCACATACACATGTGAATATTGGTGTTAAATCACATGGTGATGTGAACTAGATTATTGACTCTAGTGCAAGTGGGAGACTGAAGGAAATATGCCCTAGAGACAATAATAAAGTTGTTATTTATATTTCCTTATATCATGATAAATGTTTATTATTCATGATAGAATTGTATTAACCGGAAACTTAGTACATGTGTGAATACATAGACAAATAGAGTGTCACTAGTATGCCTCTACTTGACTAGCTCGTTGAATCAAAGATGGTTAAGTTTCCTAGCCATAGACATGAGTTGTCATTTGATTAATGGGATCACATCATTAGAGAATGATGTGATTGACTTGACCCATTTCGTTAGCTTAGCACTTGATCATTTAGTATGTTGCTATTGCTTTCTTCATGATTTATACATGTTCCCATGACTATGAGATTATGCAACTCCCGAATACCGGAGGAACACTTTGTGTGCTACCAAACGTCACAACGTAACTGGCCAGGTGTCTCCGATGATGTTTGTTGAGTTGGCATAGATCGAGATTAGGATTTGTCACTCCGATTGTCGGAGAGGTATCTCTGGGCCCTCTCGGTAATGCACATCTCTATTAGCCTTGCAAGCAATGTGACTAATGAGTTAGTTACGGAATGATGCATTACAGAACGAGTAAAGAGACTTGCCGATAACGAGATTGAACTAGGTATTGAGATACCGACGATCGAATCTCGGGCAAGTAACATACCGATGACAAAGGGAACAATGTATGTTGTTATGCGGTTTGACCTATAAAGATCTTCGTAGAATATGTGGGAGCCAATATGAGCATCCAGGTTCTGCTATTGGTTATTGGCCGGAGACATGTCTCGGTCATGTCTACATAGTTCTCGAACCTGTAGGGTCCGCACGCTTAACATTCGGTGACGATTGGTATTACGAGTTTATGTGTTTTGATGTACTGAAGGTTGTTCGGAGCCCCGGATGAGATCAGAGACATGACGAGGAGTCTCGAAATGTTTGAGACGTAAAGATCGATATATTGGAAGGCTATATTCGGACATCGGAAAGCTTCTGAGTGGTTCGGGTATTTATCGGAGTACCGAAGAGTTACGGGAATTCACCGGGGAGTATACGGGCCTTATTGGGCTTTAAAGGAGAGAGAGAGAGGGGCTGCCTAGGGCAGGTCGCGTGCCCCCCAAGGCCTAGTCCGAATTGGACTAGGGGGAGGGGTAGTGCCCCCTCCTTCCTTCTCTTCTCTCTTCCCTTTCCTTCTCTCCTACTCCTACTACTTGGAAGGGGGGGAATCCTACTCCCGGTGGGAGTAGGACTCCCCAGGGTGCGCCATAGTAGAGGGTCAGCCCTCCCCCTCCTCCACTCCTTTATATACGGGGGAGGGGGTGAAAGTGCAACTATCCCTAGGTGGTTTTGGTAATTCATAACAACATATAGCTCATTGAGCTAATGCTATTCCAAGACTATTATTTCAGGAAAGCTCAATGAATGGCATGGCATGGATGATGAAAGTGGATCCCTCAAAATACTAAGGACAAAGGATTGGCTCAATTTCAAAAGCTCAAGACTCTTCATTTTATATTTTAGTGATCCAAGATCGCATTGAGTCTATAGGAAAAGCCAATACTATCAAGGAGGGATGAGGTGTTGCTTAATGAGCCTCTTGCTTCATGTGCTTAGTGATATGCTCCAAAACCCTCAACTACTTTCCCACATCCACAAATGACCTAAACCCAAAGCCAAAATCGGTCACACCGAAACTTCCTATCCGGCGCCACCGATTCCAAAAGTCATAGCCACTGCCACAAACCCTAAGCAAATCGGTCTTAGCGATAGGGATCTCGGTCTCACCGAGATGGGGTTGTAATCTCTCTATTTCCCTTCGTAACGTTTCGGTCTGACCGAAGTGAGCGATTGGTCCCACCGAGATTGCAATGTAGACTCTCTGTTTCCTTTTTGTAACATTTCGGTCTCACCGAAAAGAGCAAATCGGTCCCACCGAGTTTACCTGACCAACTCTCTGGAAAGCTTATTACCAAATCGGTCTCACCGAGTTTGTGTAATCGGTCTTACCGAGATTACGTTGTGCCCTAACCCTAACCGAATCGGTCTCACCGAGATGCATGTCAGTCCCACCGAAAATCATTAACGGTCACTAGGTTTACTAAATCGGTCCGACTGAGTTTAACAATTCGGTCCCACCGAGTTTGGTAAATTGTGTGTAACGGTTAGATTTTGTGTGGAGGCTATATATACCCCTCCACCTCCTCTTCATTCATGGAGAGAGCCATCAGAACGAACCTACACTTCCAACTTACCATTTCTGAGAGAGAACCACCTACTCATGTGTTGAGGCCAAGATATTCCATTCCTACCATATGAATCTTGATCTCTAGCCTTCCCCAAGTTGCTTCCCATTCAAATCTTCTTTCCACCAGATCCAAAACCTATGAGAGAGAGTTGAGTGTTGGGGAGACTATCATTTGAAGCACAAGAGCAAGGAGTTCATCATCAAAGCACCATTTGTTACTTCTTGGAGAGTGGTGTCTCCTAGATTGGCTAGGTGTCACTTGGGAGCCTCCGACAAGATTGTGGAGTTGAACCAAGGAGTTTGTAAGGGCAAGGAGATTGCCTACTTCGTGAAGATCTACCGCTAGTGAGGCAAGTCCTTCGTGGGCGACGACCATGGTGGGATAGACAAGGTTTCTTCTTCGTGGACCCTTCGTGGGTGGAGCCCTCCGTGGACTCGCGCAGCCATTACCCTTCGTGGGTTGAAGTCTCCATCAACGTGGATGTACGATAGCACCACCTATCGGAACCACGCCAAAAACATCCGTGTCTCCAATTGCGTTTGAATCCTCCAAACCCTTCCCTTTACTTTCTTGCAAGTTGCATGCTTTAATTTCCGCTGCCCATATACTCTTTGCATGCTTGCTTGACTTGTCCTAAAATAGCTAAAATCTGCCAAACTCTAAAATTGGGAAAAGGTTAAGTTTTTATTGGTCAAGTAGTCTAATCACCCCCCTCTAGACATACTTCAAGGTCCTACAAGTGGTATCAGAGCTTTGGTATCCATTTGCTTTGATTTCCATAGCTTTTGGTGGTCATAGCCTTGGTTTCACAACCTAGGAGAGTATGGCGTCTAGCGAGGGAAATTATCACCGTAGAGGTCCTTACTTTGATGGTACTAATTTTGCTAGTTGGAAGCATAAGATGAAAATGCATATTCTTGGACATAACCCCGCCATTTGGGCAATTATTTGTATTGGCTTGCAAGGTGAATTTTTCGTTGGGAGAGAACCGAACCGTGAAGCTAATGTGGAAGAATTGAAGATGCTGAAATACAAAGCTCAAGCTTGTGATATCATCTTCAACGGATTGTGCCCCGAAGAATTCAACAAAATCAGCCGTCTTGAGAATGCAAAGGAAATTTGGGATACTTTGATTGATATGCATGAAGGTACCGAGTCCGTCAAGGAATCCAAGTTGGATGTGCTCCAGAGTCAGCTTGACAAGTTCAAAATGAAGGATGGTGAAGGTGTCGCTGAAATGTACTCTAGGCTTGCCCTTATCACAAATGAGATTGCCGGCTTAGGGAGTGAAGAGATGACCGATAAATTCATCATCAAGAAGATTCTAAGAGCATTGGATGGAAAGTATGATACCATGTGCACATTGATTCAAATGATGCCAAACTACAAAGATCTCAAGCCAACGGAAGTCATTGGAAGAATTGTTGCTCATGAGATGTCACTCAAGGATAAGGAGGAACTTCACAACAATTCAAGTGGTGCTTACAAAGCCTCAAGTGAAGCCCCCACATCATCAAGTGAGAAACCAATCTTCAATGAAGAATTGAGCTTAATGGTGAAGAACTTCAACAAATTCTACAAGAGTAGAAGCAAAGAAAGAAACTCAAAGTCAAGGTCTTACAATGACAAAAGATCTTCTAGTCGAGAGCGCAATTGCTACAATTGCGGGAGACCCGGACACTACTCCAATGAGTGTACGGCACCCTACAAAAGAAGAGAAGATTCTCCAAGAAGAAGGAGCAAAAGAGAAGAATCACCACCAAGAGAGAGAAGGAGTAGAGATGATCGTTATGAATGAAGACCCTCACGAAGAAGCAAGGATTCGGAAAGGAAGGACAAGTCATCAAGGAGCTACACAAAACGAAGACATCAAGCTCATGTTGGTGAATGGGTTTCCGGCTCCGACTCCGACAATCACTCTGAGAGAAGCTATCACTCCGACTCCGAATATACTCAAGATGAAGGTGTTGCCGGTCTAGCACTTGTGTCAACCAACTCCTACGACATATTTGACTCACCAAATGAAGGTGTTGGAAGATGCTTCATGGCCAAAGGTCCAAAGGTAACACATCCCGAGTATGTTGATTTCAATAGTGATGAAGATGACTTGCTTGTGGATGATGATTTACTTGTTGACAACTCTAGTGATGAATACTATGATGAAACATCAATTAATCATGCTAAACAAGATAAAACGAATGACAATGATAAGGAGAAGATTGAGCTTCTAACTAAAGAACTAAACTCTCTTAAGTTAGCTCATGAAACTATCTACGAAGATCATCGAGAACTTTTAAGGGCTCATGAGAAGTTACGCTTTGAAAAGCTCAATCTTGAGCAAGAGCATGAGTTCTTAAAAGCAATCAATGATGATCTCCGCAAGAAAAGTTCTTCTTACATTGCCAAGCGTTTACTCTTATCTACTTACATGCCTCAAGTCAAGTCTAGTAACAAGTACAAGAAAGATACTTCCTCTAGTAGTAACAATAATAATGTCAAATCCAATATTGTTGCTTCTAGTAGTTCTCTTGATTCCACTAATGATTCTCTTAGCCAAGTTACACTTGAGCAAGAAAATAGCTTATTGAAGGGAATTATAGAGAAAGGTGTTTACAATAGCCTTGCCGGGAGTAAGCAATTCGAGGAAATTGTATGCAAGCAAGGAAGGCACCGGAAGAATCAAGGTGTTGGTTTTGAACGAAAGTTCAATGCCAATGGAGTTGAGTGGGAAGAAGATCAATACCCCAAGACGAAGTTTGTTCCTCAACAAGAGAAGTATGATCCTACTTCCTTCAAGGGAACACAAGCTCAAGATGATCTTCCACCACAAGACCACAAGAACAAAGGCAAGGACAAGCTTCAAGAAGAGATTGATGCATTTGAAGAAGCACCTAAAGCCTCGTTCAAGTGGGTCCCCAAGACTACGTCAAGTTCTACTTCATCAAGTACAACTACAACTCCAAGGATTCCCATCAAGATGATGTGGATCCCGAAGAAGAGGAACTAGAGAGTTCTTGAGGGTGACTCCGCCAACATTCTTCACTCATATCTTTTTGGCAAGAACAAGTGCAATCAACTTCCACATCTTGCACTAGTTCAAGGAGTCACAAACCCTCATGTTGGTAAGGCAAGGGACAAGGTAACCTAATGAATTCATGGACATCATCTTGTGTGTGCATCACTCTATGTCTATGGATATTCTTGTTTGTTCCTTGTGGGACTAACCCATGTAGGTAAGTTGAAAGTGCAACTCACTCCAAAGGATTGCTCCAAATGATCTACATCAACATTGAGCATCTACATCTTCAACACCTACATGAAGTCATCATCGACAAAACCCAAGGTTAGTTCATCCCTCTAAGGGGGGATCTCACATCTAGGGGGAGCTTAACTCTAAGAATTGAGTCGAAGCAACTCTAATGGTGTGAACACATTAATGCATTATGTAGAAGTGGTAACCCCACTTGAGCTTAAACGATGAGTATGACCTATGATCAAATGTTCTCATTTGACTCCTAAGTCAATATACTCATATATAGATGACCTAGTCATCGCCAATTGTTTGATAGATGCTAGAATTGGTTGTGCATGCTTTGCCACATATTTCATTTGCCATCTTATTGTGTGAGCATGTTGGTGCATATTTTACTCATTCAAGGACATCCACTTGTTGCTTTGATTGTTTAGTTCTTTTCTTCTTGCCAAGTGGATGGACAAGAATGCCTAAGAACCTTCTTTAGCTATCTATGCTTTTCTCATCTCAAACTATATTCATGCTACATCACAAAATTTGATCAAGTCAGATTCGAACCACTCTGTGTGAGGAGCACTCGGAGTCCCCGATTCGTCATAGACTTAAACTTCCAAAACCTCTTTGTGATTCTCGGTCAGACTGATTTCCCCATTTCGGTCCAACCGAGATCATCAAGTTGATCTGAGTTTTCAATCTCGGTGCAACCGATTTGAACTTTTCGGTCTCACCGATTTGCTGTAACTGAACACAGTGATGCATCTCGGTGCCACCGAGTTGTTTCACTCGGTCACACCGACAGGGTCGGGCTATATATAGCCACGGGCAAAAGTTTGGAAATTTCTCCGAAACCCTTCACCTGCGCAACAGCTCGCTCTGCCATCGTGGTCTCCGGATCGTCTCCTCGTCGGCAGCAGCCTCCTGTCGCTGGTCTTCGCCGCCGTCAACGGATTTCGTCCCCGCCGTTGCCGCCATAGCAAGTCCACCGCCAAGTTAGGGTATGGACTTGATCTTTGTGCTATCCACGTCTGATTCCTAGCACATTGTTTTCATATTGATTCTTGCCACGATTGAGATTCTTCTATCCAACCAAAATAGTCCATAGATTAGATGCGATTCAAATTTTTAGGGTTAGGTTTCCGCCGAAACCATCTCGGACTCACCGAGTTGAAAAACTCGGTCTCACCGATTTGGCTTATGCCATTGCACTAGTGACTCTCGGTCTGACCAAGAATTACTAATCGATGCGACCGATTTGAGGATTCTGTGAAACCCTAGCAGTCTCGGTTCCACCGAACTGAAACTCGGTCCAACCGAGATCATCAGTTTAGGTTCCAAAACTGCTTCGGTACCACCGAGTTTGAAAATCGGTTGATCCGAAATGCTTTTTGTGGAAAACTAAAACTGAACTTTTGAATCATTCTTTTGCAAAAATCTCTGCATTTTGTGATGCTCATCTTTTCTATCTCATCTATAACTCTTCACAGGGTCAGCAGTCAGCTTTTGCAGTATGTCAGATCAAAGTGACAGCCAGAACAGGTCAGAAGAGTAGATGGACTTGAGTGAGGGCACTAGTCCCTCAACTTCAGATGATGGGAGCAGAAGTACTCCTAGCAATTTGCCTAAGGCTGCAACTAGGCAAAGGAGGAAAAGAACTTCAGGTTCTGAGGATGAAGATTAAAAAGCTGAGGAAGATGAGGCCACTTCCAAGAAAGTGGTGCTCAAGAAAGAATATGGCTCTGCTCAAAGCACAAAGCCAAGTCTGAAGAGGAAAGTTCCTGCCAAGAGAACTCCAATGCCTAAGGCCAGGAAGTCCACTCAAGTGCCAGCTCAAGCTCAACCCAGAGAGGCACCTGCAAGGAAAGATACATCATCCAAACCTAAGAAAGTTCCTACTAGTGCAACTATGAAGTTCACAATTGAATCAGAGGATGATGGTGATCAGGACAAGAAAAAGAAGAGAGCAAGAACCACGACTGCCAAGGTCCTTGGAAAGCCCTCAATGAGAAGGGATGCTGAAGAGGAAGAGGATGCTGCACCAGCACCTAAGGCACCCAAGCTTATGGGTGATGCAATCAGATCATGGGCTGCAACATCCAAGCCCAAGGAAGCACCCAAAGCTACCTCCAAGGACAAGCAAGTTCCAAAGAGGAATACTAGGAGTATTCCAGCTGCTGAGAAGAACAAGGCCCCAGTGCTGAATGTTGCTGAAGATGAAGATGAAGAAGGACAGGTCCTTAGAAAGCTCAAGCCCAAGATACCATACCACAATGATGCCCATCCTGTGGCTGAGGACATGAGAATCAGGAAGGATTCAGGGCCGAGACTGTGGAGGTTGGAAGACCCATATGCTTCAAGAAGAAGAACTGCTGTTGACTACAGGTTCCATACAAAGGAACAGCAGGACTTTTATGAGACCATTCTGTTGGACAAGAAGCCCATAGTCTGTGATATGAGGTGGGTTGACTGGAAATTCATCAGGAAAAATGAGCATCACTACCCTGGAGTGGAAGACAGCTTTGTTGCTTGTGGAGTTGCAGATTTTGTTGGACAGAAGTTCACCAACTGGAATGATGAGCTTATCATGCAGTTCTACTCCACAGCACATTTCTATCCAGATGGTAGAATTGTTTGGATGTCTGAAGGTACAAGGTACCAATCCACCGTTGAAGAATGGGCAAGTCTTATAAATGCCCCCAAGGAAGAAGAGGATGACCTGGACATTTATGCAAAGAAGAAGTTGGGTCACAATTCAATGGCTCACATGTACAAGGAAATTCCAGACAAGGCAGTAGAGACTCACAAGTTTGGATCAGTTCACTTTCTGCTGTCAGGGTTGCCAACCATAAATTGGATTCTGAGGCACACTTTGTTGCCCAAGTCTGGTGACCTTAACATGATCAGAGGGCATGCCATCAACATGCTGCATGTGTTTGATGTGCCCCAGAAGTTCAAAGTCGTGAGCTTAATAGTTGAAACAATCAAGAGGACTGCAGCAGATCAGAAGAGGAGCTGTGGATATGCACCTCAGATCCAGGAGTTGATTAACTCAAAGATGGGCACAGGGAAATATCAATTGGATAAGGAACATTTTCCAATTTATCCAGACTTTGAGGACAATGAGGTTGTCATGAATGAAGATGATCCACAATCAGTTCAAGCTCAGGAGAAGAAGGAGAAGGCAAAGAAGGAGAAGGCTGCCAAGATGCTAACTCAAGAGGAGGCATCTGAATATTTCTTGAAAACCAAACAGGAGCAGCTTGGTTACTTGATAGCATCAACCTTGAGGATTGAAAAAGGACTGGCCACCCTAACTCAAAACCAGGAGAGCCTGGAAAGAATCATGGAAGAAAAATTCTATGATCTAGATGTCAAGGTATCTGAGATTCAGTCAGTTGTAGAGCAGCTGCAGGATGACATGCAGGAGAGGAAGGGCAAGACAACCACCAATGTGTTTGCTAGAGTGCCCAGAGCCTAGAGGTCAGTTGTAGTGCCAGTGACAGACACTAGAGCAACAACTTCAGCACCAGCTACTACCCCTACAGTTCCAGTGCAACCAGCTCCAGCATCCACTCCAGCACCCTCTACTTCAACTGAAGCCTTCGTCCAAGGAGCCATCAGGACACCACCACCAGAAGATCAAGCCTGAGAGTCGATCTAGCACTATGCATTTTCTATGAACTTTTTGGTAACTTGTTGCCAAAGGGGGAGAAAAATGTATAGATCATAGGCTTCGAGAGAGAGAGTGTTGTTTTTGTTCTCTCTTGCTTTATTTGGTGGTTTTTCAAACTTTGTTTGCTTTTCGTTGAGATACTATGCTTGTGAGACATTGATGATCATGTGTTTGATCATAAGCTACACTTATGCATGCTTGATATTATCTATCTATCTTATGTGATCACTCACTATGATTGGTGATGAGTGCATGTATTCATTGTTTATTATTTTGAGCGCTCCACCAAGATGTATGTGACATGGAAGAGTAACCCATGAGCCTAATTCATTGTGCATTTGCAGTCCAAAGCAAATCTAAAACTATGCACAAATTTAGGGGGAGCTCTTGCTTATCACATACTTCTCAAAGCGACGATGTTATTCAATCTTATTATCATTTGTTGAAGCTTTGATCTATATGTTGTCATCAATTACCAAAAAGGGGGAGATTGAAAGTGCAACTATCCCTAGGTGGTTTTGGTAATTCATAACAACATATAGCTCATTGAGCTAATGCTATTCCAAGACTATTATTTCAGGAAAGCTCAATGAATGGCATGGCATGGATGATGAAAGTGGATCCCTCAAAATACTAAGGACAAAGGATTGGCTTAATTTCAAAAGCTCAAGACTCTTCATTTTATATTTTAGTGATCCAAGATCACATTGAGTCTATAGGAAAAGCCAATACTATCAAGGAGGGATGAGGTGTTGCTTAATGAGCCTCTTGCTTCATGTGCTTAGTGATATGCTCCAAAACCCATAACTACTTTCCCACATCCACAAATGACCTAAACCCAAAGCCAAAATCGGTCACACCGAAACTTCCTATCTGGCGCCACCGATTCCAAAAGTCATAGCCACTGCCACAAACCCAAAGCAAATCGGTCTTACCGATAGGGATCTCGGTCTCACCGAGATGGGGTTGTAATCTCTCTGTTTCCCTTCGTAACGTTTCGGTCTAACCGAAGTGAGCGATCGGTCCCACCGAGATTGCAATGTAGACTCTCTGTTTCCTTTTTGTAACATTTCGGTCTCACCGAAAAGAGCAAATCGGTCCCACCGAGTTTACCTGACCAACTCTCTGGAAATCTTATTACCAAATCGGTCTCACCGAGTTTGTGTAATCGGTCTTACCGAGATTACGTTGTGCCCTAACCCTAACCGAACTGGTATCACCGAGATGCATGTCAGTCCCACCAAAAATCACTAACGGTCACTAGGTTTACTAAATCGGTCCGACCGAGTTTAACAATTCGGTCCCACCGAGTTTGGTAAATTGTGTGTAACGGTTAGATTTTATGTGGAGGCTATATATACCCCTCCACCTCCTCTTCATTCGTGGAGAGAGCCATCAGAACAAGCCTACACTTCCAACTTACCATTTCTGAGAGAGAACCACCTACTCATGTGTTGAGGCCAAGATATTCCATTCCTACCATATGAATCTTGATCTCTAGCCTTCCCCAAGTTGCTTTCCACTCAAATCTTCTTTCCACCAGATCCAAAACCTATGAGAGAGAGTTGAGTGTTGGGGAGACTATCATTTGAAGCACAAGAGAAAGGAGTTCATCATCAATGCACCATTGGTTACTTCTTGGAGAGTGGTGTCTCCTAGATTGGCTAGGTGTCACTTGGGAGCCTCCGACAAGATTGTGGAGTTGAACCAAGGAGTTTGTAAGGGCAAGGAGATCACCTACTTCGTGAAGATCTACCGCTAGTGAGGCAAGTCCTTCGTGGGCGACAGCCATGGTGGGATAGACAAGGTTGCTTCTTCGTGGACCCTTCGTGGGTGGAGCCCTCCGTGGACTCGCGCAGCCGTTACCCTTCATGGGTTGAGGTCTCCATCAACGTGGATGTACGATAGCACCACCTATCGGAACCACGCCAAAAACATCTGTGTCTCCAATTGCGTTTGAATCCTCCAAACCCTTCCCTTTACTTTCTTGCAAGTTGCATGCTTTAATTTCTGCTGCCCATATACTCTTTGCATGCTTGCTTGAATTGTGTGAGGATTGCTTGACTTGTCCTAAAATAGCTAAAATCTGCCAAACTCTAAAATTGGGAAAAGGTTAAGTTTTTATTGGTCAAGTAGTCTAATCACCCCCCCTCTAGACATACTTCAAGGTCCTACAGGGGGGCACCCCATAGACACACAAGTTGATCATTAATCTTTAGCCGTGTGCGGTGCCCCCCTCCACCATAATCCACCTCGGTCATATCGTAGTGGTGCTTAGGCGAAGCCCTGCGTCGGTAGCTTCATCAACACCGTCGTCACGCCGTCGTGCTGACGAAACTCTCCCTCGAAGCTCTACTAGATCTTGAGTTCGTGGGATGTCACCGAGCTGAACGTGTGCAGATCGCGGAGGTGCCGTACGTTCGGTACTTGGATCGGTCGATCGTGAAGACGTACGACTACATCAACCGCGTTGTCATAACGCTTCCACTTACGGTCTATGAGGGTACGTGGACACCACTCTCCCCTCTTGTTGCTATGCAATACCATGATCTTGTGTGTGCGTAGTAAATTTTTTGAAATTACTACGTTCCCCAACACGCTAGTCACGACAAGGCTGACGCTAGGGCTCCAAAGGCCACGTCGGCAATGGCCGCGAGGCACTCCGCATGGCGCTGACGGTTGCTGCGGCCCTCCGGCGCCATTACGCTGCTGAAGGGCGACGACAACGACGGCGGCGGCGGCACAGACAGAGACGGTGGTGCGGCAGGGCAGGGCGAACACACGTACGAGTTGGTCGTCTGGTATAGGGTTTAGTTCTTTTAGTCTTTTATTAGTTAAACAGTCGAAATATCAACCAATTCATGTAAATTATCTCCGAATTTTAACAAACTATGTCGTGTTCACATGAAATTCGTCCGGTTGGTTCAAATGCGGGTTGAAATATATGTGGCTACGTTTGAATGACATCCTCCAACATCCGTGTGCGCGGACTGATCCCCTGTCCATGGTCGGATATAACAACAACAACAACAACAACAACAACACCAAAGCCTTTGGTCCCAAACAAGTTGGGGTAGGCTAAAGGTGAAACCCATAAAATCTCGCAACCAACTCATGGCTCTCGCACATGGATAGCAAGTTTCCATGCACCCCTATCCGCGGACAGATGTGGGAGGAAATTTGTGGGTTGCCATTGAGGATGCCCTTAGAATGGATATGGGTGACACATATTCATGCCAAACCCACCAAGGGACCCATGTGCACATACATTTATACAAAAAAAATATAAAACAAGTAGGGCATTTTGGAGAACGAGCTCCAGGAAGGCCTTAATTCTCAAAAAAAAACAAAATTCAAAAAATTCAGTTTAAAAGCTTCTGAAAAACACACATGGATATTCTCAATTGTAACCCTAAGACATTGGAATAAAACTCCCATATGTTTGCCAAAAGAAGATGTAATGTGTATGTGTGTAAAATTTCAGGGTGAAATACCTTGTATTGCGACCTGCACATAAAAAATCATGGACTTTGAGGATGAACAATACATATGCTAAGAGCATCTACAGCCGAGCACTCCAAACCTGCCTCAAATGCCCGGGTGGATGGCCCGATCACTGACTGGTCACAAAGAAAGACCTAGACGTGCTCCTAAAACGGGCTGACCGGAAAATATAGGCTCGGTATGGGGCGTGATACGTCTCCAACGTATCTACTTTTCCAAACACTTTTGCCCTTGTTTTGGACTCTAACTTGCATGATTTGAATGAAACTATCCCGGACTGACGCTGTTTTCAGCAGAACTGCCATGATGTTGTTTTATGTGTAGAAAAGAAAAGTTCTCGGAATGTCCTGAAAATCCACGGAGGCACTTTTCAGAAAATATAAAAAATATTGGCGAAAGAATAAAGACCAGGAAGCCCACACCCTGTCCACGAGACAGGGGGTGCGCCCCCCTATCTTGTGGGCCCCCTGGACCTCCACCGACCTCAACTCCAACTCCATATATTCACGTTCGGGGAGAAAAATCAGAGAGAAATTTTCATCGCGTTTTACAACACGGAGCCGCCGCCAAGCCCTAATCTCTCTCGGGAGGGCTGATATGGAGTCCGTTCGGGGCTCCGGAGAGGGGGATTCGTCGCCGTCGTCATCATCAACCATCCTCCATCACCAATTTCATGATGCTCACCGCCATGCATGAGTAATTCCATCGTAGGTTTGCTGGACGGTGATACGTCTCCGTCGTATCTATAATTTTTGATTGTCCCATGCCAATATTATTCACTTTCATATACTTTTTGGCAACTTTTTATATTATTTTTGGGACTAACATATTGATCCAGTGCCCAGTGCTAGTTCCTGTCTGTTGCATGTTTTATGTTTCGCAGAATATCCATATCAAAAGGAATCCAAACGGGATAAAAACGGATGGAGCTTATTTTTGGAAAATATGGAAAATTCCAGAAGAAAAATCCACGCGAGTCGGTGCCCGAGGTGGTCACGAGGCAGGGGGCGCACCCTCCCCCTGGGCGCGTGGCCTACCCTCGTGAGCCCACCGTAAGGCAGTTGATGCTCTTCTTTTGCCGCAAGAAAGATAATATTCGGAAAAAAATCACGGAAAAGGTTTCAGGCTAATCGGAGTTACGGATCTCCATATATACGCGAAACAGTGAAACAGAGCCAGAAGCCAACGTAGAGAACGCAGAGAACGCAGAAACAGAGAGATAGATCCAATCTAGGAGGGGCTCTCGCCCCTCCCAAGCCATGGGAGCCAAGGACCAGAGGGGAAACCCTCCTCCCATCTAGGGAGGAGGTCAAGGAAGAAGAAGAAGAAGGGGGGCCCTCTCCCCCTTGCTTCTGGTGGCGCCAGAACACCGCCGGGGGCCATCATCATCACCGCGATCTTCACCAACACCTCCGCCATCTTCACCAACACCTCCATCACCTTCCCCCTTCTATCTACAGCGGTCCACTCTCCCACAACCCGCTGTACCCTCTACTTGAACATGGTGCTTTATGCTTCATATTATTATCCAATGATGTGTTGCCATCCTATGATGTCTGAGTAGATTTCCGTTGTCCTATCGATGATTGATGAATTGCTATGATTGGTTTGAGTTGCATGTTTTATTATTGGTGTTGTCCTATGGTGCCCTCCGTGTCACGCAAGAGTGAGGGATTCCCGCTGTAGGGTGTTGCAATACATTCATGATTCGCTTATAGTCGGTTGGTGAGTGACTGAAACACAAACCCTAGTAAGAGGGATTGTTGCGTATGGGATAAAGGGGACTTGATGCTTTAATGCTATGGTTGGGTTTTACCTTAATGAATCTTTAGTAGTTGCGGATGCTTGCTAGAGTTCCAATCATAAGTGCATATGATCCAAGTAGAGAAAGTATGTTAGCTTATGCCTCTCCCTCAAATAGAATTGCAATAACGATTACCAGTCTAGTAACATAGTCAGTTGCTTAGGGACAATTCCACTACTCCTACCACCACTTTTCCACACTCGCTATATTTACTTTAGTTGTGTCTTTATCTAAACAGCCCCTAGTTTTATTTACGTGTTCTTTACTTTCTTGCAAACCTATCCTATCACACCTACAAAGTCCTTCTAGTTTCATACTTGTTCTAGGTAAAGCGAATGTCAAGCGTGCGTAGAGTTGTATCGGTGGTCGATAGAACCTGAGGGAATATTTATTCTACCTTTAGCTCCTCGTTGGGTTCGACACTCTTACTTATCAAAAACTGTTGCGATCCCCTATACTTGTGGGTTATCAAGACCTTTTTCTGGCGCCGTTGCCGGGG
Organism: Triticum timopheevii; assembly: GCA_963921465.1. Classification (NCBI taxonomy): domain Eukaryota; kingdom Viridiplantae; phylum Streptophyta; class Magnoliopsida; order Poales; family Poaceae; genus Triticum; species Triticum timopheevii. Next base: position 418,836,826 of record OY997262.1, read on the forward strand.
AGTCATAGCGTGGGGTGAATATTCTCGTGTGTGCTTGTTTGCTTTATCACTAAGTAATTTTTATTTGCTGTTCTTAGTTGTTCTCTATCTTTAGTTATGGATATGGAACACAGAATACCAAAAAATTAGGTGTAGTGGCTACTCGTGAGGATGGGGTAACTCCTAAAACCCTCAATTCTCATTATGCGAGAGACATTATATACTACTTTGATAATCCTGAGAAAACCCCATTCAACTTTATAATGGGAGTAACATTGGATCAACGCGAATACTTTAGGGATTATCGCTTAACACAAAAAGGGAAACTATTATGGGATCAAATTCATTTATTGAAGTGGTATGCTTGGAAACTATGCGTGGAATATGATTATACTTGTTGCTCTAGGATGAATTCTCCGCACCTTCCCTTTTCATGCAAATTTAATGATAATAAAACCTTAGCTTCTTATGCTAATGGTATATATGATTACTATGATGTGGAACAAATAGAAGAATTTGTTGCTTTTATGGGTGCTTATGAAATTGAAGCTATGTGTAAAGAGTTTGAGGATTATGATGATGTTGTTAATAGATCTGAAAATTTAGCTATCCTCAAATATTGCTATGAGAATTATAAATACAATTATGCAATTGATGCACTTATTGAGAAAGTCTCCGCTGTCCAAGAAGAGACTAATATTTTGTAGGAAGCTATGGAAGAAGAAATTGATGAAACTATGAGCTCATTGGATGAAAAAGATGATGAGGAGAGCGAAGAACAAGAGGAGGAAGAGCGGATTGATCACCCGTGCCCACCTTCTAATGAGAGTAACTCTTCAACTCATACATTGTTTAATTCCCCTTCGTGCTTACCGAAGGATGATTGCTATGATGACTATTATGATCCCATTGATTATCTTGAAATATCCCTTTTTGATGATGCTTGTGGCCAAGATGCCAATATGAATTATGCTTATGGAGATGAACTTGCTATAGTTCCTTATGTTAAACATGAACTTGTTGCTATTGCACCCACGCATGATATTCCTATTATCTTTTTGAATTCTCCCGACTACACTATATCGGAGAAGCTTGCACTTATTAAGGATTATATTGATGGGTTGCCTCTTACCGTTACACATGATGATTTTGATGAATATAATATGCATGTGCTTGCTGCTCCTACTTGCAATTATTATGAGAGAGGAACTATGTCTCCACCTCTCTATGTTTCCAACACGATAGAATTGCAAGAAACTGCTTATACTATGCATTGGCCTTTACTTGGTGTGCATGAATTGTTCTTTTATGACATGCTGATGCATAGGAAGAGAGTTAGACTTCGTCATTACATGATTTATGTTACTTTGTGCCCACTACTAAATTACAAATCATTGTTAATTAAAATTGGCTTTGATATACCTTGGGATCCGGGTGGATTCATTACTTGAGCACTATATGCCTAGCTTAATGGCTTTAAAGAAAGCGCTGCCAGGGAGACAACCTGGAAGTTTTAGAGATTCATTTATTTCTGTTGAGTGCTTTCATATAGTTTAAAAACAACAAAAATAAAGAGGGGAATCTAAAAACTTTTCAAAAAGGAAAGTGAAAGTGAGAAAGACAAGCATTGTTGAAGTGGGAGCTAGCCTTGGACTTTGTTCATGCTCACGGAAACTTTGTGAATCTTGATTACAGAAACTTTTCAAAAAAAAAAATTACCCCCTTGTACAATTCCATTGTATTATAAAAATAATGTGCCAAGGTTTGCCTTTAGGATGTTTACAATGCTTGTTGGTTTGTACGGTGCAGGACAGAAACTTTGGCTGTAGTGCGCGATTTTACATTTTTAACTGGAACGTCAATTGGTTCTAATTCCTTTTGAACTGTCTTGCTATACAACTTGTTTAGTTTTCCTAATTTTGGTAGAATTTTTGGGGTACCAGAAGTATGGTGGATGTTCAGATTGCTACAGACTGTTCTGTTTTAGACAGATTCTGTTTTTGATGCATAGTTTGCTTGTTTTGATGAATCTATCAAATTATATCAGTGGATTAAGCCATGAAAAAGTTATATTACAGTATACATAATGCAAAAACAAAATATGAATTGGTTTGCAACAGTACTTAGAGTGGTGAATTGCTTTATTATACTAACGGATCTTACCGAGTTTTCTGTTGAAGTTTTGTGTGGATGTAGTGTCTAATCGAAGATGTTTCGATGTGAGAAGAAGGAAGAGAGGCAAGAGCTCAAGCTTGGGGATGCCCGAGGCACCCCAAGTAAATATTCAAGAAGACTCAAGCGTCTAAGCTTGGGGATGCTGGGGACGCATCCCCTCTTTCTTCAACAACTATCGGTATGTTTTCGAATTCGTTTCGTTCATGCATTATGTGCAAGTCTTGGAGCGTCTTTTGCAATTAGGTTTTTATTTTTCTAATATGCACCATGATGGTATGAGATAGTCCTTAGTTTATTTACAGGATGCTCATTGCACTTCACTTAAATCTTTTGAGTATGGCTTTATAGAATGCTTCATGTGCTTCACTTATATCATTTGAAGTTGGATTGCTTGTTTCTCTTTACATAGAAAACCACCATTTGTAGAATGCTCTTTTGCTTCACTTATATTTGTTAGAGTGTGGGCATATCTTTTGTAGAAAGAATTAAACTCTCTTGCTTCACTTATATCTATTTAGAGAGATGACAGGAATTGGTCATTTACATGGTTAGTCATAAAATCCTACATAAACTTGTAGATCGCTGAATATGGTATGTTTGATTCCTTGCAATAGTTTTGCGATATAAAGATGGCGATATTAGAGTTATTATAGTAGGTGGTTGTGGATTGTAGAGACACTTGTGTTGAGGTTTGCAAGTCCCGTAGCATGCACGTATGGTAACCGTTGTGTGACAAATTTGAAGCATGGGGTGTTTCTTTGATTGTCTTCCTTATGAGTGGCAGTCGGGGACAAGCGATGGTCTGTTCCTACCAATCTATCCCCCTAGGGGCATGCGTAGTAGTAATTTGCTTCGAGGGCTAATAAACTTTTGCAATAAGTATATGAGCTCTTTATGACTAATGTGAGTCCATGGATTATACGCACTCTCGCCCTTCCATCATTGCTAGCCTCTTCGGTACCGTGCATTGCCCTTTCTCACCTCGAGAGTTGGTGCAAACTTCGCCGGTGCATCCAAACCCCGTGATATGATACGCTCTATCACACATAAGCCTCATTATATCTTCCTCAAAACAGCCACCATACCTACCTATCATGGCATTTACATAGCCATTCTGAGATATATTGCCATGCAACTTCCATCATCATCATATTCATGACTTGAGCATTCATTGTCATATTGCTTTGCATGATCGTAAGATAGCTAGCATGATGTGTCATTACTACGCTAGATCATTGCACATCCCGGTACACCGCCGGTGGCATTCATATAGAGTCATATCTTTGTTCTAGATATCGAGTTATAATATTGAGTTGTAAGTAAATAAAAGTGTGATGATCATCATTATTAGAGCATTGCCCCAGTGAGGAAAGGATGATGGAGACTATGATTCCCCCACAAGTCGGGATGAGACTCCGGACGAAAAAAAAGAGAAAGGCCAAAAAAAGAGAAGGCCCAAAAAAAGGAAAAAAAACAAAAAAAATGAGAGAAAAAGAGAGAAGGGGCAATGTTACTATCCTTTTACCACACTTGTGCTTCAAAGTAGCACCATGTTCTTCATGTAGTGGGTCTCATATCTTGTGCTTCAAAGTAGCACCATGTTCTTCATATGGATTGTGTCCTATGTTGTCACTTTCATATACTAGTGGGAATTTTCATTGTAGAACTTGGCTTGTATATTCCAACGATGGGCTTCCTCAAATGCCCTAGGTCTTCATGAGCAAGCAAGTTGGATGCACACCCACTTAGTTTCTTTTGTTGAGCTTTCATACACTTATAGCTCTTAGTGCATCCGTTGCATGGAATCCCTACTCCTCACATTGATATCTATTAATGGGCATCTCCATAGCCCGTTGATACGCCTAGTTGATGTGAGACTTTCTCCTTTTTTGTCTTCTCCACATAACCTCCATCATTATATTCTATTCCACCTATAGTGCTATATCCATGGCTTGCGCTCATCTAATGCGTGAGGGTTGAAAAAGCTGAAGCGCGTTAAAAAGTATGAACCAATTGCTCGGCTCGTCATCGGGGTTGTGCATGATGGGGGCATTTTGTGTGACGAAAATGAAGCATGGCCAAACTGTATGATTTTGTAGGGATAAGCTTGCTTTTGCCTTGTTGTTTTGAAAAGACATGATTGCTTTATTGGTACGCTCAAAGTATTATTGTTTTTATGTCAAATGATAGACTATTGCTTTGAATCACTCGTGTCTTAATATTCATGCCATGATTAGACATATGATCAAGATTATGCTAGGTAGCATTCCACATCAAACATTATTCTTTTTTATCATTTACCTACCCGAGGATGAGCAGGAATTAAGCTTGGGGATGCTGATACATCTCCGTCGTATCTATAATTTTTTGATTGTTCCATGCCAATATTATTCACTTTCATATACTTTTTGGCAACTTTTTATATTATTTTTGGGACTAACATATTGATCCAGTGCCCAGTGCTAGTTCCTGTCTGTTGCATGTTTTATGTTTCGCAGAATATCCATATTTGGAAAATATGGAAAATTCCAGAAGAAAAATCCACGCGAGACGGTGCCCGAGGTGGTCACGAGGCAGGGGGCGCGCCCTCCCCCTGGGCCTGCGGCCTACCCTCGTGAGCCCACCGTAAGGCGGTTGATGCTCTTCTTTTGCCGCAAGAAAGATAATATTCGGAAAAAGATCACGGAAAAGGTTTCAGGCCAATCGGAGTTACGGATCTCCATATATACGTGAAACGGTGAAACAGAGCCAGAAGCCAACGCAGAGAACGCAGAAACAGAGAGATAGATCCAGTCTCAGAGGGGCTCTCGCCCCTCCCAAGCCATGGGAGCCAAGGACCAGAGGGGAAACCCTCCTCCCATCTAGGGAGGAGGTCAAGGAAGAATAAGAAGAAGGGGGGCCCTCTCCCCCTTGCTTCCGGTGGCGCCGGAACACCGCCGGGGCCCGGGGGCCATCATCATCACTGCGATCTTCACCAACACCTCCGCCATCTTCACCAACACCTCCATCACCTTCCCCCTTCTATCTACAGCGGTCCACTCTCTCGTAACCCGATGTACCCTCTACTTGAACATGGTGCTTTATGCTTCATATTATTATCCAATGATGTGTTGCCATCCTATGATGTCTGAGTAGATTTCTGTTGTCCTATCGGTGATTGATGAATTGCTATGATTGGTTTGAGTTTCATGTTTTATTATTGGTGCTGTCCTATGGTGCCCTCCGTGTTGCGCAAGCATGAGGGATTCCCGCTGTAGGGTGTTGCAATACGTTCATGATTCGCTTATAGTGGGTTGGTGAGTGACTGAAACACAAACCCGAGTAAGAGGGATTGTTGCGTATGGGATAAAGGGGACTTGATGCTTTAATGCTATGGTTGGGTTTTACCTTAATGAATCTTTAGTAGTTGCGGATGCTTGCTAGAGTTCCAATCATAAGTGCATATGATCCAAGTAGAGAAAGTATGTTAGCTTATGCCTCTCCCTCAAATAGAATTGCAATAACGATTACCGGTCTAGTAACATAGTCAGTTGCTTAGGGACAATTCCACAACTCCTACCACCACTTTTCGACACTCGCTATGTTTACTTTAGTTGTGTCTTTATCTAAACAGACCCTAGTTTTATTTACGTGTTCTTTACTTTCTTGCAAACCTATCCTATAACACCTACAAAGTCCTTCTAGTTTCATACTTGTTCTAGGTAAAGCGAACGTCAAGCGTGCATAGAGTTGTATCGGTGGTCGATAGAACTTGAGGGAATATTTATTCTACATTTAGCTCCTCGTTGGGTTCGACACTCTTACTTATCGAAAACTGTTGCGATCCCCTATACTTGTGGGTTATCAGACGGTGATGGGTTGGATGAGATTTACCATGTAATCAAGTTAGTTTTTTTAGGGTTTGATCCCTAGTATCCACTATGTTCTGAGATTGATGTTGCTATGACTTTGCTATGCTTAATGGTTGTCACTAGGGCCCGAGTGCCATGATTTAAGATCTGAACCTATTATGTTTTCATGAATATATGTGTGTTCTTGATCCTATCTTGCAAGTCTATAGTCACCTATTATGTGTTATGATCCGACAACCCCTAAGTGACAATAATCGGGATACTTCTCGGTGATGACCGTAGTTTGAGGAGTTCATGTATTCACTATGTGCTAATGCTTTGTTCCGGTTCTCTATTAAAAGGAGGCCTTAATATCTCTTAGTTTCCACTAGGACCCCGCTGCCATGGGAGGGTAGGACAAAAGATGTCATGCAAATTCTTTTCCATAAGCACGTATGACTATTTACGGAATACATGCCTACATTACATTGATGAACTGGAGCTAGTTCTTTGTCACCCTATGTTATAACTATTACATGAGGAATCGCATCCGACATAATTATCCATCAGTGATCCATTTCCTACGAGCTTTTCACATATTGTTCTTCGCTTATTTACTTTTCCGTTGCTACTGTTACAACTACAACAAAACCCAAAAACATTACTTTTGCTATCATTACCTTTATTATCATACCACTTTTGCTACTAAATACTTTGCTGCAGATACTAAGTTATCCAGGTGTGGTTGAATTGACAACTCAACTGCTAATACTCAAGAATATTCTTTGGCTCCCCTTGTGTCGAATCAAGAAATTTGGGTTGAATACTTTACCCTCGAAAGCTGTTGCGATCCCCTACACTTGTGGGTTATCAAGACTAATTTCTGGCGTTGTTGCCGGGGAGCATAGCTCTATTCTATGAGTCACTTGGGATTTATATCTATTGATCACTATGAAGAACTTGAAAGACGCGAAAACTACGATTTATCCCTCAACTACGAGGGGAGGTAAGGAACTGCCATCTAGCTCTGCACTAGATTCTCCTTCTGTTTTGAGTAAGCTTGCGACACCTAAACCTGCTACTGCTATGAATTCTGATATGTCGCATGTTATTGATGATGCCACTTCTGCTTTGCATGATACTTATGATGAAACTACTTCTGTGCGTGATACTACTTTGCCATTAGGTGAATTTCTTGATGAAAAACTTGCTAGAGTTAGGGGGAATGGAATTATTGAAGATGCTATTATTGATGATAGTGATGATGAAAATTCTCCCAATGATTATGAATTACATGTTGTTCCTGAGGGTTATGTTATGAATGAAGAAGCTGCTAGAGCTATCTTTGCTTGCAATGATAGATATGATCTTAAGAAATTATTAGCTAAATGGAAGCAGCAGTCTCTTGATGCTATAATGAAACCCGACCCTGCTTTTGCTACTTCACCTATCTGTGTTACTGATAAGTATTATGAATTCTCTGTTGATCCTAAGATTATTACTTTAGTTGAATCTGATCCTTTTTATGGCCTTGAATCTGAAACTGTTGTCGCACATCTTACCAAGTTGAATGATATAGCTAACCTGTTTACTAATGATGAGAAGTCTCGCTATTTTTATATCCTTAAGATATTTCCATTCTCGTTAAAGGGTGATGCTAATACTTGGTATAATTCTCTTGCTCCTGGTTGTGTGCATAGTCCCCAGGATATGATTTATTACTTCTCTGCTAAATATTTCCCTGCTCATAAGAAACAAGCTGCCTTGCGGGAAATATATAATTTTGTGCAAATCAAAGAAGAGAGTCTCCCACAAGCTTGGGGGAGGCTTCTCCGATTACTTAATGCATTGCCTGATCATCCTCTCAAGAAAAATGAAATACTTGATATCTTTTATAATGGACTAACCGATGCTTCCATGGACTACTTGGATAGTTGTGCTGGTTGTGTTTTCAGGGAAAGAACAGTCGATGAAGCTGAAATATTATTGAATAATATGTTGACTAATGAAAATAATTGGACTCTTCCTGAGCCAATTCCTGAAGTAATTCCAGAACCAATTGAGCCAACTCCTGAGCCTATTCCTAAACCCACTCCGAAGAAGAGAGGTGTTTTATTTCTCAGTCCTGAAGATATGCAAGAGGCAAAGAAATCAATGAAATAAAAAGGTATTAAAGCTGAAGATGTTAAGAATTTACCACCTATTGAAGAAATACATGGTCTTAATATATCACCTATTGAAGAACCACATTGTCTTGATAACCCGACACAGGTAGTAAAGGTAAATTCTCTCTATATATATGATAAAGTTGAAATCCCCTCTACTAAATTTCATAGCCCATGCTTAGATGAATTTGATGACTTTATGGCTAGACAAGAAAGTTTTAATGCTTATGTTGGTAGAGAGTTAAAGAATAATGCTTTCGAGATAGGACGCGTGAGCGATAATATGGCTAGAGTTAAAGGTGAACTCAAACTCGTTAGCAAATATGATTCTATGGTTGCTACTCAAGCTGAGCAAGTACTTAAGCTCAAAATGATTTGCTTGATGAATTAAATAATAAAATTGACTTTGCTGTTAGAGTGGCTATTAGAACTAGTAGAATGACTCAGGAACCTTTGTATCCTGAAGGCCACCCTAAGAGAATCGAGCAAGATTCTCAGAGAAACAATTTAGAAGCACCTAGTTTTTTTAAAAAGAAGAAAAAGAAAAACGATAGGACTTTGCATGCTTCTAGTGAACCTACTGTAGACACACCTGAGAATCCCAATGATATTTCTATCTCTGATGTTGAAACTCAATCAGGTGACGAACATGAACCTAGTGATAATGTTAATGATAATGTTCATGTTGATGCTCAACCTAGCAAAAACAACGATGTAGAAATTGAACCTGCTGTTGATCTTGATAACCCACAATCAAAGAATCAACGTTATGACAAGAGAGATTTTGTTGCTAGGAAGCACAGTAGAGAAAGAGAACCATGGGTTCAGAAACCCATGCCCTTTCCTCCTAAACCATCCAAAACAAAGGATGATGAGGATTTTGAGCGCTTTGCTGAAATGATTAGACCTATCTTCTTACGTATGCGCTTAACTGATATGCTTAAAGTAAATCCTTATGCTAAGTATATGAAGGATATCATCACAAACAAAAGAAAGATACCAGAAGCTGAAATTTCCACCATGCTTGCTAATTATACTTTTAAGGGTGGAATACCAAAGAAACTTGGAGATCTGGGGGTACGAACTATACCATGCTCCATTAAAAGAAATTATGTTAGAACTGCTTTATGTGATCTTGGAGCCGGTGTTAGTGTTATGCCTCTCTCTTTATATCGTAGACTTGAATTGAATAAGTTGACACCTACTGAAATGTCTTTGCAAATGGCTGATAAATCAACTACTATACCTGTCAGTATTTGTGAGGATGTGCCTGTTGTGGTTGCAAATGTCACTATCTTAACGGACTTTGTTATTCTTGATATTCCCGAGGACGATAGTATGTCGATTATCCTTGATAGACATTTTTTTAATACTACAGGGGCTGTTATTGATTGCAACAAAGACACTGTCACTTTTCATGTTAATGGTAATGAGCATACGGTACACTTTCTGAGGAAACAATCTCAAGTTCATAGCATCAATTCTATTGGAAAAATTCCAACTATCATTATTGGAGGTTTTGAATTTCCTCTCCCTACTATCAAGAAAAAGTATGATATTCTTATTATTGGGGATTTTCATATCCCCGTTGAGGTAACTTAGTGTTATTCAAAATTTCTCCGGTTCCGTATTATTCAGAATGAGTTTGTTAACAAGACTTGATCAACCTTGTTAGTCGATTCATTTTGATGATCGCGAGATGGATGAAACTAGAAGGCACAACCTTCTGTACCCACTTTTTATTTTCTGTTATTTAGAATAAATAAAGAAAAAATAGTATTATCTGTCTGTTTTCTGAATTATCCGTGCATTAAAAAAATAGCCCGAAAATAAAAGTGCTCCAAATGCCCTGCAAATTTAGTATGATTTTTTTTGGAATATTTGAGGATTTTAGGCACTGAAAACACTACAGGAGGGGCAAGCACCAGACCACGAGAGTGGAGGGTGCGCCCACCCCACCTGGGCGCACCCCCCTGTCTTGTGGGCCCCTGGTGGGCCCCCTCCACTTATGCCAGCACCCACACACTTCATCTTCTATCCAAAAAAAATCCCCATCCAGCTCAAGCACGAGTTCTAGCTCATTTTGCTGCGATTTTCGATCTCCTTGCTCAAAGCCCCATTTACAAAACTGCTTCGGGAGATTGTTGCTTGGTATGTGACTCCTCCATTGGTCCAATTAGTTTTTGTTCTAGTGCTTTATTCATTGCAAATTTTTGCTGCATATGTGACCATGTTCTTGAGCTTGCATGTTAAATTTATGAGGTCCCAAGAAATTCTAATGCATGATATAGGCTCTAGGCACTTGTAGGAGTAGTTGCTACCAATCTTGTTTAGTTTTATTCACTTTTATTTTGAAGTTACTAAAATTTTAGAAATTTTCAGAAAATGTTAAAGAAATTTTTGAGGGGCTCTTCTAGCCAAGGCTCTCAGGAAAAACAAACCAAAGAGAAGGAAAAAGCCAAGTATAATCTTCCTCGCTTAGCGGAAGTACGGTCATGTGAATGGCCATGCAATGATTTCTTGAAAGAAGCTGGAATTCATGAAGATTTTTATTCTTTGATCGAGACTGCAAGCCTCACTGGTTTCATCAACGACCGGATCGATCAGTATCTCTTACTCACTAATACTTTCGTGCAAAACTTTTATTATTATCCTAAGAAGTCACCGCCTGTAGTATCATTTCATTTATATGTTGAATTCAAAGAAATGTCTTTACGTAATTTTTGCGCGGTGTGTAGGATACCTTATGAGGGAGAATTAGAGGAACCCCATCGTAAAGATGTGGATGACTTTGTTAATACTATTGCTGTAGAGGAGCCAAAGAAGGGTTCCGAGGCAAAAATCTCTAGCATACACTTTCATGTTTTACGCTACTTTGCCATATTTGCTAGTAGATGCTTGATTGGTCGTGGAAATAGTGGAAGCTTTAGTGTTCCTGATATTATCATTCTTCAACATGCCTTGCTTGGAGACAATACTTTTAGTATGGGTGCCGTCGTTGCTAAACGGCTAGCCCTGAATCGTACAAAAGGTCCTATATTTGGAGGTATCTATGTTGCACGTCTTGCTAGACATTTTCAGATACCCATTAGGCATCATGAGAAAGAGGAGACAAAATTTCCTCCTCACATTTTAGATTACAAGAGCATGGTAACACACAAGTTTATTGTTGACAATGAAGAGAAGATGCTCTTGTATAAACTTAGATTTAATAAGAAACACATTGAGATTATTATTTTGCCTGCGCCTCTGTTGTTTGATTTGCTTGTAGAAACTTTTCTTGTCACACCGGAAGCGGTGAACAATCATCGAGCCCAAGCTTTTACTCCAGAACCTGAACCTGAGCCGGAACCTGAAATGGACCCTTATCGTGCATCATCTGTCCAGTAGGATTCGGAGATGACCAGCCAGTGGTATCCTGATTACACCTCCCAGTACACCGGGGAGAGTAGCGGCGGTCCTTGGTACTAGACCAACTTAGGCCAAAAGCCTAAGCTTGTGGGAGTATGTATTTCTCACCGACTTTACATTCATGTTCACACACTATTCGTCGGTGCTCATACTCTTTCATTGTATTATCCATGCTAGTTTAAATTTCTTTTTCTAGTTTTCTTCTTGTGTGTTTGATAAACCTTAAGAAAAACCAAAAAAGTTAGTTAGTTTCCATGCTTGTAGTAGAAATTAAAATGAAAACCCCAAAAGATTTCTAGTTCTTCTTCTTGCTTGTTGGGAGCTTTCCCGTGTAAATAGTTTTCTTTTCTTTTCTTTCTTTTGGGGCTCGAGAAGACCATATTGAAAATGTTTAGTGGCTCTCCTATGCATGATTGTTTATTTAACTTAGAGCCCATATTTCTTGTCTTCTCCTTTGAGTTGAATGCTTGCAGATTCCAGCTTAGTCCAATACACGTGCACCCTTATTATTATACACATCGTTCGGTCGTGCAAGTGAAAGGCAATAATGACGATATATGATGGAATTATTGGGATGATAAAAGCTGGTATGAACTCGACCTCTCTTGTTTTTGTAAATATAACGAGTTCATCGTTTCTGATTCAGCTTATTATGAAGTAAACATATTTGCAATGACATTTAGAGATTATAGTTGCTTGTGCCATGCTTGATTAGCTATGAGTTATAATGGTTTATCTTGCGTGCCAACATGCTATTAGAATGATTATGATGTGGTATGATGGGATGGTATCCTCCTTTGAATGAATTGAGTGACTCGACTTGGCACATTTTCATGCATGTAGTTGAATCAAATCAACATAGCCTTCATGATATTTATGTTCATGGTGGATTATATCCTACTCATGCTTGTATTCGGTGTGAATTAATTTTAATGCATGTTTATGACTGTTGTCGCTCTCTCAGTTGGTCGCTTCCTAGTCTTTTGCTAGCCTTCACCTGTACTAAGCGGGAATACTGCTTGTGCATCCAAACTCCTTAAACCCCAAAGTTGTTCCATATGAGTCCACTATACCTTCCTATATGCGGTATTTACCTGCCGTTCCAAGTAAATTTGTATGTGCCAAACTCCAAACGTTCAAATGAAATTTTGTTTTGTATGCTCGAGCAGCTCATGTTACAACTAGGGCTGCCTATATCTTCCATGCTAGGTGGGTTATTCTCAATAGGAGTGGACTCCGCTCCTCAGTCACGAGAAAGGGCCGGTAACTGGGATGCCTAGTCCCATGATCCAAAAAGATCAAAGCAAATCAAAATAATTAAACAAAACTCCCCCAGGGATGTTGTTAGTTGGAGGCACTCTTTGTTTCAAGCAAGTAATGGATTGATGCTTGTTGGTGGTTGGGGGAGTATAAACCTTTACCATTTTGTTTGGGAACTGCCTATAATGCATGTAGTATGGAAGATACAGCCATCTCATAGTTGTTGCGTTGACAGTGAAAGTATGCTGCTCAAAATGTTATTCAATCTCTATTTTAAAATTGAGCTCTAGCACCTCTACAAATCCCTGCTTCCCTCTGCGAAGGGCCTATCTATTTACTTTTATGTTGAGTCATCACCCTTCTTATTAAAAAGCACTCGCTGGAGAGCGCACTGTCATTTGCATTCATTACTATTGGTTTATATTGGGTATGACTTGACTGGATCTCTTTTACCATGAATTACAATGTTTAGTCAGTCCTTGATCTTTAAAGGTGTTATACATTTATGTTTTGCGGTCTCAGAAAGGGCTAGCGAGATACCATTTTGTTATATCATGTTATGATTATTTTGAGAAAGTGTTGTCATCCGAGTTTTATTATTATGGCTCGCTAGCTGATTATGCTATTGATATGAGTAATTGCGAGACCTAAGTATTATTGTGAGTATGGTTAGTTCATAATATTTGCTGAAACCTGAATGATGGCTTTGCATGTTTACAACAACAAGAGCAAACAGAGTTTGTAAAATTTTTTCTTTATTACTTTCAGTTTATCAACTGAATTGGTTGAGGACAAGCAAAGGTTTAAGCTTGGGGGAGTTGATACATCTACAACGTATCTACTTTTCCAAACACTTTTGCCCTTGTTTTGGACTCTAACTTGCATGATTTGAATGAAACTAACCCGGACTGACGTTGTTTTCAGCAGAACTGCCATGATGTTGTTTTATGTGTAGAAAAGAAAAGTTCTCGGAATGTCCTGAAAATCCACAGAGGCACTTTTCAGAAAATATAAAAAATATTGGCGAAAGAATCAAGACCAGGGGACCCACACCCTGTCCACGAGACAGGGGGGCGCGCCCCCTTCCATTTGGGCGCGCCCCCTATCTCGTGGGCCCCTTGGACCTCCACCGACCTCAACTCCAACTCCATATATTCACGTTCGGGGAGAAAAAATTCAGAGAGAAAGTTTCATCACGTTTTACGACACGGAGCCGCCGCCAAGCCCTAATCTCTCTCGGGAGGGCTGATCTGGAGTCCGTTCGGGGCTCCGGAGAGGGGGATTCGTCGCCGTCGTCATCATCAACCATACTCCATCACCAATTTCATGATGCTCACCGCCGTGCGTGAGTAATTTCATCGTAGGCTTGCTGGACGGTGATGGGTTGGATGAGATTTACCATGTAATCAAGTTAGTTTTGTCAGGGTTTGATCCCTAGTATCCACTATGTTCTGAGATTGATGTTGCTATGACTTTGCTATGCTTAATGCTTGTCACTAGGGCCCGAGCGCCATGATTTCAGATCTGAACCTATTATGTTTTCATGAATATATGTGTGTTCTTGATCCTATCTTGCAAGTCTATAGTCACCTATTATGTGTTATGATCCGACAACCCCGAAGTGAAAATAATTGGGATACTTCTCGGTGATGACCGTAGTTTGAGGAGTTCATGTATTCACTATGTGCTAATGCTTTGTTCCTGTTCTCTATTAAAAGTAGGCCTTAATATCCCTTAGTTTCCACTAGGACCCCGCTGCCACGGGAGGGTAGGACAAAAGATGTCATGCAAATTCTTTTCCATAAGCACGTATGACTATTTACGGAATACATGCCTACATTACATTGATGAACTGGAGCTAGTTCTGTGTCACCCTATGTTATAACTATTACATGAGGAATCGCATCCAGCATAATTATCCATCACTGATCCATTGCCTACAAGCTTTTCACATATTGTTTTTCGCTTATTTACTTTTCCGTTGCTACTGTTACAACTATTACAAAACCCAAAAACATTACTTTTGCTATCGTTACCTTTATTATCATACCACTTTTGCTACAAATAGTTTGCTGCAGATACTAAGTTATCTAGGTGTGGTTGAATTGACAACTCAACTGCTAATACTCAAGAATATTCTTTGGCTCCCCTTGTGTCGAATCAATAAATTTAGGTTGAATACTTTACCCTCGAAAGCTGTTGTGATCCCCTACACTTGTGGGTTATCAGGGCGCCCCGATGCGTCCACCACGTCGGACTGATTCCTGTGGTCTCACAGGAAAACACTCCGAAACCCAACGGTTTGAAACTCGTCTCCTCTGCCAGACCGATGGCGCCGCGTGGTGTCGCTTTAGCGTGTCGCATAGTGCCTGGCCTAGCTATTGAAGCCAATCGCCAGCACCGAAACCCTACCTGTCCACATTTTCCCCCTCCCGTCCGCCGGTGCCGTCACTTTCCACTCGTCGTCCACCACCACTAGTAACTATGCCCCCACGCCGCCTGGTAAGGAGCAACCCATATGTGACGCTCGAGCGTGGCTATAGCTCCTTGAGCAGACCCGAAAAAATCGCAAAGCCTGGATCGCTGCGGGGCTACCTCCAGATATGATGGATCCAGAGAAGGACTTGGAGGCGAAGAAGGATGAGGCTGAGGAAGAGGAGCCGAATGAGGTTGAGGGGAGTGCTGTGGACGCGGATCTGCAGGCGAAGCAGCATGGCCATCCTCGATTCCCTCCGCTCAGAATCGGATGCTGAGGCCAGATGCCGTCATTGGCAGGAGATGGAGGCGGAGACACCGTGAAAGTCAAGGAGATGCTCGTGTACATGGACGAGGAGGAGGAGGAGCCATCGTACGCGCCCGTCCACCTGGCTTCCGGCACCGACGTCGTGGACATCTCCGACGACGAATCGTAGCTAGCATGTCGTAGTACGTAGATTTATTTTGCATGATTTATATGGATTTAATGGATGAAATATGAGGGACTCGGGTATAGAGGAGCAAATTTAAGGCGTGACTAGTGACGCGGACAAGCCGGGTCACGTCCGCGGCGTTTGAGGGGTCCGATTTGCAAAGTCCGGCGGTAGACGCTCTAAAAATAATGCATATCAGCCTATTAATATAGTGAATTATTATTTCACTGACAAAAAATAATGCATTATTTAGGGCATGATCAGCGCTACACGAGTCACGTACGCCGTGGACCGTGCACCTGCAGTAGGGCCAGGCCAGACGCCCGTTCCCGATCGCCACGTCTACCGGCCCGTCACACCCCGCGGCGCGCGGGGAAGCGAACCCCATTTTTTCAACCAAAAAAGAAAAGCGCCTGACGTACTCCCGCCGGCGTGCACGCGCCGTGCTCCGCCGCGTGCCGCGGGGCGCGCAGCCTACGGGAGCTGGTCGACGGTAGTGCACACGCGCGCCCGCGCAGGTCTCCATGTGATCCACCTGGACGGGATTCGATGTAAAGCAACAAGAGTAAAAAATAAGTTTGGCGGGACGCTTTCGCGTGACGAGCTGACGGCGGTGATGCAATTTGGGCGCCTGCTCAGTAGTTTATTGGTAGAGGACGCAGAATTCAACGGCCGGAACTGGTTGGAGATGGTGAGCCCCACTGACGGCTGCCGGATCTTCGCCGGAGAAAGGATAAGGTGTGACTGGCGGCGAAATCTGGGGAGACAGCGACGGCGTACCGAGCCCCCCCCGGCGGTCCACGCGCTGCGCCTCGCGCTCACTGTCGCACGGCAGCGGGAAATACCACCATTTGACCTCGCGCCCCCGCCCCGTTAAATCACGCCCGCCCCCGCCCGAGGAGGAGTCCAGCAAGGGGACAGACCAGACTGACGCAGACCCGGCAGCTGAAAGAGGAGACAGCCGTGTCCGTCCGTCCTCGAGGCGCCGGCCGGAGATTTCTCCGCCCGTGCCGAGCATCACCGGAGCAGAGCCAGCTGTACGGAGCCGCGGAAGCCCCCGCCGGCGAGGTGGTCTCAGCCTCTCAGGTCAGATTGTGTTTTCGGTTTGGTGGACGGTGTTCCGCTTCCTTCCTTCTTGCTGGGCTTTCGGTTGAAGGTCAACGCCTGCCCTGCCCTGCCTGCAGAGAAGCGCGCAGAGCCCCTCGCGGCGCCGGCCGGCCGGCGTAGGAAGGATCGGCAGATGGGCTGCGCGTTCTCGTCGTCGTCGCCACCGAAGCGTGAGCAGCGCGCCCAGGGGTACGAGGAGCCGGCCGTCCTCGCCGCCGAGACCTCCTGTGCGTGAGCACCCCAATTTCCACAGCTCCAGAAGTCTGCCTTTGCTTTTCCTCTGTAATAAACTCACTCGACTGAAGCTGTTGCGTGCAGTCACGGTGAACGAGGTGGAGGCGCTGTACGAGCTCTACAAGAATCTCAGCTTCTCCATCTTCAAGGACGGCCTCATCCACAAGGTAATTAAGCTCCTACCATTGCCTTACATCCATCTCACGAGCTCCATGATCATCTTGTCCGATGATCTTGCCCCTGGGTTCTGAATTTGTGGCTGGTTTGTTCATGTCAGGAGGAGTTCCGGCTGGCCCTGTTCAGGACCAGCAAAGGGGCGAACCTGTTCGCGGACAGGGTGTTCGACCTCTTCGATCTCAAGCGCAACGGGGTGATCGAGTTCGGCGAGTTCGTGCGCTCGCTCAGCATCTTCCACCCCAAAGCGCCTGAATCTGAAAAGACCGCGTGTACGCCTCCTGTCCATTGTTCGCTCCTAGTTTACCGTCCATTCATCTTCTTGTCCTCTCCTCCCTAAGAAAGTAAATCAGTCAGCATCACTTCTCTGTCTCCATCGTTCTCTTTGCAGTTGCATTCAAGCTGTACGATCTGAGGGGGACAGGCTACATCGAGAAAGAAGAGGTAAATACTTAAATCATTTTCTCATCCAACCTAGTACATGGTGCACTTTATTGTAACGTCGACGCGTTATTTCTGAATTCTAAATTTATAATCAACACATTGCCCGCACAGCTTCGGGAGATGGTGGTGGCGCTTCTTGATGAGTCCGACCTATGTCTCTCGGACAGCGCCGTCGAGGAGATCGTCGATAATGTATGTAATCAACAAGATATATTCAGTCATTCGGAACTATTTTCCTGTTTTCCTTCTTAACATGTTCTGTGTTGTTCTGCTCTGCTCCTTTTGGACTTTCAGACGTTCAGTCAAGCAGACTCGGATGGCGACGGCAGGATAGACCCCAAGGAATGGGAGGAGTTTGTCAAGAAGAACCCGGCATCGCTGAGGAACATGTCACTGCCCTATCTCCAGTGAGTACTCTGGTCTGTCTTAGTTTAGTCTCATTTAGATGAGTGGGCTAGAGAGAGTAAAGACATTTTGATGTTATTTTTCTCGTTACATTTCACATGGTTTTTTCGTTGTTGTGGCTGATGTTGTTCAGGGACATTACGACGACGTTTCCAAGCTTTGTAATGCATTCGGAAGTCGAAGATTACAGTGGAATCAGCAAATAATAAGTAAGGCACAGTTATCGGTCCGTTTATTTTGAGCCAAGGCAGCCTTGAACAAATTTGGAAGCAGTGCATTCGGGACTGAACCGCAAACAAAAATGGTTGAAACTCAAATAGGAGGAGAACAGAAGCATCGGCGTCGACCGAGAGCTACCGCCGTTAGACTAGCTCATCTACCCTTGCTGCCGTGATTGACGGTAGACAGAAGGATCTGATCCTGAAATACTTTCAGAAATGGCTCATTTGGTGCTAAATTCATGATTAAGGATCGAAACAGTGAGTAGTGAGTTTGACACATCTAGGTGGCAGACACGGAGGGGCAACCGAAGCAATTCGCCGGAGTACCAAAAGTCTATCATTGTCGCTTCCCAAACCCAATGTGAGCACCTCAACGGCTCAACCCTGACCACAAGACGCGAACCAACCTGTGGTTGAGATGGTTAGGTGGACAGTGGTATTCCCAGCCCATCAGGGTTTAAATCCTGATACTCGCATTATTCCTGAATTTATTTTAGGATTTCCGCTGATGCGCTTTCAGTGGGAGGAGATGTTCCCGTCGACGACGAAGCATCTATGGTGACTTCGTAAATCTCAAGATGATATGCCGGCTCAGTCTCTCAAAGGTGCTCATAGGGATAGGGTGTGCGTGTGTGCGTTCATGGGGTGAGTGCATGCGCGTGTATATGAGTGCTTGGGTCTGTACTGATGCTAAAAAAAACTAACCTCAAGACATAATTGCGGTGCGACGTCATGCGGCAACGTCCTCCATGCTCTCTCCTTTCTCATGTACAACCAAAAGCAAAGCATGATACGCTCTAATTTTGTCTGGTTTTGAGCCAGTTCAATAACATTTTCAGAAATCTCTAATAAATCCTAAAGGTCCACTTAGCCCATTCGTGCAAAGCAAGAAGTGGAACTAAAGTTTAGTCACACATTGCTAGTTTGGTAGGAGTTGGATTTCCTTATAAGGTAGGTTATTTTATCACATGTATGAGCATGAGGACAAGAGAGACATACACGTGCGCTCCTCCTCCGCCGCCCGCCTCGTCACGACACACCGCTGGTTGTGGGAATGAGCCGAGCCGATGTCTAAATTCCGTCTCCCTCTTTTTTGTCGCTGCATGTTCGCTTCCTTCTCCTGTGCCTATAAAAGTGAGGTCACTCCTCTCCTTGGAGAGACACATCAAAACATCATCTCTCTCTCGCCACTGAGTTCCAAGCTCCGAGCTACTGCATGGTTCTTTTCCATCCTGGCTTGCCCCACCTCTTTGATTCCTGTACTGGAGAAGGGTGATGAGGTTTTTT
The DNA here is from genome assembly GCA_963921465.1 of Triticum timopheevii. Lineage (NCBI taxonomy): Eukaryota > Viridiplantae > Streptophyta > Magnoliopsida > Poales > Poaceae > Triticum > Triticum timopheevii. Next base: position 418,856,427 of record OY997262.1, read on the forward strand.
GGGACGCTCCGGACTCCGACGACCACTTCCCCAACAACGATGTCGACAACCTCTTCGACGACATGGCCGGCGAGGACGTCGCCCGAAGACCAATGCTTCAGCCATTGCTTCGTACGCTCTCATGTTCTTTCTGTTTGAGATTCTGCTACAGTTTTCCCTTCTAGTATGTGTTCTACATTTGTTTGTTCTGTTCCCCTTCACATGTGCAGATGCTACTTGTCGTCTCTCTGTTAGATTACATGACTTGTTTCATCTCTACTATAATAGTCATGTTTTCTCTACTATTTCTATTAATAAAATCATATGGTAAATTGCTCATATTTCCAACAATCCAAAAACCTTATTATAGGCAATTTACCCCGAGTGGTTTTGCTGCTTTCATGAGGCCTCCTATGTTTGAGGGTGTGCACTATAAGAGATGGCGGGTGAGAGACGTTCTATGGTTCCAAACCATGAGCTTCTATGACGCCACTCTTGGCAAACTTGAAGGAGTTCTTGATCCTCAGCGGGAACAAGTTTTTCAGAAAACTGACACCTTGTTGAAGATTGCTCTCTTGACTGTTCTTGGTGAGAACATAGTTGATGCGTATTGATACGTCCATTTTGCATCATGCTTTTATATCAATATTTATTGCATTGGGTTGTTATTACACGTTATATCACAATACTTATGCTTTTTCTCTCTTATTTTATAACGTTTACATGAAGAGGGAGAATGCCGGCAGCTGGAATTCTGGACTGGAAAATAAGCAAATATTAGAGACCTATTCTTCACAACTCCAAAAGTCTTGAAACTTCACGGAGATCTGTTTTGGAATAAATAAAAAATATTGGGCGAAGAAAGCATCAGAGGGGGGCCACCAGCCTCGAGGGTGGAGGGCGCGCCCCCTACCTCGTGGGCCCCGTAGCAGGCCCCCGACGTTCATCTTCTGCTATATGGTGTCTTTTGCCCTGAAAAAAAATCAGAGAGAAGCTTTCGGGACGAAGCGCCGCTGTCTCGAGGCGGAACCTGGGCAGGACCAATATAGGGCTTCGGCGGAGTTGTTCTGCCAGGGAAACATCCCTCCTGGAGGGGGAAATCACCGCCATCGTCATCATCATCGATCCTCTCATCGAGAGGGGGTCAATCTCCATCAACATCTTCATCAGCACCATGTCCTCTCAAACCCTAGTTCATCTCTTGTATCCGACCTTTGTCTCAAAACCTCATATTGGTACCTGTGAGTTGCTACTAGTGTTGATTACTCCTTGTAGTTTATGCTAGTTGGTTTATTCGGTGGAAGATCATATGTTCAGATCCTTAATGCTATTCGATACTCCTCTGATTATGAACATGAATATGCTTTGTGAGTAGTTACGTTTGTTCAAACTTGATGACCTTTTTCAAATCCAATGAACTTTTTTCAAATTCGGCAAACTTTTTTCGAAATTGATGAACTATTTTCAAAATCAATGAACGTTTTTTCAAATCAAATGAACTTCTTTCAAATCCGATGAACTTTTTTTTGAATTCCGATGAACTTTTTTTAAATCCGATGAACTTTTCTCAAACTTGATGAACTTTTTTAAAATCCAATGAACTTTTTTCAGATTCAGCAAACTTTTTTCGAAATTGATGAACTATTTTCGAAATCAATGAACCTTTTCTCAAATCCAATGAACTTTTTTCAAATTTGATGAACTTTTTTTCATATTGCACGAACTTTTTTCATATTTGATGATTTTTATTAAATTGCACGAACTTTTTATAAAAAAAACATGAATTGTTCTTCAAAATCCATGAACATTTTTTTATTCACAAACGTTTTCATATTATGAAAGTTATGCCTTCATTTTTCATAATAGTAAATGTTACTCGCAAAAGGAAAAGGGTCAATATATTAACTAAAGTAAGTTCAAATAACTCTACTTTCAGATATTAGACAACTAAACGAGGACGACCTAGTGGTTACCTGCTACGGCTTCCATGGTCGTGTTCGTGGTTCGGAATCTGTCTTTTTTTTCTTTTCTTTTGCGTTTCGCTGTGCTTCAGTGCAAGTTAATGGGCCGGCCCGCTACAGGTCCCCTTCGAGCGCGAACTAGCTTAAGGGGCGCTGAAGAGAGCAACTAATTAACAAGCGCTTCTTCGGGAGCCTCGCAACGATTAGTGCCATTTGGCGCGCTCTCAGCCATTCGTCACGTGTCGCGCTCCGGGCGCTCCCTCCGAATTTTTTCTCCGCACGCGTTTTCGGCTTTTAAATGGTTTTTTTGTTTTTTCGACGTTTTGGTTTTTCACCGGTCTTCCCTAGCTTCTCGACCCAAAAAACGTGTTTTTTTTCTTTCACGAGAGTCACGGTTTTGCTTTCGCGAGAGTCACGATTTTTCTTTCGTGAGAGTAACGGTCGTGCCTCTCGGAAACAAAAAAAATGCGTTTTCTATTTTTTTTCGCGAGAGTAACGGCTGTGCCTCTCGGAAACAAAAAAACACGTTTTTTTTCTTTCGTGAGAGTCATGGTTTTGCTTTCGAGAGAGGCACGGTTGTGCTTTCGCGAGAGTCACGGCCGTGCCTCTCAGAAATGAAAAAAACGCGTTTTCTGTTTTTTTCTTTCGCGAGAGTCATGGCCGTACCTCATCGGAAACGAAAAAAACGCATTTTTTGTTTTTTCTTTCTTTTGTGAGAGTCACGGTTTTGCTTCAGCGAGAGGCACGGTTGTGATTTCGTCAGAGGCATGGGCGTGCCTCTTTCGAAAATGGAAAAAACCCGTCCTCCCGATTCGTTTTTTTTGTGAAAAAGTTCGTCAAAACCTATCAACATGGGATCTAGTTTTGAAGATCTCGACGCGAGGAATCCAATGGCAAAAGCGGTTCGAGATTTGGATTCACGGTTTAAGAGATGAAACGTTTTGAATAAACGGATCTACAAAAATGTCGCAACATGGGGAAGTTGAAGTGATCTTCGCAACGAGCACTCCTTAGAGCATCTCCAACACGCGCTCAAAAAGAGCTCCACGCACTAAAAAGTCATTTTTTTGGGCGCCGAACAACTCCAGCAGAAGCTGTAGCGCTAAAAGTTTTTGGGCACGCGCTGAAAAACACTATCGCGTGCAGCATATTTTGGGCTTCAGATTGGGCGCGCTCCACAATTTACACTGTGTTCTTTTTGGGCGCGTGTTTTTGGGCTTCTGCTAAGTAATGTTGGGTCCGGCGCACTAAAAGTGCTACAGTGGCGCGCTAAAACTATTTTAGGGCGCGAAATTTTTGTGCACCTGTTGAAGATGCTCTTAGGCTGGTCGTAATGGTGAGTATCGTATACTAGTATCATGCATATGATATTAGTGTATGATACCACGTCCGTAATGAATATTATCATAAATTAGTATCTTAGGTTGCCTTATGCCATGCATGACATAAAGTAGTACAATATGTAATATGATACGGTATCATATACGATACCACACATTCTTTTTCCTCATTTAGTTGTGTGCCACATCATACAAAAAGTCTAATTAGCATGCATGATACCACATATGATACTCCCATTACGACCAGTCTTAACTAGTGATTTCGGGCGCTGAGGGCGCCAATGAGCTCCCAGATTCAGTTGGAAGGCCGATGAAAAAAAAGAAAAGAAATGGGCTGGTCCGCACGTTACACAGGCCTAAACAAGGACAGGCACACCAGCACGAATCTTGAAGCAAATAAAAGATCCAACGGCTGCCTCGTCGAAGTCTCCGATTTAGCAGCTCGCTGGAAAAGCACAGATGAGGCAATTGACTAAATTTGAGCGTGATCATGACAGGTCAGGCCACTCATCACGCCGACGCGCGGGATAACGACGGGTAAGCGACCGACGTTACATGGACGTTGAGAGGCATTCTCTCCATCACCGAGCAAAGAGCATGCGCCGATGCTGAAAATCGAGCGCGCCGCCGCCGGGGCCATGGCCGCCGTCGCCTCTCTCTTCCGCGCATAGCTCGAGGAAGAGTCCAGGGTGCTGAGCCGCGGCAGAGGCCTTCTCGCCGCTACGCCGAGAGCGGGAGGGGGCAAGTGGTAGCGCGGCCGATACCGTCGAGACTCGAGAGGACCATCCCGTAACGAAGAAGCCATTAGTGGATGGAGCTATGTGTTGCATAGATCATATGCCTGTTGTGCCTGTGAAAACAATATGTATATCTGCGTGTGAATTTCAGTGAAATTAAATGGATATAAATGAAAACAGGGGATATATAGCCTCTTTGCCATCTGCTAGCGGACGGGAAAGAGCTTTGTCGTCTGCTAGCTGACGGCAAAGAGTACATGTGGCAGCTTCCTATAGACACTGGGAACACTGGCTGCCTATTTGGTTAGCTATGCCGTCTGCTGGCGGATGGCAAAGACCTTTGAATCTTTGTCGTCTGCTGGCGGATGACATAGCTGGCCACGTGGAAGCTTCCCAGTGCTGGCCTAACTGAGCTCTTTGCCGTCCGCTAGCGGACGGCAAACACCTTTGAATCTTTGTCGCCTGCTGGAGGACGACAAAGAGCGCCGTTAACGCCCTAACGGCTCTGGCACCACCCCGTCCATTGTCTTTGCCTTCTGCTGGCCTCAGACGGCGGACGGCACAATCCTTTGCCGTCCGTTTCGTGGAAGCGGAGGCAAAGAAGGCCTTTGTTAGCAATTGTTCAGACGGACAGTTTGCCGTCTGCTGGCGGACGGCAAAGATGTTTGCCGTTCGGTATCTATGCATTTGTCGTCTGCCATGGCGGACAGCAAAGAAGCTATTTCCAGTAGTGTGTGGACTTAGGTGGACTTGCCCGATGATCAGCAAGCCATGAGAATAAATGGATCTTCAAGAAGAAGACGGACGCTGATTGTAATATCACTATCTACAAATCTCGACTTGTCGCAAAAGGTTTTCAACAAGTTCAAGGCGTTGACTACTATGAGACTTTCTCACCCGTAGTGATTCTTAAGTCTATCCGAATCATGTTAGCAATTGTCGCATTTTATGGTTATGAAATATGGAAAATGGATGTCAAATCTGCATTCCTTAATGGATTTCATAAAGAAGAGAGTTGTGTATGATCCAGCCAGAAGGTTTTGTCGATCCTAAAGGTGCTAACAAAGTGTGCAAGCACCAGCTATCCATCTATGGACTGGTTCAAGCATCTCGGAGTTGGAATATACACTTTGATGAGGTGATCAAACCATATGGTTTTATACAGACTTATGGTGAAGCCTGTATTTACAAGAAAGTGAGTGGGAGCTCTGTAGCATTTCTAATTATATATGTGGATGACATATTGTTGATTGGAAATGATATAGAATTTCTGGATAACATAAGAGGGTACTTGAATAAGATTTTTTCAGTGAAAGAACTCGGAGAAGCTGCTTATATATTGGGCATCAAGATCTATAGGGATAGATTGAAACGCTTATTAGGACTTTCACAAAGCACATACCTTGACGAAGTTTTGAAAAGGTTCAAAATGGGTCAGTCAAAGAAATGGTTGTTGCCTGTATTGCAAGGTGTGAAGTTGAGTAAGATTCAAAACCCGACCACGACAGAAGATAGAGAGAGACTGAAAGTAATTCCATATGCCTCGGCCATAGGTTCTATTATATATGGCATGCAGTGTATAGAACTGATGTGTGCCTTGCCATGAGTCTGGCAAGGGGGTACAATAGTGACCCAAGAGTGGATCACATGACATCGGTCAAAATTATCCTTAGGTACCTTAAAGAGTACTAAGGAAATATTTCTCGGTGATAAAGAAATCGTCGTAAAGGGTTACGTTGATGCAAGCTTTGACACTGATCCGGATAACTCCGAGTCTCAATCTGGATACGTATTGAACATGGTGGAATTACCTAGAGTAGCTCTATGCAGAGCATTGTCGACATAGATATTTGCAAAGTATACATGGATCTGAATGTTGCAGACCCGTTGACTAAAAACCTCTCTCACAAGCAAAACATGATCACACCTTAGAACTCTTTGGGTGTTAATCACATGGCGATGTGAACTAGATTATTGACTCTAGTGAACTCTTTGGGTGTTAATCACATGGCGATGTGAACTAGATTATTGACTCTAGTGAACTCTTTGGGTGTTAATCACATGGGGATGTGAACTAGATTATTGACTCTAGTGCAAGTGGGATACTGATGGAAATATGCCCCAAGGCAATAATAAAATGGTTATTATTATATTACCTTAATCATGATAAAGGTTTATTATTCGTGCTAGAATTGTATTGACCGGAAACTTAAATACATGTGTGGACATATAAACGAATACCGTGTCCCTAGTAAGCCTCTACTGGACTAGCTCGTTGATCAAAAGATGGTTAAGGTTTCCTAACCATAGACATGAGTTGTCACTTGATAACGGGATCACATCATTAGGCGAATGATGTGATGGACAAGACCCATCTGTTAGCTTAGCATATGATTGTTCAGTTTATTGCTACTGCTTTCTTAATGTCAAATACATATTCCTTCGACCATGATGTCATGCAACTCCCAGATACCGGGGAATACCTTGTGTGCTATCAAACGTCACAACATAACTGGGTGATCATAAATATGCTCTACAAGTATCTCCGAAGGTGTCTGTTGAGTTTGCATGGATCGAGATTGGGATTTGTCACTCCGTGTATCGGAGAGGTATCTCTGGGCCCTGTCAGTAATATAGCATCACAAGAAACTTGCAAGCAAAGTGACTAAGGAGTTAGTTGCAAGATGATGTACTACAAAACAAGTAAAGATACTTATCGGTAACGATATTGAACTAGGTATGGAGATACCAACAATCAAATCTCGGGCAAGTAACATACCGAAAAACAAAAGGAACTACGTATGTTGTCATAAAGGTTCGATCGATAAAGATCTTCATAGAATATGTAGGAACCAATATGGGCATCTAGGTCCCGCCATTGGTTATTGACTGGAGAAGCATTTCGGTCATGTCTACATCATTCTCGAACCCATAGGATCCTCACACTTAACGTTCGTTGACGATATAGTACTATATGAGTTATGTGTGTTGGTGACTGAATGTTGTTCGGAGTCCTGGATGAGATCGCAGACATGACGAGGAGCTCCGGAATGGTCCGGAGGTAAAGATTGATATATATGGTATGATGCTATTTGGTCAATGGAAAGGTTTCGAAATGCACCGAGTATTTATCGGATCAGCGAAAGAGGTTCCAGGAGGCCCCGGGAGTTTATGGGACAACCGGGCCAACGAGGGAGTGCACACCAGCCCACATGGGTCTGGTGCGCCTCCACCTCATGGTGTCGGCCCTAGGGAAGGAAAGGGAGAGGGCTAGCCCCTCTTACCTTTTCTCCCACATGAGAAAAGGGAAAGGGGAGGCGCCACCCCTCCTGCCTTTCCCAAGTGCCAGAAAAGGAAGGGGGCGCCATAGGGTAGGCGCCTAAGGAGGCCGGTAGCCACCCTTGGGGTGCACCCTGGTTGCCTCTCCTCCCCCACCTATATATATACATGAGAGGGAAGGGTCGCCGCACACCACAAAAATCCCCAAGTCGTGTGCGGCGCCCTTCTCATCGGTTTCATCCTCCATTAAGTTTTCCGCAGTGCATGGCAAAGCCCTACGAGAACAAGTTCAGCACCACCATCACCATGCCGTCGTGCTGCCTGAACTCATCTACTACTTCGCCCGTCTTGCTAGATCAAGAAGGTGAGGACATCATCGAGCTGAACGTGTGCTAAACGCGTAGGTGTCGTACGTTTGGTACTTGATTGGGCGGATCATGAAGGTGTACGACTACATCAACCGCGTTGATAAATGCTTCTGCTTAAAGGTCTACGAGGGTACGTAGACACAGTCTCCCCTCTCGTAGCTATGCATCTCCATGGATAGACTTGCGTGTGCGTAGTTTTTTTGTTTTACATGCAATGTTGCCCAACACATACAAGGTACTCCTCCAGTGTCAGTGAGTTGCATGATCTCATGGTCATAGGAACATATACTTGACATGCAGAAAACGATAGCAATAAACCTTATACGATCATAGGCTAGGCTTATAGTTTGGGTCTTGTCCATCACATCATTCTCCTAATGATGTGATCCCGCTATGAAATAACAACTCTTGTCTATGGCTAGAAAACCATAGCCATCTTTCATCAACGAGCTAATCCGGTATAGGCTCACTAGGGACATGTTGTTGTTTATGAATCCACACATCTATTTGAGTTTCCAATCAATACAATTATAGCATGGATAATAAACGATTATCATGAACAAGGAAATATAATAATAACCACTTTATTATTGCCTCTAGGGCATATTTCCAATAGGTACCACTAACTTACCTCGCAGGTTATGTCTTGGGTGACTCTGTGTCACTGCGCGACACCCCGTCGCCACACGGCCAATCAAAACAACGAGCTAATCCGGTATAGGCTCACTAGGGACATGTTGTTGTTTATGAATCCACACATGTATTTGAGTTTCCAATCAATACAATTATAGCATGGATAATAAACGATTATCATGAACAAGGAAATATAATAATAACCACTTTATTATTGCCTCTAGGGCATATTTCCAATAGGTACCACTGACTTACCTCGCAGGTTATGTCTTGGGTGACTCTGTGTCACTACGCGACACCCCGTCGCCACGCGGCCAATCAAAACAGTCCTCGTCTACCTGGTCATCCCCTGTTGATCTAAAGAAGGAGGTTGTAGATGTCTCAAATTTGTTGGTGAATTTACAGATTTTAAAGATCAACATGAGGGAAAATATGGTGGCTCACGAGATTGCAAAGTTTAGTTTTGATAATAGATCTGATGGTTTTCGTTTTCATTATGTTCCGCCATGTGTGGCAAAGTTTGCAATGAATGATTGTACAAAAATTTTGAGTTAATTAATACATGGTGGGGTTTAAAAAAAACAGTCCCCATCGAGACCTGAGCTCAATACCTAAACACACAAGGTTATAGGCGCCTACCTGATCAGGGTAGCACATGAGTACAACCTTCCCTCTTTGGAAGTACTGTTAAAATAGCACATTGATAGACCAAGCCAGGCCTCCCCATAAAGGCAGATGTGGCTGCACTAGGTAGTTGTTCAGTGGCACTTGACCAACGAAAGGCGAAATTTATCCCTGAAATACAACTTTGACATAAATGTTACTCCAATATCATATATTAACCTGTGATCCAAGTCATATCTATATGCAACTAATAATCCAAAGAATAATATAGTCATATCATTACTATCAACTCTATAGGTAAAATATCCAATATGATCATCATGGTAATATATCTATTGATCCTACTAATCCAATGGCAACATCCAGATTGTAAACTACTAATCACATCCAATCCATCCATCAATATGGGACTATGGGAGTAGCAAATCCAACAATACTCCAATAAGCATACAATATCCAATATGATCATAATGATACATAACCGTTGATCATAATAATCCAATATTAACATAGCGTCAACGAACTTGCAAGATATTAGTCATGGAGAATCCAAGCATTATCATGGCATTAGAAAGATCAAATATTCCCCCAACATCGCCATGAATAAGTCATTTCTAGCTAACTCAACTTAAACCAAATTTTATCATATTTAAACCATGAAGTTGCATTGCAATTATGCAGTGGAGGTTGTGGCTTGCCTTGCTCCAAGAGAGTGAGGATAATACTCCTGGCCTTCAACACTCAATGAAAAAATTCTGGAAAATAGTTTTTAACGCATTTGTAAATAGCAAATAAAGCAAATCCTTCTATCCAGAAATTCTAGACAAACGATAAAAATACCAAACTCTACCAGAAATTAAAAGAGCTCAATATAAAATAATGCAAAAAGAATTATCCCATTTGGACTTGTAGATTAGGAGATATAGCTGGTCAAAGTTTGGTCAAATCTGGAATTTAAATTTGATTTAAAATGAATTTCCTGGAAATCCCCAGGGCTCACGTCGGAAGCGTAAAATGGGTTTAGGCTTCCACTTAGAAAACGGTTCTGAGGGGGAAGTGAGGCTGACGGGTGGGGTCGGGACGTCAGTTTTAAAGAGAGAGGGAGGAGCATAGGGATGGCAAGCTCACCAGCGACGAACGGCGGCGAGGAGGCAGCTACGGAGCTGGGAGAAGGCCGGAATGGGTCCGCCACACCACAATGAACACATATATACCAGTAGCTTCTCAAATAGTGGCCGGACCACGTCGCGCGCCTCTACTCCGGCGGCGGCAAGCCTCGGCCGTTAACGATCCGGCAACTCCGGCGACGATTCGCTCGGATAAGGAGTTGAGGAGGGTCAGTGGGTTGAGGGGAGCTCGATGGTGGTGTGTCTGGTATCGTAGAGGCACTGGAGTGAGGTCCTCATGGCGAAGGCTGAGCGGCGGAGCTCCTGCCGGCGATGGAGAAGGAGAGCTCGCGGGCTTGCTAGGGTGGCTCTGGATATCGATTGGGAGGTGGAGGGTGTCACGCCCTGTTCTGCTGAAGATCAAATTCAGTTGATGTTCTTCGCCTACGCGCCTTCTTAGCCACCCGATCAAGATCTGACGACCAGGCGCCCTCTTCCGAAGCAGTACACGAGAAGCTAGAAGACGACGCAGGAGACGCACGATCTTGATCTAACGGCCATCCATTGATTACCTCTTACTGCTACTTTTTACCTTTCGTTGCCAGCACCATCGCTGCTCCTTTTTTTACTTTCAGGCTGCTTATATAAAGTCCTGGACTCATTGTGAGCTGCGCATCGAAGTGTAATTGGGTCTAAACCCTAGCCGCCACAAGTTGGCTTGCTACTTTCCTCTTTTCACAATAGAACCCTAACTAGTTCCTCCTCAAACGGGGCTAGTGCTGGTGAGATTCCCACCTGTTCTTCATGCTTTGAGTCCTGATCATGACAATTGGTATCAGACCCATCCATCCTTGGCGGCGTGATGAATTTGACGGCGAGAAGGAGTTCGGCTTGCCAGTAAAATCCTTCCCCTCGTCTTCAGATTCCGGCGGCGGAGGACATCGGAGGCGTAGGTGGCGGTAGACTGCCCAAGAGTGAGTCAGGTGCAGGGAGTGGTTTCCGGGGAGCAATTCCTTGGTCTAAAATCCCACCACCCACCCTTTCTGGCCCACTTTGGAGGCGGGCGACGGAGGCGGCGATTGGCGAAGGAGGATACAGGCGCTCCAGTCCGGCTGACGGCGGCCGCGTGATACTTCCCAACCCACCCCGATCTACTCCCAGAAGGTTCGAAAGTCCTCTGCTTTCGTTAATCCCTCTCTGTGATGGCACGATCCACCGAGACGTCCGACACCATGGAGCTCGAGCTCAAGTCCCTACATCTAGATGTGCAGACCCTGCAACAACAGCGAGCTACTGACAAGCAGGAGTTTGTGGAGTTTGCCAATTCAGTCAACAAGAACTTTGCGACACTACAGGGCAGTTTCAGCAAAATACAGTCCAGTTTTGATCGTTTCTTTGCGGAGCAACCATTCTTGGGCAAGCAACCTGCTGAAGCTACTGCTCCAGCGTTACCTGCTACACCGGATAACCCCAACACTACACACCAAGTACCACTATCTCCGGGTCAGGGCAGCATCAACCAAGGTGTTCCCCAGTACAGAACTCATGGCCATGTAACCACGGTGGTCCCTGACCAAACAGGCAAGGAAAATCAAGCCGAGCAAGCTCAGCGCATGCCATACAGACACCCTAATTATGGACAGCAGTAGTCGGGAAATCAACATTTGCAGAAACAAGACCAAGGCCATTATTACTCAGAAGATGAAGGCTTTGACCCTGGTCTGAAACAACACAAGAACTTCAACCAAACTGCAAATGACAACCGAAAGCATGTTGCAGTGGTCAAACCAGCCAAATACAATATACCAGAATTTGATGGAGATGATGCTTATCACTGGATACAGACAATTGAGCAATATTTTTACAATGCCAGAACTCCTCTAGAGCAAAGGAATGCTTTTGCAGTGTCCTATCTCAAAGGAGAGGCCATACAATGGTGGAGAGGCACTGGGTATAACACTCAAACATTACCTTGGCACAGATTCTGTAGGTACTTGGGAGATAGATTTTCTGTAATCTCAATAACTGAAAATGTCAAACTATTTCATGCCCTCACTCAAACTGGGACAGTTACTCATTACATCCAACAGTTTGAAAAGTTGCTTAACATGATGAGAAGAGACAATCCTTCCCTGCCAGAAGATTATTTTGTCACCAGCTTCATTGTAGGCTTATCTGATTACATCAAAGCTCATCTAGAATGTCACAAGCCAAAGGATCTACAGACAGCTATGTGGCTAGCGAGAAGAATGGAAATTGCAGTGCCACCCAAGAAAGCAACGCTTAATCCTTTTGGAGTAAAGAGACAGGTCAATTTTTGACACCCCTAAATCAACTACTGTTGGTGCCACACTTGCTCCAAATCAAGCAATTATACAAGAGGCCAGACAGAAAGGAGTTTGTTGGAGGTGCAAAGAAGTTTGGGCCCCTGGCCACAGACAAGTTTGCAAGCTCACACAGAAAAACATGATACAAGCCTTGCACGCTACAACTACTGAAAATCCTGACCTGATCTATATAATTGAAAGTGAGGACGATCTAGTGGAGTTCCAGAAACAACAGGAAGATGAAGTTCTCCAAATTTCCATGCATGCAGTTAAAGGCAAAGGAAACAACAAAAGTACTTTCACTGTAAATGTCAAGATTGGCAATACTATGGCTACTGCTCTCATTGACAGTGGCAGCTCTGCCACCTTCATATCATCTGAGCTAGCAGCAAAACTACAAGACAAACCAGTAATAATCAAGAAATTGAAAGTTCAGGTAGCTAATGGAGGAGTACTATGGAGTCAGCACACTTGTTATAACTGCACTTATAATATTCAAGGAGAACAATTTACAGGGGACTTTAAGGTCTTGCAATTATCTGGGTTTGATATAATTTTGGGAGCTGATTGGTTAAAACAATTCAGCCCAATTGAGTTAGATTTCATCCAAATGATCATGAAAATTACAAAAGGCAAGGGCCATAGAGTGACCTTCAAGGATGAAACTATCCCATCTACTGCAACTATCAAGGAAACTTCCAATTTGGTCAAATTATTGGAACAAGCTGACTGTGGAATTTTCCTCTTGGTCTCTACTTGCACTGATACTCAAGCAGAACCCACTATAGCAGTTCCTACGGACATACAACGGCTGATAGCTGAATATGCAGATATATTTGCAGAACCTACAGAGCTACCTCCTTCCAGACCTTGTGATCATGCCATACCTCTCCAACCAGGTGCTAAGATTGTAAATCAAAGACCTTACAGGTTACCCCATCATCAGAAGAATGCATTGGAGGAAATAACCAAGAAATTAATTGCCACAGGAGTTATACAACCTAGTTCCAGTCCTTATGCTTCCCCTGCAATTTTAGTGAAGAAAAAGGATGGCACATGGAGATTGTGCATTGACTACAGAAAGTTAAATGCGATAACGATAAAAAACAAGTATCCTATTCCTGTGATTGAGGACCTCCTGGATGAACTACATGGAGCTAAATTCTTCACGAAAATTGACCTCAGGAGTGGCTACCACCAAATTAGGATGAGACCTGAAGATGTGGAGAAAACAGCCTTCTCTACACACATAGGGTTATTTGAGTTCTTAGTAATGTCCTTTGGACTTACTAATGGACCACCATCATTCCATTCCTTGATGCACTCGGTGTTAGGACCTCTGCTAAGGAAATGTGTGGTCTTTTTCTATGATGACATCCTTATTTACACCAAGACATTGAAAGAGCATGTGCAACACCTCAAGCAGGTTTTCCATCTCCTGAGAGAGAACAAGTTGTATGCAAAAACTTCCAAGTGCACTTTTGGCCAGCAACAAGTCGAATATCTGGGGCATGTTATTACTGCTGAAGGAGTTGCCACGGGCCCCATAAAAATTCAAGCTGTAGTTAATTAGCCTGAACCACAAAACACTACTCAGCTGAGAGGTTTCCTCGGACTGACAGGTTGTTACAGAAGGTTCATACAAAACTATGGTACCATCTGCAGGCCCCTATTTGACTCCTTGAAGAGAGACTCTTTTGTCTGGTCAACAAACCAACAGGAAGCATTCCAGACACTCAAGCACAAACTCACTACTGCACCTGTCCTAGCTCTCCCAAATTTCCAAAAGCCTTTCATTTTGGAAGCAGATGCAAGTGGATATGGGTTGGGAGCAGTATTAATGCAAGATGGTAAACCCCTTGCATATCTGAGCAAAAGTATTGGGCACAAGGCACAAGGAATGAGCACATATGACAAGGAGGCCATGGCAATACTGGAAGCGCTAAAAAATGGAAACATTATTTTGCTGCCTCTGCTCTTATTATCAGGACAGATCAACAGAGTTTGAAATATATCCAGGAGCAAAAACTTACTGAAGGAATACAACATAAATTGTTGGTCAAGCTACTTGGATACACATACACTATAGAGTATAAAAAGGGCAGAGAAAACAAGGCTGCTGATGCTCTCTCCAGAATTAAACATGCTGTCAGCAGTTTGATAACTTCTACTGTCCAACCTGCTTGGATATCAGATGTGGTGAAATCCTATAAGAATGACAATAAATGCTCTGACATAATTGCCGAAATAGCTATCAATGCTACCAGCAAAAATAATTTCACATTCCTGAATGGTGTTCTGAAATATAAGAACAAAATTGTGGTGGGCAGCAGTACTAATATAAGGCATGACATCATACAGGCCTTCCACAAATCTGAGCTAGGGGGTCATTCTGGAGAATTTGCAACCTATCAAAGAGTCCACCAACTGTTCCATTGGCTAGGTCTCAAGCAAGAAGTGATCAACTTTGTAAAAGCATGCCCGGTTTGCCAAATCAACAAAGAAGAGCGCACTCCTTATCCAGGCTTATTGCAACCACTGTCTGTGCCTGATTTCGCATGGTATCACATTAGTATGGACTTTGTCGAGGGACTGCCCAATTCTGAAAACAAAGACCTCATATTAGTTGTGGTGGATACATTCACCAAATATGCCCATTTCATATCCATGAAACACCCCATCTCAGTGCATTCTGTGGCTAGAGCATTCTCTGACAATGTCTTCAAGTTACATGGATTACCAGCAGTAATAGTAACTGACAGGGATAAGATCTTTACTAGTCATCTGTGGCAAGCCTTGTTCAAAAACTTGGGAGTGAATGTTGGAGTTGTGTCGAATATAGTGTACGAGGTGGGTTACAGTTGGACTTGTAGTTGTATTGTGTTTACATAGGATATGGAGTCGTGTCCTAATAAGACACTTGTATCCTAGGCCTCTCATATATAGCGGGGGTAGACACACGATGTAACCTATGCCAACATAATAGCACCGGAACGCAGGGGAAGCCGGCGGCATGTGCCGGTGTCCAGGGCGACCGGGTGCAGTATTGTAGCGGTGTCACGGGAAGGAGCGCCCGTAGTCAAGCCCCGGGGATGTAGCCATATCGGTGAACCTCGTTAACAAATCTCGGTGTCGTGCTCGTGTGATTGCTTGCTCCTTGGATGATCGACGGTATGCCTCGGATTTATTCTAACAAGTGGTATCATGAGCTAGGTTGTCTGGAGGTAGCGGATTGTTGATCTAGAGGAAGCGGAGCCGAGAGATTTTAGCTGTGGAGTTGAAACCGAGCTGGAGACGAAAGAAAGTTTGTCGGCGGATCGAAACGGTGGCAGCAAGATCTATTCGGAAAGCTACGAGGGCGATGGCGTGATGTGCGGCAACAACAGTTGGAGCAGCAGGCGTCAAAGCTAGGATGGGCTGGCGGCAGGTGCTTGGATGGGCTGGCAGCGTGGCCGGCTAGGCCGTGGTTCAGGTCCGGAGCTGCAGGCAAGGCAGCGGCTGCGTGGTGTGTGCACGTGATTTGTTTTTGGACCAAAAGAGGACCGAGTCCTCGTGCGACACGGACGGAGGCAGATCGAATCGGGAAGAAAAATACCATCATGATACGGAGCCATCGAACAGAGCAGGGCAAAGCGAAGCTAGCATTGGTTCGTGCCCCCAGGCAGAAATCGAAGCAGCACTCCAAAAGTTTTTTGGTGAAGCATCAAGTATGAGTACAGGAGCTCTCGTGAGTAGCAAAATTCAATCAATCTTTGATCTGGTGTTTCTGCTGCTTGCACACGAGAAGTGTACAGGGAGTTTGTGTTTTGCTATGTGCATCCGGATTGCAGGGCATCGTGTTTGGAAGCTTGGATGGATAATTTTTCGCAGGATCAGCCGTACAAAGAACTTTGGTGTCATCGGGTACCAAGTTTGAGGTGGAGAAGTTCAAGGAACTGAAAACCTTGGGTTATGGCAGACAAGGGTGAAAGATTTGTTGGCACAATGGGGATGCTTGAAGGCGTTGCGGGAAGTCATGTCAGCTCAGATGGAATTATCATGTGATGGATTGAAATTCATGAAGACGATTTGGGAGCCTTGAGCGTGTCATTGCAGTCGAACGAGTTCGGCTTGGTCGGACTATGCAGTCTGACGGGATCGACGTGAGTCGGTTGGTACAGAAGACGGTGGTGGGATCGGCGACGACGACATAGGAGCGTGATGCTGATGGTGACCGACTTCTGGGGCGTGGAAACACGTGGCGCTGGCCCCGAGGGCTTGTGCGGCTTCGACAAGACTATGGCGCGGGGTTGATTCAAGATGGTGTGCACATGAGAGCTTGAAGTCGACGGGGCGCGAGGGTGGACTGATCATCTACCATGGAGTCATGTTGAAGGTGGAGCTGGATTGAGGGACTACGATGTACGGATCTAGGGAATCGAAGCCTATTCAGCAAAGGGGAAAAGCGAGGGACACGTAATTTGGACTGGAGCCCAGTGGTCTAATGGAAGCGTGAAACTCGTCATCGGTCGGTGATGATCGATGGTACTCTGCAGTGGGGGTTGAGTGGTGTGGTTTCGCGACCCTTGAGACTCGACCGGGACAGCGGAGGCTCGACGCAGTAATAGCGGCGAGGTGTGCGGTACGCACGGACATGGAGACGGGCCAGGGCTCTGGTGGTCATACATGTGGTGAGACAACTGCGAATCTGACTCGGGATGACTACAAGCAATGGTGAAATTCTTTCAAGTTTCAGACAGGCGGTCAAGAAAGGAGCGGTGATGTTGAGTTCAGGTAACTCTTATGTGTGACACCCAATATGTGAATTGTTCACTTTCATGCATGTCAGTGATCGGTGTGTGATGGCGTTGGACTGATACTCTGGAAGTTGGGAGCGCAAACTAGAGTAACAAGGAACTTAATTTTGCTCGAGTGTTGACTGTGGTCAAGAAAAGAAGGGACTACAAGTTGCAGGTGAAGTCATATGGAGTCTTTGGAGTAGCAGCGGTGCTCATGGGACAAGCTCAAGTCCAATGTACATGGAAGTTTGATGCATGGACAAATTCAAGGTGGTGGAGTATATTCGCCAAGGTGGAGTTTGTTGGAGTTGTGTCGAATATAGTGTACGAGGTGGGTTACAGTTGGACTTGTAGTTGTATTGTGTTTACATAGGATATGGAGTCGTGTCCTAATAAGACACTTGTATCCTAGGCCTCTCATATATAGCGGGGGTAGACACACGATGTAACCTATGCCAACATAATAGCACCGGAACGCAGGGAAAGCCGGCGGCATGTGCCGGTGTCCAGGGCGACCGGGTGCGGTATTGTAGCGGTGTCACGGGGAGGAGCGCCCGTAGTCAAGCCCCGGGGATGTAGCCATATCGGTGAACCTCGTTAACAAATCTCGGTGTCGTGCTCGTGTGATTGCTTGCTCCTTGGATGATCGACGGTATGCCTCGGATTTATTCTAACAGTGAAGTTACACATGAGCACATCCTACCATCCTCAATCTGATGGTCAAACTGAAAGGGTCAATCAGTGTTTGGAATCATATTTGAGGTGTATGGCCTTCAAAACCCCCAAGAAATGGCACTCCTGGTTAGCTTTAGCTGAATGGTGGTATAACACTTCATTCCATACTTCTCTGAAAATGACCCCATTCCAGGCACTGTACGGATTCCCTCCTCCACTTATTGGTGAAACTAGTCTCCCTGAATTTATCTCTATGGATAGTGTTGAATTAGCACAAAACAGAGACCTAGTAACTCAATTGCTCAAGGAAAATTTGCAGAAAGCACAGTCCAGAATGAAGCAATTTGCTGACAGGAAGAGAACTCCAAGAGAATTTCAAGTGAGCACTATGGTTTATATCAAGATCCAACCATACAGACACACTTCGCTGAGCATTCACAAACACTTTAAGCTTCATTCTAAGTACTATGGACCTTTCAAAATTCTGGAGAAGATCGAACAATGTGCCTACAAGTTACTACTCCCAAATGACTGCAAACTGCATCCCACCTTCCATGTCAGTCAGCTCAAGCAACATATTGGGCCTCAGGTTGTACCACACCCCTATCTACCCCTAGTGGATGACCAGGGCCAGATTAGACTAAAACCTGAGGCTATACTTGAGAGGAAGCTCATTCCCAGACCTCAAGGAGACATCACCATTCCAGTTGTGCAGTGGCTAATCAAGTGGGTCAACTTGCCAGCAGAACAAGCTACCTGGGAGGATGTTGCATTCATACAGAAAGTTTTTCCAGCATTTACGCCTTGACGACAAGTTGCGTCTTCATCCGGGGGTATTGTCATGCCTTGTTCTGCTGAAGATCATATTCACTTGTTGTTCTTCGCCTGCGTGCCTTCTTAGCCACCCGATCAAGATCTGACGACCAGGCGCCCTCTTCCGAAGCAGTACACGAGAAGCTGGAAGACGACGCAGGAGACGCACGATCTTGATCTAACGGCCATCCATCGATTACCTTTTACTGCTACTTTTTACCTTTCGTTACCAGCACCGTCGCTACTCCTTTTTTTACTTTCAGGCTGCTTATATAAAGTCCTGGGCTCATTGTGAGCTGGGCATCGAAGTGTAATTGGGTCTAAACCCTAGCCGCCACAAGTTGGCTTGCTACTTTCCTCTTTTCGCAATAGAACCCTAACTAGTTCCTCCTCAAACGGGGCTAGTACTGGTGAGATTCCCACCTGTTCTTCATGTTTTTGAGTCCTGGTCGTGACAAAGGTGTTGAGTGATGAAGCAAGACGGGGTCAGGGAATTGGGAGAATTTGTCAAGAAGAACCCGATATCGCTGCTCCAGTGAGTACTCTGGTCTTCTGCTATACTCTTCGTTACCGCTCACGGCTGATAGTTACTTTAGTTTTTAGTTCCTCAAACACAATTTTTTTTCAAAACTCCACCATGTATTAATTAACTTAAAATGTTCACACAATCATTCATAACAAACTTTGCCACGCAGGGCGGAACAGAATGGAAAAGAAAACCATCAAATCTATTATCAAAACTAAACTTTGCAATCTCATGGGCTACCATATTAGCCCTCCTGTTGATCTTAGAAATCTGTAAATTCACCAACTAATTTGAGACATCTACGGCTTCCTTCTATAAATCAACAAGGGATGATCTGTCCATAATAGTTTCTCAAACACATTAGTTCAGTTTCTCCTAGGCTTTTTTTATTTTATTCTCCCTCTAATATGCAAACGCCATATTTAGATGAGTCGCAGCAATTGTGCTATGCTAGAGAGTAACAAACTTTTGGTATTTTTGCTCATTACATTTCACGTGATTTTATCGTTGTTGTGGTTGATGTTGTTCAGGGACATTACGACGACGTTTCCGAGCTTTGTAATGCATTCGGAAGCCGAAGACTACAGTGGAGTCAGAAAATAATAAGGAACACACAGTTATCCGTCCGTTAATTCTGAGCCAAGTCAGCCTTGAACATATTTCAAGGCAGTGCATTCAGAACTGAGCCACAAACAAAGATGGCTGGAACTCAAATAGGAGGAGAACAGAAGCATCAGCGTGAGCATGGATTAAAGGCCAGTTCATTTGCCAGAATCTGAAGATTCTTGCAGAATCCGACCCCTACCCAGTTATTCACAGAATCTCTGAACCCCATTTATATTACAATCCTATCTAATTAAACCCTAACTAGATAGGATTGTAAAAAAAATGGGGCTCAAAGATTCTGGTAGAAGCTGGGTACGGGTCGGACTCTGAAAGAATCCCCAGATTCTGGCAAAAGAATTGGGTCTAAGAACTATGGTTGTTGAGAACGGGGCGTCGGTCCGTTGGCTTGAGGCATGAGTTGGCTGCCAGCCCGCCCGCATTTCAGCCTCGGCTCAGTGCGTGGCGCTCATAGAGTTTCTTGTGTTATAAAATGCCAACTTGGGTTAGTGCATGAAAATGGGCTTTTTGGGTTCATTTTGAAAGGTTTTTTCCAGTTCTGCTTTTAGAAAGGTAAAGTGGGAGGGGTGTTGGGGAACGTAGCAGAAATTCAAAATTTTCTACGCAACACCAAGATCTATCTATGGAGAAACCAGCAACAAGGGGAAGGAGAGTGCATCTACATACCCTTGTAGATCGCTAAGCGGAAGCGTTCAAGAGAACGGGGTTGAAGGAGTTGTACTCGTCGTGATCCAAATCACCGGAGATCCTAGTGCCGAACGGATGGCACCTCCGCGTTCAACACACGTACAGCCCGGTGACGTCTCCCATGCCTTGATCCAGCAAGGAGAGAGGGAGAGGTTGAGGAAGACTCCATCCAGCAGCAGCACAACAGCGTGGTGGTGGTGGAGGAGCGTGGCAATCCTGCAGGGCTTCGCCAAGCACCGCAGGAGAGGAGGAGGACTTGGGAGAGGGGGAGGGCTGCGCCAGAACTTGTGGTCAAGCTCCCATGCGCCTATCCACTATATATAGGGGTGGAGGGGGCTGATTTCTTGCCCTCCAAGTCCATTGGGGCGTTGGCAAAGGTGGGAGGAAAGAAATCCCATCATTTCCTTCCCCACCGATTGTTATCCCCCCTTTTTAGGGATCTTGATCTTATCCCTTCGGGATATGATCTTATTCCTTCTAAGGGGGGATCTTGTTGCGCCTTGACCAGGGGTGTGGGGCCTTGCCCCCACTACCCACGTTCATGTGGGTCCCCCCATGCAGGTGGGCCCCACTCCGGAACCTTCTAGAACCTTCCCGGTACAATACCGAAAAATCCCGAACATTTTCCGGTGGCCAAAATAGGACTTCCCATATATAAATCTTTACCTCCGGACCATTCCGGAACTCCTCGTGACGTCCAGGATCTCATCCGGGACTCCGAACAACATTCGGTAACCACATACAAACTTCCTTTATAACCCTAGCGTCATCGAACCTTAAGTGTGTAGACCCTACGGGTTCGGGAACCTTGCAGACATGACCGAGACTTTCTCCTGTCAATAACCAACAGCGGGATCTGGATACCCATGTTGGCTCCCACATGTTCCACGATGATCTCATCGGATGAACCACGATGTCAAGGACTCAATCGATCCCGTATACAATTCCCTTTGTCTAGCGGTATTGTACTTGCCCGAGATTCGATCGTCGGTATACCGATACCTTGTTCAATCTTGTTACCGGCAAGTCTCTTTACTCGTTCCGTAACACATCATCCCGTGATCAACCCCTTGGTCACATTGTGCACATTATGATGATGTCCTACCGAGTGGGCCCAGAGATACCTCTCCGTTTACACGGAGTGACAAATCCCAGTCTCGATCCGTGTCAACCTAAAAGACACTTTCGGAGATACCTGTAGTGCACCTTTATAGTCACCCAGTTACGTTGTGACGTTTGATACACCCAAAGCACTCCTACGGTATTCGGGAGTTACACGATCTCATGGTCTAAGGAAGAGATACTTGACATTGGAAAAGCTCTAGCAAACGAACTACACGATCTTTGTGCTATGCTTAGGATTGGGTCTTGTCCATCACATCATTCTCCTAATGATGTGATCCCGTTATCAATGACATCCAATTTCCATAGCCGGGAAACCATGACTATCTGTTGATCACAATGAGCTAGTCAACTAGAGGCTTACTAGGGACATATTGTGGTCTATGTATTCACACGTGTATTACGATTTCCGGATAATACAGTTATAGCATGAATAAAAGACAATTATCATGAACAAGGAAATATAATAATACTATTATTATTGCCTCTAGGGCATATTTCCAACAAGGGGTCCACTGGAAGGGTGTCTTCCAGTGAACGTTTCTGTTCACTCGAACAGAATGTTCACATGACACGTTTTGTACTTGGCGGTTCGCTGAGACAACAGGAATTTCCGTTTGCATATCTACATTTATTAGGTTCAGGCTATTTGTCGGGGGTTGGGTGCGACATATGCCAAAGGTTGGCTTATCATGGTGGGGGCGAGTAGAACATCGCCGGTGCCTGGAAACGGGATGAGGCGAAGACATGCACGCCGGCGGATCTTACCCAGCTTCAGGGCTCTCCGAGGAGATAACACCCCTACTGCTGCTCTGCGGGGTCTCCGCATGATCACTAAGGCAAAGTGAATACAAAGGTGCTCCTGGAGCTGTTTCTGGAAGAAGGAGAAGGCGAGGCTAGCTCTCTCCCTCCTTCGTGTTCTGTCTAATGCTACTGGATGCCAACCCTTTGCATGGGTGTCCTAGGGGGTTTATATAGGCCTAACCCCCAGGGTTACAATGGTAAATCCGGCTGGGTGCGAGTCCTAGCCGTCTGTCTTTCAGGTGCCGCCTTCTCCGTCGACTCCTGGGGCCCGCCGACTGGTGGGCCCCGCCGACTGGCCTGGTACGAGGGCATCGGCCCGCGCCCGCCGCGGGCGTGTCTTGCCGGCTGCGGATTACTATAGCCGCGCTTCTAATGACGCTGGCTTGGTCATGGGGTTATGGCAACAGTGCCGCCGCCTATGGGCGATCACTGTGGCCATTCCCTGGTCGCATCTGGTTAATGGCGCGTGGGGCCCGTGTGAGGAGCCGGCCGGCTTCGGGGGGCCGACTCCCAACGGGTCCGACTCTCGGTGTGCCCGCCGTCTTCAATACACTCGCTGACTGGTAGGCCCTGCCGTCTCTGGGCCGTACAGACAAGGCGTCGTGGGCACAGCGTCCCGCCCCGGGGGCTGATGTCAGGGCTAGCATGGCAACAGTGCCGCGCCGGGCGGAGATCTCTGTGAGTACGGCATACTGTGGCCATGCTCGTCTTTAATTATCGGGTGGTTGGGAGTCGCGGGCCGACTCCCCATAGTCGGCTTCCTCGGAATCGCCTCTGGGACTCGGCCGAGACGAGAGTCGCCTCAAGGACTCGGCTCATCTTGGAGTCGCCTTCTAGGACTCGGCCCATCTTGGAGTCGCCGTAGGTACTTGAGGGGCGCAGTCTGCCCCGATGTCTTGAAAGGTTCTGGGACTCGGGTTAGCCTACCCGTGGCCCATTACTCCGACAGTAGTCCCCGAAGCTGGTGAGGCTCCGAGGTTGATACGTCGTCCGCCTCAGCAGTTTCATTCCTTAGATGGGGGAAAACAGGCTTCGGTGGCCGCCTCCCTCCAAGCCGATTGGCTGGAGTCGGATTCTTCGAGAGCCAACATGCTCGAACCGACTGGCTGGAGTCGGATTCGTCGAGGGCCGTCTTGCCCATTAGGGAGTTTCGTATGTCGCGGCGGGAACCAGGCAGCATGCCTGATACGCTTCCCGCGGTCGCCCGCCTCGGCCCCGTCGCGCGGCGCCACGTGGCAAAGGCAGTCTGCCTGCCCACGCGCGCGACGGGACTGGCCGTCAGGCGGGGTCCACCACTACCGCGCCTCGGCGCGCGAACGGATCCGTTGCGGCCGTGCGGGCGGTTGGGCTTCCCACGATGTTACTGCGCGCAGTAACTTCGTGGGTAAATCGTGGGGGCGTGGGGTCCTGCGCGCAGTTAATCCCACGCCGCCCCATCGGCTTCTCAGCCCACAGGCCTATAAGTAGGCGGGGGGGCTGGACGGGAAGCACACGCCCCCATTCCTCCCTGCTCCCCCGCCTCCTCCTGCTTCTTCTTCCTCCAGCCATCGCCGCACCACGCCGCACCACTCTGTAGCGATGAGCTCTTCCTCCGCCGCCGCGGCTCCGGTCGTGCGTTCCGGCGTTTGGGACGACTCCGAAGTGGATGACGACACCATCGAGCACCTTCGCAAGACGCACCGGCTCCCCGGCGCGAACTTGGTGCGAGCCCGCGCCCCGCCGGTGGGGGAAATAAGGCCGGCGCCGCAGGAGGGCAAGCGGGTTATATTCCGCTCACACCTTATGTGCGGCATGGGCCTGCCGGCGAGCGGCTTCCTCCGCTCCTTCTTGGAGTTCAACGGACTCCAGCCGCACCACCTCACCCCCAACACAGTGGTGCTGCTGGCCGCCTTCGCCACCCTATGCGAGGGTTTCCTTGGTGTTCTCCCCACTATTGAGCTTTGGGGAGAGCTCTTTCAATCCAAGCTCGGCACGCACGTCGCCGGCGTGCCGGCTCAATGCGGCGCCTTCATCGCAATGCGTCGGTCGACCGCCGACAATCCATTCCCCTCTATCGCGCTGATCAAATCGGTGAAGATGTGGCAGCGCTCGTATTTCTACGTGAAGAACGTTGCCGCGGAGAGCGACTAGGTCAACCTGCCGCCCTACAAGGCCGGCGCTCCGGCTGGGAGGCTTCCCAGTTGGTCCCATCGGGCCCAGACACTGACTCCCGCCGGCGCCGCCGCCATCACGCAACTCCGGGTGCTGACACAGTCGGAAGGCCTGGTCGGGGCCGACTTGCTGGCCGCCTTGGTGGCACGCCGAGTCCTCCCTCTCCAAGGCCGACCTCAGCTGATTAGTCAGATGAGCGGCCGCCGAGACCCAAGTCGTATGTGCACCTGGGACATGCCCCACGCAGAGGTGGGGAAGATGGTGAATCACATCGCAAACTGCGAGCTCGCAGAAGATTTGCAGTTCGGCAAAGAGCCGTACTCGCGTGCCAACCCCCCTCCTGCGGTAAGTCGTATATTTTTGCTTTCTATTTTTCTTCGTGGCCGAATCCGGCTTCTGATCTCCTTGGCTTTTCTGAGTCAGAACCCTCTCATCCCGCCCGTAGCCGGCCCCACCGGACAGCCCCGCGACTACGCTCCGGATCGAGCGGAGAGCGATGTTGAGGACCCCGACTTGGGGGCGGCGGCGATGGATGCCGACGCCGAAGGCGGAGGAGGGGGAACGGAAGGCGGCCTCCGGCCCTCGGCGACCTTCGCCGACTGGCCAGAAGACAACGCCGAAGGGGAAGTCGTCCTGCGCCGCCAACCCAAAGCCGGCCATCTGGGCGCGAGCTCTTCCACCGGCTTGACTGGTCAAGTCGGCGCGAAGAAGCGCCGGGCTGCGCCGAGTTCGCTCGGCGGTCGGCCGAAGAAGTTCAAGGGGGCGGCCGCCGCGACCAAGCGGGAGGAGGCGGCCGCGAAGGCCAACCGCTTCCGCAAGGAAATGAAGAAGCCGCCACTAGTCTCTGCGTGAGTCCTTGCCGCCTTTGTCTTGTTTTCTTTGACGAATTCTTTCCGAGTCTTTTTCATTCTGTTTTCTGCTTCAGGGCCCCTTTTTCTCTTGAGAGGGTCGATGTCCCCTCTGTCATGGGGTCGGCCGAGACGTCCGCCAACACCCGACGGATTGACCCCGCCGCCGACCTCCGGGAGGCGACGGAGCGCAACGCGCGGGAGAAGCGCGATGAGGAAGAGGCCGACCGCCTGGAGAAGGCGCAGGCCGAGAAGGCGGCGGCCTCCGCCCAGAAGAAGTTGGAGGAGGCCGAAGCTGCCGCCGCGACCAAACAGCGGGCCGAGGAGGCCGCGCGCCGCCAATCGGCGTTGCTAGTCGTCCCACTGAGCTCCGCACCGCCGCCCCCGGAGTTGATGGGGCAGATTGGAGAAGTCGGCGGGGAGCACTCCATCATGGAGAGGGATGGAGGCGAGGCCTCCGCGTCGGGCACAGCCTCGCCGCCGCCGCCGCCTCCGCCGCATGGCAAGCAGCCGGCGGGCCCTCTAGTGCCGCCGACTGAGGACGAGGCGGTGGCGAGGCT
Organism: Triticum timopheevii; assembly: GCA_963921465.1. Lineage (NCBI taxonomy): Eukaryota > Viridiplantae > Streptophyta > Magnoliopsida > Poales > Poaceae > Triticum > Triticum timopheevii. The sequence continues at coordinate 418,882,369 of OY997262.1, forward strand.
GCTTCTTCAAGTCGCCTCACCAGCGCGCCGCCGTCTTGCGTAGGCGGTCTCGGCGCCGCACCCCTTGGAAGCCGGCGCCGCCAGCTCGGCCATTCCAGATGCCGAGGCAACAAGTGCTGCGCCCACTGGATGGGTGCGAGGAGGCGGTGACGGTCCGCTGAACCGGGCTCTCCTGGATGTGCAGGCGAAGCTGCGAGCTAAAGGAGAAGCCATCCAGGGCTGTACCAGGGCGCATCTGGCGTCGCGGGCGTCCATCCGAGTACGTTTTTCCTTTTTTGAATTTGCCTTTTCTCATTCTTCTCTGTGGGGGCGCGCCAGCGCATCCACTGGGTGTAGTCCCCGAGTTTCAGGCCGGCTGCTGCGCAGGCGGCCTGGAACTCAATCTAGCGAGTTCCTCATTTTTGTTTTCGTCTGATTTTTATTGCAGGAGTACCACAACCTCCGCGTCACCGCCTACAACCGCAACGTTGAGCGACTGCGAAGCGGACTGCCGACTTGTCGGAGAGCCGGAGTAAGTTCCTCTTCTTTTCCTTGGGGGCGCGCTGGCGCACCCGCGGGCTGTAGTCCCCGAGATTCGGGCCGATTGCTGAGCAGTCGGGCCGGATCTTCCCGGCGACCTTTGCTGTTGACGACTTAACATCTTTTCTCTTTGTTTTTCAGAGGCCAACGCCACTCTTCAGGAATAGCTGGGCGAAGTCAGCCCGGCCCTTCACGCCAAGGAGGAGGAGTGCGGTAAGCTCGCCAAAGAGCGCGACCTACTGGCCGAGCAGTTGGCGGAGCAGAAGGAGCTGCTGAAGGCGGCTCGCGACGAGGCGGAGAAGAAGGAGACCGCCCTCCTGGCCGAGGTCGAGATGGAGCGCTCCTCCTGGACCGACAGGGAGGCGATGCTGACTTTCAGCTTCCACGAGATCGAGGACATTGTCGATGGTGAGTTTCTTTTCTTTCCTTCCTTAAGCTGCCGGCTGCAAATTAGGCCGATTGCTGACTTTCTCTCTGCTTATTTCTGTTTTGGGCAGACTTCTTCCCTGGCCACTCGCAAGCGGTCAATCAAGTCATCGAGGCTGATCGCGAGACGCGGAGAGCGAATGGCGAGGAGATCGCCGCCAACGCCCCGCTGACCGTCGATGAACAGCTGCTGAGCATCGAGACCCGTCTGCGGCCGGCTCATCGGTTGCTGCGCCGTCTTCAACGCACCGGGGCCCAGGCGATCTCCGCCCTGTGGCCAGGGGTGCCGGCTCTGTGCACCGCCAGTCCAACTGCCGACTGGCTGGAGGTCGCGGCCGGCCGTCTTGAGGCTTGGAAGGGTTCCTCGGCCCAGGCTAGAGCGCGCCGGGCCTTGGAATTTGTCAAGGCTTGGTATCCAGGGCTGGACCTGGACCGGCTGGCCGCGTTTCGGTCAGAGGCCCAGGCAGAACTGGCGGCTGTGGAAGGCGCCCTCATCGAGCGCGCAGCGGCGATCGCCGACTACACTGACACCAGCGTCTTCGTTCCCGAGCGGGCCGCGAACGGTGAGGAGGTGCCTCCGGAGTGGTTCGGGATGAACCCCGACTACGGTGAAGACTCGGCGGAGGTGATCGGCTCCAGCACCGAGGAGGAAGACGAGGTGGGGGACGAGGACGAGACGGAGGCGCCAGAAGACGGAGCGGACGACCAGCCTCAGCTCGATCGCGCCTCCAGCAACGAGCCGCGTCCGACTGGGCCGACTACCGCCGGAGGCGACCAAGCCGAGACTGCCCAGCCGGCCGTCCTAGCGCCTGACACCGCCGTCTCGGCTGACCCGCCGAACCCGTCTGCTGCTCCTTAGGCTGCCGTCTTGTCCTTACTTTATCTGTTTTTCATAGTCTTTGAAGAACTTTGTTAATTTGCACAATTCCACCCGCGGGGTGTATTTTGAACTCGGCCAGAGGCCTTTGCTTATGTAAATATCTATTTGCTTCTATCTTTCCTTGCTGATTGCTCTTTTGGCTTTTTCCTTTGCCGCCTTCCCATAGCCGCTGCTTTGCCAGACGGACAGTCGCTCCGCGGGCTGCCGCAGGTCAAATGCTTGGCTATTTTTAGGGAAGGCAAATACTTCGCCTTTTTTAGAGTTTTTTAACAAGTGAGATAGAAGGCGGAGAGCCGACTATTCGAGAGTCGGCTCCGCAGAGAGAGGCTGGGAGCTGGCTTGGGCTATGCATACGCTTTGAATCCTTAGCCATTTTTTCATGTGCGTGCTCGTTCTTGCTTATGCACTGCCTACCAACAGTCGCTCTGCGAGCTGCGGCTTTCGACAGGAGACGGCTTAAGCACAGCACACTACTTGTCCGACTGCAGGAAGCATTTCATAGCGCAAGACGGCGAGTCCCCAGGCCGACTAGTCGAACCCGGTGCCAAGCGGCATAACAAAGAGTAGCATACTCGGAGGCATAATTCTTATCATACAGATAACAAAAAGGGCAGTCCCCGAGCTCGTCTCGGGGCCCAAAGTCTCGGTACTTTAACACAAAGGATAGCATGGTACATACTGCATTAACTGTAAAATCTTCGGAGAAGATTTGCGTTCCATGGCCATTCTGACTCCTTGCCGGAGTCGTCCCTCTTGCGCGCTCGAGGCTTCTGAGCGTCGATTAGGTAGTAGGAGCCGTTGCCCAGCACTTTGCTAATGATGAAGGGGGCTTCCCAAGGCGCCGACAACTTGTGCTGGCCGGCTGTTCGCTGAATCAGCCGGAGGACAAGGTCGCCCTCTTGAAACGATCTTGGCTTGACCTTTCGGTTGTAGTATCGGCGCAGACTCTGCTGGTAGATGCCGGACCGGCTAAGTGCCAACAGCCGGCCCTCTTCCAGCAGGTCAACACCGTCTTGGCGTGCTTCTTCAGCTTCCTCTTTGGTGTACATGGTGACTCGTGGAGAGTCGAACTCTATGCCCATCGGGATGACAGCTTTAGCACCGTAGACGAGGAAAAAAGGCGTGAAGCCGGTTGACTTGTTTGGAGTCGTGCGCAGACTCCAGAGGACGGCTGGTAGCTCCTCAACCCAACAACCGGCCGAACGCTCGAGTGGTTCGACCAGTCAAGGCTTGATGCCGGACAGGATGAGGCCGTTTGCTCGCTCCACCTGGCCGTTTGACTGTGGATGGGCAACGGAAGCTAAGTCCAGTCGGATGCCCTGCGTCACGCAGAAACGAGCCAAGGCGCCTTTGGCGAAATTTGTGCCGTTGTCGGTGATGATGCTGTGCGGTATGCCATACCACACCGTGATGTCGGCGATGAAAGTCACTGCAGTCGGACCGTTCAATTTCTTGATGGGCTTTGCTTCTATCCACTTGGTGAACTTGTCCACCGCGACAAGCAGATGAGTTAGGCCGCCTCGGGCCGTCTTGAATGGTCCCACCATGTCCAGGCCCCAAACTGCGAAGGGCCAGGCGATGGGGATTGTTTTCAGCGCGGAAGCCGGCTGAAGTGGCTTGGAGCGGAACTTCTAGCACCCTTTGCATTTTTTGACTAACTCTTTAGCCTCTTCCAGGGCGGTCGGCCAGAAGAAGCCGTGCCGAAAGGCTTTGGCGACGAGTGCTCTTGAAGCTGCATGGTGGCCGCACTCGCCCTGATGAATGTCTCTGAGAATTGCTTGGCCTTGTTCTGGCTCTACTCAGCGCTGGTAGACACCAGTGACACTGCGCCTGACCAGTTCTCTGTTGACTATGGTGTATGCTGCCACTCGGCGTTGCACTTGCCGAGCCAAGATCTCTTCAGTCGGCAGCTCTCTGTTCACTAGAAACTTGAGGATGGGCTTTGCCCATGAGGGTGCTGCTATTTCTTCAACTGCTACCACAGCGAGTTGGACAAGGGTGGCTGGGCTGGAAGGCGGCGGGCTGGAGTCTGCGGCCGCTTGCTGGATTGACGGAGTCCTTGGGCCGACTGGCGTAGTCCCTGGGCCGACTGGCGCAGTCCCTGGGCCGACTGGCGCAGTCCCCGGGCCGGGTTCTGAAGTCCCCGGGCTGGCTTCGACTGTGATTTTCTTGGGGCCGTCTGCCGGGGCTCTTGAGTCGGATCCGACTTCTTCGGGAGGAGACGGCACAAAGATGGAGTCTGATTCTGGTGAAGGCTTGATAGACGGCTTGAGGAGGCGCTGAAGAGCGACGCCGGAAGGTATTGCTTGGCGGGTGGAGCCGACTCGTGCCAAGGCGTCTGCTTGGTCATTGTCGTTTCTTGGCACGCGAAGGAACTCGTACCCTTCGAAGTATCCGCTGAGTTGCTGCACCAGGAAGCGGTAGCTCGCCATGTTTGCGTCTTTGGCGTCCCAGTCGCCAGATGACTGCTGGACCACCAAATCGGAGTCGCCATAGCACAGGATCCGGCGAATGCCGAGTTCTTTGGCAAGCCGGAGCCCATGAATGAGCGCTTCGTATTCGGCGACATTGTTGGAGGTGGCGAAGTGGATCTGCATCACATATTTGAGCTTGTCGCCTTTAGGGGAGGTGAGGACAACGCCGGCTCCCAGGCCGGTGCGCATCTTGGAGCCGACGAAATGCATCCGCCAATGGGTGGAGTCGGGCGCTGGCGGTAGGTACTGGGTCTCGGCCCAGTCGACGAGGAAGTCGGCCAGCGCTTGCGACTTGATGGCGGTGCGGGGCTGGTAGTAGATGGTGTAGGGAGCCAACTCTATGGCCCATTTGGCTACTCGTCCAGAAGCATCTCGGCTTCCGATGATCTCGGCCAGCGGGGCTGTGCAAACCACCGTAATTGGATGCTCTTGAAAGTAAGGCTTCAGCTTCTTGGCGGGAAAATGCACACCATAGCACATCTTCTGGTAGTGGGGGCAGTTCTGCTTGGAGGTCGACAGTACCTCGCTCAGGTAATATACCGGTCTCTGGATGGGGAGCGCCTTGCCTTCCTCTTTACGTTCGACTACAATGACTGTGCTGACTACTCGACTGGTGGCGGCGATGTATAGGAGCATGGGCTCCTTAGGAGTCGGAGCCGCCAGCACAGGGGGAGTAGTCAACATCTTCTTTAGCTGGAGAAATGCTTCATCCGCCTTGTGGTTCCACTCAAAAAAGGTGGTCTTCTTCATTAATTGATACAAAGGGAGAGCTTTCTCGCCCAGCCGACTGATGAATCGGCTGATGGACGCCAAGCAGCCGGTGAACTTCTGCACATCTAACAGTCGGCTGGGTACCTCCATCCTCTCGATGGCCTTGATCTTCACAGGGTTGCACTCTATGCCGCGTTCAGAGACCAGAAAGCCAAGGAGTTGGCCGGCTGGTACTCCGAAAACGCACTTCTCATGGTTGAGCTTGATCAGGAATCGGCGCAGGTTCTCAAAGGTTTCCTTGAGGTCTTCCAGCAGTGTCCCACGCTTCTCCGTCTTCAACACTACATCATCCACGTAGACGTGGGCGTTTCTGCCGAGTTGCTTGAGGAGGCACTTCTGCATGCAACGCTGAAAGGTGGCGCCGACATTCCTCAAGCCAAACGTCATGGTCAAGTAGCAGAAGGCTCCGAACGGCTTGAGGAAGGCGGTCTTCAGTCTGTCTGCCGGGTTCAGCTTGATCTGGTGATATCCTGAATATGCATCTAAGAAACTCAACAGCTCGCATCCGGCTATGGAGTCTATCACCTGATCGATTCTTGGCAAAGCAAAGGGGTCCTTGGGGCAAGCTTTGTTGAGGCTTGTGTAATCAATGCACATCCTCCACTGCTTGTTTTTCTTCAGCACCAAGACCGGGTGTCGGTGTCAAAACCGGCGGATCTCGGGTAGGGGGTCCCGAACTGTGCGTCTAGGCGGATGGTAACATGAGACGAGGGACACGATGTTTTTACCCAGGTTCGGGCCCTCTCGATGGAGGTAAAACCCTACTCCTGCTTGATTGATATTGATGATATGGATAGTACAAGAGTGGATCTACCACGAGATCAAGGAGGCTAAACACTAGAAGCTAGCCTATGGTATGATTGTTGTAATGGTTATGTTGTCCTACGGACTAAAACCCTCCGGTTTATATAGACACCGGGGAGGGCTAGGGTTACACAGAGTCAGTTACAATGGTAGGAGATCTACATATCCGTATTGCCAAGCTTGCCTTCCACGCCAAGGAAAGTCCCATCCGGACACGGGACGAAGTCTTCAATCTTGTATCTTCATAGTCTTGGAGTCCGACCGATGATGATAGTCCGGCAGTCCAGACACCCCCTAATCCAGGACTCCCTCAGTAGCCCCCGAACCAGGTACTGGGTCTTGGCCCAGTCGACGAGGAAGTCGGCCAGTGCTTGCGACTTGATGGCGGTGTGGGGCTGGTAGTAGATGGTGTAAGGAGCCAGATCTATGGCCCATTTGGCTACTCGGCCGAAGGCGTCTCGGCTTCCAATGATCTCGGCCAACGGAGCCGTGCAAACCACGGTGATTGGATGCTCTTGAAAGTAAGCTTCAGCTTCTTGGCGGCAAAATGCACACCGTAGCACATCTTCTGGTAATGGGGGTAGTTCTGCTTGGAGGTTGACAGTACCTCGCTCAGGTAATATACCGGTCTCTGGAGAGGGAGCGCCTTGCCTTCCTCTTTGCGTTCGACTACGATGACTGTGCTGACTACTCGGCTGGTGGCGGCGATGTACAGGAGCATGGGCTCTTTAGGAGCGGAGCCGCCAACACAGGGGGAGTAGTCAACATCTTCTTCAGCTGGAGAAATGCTTCATCCGCCTTGTGGTTCCACTCGAAAAAGGTGGTCTTCTTCATCAATTGATACAAAGGCAGAGCTTTCTCGCCCAGCCGACTGATGAATCGGCTGATGGATGCTAAGCAGCCGGTGAACTTCTGCACATCTAACAGTTGGCTGGGTACCTCCATCCTCTCCATGGCCTTGATCTTCACGGGGTTGCACTCTATGCCACGTTCGGAGACCAGGAAGCCAAGGAGTTGGCCGGCTGGTACTCCGAAAATGCACTTCTCAGGGTTGAGCTTGATCTGGAATCGGCGCAGGTTCTCAAAGGTCTCCTTGAGGTCTTCTAGCAGCGTCCCACGCTTCTCCGTCTTCACCACCACATCATCCACGTAGACATGGACATTCCTGCCGAGTTGCTTGAGGAGGCACTTCTGCATGCAACGCTGAAAGGTGGCGCCGGCATTCCTCAAGCCGAACATCATCGTCAGGTAACAGAAGGCTCCGAATGGCGTGATGAAGGCGGTCTTCAGTCTGTCTGCCGGGTTCAGCTTGATTTGGTGATATCCTGAATATGCATCTAAGAAACTCAGCAGCTCGCATCCGGCTGTGGAGTCTATCACCTAGTCGATTCTTGGCAGGGCAAACAGATCCTTTGGGCAGGCTTTGTTGAGGCTTGTGTAGTCAATGCACATCCGCCACTGCTTGTTTTTCTTCAGTACCAAAACCGGGTTTGCCAGCCACTCTAGAAAAAACACTTCCATGATGAAGCCGGCTGCAAGAAGGCGGGCTATCTCTTCTCCAACAACTCTTCTCTTTTCTTCTGACAGGCGGCACAAGGGCTGCCTGACGGGTTTCACATCCGGCCTGACATGTAGCTTGTGCTCGGCGAATTCCGTCGGTACACATGGCATGTCTTTGGGGGACCATGCAAAGATGTCTTGATTCTCACGGAGGAAGTCGACGAGCTCGTCTTCCTATTTGCTGTCAAGGTTTGCACCCACGACAGCGTACCTCTCTGAGCGCTCCGGATCCAAGGGTATCTTCTTGGTCTCTTTGGCTGGCTTAAACGAACCCTCAGCTTCCGACTCCTTGGGGTCGGGCGACATCTCTGGCTGCTTTCCAGCCATTGCCACGACCCGATCAAGGAGCCGCTTCTCGGCTGCGATCACCAGGGACTCGGCCAGCCGGCTGCTCTCGGCCGCACATCCTGTAGTCGCCGGCTACGGTCAGGATTCCCTTGGAACTCGGCATCTTCATATTTAGGTAGGCGTAGTGAGGAACCGCCATGAACTTGTCCAAGGCAGGTCGGCCAAGTAGTGTGTGGTATGGGCTTTCAAGGTCCACTACTTCGAACCAGACCGGCTCTCGGCGGAAATGATCTTTGTCTCCAAAGAGGACGTCTATCAGGATCTTGCCGATTGGTGAGCAGGAAAGGCCGGGTACAATACCATGGAAAACAGTCTGGCTGCTCTGCAGCTGTCTTTGCTTGATTCCTAGCTTCTCCATAGTATCTTTGTACAGGATGTTGATGCTACTGCCTCCGTCTATCAGCACTCTCGAAAAGCGGGTGGCCCGCCTATCAGTGGCCAGGGTGGCACCTAGGACCAGGGCATAGGAGCCCGGATTCGGCATCACCTCTGGGTGATCCGCTCTGCTCCAACTGAGAGGCCTCTCGGACCAATGCATGAACTCCGGAGTGTTTGTTGCCACCGCATTTACTTCTTGCTGCTGCTGCCGTCTGCTGCATCAATCATCAGCCACACTGGTAAACACCATGTAGGCTCCATGCTCTTTTGGGTACTCGTCTGGCACTGCGCCGACTGGCCGAGCAGCCGGCTGCTGGGGTGGCGGCGGAGGCGGCGGCCCAGCAGGCGGAGGGGGGAGGAGGCCGTCTCCCTTGGCGATTCTGGTGAGCCAATGGCACTTTCAGGTGGTATGATTTGACGGCTTCGCGCCACTGTGGAACTTGCAGGGACCATCCAGAGTCTGCTCATAGGAAAAGGCCGGCAACCAATTGGATTTGCCGCCTTTCTGCCGTTTGGCCGGAGGCTGCCCCTCCGGCTGTTGATCTTCGACTGTCGCAACCTGCTGACTGTTGGAAGTCGGCGGTTGGGCCTTGCGCTTGTTGTCTGTTGTTGGCGCCGACTGGTGTCTCCAGCTGGGGTTCTTGGAGCCTGAGGAGCCACTTTGCCAGCTGCATTGACTTGAATCTCCGTCTTCATGGATGAGTCGGCCGTGGCGTACTTGTCTCCTATGATCAGCAGTTCGTCGAGGGCTTCTGGCTCGTCGCAGAGGAGCCTGTGCTTGCGGAGGGTGCCTTCTCGGCACCCGGCGGTGAAGTACTCGATTGCCTGCACCTCGTGCACGCCCTCGCAGGACTTCCGAAGCTCGCCCCAGCGCGTGAGGTAGTCGCGTGTTGACTCATCAGGGCCTTGCACGCACAAGGAAAGCTGGTGCGGCTTGGGAGGTCGCTTGTACGTGCTCGTGAAGTTGCGGATGAAGGCTTCGGTGAAGTCGACCCAGCTGTTGATTCTGCGGGGCTTCAGACTGTTCAACCATGTTCGGGCCGTGCCCTGGAGCATGAGTGGAACGTACTTCACGGCAACCCGCTTGTTGCCGTTCGCTATGCTGACGGCCGTGGAGTAACCTATCAGCCAGTCTTCCGGATTCACAGAGCCGGTGTATTTGGGTGTGTCTCGGGGGAGCGTGAACCCTTTGGGGAAGGGCTCGTCTCGGATGCGGGGCCCAAAACAAGGCGGACCCAGCTCGTCTTCTTCTTCCAGCGCTAGGGATCGGTGGAGTCAGTCGATCCGATGGCGGGCGTCGTTCTCTCCGACTCCTTCTCGACGGCCGAGGCGGCCGCCGAGAGTCGGATGCTCAACAGGCGGCGGGGAAACTCGCCGTTCTCTTCTCGGCGGGGGAGGCAGGTAGTCGTCCCGCCGCTCTACTGCTCTCGGGCGGCCGTCTTGGTCGTGTTCAATGGTGATGTGAGTCCGACTACGACTGGCAGTCGGCTCCTTTTCTTTCCTTCCGCGGACTCCGCCAGTCGGCGTCCGAGATGTCGCGCCTTGATCTCGGCGGGGAGGCAAGTCGTCGTTCGGTTACTGCAGCGCATCCGCGCGGCCGCCGGCCGCGTTCTGCGCAGCAACCGCGTCGAGGAGCTGCTGGACTCGCTCCGTCATCATGCGGCGCTCTTCGCCCTCGAAGTTCTTCAACTCGTCAGTCGCCGCTTGGGCAGCGCGGATGTTCTCCGCAGGGGTGGCGTATACGGGGCGTTTTGCCCCGAACAAGTCGGCGATGGTCGGGCCGCGCTGCCGGACCGCGCCTAGGCGGCTCGGCCCAGTTGGAGCCAGCGAGTCGCCCACGGCGCGATCCATCTCGCGCTGGTAGGCTTCTGACAAGCGCCTCATGCTCGCCAGTCTCTTGGCGGCTTCGATGATCTGAAGGCGGCGCGTCTACAGCGTCTCGGCGTCTGCGTCCTCTGGAATGGGCGCAGTTAGGTCTTGCAGGGCCGCAACGAGCGGGTCCTGAGCTTCTTCACCGGAGCGCTCATCATGACTGATGATGAGCACCTCCGTGACGGCGCTTCCGCCACTCTCCTTGTGAGGAAGCGGCTCGTCGTAGACCACCACATTGGTGGGGAAAGTGTCAAGCGACACGGCGTCGGAGTCGAGCAGCATCGGGTCGGTGGAGCCTCCGGACTCCAAGTCCACGGCAGGCTCGCCGGCGACATGGAGTTGGTCGAGGAGGCCCGCGAGGAGACTCTCGGGGCCACCCGTGGCTGCGTCGGATGCAGGCTCGTCGGAGAGTCGAACCTCGCCGACAAGTTCGGCGAGGCTGCGCGCTGCACAGGCGGCCTCAGCGCCGTGCAGCGCGTCGATGCAGACTCCATCTGGCGAGCCTGGCTGGCTGCGCTCGCCAGGGAGGAAGAGGGTTCCCGTCCAGAACAGATCTCCGGACGACGGTGCACCAGGCCCTACGGTGGGCGCCAAATGTCGGGGGTTGGGTGCGACATATGCCAAAGGATGGCTTATCATGGCGGGGGCGAGTAGAACATCGCCGGTGCCTGGAAACGGGATGAGGCGAAGACATGCACGCCGGCGGATCTTACCCATCTTCAGGGCTCTCCGAGGAGATAACACCCCTACTGCTGCTCTGCGGGGTCTCCACATGATCACTAAGGCAAAGTGAATACAAAGGTGCTCCTGGAGCTGTTTCTGGAAGAAGGAGAAGGCGAGGCTAGCTCTCTCCCTCCTTCGTGTTCTATCTAATGCTACTGGATGCCAACCCTTTGCATGGGTGTCCTGGGGGGTTTATATAGGCCTACCCCCAGGGTTACAATGGTAAATCCGGCTGGGTGCGGGTCCCAGCCGTCTGTCTCTCAGGTGCCGCCTTCTCCGCCGACTCCTGGGGCCCGCCGACTGATGGGCCCCGCCGACTGGCCTGGTACGAGGGCATCGGCCCGCGCCCGCCGCGGGCGGGTCTTGCCTGCCGCGGATTACTGTAGCCGCACTTCTAATAACGCGGGCTTGGTCATGGGGTTATGGCAACAGTGCCGCCGCCTGCGGGCGATCACTGTGGCCATTCCCCGGTCACATCTGGTTAATGGCGCGTGGGGCCCGTGTGAGGAGCCGGCCGGCTTCGGGGGGCCGACTCCCAACGGGTCCGACTCTCGGCGCGCCCGCCGTCTTCAATACACTCGCTGACTGGTAGGCCCTGCCGTCTCTGGGCCGTACAGACAAGGCGTCGTCGGCACAGGGTCCTGCCCCGGGGGCTGATGTCAGGGCTGGCATGACAACAGTGCCGCGCCGGGCGGAGATCTCCGTGAGTACGGCGTACTGTGGCCATGCTCGTCTTTAATTATCGGGTGGTTGGGAGTCGCGGGCCGACTCCCCATAGTCGGCTTCCTCGGAGTCGCTTCTGGGACTCGGCCGAGACGAGAGTCGCCTCAGGGACTCGGCTCATCTTGAAGTCGCCTTCTGGGACTCGGCCCATCTTGGAGTCGCCGTAGGTACTTGAGGGGCGCAGTCTGCCCCGATGTCTTGAAAGGTTCTGGGACTCGGGTTAGCCTACCCGTGGCCCATTACTCCGACACTATTCGTGGAGTCGATCACCACCACTTGAGATAGACGATCAACTTCATTAAACAAGCAGTCATCTCTATACAAGGAGGGGAGGCGTGTAACGTGCGTCACCCCAATTCTACAACATCTGTTCGTGATCCCCGCGTTGGTTTACCACCCCTACACGGCCACCGCGCGTGGACGCGAACCCGGTTTGTGTACAAAAAGGCACGTGACATAAGTGGCGGTGCAACCATTGTCGTGCCCGTGCTCCGCCGCGTGCTTACATGCGAGCAGCCTACGGGAGCACTCGCAATCAATTTTTTTGTAAAATTTGTTTGAAGTCAAACTACACAAAGTTTGATTAAATTTACACAAAAACATATCAACATCTAAAATATTAAAGTTATATTGTGAATGTTGATTTTTTTTATAAAATTAGTGAAACTTTGTAAATTTTGACTTTGACCAAAATTTACATGTAGACGGAAAAGAACGGAGGGAGGGAGTACATCACTCTAGTATTTTCGTCGGGTGGTCGTCGTTACCGGGAAAAATAACAATGAGACGGCGAGACCGCGGGACGGCCGCCGCTTGTTGCCTCGACTCGCACTGTCGCGCTCGTCGCACTGCAGGGGGGAAGAACCATTTCACTTGGCGCCCCGTTAAGTCAGGCCCCCAAGGAGGAGGAGTCGACTCCAGCCAGCCACAGGAAAGACGGAGGAGACCCAGCAGCGGGAAGAGGAGAAGACAGAACAGTAGCAGCTCAGGTCAGATTGTGATTTCGGTTTCGTCATGGCGTCTTTCTTTACTCTTGCCACGCCCTTGTGCTGCCTCACTCTTGCCTAGCCTGCCTACAGAGCCTCTCGCGGCGCCGGACGGGGTGGGATCGACCGAACCGATGGGCTGCGCTTGGTCGTCGTCGTCGTCGCCGTCGAGGCGTCAGCGGCGCGCTCAGGGGTACGAGGAGCCCGCCGTCCTCGCCGCCGAGACCTCATGTACGCATTCCCAGCTCCAGCTCCACCTCGTTGTTTTTTGATACGTGCAACTTAATTTACAGAAATCCTATTCCTACGCAAAACTGATAACTCGGCGTGTCGCGCGCGCGCAGTCACCGTGAACGAGGTTGAGGCGCTGTACGAGCTCTACAACAAGCTCAGCTTCTCCATCTTCAAAGACGGCCTCATCCACAAGGTAAGCTCCACGACTGCCAATCTGCCATGGATCCCTCTTCAAAGACTGCATGCTCCCATCTCATCTAATCTCATCTGCGTTCATCACAGGAGGAGTTCCGGCTCGCCCTGTTCCGGACCAGCGAGCGAGCCAACCTCTTTGCGGACAGGGTGTTCGACCTCTTCGATCTCAAGCGCAACGGGGTCATCGAGTTCGGCGAGTTTGTGCGCTCGCTCAGCATCTTCCACCCCAAAGCGCCTGTATCAGACAAGGCCGCATGTATTGTCTATTCCTCTGCTCCTACACCCCTTGTCCATTCGTCTTAATTTGATGTCCATCAATTATCATGCCAGAGTAGATAACCATTCCCGGCCATCCTCTTCTGCAGTTGCGTTCAAATTGTACGATTTGAGGGGCACAGGCTACATCGAAAAAGAAGAGGTAAATTCGTAATGTTCATGAGTTGTTCTGAATTCTAGTATAACTTGACTGTTGACACAGCTTAGGGAGATGGTGGTGGCACTTCTTGACGAGTCGGACCTATGTCTCTCGGATAGCGCTGTTAATGAGATCGTTGACAATGTAATTTAACGAGATAGGGCTACTTCTTTCCAAGCATTCAGTCTTTTAGGAGCAAATAGTATTTGGTTTCCTTCTTCTCTTTTGAACAAAATATATAATCTCCTTCCTTCTAACATGACCTGTGCTGCTCTGCTCCCTTTGGGCTGTCAGACGTTCAGTCAAGCAGACTCAAATGGCGATGGCAGGTTAGACCCCAAGGAGTGGGAGGAGTTTGTCAAGAAGAACCCGGGATCACTCAGGAACATGTCACTGCCCTATCTCCAGTGAGTAGGCACTCCGCACTCATCTCATCAGTTTGCCCTTTACCACATATCAAGTGATTTGGTGGTTGTTGTTGCTGTCGTTGTTGTTGTTTGTTTAGGGACATTACGACCTCGTTTCCGAGCTTTGCCACGCATTCGGAAGTCGATGATTGTGTTGGCATCGACAAATAACCAGGCAGAGCCTTCCTGCCTGCAGCGTGCAGGGGTTATCAGATGATTGTCATATATTATATTACCTCCGTCCCAAATTAGTTATTTTAGATTCATGTAGACACTAAAACTTGTCTAGATGCATCTGTATCTAGATAAATTTACGACAACTAAAACATGGGTAGATACATCTGTGTGCTACATGTACACCACACACGGTGTGGACTTAAGATTTAATTTCTAAAAGAGTGACAAAATCTCAAGGCAATAGAGGCACTTTCATCGTCAATGGTACATTTGATGATATGTTATGCTCCAAATTCAAGTATAAAGAGGGAAGCTAATATTCAGTATTAACCTAGGTCACCTGTGTTATATATACCTCTTGTAAGCCGCCGCAAGGGATAAGTTGATCAGTTGTAAATCCCCGGCGTTTGTAACCTTCCCCGATATAGTGAAGTTAGGCTGGCTGGCGCGCGTGGTTTCTTTCCCTTTGTGTTGGAGGAGGTTTCCTTGCTTGTTCTTCGTTCTTCATTGAGTTGATTTGCTTGTCGTATCTCTAACATTTGATGACTGTAAAAACTGGCTGAATTTTTTTATGGCACGGGGACTGATTTAGTTTGCTAGGTAGAGAAAGCACATTATCCATGGGACTGACAGCAATAATCCTAAACACACCGGCATATTATGGGAGTTTTACAGGCTTCCTTCTATCTAATCTCTCTGCCCCCGAATTATGGTCCACATTATAGAAAGCTATGATATGCAACTCAGTCAAAATTTCCTTTTGGAGACCGACCTCCACAGAGGCCTTCAAATGCAAAATTAAAAATTCATAAAAAATTGTATTTTTATAATTTTAAAAATTCTGACAAAAAAATACCGAGTAAGATGTAGGCATAATGCACAAGTGTGCAAATTTTCAGGACGAAGTACATTGACATGAGGGCTGCGCAAAAAAACAAATCTGAGACTTCTTAACACGTGATACTATTCATTGTCGCAGACCATGAAATTTATTTTTTGCAGGTCGCATTTCATTTTAAAAATTTACGCACATACGCCTCACATCCTTGTTTACTTGTGCAAAAAAAATCAGACTTTTCTGAAACCAAAATTTTTGAATTTTGATTTTTTTTCCAAAAATTATGCCTTTGTGGAGGCTGAGATCCAAAACGTCATTCTCGAACTCAATTGCATTCATCGGAGTTTGGTACAATATATACAGGAGATGTCTTGCGTGACAAGCCAAATAACCCTATCATATCTCTAGTAGTTAGACTATACATGGCTATATATCATAATAAGATCAATCGGGAATAAATACAGATATGTCACGTTCTGGAACGAAACTCATGGTATGCGGCGATTGGCAACCCTTAGGTCATAATTTCGGCGAACTGTTAGGTAGTCGGTACGTGAAGAACATGGAGCTGACCCAACTGGACTTTCTCATGCACAAAGGGCGTGTTTGGTTGCCCGCATTAGGCCCAGCCTGGCCTAGGCGGGAAGGATTTGGCCCATTTGGTTTCCTTCATTCACTGTGCGGCCCGCATCGCACGAAACTTAAAGCACGTCCAGGCCAGGCCCAGGGGAAATGCACGAATCGGCAGTAGCTCGCGAGCCTGGCTCGGGCGAGGCAGGGGAGGGCGACGCGCTTCTCCCCTCGTGCGAGCAGGGGAGATGGCGCGAGCTCGCCCACGTCGCTGAAAAATCGGCGGGAGGATTTCGGCTCACCTCCCGCCGCTCCACCCCTATTTAGCCCCCTCCCACACCGCCCCAACTCCCGCCACCATTCTTCCTCCGTTTGAGCTTTCCCGCCGACGCGCATCGGCACCGACGAGCAGGTAAGTGGCGCATCTTCATCGGCCGGCGGTCACGGCGTCGGAGCTCCTTCACCGGCCGACGTTCATCTTCCACGACCGTCCCCCCTCATCCTCAAGCTGCAGCCATGGCCTCTGTGAGTTCAATCCCCCTTTCTCTCTGTTCCTTCTAGCTAGATCTGAGCTGCAGCTAGGGTTTGATCTAGATGCATGGTTGATTAGTGGTCTGATCTGTGAACTGATATGGTTTGTTGCTATGCTGCGGTTGCAATTTGTGGTAGGGCTAGATGTTCAAGCATGTGGTAGGCTAGATTAGTAGTAGAGTTTGAAGTTGAACCTTGTGCTTGTGTTGAATCATGCTTAGATCTGTGATTTGTAGCTATTGGTGGTCCATTGTAGCATGTTGTTTGTTGTAGATGTATGTTTTTGCTCATAGATTGTCTGGTATGCTTAGTATGATAGTGATGAAGCATGTGCTTGCTATGGTAGTGATGAACCATGTACATGTACGCTCTTGCTTTCATGGATTGTCCGATATGTTGTGTGCTATGCTCACTGTCAATGTGTGCTACGATTATAGGACATGACCACGCAGACGCAAGATCTTAGTCAGGCCCTTGTCGTGTCTGACAGCCAGTTTGCTCCATCGTTTGTCGAGGACTCGCAGCCTATGTCCGAGATGGCACCTGATTCAGAGGTGTTTGAGTCTGATTCCCTCTATGTGCCAGTAGTGCTCGTTGAGCCAACTCCTGCTGCTGCTGCTGCTGCCGTCGCTGCAATCAAGCTAGCAGCAGCAAAGGCAAAGAAGGATGGTAGGTCAAACAACATGAAGTGGCAGCCGTTCATGTCCACGTTCGTGCTGAACAAGATGTGTGAGCTCATCTCTAGTGGAGTTAGGACTGACAAGGGCTTCAAGGAGGTGCACTTGAACACCGTTGCGAAGAAGGTGTTCAAGTTCTGTGGGCAAGAGGTGTCTGCCACCCAGGTGTACAACCACCTGAGGAAGTGGAGAAGTCGATGGATCCAGGTGTCCAAGCTGAGAGACCTTAGCGGCGCCTCATGGGATGAGAACACTTGCTCCATAGTTCTGGAGGCAGAGCACTACGCCGGCCATGTCGCGGTTAGCTCACAGTCCTCTTCCTTTTCATACTGTCCACCATTGCCTAATCCTAATCGCGACGAGGCTCTCATGGCAGCTCTCAGCCACCTGCTTGACAACAAGGCCCAGGGTGTTGGGTTCGTTGCCATGGCCGATGCTCACAGGGTGCTGTGGCTCAGGAGCTTGCTGGGCAAGCACTACTACTAGAGTAGTGCTGCCTGTGAGCGTGCATGATCCCCGACGGCGATGGCGGTGGCGACGACGACGATGATGACGATGATGACATACATTTTGTGTAGCTAGGGCTCAAAACTATTTGATGGTCTGTATATTTTGGTGAGGTGGTATATACTAACCCCTCACGCTGATGGTGAACTTGCGGTGGTAGGACGACACCTTCTTTTGGATGTGGTGGTAGGTTAACACCAAGGTAGTGCTAGGTTGAACTTGCTATGCCGTATGATCATGCATGCTTTACTTCTCTTCTGCTCCATTGTTGTTTGTGTGCTACTTTGCTGGCTACTTGTGCTCCGTTGATTTGCTGCTTCAACTCTTGATCTTGTGCATTGTTAGGGCAAGTGGTATGCCGTGTTCATCGGTGAGGTTTCAGGGGTTTATAGTTCATGGGAAGAAGCCAATGCACAAGTGGCATCGTATAGCAATAGCAACTATAGAGGGTTCAAGACTAGGCAGGCAGCAGAACAAGCTTACTACGCCTGGGTGCGAAAGCACGGAGGCAGCAGTGTGACGGTGCTAAGGTTGGAGCTGCCAAAGTGGAAGATGCTAAGGTGGATCGTCAGTTTGGGCTGAAGCTGAAGAACTTCATCATCTTCGCCCAGTTCATCACCATTGTTGTGTTGTGGCATTGGTGTGCTCCTTGTGGGTAAGCTCACCAACTAGAGTACAAAGTAAGCACAACATGTACTCCGTATGCAACCAAACGCCGTGTTCATGTGCCGCTAGGGCCAATGCAGCCAACCAAACAAAGTGCACTTGTGTATTACCTAATGCAGGGACACTAGATGCAGGCAACCAAACAAGTTGCATATGGCGTATTAGGGCCTATTTTTCCTCAACCAGGCTGGGTTGAGAAGTGTAGGCAATGCGACTACTGTTCAAGACTGCAACC
This sequence comes from Triticum timopheevii, assembly GCA_963921465.1. Lineage (NCBI taxonomy): Eukaryota > Viridiplantae > Streptophyta > Magnoliopsida > Poales > Poaceae > Triticum > Triticum timopheevii. The sequence continues at coordinate 418,900,285 of OY997262.1, forward strand.
AAACACGCCCAAAGTGAACGTCCAACTCAATGTATTTGCTGTTCTTATGCTGCACCGGTCAGCTGCGAGATAGGTAGCCGAAATGTTGTCACAGAAAACCACCATAGCCTTCGGAAGAGGAACCATAAGTTCACCAAGAAGGTGACGCAGCCAACAAGTCTCGGCAATAACGTTGATCACAGCACAGTACTCAGACCCTGCACTCGAGCGGGAGACGGTGGGCTGCCGCTTGGAGGACCAGGAGATGAGTGAGTCACCGAAGAAGACATGGTAACCGACTATCTTGTGTCAGGACAACAGTCCCAATCCGCGTTCGTGTCGGCAAGAAGCTCGTTGAAGGCGGAGGCGTGAAGGCGTAGACCATAAATCGGTGTGCCGCGAATGTAGCAAAGAATGTGCTTGACCAGAGACCAATGAGCATCATGTGGCAAATCCATGTGCAAGAAGACTTGCTGCACCACGAACTAAATGTCTGGTCTGGTGAGCGTGAGATACTAAAGGGAACCAAACAATGTTGCAATAGAGAGCGACGTCTGTGGCAGGCTGACCAGCTATGGCAGAGAGCTTCGACTTGGCCTCGGCTGATGTGGTGGCCAGTTTGCAGTCAGTCATGCCCGCATGGTCCAACAGGTCAAGAGCGTACTGCCCCTAACGGGGGAAGAACCCGGAGGCATCACAACGCACATTAATGTCGAGGAAGAAGTGCAAAGCGCCCATGTCCTTTAGTCGAAACTCCAAGCCAAGCCTGACCGATAATGTCGTGAAGAAAGTCCTCTCGAGATGCCGTGATAATGATGTCGTCAACATACAGAAGTAGCATGACGACATGATCAGCCCAATGAAGAACAAAGAGCGACATCTCAGAGGTGGTGGTGCGAAGCCGAGAGCAGCGAGCAACGTCACGATGCGCTGGTACCACACACGAGGAGCCTGTTTGAGGCTGTAGAGGGACCTCGATAACAAGCAGACATCATTCGGTCACTACGGGTCGACAAAACTGATTGACTGCTAATAGAGATTACGCTCCTGGAGATGGCCGTACAAGAAAGCATTGTTGATGTCGAGCTGATGTATGAGCCACCGTCGGGAGGTTGTAAGCTATAAGACAACTCGGATCGTGGAGGGTTTGAAGATGGTAGAGAAGGTCTTCGAGAATTCAACACCAGCATGCTGTGAGAATCCACGAATAACCCAGCAAGCCTTGTACCTGTCCAGCGAGCCATCCGAGTGAAGCTTGTTCCAAAAGACCCATTTTTCGGAGATGACGTTGGCACCAGGGGACGAGGGACAACAGTCCAACTCCGGTTGGTAACAAGGGCGTCGTACTCCGCGCACATGGCAGTAGTCTAGTGCGGGTTGCTCAATGCAGACCGCACCGAGCGCGGGACCGGAGAGAGCGTCGTGAAACTGAGGTTGTGGTAGCGCGGGTTCGGCTGATGGATCTCGTCCTTGGCATGCGTCGTCATGGGATGATGACGCGGCGGAAGTGGCGGGCGAGGACCACGACGGCGAGGAGCCACAGCTGGTGGCGCGGGAGGCGATGACGGAGGCGCAGAAAGCCCAGCCGAGGTGGCCGAGGGCGGTGACGAGGGAACCGATGGCGCGGCCGAGGCAGCTGAAGGTGGTGAGGGGGGCGCCGCCGGTTTGGCAGAGGAAGTCGGGCTGGTGATGGGGCGTCGAGGACTGTGCCGAAGAGCCGATCGAGGCAGCCGAGAGTTCGGCTGAGGCGGCCAAGAACGGTAGCGTGGCCGCCTAGGAACCGGCTGAGGGCGATAGTGTCCGCACCAAGGCGGGCAAGAAAGCCACGTCAGAGGTGACCGAAACAACCGGCCCTGAAGAAGCGGCCGAAGCAGCCAAGCTGGCCACTAGAAGCGCAACACGTGGCCGTGGCGGATAGAGCTCAAGGGCTCCATGAGGCCCACGAGAGGGGGCACCTGGCATCGAGGGTGCCGCTGGCGTGGGTGCATGTACCCCCTGAAAGGGAAAAACAACCTCCTCAAAGAAAACATGCCGCGAGACGAACACGCAATGAGACACCGGGTCATAGCAGCGAAAGCCTTTGGTGTTGGATTGATAGCCAAGAAAGATGCAGGCAATGGTGAGAGGCGTAAGTTTATGCTATGTGGTGGTCGTGATGTTAGGGTAGCACAAACACCCATAGACATTAAGAATGTCATGCGATGGGGGAGAGCCAAAGGGAAGGTGGTGAGGTGTGTAATTCCATCGTGGTTTGCAAGGCCGGATGTTTAGGTGAAGAGTAGCGGTGGCAAGAGCATTAGGTCAAAACCGAGCAAACATATGTGCATGAAAAAGCAAGGCGCGCACACTATCATTAAGAGTACGAAGAACACGTTCGGCGCGACAGGTTTGTCGTGATGTGCATGGACATGTGAGGTGAAAAATTGTGTCGTGGGAAGCGAGATGGTTACGAATGGCGATATTATCAAACTCTTTTCCCTTGTCCGTTTCAAGATGAGCAATGGTGGATGAAAATGGGTGGCGACAAAAGCATAAAAGGAATAGAGTATTAATGCCACATCAGACTCACGATGTAATGAAAATCGTTTGGAACAAACATTCGATACATATCCTCAAGCGCGACTGAGTTTGAGCCGATTGATTGGGCGAGCGGCCGGATATTTCCTAACGGACGCTCTTTGCGTCAAGTTGTCGCTGCCTCGCACAGAGGCGAGCGACCTAGCGACTGAGATGGGCCGGCCCAACTACGAGATTACACACGCGATACAATCTCTGTTTTGGAAACCTTCTACAAGGTTTCTGATCGGTCTTGGGAGCCTTCTAGAAGGTTTCTGAACCGGTTTTCACTGGGTTTTTCTATTACTTTTTGTCTGTTTCATTTTTCCTTTTTCTGTTTCTTTATTTGATTTTTTCAATATCTTTTTTAATTCTTTTTTCTTCTCTTTTGTGTTTCTTTTCTGTTCTTCAGAATTTCAAAATTTGTTCAAAAATTTAGAAAATGAAAGTTCAAACATTGATCCTGTTATTTAGTTTTATTCAAGAATTCAAAATTCTTCATTTTTCAAAAAATGTCCGCCTTTCAGAAAATGTTTGTTTTCAAATTTTTTTCAGGAATTTAAAATATGTTCTTATTTTGAATTTGTTTGCAATTTTTTCAAAAAAAATTCATATTTTCAATTTTGGTCAGGAGTTTCAAAAAATGTTTCTATTTCAAAAATTTCAAAACAATTCATGTTTCAAATTTTGTTTGGGAATTCCCAAAAATGTTCATAAATTTTAAAAAATGTTCATGACATCAAATTTGTTCAGTAGTTTAAAGAAATGGTCTCAATTTTTAAAATATTTGCATATCTAGAAATTGTTTTGGAATTTGAAAAATGTTCCAGTTTTCAAAAAAGATGTTCAAGTTTCATCTTTTTGGGGGAGTAAGAAAAATGTTCCCGTTTCCAAAATTGATGCATTTTTTGAAATGTTTGAGTTTTTTCAAATTTTATTCACAATTTACAAAACTGTTCATGGTTTCATACAACATTCACGCTTTCTCTCAAAATAATGTTTCGCATTCAAATAGAAAAACTTTCAGATCTGTACTCGGTTTGATTCTTAAAACTTTTCGTTGTAGTATAAACCAGCGAGCTTTGTAGATCAACTGCACGCAGTTCTTCTCTGGAACCATTAGGTTTGGGTTCAAACACTGTCGATCGCAATATTTTTTTTTGACCACTACGGTCTCCGTTTTACTGGTCGCTAGCCACATGGGCCAGCCCAGTCGGGAGATCTGCTTGTGCGTACGGTCGACATTCTGTCGCACGGAGCGACACATAGGAGCTCTCGAGCAGCCGCATGCATGCATCATGATGGCTTTTCTCTGGGTCGTTGGGGCGGGTCAGGTTTGGCCTGGACTTTTCAATGCAGGCTTGGCCTGGTCGAAGCCCATGTTTTCTATTAAGGTCTTCCAACATTTCACTTAAAATAGGGGAATCTAAGTGCACAAAACCACGAATTTAGAACAACTCTAATCGATCCCCAAAAAGTTTTATAGGGGTAAAAATTTAATTTCCTCGTGTAAACTGGACCTAACCGATCTCCTAAAGCTATATAGGAGTAACGATCATTTTTACTCCACCGTCCACCCTTGGAGTAAAAAAGATTCCCCTCCCCCTCAGCCGCACCCACCCCACCCCGCACTGATGCCCCCTAATTGCCTCCGCTGACCATCATGTGCCACCATCGACCCCTGCAGCACCCACCACTCTCCTTCCCACCTTGATTTGGCCGGTTCTCATCACTGGCGGGGCCTAAATCGGTTCATCACTGTCATCACTGAATTTGACAGACTCACTCACTGGCGTCAGCGTGTTTTGGATGGACTCGATGGGGTCCGAACAGTGCAACATCCTTTACCACTCTACGCGTCCTCTCGGTATATCCTCCTCCTTTCGGTGCTCGCATTTGCATGTCACCCTTTGACCAACCACCTACCCGGCCACGCCCGTCCGTCAGCCAGGCATAGCACTCATCCAGAGCTCGCTGTCTCGCCATTGCTGGTCATCAAGTGACCACTAGTTGTTGAAACATGTCCAACGTATTTACAATTTTTGATTGTTCCATGCTATTATAGTATCAATCTTGGGTTTTTATTATATAATTACTAACCTATTAACTTGCTGCCTAGTGTCAGTTGCTGTTTTTTGCTTGTTTTTGGCTTTTCAGAAAATGAGTACCAAACGGAGTCCAAACAGTACGAAACTTTTTGACAATATTTTCTGGACCAGAAGGGACCCTAGAATCTTCGGGAGAAGGCCTGAAGTTCCATGAGGCATTGACAAGCCTGTCAGGCGTGCCCCGGGAGGTGCCCCCAGACTTGTAGGCCCCTCATCACACCTCCTGACCTAATTCCAGCTCTATAGAGACCCAAATTCCCTTTACATCACAGAGCCACCCCAAATATGTATTCCACCACCGCAAGTTTCTATTCTTGAGAGATCCCATGTGGAGACATTTTTCGGTACTCTGTCAGAGAGCGAATCAATCACGGAGGGCTACATCAACCTTGATGCCCTTTCAATGATGTGTAAGTAGTTTACCACAGACCTACGGGTCCATAGCTAGTTGTTAGATCGCTTCTTCTCTCTATGATCTTTAATACAATGTTGCCGTCGATGTTCTTGGAGATCTATTCAATGTAATATTTTTTTGCGGTGTGTTTTTTTGAATCCAATGAATTGTGGGTTTATGATCAGAACATTCATGAATATTATTTGAGTCTTCTCTGAACTATTTTATGCATGATTGTTATAGCCTTGTATTTCCCTTTGATCTATCTATTTGCTTTGGCCAACTACATTGATTTATGTTGCAATGGAATAGGTGCTTTGTGATGGGTTTGATCTTGCGTTGCTCAATCCCAATGACAGAAAGGGACATGACACATATTTTTATCATTTCTATTAAGGATAAAAAGATGGGGTTTATTCATATTTATTGGGTTTACTTTGTCTACATCATGTCTTCTTGCTTAAGCCGTTACTCCGTTCTTTATGAACTTCGTACTCTAGATGCATGCTTGATAGCAGTCGATGTGTGGAGTAATAGTAGTAGATACAGGCAGGTGATAGTCTACTTGTCTCAGACATGATGCCTATATACATTATTATTGCCTTGAATATCGTCATAATTATTCGCTTTTCTATCAATTGCCCAATAGTAGTTTGTTTACCCATCGTATGCTATGTTCAAGAGAGAAGCCTCTAGTGAAATCTATGGCCCCCGGGTCTATCTTTAACATATATTAAAATCCAAAAATACCTTGCTACAATTTATTTACCATTTTTTTTGTGTTTTCTATATCTATCTATCACTACAAGATTTTATCCTTTCAATTAACCGCCAAGGGATTGACAACCCCTTGTTTGCGTTGGGTGCAATTATTTGTTATTTTGAGTATAGGTGTTGTTCATGAGGTATTGCATGGTTTGTTGGAAATATGCACTACTAGGGAAAAGGCTAGCAGCAGCGCGGGTTTTAGATGTATCAGTAGCGCGGGTACCCGCGCTACTAATAAGGCGCTATAGCTAACTCATAGCAGTAGCACGTGCGCACCCGCGCTACTGCTACACAAGTGTAGCAGCAGCGCGGTTAGAGGAAGCTCGCTACTGCTAGTAGCGCTAGCGCTCTTTGGCTGGACGCGCTACTTCTATTGGGGCGCTGCTGCTAACTTTTATACACTCGCTACTGCTAATTTAAGTAGTTTTTTTTGGTATATTTGTTTTGTATTTGAACAGGCTTTGTAGAAGAATCTTTAGCACATAGAAATGTCATCATGATACACATACAAATGCCTGCGAGACCACAAATGTAATCATAGCATGTACATACAAATAGTCTCATCATAATCATCATCCAACACGAAGTGATATCTTGTCATCATCTCGAAAATAGCAATACATGCAAGTCTCGAATACTTGCAACTACAACAACGTCATCCATCTAAACAAAGCTATACGCAAGAAGTGCTATCACTATGAGTGAGAGCGGAACTATGCAGTACATGAGGTGGCAGTTACGAGTCCTCTCTCGCGCTAGTGTGAACCTCAAGTAACTAGCTTCTCCTTCTTGTCTGCTTTTGAAGCCTTTATGGCTGGTGCCCGTGAACCCATTCACTTGCGCCTGACACTCATGCCACTCGTGGTACACCCTCGGAACCTTCCCTTTGTACCCGACATAGCATTTCCATCTCGCCATCAAGAAACTAGGTACCTGTTAGAGATGCATGTTCATGAAGAGGATGTACAATCATGTATATGCAACAAAATATACTAGAGCAACACCGAAAAAGAAAGGGTTAGCAAATAGATGCAACATATACAGTATGCAAATTAATTAACTAGAGGTACGCAGGTCATCGTACGCAAACTAACAATAGCGTTACGCAAGTTCGGCAGGGACCATGGACATCACAAAGTTTCATCACTACAAAAAGTATACAAGTTCAACCGACGCATATCATCATCATCGGCATCATAAATCACTAGAAGTTCCATCCTTCCATATCATCGAGGAAGAACCCTAGCTTCTTGAACGGCGTGAGGTCTAGACGTTGCATGCCTATGCGAGTTCGGACGTCAGCTCGCGATATAGGGCCGTGGTGGAACATCCCCTTCTCATCGACGACTTCTTTCATGATGATCGTCGCAATGTCGCTTTGGATGCGAAAGAAGTCATCTCTAAGTTTATAATTCGCTTCTCCATGAGATTCTAGCCACTTGTGGATATGATCATCATTTCTGCTGTTAATGCGAAGCTTTTGGTGATCCGTGTTGAACTGAATCATGAGATGGACGATGTAGAATCCATCCTTCTTGCTTGGTTTTGGGACATGGATGCAGGAGAAGTTAGTTTTATGCGCGAAACCCATCTTCTTGTTCCTTTGTTTCTTGATATGGACGTGGCCACCTCTAAAGCTGAAGCCTTGGAGAGCATCATCTAGAATATTCATTATGTGGGTGTAGTCCTTTTTCTCGTAGTCTTTGGAAGGGTCAAAATACACGGTGTGGGAGACTTGCGGGTAAAGAACAATAAGGACGGCGCGCCCGTTGCTGCGGGGAAAAGACACCTCAAATTATTCCCCATATGAGAGAGAAGGAATGATTGAAATGTACGAAAGGGTTGTCTGGAACTGACTTACTTTGGATGATAAGGCATGAGGACAATTTCCTGGTCCTTATTCTGTACCATGAAGTTTTGGAGGTACTCCCTAGCAGTTTCACGCTCAAAGTCGCCGAGACTCAAGAAAGACTCGTGCATGTAGTACGGATCCGCCACACAGATTTGCGAGACTTCTTCACTCTTCATGACAGAGCTCATATGTAGCGCAAAAAGGCGGACGATAGTAAAATCAAGCCGCCTTGTTAGAAACATCTCAAAGACATGGTCAAACCGCAGGAAGAACACCTCCGTGGGCCGTGTGTCGATGTAGCACTTCCCCTCAGGCACACGAGCCGCGTATGTCGGATATACTGGATCCTTTGAGGCTAGTAGGCTTTTCTCAGTCGACAGCACATGGTCGTGCAGTCTCCTGAGATCCCCTGATAGTGCCTCCAGCGGTTTCGGCGGTAGCATTGGCTCGCCCGTGAGATGGAACATGACCGCACCTTTCACGGGTACACGCTCTTCAGAATGCATCGTCTGGCTGCTGTGTGCTCTGGCTTGTTTGGAGGCAGTTACCTTCCCCGATCTCTTCCTCTCCTTTTTCTTGGGCACACCTTCCAGACCCTTCCTTAACCCCTGCCCAAGTGTTCCCGGGCTAAGTACTATACGACCCTCGCGCCCGGCTAGTTGAGCCTGTGTTGAGGAGGCATCTTCAGGCGTGTCCTGTGAGGATTTCATGAAGAGAGACTTTTTGCAATCCATGGTACGACCCTGCCCGGGCATATCATCCATATCCTCATTAGCAAGCTGATAGCCCGATTCGTCATATGGTTGACTCATCATATCTATGTCACAGTCATACGCGTTTGTATTGAGGTAATCCATAGGGTCGACCTCCGTCTCATCATCCATTCTCTGTTCTATAGGAGAAATTACATCAGCCAGTACTATTGCACCCCCTTCATCATGTCGTCCGCCGCTCTCACCCGGCACTACAGGAGCTGGTAATTGCGTAGGCGGGGTGGTGGTCTCCGCGCATGCTTGTTGATGTGTGGTAGTTATTGGTGTGCTCTCGGCCGGCTCCAGACGAATAAGATTCTTCGGCCATAGCAGCACCCAACCCTTGCAGCTTCCAATCCGCGGCGGGGTCTCGTCGTCCGCTCCCACATGCTGTACTGGAGGAGGCAAATCCTCGTGACCTGATTTCACACTGGTCAAGCTAACCCTAAAGTGCCCAGTGGGGATCGGCTGGTTGTGGAACGTGCGTTGAGAGGGGTCCATTATCATCCCCTTTCCCATGTCCACCTTCTGGCCTTTGATCAAGTAGAGTATGGTGCACGGGGTTTCTTTCGCCTGCAAACACATATGTCTGTGGCGTAAAACAACCGAAAGGCAACAAAAATGGAATATTATCTATATATATATGTTGGTGCGACATGTAATTACCGTGACGGCGTCGAGCTCAGCCAAAGATGAAGGCCCACCTAGCGCGCCTGAGACTGAGGACGGGCTGCTATGAGCGGGAGCGGCTGCGAGAGGAGGCCCGGTTGCTTGAGCAAGTGATGGTGCGATGGCGTTGTTGTTCATGGAGTTGCTCACGACGAAACTGGGCATCGGGAAATCATGTACCGTCTTGTCTGGATTTTCCTTCGCCCAGTTGATGATAACTGGAACCAAGTTAGTAGCAAAATCATTTCTACAGGCAGTTACAGCTACATTGACTGCCTGCTGTAGCAACTCATATTTGTCCCCGGCTGCTTTTTTTGCGTCCTCAGCTGCTTTTTTCTCGACCACAAGCTTCACCTTTGAGTTGATGTCCGCCTGACTAAACTTCTTTTTCTGCTTCTTGGCCTCCGGGCCGTCGTTGTAAAACACCTTCCATGTGGCACCGTCTCCAGCGCCGTGCACACGACCATATTGCGGCTGCTGGTCCAACGGGAGTCCCTTAAGTTCGTTCAAGGCCCGGTTGAGAGGGGTGTCCCACTTGGGCCTCATCGGAGAAGTAGGGCTTTCGGCTGCAAGCCGGTGTTGCTTCTCCAATAGTCTAATCAATTTCCTCGTGATCTTGTCTGTGTAAAAAACCTTTTTCTCCTTGTCCCACTTGTAGCGGGCCCTGATGAAGTCATGCTCCAAGGGGTTGGTGAACTTCGCGAAGGGGTCTGGGAGACCTGCGGCTTCATGTCCCGCGTCCTCCTTATCCCATATGGGCCTTTTACCGAGGTAGCCACAGCTTCCGAGGTGATGCTTCCCCGTGTTCCTTTGCTGAAGGCTTTTGAATTTCGCAGCCTTAGCCTTGGCTGCCTCGGTAGCGCAAGTGTCCTTGAACTTTTCGAACTCCTCTTCCGTAAGTGTCGGATTTTCCTCCAGAATCTTGGACAGGGGTTCATCAGCCTCAATAGCTCGTTTCACCCTCCCTTTCCAGGAGGCCAAATCATTGCTGAACATGCCCATGGTGTGATTGTTAATCTTTTTCATCTTCGAATCATCCCACGGTTGTTCTATGTTATCATCCCAGTCGGGGAACTTGAATCTCTTGTGCAACTTCGTTAGGAGCAACTGCGTCAAATGTTCTTTACTCCTTAAGTCATCGTCGTTGATGCTCGCGCATTCCCGTAGGATGCATCCTACTTGGTTCCCATAGCACTTGCGAGGTTCTTCCGGCTCTAACGGCTCAAACTTGCCAGGTGCCATCTTTGTGATCACAAGTCATCCAATCCCTAGTTTGTTAGGTTTCCGTATCCTCTGCTTCTTATGCTTCCTCTTTTCGGTAGCGGCATCGGGGCCGGTACCTTCCCCGCCGGTACCTTCCCCGCCGGTACCTTCCCCACCGGTCTCGGTGTCGCTGTCGGTGTCGATGTCGGCGTCAGTACCATCATCGAGGCTGACCTGCAAACCTTGCTTAGCAATCAAATAGTCGAGGTACTCTTGTTCACCCTCATAATCCATCTCGTCTGCATCTTGGTCAGAAGGCCCAGTTTCTTCGTTGTTCGACATGTTTCCTATGATTAAGTGGCCTCATGTATTTCTAAAAGTATGAATAAATGAGAAATGACATAAAAAGAAATCTATGTGCCAGCACTCGATATGCCAACTATGTAGCACAAATCATGCCTTTATTCACGGGAAATTTCGGCATGACCTTTGCTAAAAAATGGACATATCGAGCGCCTAAAATTCACCGGAACAGAAATGAATCAACATTCCGACGTAACATAGGCCACTCGGATCATTTTCCAAACATGACATGTCCAAAACATGACATATGCACATATCACATGTCCAGTTCAAATTTGCATATAAATTCAGCTAATTTTGAAACCTAGCTAAATTCATAACTAAATAGATAACCTAATTAATTAACATAACTGAAGAACCCTAGCAGAGAGGGGGGGGGGTTTACAGAGAGTGCAGGGGAGAGGAGGCAGGCCCGACGACGGCCGGCAGGGGAGAGGAGGGAGGCGAGGGCCGACGGGTCGGGGGCGAGCGCGCCGGGGTCAGGGGCGAGCGCCGGTGCCGGAGTCGGGGGCGAGGGCCGGCCGGGTTGGGGGCGAGCGGCGGGGTCGGGGGCTAGCGCCGGCGCCGGGGTCGGGGTCGAGGGCCGGGACGGGGGCGAGCACAGGGGTCGGGGGCTAGCGCCGGCGCCGGCGGAGTCGGGGGCGAGCACCGGGGCCGGGTCGGGCGCGGCGGTGCGACGGGGGAGAGAGAGTGGGGATTTGGGGGGAAATGGCGGGATGAAGCAGGGCGAGTGAGAATTTTGTGTTAAGTGGACGTAGCAGTAGCGCGTTATGTCAAAACGCGCTGGTACTAACATCAGTAGCTGCAGCGGTTTAGGAAAAATGCACTACTACTAAATTCAGTAGCTGCAGCGGTTTATGCAAAACGCGCTGCTACTACCGTCGCTACTGCCAGTTTTCCTTTTTATTTTCCTTTATTTTATCCCACTTTTATTTCCCGAGGGCAGTGAACGAAGGGAGGGCGATATATATTGCATCATTTGACGGTTAAATATGTTGCAAAATAGGAACATATATATTACACATCATTGGACCCATGCATAATAATGGCTAAGTGTGTATACAAAATAGGAACATATATATATATATATATATATATATATATATATATATATATATTACACATCATTGGACCCATAACATACGTTTCCTCAGTGCTGACGTTTTCGTTTTTGAGTCAGCTTCTTTCCCTTCTTGTTCGTCGAAGAATAATTGAGCCCCTCATTGTGACTTTGCTTTTTCCATGGAGTATGATTTTTCTTAGGTAATGTAGTATTGATTCTTCTTTTGATGTATACTTCTTCATCATCGTCATCTTCCCTCATTGGGTTGCCGTACTGATCATAGTCTTCCTCGTTGGTGACTCCATCCATTCCAATGATGTTCCTTTTGCCTCTCCTCACGACAACACGGCTGGGATTGCGCGGGTCAGTTATGAAGAAGCATTGTGTCACGTGCTTAGCGTGTACCCATGGCTCGTTTTTTGCGATAGCGTTCACGGTGGCGCTCTTGGTGTCGGGTATAGTCATGGTAGTGAACATCCGGCTTTCTCTTTCGACATTCTTAGCCCATCTGACACGGAATATCATCGTGTTGTGCAGTCCAGAGTAGTCAAGCTCCCAGATCTCCTCGACCCTTCCATAAAATCGTTCAGTTGTGCCGTTGTCGCTGCCGGTCATGCATTCCATCATCACCCCTGAGTTCTGATCATCACTGACCATATCTTTTGCCTCCATGTAGAACGTGTATCCGTTGACATCATATGCCTGATAGGTTACGAGGTTGGGCGAGGGGCCATGTGCTAAGGCATATATGAGCAATCCGTCCTTAGAGCCCTCCTCCGGGGGATTAGCAATAATATGCTCTTTGAACCAATGCAGGAAAGTGGAGTTGTGCTCTCTAGTAACTTCGGCGTCCGTCCTGCATACCCCCCGGTCACGATACTTCTTTGCGATAATTTCTTTGTGCAGTGCCACGAAAGGATCTACCTCGTCTAGGTGTTGTAGCACTACCAAGTTTGCTTTGTCAAAGTCGCTGTGTCGATCTGAGTATGCCACGTGCAGTTCCCTATGACCGTTGCAGTGACCATCTCCTTCGAGCCTCCCATCGTGCTTGTTAACGGGCAAACCAACACTAACACCAGGCGACTGGTCTGCGCCATATAGAAAATTCTCACAGAAAGAGATGCACTCTTGTGCCAAATAGCCCTGGACGATGCTTCCATCCAGACGGGACATGTTACAAACGGCATCATGTTGTGCAGGAATGACGGCCCCAGGTCTATTATGTCATCCACAATATGGACACACAGATGCACCATCACGTCGAAGAACGCGGGCGGGAAGTACATCTCAAGCTCATTCAGTATCACAATGATCTCTTCCTGTAGCCTTTGGAGCTGCTTCACACTGATCGACTTTCGAGAGATGACGTCGAAAAAGTTGCAGAGACCAATAAGCGTGTCACGGACGTGCTTGTCCATTATCCCTCTAAGGGCAACAGCTAGTATCTGCATCATCATCACATGACAGTCATGAGACTTCATTCGCTGAACCTTTTCTTGTCCGTGTCTAGATATCTACTTATCTTGCCACAGTAACCAGAACTAACTTTGACTCCGGTAAGGCACTTAAAGAATTGATTGATCTCAGCCTGACTTAAGGTGAAGCAAGAAGGGGGGCAATAATCCTCTTTCTTTATTTTCTTGCCCTTCTTCTCCCGTGCCTCTGTCTCCATCTCTGTCTCGTCTGACATTTTACGGGGCGGCATGTGCAGATCTTCCCTGATTTTCAAATCTTGCAAGTCTTTTCTTGCCTTCGGCCCATCCTTGGTCTTATCCGGCATGTTCATCAGTGTTGCGAGCAAGCTCTCAAGGACATTCTTACAGATATGCATTTGATCAAGGCAATGAGGTGTATCGAGTTTGTGCCAGTACTCCAAGTCCCAGAACACAGACCTCGTCTTCCATACCTTCAGCAGCGGCTCTGGCGCCTTTCTCATCGTCTTTCCCGGCGCGGGCACTCCTTCCAGTTTTTCAACAGCTCATCGATTTCGGCACCGCTCCGCTTACGTGGAGGTCCTCGATGCTCAGCGTGACCATTGAATAGATCTCCACGCTTTCTCCACGGGTCGTCCTGTTGAAGCCATCTTCGATGCCCCATGCACATGATTTTCCCAGACCCGCCATCTTTCCTTGACGTTAGCTGCTGAGACGTTGTATCATCCATGCACTACGTGCATCCGCAATATCCATGGCACACCTGGCCTGCCACATATCCGTAACCGAGATAGTCCTGCACTGTCGTGATCAGCGCGGCTCTCATGTTGAAATACTCACCTTTGCTGGCGTCCCATGTCTTGGCCGGTGTTTTCCATAATGTGTCTAACTCCTCTTGAAGTAGCCCCAGATACAAATTAATATTATTTCCTGGTTGTTTCGGCCCTTGAATAAGCATGCTCATGTGAATGTACTTCGATTTCATGCACAACCAGGGGGGAGGTTGTACATCCATACAAACACGGGCCATGTGCTATGGTTGGTGTTCTGGTTGCCAAACGGATTCACACCATCGGTACATGCGCCGAGCACGATGTTCCTTGCATCACATTCAAAATACCGATAGAAGCTGTTCAACGCTCTCCACTGGCTTTCATCCTTCACGTGTCTCAGCTTTGGATCATCTCCATTGTCGGGCTTCTTCCTCTCCGCGTGCCAGCGCATTAGCTTTGCTTCCTTGGGATCTACAAAATACCTTTGGAGACGGGGAGTGATCGGTAAGTACCATACAACTTTCTGGGGACATTTCTTCCCGGCCTTCTTGTATCGAGAAGCATTGCACACCGGACAGCTTGTTTTTTCCGCGTGCTCCTTCCGATAAATTATGCAATCGTTGATGCATGCATGGTATCTAACGTGTGGCAGATCAAGAGGGCACACGATCTTCTTGGCCTCATCAACACTAGTAGGACATAGATTACCCGCGGGAAGAACATCCTTTAGGTACTTCGGATGCTCATCGAGGCTAGTGTCGGTCCATTTGTTTTTAGCCTTCGTCTTCAGGAGTTGGAGCGTGAAACTCAAGCAGGTCACCTCAGGATTGCAACCATCATACAATGGAGTGTTCGAGTCTACCACCAGTTGCTCCAGCTTAGCCTCCTCTCTAGAAGCAGCTCTCTCAGTACTCGTCTCCTTGCGAAGCAATGCTTGAACATGAGGGTCCCGCACAATTGAACTTAGTACCGACGAACTCTGCTGCGTGGAGTCCATGTCGTTCTCTCCGCCGCCATGTCCGGCTCCTTCTCCTCCGCCATGTCCGGCCCCTTCTCCGCCGCCATGTCAGGCCTCTTCCCCGCCGCCATTATCGATCATCTATTCGTCTTGCCCCGTGTCATCATTGCCTGCCCCGTCGGCATCCTCAACATCGTCATCCTCATCTTCAATTATCCACCGAGTATAGCCATCCATGAAACTAGTCATGAGCAGGTGCGCTTCGACACGACCATCGTAAAGGGGGTCGAGCCAAACTATTCCTTTCATGTCCAAGCAGGTGCATTTTCGACACGGACATAAAACCTCTGTCCGGTTATTTTCTTTCATGTCCTGCACCGCCGACCGCAACCACCTGTCCACCATCGTTCCACTGACCATCCTCAACTCTGCACGGTAATAATAAACAAATTGATTATAAAAATGCATGCATGCATCAAAGTCATAAAAAAAATTGGCATGACCTTCCCTAAAAATAGGACATATATGGATCTAGTGTTTGCCCGGAATTCGCCGAAACGGAAATAAATCGACATTTCGGCAAAACATAGGCAACACAAAAGCACAATTTGGCGGCGTCAACTCATGCCACACACACAATTTCCACAAACATATCACACACACATAAACATATTTCCATTTTGCAAAAGCATGACATTTTCATTACCTCTATCTCGATCGAGATCGAGCACACGGTGGAGATGATGTTGTAGGGAGATCAAAAGTGCACAAAGCTCTTCTTGACAAAGATAGATCTAGTTAGGGGGCAAATAGGTCACTTAACTAAATCCTACATCTACCTAGCTACCTAATTTGGGAGGAGACAACTTCAACTAGTGGAGGGGGAAGGAAAAAGAGAAAGGAGATGCATTAATGGAGGTGGTGTAGTTATGTAGGAGTAATGAAGAGAGAGAAAGGTGGATAGAAGAGAGAGAGTAATGGGGGAGAAGTATTGAGGAGAAGAAGAAGAGTGAGAGTGGGAGCATGTGGTGGAGGTAGGGGGAAGGGAAGAGAGGAGGGGGAGGTAGGGGGAAGGGAAAAGAGGAGGGGGAGGGGAGGGACGGGTGGGGAAAGGTGTTGGGTTGGTGCGGGTTAGCAGTAGCGCGGGACCTAAAACGTGCTGCTGCTAAGGATTTAGCAACAACGCGCTTTGGGATGCGGCGCTACTGCTAACTGGGACAGAAAAGTGTGGCAATTTGAAATTTACTAGCAGCGATCTCGGAAAAAGCACGCTACTACTACATACTTAGCAGTAGCGCGGTTCTTGCGACCGCTCTACTGCTACTTAGAGTTAGGCGAACACCGTTGGTCGATATTTGTAGCAGCGCATTTTAGGCCGAGCGTGCTACTGCTAAATCCTTATCAGCAGCGAGTTTACAGAAAAAGCGCTACTACTAGTTAGCAGCAGCGCTCCTTTTTGAACCGCGCTGCTGCTAAGATTCTGTGTATAGACTTTTCCCTAGTAGTGATGCCCTAGAGGCAATAATAAAATGGTTATTATTATATTTCCTTGTTCATGATAATTGTCTATTGTTCATGCTATAATTGTATTAACTGGAAACCGCAATACATGTGTGAATACATAGACCACAACATGTCCCTAGTGAGCCTCTAGTTGACTAGCTCGTTGATCAACAGATGGTCATGGTTTTCTGACCATGGACATTGGATGTCATTGATAACGGGATCACATCATTAGGAGAATGATGTGATGGACGAGACCCAATCGTAAGCATAGCACAAGATCGTGTAGTTCGTTTGCTAAAGCTTTTCTAATGTCAAGTATCATTTCCTTAGACCATGAGATTGTGTAACTCCCTGATACTGTAGGAGTGCTTTGGGTGTACCAAACGTCACAACGTAACTGGGTGGCTATAAAGGTGCACTACGGGTATCTCCGAAAGTGTCTGTTGGGTTGGCACGAATCGAGACTGGGATTTGTCACTCCGTATGGCGGAGAGGTATCTCTGGGCCCACTCAGTAATGCATCATCATAATGAGCTCAATGTGACTAAGTAGTTAGTCACGGGATCATGCATTACGGAACGAGTAAAGTGACTTGCCGGTAACGAGATTGAACAAGGTATTGGGATACCAACGATCGAATCTCGGGCAAGTAACGTACAGATTGACAAAGGGAATTATATACGGGATTGCTTGAATCCTTGACATTGTGGTTCATCCGATGAGATCATCGTGGAATATGTGGGAGCCAACATGGGTATCCAGATCCCGCTGTTGGTTATTGGCCAGAGAGCTGTCTCGGTCATGTCTGCATGATTCCCGAACCCGTAGGGTCTACACACTTAAGGTTCGGTGACGCTAGAGTTGTTATGGGAATTAGTGTGCACTTACCGAATGTTGTTCAGAGTCCCGGATGAGATCCCGGACGTCACGAGGAGTTCCATAATGGTCCGGAGGTAAATATTTATATATGGGAAGTCCTATTTTGGCCATCGGAAAATGTTCGGAATTTTTCGGTATTGTACCGGGAAGGTTCTAGAAGGTTCCGGAGTTGGGCCCACCTGCATGGGGGGACCCACATGAACGTGGGTAGTGGGGGAAAGGCCCCACACCCCTGGTCAAGGCGCATCAAGATCCCCCCTTAGAAGGAATAAGATCATATCCCGAAGGGATAAGATCAAGATCCCTAAAAAAGGGGGATAACAATCGGTGGGGAAGGAAATGATGTGATTTCTTTCCTCCCACCTTTGCCAACGCCCCAATGGATTTGGAGGGCAAGAAACCAGCCCCCTCCACCCCTATATATAGTGGGGAGGCGCATGGGAGAGGCACCCTTCCCCTGGCGCAGCCCTCTCCCTCCCCAACACCTCCATAGTAGTAGTAGTGCTTCGCGAAGCTCTGCCGGAGAACTGCAAGCTCCACCACCACGCCGTCGTGATGCTGGAGCTCTCCCTCAACTTCTCCTCTCCCCTTGCTGGATCAAGAAGGAGGAGACGTCCCCGGGCTGTACGTGTGTTGAACGCGGAGGCACCGTTGTTCGGTGCTTAGATCGGATTCGGCCGCGATCTGAATCGCTTAGTGAACGACTCCACCGAGCGCGTTCTTGCAACGCTTCCGCATCGCGATCTTCAAGGGTATGAAGATGCACTCCCCTCTCTCTCATTGCTACTTACTCCATAGATTGATCTTGGTGATGCGTAGAAAATGTTGAATTTCTGCTATGTTCCCCAATAGTGGCATCATGAGCTAGGTCTATTGCCTAGATTCTTTGCACGAGTAGAATACAAGTAGTTGTGGGTGTTGGTTTGTTCAATTTGCTTACCGTTACTAGTCCTATCTTGATTCGGTGGCATCGTGGGATGAAGCGGCCCGGACCGACCTTAGACATACGCTTACGTGAGACAGGTTCCACCGACTGACATGCACTTGTTGCATAAAGGTGGCTAGCGGGTGCCAGTCTCTCCCACTTCAGTCGGATCGGATTCGATTAAAAGGGTCCTTATGAAGGGTAAATAGCAATTGGCATAGCACCGTTGTGGCTTTTGCGTAGGTAAGAAACGTTCTTGCTAGAAACCCATAGCAGCCACGTATAACATGCAACAACAATTAGAGGACGTCTAACTTGTTTTTGCAGGGTATGCTATGTGATGTGATATGGCCCAAAAGAATGTGATGAATGAGATTGATCATGTTCTTGTAATAGGAATCACGACTTGTACGTCGATGAGTATGACAACCGGCAGGAGCCATAGGAGTTGTCTTAATTTATTGTATGACCTGCATGTCATTGAATAACGCCATGTAATTACTTTAGTTTATTGCTAAACCATTAGCCATAGTAGTAGAAGTAATAGTTGGCGAGACAACTTCATGAAGACACGATGATGGAGATCATGATGATGGAGATCATGGTGTCATGCCGGTGACGAAGGTGATCATGTCGTGCCTCAAGATGGAGATCAAAGGCGCAAGATGATATTGGCCATATCATGTCACTTTATGATTTGCATGTGATATTTATCATGTATATGCATCTTATTTGCTTAGAACGACGGTAGTAAATAAGTTGATCCCTCATAATAATTTCAAGAAAGTGTTCCCCCTAACTGTGCACCGTTGCGAAAGTTCGCTGTTTCGAAGCACCACGTGATGATCGGGTGTGATAGATTCTAGCGTTCACATACAACGGGTGTAAGCCAGATTTACACACGCGAAACACTTAGGTTGACTTGACGAGCCTAGCATGTACAGACATGGCCTCGGAACACAAGAGACCGAAAGGTCGAACATGAGTCATATAGTAGATACGATCAACATGGAGATGTTCACCGATGATGACTAGTTCGTCTCACGTGATGATCGGACACGACCTAGTTGAGTCGGATCATGTATCACTTAGATGACTAGAGGGATGTCTATCTGAGTGGGAGTTCATTAGATGAACTTAATTATCATGAACATAGTCAAAAGGACTTTGCAAATTATTTCGTAGCTTGCGCTTTAGTTCTACTCTTTAAGATATGTTCCTAGAGAAATATTTAGTTGAAAGTTGATAGTAGCAATTATGCGGACTGGGTCCGTATACTGAGGATTGTCCTCATTGCTGCACAGAAGGCTTATGTCCTTAATGCACCGCTCGGTGTGCTGAACCTCGAGCGTCGTTTGTGGATGTTGCGAACATCTGACATACACATTTTGATGACTACGTGATAGTTCAGTGCGTAATGTTAAACGGTTTAGAATTGAGGCAGCGAAGAAATTTTTTGAAACATCGCAGAACATATGAGATGTTCCAAGAGCTGAAATTAGGATTTCAGGCTCGTTCCCACGTCAAGAGGTATGAGACCTCCGACAAGTTTCTTAACCTGCAAACTAAGGGAGAAAAGCTCAATCATTGAGCATGTGCTCAGATTGTCTGAGTACTACAATCACTTGAATCGAGTGGGAATTAATCTTCCAAATGAGATAGTGATGGTTCTCCATAGTCACTGCCACCAAGCTATTAGAGCTTCGTGATGAACTATAACATATCAGGGATAGACATGATGATCCTTGAGCAATTCGTGATGTTTGACACCGCGAAAGTAGAAATCGAGTAGGAGCATCAATTGTTGATGGTTAGTAAAACCACTAGTTTCAAGAAGGGCAAGGGCAAGAAGGGATACTTCATGAGACGACAAATCAGTTGCTGCTCTAGTGAAGAAACCCAGGGTTGAACCCAAACCCGAGACTAAGTGCTTCTGTAATGAGGGAACGGTCACTGAAGCAGAACTACCCTAGATACTTGGTAGATGAGAAGGCTGGCAAGGTTGACAAAAGTATATTGGATATACATTGTATTAAATGTGTACTTTACTAGCACTCCTAGTAGCACCAGGGTATTAAGATACCGGTTCGGTTACTAAGTGTTAGTAACTCGAAATAAAAGAGCTACGGAATAAACGGAGACTAGCTAAAGGTGAGATGACGATGTGTGTTGGAAGTGTTTCCAAGGTTGATGTGATCAAGCATCGCCTGCTCCCTCTACCATCGAGATTGGTGTTAAACCTAAATAGTTGTTATTTGGTGTTTGCGTTGAGCATAAACATGATTGGATTATGTTTATCGCAATACAGTTATTCATTTAAGGAGAATAATGGTTACTCTGTTTATTTGAATAATACCTTCAACGGTCTTGCACCTAAAATGAATGGTTTATTGAATCTCGATCGTAGTGATACACATGTTCATGCCAAAAGATATAAGATAGTAATGATAGTACCGCATACTTGTGGCACTGCCACTTGAGTCATATTGGTATAAAACGCATGAAGAAGCTCCATGTTTGATGGACCTTTGGACTCACTAGTCTTTGAAAAGATTGAGACATGTGAACCATGTCTGTTGGTATATATGCATGAAGAAACTCCATGAAGATGGATCATTTGGACTCACTTGATTTTGAATCACTTGAGACATGCAAATCATACCACATGGGCAAGATGACTGAAAAGCCTCGGTTTCAGTAAGATGGAACAAGAAAGCAACTTGTTGGAAGTAATACATTTTGATGTGTGCAGTCTAATGAGCGCTGAGGCACGCAGTGGATATCGTTATGTTCTTACTTCACAGATGATTTGAGTAGATTCTGAGTATATTGACTTGATGAAACACAAATCTGAATTATTGAAAGGTTCAAGTAATTTCAGAGTGAAGTTGAAGATCATCGTAACAAGAGGATAAAAATGTCTATGATATGATCATAGAGATGAATATCTGAGTTACAAGTTTGGCACACAATTAAGACATTGTGGAAATTGTTTCACAATTAATACCGCCTGGAACACCATGGTGTGATGGTGTGTCCAAACATCATAAATGCACCCTATTGGATATGGTGCATACCATGATGTCTCTTATCGAATTACCACTATCGTTTATGGGTTAGGCATTAGAGACAACCACATTCACTTTCAAATAGGGCACCATGTAATTCCGTTGAGATGACAGCGTATGAACTATGGTTTAGAGAAACCTAAGCTGTCATTTCTTAAAAGTTTGGGGCTGCGAAGCTTATGTGGAAAAGTTTTAGCCTGATAAGCTCAAACCCAAAGCGGATAAATGCATCTTCATAGGACACCCCAAACAGTTGGGTATACCTCATATTTCAGATCCGGAAGCAAAAGCGGTTGTTTCTAGAAATGGGTCCTTTCTCGAGGAAAAGTTTCTCTCGAAAGAATTGAGTGGGAGGATGGTGGAGACTTGATGAGGTTATTGAACAGTCACTTCAACTAGTGTGTAGCAGGGCACAGGAAGTTGTTCCTGTGGCACCTACACCAATTGAAGTGGAAGCTTATGATAGTGATCATGAAACTTCGGATCAAGTCACTACCAAACCTCATAGGTCGACAGGGATGCGTACTACTTCAGAGTGGTATGTACTCCTGTCTTGGAGGTCATGTTTCTAGACAACAATGAACCTACGAGCTATGGAGAAGTGATGGTGGGCCCGGATTCCGACGAATGGCTCGAGGCCATAAAATCCGAGAGAGGATCCATGTATGAAAACAAAGTATAGACTTTGGAAGAACTACTCGATGGTCGTAAGGATTTTGAGTACAAATGGATTTTAAAAGGAAGACAGACAATAATGGTAAGTGTCACCATTAAGAAAGCTCGACTTGTCGCTAAGATGTTTTCCGACAAGTTCAAGGAGTTGACTACGATGAGACTTTCTCACTCGTAGCGATGCTAAGAGTCTGTTGGAATTATGTTAGCAGTTGATGCATTATTTATGAAATCTTGCAGATAGGATGTCAAAACATT
Source organism: Triticum timopheevii (assembly GCA_963921465.1). Taxonomy (NCBI): domain Eukaryota; kingdom Viridiplantae; phylum Streptophyta; class Magnoliopsida; order Poales; family Poaceae; genus Triticum; species Triticum timopheevii. The sequence continues at coordinate 418,922,464 of OY997262.1, forward strand.
GTTTCCTCGACGATTTTATTGAGGAAAGGTTGTATGTGATACAACCAAAAGGTTTTGTGAATCCTGAAAGATGCTAACAAGTATGCAAAGCTCCAGTAATCCTTCTAAGGGCTGGAGTAAGCATCTTGAAGATGGAATATACGCTTTGATGAGATGATCAAATATTTTGGGTTTATACAAAGTTTATGATAAACTTGTATTTCCAAAGAAGTGAGTGGGAGCACTATAGAATTTCTGATGAGTATATGCTGTTGACATATTGTTGACCGAAAATGATGTAGAATTTCTGGAAAGCATATAGGGTTATTTGAAAAGTGTTTTTCAATGGAAAACATGGATTAAGATACTTGAACATTGAGCATCAAGATCTATAAGGATAGATCAAAAATCGCTTGATAGTACTTTCAAATGAATACGCACCGTGACAAGATTTTGAAGGAGTTCAAAATAGATCGGCAAAGAAGGAGTTCTTGGCTGTGTTATAAGGTGTGAGTATTGAGTAAGACTCAAGACCTAACCACGGCTGAAGAGAGAGAAAGGACGAAGGTTGTCCCCTATTCTTTAGACGTAGGCTCTACAGTATGCTATGCTGTGTACTGCACCTGAAGTGTGCCTTGGCATGAGTCATCAAGGGGTACAAGAGTGATCCAGAAATGGATCACAGGACAGCGGTCAAAGTTATCCTTAGTGACTAGTGGACTAAGGAATTTTTCTCGATTATGGAGGTGGTAAAATAGTTCATCATAAAGGGTTACGTCGATGCAAACTTTGACACTAATCTGGATGACTCTGAATAGTAAACCGGATTCATATAGTAGAACAGTTATTTGGAATAGTTCCAAATAGTGCGTGGTAGCTGCATATACAAGATGACATAGAGATTTGTAAAGCACACATGGATCTGAAAGGTTCAGACCCATTGACTAATAACCTCTCTCACAAGCGAGATATGATCAAACCCCATGGGTGTTGGATTCATTACGATCACATAGTGATGTGAACTAGATTATTGACTCTAGTGCAAGTGGGAGACTGTTGGAAATATGCCCTAGAGGCAATAATAAAATGGTTATTATTATATTTCCTTGTTCATGATAATTGTCTATTGTTCATGCTATAATTGTATTAACTGGAAAACGTAATACATGTGTGAATACATAGACCACAACATGTCCCCAGTGAGCTCTAGTTGACTAGCTCATTGATTAACAGGTTGTTGGGGAACGTAGTAATTTCAAAAAATTTCCTATGCACACTCAAGATCATTATGATGCATAGCAACGAGAGGGGAGAGTATTGTCCACGTACCCTCGTAGACCGTAAGCGGAAGCGTTATGACAACGCGGTTGATGTAGTCGTACGTCTTCACGATCCGACCGATCCAAGTACCGAACGTACGGCACCTCCGAGTTCAGCACACGTTCAGCTCGATGACGATCCCCGGACTCCGATCCAGCAAAGTGTCGGGGATGAGTTCCGTCAGCACGACGGCGTGGTGACGATGATGATGTTCTACCGGCGCAGGGCTTCGCCTAAACTCCGCGACGATATGACCAAGGTGGAATATGGTGGAGGGGGGCACCGCACACGGCTAAGAAACGATCTTGAAGATCAACTTGTGTGTTCTAGGGTGCCCCCCTGCCCCCATATATAAAGGAGCAAGGGGGCGTGCGGCCGGCCCTAGGAGGAGGCGCGCCGGAGGAGTCCTACTCCCATCGGGAGTAGGACTCCCCCCCTTTCCCTAGTTGGATTAGGACTTGGGGGGAAGGAAGAGAGGGGGGGAAAGGAAAGGGGGGGGGGGGCGCCGCCCCCCTTCCTTGTCCAATTTGGACTTGGGGGGGAGGGGCGCGCGGTTGCCCCTAGGCCTCCTCTCCTCTTCCTCCACTAGGCCCAATAAGGCCCATTAGGTTACCGGGGGGTTCCGATAACCTCCCGGTACTCCGGTAAAATGCCGATTTCACCCGGAACACTTCCGATGTCCAAACATAGGCTTCCAATATATCAATCTTTATGTCTCGACCATTTCGAGACTCCTCGTCATGTCCATGATCACATCCGGGACTCTGAACAATCTTCGGTACATCAAAACTTATAAACTCATAATAAAATTGTCATCGTAACGTTAAGCGTGCGGACCCTATGGGTTCGAGAACTATGTAGACATGACCTAGAACTATTCTCGGTCAATAACCAATTGAGGAACCTGGATGCTCATATTGGCTCCTACATATTCTACGAAGATCTTTATCTGTCAAACCGCATAACAACATACGTTGTTCCCTTTGTCATCGGTATGTTACTTGCCCGAGATTCGATCGTCGGTATCCAATACCTAGTTCAATCTCGTTACCGGCAAGTCTCTTTAATCGTTACGTAATGCATCATTCCGTAACTAACTCATTAGCTACATTGCTTGCAAGGCTTATAGTGATGTGCATTACCGAGAGGGCCCAGAGATACCTCTCTGACAATCGGAGTGACAAAACCTAATCTCGAAATACGCCAACCCAACATGTACCTTCGGAGACACCTGTAGAGATCCTTTATAATCACCCAGTTATGTTGTGACGTTTGGTAGCACACAAAGTGTTCCTTCGGTAAACGGGAGTTGCATAATCTCATAGTTACAGGAACATGTATAAGTCATGAAGAAAGCAATAGCAATATACTAAACGATCAAGTGTTAGGCTAACGGAATGGGTCATGTCAATCTCATCATTCTCCTAATGATGTGATCCCGTTAATCAAATGACAACACATGTCTATGGTTAGGAAACATAACCATCTTTGATTAATGAGCTAGTCAAGTAGAGGCATACTAGTGACGTTATGTTTGTCTATGTATTCACACATGTATCATGTTTCCGGTTAATACAATTCTAGCATGAATAATAAACATTTATCATGATATGAGGAAATAAATAATAACTTTATTATTGCCTCTAGGGCATATTTCCTTCACAGATGGTCATGGTTTCCTGAACATGGACATTGGATGTCATTGATAACGTGATCACATCATTAGGAGAATGATGTAATGGACGAGACCCAATCGTAAGCATAGCACAATATCGTGTAGTTCGTTTGCTAAAGCTTTTCTAATGTCAAGTATCATTTCCTTAGACCATGAGATTGTGTAACTCCCTGATAATGTAGGAGTGCTTTGGGTGTACCAAACGTCACAACGTAACTGGGTGGCTACAAAGGTGCACTACGGGTATCTCCGAAAGTGTCTGTTGGGTTGGCACGAATCGAGACTAGGATTTGTCACTCCGTATGACGGAGAGGTATCTCTGGGCCCACTCGGTAATGCTTCATCATAATGAGCTCAATGTGACTAAGTAGTTAGTCACGGGATCATGCATTACGGAACGAGTAAAGTGACTTGCCAGTAACGAGATTGAACGAGGTATTGGGATACCGACGATCGAATCTCGGGCAAGTAACGTACCGATTGACAAAGGGAATTGTATACGGGATTGCTTGAATCCTTGACATCGTGGTTCATCCGATGAGATCATCGTGGAATATGTGGGTGCCAACATGGGTATCCAGATCCCGCTGTTGGTTATTGGCCAGAGAGCTGTCTCGGTCATGTCTGCATGATTCCTGAACCCGTAGGGTCTAAACACTTAAGGTTCGGTGACGCTAGAGTTGTTATGGGAATTAGTGTGCAGTTACCGAATGTTGTTCGGAGTCCCGGATGAGATCCCGGACGTCATGAGGAGTTCCGGAATGGTCCGGAGGTAAAGATTTATATATGGGAAGTCCTATTTTGGCCACCGGAAAATGTTCGAGATTTTTCGATATTGTACCGGGAAGGTTCTAGAAGGTTCTGGAGTGGGGCCTGTCGGTGTCAAAACCGGCGGATCTCAGGTAGGGGGTCTCGAACTATGCGTCTAGGCGGATGGTAACAGGAGACAAGGGACACAATGTTTTACCCAGGTTCGGGCCCTCTCGATGGAGGTAAAACCCTACGTCCTGCTCGATTAATACTGATGATATGGGTAGTACAAGAGTAGATCTACCACGAGATCAAGGAGGCTAAACCCTAGAAGCTAGCCTATGGTATGATTGTTGTAATGTATGTTGTCCTACGGACTAAAGCCCTCCGGTTTATATAGACACCAGAGAGGGCTAGGGTTACACAGAGTCGGTTACAATGGTAGGAGATCTACATATCTGTATTGCCAAGCTTGCCTTCCACGCCAAGGAAAGTCCCATCCGGACACAGGACGGAGTCTTCAATCTTGTATCTTCGTAGTCTTGGAGTCCGGTAGATATTGATAGTCCGGCTGTCCGGACACCCCCTAGTCCAGGACTCCCTCAGTAGCCCCCGAACCAGGCTTCAATGACGATAAGTCCAGCACGTTTATAGTCTTCGGCGTTGCAAGGCGGGTTCTCCCTTCAAATTCCATGTACCTACCGAACAGTGTCCGGCTTCATCTTGAATACTGTGTTCCTCGGCTTCTACGCCAAATAATGGCCCTCTTCCACGCGTCGCACGAATGCGAAAAGCCAGGGTGTCTTTTGCATTTCACCCCCCAATTGTGCGAGTCGCCCGCCTATAAAAGAGGCAAGAATCCAGATCAAAACCACACCGTCTTCCTCCCGCGAATACTCCATCGAAGCGCCTTTGACCTAGAAATCCATTCCACCATGGATCGTCAACACGGCTCTTCTTCACGCGCTCCCAGCCCACCGCCGGGGAATTGGAGGAGGTGCTCTATTTCGCACAACGAGCTTGTGAAGCTCCAAACGGGGGGATTCCTCCCTCCGGCCTTCATGATCCCAGTCCGGGCCGAACTGGTTACTTATCAAGGTGGGAGACAGGCGGAGGACACTCCAAGCCCAATAAGGGGGAGCGAGTATGTTTTGTCCCTTATCTGATAAGGGGACTCGGATTTCCATTACATCCGTTCCTCCGCGGGCTCCTGAAGTTCTACGGACTCCAGCTCCACCACCTCACGCCCGCCTCTGTCCTGCATATCGCGGGCTACGTAGCTCTTTGCGAGCTATTCCTGGGCATTGAGCCCCATTTCGCATTGTGGAAGAGGCTGTTTTGCCTTGTACCCCGTTCTCACCAGGGGTCCATATATCAAGTGGGCGGCGCCGAAATATGGCGCATCGCCGGGACCGGATACCTATCCGGCACTCACAAGAAGGCGTCCGAAGACTGGCCCTCGGAGTGGTTTTATATAGGAGACGCTCTGCTGCCAGACCCAGTTCGGATCGTCCTCCCGGAGTTTAGTGCTGCTCCCTTGAAGAAACGCCTCAGCTGGCGCCCACGGAGCCCCCGATTGGAGGAAGACAAGAGCGTCCACTACTTGATGGGCCGGATAAGATTAATGGCTCATTCCGGCTTGACCATGATCAGAGTCATGGCGACATGCATCAAGCGAGGGGTACAGCCACTGCAATACAGAGGCCACCCCATGTGGGATTTCAACGGGGAAGACGATGCTACCCGGCACGGCCGCAAAGGGCCGGATTCGACCGAGGATCTGGTGAAGATCCTGTCCAGCCTGTACAAGGGGGAGAAGGAGGACTTCCTTCGAACGAACCCTTTGACTGGGTTTTCCATGATCAACCCCAGAGGATGGGTAAGTGAACACCTTGAAGGGCCCAACCCATGCTTTCGAAGTTTAAGCTTCTTACATTATGTCTTCGGCGCAGGATCTATGCCGGACTGTGGAGGACATGGTGAGTCCTGCTCCGCAACCCGAGGATCCAGAAGGATCCCTGGATCCGGCCTCCGAAGAGGACCCGGATATCAAGGTGGAGCTGATCGACGGGGTGTATCACCAGCTCAGCATAGACAATGCTTTGGTCGCCATTACGGCGGACTACCCCGGGCTAAGTCCGGCTTCCCAGGTGACCGCGACCGAAGTCCGGACACCATTATCTCATCCCTGCCCATTTCTGACCTTCGAAAACGATGGTATTTTGCAGGAAGCGCCTTTACGGCAGGAAGCCGAGCCCGCGGCGGCCGACCAACAGAGGTCAGTCCGAACCAGCAGGCGGAAAAGGAGCGCAATGCGGACGGAAACGTCGCCGCAAAGGTATAGCTCGTATTTGAATTTTTAGAGCAACGTTCCGAGGAAACGTCTGAGTGCTCATGATCTTTGTAGGAGAAAAAGCGCTCGCCGGACTGCGAGTGCAGGAATTGCCAATCCGACCAACACCGGCCAGGCTCCAGCGCCCGGCTTGGAGGGGGAGGCAAGCGCAAGACGCGAGCCGGATCCTTCTCCAACGGAGGATACCGACAAACTGTCCGCCACCAAGTCTGAGGTGGAGAGCGCCATGAACCATAGGCGCCGCCGGACAGTATTTCAAGAAGCGTGCTTTTCCCCTGAGGCATTGGATGCTTTTAACGCAGGGGACGCGCATCTCCGTGCTGCTCAAAATGGTTTTACCAGAGCCACGGAGCAGTATGTGAAAGACATACGGGTAAGGGAATTTTAATGGTTGTATATACCAGTAGCCCCCAAGAATTAAAGTAGTTATGCTAACTGATTTAAGGATCATTGGAAATTTCAGGCACTTAACGAGAAGAACGCCCAGCTGTCTCGGGAGCTGCAAGATTGCAAGGCCCAACTTGAGGCCGCACTTGCTGCCGCAGGAGGAGACGGAAAGACCCCTCCTGGTAACACATTTTTATTAATAAATATAAGCATTGTGCGGCGTGCGCGCAAGTCTAATAATGACATTTGCAGGTACCGCCGGACAAGATCCGGACAGGCAAGCACTGCTACGCCAGCTAAAGGCCGGCGAGAGTGTGCTGAATAGGGTTCAGCAGGAAAGGAACAAGCTCCAGGATGCCAATGCCAAGCTCGGAGAAGAGCTGAAAGGCGCTCAGGCCGAGCTGTCCGGCTCCCTTAAGGAGAATCAGCGGCTTCGTCGCGGCATTTATAGTGAGTGCTTGAGCGAACTCTTTTGAAAAGAAGAGTTCGGCGAGGAAGTATTTTGACATAATATGTCTTGTAGGTATACTCACGGGTCGTCCTGCAGAGGAGATGCCCATATGAATGGGTGATCAACTTCCCGAACTGTTGCAGCTACTCGAACGAGTTCGGCAGGCAATGAGCGGCGTCGTTCAGGCTTTATGGCCAGCCCTCACCCTACCCGAGGGCCTCGGGGAGCTTGCGGAGAAGCTGCAGGGAGTGCGGCAGCGCTTCCGTTTGTGGAAGATTTCGGCTTGCCATCAAGGTGCCAGGGAGGCTTGGGCCATGGTGAAGACGCGGTACAAGAAGGCGGATCCCAACCACATGGCCGAAGTTGGACCGGTGGGGCCCGATGGGAAGGAGATCCCTGTGAGTTTAGTGTATAGCCAAGTAGAGTTGGCTGCTAAATTTTCCCAACGGGACTGTAAACTAGACAGCCTGTTGGACGGGATTGAGGAGGAATACAATCAGTAAATTTGACAATGTATGTTATCCTTTAAAGTGACATGTGAAATGCCTTATAGCCGGATTGTAGATCGTTTGTCTTTGCCGACCTTTTCGCTTCAACCTCGGGACCCTAGTGTCCGGAGTGTGTCCGAATACCTTTTTGGTTAAGAAACAACCGTGGTATGCATGGAGACCAGGTGTAGGGGTCATTAGTGCTTTATCAGACAAGTGCCCAACTAGTTATGTTATATTACATGGTTAGTAAGAAACATCTTCCAGGGAGAATAGTTCCGTTAAGGGTTCCTTTCCCTGGGAGGCATGCCCTAAAGTGCATGTCCGGACTGCAAAGAAAGCAGTAAAACATCTGGGGGCAAATAGATAAATAGGTAAAAAGTCATCTTTTAAGTCACCGACCGAATATTCCCTTAAGAACACTAGCTTTCGGCTTCACCCAGTCTGAGGTACACATCCGGCTGACCCGGCAGTAACAATCGCAGAGGTGCTCCCTTTACCTCCTAGCCGAACAATCGGGAACGTAGGGGTAAGCACAGGAGCCAGGCAACCCAGCTTGGCCAAAACTTAAGTCATATCGATGCATATAATGGCGAGTAAAAGGTACATATGGAAGCTTGACACATGTGCTGGGTATAAAACCCGTATAATTGAGCTTCTGTAAAAGAAGCCCCCAGGAATAATGAGTGCGGATGGCACATCATGCGTATGCAAAGAATGAAAAAATAGGCCCGGAAGGGCTTTTAAGTGAAAAGGATAAAAAGAGAAACAAAAGACAGCCGAAGTGTAAAAGTTTGGACGGGGGAAGGGGACGAACTCTTACTCCGGCGCTAGGCATAGAATCGTCGGAGGCGGGCTGCGTTCCATGGGTTCGGCTCGAGTCGGTGATCCGACGCATTTCGTAGACGGTATGCTCCGCCGGTCAGTACTTGATCGATAATGAAGGGGCCCTCCCATTTGGGCTTGAGCTTGTCCTTTTTCTTGTCCGGCAGGCGTAGAACTAGTTCACCAACGTTGTAAGTCTTGGCCCGTACTTCTCTGCTTTGATATCTTCGGGCCTGCTGCTGATAGAATGCGGAACGAGCCTTCGCGACGTCACGTTCTTCCTCCAATGTGTCCAAGCTGTCCTGCCGATCAAGCTCGGCCTCTCTTTCCTCATACATGCGCACTCGAGATGAGTCATGAATAATGTCACAGGGCAAGACTGCCTCTGCGCCGTATACCATAAAAAATGGTGTGAATCCGGTAGTACGGTTAGGCGTTGTCCGCAGCCCCCAGAGTACGGAGTCAAGCTCCTCGACCCATTGTGTGTCGGATTTAGTGAGTGACCTCACTAGTCTGGGTTTAATGCCGCTCATTATTAGACCATTTGCTCTTTCCACTTGACCGTTGGTTTGAGGGTGATAGACTGACGCATAGTCGAGCTTGATGCCCATATTTTTGCACCATGACTTAACCTCGTCGGCTGTGAAGTTCGTGCCGTTGTCGGTGATGATGCTGTGGGGGACTCCGTAACGGTGTACCACCCCTGATATAAAGTCTATCACTGGTCCGGACTCTACCGTTTTGACCGGTTTGGCCTCTATCCATTTGGTGAATTTATCCACCATGACCAATAGGTACTTTTTCTTGTGGGTTCCCCCTTTAAGGGGTCCAACCATGTCAAGCCCCCAGACCGCGAACGGCCAGTTAATGGGTATGGTTTTGAGGGCGGTGGGTGGCATATGGCTCTGATTAGCAAAGAGCTGACAACCAACGCATCGCTGGACCAAGTCCTGTGCGTCTGCCCGAGCCGTCGGCCAATAAAATCCTGTACGGAATGCCTTTCCTACAAGTGCCCGGGCTGCTGCGTGGTGTCCGCCTAGTCCGGCATGAATTTCAGCCAGGAGGTTTCGCCCTTCTTCTTCAGAGATACACCTTTGAAGGACTCCGGTGGTACTTTTCTTATAAAGTTCTCCCTCATGGACCTTGTAGGCCTTCGATCGCCGGACTATGCAGCGGGCCTCATTTTGGTCTTCGGGAAGTTCCTGCCTAAGTAAGTAGGCTAGGAAAGGTTCTGTCCATGCGGCGATTACTGCCATTATGACGTGGGCGGAGGGTGTTATGTCGTCTGCCGAATCACCGGTTGGTGCGGTTTTCTCCGGTTTGTCGCTACCGGGCTCCTCTTCCCATAGTACGGATGGCTTGAAGAGCCGTTCCAGGAAGATATTTGGAGGGACAGCATCACGTTTCGCACCGATGCGTGCCAGGACGTCGGCCGCTTGGTTATTATCTCGGGCTATGTGATGGAATTCGAGTCCTTCAAACCGAGCTGACATTTTTAGGACAGCGTTGCGATATGCTGCCATTTTCGGATCCTTGGCGTCGAAGTCTCCGTTTATTTGGGTTCGTGGATTGATCGTTTTCGCATATTATTTGATGCGAAAGTCTCGAAGACTGTTGATACCGTGCTGGTATTGTTGGAGTGGTTTCCCGGAGCTAGAAGCTCTTCGCCACTTTTGGCCACCTGCTGTAATATCCAACATGCTCGAAGGCTATGTGTTGGGACGGCTCCCTCTGTATTATGAAGCTTACAGGGTCCATTGAGCCATCCCTCCAGTACGGTTCCATTTCCCTTATTGGGTTTTTGTTTTTTCATTTTTGCATCTGGGGCCTGAGTGTAAGGCGCCCTTTTACTGCGGACTGGGTTTGGGGCCGGATTATCCCAAAATTGATTTTCGGTTTTCCAGAAACTCTCCATCGCACAGTACTTTCGTACAATGGATGCCAGATCGGTGAAGCGCGTAAGTTTGCAACGATCAATGGCGTTTAGTATTCCCTTGTCCGTGCAGTTATTGCGGAAGATTGATATTGCGTTTTCCTCTCGGCAGTCCTTTATCCTGTCCATAACCAGGAGGAATCTAGCCCAGTAGTGATGTACTGTTTCTGTAGGCTCTTGCCGTATTAGAGATAGATCGCATATGTCTGGGCGGGTGGGTGGAATAAAATCCGGATCCCTGCCCATCTTGAGGCTCAAAGGCCAATGGGTTTCTGAATTCTGAAGTGTGGTTTGCTGGGGACAATCCAGCGAGTCCGCGGCGATGCATGATTTTAAGTTCAATGCTCGATCGAAGTCCGTCCCCCCGCGTGAATCCGGCATGGAGGGTTCGGGAATCCGGACATGAATTGTTTTCAACACTGGCAAAGATTTGCCGTATTGCTCCTCTACCACTGCGACGTGGTGGGTGGCCTGGGGAGAGTTAATCTCTCTCAGATCGGTTTTAAGCCCAATCTGGTTGTAGTCCGTAGCGACTCCCAGGGCGGCGATGCGATCCAAGAGCTCGTTAACAGACGAGAGCTTTATTGGATCTAACTGTTCGGCAGCTTTAGGGCTGACGTGAAGATTGCTTTCGACGACTTGAGAAGTCATTGCCGAAGCGGCGGCCGGACAGGCGGTCATGAGAAAACCACCAAGCCGAATAGTTTGGCCGGCGGCCAAGGCCCCTCCGGAAAAAACACCGTCTTTGAAGACGGGTGGAGGCATCCGCTCTATCGGTGACGACACAGGGGAACTCTCAATGAAAGCACCAATGTCGGTGTCAAAACCGGCGGATCTCGGGTAGGGGGTCCCGAACTGTGCGTCTAGGCGGATGGTAACAGGAGACAAGGGACACAATGTTTTACCCAGGTTCGGGCCCTCTCGATGGAGGTAAAACCCTACGTCCTGCTCGATTAATATTGATGATATGGGTAGTACAAGAGTAGATCTACCACGAGATCAAGGAGGCTAAACCCTAGAAGCTAGCCTATGGTATGATTGTTGTAATGTATGTTGTCCTACGGACTAAAGCCCTCCGGTTTATATAGACACCGGAGAGGGCTAGGGTTACACAGAGTCGGTTACAATGGTAGGAGATCTACATATCCGTATTGCCAAGCTTGCCTTCCACGCCAAGGAAAGTCCAATCCGGACACAGGACGGAGTCTTCAATCTTGTATCTTCGTAGTCTTGGAGTCCAGCGGATATTGATAGTCCGGCTGTCCGGACACCCCCTAGTCCAGGACTCCCTCAGGGCCCACCTGCATGGGGGGACCCACATGAACGTGGGTAGTGGGGGCAAGGCCCCACACCCCTGGTCAAGGCGCACCAAGATCCCCCCTTAGAAGGAATAAGATCATATCCCGAAGGGATAAGATCAAGATCCCTAAAAAAGGGGATAACAATCGGTGGGGAAGGAAATGATGGGATTTCTTTCCTCCCACCTTTGCCAACGCCCCAATGGACTTGGAGGGCAAGAAACCACCCCCCTCCACCCCTACATATAGTGGGGAGGCACATGGGAGAGGCACCCTTCCCCTGGCGCGGCCCTCTCCCTCCCCAACACCTCCTCCGTAGTAGTAGTGCTTGGCAAAGCTCTGCCGGAGAACTGCAAGCTCCACCACCACGCCGCCGTGCTGCCAGAGCTCTCCCTCAACTTCTCCTCTCCCCTTGCTGGATCAAGAAGGAGAAGACGTCCCCGGGCTGTACGTGTGTTGAACGCGGAGGCACCGTTGTTCGGTGCTTAGATCGGATTCGGCCGCGATCTGAATCGCTTAGTGAACGACTCCACCGATCGCGTTCTTGCAACGCTTCCGCATCACGATCTTCAAGGGTATGAAGATGCACTCCCCTCTCTCTAGTTTCTAGTTACTCCATAGATTGATCTTGGTGATGCGTAGAAAATTTTGAATTTTTGCTATGTTCCCCAACATGGTTCTCCTACTGGATTGATAACCTAGGTTCTTAACTGAGGGTGATACATATCTCTACTGTACTGCATCATCATCTCCTCTTCGAGGAAATCCCAACTCAGCTCACGTGTAGCACCTGCAGCTGTTGTGGCGTCACGCTCTGAGCACACCGAAACATCCCAGATGCGTGTTCTTCGACTGCGAGAAGGACGAAGTGACTGCCATTTTGTACAATTGTTCTTCGGATTTGTAGCAATTTGAAACTCATTGTTTTCTCAAAATTATATGTAAGATGGATGCAAGTTTTTGTATTGGGAAAAAGAGTACATTGATCTATTGATAGTGAGAAATTTGCTAGATGTTCGTGCACTACTTGCTAGAGTTGATACTACAGAGGACGCAATGTCCAAGTATGAGGAAGCGGAGAAGAAAAAAGCGTGCAAGCTCGAGAAGCCAATAGGGAAAGCTCAGAAAAGCAACAATATAGACAATGAAGACATAGGGCGCATTTGGTTGACATCTCTGTTTTAGGGCATTTTGCATACTTCTCCCAGTCGGGCCTGCTTGAACTAATGCATGCCAAAAACCAATATTTGCATGTAGTTTGGTTGCCTACATTAGGCTCCCTACATGAGGGAAGCAACTTCTAGCATGAAGTTTGGTTGCGTGTGTCGCTGTTGTTAGACAAACAACATGTTATTTAGTTACAAACGGCATAAGGTGTGATTACCACTTCTTGATACGTCTCCAACGTATCTACTTTTCCAAACACTTTTGCCCTTGTTTTGGACTCTAACTTGCATGATTTGAATGAAACTAACCTGGACTGATGCTGTTTCAGCAGAACTGCCATGGGGTCCACGGAATGACCTGAAAATATACGGAGATAACTTTTGGAAAATATAAAAAATACTGGCGAAAGAATCAAGGCCATGGGGTCCACACCCTGTCCACGAGGGTGGGGGGGAGCCCCCTCCCCCTGGGCACGCCCCCCTGTCTCGTGGGCCCCCTGTTGCTCCACCGACCTCAACTCCAACTCTATATATTCCATTTCGCAGAGAAAAAATCAGAGCGAAAGTTTCATTGCGTTTTACGATACGGAGCCGCTGCCAAGCCCTAATCTCTCTCGGGAGGGCTGATCTGGAGTACGTTCGGGGCTCCGGAGGGGGGGATTCATCGCTGTCGTCATCATCAACCATCCTCCATCACCAATTTCATGACGCTCACTGCCGTGCGTGAGTAATTCCATCATAGGCTTGCTGGACGGTGATGGGTTGGATGAGATTTACCATGTAATCAAGTTAGTTATGTTAGGGTTTGATCCCTAGTATCCACTATGTTCTGAGATTGATGTTGCTATGACTTTGCTATGCTTAATGCTTGTCACTAGGGCCCGAGTGCCATGATTTCAGATCTGAACCTATTATATTTTCATGAATATATGTGAGTTCTCGATCCTATCTTGCAAGTCTGTAGTCACCTATTATGTGTTATGATCCGACAACCCCGAAGTGACAATAATCGGGATACTTCTCGGTGATGACCGTAGTTTGAGGAGTTCATGTATTCACTAATGCTAATGCTTTGGTCCGGTTCTCTATTAAAAAGGAGGCATTAATATCCCTTAGTTTCTGTCGTGGAATTGTCACGGCATATGTCCTAGTGTCAGGACTTAGTCGCGAGGCCGACGCATCTATGTGGTAGCTTGAGAGGGGTTGAGTGGGACGAGAGACGCATGGCGGATCAACACACAATATAGGGATTTAGACAGCTTCGGGCCCCGGGAAACATCATCCGGTAAAAACCCTACATGCTGTTTGAGGCTAGGTTTCATTATCATCACGAGGAAGTCGCCGTAAACCGGCTCTCCTCTTTGTGTATAGCCCCAAGATTGTTTCTTTTTGCTTGTAGCTTGTCCCTCTTTGGGGAGCCCTGCCCCTCCTTATATATGTTGAAGGGGCGGGTTACATGTGGAGTCCTATTAGGATTAGGACTAGTCTATCTCTAATACAAACCGGATACAAGTCCTGGTCTTAACTCCTTGTAAGGTAAATATTCCTCATGCCTTTCCTCTTAAACCGGCCCACAATAGTTGAACGGCCTTCATGAACCGCCAGACGGGCCACCGGGTCTTGTCGCTCCTCTGACCGGTCTGCCGGGTCACCAGTGAGTTACAACGTCCTGGCGGGTTGCTGGTAAATCGCCAGGTCTGGGCGGGTCACCAGATGAATATCGCCGAGTGCCAGTGGGACCTCAAATAAACCGCCAAGTCCGGCCGGGTTAACTTCCGGCCGGTTTACACCGCGGGGTATATCCCCGACATTAGCCCCCAAGTTTAGCTTGGATTTATCCATGGTAAACTTATGCTGCAAAATAAACACCAGAACAAATTTGGCAGGTTGTGCTCCGGGTTAAGAATTCTTGTAAACCGGCACCTGATCATCCTTAAGTCCGTGTCATTTCCTCCTTCTAGAAAATCCGGGTCAATAACCAGCTTCATACTCAAATTGCTGATGTTGGCTTCTTATAGAAAAAATATTGTGAAGAATAATCCACTTGAATCAGCTTCCAAAGCGCCGGTTTAAGAAATATTGGTCTTGAAATACTCATATGATATTCAACCGGTTTGAAGATGCAGAACTTGCCAGTTTTATCATTGCCAAAGACTGTCGGGTTATAAAAACTTGATAATTTCGAGTCATGATTGTTGCAGACACCGGTTCATGATTGTTGCCAACGCCTGTTCATGATTATTAATGATGCCGAGTTGCAGCCACAGGGTCATAATGATTGGTGACGCCGGGTCAACCTAGTTTGCTCAATCAGAGAATTTGAAAATATTTCTTCGATAATAATATAATACCTGTAGCCCCCAAGTCTTTGAGCAGAACAAAGTGGTGGCTTAAGACTTTGCTTCAATATAAATATCACAATCTTGAAGAAATCCAGGTTGTTCATCTCAATCACTAGTCAGAATTGAGTATTCCCCATATGTAGCCCCCAAGTGTCGGGTTGTCATGCTTGCAGTAATTAACCTGGGACTTGTAATTTCCTGATGCTCATAAAAACTTCAACCAGTGTAGCCCCCAAGGTCCGGGTCATTATGCAATAATGAGCAGGGACTTTGTAAATATAATCATGTAATCTTTGAACAGCAACGGTGTAGCCCCCAAGGGCCGGCTCAATAAGATAATATTGGGCTGGGACTTTGATATATACTTTAATGAAAATAACATCATATGATGTAACCCCCATCATGGGGCTTGAATTCACGTCCACAAGGTTAAGAGCCTTGTGCTTTACCAACTGAGCAGTGGACCCTTCAATATAATGAATAAAAAGCTTTGTACCTTGAATTGTTTAACAGGAGCAATTGGTAGCCCCCAAGGGCCGGGTTGTAAGCCTGCAGCAACTCGGGACTATTCCTTCAATTGTAGAATAAAAACCATATCCATTGATAATATGACAGCCATTGCACTAAAGCGACTTTGAAAACCTTAATCATAATACTGGTTATTGATAACCATAATAAAATCCAGCCATGTTGGCGATTTGAAGATTTGAATAATATAATCCAATGATTTATGAGCGCATGATTCCAATGGCGCAATCCAAATATGTACTGGCGACTTATAGTCCAAAGCTAGGCCGGGTTAACAAACACCGGATAATTTCTCATCATATACTGGCGACTTATCGTCTTAAAGCCAGGCCGGTTTAATAAACACCGGATAATTTATCATCATGCTTTATTCAACTTGTTTCTGCATACAACAAGTTTAAAGTGTCCTGGCGGTTTACCGCCGGACGGGTCATAATGCCCAACATATAACCCAGGTTTATAACCAAGGCTGCACTTAAAAATAATCAAATATGAAATATATCATACCTGTGACATTGAATAACATCATTGGTTTACCAACTTTTTGTAGTAAGGGTGATAACCCCAATCTTGAGTAATGATAACTCCTTTCATACTATGCCGGTTTATGATAAAACCGTACCGGGTTGTGATAAACACTAGTTTAACCATATATAATACTGGCGACTTGTAGTCAAACCAGACCGGGCTGATAGTCTCCGGATTATGATTTGATCATGTACTGACAACTTGTAATTGAAAGCCAAGCCGGGTTAATGGACACAGGTTTACTCCATAATAAGATGGTAACATAAAATCAAACCGGGCAGATAGTCTCTGGATTAAGATTTAACCGTGTTCCGCCAATTTGTAATTGACAGTCAAACCGGATTAACAATGTCGGTTTTAAAAAAACGCAACAAAAATAATAGTCATTTTAAGGAAGACTGAAGCAAAAGTCAATGATAAAACTGTTTGCAAGAAATATTCTTTACTGAGATGATCAGATGGTGTTACCATGGTCAGACAGGACCAAGCCCCCAATAGGCGTGGCGATGGTTCAAGTCAACCAGGTCCCCAAATGAAACCGTGGCATTTATGCCGATCAAAAGGCATGGCAATGGTTCGGGTTCGACCAAGCCCCCAAGTGATTCTGTGGCCTTAGGCCGATCAAGAGGCTTGACTGGTTCAGACTTGACCATGTCCCCAAGTGATCTGGTGGCTTTCGCCTATCAAAAGGTGTTGCATTGGTTCGAACGCGACCAAGCCCCCAAGTGATATTGTGGCATTGCGCCGATCAAGAGGTGTGACTATGGTTCAGACATGACCAAGCCCCCAAGTGATCAATAACATGATAAGCCAATAAGACATGATACCCATGTTTGAACCGTGCATCATGGCAGCAGGTCCTCTTTGGCACCCTTTAACTTTTTGCAAGAGATAAATCCTTCTTGAGCCGGACGTTAAACCGGATATTGAGAGCTTCAAAGCTTTGTGGGAGACATCTTTCCCTTGAACTGCATTTTAAACCGGAATCCTCATTTTCAGCCGGAAATTTTCTGACGGCCTTTAAACTCGAACTTGCGAGAAGTTAATTCCTTTTTGAACCGGAAATTCTTAAACCGGATTTGAGAGCTTCAGTGAGACTGGCTTCCCTTGAGCCGGATTTTAAACCGGAATCTTTTCTGATGACCCGGAACTTCTTCATTGAGCCGGGATTTTGTAACTGTCATATACTTTCCAAGCCGGAAACTTTCTGACGGCCTTCAAATAACAGTAGCCTCCGGGACCGAGTTATCTTTCCCTCCTTTGTCCTGGGGTTTTTAAATTTGCTGAAACTGGCAAGACTTGTTGCGTCATATCATCGTAGCCCCCGAGTCTCAACGTGACTCGAAGAGTTGGCTTGAGATTCTCCATATTTGACTGTCATATAAACCGGCATAACTTGTATATCATTGGTGTTGATAGCATGATGTGAATCCACAGAAGGTTGAGGTGACTGCGGCGGGTTATAAATGATCCCGTATGAGCCGTGTCAACAGCTCGGCCAATGGTTCCTTCCAACTGGTGATTTGAAGCTAACCAAACTGTAGTGGCGACGACTTGTGTGCCTGTCCATTGAGCCATCCAGTGCAGACGGTGGTTGATAGTATATGATAATTTGCCTCCTATTTGTTGAAAGAAAATCGGGCTACCCAAGATGTGACTTGCTCAAACAGTTCATGCAGACGGGTGCGGCCTAGTATGTTGGTGTAGACCAGGCCGCGAGAGATGGACGACAAAAACGACCGCAACATCAGAGGTGACTCGGATGACCGCGACATTGTAAACCGGTGCGGATGGGGAAAATCGGCACCGATGTCGTAAACTGGCTCGGACGGGCGAGATGTCCTCCTTGTTGTAAGCCGGCGTGGTCGCGAGAGACGGCCACGGCGTTGTAAGCCGGTGCGGTTGCGAGAGACGGCCACGGCGTTGAAGCCGGTGCGGGAGCCCGTTGAGTAACGACGACCACCTGTGCCAAAAGACGTTGGCATGCCTCCATCACCGTGATACAATATCACTTTTTGTCATAAATAATTGCCCTGCATAAACAATATTGCAGACCAAGGCAAAGATAAACTTGTTTTTTGACAAAAACAATATGTGCTAATAAAACAAACTTGGATGGCACCACCTTTGTTGTACATAAAAATATACAGACCAAAGTAATTGTTCTTTGATGAAAACAATATGTTTAATAAAATAAACTTAGATGGATAGCACCTGATTCGTTTAGGCCAGAAATAACCTGTCATGAAGCTTATGCGAGCAGACGGATGAATCCGTCGCGTCGTTGTAAACCGGTGCGGACGAGCAAGTTGTCCTCCGCGTTGTAAACCGTGTGGGCGGGCGAGTCGATCGCAGGTGTTGTAAGCCGGACGGACGTGAGAATTGGCCGCAGGTGCGGACGGATATAAAACGCAGGGGTGGTGACTTGTACGCATATCCGTCAAGCACCATGACACGGACGAATGCCAGTGCAGAGTTATACTGGTGCACACTCCATATCTGTTGTACAACACCCTTGTCCTGATATTTGCTATCGGGTGAACTTGCGCCGTATAATGCTGGATGTAGTCAGACAGATTGTTGTCTGAGTACTGGTACTCCCGTACCATGGCCTTCACGAGGATAGCAATAAGTGCCTTGCTTTAATTCTTGCGCAATTTTTGTTTCTGGTGACTCATGGGTCGAATGGATAGGACAAAGGGCATGCAGCACCCTGCCGTGCACGCGGGAAGCACTGCTGCGCTCCTCTCTTCCTTTTTTGACAGAAGCAAACTTTTGAATTGGTACTCTCTCCTGAATCCATGTTTTCTTTCTCTTTGCAAACTTCATAATCCCATAATCAGCTTAACATTTAGCATCCTTTATCCATTGACTATCTGAAGAAAACCGCGCAGCAGCTGTATGGCTAGCAAACTCGACAAAACCACAACCCTGAAGCTGTCCATTGTACTTGTTTCGGATAAACTGAACAGATTGGACCTCCCCGTATTGGTGAAGTAGCAGCAGATTTAGAATACAGCATCTTCAATTCACGCGGAGTAGTAGCGGCCACTCAGGAGACAGGCAGCGGGCAGCTATAGTGTGATAGACCCAGCGGGAGGCCAGTGCGCGGGTGCCGGGTTGGATCCGGAGGCATGTGACGCGGCGGTGACTTTGTCTGGCCGCAACAAAGTTGGTCCATAGCAAGGTGGCTCAGCAGCAGAGGCACGCCGGCGGAGGCTATCGACTCACCGCGAGGTCCGTGTGAGGGTGGTTCATACCAAAAGTGGAATGGTGACTCGGTAGTCAAGCGGTCCGGGCGGTTCAATGGACGGCGACTCAAGACAGCGACCGCGGCACCAACTTGGCTCAGCGCGGGGACGTTTCAACCGAGTGAGGAAATGACGGAGTTCCAGCACGGACTGACAAGAGGCCTGCTGCAGTGCGGTCCGGGCTTGAAGTCAGGTCGAAGACGAGGCCGAAGTGGCGCAGTCCGGCTTGAGGCGAGATGGAGGTGAAGCCAACTTGCAGCAAGGTCGAACAGCGCGATGGCCCGGCTGAGAAGGCAAAGAGCGAGAGCAGCGGCGGCTTGTGGCAACGGTGAGGTGGCGTTGCAACCCATGACCAGCAGGCGTGTCAGGAGCAGTGTGGAGGCGGCCAGGTGAGGCCGCGCGGCCACGGTGGCTCACGGCCGGGCCGATGGAGATTTGTGAAGCGAAACCGGCTCAAAGGTGGAGACCGAGTCTCCTGTCCCAATCCACTTACGAGTCGTGGGCTGTTTCCTTTCCCCCCCTTTTTTTCCTTTTTCTTTTTGGCATGTGAATCGAATCTAGCTTGGTGCAGCACACGATCGTCCTGGCTTGAATTTGGCAGATCGCCTAGTCACGTATGTCTTGGATGATCCTACATGATTTGATCTCATAGCTTTTCTTATAGATTTGTCTCATTGATCCGTCTTTGCCAATCACTGATGGATTCCTGACCCTTCATCATAAAAAACTCTCGGACTCAAGGGCAGCCAGGGTGCTTGCAACGGCCGTAGAAAACGCAACCCTAAATTTGAGACAATGTTTATCCTTCTGCGCCGAATCTTTTTCATTCAGCGCACCACGAGCTTCTCGATCCTTGTAAAGATCCCTTCAAGAACTCATCACCACCGTGCGCAGGCCCCACGGTGGGCGCCAACTGTCGTGGAATTGTCACGGCAGATGTCCTAGTGTCAGGACTTAGTCGCGAGGCCGACGCATCTATGTGGTAGCTTGAGAGGGGTTGAGTGGGACGAGAGACGCATGGCGGATCAAAACACAAGACAGGGATTTAGACAGCTTCGGGCCCCGGGAAACATCATCCGGTAAAAACCCTACATGCTGTTTGAGGCTAGGTTTCATTATCATCACGAGGAAGTCGCCGTAAACCAGCTCTCCTCTTTGTGTCTAGCCCTAAGATTGTTTCTTTTTGCTTGTAGCTTGTCCCTCTTTGGGGAGCCCTGCCCCTCCTTATATATGTTGAAGGGGCGGGTTACATGTGGAGTCCTATTAGGATTAGGACTAGTCTATCTCTAATACAAACCGGATACAAGTCCTGGAACTCCTTGTAAGGTAAATATTCCTCATGCCTTTCCTCTTAAACCGGCCCACAATAGTTGAACCGGCCTTCATGAACCGCCAGACGGGCCACTGGGTCTTGTCGCTCCTCTGACCCGTCCACCGGGTCACCAGTGAGTTACAACGTCTTGGCGGGTTGCTGGTAAATCGCCAGGTATGGGCGGGTCACCAGATGAATATCGCCGAGTGCCAGCGGGACCTCAAATAAACCGCCAAGTCCGGCCGGGTTAACTTCCGGCTGGTTTACACCGCGGGGTATATCCCCGACAGTTTCCATTAGGACCCCGCTGCCACGGGAGGGTAGGACAAAAGATGTCATGCATGTTCTTTTCCATAAGCACGTATGACTATATTCGGAATACATGCCTACATTACATTGATGAACAGGAGCTAGTTCTGTGTCACCCTATGTTATAACTATTACATGAGGAATCGCATCCGACATAATTATTCATCACTAATCCAATGCCTACAAGCTTTTCACATATTGTGCTTCACTTATTTACTTTTCTGTTGCTACTGTTACAACTACTACAAAACCGCTATCTTTACTTTTGCCACTCTTACCATTACTATCATACTACTTTGCTACTAAATACTTTGCTGCAAATACTAAGTTATCCAGGTGTGGTTGAATTGAAAACTCAACTGCTAATACTTGAGAATATTCTTTTGCTCCCCTTCTCTCGAATCAATAAATTTGGGTTGAATACTCTACCCTCGAAAACTGTTGTGATCCCCTATACTTGTGGGTTATCAAGACTATTTTCTTGCGTCATTGCTGGGGAGCATAGCTCTATTCTTTGAGTCACTTGGGATTTATATCTGCTGATCACTATGAGGAACTTGAAAGACGAAAGAACTAATATTTTTCCCTCAACTACGAGGGGAGGTAAGGAACTGCCATCTAGCTCTGCACTAGATTCTCCTTCTGTTTTGAGTAAGCTTGCGACGCCTAAACCTGCTACTGCTATGAATTCTTATATGTCGCATGTTATTGATGATGCCACTTCTTCTATGCATGATACTTATGATGAAACTACTTCTGTGCTTGATACTACTGTGCCATTAGGTGAATTTCTAGATGAACAACTTGCTAGGGTTAGAGAGAATGAAATTATTGATGATGAAATTATTGATGATAGTGATGATGAAGGTTCTCCCCCTAAGTATGAATTTCCTGTTGTTCCTGAGGGTTATGTTATGGATGAAGAAACTGCTAGAGATCTTTTTGCTTGCAATGATAGATCTGATTTTAAGAAGTTACTAGCAAAACTTAAATAGAAAACTCTGAATGCTAGAATGAAATATGACCCTGCTTTTGCTACTTCACCTATCTTTGTTACTAATAAGGATTATGAATTCTCTGTTGATCCTGAGATAATTACTTTGGTTGAATCTGATCCTTTTTATGGCAATGAATCTGAAACTGTTGTGGCACATCTTACCAAGTTAAATGATATAGCCACCCTATTTACTAATGATGAGAAGTCTCGCTATTACTATATCCTTAAGATATTTCCATTCTCATTAAAGGGTGATGCTAAAACTTGGTTTAATTCTCTTGATCCTGGTTGTGTGCGTAGTCCCCAGGATATTATTTATTACTTCCCTGCTAAATATTTCCCTGCTCATAAGAAACAAGCTGCCTTGCGGGGAATATATAATTTTGTGCAAATCGAAGAAGAGAGTCTCCCACAAGCTTGGGGGAGGCTTCTTCGATTACTTAATGCTTTGCCTGATCATCCTCTTAAGAAAAATGAAATACTTGATATCTTTTACAATGGACTAGCCGATGCTTCCAAGGACCACTTGGATAGTTGTGCTGGTTGTGTTTTCAGGGAAAGAACAGTCGACCAAGCTGAATTACTATTGAATAATATGTTGACTAATTAAAACAATTGGACTCTTCCTGAGCCATTTCCTGAGCCAATTGAGCCAACTCCTGAGCCTATTCCTAAACCAACTCCGAAGAAGAGGGTTGTTCTATTTCTCAGTCCTGAAGATATGCAAGAGGCAAAGAAATCTATGAAATAAAAAGGTATTAAAGCTGAAGATGTTAAGAATTTACCTCCTATTGAAGAAATACATGGTCTTAATATACCGCCTGTTGAAGAAACACATTGTCTTGATAATCCGACACAGGTAGTAAAGGTAAAATTCTCTCTATAGATATGATAAAGTTGAAATCCCGTCTACTAAATTTCATAGCCAATGCTTAGATAAATTTGATGACTTTATGGCTAGGCAACAAAGTTTTAATGCTTATGTTGGTAGATAATTAAAGAGTAATGCTTTCTTGATAGGACGCTTGAGTGATTATATAGCTAGAGTTAAAGGTGAACTTAAACTCATTAGCAAATATGCTTCTATGGTTACCACTCAAGCTGAACAAGTACTTAAAGCTCAAAGTGATTTGCTCGATGAATTGAATAATAAACATGACTTTGCTGTTAGAGTGGCTACTAGAACTGGTAGAATGACTCAGGAACCTTTGTATCCTGAAGGCCACCCTAAGAGAATCAAGCAGGATTCTCAGAGAAATAATTTAGAGGAACCTAGTCCTTCTAAAAAGAAGAAAAAGAAAAACGATAGGACTTTGCATGCTTCTAGTGAACCTGTTTTAGACACACCTAAGAATCCCAAATATATTTCTATTTCTGATGCTGAAACACAATCAGGTGATGAACATGAATCTAGTGATAATGTTAATGATAATGTTCATGTTGATGCTCAATCTAGCAATAATAATGATGTAGAGATTGAACCTGCTGTTTATCTTGATAACCCACAATCAAAGAATCAACGTTATGATAAGAGAGATTTTGTTGCTAGGAAGCACGGTAGAGAAAGAGAACCATGGGTTCGGAAACCCATGCCTTTTCCTCCTAAACCATCCAAGACAAAGGATGATGAGGATTTTGAGCGTTTTGCTGAAATGATTAGACCTATCTTCTTACGTATGCGCTTAACTGATATGCTTAAAGTAAACCCTTATGCTAAATATATGAAGGATATCATTACAAATAAAAGAAAGATACCAGAAGCTGAAATTTCCACCATGCTTGCTAATTACACTTTTAAGGGTGGAGTACCTAAGAAACTAGGAGATCCGGGAGTACCAACTATACCATGCTCCATTAAAAGAAACTATGTTAAAACTGCTTTATGTGATCTTGGAGCCGGTGTTAGTGTTATGCCTCTCTCTTTATATCGTAGACTTGAATTGAATAAGTTGACACCTACTGAAATATCTTTGCAAATGGCTGGTAAATCAACTGCTATACATGTCGGTATTTGTGAGGATGTGCCTGTTGTGGTTGCAAATGTCACTATCTTAACGGACTTTGTTATTCTTGATATTCCCGAGGACGATAGTATGTCGATTATCCTTGGTAGACCCTTTTTGAATACTGCAGGGGCTCTTATTGATTGCAACAAAGGCAATGTCACTTTTCATGTTAATGGTAATGAGCATACGGTATACTTTTCGAGGAAACAACCTCAAGTTCATAGCATCTATTCTATTGGAAAAATTCCAACTATCATTATTGGAGGTTTTGAATTTCTTCTCCCTACTGTCAAGAAAAAATATGATATTCTTATTGTTGGGGATGTTCATATCCCCGTTGAGGTAACCTAGTGTTATTCGAAATTTCTCCGGTTCCGTGTTATTCGAAATGAGTTTGTTAACAAGACTTGGTCAACCTTGTTAGTGGATTCATTTTGATGATCATGAGATGGATGAAACTAGAAGGCACAACCTTCTGTACCCTCTTTTTACTTTCTGTTATTTAGAATAAATAAAGAAAAAATAGTATTATATGTCTGTTTTCTGAATTATCCTTGCAATAAAAAATATCCCGAAAATAAAAGTGCTCCAAATGCCCTGTGTCGGTGTCAAAACCGGCGGATCTCGGGTAGGGGGTCCCGAACTGTGCGTCTAGGCGGATGGTAACAGGAGACGAGGGACACGATGTTTTTACCCGGGTTCGGGCCCTCTCAATGGAGGTAAAACCCTACTCCTGATTGATTGATATTGATGATATGGGTAGTACAAGAGTAGATCTACCACGAGATCAAGGAGGCTAAACCCTAGAAGCTAGCCTATGGTATGATTGTTGTTGTTGTCCTACGGACTAAAACCCTCCGGTTTATATAGACACCGGAGAGGGCTAGGGTTACACAGAGTCGATTACAATGGTAGGAGATCTACATATCCGTATCGCCAAGCTTGCCTTCCACGCCAAGGAAAGTCCCATCCGGACACGGGACGAAGTCTTCAATCTTGTATCTTCATAGTTTTGGAGTCCGACCGATAATGATAGTTCGGCTATCCGGAAACCCCCTAGTCCAGGACTCCCTCAGTAGCCCATGAACCAGGCTTCAATGACGACGAGTCCGGCGCGCATATTGTCTTCGGCATTGCAAGGCGGGTTCCTCCTCCGAATAATTCATAGAAGATTGTGAACACCAGGATAGTGTCCGGCTCTGTAAAATAAATTCCACGTACCACCGTAGAGAGAATAATATTTACACAAGTTCAATTTGCTAACGTATTTCGTGGCATGACGTCACACCAAAACCAAGCTTTTACTCAAATCGTTTTTATTATACCACCTCAGCGCGTTTAGCGAAGTGGTTTCCTTGGCACGTCTTGTCGAAGCAGAGATCGTGTTCCCCTTATTCCAGGATTCCCATCAATACGGACGTGGGTAACCCAACCGCGCCATTGATTGCGGCGCTTGGGAGATAAGCGAGTTTTACCAGGCTAGTAGGGACGCATAGTTTCATCCGCCCATATATAAGGGGATAAGGATCCACCTTTTTACCTACGCCTTCTTCCTCCTTTGCTTATCCATCTCCGCGCACTCGAGCTCCAGCGCCCAAGTCCGCACATCTCACCTCGACCTTCTCTAGCCATGTCCAGAGCGGGAGGCAAGTGGATGGCCTCCTCCATTACGGAGGGGCACATCAAGAAGCTGTGCAGCGCCGGATATCTGTCCAGCGACATCGCGCATCGGCTGCCTGACGAGGGGCAGCTCATCCCCACCCCCAGGCCCCATGAGAGGGTGGTATTCCTTCCCCATTTCCTCCGCGGACTGGGCTTCCCACTCCACCCCTTTGTCCGGGGGCTCATGTTCTACTACGGCCTGGATTTCCACAATCTGGCCCCAAATTTTATCCTCAATATCTCGGCGTTTATCGTCGTGTGTGAGGCCTTCCTCTGCATCCAGCCCCACTTCGGCTTGTGGCTAAAGACCTTCAATGTCAAGCCGAAGGTTGTGAAGGGCAGCCAAGCGGAGTGCGGAGGCGCCATGGTGGGCAAAATGCCCTACGTCACTTGGCTCGAGGGTGCCTTCGTGGAATCCATCAAAGGGTGGCAATCGGGGTGGTTCTACATCACCGAGCCGCGTGACCCTAAATGGGCAGCGGCCCCCGAATTCAGATATGGCATCCCCATGCAGCTCACCTCCTGGAAAGAGAAGGGCTTGCTATGGGGTAGTTCGGAAGAGCTGACCGGACTCCAGTCCTGTCTCCAGACCCTGGTGAACAAGAAGCTCAAGCTTGTCAATGTGATCCAGGTCATGCTCGTCCGCCAGATTCTCCCCTGCCAGCAATGGGACTTCAATTTGTGGGAGTTTGATCCAGCACAGCACCGGACCTTGAGCGGGCTCTTCGACACTACGCACGAAGCTGCCTGGAGGGTGTTGTTCAAGGGCGCCGAAGCTCCCGCATCCGCTACCGAAGATCGCGGATTCAGCACGCAGCGCCCGGCTGGCGTGGTAAGCTATGTTATCCTTTATGGGACACTTGCTTTTCATAGTTTGACTCTATGCGGGATCTAAACTCCCAATACCTTTAACAGGCCTGGCAGAAGATGTCCGGACAGGTTAACTGTCCGGCTCCCCTTCCAGAGGACCTAGCGGATGCCCATTAGACAGGGCTGCTGGTCCCGGCACTTTACGTGGTGCCAGAGAAGAAGGCCACGGGAACCCGAAGGAGTTCCCGGCGTCAGGTGGTATCGGACTCATCGTCCGATGACTCCGAGGCGGACTCCTCCCACGAGGACGCGGAGGAGAAGAAAGAGGCCTCTCCCCCAGCGGGGGGAGAGAAGAAAAGGAAGGCATCCCCAACAAGGGAGGCCGAAGGGTCCAAGAAGGGAAGGACCCTTCCTCCGGACTGTTCCGCCAACGTCGGCGACGGTGACGAGGAGTGGCCCTCAAGGGCCAAGCCCCTGGTGAGATCGTAAGTATCCGGACTCCTAGATGATTTACGATTTTTCTTTTTGTCACATAGTGTCTTTCTAATGCCGCATATAACCCTGTAGTCCGCCCAAGGACGATCTTCCCACTTCGTCGAGCGGATCCTTGGGCGCGTCGGATATGGATTCTCTTCCGACCGCCTCCACCCCCCGTGGCGCTGATGACGCCAAGGTGGGATCCCAGGAAGGGACCCACCAGGAGGAGGAGGCCCCGGAGGTGCCGCAGGGCAACCTCCCGGACTTTGCACCGGACTCCGCACCGGAACCTGCAGTGGTTCCGGAGTCCGGTGAGCGGCCCCTTCGTAAGAAGGGCAAGACTGTGACGCCGGCAGCCTCCGTCCAACCGGAGGTGCCGGACAACTTGCTGGAGGTTCTCAACGGTGCTTCCATCGAAGAAGAACACCGCACTGTCATGAGTGCGGTGATTCAAAAGGTTCAGCTCGCCAAGAGCGGGCTGACCGAGGCCTGCAGCAGCCTTCTAACAGGCTTTGAGGTAATAATTTTAAGATATGTAATATAATACTGCATAGACAGTAGCCCCTGATGCTCGGTTCGGTGTTCGGAAAGAAAAGTCGGACTGAGGATCTAAAAAGATATACGCAGGAGTCTAAAAAAATATGTCAATATGGGATTGCAGGCTACGCTGCTGACCTCTGCCGCACTAACAGCGGAGGTCAATACCTTGAAGCAGAGCCTCGAGCGGTCCGAGAGTGAGCTCGGCCGTGCCAAGAAGCAGCTCGAGGACAAGGAAGGTGAGTGACACCGTATTAAAGTTGTACCTTACAGAAAAGGATTTGGTTGCAAGAGTAATAACAAGGATAACATGGGTACTACAGGGGCCACGGACGAGGTGGCGACCTTGAAGGAGGCGGTGTCCGCGGCTTAACGCAATGCGGCTGCGGAACGAGTCGAGCGAGAGAAGCAGGAGGCGCGGGTGGCGGAGGTACAGCAAGAGCTCCAGGCTCTCGTCGAAAAGCACGAGAGTTTGGAGCGTGACTCGAAGACTCGAGAGTCCGAGCTCGCGTCGGCTCTTGAGAGTGCCAAAGCCGCTAAGGCCGATGCCCACAAGGCCCTCCAGGAAATTGAGGATTTGAAGAAAATAGCGGCGGGTAAGGCATTCTTCATGCAAAGCAAGCATGTTAAAGTGAATTACATGTTACTTACCCAGATTCGGAGCTCTCCAGGAACACTCGCAAATCTGCCCCGCAGCATGTCCGATGATGCCGCTTTCTACAGAGCCGAGGAGGGGAGCTCGACAGAGAAGGTCTTCTGGTCTCAGTATGCTGAGGCCGGACATCCGGTGCCCCTTAGCGACCAGCTGAAGCAGCTGGTCGAGCTCCACAAGGTGGCCGAACAGGCCATGAAGGGCCTCATAGTTCGGCTGTGGCCCAAGCAGGCCATGCCTGGGAGCTACTTCGGCCTGGTGCGGTGGCTGGTGGATGCGTGTCCCTGGGTTGAAGTCGTCAAGCACTCCGCCTGCATTGAAGGTGCCCGTCGGGCCCTTGCCCGTGCAAAGGTGCACTGGGGCAGGATGGACGCTGAGAAGCTTGTGACGGACGCGCCACCGACGGGCAAGGAGTATCGCACGCCCGAGATGTATTATAAAAGTGTCCTGAAGGGTGCCCGCATGATTGCGGGGGAGTGCTCCAAAGATGTAATATTTGAGTAGACTCGCATTTTTTTATCCTGTGCGCTGAAAACTTTGTTCATATGCGCTAAGCAACGCTTATTGATTTAAAATATTACCTTTTGTGCGGCTGTTTATCAAATCTGAGAGATGGCAATTCGTCGGCTTCAGCCCCCATGCCACGAGTGCTGGGGTGTTCGGGATAAACTTGAGTGTTCTTGTTCCCATTTTTGGGTCCATCTAGGGAGGCGCTCAACACAAGGCAACCGGACTTATAGTGCTTGAACACTCTCACTTAGCCATAGAATTCTATAATTTTAAATTTTGGCGAAGCCCCTAGTGTTAGGAAGACCGAATTCGGGGCGCTATCCACGCCTGGGCCGGACAAAGCCGGTTCCTCGCTCTAAGCGGCATAAGTCTTTAGGGACTCGAAAAAACCTCTCGAACAGCGACCGGCTCTCGCCTCATCATGACGGTTAGTTTTAGCTTTCTTCACTGAGGCGCTCGCCCAGCTCAACCAGGGCGCAATCGCAGTGGTTCTCCCGGTGCTACCTTAGCCGATACAACGGAACGTAAGGTACCAAAACATGGGAGCCGGGCAAACCCAACTATTGACCCAAGACATGATTCGGAGCCGATGCATATAATGCTATAAGTTCGGGGTGCCACACTTGTGGAAGTGTTCGGACTTATCACACCATAATGTGGGGAACTTAAGCCCCTGGTGTATTTAGCCGTACCAAAGTGTACGAATGCAACATGTCATAAATGAACATATGTATAAGAAAGAAATGCAATTATAGGCAAAAAGTGATGCATTGTTTATTCAAGAGATACTGCCATGAATGCAGAACGATACAAATAGTGCGGTAAGCAAGGGATGGGACTAGTAAACATGTCCCCCTCCAGGGGTAGGCTGCGGAATGGTGTATAAAACTGATTTAATGCTCGTAATGGAGACCACCTGGATACTCGTCGTCGCCTTTCTCCTTCCCTGGCTGTTGCATCGTGAGTTCGGCAGGTCTACTGCCGGACAGGGCCTCTGGCGAACGGAGTCCTGTGGGTAAGAAAAAAGAAAAAGGAAATAGAATGACACACTTGGGAGCCCCTGGTGTGGTTGAGCCGCACTCTGGGCCTGTTGTGGTCGTGCCCCTCCCCTTATGCCCATGGTATCTCCAGAGCGTAATGATGTACGCGAAGGACCAGTCTTGCAATTTTGCAAGGGCTGGGGTTGGGGCCGCATTGCTACGCATTCTCAGAACGTGCTAGGTGGTCTTGTTGTAGGTTACTCCGGGCGCGTTTAGTCGTGTCTGGTCGCTTAACGGCCGGACTCGAGAATTGCCTTAAGAGGCTGCTCTGTACTTCTACCGCGAGAGCCGCTGTGTGTTCCTCCATTCGGAGGGAGCGTTCAGTGTTTCTGTTGACCGTGATGACTCCTCGAGGGCCTGGCATCTTGAGCTTGAGGTATGCGTAGTGCGGCACCGCGTTGAACTTTGAAAACACGGTCCGTCCGAGCAGAGCGTGATAACCGCTGCAGAACGGAACTATGTCGAAGATTAACTCCTCGCTTCGGAAGTTATCCGGGGATCCGAAGACCACTTCAAGTGTGACTGAGCCTATTCAATTGGCCTCTACGCCTGGTATGACGCCTTTGAAGGTCGTCTTTGTGGGTTTAATCCTTGAGGGGTCTATGCCCATCTTGCGCACTATATCCTGATAAAGCAGGTTCAGGTTGCTGCCGCCATCCATCAGGACTCTGGTGAGGTGAAATCCATCGACGATTGGGTCTAAAACCAATGCGGCGAATCTGCCGTGGCGGATACTGGTGGGGTGGTACCTTCGATCAAAAGTGATCAGGCAGGAGGACCATGGGTTGAACTTCGGGGCGACTGGCTCCATCGCGTATACGTCCCTGAGTGCATGCTTCCGCTCCCTCTTGGGTATGTGGGTTGTGTATATCATGTTCACCGTCCGCACTTGTGGGGGGAAACCTTTCTAACCTCTATTGTTCGGCGGCCGGGTCTCTTCCTCGTCATCGCTGTGCAGCCCCTTGTCATTGTTTTAGGCAATTAACGTGCCTGCCTGCTTGAATACCCAACAATCCCTGTTGGTGTGATTAGCTGGCTTTTCGGGGGTGCCATGTATCTGGCAAGAGCGGTCGAGTATTCGGTCCAAATTGGACGGACCCGGAGTAGTTCTTTTGAATGGCTTTTTCCGCTGACCGGGTTTGGAGCCTCTGAATCCGGCGTTGACTGCCGTATCCTTAGTGTTATCACCGTTAACGCGGTGTTTGTTTTTGTTGCAACGCGACCTGCCATTGCGGTCCTTGGTATCCAGACTGCCAGAATTTTTGCTGAGGTTGTTACTGCGGGCTAGCCAGCTGTCCTCTCCCGCGCAGAAGCGGGTCATGAGTGATGTGAGGGCTGCCATGGATTTCGGCTTTTCCTGTCCTAGGTGCCAGGCAAGCCACTCATCGCGGATGTTATGTTTGAAGGCTGTGAGGGCCTCTGCATCCGGATAGTCGATGATTTGATTTTTCTTTGTTAAGAACCGTGGCCAGAATTGTCTGGCCGATTCGTCTGGCTGCTGAATTATGTGGCTTAGGTCATCGGTGTCTGGTGGTCGCACATATGTTCCCTGGAAGTTGTCAAGGAATGCGGCTTCCAGGTCCTCCCAACACCCAATTGATTCTGCGGGCAAGCTGTTAAGCCAATGCCGAGCTGGTCCTTTAAGCTTGAGTGGGATATATTTGATGGCGTGAAGATCATCGTCGTGGGCCATGTGGATATGAAGGAGATAATCTTCGATCCAAACCGCGGGGTCCGTTGTGCCATCATATGATTCAATATTCACGGGTTTGAGCCCTTCAGGGATTTAATGATCCATTACTTCATCTGTGAAGCATAGTGGGTGTGCGGCGCCTCTGTATTGGGATATATCACGACATAGCTCAAACGAGCTTTATCTACTGTGTTCGGCCCAGCCGGAGTTGTTGTATCTGGCGTGACGGTCGTCGTCGCGCATCGTGGGGCGCCCACGCGATCCGTAGATTGATCTTGATTGTCTTGCCGTATCCTCCAATATGTCTTGCAAGTCCGGCGCATTCCCTCGTGGCTTCGTACTTTTCGAGCGGTGCCGGGGTACGGTTCTAGTGGAGGGCCTAGAGGCCTCTCTGTCACGGCCACGAGGTGGTCGGTCAGCCATATTGTGCGCTGGTGATGCAGGTTTATATGCCTCCTCCTCTAATCGAGGGAGCAGCTTGCGTTTGGGGTAGCTTTTGGAGGGGCGTTCGAGTTCATGCTCTTCGGCCGCAAGGACTTCAGTCCATCTGTCGGCTAGCAGATCTTGATCAGCTCTAAGTTGTCGCTGCTTTTTCTTGAGGCTGTTCGCCGTGGCCATAAGCCTGCGTTTAAAACGCTCTTGTTCGACGGGATCCTCAGGCATGACGAATTCGTCGTCGTCGAGGCTTGCCTCGTCTCTGGAGGAAGGCATGTAATTATCATCCTCTACCTCTTTGTCTGCCGCTCTCTCGCGAGGGCTGGCTTTCTTCATTCTCCTGTGCTGAGTCTTGCTGGAGGGGGTTGTCTTCGGCACTGTGAGGGGTGTTATTGTCTCTGGTGCCGGAATCTCCATTCTTGCTGTGGCGGGATTTAGAGCGGCGCCACTGACGTCGGCGCTTAGGCTGCTTCTTGGAGGAGTCTTCCTCCGCTGTTTCCTCGCCATTCCCATCCTTTGGGATGTCCACCATGTATATGTCATATGACGAGGAGGCCTTCCAGTGCCCCGTAGGCGCTGGCTCTTGGTCGTCTCCGGCATCGTCGTCCATACCGTCGATGTCTTCGGAGTCATAGTCTAGCATGTCGGTTAGATCGTCGACAGTGGACACAAAGTGGGTGGTGGGTGGGCTTTGAATTTCTTCGTCGTCCGCATCCCAACCGTCCTGACCGTAGTTCGGCCAGGGCTCTCCTGATAACGAGAGATACTTTAGCGAATTCAGGATGTCGCCAAAAGGTGAGTGTTGAAAGATGTCCGTGGCAGTGAACTCCATGATCGGCGCCCAATCGGATTCGATTGGAGGGGGCGCGGGAGGTTCGGAGTCCGGCGTGGAGTCCGGCACCTCAGAGTCATGAGCCTCACAAGGGACAAGGTCGGTATTTGGCTCCATCGCCGTAGATGTAGCAGCCCCCGAGGCGGTGTCTAGCCACCCGTCCTCGATCTGCTCAGCCGGCTCTGAATTGAGGATCGGAGCAGACTCGTGTGCGGCCTCCAGGGCACTGTCCGGCAGCAGAGCTAAGTCATGCCCATCGTGGCAGTGCGGCGCGCTCGGCTGTGGCTCGAATCCATCGAAGATCAAGTCTTCGCGGATGTCAGCCGTGAAGTTCAGACTTCCAAATCTGACCTGATGGCCAGGGGTGTAGCTTTCAATCTGCTCCAGATGGCCAAGAGAATTGGCCCGCAGTGCAAAGCCGCCGAATACGAAGATCTGTCCGGGGAGGAAAGTCTCACCCTGGACCGCGTCATTGTTGATGATCGAAGGAGCCATCAAGCCTATCGGTGACGACACAGAGGAACTCTCAATGAAAGCACCAATGTCGGTGTCAAAACCGGCGGATCTCGGGTAGGGGGTCACGAACTGTGCGTCTAGGCGGATGGTAACAGGAGACGAGGGACACGATGTTTTTACCCAGGTTCGGGCCCTCCCGATGGAGGTAAAACCCTACTCCTGCTTGATTGATATTGATGATATGGGTAGTACAAGAGTGGATCTACCACGAGATCAAGGAGGCTAAACCTTAGAAGCTAGCCTATGGTATGATTGTTGTTGTTGTCCTACGGACTAAAACCCTCCGGTTTATATAGACACTAGAGAGGGCTAGGGTTACACAAAGTCGGCTACAATGGTAGGAGATCTACATATCCGTATCGCCAAGCTTGCCTTCCACGCCAAGGAAAGTCCCATCCTGACACGGGACGAAGTCTTCAATCTTGTATCTTCATAGTTTTGGAGTCCGGCCGATAATGATAGTTCGGCTATCCGGACACCCCCTAGTCCAGGACTCCCTCACCCTGCAAATTTAGTATGATTTTTTATGGACTATTTGAGGATTTTAGGCACTGAGAACACAGCAGGGGGGCAAGCACCTGGCCACGAGGGTCCAAGGCGCGCCCACTCCCCCTGGGCGTGCCTCCCTGTCTTGTGGGCCCACGGTGGACCCCCTCTACTTATTCCTGCACCCACACACTCCATGTTCTCCCAAAAAACGCATCCACCTCAAGCACGAGTTCTAGCTCATTTTGCAGCAATTTTCGATCTCCTTGCTCAAAGCTCCATTCACAAAACTGCTTTGGGAGATTGTTGCTTGGTATGTAACTCCTCCATTGGTCCAAATAGTTTTTCTTCTAGTGCTTTATTCATTGCAAATTTCTGCTGCATAGGTGACCCTCTTCTTGAGCTTGCATGTCAAATTTATGAGGTCCCAAGTAATTCTAATGCATGATATAGGCTCTAGGCACTTGTAGGAGTAGTTGCTATCAATCTTGTTTAGTTTGATTCACTCTTATTTTGAAGTTACTAAAAATTTCAGAAATTTTCAGAAAATGATGAGGAGATTATTGAGGGGCTCTTCTAGTCAAAGATCTAAGGATAAACAAGCTAAGGAGAAAGAAAAGGTCAAGTATAATCTTCCTCGCATAGCGGAAGTACGGCCGTGTGAATGGCCTTGTGATAATTTCTTGAGAGCAGCCTGGCTTTATGAAGACTTTTATTCATTGGCTGAAAATGCGGGCCTCACCAACTTCCTCCACGACCGGATCGAACAATATCTCTTACTTACCAATACTTTCGTGCAAAACTTTTATTATTATCCTAAGAATTCACCTCCTTCAGTATCTTTTCATTTATATGATGAGACTAAGGAAATGTCATTACGTAATTTTTGCGCGGCTTGTAGGATACCCTTTGAGGGCAGCTTAGATGAACCACATCATAAGGATGTGGATGGTTTTGTGAACACTATTACTGTAGGGGATTCGAAGAAGGGTTCCGATGCGAGAATCACTAGCATACATTTTCTTGTTTTACGCTAGTTTGCCATATTTGCTAGTCGATGCTTAATTGGTCATGGAAATAGTGGAAACTTCAGTGTTCCTGATATTATTATTCCGCTCCATGCATTATTCGGTGATAACACTTTTAGTATGGGTGCCGTTATTGCTAAACGGTTAAACCTAAACCGTACAAAGGGCCCCATCTTTGGAGGTATCTATGTTGCATGCCTTGCTAAACATTTCGAGATACCTATTAGGCATGATGAGAAAGAGGAAACACTGCTGCCGCCTACCTTTTTAGATTACAGGAGCATGGTAGCGCATGAGTTTATTGTTGACAATGATGATAAGATGCTCCTGTATAACCTGAGAGTTAATAAGAAACACAATGAGATTATTACCCTGCCTGCGCCTTCTTTGTTTGATTTAACTGCGGGTCGTTACCTCGTCTTGCCGAAGGATGTGTACGCGCATCGAGGCCAGACATCAGCTCCAAAGCATGAGCCGGCTCCACCACTAGACCCTTATCGTTCATCCTGTTATCAGTGGGATCCGGAGGAGATCGCCAGCCAGTGGTATCCAGATAACACTCCTCAGTACACCGGGGAGAGTAGCCGCTATCCTTGGCAATAGACCAACTTAGGCCAAAAGGCTAAGCTTGGGGGAGTACGTATTTCTCACCGACTTTACATTCATGTTCACACACTCATTCTAGTCGTCGGTGCTCATACTTTTTCATTGTACTATCCATGCTAGTTTAATTTCTTTTTCTAGCTTTCTTCTTGTGTGTTTAAACAACCTTAAGAAAAACCAAAAAAATACTTTCCATGCTTGTAGTACTAATTAAATAAAACCCCAAAAATATTTCTCGTTCTTCTTTTACTTGTTGGGAGCTTTCCCATGTAAATAGTTTTATTTATTTTCTTTCCTTTGGGGGTCGAGAGGAGAAGACCATAATGAAAATGTTTAGTGGCTCTCATATGCATGATTGTTTATTTAACCTAGAGCCCATATTACTTTGTCTTCTCCCTTGAATTGAATGCTTGCAGATTCCAGCCTAGTCCAATGCACGTGCACTATTATTATTATACACACCGTTCGGTCGTGCAAGTGAAAGGCAATAATGACGATATATGATGGACTGAATGAGATAAGAGAAGCTCGTATGAACTCAACCTTTTTTGTCTTTGTATATATGATAAGTTCATCGTTCCTCATTCGGCTATTATGAATATACATGTTTGTAATGACAATTAGAGATCATAGTTACTTATGTCATGCTTAATTAGCTAGGAGCTTATAATGGTTTACCTTGCGTGCCAAGTTGCTATTAAAATGATTGTGATGTGGTATGATAGGATGGTATCCTCCTTTGAATGATTCGAGTGACTTGACTTGGCACATGTTCACGCATGTAGTTGAAAAAAAATCAACATAGCCTTCACGATATTTATGTTCATGGTGGATTATATCCTACTCATGCTTGCACTCAGTGTAAATTAATTTTAATGCATGTTCATGACTGTTGTCGCTCTCTCAGTTGGTCACTTCCCAGTCTTTTGCTAGCCTTCACCTGTACTAAGCGGGAATACTGCTTGTGCATCCAAACTCCATAAACCCCAAAGTTATTCCATATGAGTCCACCATACCTTCCTATATGCGGTATTTACCTGCCGTTCCAAGTAAATTTGTATGTGCCAAACTCCAAATCTTCAAATGAAATTCTGTTTTGCATGCTCGAGCAGCTCATGTTTCAACTAGGGATGTCTGTATCTTCCATGCTAGGTGGGTTATTCTCAAGAGGAGTGGACTCCGCTCCTCATTCACGAGAAAATGGCCGGTAACCGGGATGCCCAGTCCCATGATCAAAAGATTAAAGACAATCAAAATAATTAAACCAAAACTCCCTCAGGATTGTTGTTGGTATGGACAGTACCCCGTTGTTTCGGATGGTCGTGGAGTGTGCTTGTTGGTGGCAGGGGAGTATAAACTTTTACATTCTGTTTGGGAACCGCCTATAATGTTTGTAGCATTGAAGATATCGAGATCTCATAGTTGTTGCGTTGACAGTGAAAGTATACCGCTCAAAATGTTATTCATCTCTATTTTAAAATCGAGCTCTGGCACCTCTACAAATCCCTGCTTCCCTCTGCGAAGGGCCTATCTATTTACTTTTATGTTAGTCATCACCTTCTTATTAAAAAGCACCCGCTAGAGAGCACACTATCATTTGCATGCATTACTATTAGTTTATATTGGGTATGACTTGACTGGATCTCTTTTACCATGAATTACAATGTTTAGTCAGTCCTTGATCTTTAAAGGTGCTCTACATTTATGTTTTGCGGTCTCAGAAAGGGCTAGTGAGATACCATCTTGTTATATCATATTATGATTGTTTTGAGAAAGTGATGTCATCCGAGATTTATTATTGTTGCTCGCTAGTTGATTATGTCATTGATATGAGTAAACATGATACCTAAGTGTTATTGTGAATATGGTTAGATTATAATCATTGCTGAAAACTTGAATGCTGGCTTTACATATTTACAACAACAAGAGCAAACAGAGTTTGTAAAAGTTTTTCTTTATCAATTTCAGTTTATCAACTGAATTGCTTGAGGACAAGCAAAGGTTTAAGCTTGGGGAGTTGATACGTCTTCAATGTATCTACTTTTCCAAACACTTTTGCCCTTGTTTTGGACTCTAACTTGCATGATTTGAATGAAACTAACCCGGACTGACGTTGTTTTCAGCAAAACTGCCATGGTGTTGTTTATTGTGCAGAAAACAAAAGTTCTCAAAATGACCTGAAAATCCACGGAGATAATTTTTGAAAATATAAAAATACTGGCGAAAGAATCAAGGCCAGGGGGCCCACACCCTGTCCACGAGGGTGGGGGCGCGCCCCCTCCCCCTGGGCGTGCCCCCTGTCTCGTGGGCCCCCTGATGCTCCATCGACCTCAACTCCAACTCTATATATTATGTCTCGCGGAGAAAAAATCAGAGAGAAAGTTTCATCGCGTTTTACGATACGAAGCCACCTCCAAGCCCTAATCTCTCTCGGGAGGACTGATCTGGAGTACGTTCGGGGCTCCGGAGAGGGGATTCGTCGCTGTCGTCATCATCAACCATCCTCCATCACCAATTTCATGATGCTCACTGCCGTGCGTGAGTAATTCCATCATAGGCTTGCTGGACGGTGATGGGTTGGATGAGATTTACCATGTAATCAAGTTAGTTTTGTTAGGGTTTGATCCCTAGTATCTACTATGTTCTGAGATTGATGTTGCTATGACTTTGCTATTCTTATTGCTTGTCATTAGGGCCCGAGTGTCATGATTTCAGATCTGAACCTATTATGTTTTCATGAATATATGTGAGTTCTCGATCCTATCTTGCAAGTCTATAGTCACCTATTATGTGTTATGATCCGACAACCCCGAAGTGACAATAATCGGGATACTTCTCGGTGATGACCATAGTTTGAGGAGTTCATGTACTCACTAAGTGCTAATGCTTTGGTCCGGTTCTCTATTAAAAGGAGTCCTTAATGTCCCTTAGTTTCCATTAGGACCCCGCTGCCACGGGAGAGTAGGACAAAAGATGTCATCCAAGTTCTTTTCCATAAGCACGTATGACTATATTCGGAATACATGCCTACATTACATTGATGAACTGGAGCTAGTTCTTTGTCACCCTATGTTATAACTATTACATGAGGAATCGCATCCAACATAATTATCCATCATTGATCCAATGCCTATGAGCTTTTCACATATTGTGCTTCGCTTATTTACTTTTCCGTTGCTACTGTTACAACTACTACAAAACCGCTATCTTTACTTTTGCCACTATTACCATTACTATCATATTACTTTGCTACTAAATACTTTGCTGCAGATACTAAGTTATCCAGGTGTGGTTGAATTGAAAACTCAACTGCTAATACTTGAGAATATTCTTTGGCTCCCCTTGTGTCGAATCAATAAATTTGGGTTGAATACTCTACCCTCGAAAACTGTTGCGATCCCCTATACTTGTAGGTTATCAAGACTATTTTCTGGTGCCGTTGCCGAGGAGCATAGCTCTATTCTTTGAGTCACTTGGGATTTATATCTGCTGATCACTATGAGGAACTTGAAAGACGAAAGAACTAAGATTTTTCCCTCAACTACGAGGGGAGGTAAGGAACTGTCATCTAGCTCTGCACTAGATTCTCCTTTTGTTTTGAGTAATCTTGCGACACCTAAACCTGCTACTGCTATGAATCCTGATATGTCGCATGTTATTGATGATGCCACTTCTGCTATGCATGATACTTATGATGAAACTACTTCTGTGCTTGATACTACTGTGCTATTAGGTGAATTTCTAGATGAATAACTTGCTAGAGTTAGAGAGAACGAAATTATTGATGATGAAATTATTAATGATAGTGATGATGAAGGTTCTCCCCCTAAGTATGAATTGCCTGTTGTTCCTGAGGGTTATGTTATGGATGAAGAAACCGCTAGAGATCTTTTTGCTTGCAATGATAGATCTGATCTTAAGAAGTTACTAGCTAAACCTAAACAGAAAACTCTGAATGCTAGAATGAAATATGACCCTACTTTTGCTACTTCACCTATCTTTGTTTTTTTTGCGGGGTTCACCTATATTTGTTACTGATAAGGATTATGAATTCTCTGTTGATCCTGAGATAATTACTTTGGTTGAATCTGATCCTTTTTATGGCAATGAATCTGAAACTGTTGTGGCACATCTTATCAAGTTAAATGATATAGCCACCCTGTTTACTAATGATGAGAAGTCTCGCTATTACTATATCCTTAAGATATTTCCATTCTCATTAAAGGGTGATGCTAAAACTTGGTTTAATTCTCTTGATCCTTAGGAGTCCTGGGATAGTTTCTACTAGATAACTCATTCAGATGGTACCTGGTTTTCCTAAAGGGTGGAAAAACACCTGACCGACATGCATAGACAGCATCTCTTAGGTAGAACTTTCCATAAGGTCTATACATGTTGTCACTTAGAATGTTAGCATCATGTGTTGATCCTTTCTAGCTAGCCAGCACATATGTGAACTTCAGATCAAAGTCAACACCAGTAATCACATTCTGGCTTGTGTGTAGTGGTTCCTCCCTCTATATGCTGCAGGTTGTGACCTCGACACTCTGGCAGTGACATGAGTACCATCTATTGCCCCAATACAATCCTGAAATGGCATTACAAGATGTTGTTATGGCTATAGCAGAACAGTAAGAACATATCAAGGCATGAACTACATACTGTCAATGCTCATCTTGAAGTATGGACGCCATCTTGGGCTAGTGTGAATTT
The DNA here is from genome assembly GCA_963921465.1 of Triticum timopheevii. Lineage (NCBI taxonomy): Eukaryota > Viridiplantae > Streptophyta > Magnoliopsida > Poales > Poaceae > Triticum > Triticum timopheevii. Next base: position 418,962,356 of record OY997262.1, read on the forward strand.
TGCTAGGAGTCCAGGCTGTTGGCGACATGATCATCTCTCCTCTGAGTTCCCCAACAACATACAACACTTGCCTGAAGTACCTGGAATTGGCCTCCACCAATCTTTTGAATGTGTTGTGCATAACCCTGACCTCTGGTTACGACCTACAACACGGAGGAACATGGCAACTTTCTATTCCACAGTGGTGTGAATGCTATCTTGTAGCAGCCTCTACTCCTAAACGTATGCACACTTGCAAAAGGTGCTCGTTTCGTTCGAACTTCCACATAGCCTATGTGTCATTACGGTTGTAGATGTAGATCAGATTCACTATCCTCTCCTTGTCCCGGATTATTATTGGACAATATCGAATGAGAGGCTTGTCATTCCGATGAACAACTCTCTTATGGACCAACAGGATCCAGGCCTGAACCACAGCTATCAGCGATGCTGCCTGAACTACAAGCTTCATCCGTTCATCTAAAACCCAAGTGACATCCATGGTGCGGGCAGCAATGGCACAATTGACCCTAAACGGTCCTAACAAACGACCTAACCAAGGAGGGGGTGCTTACCAGCTTTGGAGTCGGGGTGGGGGTGGCTGAGACGAGGATGGTCGGACGGAGTCAAAGAAGGAGGGGAGAAGCAGCTGTCGCTGCCACCACCAACTTCGTCGCCGCCGCCGCTACTACATATCTGAGTCATCGCCGCCGGCAATGCCAAGAACAGAGGAAGAGCTTGTCCTAAAGCCAGGGCGAGCGAGTAAATGGGCGAGGGGTTGAGGGTACATTTCACCATCTCGCCTCCGCCAATATCCGTCTGCAACCATCTCCGCCGGAATCTTCCCTGCACCGCGCCCTACACCGGGACCTTGTTTTGCGATCGAGTCAGCCTGGCTCGCTGGAAACGGCCAATTCGAGCGTTCCCAGCGAGCCAGGCTCTGAGGTGCTTCAAGTTTCATGCCGATGTGAGCCGGACGTCCTTGCACGCAACCAAACGGGTTTTCTTTCATCCCGCCCGGGCATGGTTGGACTGTCTGCAGGCTACCAAACGCGTCTATAGAGAAAGCATTGATCGGACTAGTAGGAGCAGCTAGGAAGTTGTTTTTCTATTCAGATGTATAATTTTTCTTGTAATTTTCTTTTGATCGGTTTTCTTAGCGAATAATTGATGAAGCTTGCGACGATGTAGTGAAGTTTATGTCGCTGCTAATAAAAAAATACTCGTCCGGATCTTTCTCTAAATTCTAGAGGATGAATTAGAGTTGCTTTTAAGACACTCCACATAAAACTATCCTATACTGAAATAGGAACGTTATAGTACCATGTGTCACATACAAATATGGGGTACCGGTCACTTCTCTTTTGTCTAGAACTGACCAGACACCGGACCAAAAACGTCGGCCCGTGAGTCCCGACCATGCCCATCCATCCGCGGGGCTGGCGACGGAAAGAGCGCCTGACGTCGACGCAGCCGGCCCGGCGGGCGTCATTCGCGGCCGTGGCATATCTCCAAAACTTCACCGGCACGATGGACACGTTAATGGTGGTAACCGTGCATGGACAGGCCCTAGAGAGAAGAGCTTCCCTCTCGCGCTGCCCACGACTTGTCTGCGCCGGAGGAGCCGTAGCCGTGGGCGTGGCCGTAGAAGTCACCGGGACCGCGACACCATCGTCGGCCGGCGGTGGGTCGGCTGTCGGCATGCCGTCGCTAGCTAGGATTCTCAGTGAAGGTCACCCTCACTGGCACAGCTAGACCCCGATGGCCTGGTTGCCAGCAGACGATGAGCGCGGACCACACAGGCGACCGGAAGCTGTGGCGCATACAGGATAATCCAGTACGAAACAGCTACAGCCGCCGCCGTCTCGTCGGACTCCTGTAGGTTCGGCGCGCCTGTCAGCTCCGATGGCGCGGGAGGGAAGGCTCAGTTCTTGGTGAGGAGGGTCCAGCGAGGAGACAAGACAAAGAGCTGGCACTGCAGCTGACACTATAGTTCTTGGTAGGCACTGCCGCACCACGTCGGTGTCGCCAGATCGCAACGGCGTGGTGGTGTTGTATCTGCTGTCGACCGGTACTGACGTAGGAGTACTCCTACAAGGTGCCTGCGTCAGTTCAAGGTGAAGGTGGCACGCGAGTTTTATTTCATTTTTATTTTTGACACTGCGCTTAATTCAGAGTGACGAGCCTGTCAGCGAGAGACGGATTTTTTTTTTATTTCTTTGGGAGTATGTGACAACTCAACGGGAGGAAATTTGGGCTGCGGCGGCGGCCGAGGCTTGGTCGAGTGGGAGGTACGTAGCGCTAAAGTCAAAGTGCGTCACAGGGGGAGCTAAAGTCAAACCGAGGAGTGCAAGCCACTAATTGCTTGCGTCGTCACAGGAAGGAAGGATACAGTGGGGCGAAAGGAAGGGTGAGATCTCGGGAGAAAGCGACGGCGCCAGCGAGCGAGCGAGCGCTCGCGAAGGTGGAAACGCTGTTGGCGACGGAGGAGAGGAGGCGGGCGTCCATGTCGTTCCGCGACGGAAGCGGCTAGATTTTCCGTCAAGGCCGCGTACCGCTAGCTAGCTGCCGGCAGCAGTGCGATGCTTGACTTGGTGCGCCGTTGACACGGCCGGGATCACGCAGGCGGAGAGAAACGAGGAGAGGAGGGAAACGGCACGGCGCTGGCTTGGTTGTACTCTCGTTTCCCACGTGCGGATCAAACACCCTCGCGTGACAACCCGACAGTATTTTTGTACCGCCCGTGCCACGTGAAGAATCTTTCACATGCACGTCGACTTGTTTTATACTGTACTTATATGCTATACAAGCACGGTGTAGCGGGGCCTCCGTGTGCTTGCCGACTAAGGCCAACTCCACCGCGCGACCCTATCGTGTCCGCCCCCGTCCGTTTGGGGTAAAAGGGACAAAAGAGACGGCCCAGCACACGGGCGCAAACGGACTTTGTGTCCGCTTTGTGTCCGCTTTCGACCCATTCCCGGCTCAAACTTGCGCTGATTTTGGGGTGAAACGGACAGCGCGCGGACGGGCGGGACGCGCGCGCTTGTCCTCCCCTGGCCCGCCTGTCGGTGGGAGAAACCAACCCCCCCCCCCCCCCCCCGCCCATTTGGCGCCATTTGCCCCAAACCCACCCGCCTCCCTCCCGCCGCCCGCTCTCTCCTCCGTCCATGGCCGACGCCCCGCCGAGTTCCGGCGGCCTGGCCGTCGACCCGCCCGCAAAGGTGAAGAAGAAGACGTCAAGGAAGCCGCGGTCGGAGTGCACGCCGGAGGAGATCGCCAAGTTGGACGCGGAATCGGCGAAGAGGAGGGAACGGAGAGCGGTTGTCAAGCTCAATGCCGCCGCGGCCAAGAGAGCCGCCATCCTCATGCTTGGCATGGGCCGTCCTGCCGGGTTCCCTGCAGCGGCCGTCGCCCCGGCGAGCACCAGCTCGTCGGTTGCCCGGCCTACGCACTACCAGTCGCCGACGTCGCGCACTACGCCCATGTCGCCCGGCTTCCTGTTGGGGAACGTAGTAATTTCAAAAAATTTCCTACGCACACGCAAGATCATGGTGATGATATAGCAACGAGAGGGGAGAGTGTTCGTCCACGTACCCTCGTAGACCGTAAGCGGAAGCGTTAGCACAACGCGGTTGATGTAGTCGTACGTCTTCACGAACCGACCGATCCAAGCACCGAACGTATGGGGCCTCCGAGTTCAGCACACGTTCAGCTCGATGACGATCTTCGTGCTCCGATCCAGCAAAGCTCCGGAGATGAGTTCCGTCAGCACGACGGCGTGGTGACGATGATGATGCTCTACCGGCGCAGGGCTTTGCCTAAACTCCGCGACGATATGACCGAGGTGGAATATGGTGGAGGGGGGCACCGCACACGGCTAAGGAACGATCCGTAGATCAACTTGTGTTGTTCTGGGGTGCCCCCCTGCCCCCGTATATAAAGGAGCAAGGGGGAGGAGGCGGCCGGCCAAGGAAGGGCGCGCCATGGAGGAGTCCTACTCCCACCGGGAGTAGGATTCCCTCCTTTCCTAGTCCAACTAGGAGACCTTCCATGTAGTAGGAGTAGGAGAGAAGGAAAGGGAAGAGAGAAGGGAAGGAAGGAGGGGGTGCGGCCCCTCCCCCTAGTCCAATTCGGACTAGGCCTTGGGGGGGCGCGCGGCCTGCCCTAGGCAGCCCCTCTCTCTTTTCCGTATGGCCCAATAAGGCCCAATACTTCTCCCCGGCGAATTCCCGTAACTCTCCGGTACTCCGATAAATATCCGAATCACTCGGAACCTTTCCGAAGTCCGAATATAGTCGTCCAATATATCGATCTTTATGTCTCGACCATTTCGAGACTCCTCGTCATGTCCCCGATCTCATCCGGGACTCCGAACTCCTTCGGTACATCAAAACTTATAAACTCATAATAAAACTGTCATCGTAACGTTAAGCGTGCGGACCCTACGTGTTCGAGAACTATGTAGACATGACCTAGAACTATTCTCGGTCAATAACAAATAGCGGAACCTGGATGCTCATATTGGCTCCTACATATTCTACGAAGATCTTTATCGGTCAAACCGCATAACAACATACGTTGTTCCCTTTGTCATCGGTATGTTACTTGCCCGACATTCGATCGTCGGTATCTAATACCTAGTTCAATCTCGTTACCGGCAAGTCTCTTTACTCGTTACGTAATGCATCATCCCGTAACCAATTCATTGGTCACATTGCTTGCAAGGCTTATAGTGATGTGCATTACCGAGAGGGCCCAGAGATACATCTCCGACAATCGGAGTGACAAAACCTAATCTCGAAATACGCCAACTCAACATGTACCTTCGGAGACACCTGTAGTACTCCTTTATAATCACCCAGTTACGTTGTGACGTTTGGTAGTACCCAAAGTGTTCCTCCGGTAAACGGGAGTTGCATAATCTCATAGTTACAGGAACATGTATAAGTCATGAAGAAAGAAATAGCAACATACTAAACGATCAAGTGCTAGGCTAACGGAATGGGTCATGTCAATCACATCATTCTTCTAATGATGTGATCCCGTTAATCAAATGACAACTCATGTTTATGGCTAGGAAACTTAACCATCTTTGATTCAACGAGCTAGTCAAGTAGAGGCATACTAGTGACACTATGTTTGTCTATGTGTTCACACATGTATTATGTTTCCGGTTAATACAATTCTAGCATGAATAATAAACATTTATCATGAAATAAGGAAATAAATAATAACTTTATTATTGCCTCTAGGGCATATTTCCTTCAGTCTCCCACTTGCACTAGAGTCAATAATCTAGTTCACACCGCCATGTGATTTAACATCAATATTCATATCTGTATATGATTAACACCCATAGTTCACATCGTCATGTGACCAACACCCAAAGGGTTTACTAGAGTCAATAATCTAGTTCACATCGCTTATGTGATTAACACCCAAAGAGTACTAAGGTGTGATCATGTTTTGCTCGTGAGAGAAGCTTAGTCAACAGGTCTGTCACATTCAGAGCCGTATGTATTTTGCAAATATTCTATGTCCACAATGCTCTGCACGGAGCTACTCTTGCTAATTGCTCCCACTTTCAATATGTATCCAGATTGAGACTTAGAGTCATCTGGATCAGTGTAAAAGTTTGCACCGATGTAACTTTTACAACGAACTCTTTTATCACCTCCATAATCGAGAAACATCTCCTTAGTCCTTACTAAGGATATTCTTGACCGTTGTCTAGTGATCTACTATTAGATCAAAATTGTATTCCTTTGCCAAACTCAGAGTAAGGTATACAATATGTCTGGTTCACAGCATAGCATACTTTATAGAACCTATGACTGAGGCATAGGGAATGACTTTTCATTCTCTTTCTATTTTCTGCCATGGTCGGGTCTTGAGTCTTACTCAATTTCACACCTTGCAACACAGGTAAGAACTCCTTCTTTGACTGTTCCATTTTGAACTATTTCAAAAAAATATCAAGGTATGTATTCATTGAAAAAATCTTATCAAGTGTCTTAATCTATCTATATAGATCTTGATGCTCAATGTGTAAGCAGCTTCACCGAGGTCTTTCTTTGAAAAACTCTTATTCAAGTATCCTTTCATGCTTTGCAGAATAATTCTACATTATTTCCGATCAACAATATGTCATTCACATGTACTTATCAGAAATGTTGTAGTGCTCTCACTCACTTTCTTGTAAATACAGACTTCACCGCAAGTCTGTATAAAACAATATGCTTTGATCAACTTATCAAAGCATATATTCCAACTCCGAGATGCTTGCACTAGTCCATAGATGGATTGCTGGAGCTTGCACATTTTGTTAGCACCTTTAGGATTGACAAAACCTTCTGGTTGCATCATATACAACTCTTCTTTAATAAATCCATTAGGGAATGTAGTTTTGACATCCATTTGCCAAA